>CM040087.1:31370252-32766918 GCA_022496805.1 Pohlia nutans
AAAATGTCGCTCCACAATAGATTTCAAATGTCTTCAAAGAGTGCATCATATCTGCCTATTAGAGGTTCTTCTATCATAACCCCAACATCAAATGCAGTGCTTCAACAAGCCACCCTAAACCACATATTTTTTGTCTTATGCCACAAATCCACAAAACAGATTGAATAATCAACAAAGCTCAGCTTCTTCACCATTACAAAAAAATACATTAATATAATTGAACAAAAACACCTAGATATAAAACAAGTCAAAAGTCATAAAAATATTAAAAAATGCAATTATGAAACCAACTGTAACACATAGTTGAGAAGAAACCAAAAAAACCTACTCAAAAGCATATTTAATGAATATTACCTTGAGGACCCAGAGACTCAGCAACAGCTCATGCATGAACAAGATGAAGCCCACTACATATAAAATCTGCGTAAGAGTGAGTGAAGCCAAGTCTCAAAAAACAAATACAACTATACAACTATTCAGATTAAGAGGAAATTCAATAATCAGCTATAAGAGCTTAGTGTAAATTGAGCTTGAGAGAAGACACCGGTATCAGGATCAAACTAAACATTTCTAAGAATGTACAAAATTCATGCTACATTCCACATATCATGTACATTCCATCATGTAGTTTGGGTACATTCCACATATCATGTACATTCCATCATGTAGCTTGGGTACATTCCACATATCATGTACATTGGGTACCAAAGATGTAATATAAAAGAGTTTCTAAGTGTAATCACAGAAGGAAAGACTAGAAAGAAAATAGTCTTATTGAAATTCTCACCTGTCTTTCAGCGTAATGTAGGGCGACGTAAGATATTCCCATACTTTTGGCAGGCTTCTCCCACAGTTGGGGTATACACAATGGGCAACAGCACTTCCACGTGTTAATCATAACCTTGTAGAACAGCCTCTCGTTACGTTCTTAGTAAACACACCATTGCACATTTGTAAGTAATCGGTAGCAGAATGAAACCCTAATTGCCCTATTCAAGAGGTTTGACTTTAAACAGAACAATTGCAAAATGTAGAAGACACAAGAGAATGTCAAAAGTAGAAAGACACAAAAGCACACACCTGTAAATCCATCACTTTGACGTATTTCTTGAGGTCAGTCTCGTAGGATCGCACATTTTTCAGTATGCGTTCAAAATTCACAGTGGAAAATTTCAGGGCTTTTTCACCACTTGCTGTTTCATCTCCTCACTCAAGAATAGGTCAAAACCCAACAATTTGTGTTCATGTAGCACTCGGTAGAACACCATCTGCAACCAACAAAACGGAAATCTCCTAACCACCACAGTGACGAGAATCTCCTAAGTACTTTAGTTTCGAAAACAAAACATGGATCCCTAAAGAGATACCGACACCATACAGTACCACTGACGTACATGACATGATAAAGAGCGTTGACAACAGTTATCTCCGTTTTGCAACATTTTGAGAAGATGGAGAAAACCACAAACCCTAAAGTTTGTGTCCATTGAACAGTCCATGACAAGAATCTCCAAAGTACTTCAGTTTTTCAAGCACATGGAACCAACGCCATACACAACGACCACAGTATATGAACATGGACAAAAGTTATTACCTTGATATCAGAGCTTGGCACAAGGACCAGCGCCGGGGACCGTCTTGGGTGGTCCTGGCGGGGACGACGGAGATGACGAACTGCAAGCGTTGCTCCAGCTTCCGCAACTAAAAGCTGCACTCAAATCTACTCCGTGCAACAAGTTGTTCAAGGCGGTGCCCCGCGTCATGAGACGCAGATCACCATACCAGCTCATCGCCGGCAAACTAGATCTCGACCCTCCTATCGAACAAGGTGATCCAATGGTCGTGGGAATCCGAGTTGACAGGGAAGGCCTGATCGGCAGGCTCTTTGAAAATACTTTGTCGTGGGGAAGGGAGAGTAAGGGCCGCTTCACACTATGGCCGTCCAAGTCGAGAGGCCGTGGGATTGAGAGTCCAAACTTTGTTGAGAGTCCAAAGAAATCTACTCAAAATAGGCTATAAAATATAGTTGTCATTTTTTATGAAAAGAAATCGACGGCCTCTCGACCATAGTGACGGGTCTTGCAAAATGTAGGACCCAAACTTCCTCTCGAGAGGCTGTCACCTTGGTAAAAAAGTGTTGTCATGTAAGCATTTTGAAGGTACACGGCTTTTGGACTTTGGCCTCTAGTGTGAAGGGTCGAGAGGCCGAAACCATGGTTTCTTGCAATTTGATTGGTGGTAATCGACGGCCTCTCGACCTTCGGCCATAGTGTGAAGCGGCCCTAAGTTACTGCACGGCAAAGTCACAGCATACATATTGTGAAGGAGAGTGGTTGCACACATGCAATTTTTTTCATTTTTTGGATGGTCATTTTCACAACTTTTCTTGTGCTCTCTCGAAATTATTTTTTCGGCCCATCTCATCCTCCTTGGAAAAACTAAACTGGCTAAAAATCAAATTTGAGACGGTTTTTCTAAATCGGTCAGAAATCAAATGTTATTAATTTACTGCATTTGATAACATACGGTCGAGAATGACTATTTTTAGTTGGTTTGTTTTTCCACGGAGGGTGAGACATTTACATTGCACACCAAAACAAAGAAAAATTTCTGGTTTATCACCCTCATTAGTAAAATTAGCAATTTTTTACATTGCCATAAAGCAAGTCAGCAAAAAGTGCTCCCAAGAGGTTTATTTTTGTATTTTCCTCGATTTTGGATGATGGGGCAAAGATAGATAGATATGAACTCCGGTCCTCTTTCGAGGCCGGCGTGAATAAAGTGTCTGTTCGTCTTGACAATGAGCCAATGCCCACCGGACAAAGGTCCATTGGTACAAGACTACTCACCCCTTTGCAGAATAGACACTTTAGTAACCAGAGATAAATACTAGTAACACTAGTAAAGTACGTTAGATTAAAACTTGCGCGCGTATAAATTGGTGTTTGTTTTGCTGGGGGTCGCCAAGTCATGGTTCCAAGGTTGGTTGGAGAAGGGCGTTTATGTTACAATTGTACGGTCCGGGTTCGATTCCCGTGGAGTCCGTCTGAGCGTTCATTGTGATATTCATGACTTGGTGCTGCTAGTGAATTATTCATAGGCAGGAAAGTTTGTACCAACCAACCGGCCCCGTCCCATCTACCTGAGACAAGTGTGTACTGTGAGCTAAAGAAACAGAAAATACAAAAGAAATAAGTAGTGGTCTTCACCATTACCCTCCTTTTGTTCGATAGTTTTGTTTTATTCAGTAATCTATTGGTAGTGGTTGGTTATTTTCTATTTTTCTTTTATGTAGAATAATTGATCCAGCATGATGTATAGCAATGGTATTTATTTCTTTGAATGTGTGTTTAATGGCGGTTTCTGGTAATTTAAATTTTGTTTCGAGGAGTTTCATTGAGGGGATATGTGTTGTGCCTCTAGTTCCTGCCGTGATGACTATGAGTGGGTCAACTTTCCATCCTAAATTAATAATGCTGTTAATAAGTGGTTGGTATTTCTGATTTTTGATATCTATTGTTGTTTGTGGGAATCTATCATTACAGTATGTAAATTCAATAAATTGAATTGTGAGGTTGTCTGATGGATGTGATGGTGGGTCATTTTTGTATGGGAGTCCTCTTACACAAAGGATGTCTGGTTTGAATCTAGCGTTGCAATGACATCTTTGTTGTTCACATGAGCATGGTAGCAGCCATGGGGGTACTGTGTTTTCTTGGGGGTTGTTGTTGAATGTTCCTGCGTTCATGAGGGTGTAACATCTAGATTTTTGTGATGAGAGGATTAATTTCCTTAGTTCCCAAACTGCTTTGTTGTGTCTTTTGACTCTAATGGCGTGAATATGGTGATGACTACATTTTAGAAGTCCGTGTAGCCATGTGTCTGCATGTGCAGAGTTGCAGATGGAACATGTTATTGAGGGGAATCATTTTTTCTTCCAAAAAATAGTTGTTTTCTAGCATTACCCATGTATTGGCCGGTACGAAGTTTTAATATAATTGTTTTTTGTGAGTCGGTGATTGTAGGATTGGACCAAAATGTGTTGGATAGTTCGTTATCGATGTTTGGGTTCATGGTCCATTTGCTAATGTTTGGAAATTCGATTGCCATTTCTTCAAGGTTATTTTCTTGGTCGTATTTGGTTAGATATGTTTGGAGACATGTGACGGGGCCTTTATCTGGCCGTTTTATAGGTCCTGGCCATGTATCTTTTTGAAAATAAAATGGTGTAGTATGTGCAAATTTATATGAACTTGTGGCTCTAAAGTATTCTTTTCTGGCCCCCAGTTTTGCAAGTATATCCGCTTGTTCGTTGCCTTTGATGTTAATATGTGCTTTGACTTTGTGGAATGTGGTGGGTTGAGTACGAGTTTTTAACATTTCTACCATGTCTGTTAGTATGGTTTTATCCGCATGATTGTTGTGTGTGGTTGGATGTTTGATGTGTGTATTTAGATTGTATAGGCAGTTGAGGCAGTCTGTAAATATATGTGCCGGTTCATCTGGGTATTTAGTAGTGATTAATCTAAGTGTTCTATGGATAGCCATTAGTTCAGCTCGAAAGCATGTTTGTAGGCCTGGTAGTCTTGCTGATATTTGCATGTCAGCCTTTGTAGAGTTGTATATTCCGTACCCGGCTTTTTCTTTTTTCCAATGTCCGTTGGGAGCTTGTTAAGAAGGGAAGAAGGATCCATCGGTATAGTAGCTATGTTGTGGTTGGAATTTAGGTGTAGTGTTTGTCACAAAGTTTGGTAGAGGTGGTGTGTTTAAAGTGGTTGGGTTGATGGAAGGCGGGTATATGAGTTTGTTTCATTTTTTATTTTTATTGACCGGTGTGTTGTGGGGGTACGTGGAGCATTTTGTATGTGATATTGTGGGATTTGTAGGTTTTCAATTGCTGCTTTAATTGTATTTATTTGGTATAGTGTACCAATGTTGTGATCTTGGTGATGAATGCATAGGACGCGGATTGCAAGGGGTTCTGTCTTTGGTTTATGTAATTCTTGTGGGATTGTTGGTTCTTCATATGTGATGGAATCTGCGGCGAAGTGGGCAATTATATGGGTGTCTGAGAAAGGTCCCTTGTGTGGGGAAATTTTTTGGTACGAATTTGTATCTGGTATAACCAGTATAGTGATGTTATTTGGATCGGTTTTGGCTGCCAATTGTGCCTAGTGAATTGCTTGTTGGGCTGTTTCTTCATTATGTGGGTGGGCGTAGCCTATGCCTTTCCATTTATATTGGAAGGCGGTACTGAGTGATCCAAAGACTTTATCTCTTGCAAAAGGAAAGTAAAATTCTGAAATTTGTGTGGAACATGTTATTGGTGAAGAGAAGTATGAGTGGGAGATATTAAAAGAGGTAGTAATGGAGTCCAAAATACTTGTGGGTAGAGTATGTTGTGTTGCTTTTAGTGGGTTTTTTCTGGGGATTTTATGGTTGTATCTTTGATAGAGCCATATTACTTCTTTTTCAAATGATTGTGTTTGCGGTACTAGGCCGTGTGAGCTATAAATTGCTTTATTATATTGTTGTCATAGCCATTTTAGTCTAGTGGTTGGTATAGTGATGAGGTGTCTACCGGTATCTACATATAGGTGGGTTTGTTCATTATTTACTTGTATGGTATCGTAATTGGAAACGATGTCTTTTTCCGGGTTACATTCTTATATGTGTATGTGTGTAAGCGGGGTGGATGTGGGTGGAGGGATGAATCTTGTATCTATGCTTTGTTCAAGAGTGAAGTGTGTTAATAAATTTTTTATAGTGATTGTGTTGTACGGTTTTGTGTAGTATTTTGTTAGTAGTTTGATGTTGTGTGCAATGGTTGTTGGATGGTTAAAAGGAAAGAGTTCTCTTTGTGGCATCCATTTGTTGTATGTATCGTTGTTTTGAAGAGTCCATTGACATAGGTATGTGTTATATTTTTTTGTTATTTTATATTTATCTTTTGAGGTATTTGTTTTGTGATTTAATATTATGTCGATGGGAAATCTTAGGGGGTTGTTTTTTATGTTAGGGGGTGGGTTCGGGTGAAGGTGTTGTTGTGGGGCTCGGGGTTGAGGTGGGTTAGCTGGTGCTCTTCGTAATACGTTTTAATTATTTGAGATGAATCTCGGTTTAAGCGTACGGGCGGGTGGGTGTCTTGCACATGGGTTTGGGCAATTTGGTGTGCAACTTGGGTAGCAGAACAATTGTTCAGCTATTTGAAGTGCGTTTTTTTCTAGTTTGGTTGGTGTTTTGTAGTATGTTCTGAAGTTTTCTGGCGTCATAAGGGTTGTTCCGTTGGGAAGGGTGATGTGTTTTATTTCGTATATGTTATGGATTAATAGTTTGTGTAAAAGTTTGAGTGAGCGTTCGGGGTCGAGAAGTGGAAGTTCAATTGTCGATTGTGCTCGCCATTCTCGTTCCAATTCTATCATATGTAATAGGAAATTTTCATTTGTACTTTTCAGGTGAATTCCTCCAGCATTTTTTAGTAGAAATAGTGTACGTATGGTTGGTGAATTTATGCAATCATATTGTGTGATTCTTGGGATTTCTTCTGCGCCTCCAAATTTGGCTAATATATGGTGTATAAGTCCCTTATATATAATACCTAGTCTTCCTTGGTCGTTAAGTGCGTTTCTAAGTTGTTCACCAATGCATCGTAGATATGCGTTTTTTAGTGAGAAGGCTTCAAGACCAAAGAGTTCGTGAGGTAATTGGGTTATTACATTTGCTGTGCATTTTGGTAGTCCACATATTGTTTTTTGGATTCCTATAATTTTCTTATCTAGTTTTTTGATGGTCGGTAGTGAATATGAGACTGCATAAAAACTGTATGCAATGGTTGCTCTAATGACTGTGTCAACCATGCTAATTTTTTGTTTAATTGTGGCGGGGCATTTGGCTAGTTGTTTACATTGGTCTGTTATTTTGTTTGTGGTGATGTGTGTTTGGAGTTTCCATTTTAGAGATGGTACTAGTTGAATGCCTAAGTATACATAAGGTTCATTTTGATGTAGAACGGGTATTGGTTGATTTCTGTAAGATATGTTATGGTTTTGTATTTGGGTCTTAAATTTTTCAGGATTTAGTTTGGATTTGTTGGGACATCCAGTGATGGCACATTATTGTACACCCAAGTCCATTCCAGCCCATTCACAGAATTTATCTAGTTTGTTTAGTTGCGTTTGTAGTGATTGGAGATTATTTGTTATAGCTGCTAGGTCATCTGCGTATACTGCAGAGCTGATGGTTAATTTCGATGTACCAAATGTGTACCCGTTTTTACCTCTTTGTAACCATCTAAGTAGTGGTTCAAGAAATATCAGAAATAAATATGGGCTTAGTGTATCTCTTTGGATGGTGCCTCTTTGGATGGGTATTGGTTTTGTTTTGCCGAAGTGTTCACCGGTAAATATGGTGGTAGAGTGTGAGTAAATATTTCCAATTAGTGTTACTGCATCAAATGGATATCCAAGGTCTTTCATTATAGCTAATAGTCTAGCGTGGTCAAGGGAGCCAAATGCATTTTTAAAGTCTATGTATAGAAGGTATATGTTTTGGTTGGTAAATCTAGCGTCTTCCAGGGCTGCTATGAGTAGTTGTAGTTGTCTGGATGTACTTCTTTCTGCTCTAAATCCTTCTTGACTGTTATGTAGTATTTGATATTTTTCACCATATGATGATAGTATTAGTGTTAGTGTGCTAGTGAATAATTTATAAATTGTGTTTGCAAATGCTATAGGTCTGTGGTTTGGTAATAGTGATGGGTCCCCTTTTTTGTACAAAAGTATGGTTAGACTTATTTTCCATGATGCTGGGATTTTTTTCTGTTTGTAGCAGTGGGTGAAAAATAGGAATAGTAGTTTATGAAAGCTATTAGGCATATTTTTTTAAATTGAGTTTGGAATTTTATCTGGGCCAGGTGTTTTGTTATTGGATAGGTGTTTTAAACATAAATCGTATGTTTCTTGGTCAAAGTATTTATGTAGTGGTGTTTGAGGGTCTCCTCTTGAATCTATTATAAATCCATCTAGATCATGCCATGGGTATTGTTTAACTCCACATGTGCAATTAGTTGGATGTTCTGGTTGGTAATAACATGTTGGGATTTTAGGTCTATTACTAATTGATTGTTGTATATAAATTTCATTTGCTATGTCTTCTGGGCTAGTTAGTATGTTGTTTCTATCCAAAATGCAATCCAATGGTGGTGTTTCTTGGTTCTTAAAAACTTTTTTATTTATTTTCTTGGGGCTTTTTTTATATAGTTGTCTACATTTTGTGATTGCTTTTTTAACACAGTCTTGGATGTATTTAGTGGTAATTTTCCGTGCTTGTTTGTTTGCGGTTTTAGCTAATTCTGCTAGAGTTTTAATACACTCTTGTAGATTTATTTCTGGGCTAGGGGGTGGTGGGATGGTAATGTGGTTATGATTTTTTAATTCTTCTATTATTGGGTGATTTTGCCAATCTAGTATGGTTTTTGTTATGTATATTGCTTTTCTGATTAAGTGGTAGGTAGATAGGTGTTTTTTCCATTGTTTTTGGAGTTTTCTTGGCAAAAATTCTCCTTGTTGAGCTGTGCGGCGTGTTAGTGAAGGTAGGGATGGAGCGCTACAGGTTTCTTGGATTTTTTCTGATATTTGTTGTATTAAGTGGTCTAATTTTGTGCAAGATGTTTGCCATTGGTTGCTTGTTAATTGTTCGTTCATCAGTATTGTAGTGAGTTCATTGATTTGGAGTGAGTTTTCTTCGAAAAATTGTGTTTTGAATTTTTCAATGTTATCTTGTGGAATGGGGTTTAGAATCCTTGGTGGTTTATTTGTTTTTGGTTGTGTGAGGCAAGCTAATAGTGTGTTTAGTGGTATTTGTAGGGTGACTGGTGAATGGTCTGGGTTTAGGTTGTAGTTGTGGTTTGTGGTTGAAGTATACAATGTATTATTGGGAGTTTTGATGTAGTATCCATCAATTAAACTTGTTTGCGTGTAGTTTTGACCGCCTTGTTTGGTGAATGTGCTATTTGTCGGTATGTAAGTTAGATTTAGAGTGTCTGTGAATGCACGCCATTCTATGTCTTCTATTTGCGGAGGTGTTATGTTGGATTCGTTTTGTCTTCCAATAAGGGCTATATCTCTATTGAAATCACCACATAATATATATGTGTGGTTTGGGTGTGCTATGATTTGTTGTGTTATTTGTTGTTGTATTATTGTAATATATTGAATATCTTCTATGTGGGAAGGCATGTACATATGTAGAATTAGCCAAGGTTGTAATGGTGCATTTTGTATTTGTATAATTTGTAAATATGGTGAGATTTCGGCTGGAGTAGGTATTTTGGTGATATTTCTTGGGTATGCATATTTGTTATTTATTAGAGTGAGAAGTCCGCCTCTTGCAGGGGTATACGGCATTCTTTGTTGCATGCATCTTGTTAAGGCATGTGTGTTGTTAAAGATTAGTTTGTATTCTGGGAATAGATTTTGTATATATTCTGTTGATTTTGTTGCGGTTAGTTTGGTTTCTTGTATTGTGATAATTGTTGGGTTTGTTGTGGTGTTTGAAATTAAGTTTTGTAGGATTGGTAGGGCTGTGTTTAAAGATGAGGCGTTCCATGTAATGATGTGTGTATTGTGGTTTGTTGTTTGAGTCTCTTGGGTTTGTGGTAATGGTATGTTGGGTAGTGGGGGTGGGTGTGAGTATTCATTTATAGGTACATTGCATTTGAGAGATTCTATTAGTAAATTTTCGGGTAGAAATGGGAATTTGTTTGTTAGTATTTGTAGATTTAGTGAGTTATTGTTTTGATTAATAAAATCATATAATTGATTATGGATTGTATTAGAGGGGTTAATTAGATTTTGGTTGGAGTTTTTGAATTCAATGTAAGGGTGTGGGTTTAAGATGTGTTGTTCGGGGGGGTTTTGGAGAAGTGCCATTCTCTCAAGGAGTATTGTTGTCCAGTCTGGGTCGAGTGTTTGTATCAATTGATGGTCACATGTTTCTAATAATGGACTTATCGTAGTAATGAGTGCGTATAGCATGCGAGGGGGTGGGTGGTGTTGGTTTTTATGTATGAATCTGGAGAGGTGTGGGTAGTGTGTAGATGTTTCAGGGTGATTTGGGTGTGTTGTTTTTAAGCAAGGAGCAAATTTTTTTGCTAAATGTTGATATTCTGGTTGCAATTTTATTGTACATGGAATGAAATATGTTTTGCTTATGTTTTGTGTGATGATGGGTGTGTTATAAGTATATTTGGCATTGGTCCCGGGTTTATTTCGACGTCACCACAAAGGAGTAGTAGAATTTTTAAGATATGGTTATTTTTATAGATTGGAATGGTTGTAATTTTGATTTTGTTAGGGAGGTATTTTTTGTCCTTTTTTCTGCAGGGATTTAAAGACTTTTTATTTATTGTTATTATTGCCATATTAATAATCTTTTTGGTAGCGTAAATTTTATAATTTTGGTGTTGATATCCATTGTATTTACAAGTATTTATAAATATTTTATATTTGTATGAGTATTGGTATTTGTATGTGGGTTTTAATTGTTTTGGTTTTTTGTTTTGTTTGGTAAAAATACTTTTGGTTTTATAGGAAGGGTAAAACAAAGGGGATTTTTTGGTTTTAGGGTTGGTTATGCGTTTAGATTGTTTGTTTTTGTATATTTTTTGTTTTATTTTGTTTTGAATGATTTGTATATATTTTTGTTCATTTGTATTTGAGGTGTGTTTTGTTAGTATTTTATTGTTGGGTTCAATTGGTGTATTGTGGGGTATTTGTGTTGTTGTATATTGTGTTTTCATTTGTTATGAATATTTTTTCTTTGGCCGAGGCCGGTAGGCCGAGGCCATTTTTGTTTAGGGGATTTTTTGTTGTTTTTTATTTTTTGTGTGTTTTTTAGTTTTTGTTCTTTTGTTCTTTTGTTTCTATTGTTTTTATTTTTTTGAGATATTTTTTGGTGGTTTTTTTATTTTTTATGTGTTTTTGATGTTTTTTAGTATATATTTTAGCATCTATAGATACTATATTAATCTTTTTCTTTTTTGATTTTTCTTTTTCTTTTTTTTCTTTTTAATTATTACTCTTTTTGTAGTATGTAAATATACTAGTATACTTAGAGTTAATGCTGCGTTTTTTGTCCAAATTAGTTTGACGTGTCCATGTTGCCATCTTCAATGGCTATAGTGGAAGTATTCTTCTCGTCAAGGGCTTGCATTGTGCTAGCAAGTTGTCTTCGAAGTATTGCCATTTGCGCGGACAAGGTTGAAGATGATCTCTCGGCGGCTTTTTCGGCAATTTGGAGTTGCTCACTTCGTAGTTATTTCTTCATGGTTGAAATTTCCTCTCTAATTCCGACTATCTCTTTCATAATGTCCTTTTGAGGTGTCTCTTTTGTGGAATTTCCTATTGCTTCAATGGTGTTTGCTAGGGCAGTGTTCACATCACTAAACCCAAGCCTTCTGAGTTCAGCAGCATTGGGAGCATTTGCACCATCTAGACTTCTAGGATGAGCCGTAAATTCTACATGTTTCCCAAGAAGTTTTGCACTTTTCTTGACAAAGGTCTTGTACACAGTTGCGTTAAGGCATTGGATGTTACAAGAGCCTAAATGCTTGCCATTCTTCTCATCTCTTTTGAAGAAGAAACTCACCGCGTTCTTTGGTCCAAAGTGAGCTTCAATGCTTGCTTCAATGTCCTCAACACTCTTTGTTTTGTTGAGATTCTTGACGATGTGGATGAGTGCGTTCTTCCTTGCAATGTCGTCCTTTGCGTTTGCTCGATCCGCTAATTTGCCCTCCAAAATCTCGTGGTTGTAGCTGATTTGATGCTCTTTCATCCTTTGGGCTTGTTCCGGAGAGGAGGCTACTACCCAAGCATATTTGATTTCTTTCTTTTTCTGAATATTTGTTATCTCATATTCTAATCCTCTCTTGAAACTTTCCTCAACCATGTTTGCAAACTATTCATACCACTCCTTGAATTCTAGTTCATCACTAGTGACTTTGACTGAGAGGAGGTTATTCAAAGCAAGAGAATCATAGGTCTTGCATATTTTACCTCTCTTGAATTTGTCATCATCGAGTTTGAGGATGAATGGGCGGAGCCTTGGAGAAGCCCAATTCCATCGATTTCCGGGGTTTTCAAGTGCAATTTGATCACCCCACTCCACTTTGTGGATTTGTGAAAGCACATGATGGCAATGGGTTCTCCAATGACTTCCCCAAGCTCTATATTCATTTCTTTGAGTCTCTCTTCTACCAATGACATGATGGTTTCTTTTTCCCATTTCTTTTCCCCCATTTCAAAGAGGATGGCGATTTGGTAATCAAAGGAAAAGCCAAATTTATCAATCTCAACATCAGATGGAATCTGCGTGAGGTTGAAATGTTGGCCATCCTTCCCATCCTCTCTAGAATAGGGCCATTCCTCTTGAATGACAAACGGGAAAGAGATTAGTGCATTTTGACATTCCTTTGCCTCTTTTTCCCTCATCCCGTTTTTTACTAGCGTTGCTACTGGTTCGTTTGCATCCATGGGAAATCCTTTTCCTCGGTTAGTCCAGTTCATAGCTTGATACCCAAGCCAAAAGGGAGGGCGTTTCAAACCGGAGTTTGATTTGCCCTTAGCCTTCTTTTGGTTTGAGGTAGCTTGAGATGAAGAGGCAGCACGTTTTTGAGTAACAAACATATCAACATCCAGTTCATTATCTAAGGCTTGAAGTTTCTCTTTGTATCTTTGGGAAGAAGTGGAGCTTGTGGGACGCTGCGACATTTTGAAAATATGAAAATTGAGTGTTAAAATTCTATAAATTTTGCTAAGTATAGTTTTCCTCCTTATTTTCTCATAGTCCCCTTCTCCCCACAACTTAATTTGTGGGGCCGAACGAAGTATGACCAATGAGAAGGAGGTGTGGATTGTTTGAATGATGTTATTGGCATAAGTGTAGTGAGAGAAAATTTGATACAAACTATCAAGCAAATAATTACAATCATTGTGATAAATAGAATAATACACCAAATCATAAATATTGGACGTTTTGGCTAAATTACCATGATTTTTATCAATATACACCCAAGCATACATCTTAAGGGAGTTATTACAATCATATAAGTTACGAATATGCAAACCAGAGGGGTTTATATTAATTATGCTAACAGTAGGGCAAAAAGTGGAGTTTTGCGCAACATCACAACACGGACGAGGATTATACAGACAATTCATTATGAAACTGTTACTACTTAAGAGAAGTAAGAAATTAGAATTACAAGGCACAACATACATAGCCCAGAACATGTGATTGATTAAGACAGTGCCATGAGAGAGGCTATACATCTCAGACATCGACTCAAAGTTAACATTACACACAGATACCAGGGCTTTGTCCCCTTTCATAATGGACCGTGTACAATTAATAAGGCATTCATAATACGCCTTATAACAATACTGATTATGATAGAAAGTGACTCATGTGAGTAAAGGAGGAACATTGGTACCTCGATGTCTGTAGGTTGAGTGAGCCTTCTGTCTTCTGCACTGGTGTCTTCTCGAACAACAAACGCAGCCCTTCGTGGTTGCCACAGTTCCTCTCTTTTGGAGCTCTTTCGGCAGGTTGCTCCACCACAGGTTTGCTTCGGCAGGGTTCTTGGCAAGCAGCTTCGTTTTCAGCTCCTTCGATTTGCTCCTGGTACTCAGCTGCTGTGGAAGGTAGCTTGGTGCGGTGTAGACTTGAAATACTAATGGGGGGGGGGGGGAGTCTGCTAGAAAGGGTGTTTTGAAGCACTGGACTAGATGCCTAGACTGTGGAAGAGATGGGCAGTGGAGGCTCACGGAAGGCTGGAGGTTAGGGTAAGGGGAAGACTGAGAGACAGCAGGAGAGCAAAACTTACAAAGGAATATGTTGTTAGAGAGTCCCAATTCTACGGGAGAAGAGTGAGAACTGAGCGAGACATAGAAAAATGAAGAGTGAGAGGAACCCGTAGGTTTATATGCTGGAGAATGGTGTAGAAGAATTACGTGGGTTCTTACTATAGCTTGTTTCTTCTTTTCCATTGGGTCTGTCTTCCTGTTGTTGCAGCATAATTGGAGGTGCAGCTTTTCCTGTATTGAAGAGTCAATTTCCTTTAACAGGATAATTGGCGTAAGTGTTGTCAGGCTTTTACAAAAGCCATTTTCTTTGCTCCACTTGGAATCTGCAGCCTTGAATTGGCGTTCTTGTAATCTTGGTGTATCCGGGATAAGTTTGGGTGACGGTGGTCTGATTGCGGTTCTTGGTGGGTTTCTAATTTTGTTGCGTGAAGAAATCACGCATAGGTAATTAGTGGCAAGGGTTTGTCGTTTAGGGCTACTCGCTGGCTAGCGTGTCTTGTTGCGGGCTTGGGCTTTGTAATTTCGGATAGATTGGGGACGCGTGTGTCTTGTTGGTGCTGGACTTTGTTTGCTTTGACAATTCTGGAAGTGGGGGATCTTTGTAAGCGGCTTCCAAGTCCCGTAGGTTGTTGTTGATGGCTTGTCGTTTAGCCACGTCATGTTCGTGGACACGTAGCTTGTGGTCGTTGACTCCGGACGTGCCGCTATCGTGCTGCGTTTGTCCTGCTGCCATTTTGCTGCAACACGGTTCGATCGTGCGGTTGAGCAGGGTTCGGGGCGCGCGGCTGAGACTGGTTCGGAGTTGTCAGTGTTTGGGAGCAGGCGCGCTGGAGAGCGGGGTTCGGATCTGCCGTCGGGGAGCGGTGTTCGGAACTGGCGTCTGGGAGCAGGGTACAGGGCTGACATCGGTACTCTGTTGATTAGGGTTCGGAGCGCTCTCTGTTGAGGACGGGTTTCGGAGGAGAAAAGATGGTGTTGTAACCGTTGTTGTGCTTGGTTTCGGGGCTGTACTTGGCTTCGGGGCTGTGTTTGGCTTCGGGGCTGCATCCTTGGTTTGTCGAGGCTGCCTGGACGCGCGCAGGCTTCGAGTTGCTGATGCATCCTCCTGTTTCTGTGTTTTGTGCTTGTGTTGATTCGGTGTTGGAATTTCGGGCTTGGGGCTTGTTGGCTCGGTGTTGTAATTTCGCTTCTTGGATGCGGCAGCAAGCGTTGTTCTGCTGTTGATTGGCGTCTGTGCTGCTGATTGGCAACGAATTCTGCTGCTTCTGCAGGTATGCTTGCTTGCTCCAAATTCTTCTTTTGCTGCTTGCACGGTGGGTTGAGCGGGTAAAGACTCTGTTGTCTTCTGCCGCTAGGCTCCGTTTTGCGTTGGATTCGCGGTCCATCGGGGCTGTCTTCACTACTAGAAAATTCAGCGTCCAAATCAACAGAGAAGTGTTGATTTTTTCTGTTGGTTAGGTCGACTTGATTTGGACATTGATCAACAAAAATCTGTTGATTTTTTCTGTTGATTCGGTCAAAATAATTACAAAAAAGAAAAAAAAAAAAAAAAAAAAAAAAAAAAAAACTTTTTTTGCTCCCCGGATTCGCTGGGCAGCCAATTTTTTTATGCTGCCCAACGAATCCGGGCAGCCAAAAACTTTGCCGGGCGAATCCGGGCTGCCAATTTTTTTTTACTGCCCAACGAATCCGGGCAGCCAAAAACTTTGCCGGGCGAATCCGGGCTGCCAATTTCTTTTTACTGCCCAACATATACGGGCAGCCAAGCCTCACACTTCCGGTCACCACCCGGGTTCGAACTCCCAACCTCTTAGTTCTAACACAACACTCTTACCAATCAATCACCTCTTGAATTTGATGACCAAAGAAGTTTTTGTTTGTTAATTATACACTTAGAATACAATGTTGTCGAAATCAGCAGACTTTGGCGGCCATTTTGACATAGTAAAATAACTTTTTTCAAAAAACTTTGAACTAATAAAAGTTGAGTAATCAAGTAAAGCTTCATATCCAAAAACCCGTTTGTGATTTTGAGCCTCCATTTAAAAGTTATAGACAAAAACCAGAGTGGGTGTTTGAAAATATCAAAAAAAATATTCCTTGCTACCGCACTCTGAATTTTGTCTATAACTTTTGAATGGAGGCTCAAAATCACAAACGGATTTTTGTAGATGAAACTTAACTTGATTTCTCAACTTTTCTTAGTTCAAAAGTTTTTGGAAAAAGTTATTTTACTATGACAAAATGGCCAATAAAGTTTGCGGTTTTTAAAAAAAAAATTGTGAATGATTAAGTTAACCCTTGAATGACAAAGGGAGTGAGGGAAAAACCTAGATGTGTTATATGATGTTACTTTTGCAATTTTGATGAACTTTGGTTCAAAAGAGGAAATGAGAAGCACGATGTTTAGTAATTCTCTGTATGGTCAAACTTCCAAAAAGTGTTTTAAATACTCATTTAATGAATTTAGATGCATTTACCATTTGAAATTCACCAAAATTACTAATTCTACATTTAGAGCATGAAATTTGGTATGATTGGTTACAACTAAACATTCCATTCTAAAATTTTAAAAGAATTTTTTTCAAAGGAGAAAAGATCATTAGTTTCCTGAAGTAGTAAGTTTTATAACACTAAGACAATATTGGGGTCTATGTCGTTGAATAATTCCTCACTAAACCTCAATATTGCAAATAAAATGTATCAAACAACACTAGAGCATGATTTCTCCCCCTAATTTCGACAAGATATTAAAACTTGAAGATGTCATTTCCTAATCATGGGTAGTCAGTGCTATTTTGGGTGCGACCAAACAATGGTTGATTGGTCATTTAGGGGTTAATGAGTTAAATTGATTGAATGTTTCAAAAAAACGGATTACTGTGTAGGAAAAAAGAAAGATTCCAAATTTCCAGCACAAAGATTCAGAGAAGAAAGAAGAAAAAGGTTCACAGATGACTATCATCCCATTCAAGTGGGTTTATTTGTTTGGGCGTCCCTGTGATTGTTTCTGATGGAGCTGAAAGTCAGTCAGCAACCAAAGTGTGTCAAAATTCACCCTCAATAATAGCTTTAATTAAGAAAATATCAACCTGCTTGTGTCTTGAAATTGTTTGTCAGGGATGATGAAAGTATGCAAAATTGCAGTTATATAATCTAATTACATAAAACATCCATCCTAGTACTAAATGATTACAAACCAAACTCATATTATATTAAGTTATCTATGTGAAAAGAAATTGACTTTGGTATCTTGTCATATGCTAGACTTCAAATTTTGAAATGGCAAGGATTTACACTTGTACAAAAGGTGGCACCTCTGGGACATGCCCAAGCAAAATCACTTTGCATGCGTGGATTTGAGCATTGCTTACGTGGGCATCTCCCTCGGCAATGCCACCTTTTCTACTAGTGTTGGAGCATGCCCAACAACATGGGAATGCAACAACCCATTGTTAGGATACTAAAAGTTTGAGGTAAATATGACCCCAATAATAGTTATGTACTATGCGCTAAAAAAAATGAAAACTTGGAAAATGTCATTTTTTGCCCATAGGTAGTCACTGTTGTTTGAGCTGCGATCAGAAAATGGTTGAGCAGTCATTTAATTTAGGGGTTAAAAAAAATCAAAGTACATAGAACTTCAACCATGATGTTTAAATTTTGCCCAAATAAGGGTGTTTTAAATGTTTTAAATGTTTTAAGTGTTTTGAAAGTCATAATTGTGTGCTTTGATGCCTTCCAACCTTCGAGATTATGTTCACAATCTTATTAAGAGTTTGTATAAAGAATTTAAAACCAATTGGATCTATTTGTCGTAGGTGCCATAAATTGTTCAAAAGTAAAAAAAATCATCTTTTGAAAATCGAGTCCGTAAATTGCAAAAGATTCAAAAGATTCAATAATATTCGAACAGATTCTATAATATTCCCATATATTATAAAAGATTCCACAAGATTCCAAAAAGATTCCAAAAAGATTATTAAAAGATTCCAAAAGATTCCAAAAGATTCCAAAAAGAGTCCACGTTCACTAAAATTTGTTGATTTGGTCATTGTACTACTCAAATCAACAAAAAGTTAGGCATCAAACTGTTGATTTTTACAAAAGTTTAAAAATCAGTGAAATCGGTCATTGTAGTGCGCCGAACAACATAAATCTGTTGATTTTCTGTTGATTTGGTCATGATTTTCTACTAGTGCTTGCGCTTGCATTCTTGCTCCCTCCAAGCTGAGTGTTGTTGTTTGCGGTGCGTTACGACGGCTACTATCTTCACAATTTGGACCTGTCCATGCCTTGGATATGTATGTTTTGATGGTGCTCTGTCGGTGCGGTCCATTGTCTTCCTGTTTGTATAGGAAACAATCAACAATTAGAAGGGGTTTCATAGAAGGGTTTTGATTGTTTACTTGTGTTTGCAAGCTATGCAGATGGGGATCTGAGTTGTTGCGAATGTGGTTGGAGCTTCTCGCGTAGCAGGCTTTGCTCACAGCGCTTCTTCTGATTTTGGGCAGGTCGTTCGGCATTGTTGGATTCTCCTACCGCGGTTTGAAATTCCTGGTGCCAACAGCTTTGTCCTGTCGATGGAGAGGTGTTTGGAGGTACTGCTTGGGGCTATAGATCTTTGTCATCTTTGACAAAGAGTTAGATTGAGAGGTTCGACAAGCATTCGTAAACGAGTGCAGATCTAGATCTACATGATAGGCAATAGTGTTCATAGTTTCTAAAGCATGAAACTTTAAGCAATGGGTATAACAAAGCATGTACAACAAAGAGGAGAGAAAGGCAAGCGTGAAACGGAAGCTTGATTTTGGTGCAGTCATTGTTGGTTTGTTGGCTGCGGTGTGGAGAGAGAGAGCATGGTGAGGATGTTGTGAGGAGGAGTAGTGCATACTGTGCCGTACGAGCTGTTCACAGAACTAGAGGTAGCCCAACTTGCCTCTTACACAAGTGACCTTACAGATATGCAAATGCAACTCGGGGTAGTGCCAACATTTCACTACTCGGCGAGATCCAACTCTTCTGCGCCGTGCACGATCTGATCTTGTGTAGTTTCTCCATGTTTGTTCTTGCAGCCTAGTCTGCTTGTCTGTGTACAGCTTTTCCTGCACATTCTACAATACATTCTCACGCGCAACCTTCCTGCCCAGGCAGCATAGCTGCCATCCTTCTCTCAGCCTCTCCACACCACAGATCGTGGAGTTTAGCACGCCATCCGCATGGCTCCTACGCAAGGATGAAACCAATGGGGCAAACTTAAGACGGAGGCAAACAAACACTCATTTGACACATTTTGAAAATAAATAAATTATGATTGAACAAAACCTCATGGACTTATGCATGTACCCAAAGTTTAGTTCACTTCACAATATGACAAATAAAATGGACATGTATGTCTCACTTAATAGTAACTATAATTGACTATGAAGTGAGTACTAGTAATTTAATATTAACCCTTCAATTAGCCACCAACAAATCAAATTATGATCATTGGAGTGTTGAAAATGCAAACAATAGAAAATTTCAGAAGACATAGATTTTGAATTGTGAGGGGTAAAGTTGTAGATTTATGATACAATTCTTCTAGAAAAAGAAATTTGAGATTCGAGATAGTGCAACCGGGAGTGTAGCAATCAAAACACTTATGAAAAATGCGAAAATATTGCAAATAAATGAAAATGTAGTAAATACTTACAAATACAACACATGTACTATGTGGTATTTTTGGTGTCTGGAAGTTTGTTCTCTTGTTTTAATTTTTTGGGATTATGTTCTCTTGGCCATGTCCCATTAGTGTATGTATTCCGATCTTGAACAATGTACCAACTCCTTTCAATTTTCAACATATATTTGTTTTGTCTTACATCGTATATGGGTGTGACATTGTCACTCATAAAATCCACAATAATTAGGTGTGACTCCGTTTTTGATATGGCAAAGTGCAATGGCGAGGTGTTCACATAGGACATTGTTGAACGTCTTCACTGTCATTTCTAAAAATTTAGCCCAAATTGTATTCAACTTTGAAATTGCACACCCTCAAAAAATCTCATTTTTGAGTGTGCATTAGAGTTATCCTTAACCTCCAAGCGTGTTGGAGTGCAAAAAATGACACTTTGGATGAAATTGCCTAACTTTGAAGGCCTATAACTTTTGGTGTCTTTCTTGGTAGCTAAACTAGTTTGCAAAGAGTTTGAAGATCACTGAGCTCTTACACACCTAATAATGAGAGACCTCCAAGCTCTTGTACACCTTTTTAACTATTTAGAGTGAACAAATAAGATTATATTAAAGCAAAACACAAGGTTTCTTATTAAAATACAAGGCGACTTTAAGGATAACTCTATTATATGGTTCAAAAACATACTACAATGTTGCAATTCTACCATGGGATGATTTTACTAATTTTGCAAAATATCTCCAATCTAGTTGAGAATATAATTCTAACATTACTTTCTAATTATATCCATATTATTTCTACTAGTATCAATTATGGTGAAACAATCCAATAAAATCCAGTGCATCCAGCTACAATACCATGCATACTAAAGGTTAAGTGAGGTATACATGCTTCTTTTTTTTGCATATCCTAAAGTCATCTAAACTTTGAACACGCATAATTGCTCAAGTTTTGTTTGGTCATGGTAGGGTGCACTCAACACATAGATAGATAGAAACTCCGACCCTCCTACAGGGCCGGCGTGAATAAAGTGTCCATTCGTAATGTCAATGACCCGATGCCCACTGAACAAGGGGACATTGGGACAATACTACTCTCCCTTTTCGAGGATGGACATGTGCACTCAACAATCATAATACCCACTGCCATATTACCCTTGAATTGGTGAATCACACACTAGTCATGAAACGTTTATATATATATATATATATATATATATATATATATATATATATATATATATATATATATATATATATATATATATATATATATATAACTACTATACCAATATTAATATATAATCAACATTGATGTTTGTCATTGTTGTATAAATTTCTCTAATCAAATCTAATTATGTACATATAATTATGCGGTTATATTGTATATTTGAATTTTCGAAAGATAAGAGACATGAAAAGACATCATTGTATCACATGTTTTGAATTTTAAAGGACTAGTTGATGATTGTAAAATTCTAAAAATTACGTACAAAGAATACAGAGAATATACACATTTGAAATGAACAATACATAACAGAAGAGAACTTTCATTTACCTTTTACTCATGTTTTATATTTACAAAAACTTAATACTAGATTAATTATGTACCTTATATTATTTACACGTTGTCTTTGGACAATAACATGGGGGTTTGGTATAAATATGTATCTTGTAAATCTTAGTTCCAAAGAATAAAAATGCCCTTGTTTTCTACCCAATGTACATACTTGAATTTCGTTTTGTCATGTGTCATGCAAATTGTGCTCTGTGGTTTTGTTCCAATGGCCCTTTGTCCGGTGGGCATTGAGTGATTGACATTACAAACGGACACTTTATTCATGCCGGCCTTCGAAAAAGGACCGGAGTTTCTATCTATCTTGTGGAGTGTGGATATTTTACTACAAAGTTTTTGAGAACTTAGCTTCATGTTTATGTGAACCGATTAGAAAGGGGATGATTTGTGAAATTTTTATGCCTCATTTCATATAAAAATTTAAGACCTTAGTTCAAAATGAATTGAAATTGATCATGCAAAAATCATCTCATACAATTAAGCTACCAAATAATATCCTAAATCACTACACTTACATTAAAGTGTTACGTTTAAACCCATTACAAAAAATTCATGCACAGATTGTCAATATCTTATTTGTAATCAAATTACAAAAGTATTTTGAATTTTGAATTTCAAATTTTGTACAAAATATTGGTGGTTGCAATCACAGATTGAACCGTATGGATAGAATCTAAAATCATAATGTACGAGTATTGTTTACAAATGAAGTTCAAAATATCCATATAAGTTGCATTTTATAATGCATCTTTGGAATTTTTAAAATCTGGAGAAGGTTGTAGGCATTTAGGGGTCAAGAATAAACTGCAGTTGGATTGGTAGATAATATGAGAAAAGATAGAATTTTTTTTAACATAAACATCGTTGGTCTCTTTTTAGTCCATTACAGAAAGTTTGAACCCTCAAAGAGACCCTTACTATGTTACCAATAATATGAGAAAAATTAAATACCAGATGTAGTTTTTTCTGACTGATTGGGATGAGCGATTGTGTGAATTTCAAGATTCTAATAGGTGGTGACCAAATACAAAAGCTCACATGCATCCCATGCAGTCCTTGGGCGAAGATAGAGGGATAAATATTTGTTAACAGAAATTTAAATATGTAAGACCACCTTGTACCCCCTCCTCTAGGGACCTATTTGAAGGTTCAAACTTTCTGTAATGCTTCAATACTGTATACAACAATGATCGACCCCAGGAAAAAATTCATATATATATATATATATATATATATATATATATATATATATATATATATATATATATATATATATATATATATATATATATATATATATCTCATTGACATTGATTTGTTTTATGTAATTATAATATTTTTTTAATTTTTAATACATGAAAGATAGGAAGAAAACCTTATTTGATCTCTCTTTGTGAAGTTTGAAAGGGGTAAATGATAATGGAATATAAAACATGAATACAAAAATTAATGTCCAGCGCAAATGTTAATCATATATGTATTGATTTTTTTAATCAATTTTCCAATCTTTTAATTTTAATTTTAGGTTTTAATGTTTTATTTATAAATTTTCAAAAAATACAAGATAAAAGGTATCATTCTATCTCATTTTTTGAATTCTAAAAGGACTAATTGATGATTTGAAATTTATTCACAGAAATAAAAAAAAACAATGATCAATATTAGTATATATTAGTTATATATTAATATTTTTTTTGTATTTTTGAAAATTTATCTTTTTAAAATTTTGGGATAGAATCTAGTTTTATCCAATCATACCAAATTTGAAATTCTAAAAATAAAACTATAATTTTGGTGAATATTAAATAGTAAAGCCTTCTAAATTAATGAAATGAGTGTCAAACATTTTTTGAAAGTCTGACAGTACAGATAATTGCTAAACATCGTCCTTCTCATTTTCTCGTTTGGACCAAACTTGATCAAAGTTGTAGAAGTAAATTTTTATAACACATATAAGTTTTGCTCTTACCCTCTCTGTCATTTAGGGGTAAAGGGTTGACATTGAAGAAAGTGAAAAAAAAAATACCGTATTAATTGATTTTACAATATGACACCAATACCACATACCAATGCTTTGATATTGTCGCAATATAAATGCAATACATTATTTGGATTATTGAGGGGCGGTTTACACTATGGACCAAGAGCCATGACCATGGAATTCGAAAATCTGTGATTGGTCCAAAAGGAGCTCTTGGTCCCATTTGGCTTTACACTACCTTGAAAAAAGGAGAATGACCACTAACTTTGAGGTCCCCAAAAATGCTAAAATTTCCCAAATGGATAATGTTTTCATGGTCTCCTTGGTTATAGTTGAGTCGAAGCAAATGCCTCGACTCAACTGTAATCTAGGAGACCATGGGGCTCAAAAATCATTGATTGGCTAGTGTTCAATTATTTAAAGAGAAAGGAGGAAAAAGGGGAGGATAAAAGAGAGAATGATGAGTTTAAACTTGTCCCGGTCTAAATCCACTTTACACTACAAAGAGTGACCAAGTCATTTAAAATTGCATTTTGATTTTCCATGGTCACGGCTCTTGACCAAGAGCCATGACCATGAAAATGATTTAATTTTCTTGGTCATGGCTCTTGGTCCATAGATAGTGTAAACCGCCCCTGATTTGAGATGAATTCTGTAAATTATTACAATATTGTTTGTATAAAATTACAATATAATAATCATGGCTATAAATGAGGATAATATCTATAGCCATAAAATATTGATATTATACAAACACAGTACACCAAAAAAAACCTTGAACTTAGTATAACATATGTAAAAACAAATTATTGCACACAGTACTGCAAATATACTGAACTGTATAGTCAGTGCTGCAGTACTGCATCAGTACTACTGGAGTGGGACGGCACTTTCATGATGATGTCGTGAAGGGACACGTCAAAAATCATCCAACGTCTAGAATATGGACGCTGGTGCATCAAAAGGTTAATCTTTAAACGTCCACATGACTTGAGAGGTCATTTGCATCCAAAAATACCAATTTAAGACCTCAATTGTCTAGTTTAAGCCAATATGTTAAACTAGAACTCCTATTCAAATTGCATTATTTGTATAATGGAATTGTTCATTTGTGAAGATAGTCAATATTGAGTAGGAAATGGAAATAAAAAAATTGGAGCTTTATTTTGACCATCCAAAAATTCATAAATTTGTGTTTGATCAAGTTTATTTTTCCAATATATGACAAGTGAATTTTTCTATCCATTTCATTCGATTTTATTTTATTATAGACTCATCTTGTCATCCAAATATGAGAAAACAAAAATAGTAATAGGAAGAGCACATTGTGATGACCTACTTTGGAGTAATGAAAATTAGCTAAAATGGTCAATTGGAGTAAATTTTATCATCTTTGGCTTCCATTTGGTGTTTTTTATGAAAATCAACAAAAAAAAATTCTCAAAGAAGTGATAATATGGAGATAGATATGGTCCTTAAAACCTAGGAAAATCCTTGTACGATTAAGGGTTAATGGTTAATTAGAAAAGCAATGAATTATTTGAAAAGCATTTGAAAAGACAAAAGATTGTACTGTATAAATCTATCTTTTACACAAGCTCCTACATTTGATTGGGAACTATGTTGCTCGGGGTGGTCACTATGCAAAAAGTAAAAAACCATGTGAGTTAAACTATAGGGTCCTTTTTATTCTTTTTTTTTTCTTTTTTTTTTTTTAAACAATAGGATAGGGTCCTTTTTATTCATTGGAAGAAAAAATTCTACCTAATCATAAAATTCTATAAGTAAAATAGGACACTTTACATTCAAGTAAGGAAGAATTTGAGAATATATTTGGAATATATCTAGAATATTCTAGAATATACATCAAATATTTCATTTGTGTGATAACCCCCATTAAAAATACCCTCTTAATGCACGTGGTTACACTAGATACATGCTAGTGAACTCCCCAAGTTATGTTGTGTTGGATACTACACTAACTTTTGCTAATAGTGCGTTTGGTACTAATTCCAAAGGCCAAAATTTACACCCAACCATTTGATTATACTAGGAATTAGAATCCATTGCTCAGTAACATACAATTATACAAGGTCCAATCTCGGATCCAACTATACAAGAACACATAAAAGGAGCACACACTAAAATCCCACACGCAATATTAGCAAAAGGTAGTGTAGTATCATAGAATGTACTTTACCTCCAAAGGCGTGATATAAAATGTCTTAAAAACCAAATGCAAACAAATTTTCTTACATTTATGCTATGTATTGCAAAATCATTAAAATAACATGAATTTTTCATTGAAGCTACAAAACCATTAAAGGTGTGTTTTGAAAAATTATAAAAACTTTATTCTTCAACTTGATTTTTAAGTAATTTTTCTTATTGAAAATTTTGTCATTTTGGTTAGAAACAGTAGATTTTGTAGAAAATATAAATTGACAAATTTGGTCTTGTCTTTTTGGTGTGTGATAATCATATTGTAAATCTACATGTGAAAAAAAACAATAAATTTTTAATAAATATTTACATGTTTGTTACTTAGTATTAGATTTTACTTGTTCTCATGTGGTTTGGATATTGAAGCATAGAGTGAACCTGCCTCGTCCAAACCTCTTTATTCACACTTCAAAGTACATTTTCACCAATACTTCAATTTCAAGTGATCTAATCAACATGTGCATAGTAAATAGTTAATTGATCAATCAAAACCTTCACTTCTTTAAATAGGACAAGGCTCTTTTGCACGTGCAATTAAATACAATAATTTATTTAAATTTAGTCTTGGAGGGTGGTTTAGAGGCCGTGACACACTCTCCAAATATGAAGTGTTTACTTGTGCTCTACAGTCATAAGGTTCTTTAGTCGTTACCAATTGTACTTTGAAATAAGAATTGCCGTTGTAGCAGATTCTAGAATATTGAACACGCCTCATCATTGTTTACTTATAAAATGATAAACAAGGGTTAGAAGTTCATAGTAGCCCCACCTCAAAAATCCGATACATGCTTTGAGTTTTTTATTTTGCATACAGTGAGAGCAAAAGGATGAACTCTGACAAGGGCTAAAGAACCTTATGACTATAAAACCTAGGTGAAAACATGGATAACAACCAAATGGGTTTTTATCTAAAACCGGTTATTTTTGTAAAATATTGGATTTTAACTGGTTTCCTCGGAAATTTCCTTGTTCATTAGAGAAATTCATAAAGTTATGAAATCTAAGGCTTCTGGTATTGTGTCAATCAAGATTCTGGCTCACAAGACAATAAAAGTAGGAGTGTCGAGTTCCAAAAATAAAAACGGGATGAATTATTTTTCCGGAAATTAAACTTGGGTGACTGGATTTAGGGCGCGCCACCGAGTAAAGCGCCGGAGTCCATCCACAAATAAACCACATGACTAGAACATAGTCGCTGCCAAAGATAGAACCCTAGACCTCGTGGCCCTAAGAGCGCTATCGGCTTCTAATCCTAGCCCGGCACATCTCTCTTGAGCTTTTGTCAATGACTTTGCGGATACCTATAATATAAAAGATGGGAGATACAACTATGGATGGTTGAACCAAAGACTTTACAAATTTCTCTTTTGTGTCACAGTGCAGGGCGAAATTGAGGATGCCCTTATGATTGTTATTATTATCATTATATTGAAAGAGTTTTGGATTAGTACCATAATACCAGTAGAAGGTAGAAGCACCTAATTGTGACACTCACCTAATCGTGACAGATTTTAGGAATAGCGTTCATTTCACAACACTTTTCTACACGAGTCATAGATCACGGATTTCAAAATAAACTGTCATAGTTAGTTGCTTCTACCTTATGACCAGAGATCCCAAAACTTGCTAAAATTAGCTAGATTGCTAAACATACAAAGAAAGAAAATGAAAAAAATGAAATATAGCGAGAATTTTCATCATGATATAAATATGTAGCAACTCCATGAGGTGATATCCGCAGATATCATCATGGTATCACCAAAGGATATTGCCAGATATTATAGGTGAATATTATAAGAATTGGGTAGCAAAAATAAATACCATTTATGTGTGAGGTCGCATAATGTTCTAAATGTCATAAAGTGATTCTGGGATTACTGCTTACAACTTTTTTGAAGTCTGTATCACCTAAACCGAGAATGATAATTCCCAAAGTCGTGGACTTGCACTGGAACGCCGCCCAAAGTCGGACAAAGCCAGTCTCGTATCGAGAGCCGGATATTCAACGTATACGAGACTAGTTCGTCCAGTCCGTTGATCGGATGAACGTCTACGAGATTTGGATGAACGTCTGCCACAAGTCATGACGCAGGCCGGCCAATGAAACGCTACCTGGGAGCCCCACGAGCAATTATTTGGATGTGAAAATGTATGGATGATCGTCCACAACTTCATCCGTATTGGGCAACTATTCGTCAGTCACCTTTGTAAGCTTAAAGTGGATGGCCCATAAACCAACACCTTAAGCTTTTTAGGAAAATTTGGAATTGGTATAGAATTAGAAAAAGAAGCTTTCACATAACATTCAGTAGCCTTCCAAGACGCTACCTTTTAGTTTCATCCACCTTTATATATGGAATGATCAATGATTTGTAATTGAATGAACTATTGAATTAAATAAATAATTACAAAACATTGTTGAATTGTGATTGAGTGAGTGCTTTCAATTTCCATCATGGTTGATTGCTCTTGCTTAATGTCACCGGCCCCCATAGCCTACAGATGTGATGTGGAATATCCCACACCATTTCATTGAGGGAATGAAATGTTGTGGGATATTCCACATCATTTTGTTGGGAGAAAGGAGCAGTTACAGTGGCTACCGAATGTTATATCAATGGAGATATCGTTGGTTTATAGTACACCTAGGTTTATTGGATCGGATCATCCACCTTAGAGGATAAATTTACTCTCATTCGAGTAAAAAACTCAACATTCTTTGATTCCAACTGGGTGCATTGTTGTTTCCCAAAAAATCACACATTACTTAACCCTTTAGTGCCTAGCTGACCACATTATGGTCACTACAACGTCCGAAATGCAAATAGCAGAGAATCCGTGAAGAATTGGAACTTCAATTTTGAAGTTCAGATTTGCCCACATACATTACGCACCTTCCAGAAAAAGAAATTTTCAATTTGGAATTGTACAACTATCAAAATACCTATCAGCAGAACGCGAAAATACTGCAAATACTTGAAAATACAGTAAATACTTACAAATACAACATTTGTATTGTGTAGTATTTCTTGTGTTTGGAAGTTTGTTATCTTGTTTTATTTTTTTGAATTGTGTTCTCTTCTTCATCTTCCATTAGTGTGTGTAATCCGATCTTGACTAATGTACCCACTCCTGTCTATTTTCAACGTATAAAATTTTGTCCTAAACCGTACATGGACAAGTCACTTTCACTTATAAATCTCACAATAATTATGTGTGAGTCTATTTTTGATATGAAAGATTGCAACGGAGAGGTGTTGACATAGGGCATAGCTTAACTTCTTTGCTTTTATTTTTGAAAATTTACCTCAAATTATATCTAACTTTGAAGTCACACACCCCCCAAAATCTCGTTTTTGAGCGTGCATTATACAGTTCAAATACATACTGTAATCTTCCGATCCCACCATCGGATGATTCTCAAATTTTGATAAAATATGTGCTCTCGAGTTGAGAATAGAATTGTACGGTTACTTTCTAATTTAACCCATTCTATTTTTGGTAGTCTCAACCACAGTGAAAAAATCTACTGAAATCCACGGCTCTGAGCTACAGTACCCTAGGCACTAAAGGGTTAACAAATGTCTACTGACGAGCCAGCCCCACATAGCTTATGTTCCCAGTTAACGCTGGCCTCAAGGTTTTGCCAAATGGAATGAGATATTTTCGGAGGAATAAAAGGACAGTCAAAACTATGATATGATATCCATGAAGTCGGGGAAGAGTCCCAGTGTGACGCGTAACTGGATGGATGGATGAAATTAGGATGGCACTCCAGTCCAAGTGTCGACATCTCATCTGTCTACTCAGGGATATACAGCTCTGCCGGCCATGGTTTGACCCCGGCATCTGTCGCAGGATGAAAGTAGAGGCCCAACAGTAAATTTTGAGCATCTTCAATGTGACACTGGAAAAGGGACGGCACAAATGATAAATGTACACCATACGCACATTTCTGCCACTCCTTTTTACAGGGAGCATTGTATTGGATGGTGAGCTCCCAGAACGCAGCCGTGATGAACAAACCCGGCGACTCACCGAAATTATTTCTGGCAAATTTTTGGTAAAATCTTACATGATTTCGGGAGTGGTTACTTTTACACTAAAAAAAACAGGCAAAGGAGTGGATGAAATTGTCAAAAAAATTCAAAATCCGTTAATATTTGGATGCAAGTGCCTTATAGTATATAATTTTTATGAATGGACATATGTACATGGATGACTCTATCCATTTTTTTTCCTACCTGGCTACATTCTAGGAATGTGTGTTGCTCTACCCAAGGAAAAACAAACAGAAATTAAGTGGAACAAGTGATCGACTGCCAATAGCATTCTTTAGAGGCCCATTGTTGCACCTTCAAATCTCAAGCATTTGTAAAGGGATCGGAGGAATTGTAGAGTATTTTCTCTAACTTTAACTCGGTTTAGCAACGAAGAGTTGAATTATTAGCTCCGACTATAGGGAAGAGGCATTGTGGAGACACTCATTTTTTTGGGCTATACATCACTGTGACATATATGTTTTGTCCATGATTCCACTGAAATATATTCTCATCCTTCACCCGTTCTATTCTGGTCACAGCAGAGCTGCTTGTTTTATTCGTAGTTTCTCTACAGTGTATGAGGTGTGGTTCAGCAAGGACTTTATGTGGGAGTGAGCAGATCGAGATTGTGGGAAAAGTCGCCTGCTTAGGGTGCGGTCGGCCTGCTGTTGCTCCATCCCTCAAGGCGGCTAAAAGGTGAAGGAAACATGCTGAACTGTAACACACGGCACTCCTCCCTCACTTTCCTACATTCACGCTGGTTGCACTACTACTAAGAGCATTCCCACCCATGCCCTCATCAAGTGGCCTTCAACAGTGGTTTGAGAGGGCACTGTAGGAGTTCAAGTGGCCTTTCAAATTCTGAACCCCCACTGTTGAGTCTCCTTGAATTTGAGAATCTGAAAAATGAAGAGCCCATGGCCAATGGGAAGCACCACATGCATGCTGGGCCATGGGTGGGAATGATTCATTGATTACATTCAAATCAAGAGGATGGAAAGCACCACGCCAACACATGCATGTTGGGCCATGGGTGATTATCGCAATTAATGCAATGATTATCTCCCTCAAATAGCCCGGATTTCAAGCTCCAGAGGCAAATGCAAGACTCCACAACCTAGCGTGGCAAAGCTCATTTCTACAGAGGCCTTGCAAGAGAGGCCACTGGCAAACCCAAGGGTTGGAGAGAAAAAAGTGTGAGGGCTCTCTACAGTGCCAAAAGGCCACTTGTTGAGGGCAAGGGTGGCCATGCTCTAAGAGCAGGGCCACTCATGTCCTTCTAGAGTCTCTCACACTGGAGAAGTAGATGAAAAGTGCCAAGGGCCCTTCCAAAATACTTCTTGCCTCTCAATTCTAGCGTGTTAAAAATTGAGCCTTCAAATCACTATTTAATTGACTATATCCTCACATTCTACTTGTGATTGGTCCATTGACTATTTGATGCGCACTTTTAATATGTGAGCGCGTGCAAGGGTGGGGGAGTGTGAGTGCAAGGGCCCTTCAAATGTAGATGAATAGTTAGTCCTAGCGTGCATGGGTGGGAATGCTCTCACTTCTTACGTTGCAAAACAAGCAGCGACGCTACGAGGAGCACTGACCAAAATAATAGCATGGATGGATGAAAGACGAGAATGAATTTCAGTGAAATCATGGACGAAATATATATCATGCCTCTTGCCTATGATCGGAGCCAATAAACTTCCAGTCCATCTGTCAGGGCTCGGCTGCTTCCCAACCTGCTGATGCGCCTGCTCTATCCTGCTTGCCATTCTAGAACTGGCGTATCCAGGCTTCCTGCTTCCTTCGCTCTCTCAGTGCTTCCGCGACCCTACTGTAGCAGTTCTGTCACTACAGTGAAGTCACCACACTGACTGACGCTCAGTGAGAAAATCATCCATTTGAATACATTTTCATCCATTTAGATACAGTAAATGTTCATCCTTTTTAACCCCTAAACGTGCAGGCGTTCAAAACTGGATCATGAACAGTTTAAAAGCCTTGTAACTTCTCATACATTCTCGGATGACTTTCATCCAAGTCACCCTTGTAAGCCTTTTAAATCGGTCAAAAAAATCTTCAGTTTTTTTTTAAAATGTTCAAATTAATATTAGCTATCAAGAGCAAAAAAGAATATTAGCTATTAAGATTAATAGAAAGAGGAGAAGATGATGCTAAAAAACAAGAGAAACTCACACTTCTTGAAGGATTAAGTTATTTTGAGTGTCACGAAGTAACTTACACTATTCAGTGTTACACTCCAAAAAAATTGTTAACCAGCCCATGTTTTCCACAACCAAAGAGCTATCCTTAGGCCCACTTTATACACAGGCTAGGACTGAATGGAAGGCTAGCCCAATTCAATCCAGCCCAAGTTTGGAATTCGTGCTAAAGAAAACCTTGTCCCAATTTCATCAAACCGGCCCAAAGATTTGGCACCAAAATCATGCCACATATGATGCCACATGGATAAAATTGCTCGTTCTGTAGTATAACCCCTAAACGTCCGAATGTGCCTTTGCGACAAATAGAATACATTGTATTCTCGTTGTATTTGGAATGAATCCACACCTTTAATGGGTTTGAGCTCAAAACAAATGTTGGAATTTAGATCAATGCAATTCTAGTAAGCTATTGAGATCACAATTTAAAGTTTCTCGTCGTTATTAAATCCGAATTATACAACATTCTATATATTGTCCCCGTGGGATGTGTAGGGGATAAAGCCTTTGGGCCATATTTGAAAGGACTGAGTGATCCTATTGGTTGAAATTTGAAGAGTTCGGACGGGCCCTCAATCCAGTACCTACTATAAAGTAGACCTTAGCGCCGGTGGACCTTACTCTCTTTACTAATTGTTTCCGCGTTATTCTTTGTCAAAAGGATCCCACGATTCTGGGCAAGAACGAAGGTTCTGGAATACTGAACTGGACAGGCCAAAATCTCCGGGAGTCCGTGACTCGGATGAATGAGTGTACAGTCACATGGGATGGAATTCATCCATATGGCAGGTTAGTTCGCCCTCACCACACCACGCTTCATGAATGAATGAATGGCATTCAGCTGACAAGTGGGTCGGGCAGCAGACGAAAAGGAAATTTTCATTAAGTGTGGAATTTTGTGGTTATCAGTGGACATGGAACTAAAACTTTGACAGAAAAACGCGGTTCGTTTTTTTCAAAGCTTTTGAAAATGTGTTTGGATCCTTTATGGGCGGTCATAGGGGTACGCTGGTGGCCCACGATCCAAAAGTGATGGAGGAAAATGGGTCCCTTCATGGGGCCCTCCATTTTCTAGTCATAATCCCACATTTCTTTTAGTGCCTCCTCTTTTGAAGTTTGAAAATGGAAGGCTCTATTGAGGGACTCATTTTCCTTTTTTTTGAAAATTGAAAATTACATGCTATTTGATTCAAGAATCAAGTAGTTTTCTTTGGAATGAGTGTAGAATAAATGCAATTTGAGTTATGTAAATCCAAGTTGGACTCCACTAGGGAATTTTTTCAAAATAACACCTCAACATTATCTTATTGTTATGAAATTTGCTATTTGGAGAAAGTAATGATGTTCCCTCCATCATTTCTTTTGCTTTTTCGAAGTTTACATAAATAAACCAATTTTAATTAATTTTGCTAAATTTTAAACTTTGAAAGTGAATATTATAATATATATACAAGTTTTCAAAATCAATACTTTATAATCGTTTATTTAATTGAATAGTCCATTCAATTACAAATCACCGATCACTCAATATATAAAAGCGGATGAAACTAAAAAGGCATCCTCTTGGAGGGCTACTGAATGTTATGACATGGACCGATTTTCAGGAGGCAAGAATCTCATGATCCTCGTGTACCGGTACCTAGTCTAGCCATTACCGGTAGTAGAGAGTACCGGTACACTAAATAGGTAGATTAGTGTTAGATACACGAATTTACATAAACATGTTTTAAGTTTTTAGTGTTGACCAATTTTTTTACCCTCTATATTGGTCAAGATGGGGATCTTTCAATAGTATTGGAATCAATGTCTTTGGTAATTTTTTTTGTCGAGAGTAAAAATCTATAATATTTTCAAATCTTATAATTATTTACCACTAATCTACCTATTTAGAGTAGTGAGTGCAGTATTTCATGGGGTGGCAACTGGCAGCAATGGACAAAGTGAAGGAAGCCGGCCAAGGTGGGTGCCACGTCCCTTTAACACAAATTGAAAAGAAAGAGAATAAAAGGAGAATAAGGAATGTGAAAACCTTGACCTATGGCAAGAGGTGCATGTAATTGCTTGCTCTTTACCGGTGTCTATGCTTCTTACCACCTCAGAGGTGAATTTGACATTAACCCCTAAAGGCCCTTAAAAGCCAAAATGGCTTTTTGCTGTTTCGGGCAGCTTAGATGGAAGGTCTAAATTAAGAATTTTAGACCATAATTTGGCGTGGGCGTGATCATACATACAAGGTGTGTGGGGTAAAAATTACAAAGTCAAATTCGGATTTTATAATTTTTTTATTGAAATTTTTGGTTTCAAGCCCAACTGGGCCAGAAAAAAACTTTTTATTATAATCATTTTTTCAATTTTTTTTTTTGGAGACATGCTCTTCACCACATTTAGGCTCAGAATTTGAAATGACCCATGTTGATTATATTCTTGGCTTGACAAGGGCAGCCTCCAAAATAAAGAACAACAACCTCCAAGGTTTTTTGTAATTTCACATCCATTTCTTTCAAAATTTGTCAAAATTTGAGATTTTGAAAATTTTAAAAAATAATTTCGCCTAAAATTTATAAAATCATAGAGGTACCTAATCACCGTTCATTTTTTCCAAAAATAAAATACAATTAATGTGATGCATGTTTCACCAAATTGCCATTTTTATACCTACTTCCGGAAATTAATTTGGATGAAGGTTTGAAACACGTAATGAGTCTCTAAAATTTTGCATGAGCGTACCCAACTTAGTTATCTATATGGAAAAAAATATGAGCAAAATGTTTGGAGTAACAATCTTCAAGTCCTCCTTTGCACTATGGAGACAATGCCTCCCAAGCAATGCCCCGAAAAACTTTTGCACAAACTTTGGATGTTATGATCTTGCAAATGATAAACATCCAACGGTCAATTTTTGAAACAGTAGCTATGAATAGGCTTAGGTACAAGATCTTACGGTTGGAATTCTAAAAGAAGTAAAACAACTTGGTTCACATCCCCGGGAGTGCATAGAGGTAGAAAATCGCAGTTTTGAGGTTTCAAGCTCCCAAAAACACAAGGAAATTTAGGGGTTAAGGTAAAGGGCTCCAAAACCAACAGGGTTCTAATTTCTAGAGAATCTAAACCATGTATTTATTTTAAAATACAAATCTAGGCACATTCTAGAGCTCTTATTGGATGTTGACCAAAATGATAAGCTATGTATGGTCTATGTAAATTTAGGTTCTAGGATGATTATTGTGCTTAGATTCTTTTGGAATTAGAACCCTGTTGATTTTGGAGCCCTCTACCTTAGAGGCACTATTTCTTGGAAGTTCATAAAAGAAAAATTTGAAATGATTATTCACGTCATGTGGCATGAACCCAATAGGCCAATACACATTAGGGTTCACCGAAAAGTTAGCCCAAAGAGGAAAGTTTTGGCAAACTTGTGTTGAATTTCTCTTGAACTCGTATTGAAATATAAATAAACCAAAAACTATTCTATGATGAGTTGAGAGACAATTTAAAAGAGAGGCACTGTCATTATTATTGCTATGGCTCCCAAACCTTTTACCAAAGCTTCAAGCCCATAGCCTACAAGGGACAATTTATGAAATGACACTATTCAACCAAGTACGATTCAATAGAGAGGTTAGAAGTAGAGCCAAAAATGGAGGTTAGATGTACTTTTTTTTTATTAACTCTAGTACCCAAGAGAAATGTTACATAGTTTTGGTTTTTTTAAGAATTGTCATGAAAACTTGATAAATTAAAACATTTGATCCAAGTTTTGACATGTTGTAGTATACAGGATGTATAACACATACAAGTGAGTTTTGATGATTTTTTTATTTTTTATTTATTTTTAATCTATTTGTATATGAAAATAATACCTAGAATTTTTACCCTCAATTGAAGCAATTATGGATACAAATTTTGAATAACAATGGAAATAATGGTCTTAATGGAAAGGATGCAAATCTTTCCTAGAATTATGGAAAAAAAAAAGGAATCATGAGTTTTGAGGTCTTATTGACTAAGATATTCATGTATGAAAGTATCGATCCAAAACTACTCAATTTCTAAGTGGGTTTTTATTTTGTTTTACCATTTCATCCCAAAAGGTCCCAATGTTTTTCATTTCTTGATACTAGTCTCAAATACCTACCCAACACATTTTACGGTTTTTGATTATGATACTTTTAAGCTTGTAGCATTTTCACTGTGAAAGTTGTAATGAAGAATGGAAGTGCACGCATGAAAGTTGTAACACGCAATGTATTACATAATCCTACCAAAAACAACTTAAAAGTAGAATTCAATCACAACTGAGTTATCCACAAAGTCACCTTAGATTTGAAGAATCAAGAAAGAATTTTGCTTTATTATACTCTTATTTGTTCATTCTAAATAGTTAAAGATATGGAAGATTTTGGTGGTCTATCAATATTAGGTGTGTAAGAGGTGTGTAAGAGCTTGGTGGTCTTCAAAAATTTTCAAATTTTTTTAGCACCAAGAAATGAGCTAACCAACTTTTGAAAACTTTTGAAGACCACCAAGTGCTCATACACACCTCTTACACACCAAATAATGATAAACCACCAAGACCTTCCACACCTTCTAACTATTTGGAGTGAAGAAATAAGAGTATAATAAAGAAAAATTCTTTGTTGATTCTTCAAATCCAAAGTGACTTTACGGATAACTCCAATAATTTGACAATAAGTGTACTTCACAATCACCCAATTAAAAATTCTCTTTTAATAACTTTTCAGTAGAAACACTAAGTTTTTCTTACATCGTTTTTGGGCGATTGAATTTATTTTGCAAGATCTATGGTACATCTATCTATGTTGTTATACATCATTAAAGACCCATCTTTGTCAATGTTGTAAATAATTGCTATGCCTATACTTCAAAATAATTAAAATTCAAGAAAATGCATACATCACAAGTAGAAAAAATATGTGAAAAAATCTTCATAAGATTAATGGCATAAGATCTTATTTACCATCTTACACGATTTATGCATCAAAATGTAAATCATTCCTAAGTTGAAATTGCAATGTTTTGAAACTATTACAAAATTAATGAATCGATGTTGTAATTAAAACTAAAATTAGTAAGTTATCTTTGAATTTACTATTACTGATATTTTTAGTTATATCATTAATTATAGAATTAATAGTTTGGAAAATATGCTTCTCAACTCATAAGTGATCATATGGCATATATTTAACTATATAAATGCATGAGAAATCATTTCTAAAATCATACAAAACCATATCTAAAACCAAAAAAATGGTTTACTCGGAAGAAAAAGGTTTAAAATTACACACATTTTGTTAAAATTGAACTATATTTTGTTAAAACTGGACTATCAGATTGAAAAAATGATAGGGAGTGCTACCCTTCGCAAAAGAGATAGGTCCCCAATTTTTCTACAACATTCTTATTCTATGAATAAAAGCAATGTAGAAAAATTGAGGACCTATCTCTATTGCAAAGGGTAGATGGCTATTGGAAAAAAGAAAAAGCTGGATATGGAATCCACAACTCATCTAAACCAGATGTACAAATATCAAAAAGACTGCCTGGACTACAAACATGCTTCAGAGCAGAATTAATGCCCATACATGAAACACTCTCACTAATCACCACTAAATACATAAACGAGCCTACACATATCTTTATTGATTGTCTCAATTGTATACATGTTCTAAACACACAACTAAAACACCCAACCCAACAAAACAACCACGCCGATAAAACCATATTAGAAGAAATGCTAAAAATGCTAGAAAAGCGAACACAACCAACCACAATATACAAAGTTAAAGCACATGCTAAAATTAACGGAAATGAACACGCAGATCAACTCGCAAAAGAAGGAACCATGAAAAGAGGTTATCAATTTGCAGCAAATACACACGAATTTGCACATACCACACCTCACTACTTCCAAAAAGACACATGGCCCAGTCGTATCAAACGACCAGACAAAGGACCAGTTAGATCTTTGGAAGAATACATAAAGAAACATGACCGAGAAAATAACCTAGAAATACTGGCAGAAGACTTTCCCAACATTAACAAATGGACAACAAACTCCATTATAGATAACGAAATGTCCAATGACTTCTAGAATAATCCAGAAATAACACACTCACAAAAAACAAGCATATTAAAATTTAGAACCGGTCAATACATGGGTAATGCCAGAAATCAATTAATTTTCGGCATACAAAGATTCCCCTCAAAAACATCTCCCGTCTGTAATTCACAAGATGCAGATACATGGCTACATGTACTTTTACTATGCAAACAACACCATATACACGCACTAAGAACCAAAAGACACAATAAAGCGGTATGGGAATCAAGAAAATTAATACTATCCTCAAATAAATCAAGATGCTACATTCTCATGAATGCGGGCACATTCAACAATAACCCACAAGAAAACACAGTACCTCCATGGATATTACCATGTACTTGTAATCAACAAAGATGTCAATGTAATGCCAGATTCAAACTAGATATATTATGCATTAAAGGCCTCCCATACCAAAGCCCACCTCCTCTAAACCCCAATGATAACCTAACTATACAATTCATAGAATTCACATACACAAAAGACAGATTTTCACCAGAAACAATTGGCAGAATTTTAAAAAAATACCAACCTCTAATTAATAACATCATACAACAAGGTTGGAAAGTAGATCCTATCATAGTCATTACAACTAGAACTAGAGGAACCACACACGTCCCCTCAATGAAACAACTAGAAACAAAATTCAACATTTGCGAAACCTCCATAAAACACACATTCAAAGCAATAAATACCATTGCCATACAGTATGCCGGATCTATCCTTTTACATAAAAGACGTATAGAGAATAATCAAACTATACCAACAGACGTAATACATTAAGGGGGTCTTTACACTAGTGACTAAGGGCCGTGGCCAAGGGAAATTCTGCACTATGATTGAAGGGAAATTCTGCACTATGACTGAATTTTCAAAATTGTATTTTACAAAAAAAATTAACCTCACAAATTAATTCAATTCCAATATCTTGCAAAGGAATACCACGTCGATGACTTAGGAAGAGGGTGAATATAAACTTACCTCGGCTCCACGGGCATACCATGCTTGGACCTCTCATTGGCAAAAATCAGCATAGCCATAATAAAATCGTTGCCTCCACTAAATTGATACGATATAAAATCCCTTTCAATACAATCTATAACCCCTTTCCAATCGGGATGGGAAGAAGATCAAGAAGAGGAGTGCAAAACAAAAATAAGTTATTAAATCTACTCTTTTAAAAAATACATTTAAAAATTTCAGCCCACCTTCTTTGTGGTCCAAGTTCACTTTACACTATTGTTGGTGACCAATGGATGTGAAAGTTGGCTCTTGGTCATGGCTCTTGACCAAGGGCCGTGACCAAGAGAATTATCCATCCCGGCTCTTGGTCACTAGTGTAAAGACCCCCTAAAAGAGGGAGGGTAGTGGTGAAAACCACTGCTAGCCACTCTTTTCAAACAACTAGCTCAACTTGTCTCAGGGGATAGGAAGGGCTAGTTGGTTGGTACAACTTTCCTGCCATGATAATTCACTAGCAGCACCAAGCCATGTGTATCACACCACTGCTCAACGGGCCCAACTGGTTTCGAACCCGGACCACATAATCGTAATATAACGCCCTTCACCAACCAACCAAAGAGCTCATGACTTGGTGATAAAATTTAACACTAAACATACCTTTATACAAACTAGCATTCACCCATCATTACTTTTCTTTTTCCCTCTGTTACTGTTACTGTTACTGTTACTGCTACTTTGTTTTGGTTACTATAGTGTCCATCCTCGAAAGGGGAGAGTAGTATTGTTCCAATGTCCCTTTATTGAGTGGGCATCCGGTTATTGACTTTACGAACGGACACTTTATTCATGTCGGCCCTTACTTTGGGTTGGTGTTTCTATCTATCTGCAAAGGGTAGCACTCTCCATCACTGTTTGAATCCGGTAGTCCAATTTTAACGAAATATAGTTCAATTTTAACAAAATGTGTGTTAAAAGATTCTGATGACTGTCGAATTAGGAAAGCATGTTTTTTTAACCTTTATCTACCGAAGAGTTCATTTTTTGAATAGTGTACATATATCATCCACTAAAGAGGGGACTAGGATAATAGTTTTATGTATGTACTTGCAAGTGTAAGTAGGCTCGACAATATGTACTTGTCTCTAAGATACACCAACCTATTACCACCATATTTCCCAATTTCACTATCATATCTTGTTGGTGTACATTCCAAACCAAAAATGTCTATCATTGGTAGATACTAGGGCGCAATTGAAAATATAGCAGTAATAGGTGCCCCTCCTTCAGTTGGAGGCAAACCATTTACACTCACACATCCAAGTAGTAAAAATAGGTTGTACCTTACTTGACTTCCAAGTAGTAATCTGTCAGCCGTTGGCGAGATATTAATGACAGGCACTTAAGTTACTGACGTCAGGCTTGGGGGCCAAGGCTACACTAATTCTTGCCAGAACCAAAACATCAAGCTTCAATCATCGAAAATGACCCACCTCACTCAAAATAGCCAATAAATCATCCACACTATTTTCAAAATAGTGTACGTCAAGCAAACCAGTAGTAGTGTAGTACACATTCGAAATAGACATCCAACGTACAGTAGACTAATTCGTTCCGTCCGTTAGATGGATGAAAAATGTGAATGAACGTCAGTCGGTTGCATGACGGAGACCGGCCAACGCAGCGCGAGGCACATGGCGCCGGGACCGCTCGCCAAGTGATGGAGGGACGAACGGCGTTCATCCTAAAGCAACATACGTTCATCGAAAGAGCGCACTTATTCGTCGGCCCCGGTGAGCGTGAAGCCTATCCAGGCTGACTCACGGAGGAAGGTGCGCAACGATAACTCCAAACTACTGAGCGCGTATCCTCGCGCACACGCTGCCCTTCAATTACTAAAGACACCACACATCGCTCCCGAAACCTCCTCAGATCACGGCTATGGCGAAGAAGCATCCGGAACTTTCTTAATGGAACATGCTTAGAGCCATGTACACTATGATATTCGCTTGCAATTGAGAACAGAGTATGGCAGAGCCTGAAAGCAGACAGGGAAGCCCAGGGGTTGTTGTTTTTGTGCATTTGTAGGTAAATCGGTGGATGACTGTGTGACACTTTGGAGGAGCCGGCTTCTGACTCTCCGACTCTGTGGTCGTTGCCGCGAGTGCGTGCGTGAGAGTTTTCAGTTGGCCATTTGGTCAGGGTTTGTTGTAGTTCAGGGTCGAGGAGTTGCGGAACACGAGGATAGTTCGGCAGAGAGCGCTGCGTTAACGTGCACAATTATTTTTTCCGGGTGTTGTGTCACGTTGTAGAGTTGAGCGTGTCGTTTATAACTTAGTTTTATGCTGGCTAGAAGACGTAGGGAAGTCTATCTCTTGGCCACGATCTTTCCTTTTGTTTTAATTGACGGGCGAGGGTTAGTCTCTAGCGGATTTGAACGGATACATCGGTGAAGCTTCTTACAGAGTCGGATCGGTACGGGAAGTGTTTTTGTGAAACCTTGCTTTGAAGTTACATTCTGAATGCGGTGAAGTTTTACGCCTTCGCGGTGGAGGAAAATTTGATACAATCGGAGTAGTAGATGTTTTGGAGCGATCCTTGATTTTGGAGTGATTCTTCCAATTGTTTCGTGGTAGCGCAGGCGGAATAGTGACGATTTCAAGTTTTGCATGCTATCTTGCTACGTCTGCCTAAGTGAATTGCAATGGCGTTTATAGCTGGACAAAGTGCGTGAGGGCTTCGATGTGACTGTTGGATTCCACAGCTGTCGAGCCTCGCTTGCAGCTGTCTTAGTTGTGAATAGTGTGTAGTGTAGATTGTATCATACTGCGGAGATAGTCATCGAGACCGATCTGTTCATACAACTATGTCTGGTCAAATCTTCATATCTTAAGTCCGCCAACAGATCGTGTTGAATGCGAGCGTTATCTCACGCTTCGCTGAACAGAGCATCTCTTCACATGGCAAGCGGGAGGCAGTAGGCGATTCCGAGTGCAGGTGGTTCTTGTTGACTGTGTGAAGCAGTTGCTTGAACGAGCACTCTTAGGTTCTGTGCAAGTTTTTCAAGATGGCTGCTTCAGGACTTGTTATGGTTCCGGCGGAAGCCTACTCGCCTGTGGGTCATCGCGGGGGCATGCCGCCAGTGGAAGCCATTCAAATTAACCTCGTGACACTTGGTTCTAACACCGTCACCCCGATGCGGATTAAAGCGTTCGATACCATCGCGTCGGTGAAATTGTGGATAGAATCATACAAGGGCTTCTACACCAAGCATCAGAGGCTTGTTTACGGTGGTCGGGAGCTCACTCGTGACGAGTTCCGCTTGAGCAGGGATTATGGCGTTTCCAACGGAGAGATGCTTCACCTGTTTCTGCACCTCTCTGACATAGTTGATGTCACTGTGAAAACAATCAATGGTACTGAACATGTTATCCCAATCCTGCGGAATCGTTGTGTGCGTGACTTGAAGCAGCGAATTTCCGAGAAAGCGGGAGGATTAGACTTGGATGCACAGCAATTGGTGCTGAGGGGCGAGAATCTGGAAGATCAAAGACGCATTGATGAATTGTGCCTTCAGAACGATGCTGTGGCGGTGCATCTTATTTTACGGCGATCATCGAAGGTGCGTACGCGGAGTATTGGCAAGGGCTTCGAACTTTCTGTAACTGCTGAAGATCTTGCTCCTTCGAGTGAGATAATTCCTTCAGATGCAGTCCAAGAGCCTCCACTGACGCACAAGCCGAAGTACACTATTCCTCAACGTCATCCGAGCTACAATGCAGGATTTAAGGCTGAAGGAATCATTAAGAGCGAGTTTAAGTCTCTAAATATTTTGGAGCCAGCTTGTGGAATTTTGCGGTACCAGTTCCCAGATGTCTTAGTTGACATTATTGAGCAGGCTAAGGCTGGTCTCCAGGGAGGTTGCGCGCCTGCTTTGGCATCGGAAGGATCTGGTGGAGCATATTTTCTCAAGAATTCTTACGGTGTAGATAATGTAGCCATTTTTAAGCCTTGTGATGAGGAGCCACTGGCAATTAACAATCCCCGTGGTTTTACCAAAATTCCGAGAGTAGGCAGTAGTGAAGGTTTAAAGAAAGGTACTAGAGTAGGTGAAGGTGCTATGCGGGAGGTGGCTGCCTATTTGCTGGACCATCCCAAGGAGGGTCGGAGGTCTTCGATCAGGAAACATGCGACAGGTTTCGCTGGTGTGCCCCCCACGATGATGGTCCGGTGTGCACATGATGCTTTCCGGTACTCGGAGGACTCCTGGGAGAAAAAGGCCAAGCTTGGTTCGTTGCAGCAGTTTGTTAGTGCCTTTGGTAGCTGTGAAGATATGGGGTGTGCGAGTTTCAAGGTTGAAGAAGTTCACAAGATTGCCGTTCTTGACATGAGGCTGGCCAATACTGACAGAAATGGTGGCAACATCTTGGTTCGTCGGGATGAGAATAACGACATCAAGCTTGTACCAATCGATCATGGATACTGCTTACCTGAGAAGGTGAAAACTTGTACTTCCAACTTGTAATTGTTGACTTGGATTCTTGACAGTTTCGGATGCGATGACAGGCATTTGCATGTTGTTTCTTGTCTAAACTGCTCTTGGTCGCATTTTACAGTTCGAGGATGTCACATTCGAATGGATCTATTGGCCTCAAGCTGAGGTGCCGTTCTCTTCTTCGACCTTGGAGTACATAGCCTCTTTGAATGAGGAGGAGGATCTTGCACTTCTCCAGAAGGACGGGTGGTCTATGCGAACAGCCTGTAAACGAGTGTTTCGTTTGTCTACTATGCTTTTGAAGAAAGGAGCAGCTGCTGGATTGACTCCTTATCAGATTGGTTCTATGATGTGCCGTGCAACTCTCGATGAGAAGTCACCTATCGAAGAAATGATCGATGAAGTGAAGCAAGTCTGGCTGCCAACCGAGCGTGAGTTTCTGGCCGCGATGTCAGATGTGATGGACCGAAAAATCGACCTGTTGAAATGAAGAATATGTAGATGCGTGTAATTGTATGTTTAGTTAGACGTTTACAAAACTCTGTTGAAGACCTGACATCGAAACTGCTTTCCCCCAACAGCTCAGGATCTTACTATATACTGTTGTCAAGGACCGTGTCCATTCTTTTACTCTTAGGCTCTTACTATATGTTAAGGGCAATGTTCAATCGTTACTCTGTTCTAAATACAGAACTCCCTGACTGATCTTACTGCAAGATGGCCTTCGAAAAGACCTTGTATATGAAAAATGTTCTACTTGTAAGGAAATTTTTAAAGTGTTTTTTTTTGGTACAGTATATTTCCTTGCGCTGCATTTCTGATCCCAACTTCGGATGGTTTCTACCATATCTTGCTACTTCATTTTTAAATCTGCAACCTAGAAACACTTTTCGTGGTTCAGCATTTTCTTAGTGTTAAGTATGTGTTCTGCTTTAATGGTGTCATCGAAATCAAACAGGATGGAGGAGTGTTTCTAAGCGTCGTTTTAATGAAGACACTGAACACGAACATGTAAATCTTCTGTTCATTGGCGACCCTGAAGGAGGGAGTTGCCGAATTGAAGGCTAACACTACACTATAATGAAGCAGATAACATAGCCTCTGCCACAAGAACGTGTGATAAAAATAAGGCAGGACTGAAAATCATATGCAACAGCAATATATGGTATGCATTCTTCAAGATCGTACTCACCATCTTTTACAAAATAAAGTTTGTATCATGGAGTTTTTTTTTTTTTTTTCTCCTTCTCTCCTACATGTCCTCCACTCGTAATTAACTATTGGTTTTGATTCACTCTCCTCCATTCAAAAAAGTCTGCACATGGTATCTTTGTGAAAGGATGGTCCTCCGATTCACTTGAGAATGAAAATCAGGCCTAAAATGATTTCTGTCGTTTTATTTGTTAAACAAGAATTTTTTAATATTTAAAATTTATTTTATCTTTATTTTTAAAAGGTCCCTGAGAGGCAACACCTTTTGCAATGGGACCACATCTAGTCACGATTAGAAACTAAGTTCATGTGGCAATGAACACATTTAGTTAAAATTAGACTACTAGACTAGGAGAGTGTTGTCCTTCTCAATAGAGATAGGTCCCGGATTTTTCTATAGTGCTCTTATTTCATGATTAAGAGCATGCAAAAAAATTGGTCTATTGAGAAGGGTAGCACTACTCCCCATCACTTTTCTGTCAAGTAGTTCAATTTTAACAAAATGTGTGTTAACATGACTGTTGGTAACTTTTAATAAGGTCAATTCTTTGAAACCATCTTGCTTCATGTTACTTTCTTATTGATTCATGTTCAAAATTGTTCAAAATTAGATGACTAATATGTAGAAATCAAAGTAAATTTAAAAGCCTTTTGAGTTAATGAAGCAACTTTGTTTCAAAGAATTGAGTTATCTTTTTAGTTTGTTATTGATTCATATCCAAAAATGTTGAAAACTTGATAAATGGTTTCTTGAAATCAAAGTGGGGTTTGAAACCTTTCGAGTTAATTATTGATTCATATCCAAAAATGTTGAAAATTTGATAAATGGTATCTTGAAATCAAAGTGGGGTTTGAAACCTTTCAAGTTAAGCCATAACTTAACTCTTTGAAACAATATTTGAATTTTTTTTTGGAATAACCTTTTACATACTTTCAAGGCTTTATAAAATATTGCGATGTCCAATATGAGTGTTGCGTGTAAAAGTGACATCAAAGAAGTATACAAATGTAATAATACAAAGTTCAATAAGGAGTTTTCGGGACACATGTAGTATCGGGAACCTCACCTTGGCAAATGTACCCTTTGCTACATTCTACAGGGGATAATACACGGGAGGTTTCTGATACTACATTCTAGTCGGAGTGTTCAATCACCTTTTTTGTTCTTATGATCCCAAGTACAACTTTTAGTGACATAAAAGTATAAAAGTGTAACACGAGTGATTAGTAAGAGTGTATAGTGACTTGTGAACTAGATATGTACATTCCAATGATGTGCTAGTATTGGTCATAGATTTATGGAAATACAGTGACCTTCAAAACTGTCCCAATGTTTGTACATATTACATTCAAAAAACAATGTAGGTAAGAGAAACTCATGGAATGGAAGGTAATAAATTTACTGAAATAGTACATACAATGTACTAATTGTTTACAGAAATTCCAACAAAATTGAAGCACTCAATGAGAAGGGAAAAAAACCTAAAGCTACTCTATATATTGGGACACTTTTGAAGGTCCAACATGGAAATCCCTCACCACTTTGTCCATTTTCCTTTGGATTTTAATACAGCTACTATTCGTCTGGGCATTAATTCTATAAGTCTCTTGCAATCATCAACAGTGATAGAAGGGAAGGTTTCTTCTACACGAGACCATAATTCAAGTATCCCTTTTGGTGGTGTATCATATCGGTTTAATCTCCTTTTCAAAATCGCCCATAGATTTTCTATAGGATTCAAATCTGGAGACTGAGGAGGCCAAGATAAGACACCAAAAGGTTGCCTAGAAAACCATTGTTTCATACTATTACTGCTATGTATAGGTGCATTATCTTGTTGAAAGATGACTTCTGATACATCTAAATTATATTTTTGAATTGTACCATAGAGATGCTCCTCCAAGATTTTTTGATAACCATACTGATTGAGGCGACCTTCAATTCTATACATCATGCCAGGTCCATGTATACACATACATCCCCATATCATCACAGAACCGCCACCATGCTTAACAGTCGGAATAACAGTCCGCTCTGAAAGTTCTTGTGGATCACGAACCCAACACCAAACTCTCCCATCTGAAGAAAATCTATTAATTTTAGTCTCATCTGAGAATATCACGTGACTCCAATCATCAATAGTCCAGTGCTGATACTTTCTGGCAAATTCTAAGCGAGCCCTAATATTATTGCTTGACAAATGTGGTTTCTTTTCTTTCACATGCGATTGCAAACCTGCTCTACAAAGTCCACGACGTACAGTAACTTCACTGACTTGTACTCCAAAAACTTCTTGCACTTGTTTAGTAGCTTCTCTTGCAGTAGACACCTTCCCTCTAGTTACACTAGTTACACAAGACCGCTCCATTGCACTTGTCAACTTGCGTGGTCTACCTCCAACTGAAAGCTTTGCATCTGGAAAATGCTTCTGACGGAGCCTCTGTACACTTGATTTAACAACATGCAAAGACTTTGCTATCTCTCTCACACTACAACCTTTTTGAAGCAAAGAGAGTACATTCTGTTGCTTCCCTTGGAACAATGGTCTCACCATTTTCACTTGTGAAGTTAAACACGAAAAAAACAAATATATGACGCAAGAAGAACAGATACACACAACAGAACATAAACCAAGCAATTCACAATGCATGTACACTTCACTTGCTATGCACACAAGACTCACTCATATGGACTTTCAAAACTGTCCCAATGAAGAGGAAATATCTAGAGCTTCAATCCATGCACATGCATGTAGAGACAAGTGGCAAGACTTGCTCCTCAATTACCTTACTGATAATAGCATGTAACTAAATTGATGCCATGTCAGTCTAGCATGCAATCACTATTTGGTGACTCACCAAACTTCCAAATTAGAAACATGGGGACACTTTTGAAGGTCACTGTAGTGTTCTATTAGATTTAAAGTCTTATCCTTACCCGTGAATGTATCAAATCCAACAGATGGCTACATTCAAAGATCCTTTGACTTGTATCCTACATTATTATTTGGTCCATTCCAATGATGAATGCCATGAAATTACTACGAATTTTCAAATTGGAAGTTGCTTAGATCACTTAAATTGTCCCATAGACTTTTCATAAAATCAATATCCAAACTCAATCAGTGGACGGTTTAAAGTACTTTTATGTGATGGTTTCAAAGCAAATTTACATAGTAGAAATGAGTGTAGGGCAAAATTGGATGTCCCTACTTTAAACCATGCCCACCTTACTATTGAAAGAATTCTCAAGATTCTTTCAAAAGTAAATGAAATTCACCACGCATATTTAGAGAGGGTGAGAGAGTCACTGAATATGAGCACGATATAGCGACACTTCAATATAGGGTTGTTTAAGAAAGATACTTTATCCCAAATCGATGGACAATAATGATTACATATATATATATATATATATCGATTGTGATTGGTTCGCCAACTATATAGAGGGACACATAGCGATTCAAGGGTGTGGAGACGATAACTTGTGACATCAAATTTTGAATGTGAGCTAGTCACCAATGGGAGATGGATTTCCTGGGTCTGGATTCGCTTCCGGCGGAGTGTAGTCTATGGCAACCTCTTGGACTTGGAAGCGCGCCCACTCCTTTTCTTTCTCCCTTGCACAAGTTGGTCCCTATTGATTATCCAAGCGATGAGTGTCATGATGGTTTTGAACTGACAAATTCAATCAATCATATTGTGAAAAATATAATCTAGTGAGGACCCAATTTTATATCACCGAAATCAATGAAGAATATTGCATGTGTTGGTAAAAAAAATAAAAAAAAATTGAACACAAGGAAGCTCAAATAGAATCTACTCAAAACCTTTAAAAAAGATGAGGCCCAATTTGGGCTTCTTGGTTCTTTAGGGGATAAGCTGCAGACTACTACTCTTTCAATCTGAAGATCGTTACTCTTTCAATCTGAAGATTGTGTAAAAAAAAGGCTGGTGAGTTTCAAAACAACAAATTGAGGTAAAGTACATCTAAAAGAGATTTTTTTTTGAGAATTCAGCTTACCCCTTGATCAGTATGGTTGCTTGGCACCTCTCTATCATCTTCAGAAGCACTTGGTTAAGATAACAAACTTCTAATACCTGGCTCAAAAACTCACCTGAGTCAGAGCCATTAGCAAATGGCATTGTTTGAGACATCATGAGCTTTAAGAATACAAAACAAGCGGCTAGTCGCGTAGTCTTTGCCTTAGCATTTACCTCAGATTTACTTTTACAACTTATTTTTACTGTCCAGTTGTGTAACTCCTAAAAACAAAGCATTTCCATAGTCTCTCCTTGTGGGGCAGAGACAACAAAGTACTTTGACAAGTAGAAGTTGCACATGAATACATACATACAGTGGAGAGTCAAATCCCTATGACATGAGACTTAATAAAAAGAGCATACACTACCCGGGCGTCCATCTTGTACCATCTCAACATTGTTGTCACTACATATCGTCATTTAGGCATCATTCCAATTCCCAAAAAAAATATTGAAACAACATCCAAATGTAAGCTGTTTTGTCATAGTTTCAATGTTGTTCTTTGCATTAAAACAATTATGCTATACAACGAAGCCTATTACGACATTTCAATATCATATATGTTTCAATAGACATCCAAATTTGAGATGACGTTGGAGAGTGAGATGCAGATTACATATTGTGTTGTCAGAAATTGGTATAGGTAAGCACTACAAACAAAGGCGTCGCTTCTCACTTTGGAAGATTCTGTTCATTGTCGCTTTTTCACTGTACACGCTTGTCCTACGTGACGAATCACTCTCTCCAAGTCCAACCAAAAAAATGGTGAGTGCAAAATCCAAATCTGAGGTGCAGATATATATTGTGTCGTCAGAAACTAATTGGCATGGGCAACTTGGGTCGGATGATTGATGAGCTCACCTGTGGTAGTCCAAGAAGTAGCATGACAAGAGGGCAGAATCAACAATGCCGCGACTGACGCGCACAACAACAGGTGCTGAACCTTGGCCTCTGCCATCGATCAAAGCACTAGTAGGAGATGTGTCGTTTTTCACTTACTATAAATGAAAAAGGAATGAAACCGCACTAGGCACATGGATTGTGTCAATGCTGATGAGTGTTTTTGGTCACAAGTAGACATAAATATAGGCTCAATATTCCACCACTGTTCACTATTTCTATGAAGTGGGGAATGAAAAACGATAGATCTGCTACTAGTGTGCTTAAATAATTAATTCTTCAAAGAGTGACGACAGCAACAATGAAACCATGGACTCATGGTCAATCAACGTAACCACACTGCCTGTGCATACTCATGATTTTCCAAAGAAAATTTGGTACATGATACCGACACTACATGAATGCAAACCCGAGTTGCTTTTCACCAACTCTCACTGGAATTATAGTTAACACAAGGAGATAAAAACAAGATTCCTATATGGGAAACGCAGAAAAATTCGTCTCAATTGTAACTTTCTTAGATAAAAATACACTACAATCATCCCAAGAAAGTAAGTTACAATTGTGGAAATTTTGTCCCACTTCCCGTATGAAATCCCATGTGGGAATATCTTTGTCTAAAAGCGACCAGTTTTTCTTGTAGTGCGACAACGACGCGATATGGCAAAGGACGTACTACTCACTGTGATGAAGTTCTTCATGAGACTGACTTTCTAAACGAAAGGTGTTGAAGTGCAATGACGTTGAAACTGAGAGAAGGAAACGAATGAAAGAAATCTAATGTGTTGGCAATCATAAGATTACTTGATGATTGATTTTAGGTGGAAATCAGTTGATGAGGAGCTTACGGTTGTCGTTGTTTGTGGTACTTTCATTAGTAGGAAATGTGTCGTTTTTCACTTACTATAAATGAAAAAGGTTTGAAACCGCGCCAAGCACATGGGTTTGGTCACAAGAAGACAAAATTATAATCACAATCTGCCAGTGTTCAATGTTTCCACGAAGTGGGGAATGAAAAATGATAGATGTGCTACTAATGTTTGAAAGATGAGTCAACTTGCGTATGCTAGAGCATCTCCACCCGTCTTCAAAACAAATGAGGATGGCATTTTTTGGATGAAATCAAGCCAAAATATATGTATTTTCTCTTTACCCCGACAAATAGTTAAGTTTTACCACTACAAGCAAACCCAACTCTTTTCACTGACTGAAATCAAGGAAGCCCTTGTCCTATGTGACCAAAAGCACTCACCAACTATGGAATGACTCAAAATAGCAGCGAGAAGCGACCACTTTCCTTGTAGTGTGCCTACAACCAACCCCGGCAAGTTCTACTTTCGCTTCTACATTAATAGGTTGGATAACAAATGATAAAGATTTGGTTTTGTGTTTGTGCACTTGGAGACGAGCGATTGGTTGGAAGTTAATTGATAGTGAGCTACACCGCATGGTGGGGTAATCAAGTAACCTACCCTCTAAATATGAAGTTTGAATGTGATGAAATTTTCGTACACCAAGCTGGGTAGGTCCTTCTGAGTTCTCAAGTGGGATCCGCGTCCAATGGTCACGTGCAGAAATCCTTTCTGTTGACCGCCATCATTGCATCATTCAATAGCCTTCATGCCCAATGCCTTTCCTTCATGCACTGTGCTCATCACTTTGAACCTCCACTTGTCCACTTAGCTACTGATGAAGTACTGTTGGGTGTGGGATATTCCACACCATCTACTATAGAGCCAGGCAGAGACAGTGCTACTGAATGCCGTTATGTGCTCTCAACAGCAGTTCAAACAACTTGAGGCTCATGAATTCTACATACTGCATCTGGGTTAAGGTCAGTGGAAAACCCCAATCTGCAGAAAAGCAATTAGAAACTAAGCCCCCCCCCCCCAAAAAAAAAAAAAAACACCAGAGCAGATTTATGAATTGAAACACATCCCTTGGGCATTGAAATCTGAAAAATCTTTGATCAAAACTCAAACATTCCACGACTTATATATACTAGTAAATCTTGTGTTGTAATGCAACACAAAACTAAATAAACATGATCAAGAAACATTAACTCCATTGCAAAGAATGTTGATTGAAAGAAATTAAAAAACTTGATTATAGATGAAAATAGTTTACAAAACAGGCAAATGAATGAAAATGGATGAAAATGATATATGATGAGATATTGGATGATAATTTATGAATGTAAAACTTGGATGAAAACGTGACGGATTTTGTGACATTGGGTCGTGACACTCTGCATTTAATATAATAGATATATACAATGGGAGCTAGGCAGCACATCGGTACCCCAGCTCTGATTGAGCACAAGTGTCTGCTTTGACTTGTTTCATCCACGAGTAGCACAATTTGTTCATAATCATGCAAGGTTCATTCATGAAGGCAACAGTTACAGGATTTTTCATTTGGGAACAGAGCTAGTTATGTCCAGTAACCCTCTCGCCACCTCACGGCGGCTTGAAGGTTACCTAGTCCATAACAAATGGTCTTTAAATTGCCTATGCTAAATAACATTAGTAGAAAAGATGGCATTGCTGAAGCAGTTGTCTAGGCATGTGGTGCCCTATTCCACCCATGCATAGTAATTTTGCTTGGACATCTCCCTGGGTAGCGCCACCTTTTCTACTAGTGTAGAAATATGATGAGCTCCGTAGTACTAAAGGTTTGTATTGGCCTCTACCCACCGATCCGTACTAGTGAATAGTAGTAGTAGTACTACTACTTCAATGTGCCTGGTAGTTGACATACCAACACAGCTACCCACCCATTTGCTAAGCAAGTAGAGGCAGATGATTAGCAGTCACATGGAATATCTGGAGGCTATCAGAGTAGTTATATGGGCAGGTGGTGGAGAAGCTTTAAATGAGATACTCACCTCGCTTGTCGGGACTCAGGAGGTCACTTCCAAATATTATGTAACAACGTGCAAACAAAAATAAGATCCAAATAAATCTTTGCAAGTAAATTTTATAAACGATTTACATTAATATACGATGCTCAAAATTGATTACAGGAATAAATATGAGAATATTCTCAAAATATTACTAATTGCAATAAAAATTATTTTTAAATTTTAGGATGCTTTAAAATACCCTTTGTTCACACGTGATATCCAAGATACAAAGAGTGACCTCCCGAAAGATGCGTGACTCTCAAAAGATACAAAAAGTGACCTCCCAATCTTCGAGAGGAAAGTTGTCTTTCATGTCAAGGTTATTGGTTGCATATACAACATGTCTTGCTATCCATGAACAAGAGCCAAAGGTGTACTGTTTTAATTATTAGAGCATGGCCACCCAGGCCCTTCCAGAGTCTCTCACACTCAAGAAGTAGATGAAAAGTGCCACAGGCTCTTCAAAAATACCTCTTGACTCTCAATCCTAGCATGTTAAGAAATCGCCCTTCAAATCATTATTTAGTTGACTATATCCTCACACATTCTACTTATGATTGGTCCATTGACTGTTTGATGTGCACTTTTGACACGTGAAGGGCGTGCAAGGGTGGGGGAGTGTAAGTGCAAGGGCTCTTCAAATGTAGATGAATAATTTCAACGAGTTAGTCCTAGAGTGCATGGGTGGGAATGCTCTTACGTCTTCTCCCAAAAGAGAAGGAATAGGGATTTCACGATCCGAGGCACAAAGACCAATGAAAAAAAATTATAACCAATTCCTCAACAAGTCTCTCTCTCTTTGTTTGTATTTCCATAATTTCATCTCACTACATGAGATTAAGAAACAGAAGGCTACAAATCCAACTCAAACACAGAATTGTATAGAACTAGAGTGCTACGTCCAAATCTATGAATACAAATTTACCTAAACACCATGTACAAAAGTGCGAGCTCACCTTGCTTGTGGCACTAAACACATCACGAATATTCTTTCATCCGGAGAGCTCAAACTTCATCACATCTTTCCTGCATATACAAACTCTAATGGTCTTTCTTCTCTCTCCTCCGTTGAGCATCCAGCAACAGCTTGTCAAGATCTCCCGAGTACTCTTGAACACCAAATGCGTACTGCTGCAAGACGGCGAATCCCACCATCTCCACACACAAAAAGGTTCTGATATGCTGCCTCTATTTGGGTAATATCAAGCCAGATATGTTCGGCCCGAATTAGACCTGCTGATGCTAGCAATTGCAACACCACTCCCTGCAGGAAAAAAAACACAAACCAAAGAATTAAAGAAGGCCGTTAACCCTTAAATCGACATTCTAAGCCCCGGGGGAGAATCTTGCTCATAATTTCTACTCCATTGAACCAAATGGGGTCTTTTTAAATGCCAAAACAAATATATTTAAGACATCTATACTTCTTTACAATAGAACCAAAGTAAATTGAAGAGAGAATTATGCTTAAAAGAGATTTTGGAGTGGAATCAGGAAACCCCTAAATGTCCCAGCGTCTAGAAACTGGATCATGAACAGATTCCAAGCCTTGTAACTTTCTCATACAACCTCAGATGATTTTCATCCAAGTCACCTCTGAAAGCCTATTAAATTCTCTACCAATTACGATAAATCTCTTGTGATGGGGAGTGTTGATAATATTCTAGAGGCCTCCAACTACAAGTATGTCAAATTAGTTGGGTAGATTTTATGCTTGCAACGGTCTTCTCATGTACTACAAGTATGTCAAATTTGTTGAGTAGATTTTATGCTTGCAATGGTTTCTCATGTACACCTCATGTACATCTGAGCCATGCTAATATCTACTTTTGAGGCTAGAATCTACTTCTGTTCAAAGGGTTGGTACGTTCAGGGGTTAAGGGTTAACCCCAGAACATGATGTTCCTACCAAATCTTTCTTAGTACAAACGACTCACACAACGGTGTTTCCAGTGTTAGTTCATGGAGTCAGACAGTTACTTTACCTGCCAGAAGGAGAAGAAAACAACGCCTTTGATGCACAGGATTTTGGCAAGAGGTTTGTGAGGGGCCAGCTCGGCTTGAAACAGGTGGTAGAACAAAACAAGTGCATACATCGCCAGAGATACTGAAACATTGAGAATGATGGTAACAGTCCAGGAAACGACGCCCGTGTACCACCCCATCCACTCCAAGAATATCACCACGATAGACAACACTGGCCGCAGAATGACGAACTGCCAAGTCCAATCTTGAAGCCGTTTCAACGATTTCACGTCACACTTCTCTTCTTTTGGCTGCAATGAAACAGCCAATTCACACGTGCAACCATTTCCATTTAGTCTCCAACAAAACGCAGTTTAGTTACTCCCTCCGTCCCAAAGTTATTGTCATGTTTGAAAGTCATGTTTGAAAGTGCTTTTTTAAGTAGGTCATATTGTAAGAAACATGATTAAAAAAGGTTCCAAATTATGTCACTAGAATGATTGAAGAACATTGCATGTGTTCATTGCAACCTAAATAAAATTAGCCACAAGGAAGTATTTTGTTGACCTACTTAAAAAAGCACTTTCAAACATGACAATAACTTTGGGACGGAGGGAGTACTACTTTTCATAATTTTCCAATTCATATCCCGGGGGCTGCCTGTACTAAACATGTATGAGTATACGTGAGTGCCCAGAAGGGGTATTAATTTGAACACTGCCATATTAAGTATACATACAATAAGCACATTTGGAACTTAAAATGCTCACGTATACATGTATTTAAAACATGATATATTTGTATACAAAGGTATTTAGACATATAACCTCTCATATACAAGGGGTTTTTAGAAGGGGTCATGAACGCACGTGATTCTCAAACCTAATGTAGAGTGCACCCCCGGGATTCATATAGTTTTAAAATGTGCATATTGGTGGATACGATTCAATCATAAGATTAAGAACTAATTGAAAATGGAAAAACAAATATTGATATGTTACCACACGACATAAATCTGATTATCCTAAACAATTTATATAACTTTCTTAATAACCCTAACCTGGTTTGTCATAAACTGACAAACAAAGATGCATTGGTACTGTATGTTACATAATTGCCGCTAAAACTCGAACCTCTTTCATAGAATGTGCTCTACCCAAAGCAGAAACAGAGAAAGGAGAAAATATGTACCACAAAGATTGTCATCGGGAAGCTGTGGTGGATGAGACGTCCCTTGATCTCGTCTGGCACAACTTTCTTGTGTGTAGCTATACCCACGTAATTATACATCAAACTTAAAAACGCCCAAATTACCTGCACACACAACAACAACAACAGCAAGAGTCTGTGAAACAGAGTAGCGCCACATAGAAATTCAGAGCATTTTCTCCACAGCCTACCAACAAAATACTCCCTCCGTCCCATAATAGATGATGCTTTTGAAAAAAAATAAAAAATACAAGCAAACTAGAATGATTTCATCAAATCTCTAAATACAGTAAGTTTCTATTTCAGAGTAGCTATCATACTGCACATGGTATGTGGCATGTGGAAGCATGGTGGGTGATGGCCTGATATGGGTACCCCCTCCTGAATTGGTGTGATTTTAAGAAAAAATCTTTTTTAGTAAGGAAAAAATATTGAAAAATTACAAAAATTAGATGGTGTTGTAGATGGCATAGTAGGAGCCGCATACAGTGTGTTAAAAATGGAATTTTTGGCACAAATAAAATGAGTTACACATATATGGTTACGCGTAACCGGGGTACCCATTTCAGACCGTTACCCTGGTGATGTTTGTTGCGGTGTGTTCTCTGATGCAACGAACATATGCTAGCATTGATTTTAGCTAGTTCATAATATGCTGTTTGTGATCCACACATGAGCAAAGACAAGCTTCACAGACAAAAAAAAAAAAAGCACTTCATGTGATTCATGAACTTGTCTTGTGATTTTGCTTTGTTAGAATTTGTAAAAAAACAAGCTCAAATTGAATAAATGTTTTGAATCAAGTAATTTAGGAAAAAAAATTCCTCAAAAGCATTCATCTAGTATGAGTCAGAGGGAGTACAGTAACAAGAGTAGTTATCGTAGAATCGGTACAGCAGGTTTAGGGTTTAAAAGACTCCGAAGAGCTCAATCCTAGAAGTGAGAAATTGGGCATTTGAAATCAAACTTCCAAAATGATACTCCCTCCGTCCCAAAGTGATTGTCCAACTGGTTTGCTTGGTATTTCTTTGAGCCAATTTCATTGATCATATTGTAAGAAACATGATTAAAAAAGGTTCCAAATTATGTCACTAGAATGATTGAAGAACATTGCAGGTGTTCATTGCAACCTAAATAAAATTAGCCACAAGGAAGTATTTTTTTGACCTACTTAAAAAAGCACTTTCAAACATGACTTTAAACATGACAATAACTTTAGGACAGAGGGAGTACTCTTGACAATAGTTTCTTTTGCAGATTTTACACAAAAATTAAAAAAGCGAAAAACAGTGAGTGAGAGAGGAATGAACCACGAACAAGAGCTTCGTAGCACTCCTTGATGGACTCCAGAAGCGTGAACAGAACCTCGCCGCCTTTCATTTCCGCCAGACCGAAGAAGGACGACACGGCGTAAATGGGCGCCATGCAGATGATGACGATGATGAGCTTCTGCTGCGCCGGGTTCTTCCAGTAGAACAAGTGCTGCCCGATCAGCTGCGACGTGAAATGCATGGACGCCATGGTGCACAGCCCCGCGCCCAGCAGCGTTAGGGTTCGCACGTCCATGGAGCTGAAATCCATCGTGGAATGAATTCTTCGGGAACAGGGGAAAAACAAAAGGCTGGCTAGAGAATTCTATGAAAGAGTGTAGTAATTGTAGTACGAGGAGCGGGAATTTGTGTTGGAAGAATCAAGGGCTTGGCTATGGCGGAGAAGCTTCGATTGCTGCTGCGAAAAAATGACAAGCGTTCCGGTTTGGAAGCGACGATGGAGCTTGGCAGTGTGAACGGGACTTCGGGAGAAGATGCTTTTTGGCTTTCTCTTTGAAATGTTTGCCGGCTGTAGATTTTGGTTGATGCAAGCTCTCCTTTTCACTTTGTAGGGAAATAACGCTTTTTAGTTTTGCAATGTACATTAACCCCTACAGGATTGGGTAAGCCAAAATGGCCTACGGTTTGCAATACAGGTTATGTGTATTGACTCTACTTCTCACACTCCCCATTTTCTCTTACACGCATCAGATCTCAGAGTTTCATCGCAACTTGGAAACCCTCTTCAAGACTGCATCGAGGTTACACTAAAAAAATAAGCGCTCCTCCAACACTTGTACAGCACTAGCAAACGGGTCCGGTATACCCCACACCCTGGAAATACGCTCCAGCTTCGGTCTATACTCAAACCAGCATCATCCTTTAGGGGGTTAAGGTAGAGGTACCTAAAACCACCAACTTCTACACCCTTCCTTCATTTTAGGGAGGAAATGTAAGTTGTCGGTACATGACTTAACTTTTGAGCAATTGATGCATAAGTCATGTAATGAAAGCTTACATTTCCTTTCTGAAACGAAAAAAGGGGTGTAGAAGTTGGTGGTTTTAGGTGTTGTGGTGGTTTAAGGTACCTTTACTTTAAGACCTAAACCCAATTGACAAGGAATTGGGTCAATGATCATACGGATTTTTGATGGATTGTAGAGATGTATGAAATTCAATACGTAGGGTGTATTTGACGTGTTTAGAACCAAGTTGTGAATTTGAAATCAAAATAATCTTTGACCCATTTTTTTATTTTTTATTGCTAGTCCAAACTTTTAGGGTTGATTTTTTGTCATGAAGAATTTTAGGGTGGCGTGGATCTCTCAAAATTTGATGTGGAAATTCAATTTGATATTAGAGAGGTGTGTGTTCGCAAAAGTCACCTATTAGTAAGGAGGTAATGATTACAAAGAAGAAGTCTGATTTTTCATTTAATTACAATCACTTGGACTATAAAGAGAGCCCGAGAGAGAGCCTATAGACACATGTTTAACCCTAAAGAACCATAGGTTTTCTTGTTTTTGAACATCATTTTTTCCTCTTTCTATTCATTTTCTTATAATTTTTTAAATATATTTTATTTTACTTTTGCTCTGGATTGCTAATACCAATTTGAACATAACAAGAAAATTAAAGAGTTTTTTTGACGAATGTAACAATTTTTCCCATATCTCCAAAGACAGTCAAAAAGGGTCAAAAAAGATTTTTATTTCATCCTTTTACTTCAAACGCTATAACTTGCAATTTGTACCGTCAAATTCTATGAAATTCTTACCATCATTCTTTTGATAGTCTAAGAAAAGACCCTACTGTTAGAAATGAATTTTTTTTATTTCTAAAGGTTATCTTAACCCCTAAGCTCCCGAGCGACCATTTTTTGGTCGCTGCCCGGAAAAAACGGGCTGCCCGGAACAAAAAAATAATTTTTTGAAAAAATAAAAAATATCTTAAAATACTACATCAAGTCTACTTTCCAACCCAATTTGAATTATGGCAATCCGAGTTAAACTCCACCCGGGAGAATTTTTCAAAGTAGATCACCTCAACATTGTCTTAGTGTTACAAAATTTGCTATTTGGGGAAAGTAATGATGATTCCTCCATCATTTCTCTTGCTTTTTTGAAGTTTACGATAGATAGCCCAACTTTAACCAATCGTACAAAATTTTGAACTCTAAAATTGAAAATTATAATTTATACAAATTTTCGAAGGTTAATGCTTTTAAATTCATTAAAAAATGTTCTAAAGATTATTTTGGAAGTTTGACCGTATGGATAATTTGTAAAGATGATACTCTAAATTTTGTCTATTGAACCAACCTTCATCAAACATATGGAAGGCACATATTATAACACATCTATGTTTTGTCCAATACCCCTCGGGCTTTTAGGGGTTAAGCGCCGTCCAAACTGTCCATTCTCTCCAAAAAAAAAAGCTCTTTCTCTCCATAATTCTCATATACAAAGTTGGAATCAAAAAAACTTGGATCTCCATTTATTTGTATTTACATACCGAATTCATATAATGTTTTAAAAACAATTGGGATAAAAATTTGACACTGTGGAAACCTACCCAAACATTGAAATGTCCTAGTTAGAACAACTTTGTCCTTTAGGGTTAACCCCTAATTGTACCAGAGTTCATAGTTTGAACGTTTTTTTTGAGCTACTTTCACTTCAAAGAGCTCTAACTTTTGCAAACAATGTTCCATTTGAATGAAATGTTGGAAAACCCCTCCTCATGATGTCTAGTTTAAGTGGCAAGAATTTCATATCAATAAGAAATGTATTGAATTTTTGAGAATCATCTGAAAGCATGGGTCTATTTTTTGAACAAATTTCGTGCATTTTGATGGTTGCAACTTTCGGAGCTTGTATCTACTTCACTCAATGTTCGTTTTCAATAAAAAGTTGTTCGATTAGATTGCCCTTGAAGTTTAGTTATCATGGTAGAATTTTCATTTCAATCCATCTTGTTCTGAATGCTTGGGAGTCATTTTAGTGCACAAGTCAATTTTGGACACTTTTTGCTTTTTGGATCAAATGGGTCACTTTTCAAGCAACTTTTTGACACTGTAAGGCCATTTTAGGGAAACACTAATTTTTTCCATGAGTTTTTGGATACCAATGTGTTTTTTTAATGATTTTGAATCACTTTATGGTTTTTTTTTTTTTTTTTTTTTTTTTTCATTTGAGTAATTTTGAAAACGGATTTCACCTTTAATGTGTTGCTAAGAAAAATTTCAACATCCTTCTTTAACACTAAAACATTATGACCTTGCAATCTATATGGCCAAATGACTCCAAATTTGATTCCCACCATTTACAACATGTACACTACAAGATTGTATGGTTGAAATATCTATGCCTCACTTACATTTAGACCTATAACATATCAAAAGCAATGATGTTTTAAAGCCCAAAATAGCTAGGGACGCTTAGGGTTTAATGCTTAACCCCTAAGCTCCCGAGCGACCATTTTCTGGTCGCTGCCCGGAAAAAACGGGCTGCCCGGAAGAAAAAAATATTTTTTTGAAAAAATAAAAAATATCTTAAAATACTACATCAAGTCTACTTTCCAACCCAATTTGAATTATGGCAATCCGAGTTAAACTCCACCTGGGAGAAATTTTCAAAGTAGATCACCTCAACATTGTCTTAGTGTTACAAAATTTGCTATTTGGGGAAAGTAATGATGATTCCTCCATCATTTCTCTTGCTTTTTTGAAGTTTACGATAGATAGCCCAACTTTAACCAATCGTACAAAATTTTGAACTCTAAAATTGAAAATTATAATTTATACAAATTTTCGAAGGTTAATGCTTTTAAATTCATTAAAAAATGATCTAAAGATTATTTTGGAAGTTTGACCGTATGGATAATTTGTAAAGATGATACTCTACATTTTGTCTATTGAACCAACCTTCATCAAACATATGGAAGGCACATATTATAACACATCTATGTTTTGTCCAATACCCCTCGGGCTTTTAGGGGTTAATCAATACTTACAATAGAAAACTTTCAGAGTCCATAACAACTATGTCTACCTAATACTAATTGAGTATCATTTATTGATTCAATTATGGAATTGCAATATACAGTATTTTTCACCTCCAAAAATGACTTGAATCTTCAAATGTGGATTCTATGAGTATCAAATGCATTTATTGAATCATAAATAATTTTGAAGTCATATTTATTAATTTTTTTTTTGTTGCACACAACAGTACACCCACCAGATTTAAAACCACTGTGATTATGCCACGACATTGGTGTCAAGCTCTAGGAAGCTAGAAAAAAATATATTTCCACACCATCAGGACATACAACTTTGGTGTTTGCACCAATCATGTTGGGCTTGGTATGGCATCTTTCTACAATAAGGTCTTGAAAAACGGTTCATTCTAAATACCCATTTGAGATCCGCTACTTCTCATAATGATTCTGATTCATTCATTTCACTAAGAAATAGTACAATGTTAGTTTGTACATTTATATATTATTATTCACTCATATTCATGGTAAGTATGGCTTTGGGAATCATAACATTCAATAGCATGCGTTGTCTTTGCCTTGGCTCTACAATAGATGTTGTAAAATATTCCACACCCAATAGTACTTCATCAACAATTAAATGGACAAATGGATGCTCAAGATAATGAGGAGAGTGCATGAAGGAAAGGTAGTGGGCATGAAGGCTACTGAATGTTATGATGCAAATGTTACAAGCATGAACATGGGATTTTACTCATCACTGAAAAGACATAATAACTTGGTGATTTTAGCCTGTCTTCTAAGTGAACTTTACTTTTGAATCTTTATAAAAACAATGACAAATGATTGATTCAAAAAAGTTCAAACTGTGAAAAAAAAAAAGGGGAAAAAAAAAAACTAGCAAGTGCCATCCATATATGCAACAAGAATGTCCCGAATGGTGCCTCTATCTGGTAATGTGGCTGCTGCTCCATAAATCGGAGCCATTCCATCTTCATACTTCCCTGGATTCTCTCTTACCTGCCATTCCATTTGGAAAATCAATTCTCTGACAAACAATCGGAAATCTAATAATAATAATAATAACAATAATCATAACATTGGTTTGAAGACCATCATGAATAAAGAGTCTAATGGAGGTAGTTTGTCTAAGACTCAAGTACATGGACACACATGATAATCTATAATTTTTTTTTTATCATGCAACCTTTTGGTACAATTTGCACATGCATGAAGCTAACTTCCCATAAAATATACAGTAAAAAATCCACACTGCAAAAAGTCAATGACAGATGAGAAAACTATGTTTGATTTTGTACATCGTCCACTTTTTGAACAGATGGACGTTTAGGGGTTAAAACCATGAATCCTTGGTCCTTTAGGGATTAATTGACTATTAGCTTCCAAAGTGAACGAGTGATAAACATGAAGCATTCAGAGAGAACAAGTGTTTTCAGATGGAAGTCACTTACATATTCCACAGACGCTTTTAAATCTTTAAGAAACTCATCCACAACATCCACATGTTGGAGGGTAACGCAAATGTGTACACTGTCCATAATCAATCACAAAAGTTTAGTCTAATCGTTTCTTCAAATGGCAGTACAAACATTTTCAGTACAAAACATGCTAGATTCTTTTCAAAAGACAACTTCAAAAATGTATTTATTTATTTATACCTGCTTGGTTTATGTAAGGCATTCAGACTCCAGCCTCTTTCTGTCATTGCCTCGTTCACCTTGTAGATATTGACCTCTTTTGAAGCAAATGCAATGACCGTCATGTCAGGCTTTCCAAGGACGTACAGCCCCTCAATGTCTCCGATCCTGCAGTAGTTTTAAAAGGGATTTAGAATGTGACACAACAGCAAGCTAAAAGTTTGAAAAGATGTACTAAAATTACATCTTTAAAAACTAAAAGATGTACTAAATGTACTAAGTAAAAGATGTACTAAATGTACTAAAAGTTTGAAAGATGTCTTTCAACATACCCCAGTTTTAGGTTTCTTGCAGCTTCCATCAGCTTCCGTGTAATCTGCGAGTATCCTATCCACATAAAAATGCACAATGCACTTTACATGAGCCATTTGCAAATCCATCAAAGCAGAATTTCACACCTGAATAATATCTTAGGCAACACATAGCTCAATCCATGACATGACAAGAATAGGATAAAAAGCTCTTACAATACCATTGTATCACATATCACGATTGTTGTTAACCATTATACGTCGTTCGATTTTTTACTTTAAGGGTCATTTTCATGTCTTTGATTTTATTTCCATGACTAGTTTCCTTTTGGACATTACAGTTCAAACCCAAAAAGTCTAAATTTCTCTAGATTATTGAATTTTTCCATTGATGCAAAGTAGGTCATTGATTCATGTTGTTTTGGAAACACAACCATCATATTTCAAGAGAAACTTATGGATTTATGAATGGTCAAAGATTTGTTGACTACTACTACACTAGAAAAGTTTGAAACACTCATCTCACTTGATATTGGTCATATTTACACGATTCAAAGTGGTGATGAGACTACTGGAAAAATGAAAATGGCTCTCAGTTTAATTCAAAAGGCATTCGAAATCAAGACCTCTGCAAAAAATGACGTTTTGGGACACTCAAATGATCATGAAGTACTGTCAACAACCTCTAATGTGATGACCACTTACCATTTTCTCCAAGAGACATCATAGAGGCCCAAGCAGCTGCAATCAGAGCCCCTGCGCGGCTTCCAGCCATTGAAGGAGAGACATACAATCCTCCTGACCATTCCGTAACTGTTTCATACATTAGATAAGATTTGACAACATTAGATTGTCTGTATTGTACAAGATAGTTACTCAATTGATTGCAAGTAGCAATCGTAAACACGAACTTCAAAAGGACTCTACAGAATTTGATGCCTTTGCAGAGATATATTATGGACCCATACAAGCTGTGATGTAAAAAGCACCCTAAATTGTACTACTGTTAAGAAAAGACTTAGGAAGTGAAGACTCACCAGCAACGAATTGATGCTGTTCTCATAATGCATACACAACCATAAAATTAGTCCATTTTCAAACATATAAACGCAGTAGTAAATATAGTTCCATAAAAGAGGTTCCTATCAAACCACATGCCAAGGGATGATAGCATTGACCATTAACCCCTAAAGGAGCATAAGGCCACCAGGTGGCTCCTGTTTTTTTCAGTAATTTTGAGTAGGTTTTCTGTAGATTTTTTTTTTTGTTAATTTAAAAAAATTAAATTATTCAACATATGTAATATTCTTCACTAATTCCAGTGATATAAAATTTGGTCCCATTCAAATTATAATTTTCACTATACGATCGTTTAAACTTGTCATTTCAAAAGCATGAATCCTTGGTCCTTTAGGGGTTAAAGTTGATCAAGTGAACCCGTCTTCAAATACTGGACTATGAAATGAACTAGCTTAGAAAAAGCAGACACGAGGCAGTGTTCATACTTGTTACACTAGAAATCAATGGAAAACTTTATGACATAGCTAACACCCCTGAAAAACGGAAGGTTCAAGGAGGCATACGTAATGTTGGACTGGATTGGCGTCATTCTACAGTGAACAATGGTTCATTCCAAATACCCGTTTGAGGTCCATAATGACTCTAATTCATTCATTTCGTTGAGAACATGTAGTACCAGTACAACACTGGTGTAAGCCGTGAACGTATTCATGTGAGATTGAGAACAAAAAAGAGCGAAAATAGAATCGATGCATTGACTACATCCATTGGCAACCATATGTAAATTAACCCCTAAAGGACCATAAGGCCACCAGGTGGCTCCTGTTTTTTTCAGTGATTTTGAGTAGGTTTCATGTAGATTATTTTTTTGTTAGTTTAAAATAAATAAATTATTCAACATATGTATATTCTTCACTAAAATTTGGTCCCATTCAAATTATAATTTTCACAATATGATCGTTTAAAATTGTCATTATATAACCATGAATTCTTGGTTCTTTTAGGGGTTAAACAAGGTCCAGGCATTTGATGATATGCATTACCTTGCGAAGTTCATGATTGCGGTAGAGCACGATACTTGTGCCTTTGGGGCCTAACCCATACTTATGTACATCCACTGAGATGGATGTGACACCAGGTACTCGAAAATCAAAAGGCGGGATTGGATACCTGTACAAGCAATGCAAATTGAGGTCCATTATGTATGCACAAAGTAACCAGCTAGCAATTGAGAAGTACCAAGGAGAAGATGGTATACGGCACTGAAGAGAATCAGTAACCAGCCAGTAAGCCTGAAATCAAAAGGATTAACCCCTAAAGGACCAAGGAATCATGGTTTTAAAATGACAAGTTTGAACAATCATATCGTGAAAATTATAATTTGAATGGGACCAGATTTCATATCACTGGAATTAATGAAGAATATTACATATATCGAATAATTTTTTAAAAATAATTAACAAAAAAAAATCTGCATAAAACCTACTCAAAATTACTGAAAAAAACAAGAGCCACCTGGTGGCCTTATGGTCCTTTAGGGGTTAACTAGAAATGCAGACAGTAAATTCTTACCCAAGCTTTTTGGCAAATGGTAGTACGAAACCTCCAAGACACAGGTCACAGTGTAGGCAAATCTTGTATTGCAAAGCCAGCGCTGATAGTTCCTGGAATTCCACACGAAAATCAATTAAACAAAATTCACAGGTAATAAAATCAATCTCGGCATGCTGGATCATTAGACATTTCTGTTTGTTTACAGCGAATAGGGTCAGTTACAAAACTTCGTAGTGTACTGTGTTCAAGTTAATCAATTGACGAGGGAAGACTAGGTACGTCTTGGTCATGTTCATAAAGGGGAGTTCATTCAAGTAAAGTCGCCATTAGAAGAGATCTCAAACATACACAACTTCAAGAAGAGATACCTCAATGGGGTCTATCAGTCCATGTGGAAATCCCGGTGCGGAGCCAATTAGCTGCAACCATCCAATAAGTCAGGATACAATGCCAAGAACAATAAATCATGCTAGAATTATCACAATACTTTCACCCCTAAAGGACCAAGGATTCGTGGTTTTAAAATGACAAGTTTAAACAATTATATTGTGAAAAACGTAATTTGAATGGGACCAAATTTTATATCATTGGAATTAGTGAAGAACATTACATATGTTGAACAATTTAATTATTTTAAATTATCAAAAAAAACTACATAAAACCTACTCAAAATTACTGAAAAAAATAGGAGCCACCTGGTGGCCTTATGGTCCTTTAGGGGTAAAGCCGCATTTACCATGGTGATGAAAATCAGAAACTGTCATGATTATTGCTACTCACATAGCATACAAAGGATTGTGTTGGTAATTGGATAGTCCGAAGAATAAAGGAGACCCAAAAGGTGACATGTATCTGGACAGAAAGAAGAGAGACAACTTACCATGATGGTATTTTTGTTGATTAGTCGCTTCATGGCCTTCACATCAGCTCGCAGATCAGCACCCACTGGGGCACGACGCAACTTTATATTGAAATATTGGGCCGCTTTATCATACGCCGAGTGTGCACTTTCAGGCATAATCCTACAACAGGAAATTACAAAAACTCTCAAGTTAAGTTCCTCGCACTTAACCCCTAAAGGACCAAGGATTCATGGTTTTAAAATGACAAGTTTAAACGATCATATTGTGAAAATTATAATTTGAATGGGACCAAATTTTATATCACTGGAATTAGTGAAGAATATGACATATATTGAATGATTTTTTCTTAAAATTAACAAAAAAGAATCTACATAAAACCTACTCAAAATTACTAAAAAAAAACAGGAGCCACGTGGTGGCCTTATGGTCCTTTAGGGGTTAATCAATCTGCCCAAAAGAAGGCACGTTGATAAATAACCAATGTTAACACACGCATTTGTAACTGGCCACCTACTTACTGCCTCTTTGCAAAGATGAACAACAACTTAATACTCACATCTCAGGGGCTGTAATGCCTCGTGTCGCCTTCATAAAATCGCGGGTAGTTTTCACAGCCATGAGAATACTTTCTGTACCCCCGGATGTCATATTCCCACAGACCTGTCCTCCGGAAGCTTGGAGCTTACTCCCCAGAAATGCTGCTGTCATGTTCACCACCTCCGCCTCGAATCGAGGAATACTTGGAAACACATCCGGATGCAAAGGGTTTGTGTGCGCAAACCTGAGGTTCACATTCAGATTAGGTCAATTTTTCAGCTACATAACATCTTACAAGATCTTGTAAGAGTCACCAAAAAGTGGTGAGTTATAGGACCTGCTGTTATCCAATGAAGAAATTATGTAGACATAATTGCGATTACATGCTGTCTGTTCCACATAGAAGAGTGAATGCTTACATGCAATAAGCTTCATTCACAAGGCGGAAATGGCCTTCTGTTTCCTTCCCACCAATATACCTGCCAAAATAAAGAAAATCATCAGCTGATATATCCTCAAGGTATGTTGCATTTCGACCTTTAACCCCTAAAGGACCAAGGAATCATGGTTTTAAAATGACAAATTTAAATGATCATGTTGTGAAATATATAATTCGGCTTGGACCAAATTTTATATCTCCAGAATCAGTGAAGAACATTGCATGTTTTGGTAAAAAAAAACAAACAAATTTGATCAAAATGAAGTCTACATGAAACCTACTAAAAACTGCTAAAAAAACATGAAGCCCCCTGGAGGCCTTATGGTTAAACTCAGAACTACCATCTCGAAATGCTGCCGGTTTAAGTTTCTAACAAAGAAGACTTCTGCATGTTTGAAAACATTCCCCGCTCTAAAACACGAGGTGATGTTGGATTTTTCAGTAAACAGAAAATTATTAGGGTGAGGACACTTGATGCATTCAACTCCAAATTTCTTGCATTCTGGATTTCTTCACAATTGATGAGAGCAACACATCCGAGGTCGCACAATTTGAATGGCTTAACCCTTTTAAGGACCAACAAGGCCAAATATGGCTTCATGTTTTTTTAGCAGTTTTGAGTGGGTCCTATATGAAGTTTCTATTGTTCAAATTTATTTATGTTTTTGGTCAACACATGCAATGTTCTTTACTGATTCTGGTGATATAAAATTTGGTCCTATCTGAATCAAACTTTTCATTATATGAATGATTGAATTTGTCATTTTTAAACCACGAATTCTTGGTCCTTAAAGGGTTTTCAACCTTGGAAACAAATGAATGAGCGGAGAATACCTACACTGCTCCAGAACAACGACCTTCCCAAGGTTTATCCCGCTGCTTCAGCTCCTGCATCCGCTCGATTACTTGAGGCCCCAACCCCTGCTTGGGAAGCTCCGTGGCCCAAAACTCCCTCTCCTTTGAACCTGATTGCAGCTTATCCATTACCTGTATTATGCACAACTCCGTGAATACAAACCCTGAAAACAATTCAAAACCTAAAATGCAAAGCACAGATGATACTCACCTTCTTTTGTTCTTTCTGTAAGTACTCCGCACCACCAGGTAATAACCTGCAAGCCATAACAACATGCTCAATTAACAGACCTAATGCATAATGCAATCTCTACTTCCAAGGTATCATGATTTTCCCCTCGACTGGTACCATGAATATTACTTGCTAGTACTCACTCCGTCCCAAAGTTATTGTCATTTGGTATTTCTTTGAGCCAATTTCATTGATCATATTGTAAGAAAGGTTCCAAATTATGTCACTAGAATGATTGAAGAACATTGCATGTGTTCATTGCAACCTAAATAAAATTAGCCACAAGGAAGTATTTTTTTGACGTACTTAAAAAAGCACTTCCAAACATAACAATAACTTTGGGACGGAGGGAGTAGTATTGAATTTAGATCCTTGAATACAAAACATCCTTAGAAACGAGCAAAAGCGCATCTGAAATGGCGGAAGAAAAACACAACACCTACTTGATAATTTTGATCGTTAAGCCTGTAATTGTGCCAATCAACCCTGCGAAAAGACCAAAAACAAACAATCAAAACCGAAAGAGACTACGGTACCATTAGGAGAAAACAAACAAACAAACAAACAAAGATGTTCCGTTCCTTCGTCGGGAAATACGTGTCTGTTTGACGCCAATTTCATTGATCAAGTGTTCATCAAAACAATAATGAGAAATTGGACAAAAGAAAGAAAGTTCCAAAAACACCACCACGAGCACGAAAAAGCCTTGCAAATTTGGAGTACTGACCTTTCTCGCTGACGCTACTGAAGGCGCCACTCAACACGGAGGTCGTCACGGACACCACGATCCACGTAACAACCGAGGCGAGCACGAGAATCACGGGCTCCACCTGCGCCAGGGCCGCATTCGCGCTGTCCCGCAGCCGCTGCAACCCCAAATCCTCCATCGCTGCCAACAATTCCGAATCACACAACGCTCATCAGAGAGAGGCAAGCAGACAGACAGACACCGCAGTAGTAACGTAACGTAGTAGGGTTGGGCAAGCAGGTTGCGGCCCTATGAGGCAACAATCAGGCAACAAAATGGCTTCGTCACTGCGAGATGAATGATCAGTAGATCTACGTCATCTCACCTATCCTGTACCTTACGATTCAATGATGTTTTGTAACGTAGTTGCGCGTGTAGTTGCGGTGTTGGTTTTGGATTCTACGCTATTTTTGGGGCCGGGACCCGCCACACCGGTTTCTCGAATCTTTTCAATATATTCTCTGTGCTGAGAATAATGTGGAAGTGGTCCTCGTCCCCTCCGCCTGCAGGCATCTGATTCATTGCTAAGCTAACTTAACTGAGTGTCTCGCCCAGTTTCTTTTTCAAAATTTTCACAAGATGGCGGGGCGTGTCATTGATGAGGATTTGGAGATGTTACAGATCCTCAGCTTTCAAGGGGTCGATGTGTTCGGCCGCACAGTTGTGCGCGTTGTGGGCAAGTTCTTCCCTGGTACGTCCCTCGTACAGGCCTCAAGTTTTCTCTTAGCAATCAATTTTGAGGTCGCCTGAAGCTCTTTTTGACCAACATATACTTCATCTACCTCACTCAATGAAAATAATGCAGCAACAGTTTGATTCAAACTCATAATAGAATGATCTTCGTAGCAAAAGAACATGCAATGTTCTTGAATTTAGCCTCATTTGTGGTCATTTTCGAATCAAGAATCCTTGCTGTTTCAGGAGCCAACTCTGACTAATGCAAATCATGCAATAGTCACTCGTAAGAGAATAATTTCTAGGACAGCGGTTGGCCGTGTGAGTGTTTGAGATTCATGCTGGCTTGCTCCCCTGTTGACTGCTTTCTTTGTTTGCTTGTTTGTGATACTTTTCCGCGCAGGCCACCTGTGGCTGGGCTGGTTTCTATTTTGGATTCTCTTTGCAATGGAGTTTTGTTTCATTTGTTTCAAAAAAAGCAAAAAAAAGAAAAGATTCATGCAGCAGTGAGTTGTATGTGTCTTCTGACATGAGATACGTGCTTAGAAACCCTAATTGGATGGTGTCTGGAAAGAAAGGGAGCGAGTGAGAGAGAGAGGTTGCTTAGAGCAAGCCCAGCAGTTTGTCAATGTGCACCAAGTCCACATGCAAGTTGGTGTAAGAGAATTGGGAACTTCCCCAGCAACAAACATCAAGCATGCTTAGAATAAAGGTCATCAATCAATTTTAAACTACTACTTTTGTCTCATCTTGAGACAATCATAATGATGGAGAATAATTTTACTAAAATTAACTTCATAAAGTGAGAGCATGGTCTTGTCACAGAGTAGGACAAAGTGCTTGATGGGGAAATCACCTCCGCCATATGAACAATATTTGGAGTTGAAATATCAAACTCCAAACTATGAGAGGCACTTTACCAGTCACAAATAGGGTCGGTGAGTGAAAAAAGGATGCTGCTGGGCCTGCTCTTACGGGGAAGAATGGTGGGGTGCAGCGCAGCACCGGCGATCAGTGTGGACAGGCTGAAGGTGTACGTGCTACAGAAGCTGCACCATGAGCTGCAACCGGGCCCGTTCGTCATTGTCTACTTCCACAGTGCCGTGCAAGGGAACGAGAATTCCCCGGGGGCGTGGGCTCTCCGGGATCTCTATGAGTTGCTTCCCAATCAATTGAAGCATCGCCTGCAGGCCGTGTACTACGTGCATCCCGGTCTGAAATCCCGCCTGCTTCTCGCCACTCTCGGCCGATTCTTCTTGAGTGAAGGGTATGTATTTTTGTTTGCATTCCTTGTGTATGTCTGTTTTTCAAGTCCATTGCATTCCTTTGTGTTTGTACATGTTTAACCCCTAAGCGTCCACTGTATTTTCTGTAGTGTAGGAAAATTGGACCCCCTGGTACGAATCATCTGTTTGTGTGAGAATGACTTCAGTTTGACACGATCAAACGCTCTTGATCTTGTAGTATAGAACAAGAGCTTTAAAATGATATATTGCAATCACAAAACCGAGGTAAAATGAGAAAATGCCACCGTTGCAAAGTTCAGTGATGCAGATGGCCTTCTAGACGCTTAGAGCCCATTGCATTCCTTTGTGTTTGTGCATGTTTAACCCCTAAGCGTCCACTGTATTTTCTGTAGCGTAGGAAAATTGGACCCCCTGCTGCAAATCATCTGTATATGTGAAATGACTTCAGTTTGACACGATTGAACGCTCTTGATCTTGTAGTATAGAACAAGAGCTTTAAAACATATATTGCAATCACGAACCCGAGGTAAAATGAGAAAATGCCACCGTTGCAAAGTTTAGTGATCCAGATGGTTTTCTAGACGCTTAGGGGTTAAGGTTTTGTTGCCAGCTTGTTTGGAGATGAGCAATTTGCGTTTCTATTTAGAAGAATGAGCTACCGTAACATGAGCACTCACCCTGGAGATGGCAACAAAAGAAAGATTCAACGATCTGTGTAACTTTTGGTACCTTTGAGCTCAAGATACCTTTTACACAAATAGAATCTGCATCAAGGACATTTAGGAACATTCTTTCACACAAGAGCATCATGCAATCAATATCCTCTCCTTCAGAACAAGCAACTATTCTCTGTAGCTTATTTCATAATGTAGTTAACTTATGTCATGTTATGTTAGACTACAGCATTGTTTTCAAGTAGCAACAAACTGTACATAAGAACCTAGGATTCAAACTTTCTCACCAATCCAAATCAGAACTTATGTTTTTTTTAGCATTATTTAGTAGGTCCTATGTGGACTTCCTTTTGTTCAAATTTAGTTATTTTTTGACCAATGTTCTTCATGGATTCCCGTGATATAAAAAGTTGGTCCCTTCTGAATTACAGTTTTCACGATAGAATCAATTGAATTTGTCAGTTTAAAACCATGAATCATGCTTTGGTTGCATTGAAAGTTATTCGGTGAGCTGACAGAAGATTTGTGAACTTGTGGCACAGGTTCTACTCAAAACTGGTGTATATCAATCGGCTGGAATTTCTCACTGAGCATGTCCAGCAGGGGCAAGTGGACATACCGGAGTTTGTTATTGAGCATGATAAGCAATTGGAGGCACGACCATTGATGGACTATGGCTTTGAAGCTTTTCCATCGCACAACCAGCACAGCATGCCACTGGATCCTCACAGTAATGCCTTCAGGTTTTATCTTCCAATACAGAGTTCGTAGACATTCTTCTTTTACAGTGACTGCCAAAACTGAGTACGAACACAGCTTACTGAAATTTAACAAACAATGTAGGGAAATTGGATGCGTCAAAAATGAAACCATAAATTGCACAGGATTACCATTGCAATCAGTCATACTTCCATGGGGATTGAGGTCTATTACACACATGTATGCATGTTAAAAAAAAAGTAAAGTGAAGTTCAGTCCAAAACTCAGTTTTGCTCACATTAGCTGGAACAAAGTTAAAAATTTGTCCACCTACCCTTAGCAACTATAACAGCTGCAATGCGCTTAAGCATGCTTTTATACAAGTTCTTACACTCACTGGGAGTAATTGAAGCCCAACAATCCTCAACACGCTCCCACAATTCTAACATTCCTTTGGGAGGTCTCTCATATTGGTTGAGTCGACGTTTTAAAGTTGCCCACAAATGTTCGATCGGATTCAAGTCTGGAGATTGCGCCGGCCACTTCAAAAGAGTGAATTCTTGCGAATTCAGCCAACGGCGCACACTCTTGGATGTATGCTTTGGGTCATTATCCTGTTGAAAAATCAAATTGGCAGGATCTAGATTGTATGTATGCAATGTATGAACCAGTTCTCGCTCTAAAATTTCTCTATACATGTACTGATCCATTCTTCCCTCAATCCTACACATCATACCAAGGCCACTCGGAGTCATGCAACCCCACATCATCACTCCCCCACCTCCAAAGTTGACAGTTTGTTGCACCATTCCAGCACTTCTACTCTGTCCATCACGAAACCAACACCAACTGCGACCATCAGAGTAAAATCGGTTGATTTTTGTTTCATCAGAAAATACTACACAATCCCAATCATCATCAGTCCAATGGCAATGACGTCTAGCAAATTCTAATTGTCCTTTAATTTGAAGAAGTGTGAGCTTTGGTTTCTTTTGCTTCACTTCACATTTCAAACCTGCTTTTCGTAACATTCTCCTCACAGTACTATCACTCATACCAACATGAAGCTCCTCTCAAGTAATTTCCAACTTTGTGTGCAGTTTCTAAGCCACCTATAGTGATTTCTCTCACACAAGCCCTGCGATCAGCTGCACTGTACACCTATGGCCTGCCACCAAAACTGCGATTCACATCACTCAACTCACTCAAATGTTGCTTACGAAATTGTGCAACCCAACTTTGGGATACTTGTAAGTCTCTAGCAACATTTCTAGTACTTTCACCCCTCCTCAACTTTTCTAAAGTAGCTTCTTCTATCTGCTTTCTATCAACAACAGAGAGAGACCTTAATGAAACCATTTTGCTCGATTTGCATACATGATGTGCACTGAATAGGGACACAATTATTAATGTGAAGGCCAAGAACATGCCCATCCAAAAAAATAGACCCAGAAAACCACTTGTGCATGTCAAATTTGTAGCATTCACCGCGTAATCCAAGTGTGAGCATAACTGAGTTTTAGAGCTAATTTACTTTGATCTATATCTTTCTCAAATCATTTTGCATTGCTGGACTTGTAATTTGGTAGCCACATCATTTACTTGAATGTATACTTGTGCCGTCAACTGATTTGGCATTAAATGCAGTAAATTATAAAATATGAATGGCTAAAGGTAGACTAAGCTATTTCGTACTCAGTTTTGACAGTCACTGTATCTTATCCCCCCAATCCCCCCTCAGTTTTTTTTTTTTTTTTTTTTTTCCCTCATCACTTTGACTTTTGCACTTCTTTAGGGAGGCCCTGTGACACTTTGGAATTTGTCAGGATGCCTTGAATCTTGATGCTTATTCTTCCATTTGTTATATAACGAGAGGAAGGTTTGAGGGATGTAAAAAAAGAATATATTATAAGCATAGATGCACATGAGTTGCTGTAGAATCAAGCAATACTTTGTCAATGTAGTATGTGAGCATCTCATCAGGAACTTTAACCCTTAAAGGTGCAAAGAGCCCTTTCCGACCAGTATCATACACCAATATTTCATAGTATTTGGCATGGTTCCACACCTCCTATGGGTTTAAGATCACAAGTGAAATTAAAATTCAAGTCGACATGAATTTAATAATCTATTGGGGTCTCGATTTGGAACTTTCTATTTACAAGAAATGTCAAATATACGCCAACATATCTACTATCCTCATCAACCCTTTAAGGATTAAGGCATGTGAACATGGTGCCATGATGGTGCATTGAAATGCAATTAAGATAATTTGGTGCCAACCTCCATACCAATCCAATATGAATAAAATGACACTAAAATGCCCTGTATGCAGCCTTTAGTGTAAAAATGGCAGCAAAATAGTTTGGCCCAACTTTTCTGATGCTGTGAGTAGAAAAGGGTGTGAGAGGATTAGGCAATGAATTCAAACTCACACGGTCGACTTCTACTTTTGCAGGTAGTGTTGATGAGTGAGTCTACTTGTATCTTTTCAAGCTTGTCTCCAAAGGTAAAAATGCTCATTGCCATGATGGGGTCTAGCAATCTTTTCTTTTTTTTCATGTTCTGTGAGGTGGTATGTTAGATGATACTGACATACCACGGTTCACTGAAGACCCCATTCATTTTATTTTTTTAGAGTTCATGTTTTCTCTGCTGTATGAATCATATAAACTTCATGAGAAGTATTATTCAGTACTCAAAGTGTGATTTCGGTTCTTGCAGCTCGCTCATTACACCTCTTTACTTCAAAAAGAGCTGAAGAGCTGAAGCTGTATTGTCTGGTGAGTATGGGATGGATTTTAAGCTAAATCCAATGTTTAAAGTATTAGAGGCCCTAGCTTGTGTACACTTATATACATAAATGAACGTATCAGCATTGATAAATGTAATTTAGTTATAGTATGTAGCCTTATGTTTTTATGTTGTGCATATATTTGATCTAACATGCAATTGTACGTAGTGTTGAAACTGCACTAGCAGCACTTAATGTAAAAAGTGTTAATTAATTAGTAGAGACGTTGTAAGTTTACTTGTCAATTATTTTTCGCTTTATCCACATGTTTACATCTCGTATTGAAGATTCTCGCTTTATGCACATGTTTACATTTCATATTGAAGGGCCTCTTTCAACAATATGAGATAATTCTACCATATGATGTGAACTAGTGTCGAACTAGTGTCATGATAGAGCACAATTTTTCAAAGCTCAACAGGATGATAGAGAAGTCATACCACTTTGATTGTTTTGGAAACTGCAAATACCATATCTATAACAATAATTATGGACCACAATGTGGAACAATCTTCATTTCTCTAACATAGAGCATTCGTGAAAAAATCATTGCCCCTAAAGGACCAAGGATTCACAATTTTAAAATGACAAATTCAATTAATCATATTCTAAAATATATAATTCACATAGGACCAAATTTTATATCACCAGAACTAGTAAAGATCAAAGCATATGTTGATCTAAAAAAAATGAATTTGAATAGAAGGAAGTCCAAATAGGACCTACTCACAAAACTATTAATCCCTAAACACACCAGGGTGTCCCCAGAATTGATAATTGAGAAAAATCATCAAAAAGTACTATTTAGGTGATTCTTTGAAATTTTTGTGCTAATTAAATCTATGACCTCACTTTTGAACTACAGTCAATGCAATTTTGGCTTGGTCAACAACTTGACATACTTCTACATTTATAACTTTAGGAAAAATATGTACTAAAGTATCACCAAATTCAACCATTGGATAGGACAACTTGATGAAGTATATCCCAAAAATTGAATGACTTTCATCCAAGCATTGATGAGAACGTAGGGTGAGTTTAAATCTGTTAATCTGTCATATTTAGGGGTTAAGAAAAACATAGAGCCCAATTTGGGCTTCCAATTAGGGTTTAAATGGTTGGTACTCATTCAGAAGCCCCGTCTGCTAGCTGATAACTCCATTTGCACAAGCACAGTTGAATAATTCTATCCTTGCACTGCCTGCACACATTACATGCAAAATTAAGCAACAGAGAGAATTTAGTGCTCAAGCAAGAGCTCATGTGACCAGGCTCCAAAATGTTTAACCAATCAAGGGCCAAGGATTCATGATTATAAAACAACCAATTTGATTGATCATATTGTGAAAGATCAAAAAATAATTCAAATGGGGTGATATTTTATATCACCAAAATCAGCAAAGCATCAGAAAAGTTGGGAAAAGTTGGGCCAGACTATTTTAGTGCCATTTTGACACCAAAGGCCGCAATATACAGGTCATATTTTATTCTTACTAGGTTGGTATGTGGGCTGGCACCAGATCATCTTAATTGCATTTCAATGCACCATCATGGCACCATGTACACATGCCTTGAAGTTCCTGATGAGAGCATCGCACGTGCAAATCAAAATAAATAATTGATCCCAAGAGGCCCAAATTGGATCTAGTGTGTTCTTTTTAGCAGTTTTGAGTAGGATTTCTTTTGTTCATTTTTTCTTATTTTGTTACCAACACATGCAATGCTCGTCACGGATTCTGTTGATATAAAATTTGGATAGTAATTTTTACAACACGATCTATTGAATTGGTCATTTCAAAACCTATGATTTTTTGGTTAAAACGTTAAAACACTACCAGCACGTGTCAACACATCAAGAATTTAGGACCTCACTGATTTTTAACAATTTCTGTGCAATATTCGATATTTCATCGGTGCATTTTTTGCACGGATTCCGCACTAATTCTACACCGTATCCACACAATCTTTTCGTTATCTAACAAAATGCAGAATCCCTGCGGAATTAGCGCAAAATCCGTGCATAAAATGTACAAACCCATGAAATATCAGATGTCGCACGGAAATCGTTTAAAATCCTAAAATCCTGATGCTAGTTGCAACGAACACAAACACTGCCAATCACAAGAGAGAATAATATCATAGTAGCCACTCACCCGTGCGCAGAAATCATTAAAATCTTCCTTGGATCCCAAGTGAGTTGCAATCTTCACAGCCAAAAAAAAAGTCTTCATCAGTATGGATACAATGACTCATAGTCAACAGACAAGCGAGGTCTCGGAGGAGGCACAAGAGTCTCCTTAAAATCCCAAATATTTTGATCCGGGGGAAGCAATTCCAACTTCATCATGGCACGCTTGGTCTCCTCGTGTTCAGAATTTTTGCTACAAAAAAGGAGGTAGTCGCCCCGGAACTCCAGATTGACGTCTCCATTAGGCTCTTGTATACGCTTGGGGATGATAAACCTCTGAAGCAGACTTTTCTCAACGCTGCCAAGCTCCTCCCAATCAAGCCTGAGTGACTTGGCAGCTTTCATGCGCGCCTTGAGTAAACCTTTTTCTTCCTCCGAAAGCTGATCATCCACCACTCCGCCATTTCGAATGGGCACTCGGTACCTGGCCAGTGATCTCAGAACCACTTTAGAACAATATGCGACCTCCCACATAAATGGTATCTACTTTTGCTACCCAGTGCATACAATACTCATGATACCTCTATAATATCCGGCAATATCCTTGATACCATGATGATATCCACGGATATCACCTCATGAAGTTGCTACATATTTATATCATGATGAGCATTCTCGCTACATTTCAATTTTTTTCCATTTTCTTTCTTTTATGTTTAGCAGCCCCATTTTTTGGTAGAAATCCAGCCATTTTTGAGATCACTGTACCTGGCAGCACACTCAGTGCCAAAGTCTTTGTACGTTCTCGCAGACCGAAACCGCTTCAGTTTCATGGTGAGTGTCCTCACACAGCTGCTCCGAATGGCAAGCCTCAGGTAGCTTGTCAGCTGGTAAAAATTGTCCACAAACGAGTAGTACGTGCAACAACCCCGCATCACCCAATTGTAGTAACTGATAATCTCATTGTGAGTGCACCTGGCCAAATACGTCACAGGGTGCGGAACAGTACCGCCAACTGATACCATTCCCAGCTTGGCTAACTCCATTATGATCTTCTCCACTGGCGCTTCCAGCCTGACTCTCCCCTCCTTTGATACCGTGATCTTCGTCCCTAAGAAAAACGCATGGCTACGTCCAAGACGCGCTACATCACCATCTCCTTCCAGTTGAATCTCTTTCAGAAACTCCTCAAGCTCAGTCTTCAAGCTAAAGATCTCCTGTTTGCTACCAATGCAAGACAGAAGAAATTCATTTCCGTAACGTACATAGAACAATTGACGAAAGCTCACCCTTCTGTCTAGTTGTGATTTTCTGGCAGTCAACACCTTCACCCTCGCCAGCTTCTGTTCTCGTTCCAGACGCGCAATTCTGTGAGTTAGATTCAACACCAGGGGATTGATCGGAGCCGGTTTGGTGTCAAATGAGTTTTTCTTGTCACGAATCCAGCAATCTAAAGCATGAAGATAGATATTGGAAAATAAAAATGACAGGGTTGGAGGCTCAAGCTTCGCATCCCAAACGTTTTTCACACTCCACAGATGAGGCTTCCTTGTGCCGTGACCTGCTTTGAGTGCCTTCCAGATGAGTCGTATGAACCTCGCATCCTTGATCTTTTGCTCCAACAAGTTAACCAACGCATGGGGATTCACGTCATGGCTGTTGTGGATCCGGAATACGAGAGAAAATTTGTGATGTCGAAGCTCCCTGCGCACGGACCGCAACGCTGTGTGCCGGTGACCATGAGAGGACTCCAGGAAGATGGGCTTGTAGATGTGCTCAAGGGCGAGTCGCAGGGCCTCTAAGACAAGCTTGTCGCGAAATGGAGGTGGGGAGTAATGAGAAAGGGGAGAGGGAGGAAGAGACTCGAACTGGAACTGCTCACCGTGAAGCTCCTTGGCAATCTCTCGCACCAATCCTGGTCTTTCGTAGAAGTCTTTCTGATCGGTTGGAATGAGGCTCCTGTGCGCCAACCGCAGGAAATTCTCCTCCAGCAGGAGCTTGTACAGGTTGTGGTTTACCAGTTTAGGGTTGCGTTTGTTGTCGTCGAAAATCTGGTGCAATTGCGACCGAACTTCTTCCTTCGTTGATGGTTTAGGGTTTGATACGAACTTCAACCCCCTCGCGTTCCAAAAGAAGTCCTTCTGTGTCCAAACTGAACATGCAGTGACCCGAGAAGAATCAAAGCTGCACTCTCCTGACAATCTCCTGACCTGCGAGAGAGCGATGCCACACAATTCAGACCGTAGTTACGAAGATCGTTTGAACGTTGTGCAATTTCATATGAGTGGTTACAGGAACACAGGATGCTGAAAAAGAATAGACAAAAATGTAGCAAAACAAAAGAAGTCCCAAAAACTTGAATGTTCTGCAATGTTCTGCAATGAAAAGAAATTCTAATGCTAATGAGGTCCTGAAGAAAAATGAATATTAGGAGATGCTGGCCTTACTTACTAAGCGGTGCATTGTTTTCGCTGGAGGACGATCACACTGGCACCTCTTTCAGGTACACAAAGAATCTCAAAACCCTAAACCCCAGAATTGCCACAGAATCATAGAACTCGTCACCCTTGAAATTGGCTGCATCGCCGTGTCTCCATAGATCAACAGCGATGTCTCATGTCCCATTGTTTCACACAATTCAAATAACCTCAACAATTGTGTGGGTTCTTCAAACAATGTCCGTCGCCCGAACTAAGTTAAAGTTTGTTGGATGGGGTCCCACGGCTTTGTACACTACAGCACTGGCTGTTTTCCACGAGCTGGATGAATGATAAAAGTCTCATCCATGAACTGCAAAGATCAAAAGAACTGAGACAACAAGAGCAGCATCACAAAGAGAACAACAAACAACACTGGGAAGGAATCTGATGAGAATCTGAACGCAGCTTGGCAGCTTAGCAAATTGGTGGAGAGCCCCTTTGTTTCTGCACCTTCTCTAGTGAAAACAGAGTGTGGTTCGTTTTGAGGAAATGCAGGATTTAGGGTTTAGGGTTTAAGGATTGGGGCTTCATTATGCCGTCTAGGGTTCTGTTGCAGCGCGTGCCCTTCCTGTCAGGATGTTAAAGGGGATCGAAGCTTCAGAATCCGCTGGGAGCATCTCATTGCTTTACAGTTGCCGGCATTGGACTTCCAAGCGCAACTAATGGACAGAAAACGATCTGGAGAAGCGGTCTTCTTCCCGTTTCAGCGCCGGGGCGATGATGTTGAGGAGGTGAGTGCTGTAATTAGAAAATAGAACAAGCTTCTTGGCCAGTCTTTCTAAGTTTACATTTTTGTCGACGTGGTTTCTGCTTTGAAAACGTGTGATTAGTCACTTGATTAGTTTTTGAAACAGCTACGAATTAGGTACATGTTGCTTTGATGTTAATATTATGTGCAATGCGGTCAAAATAGGAACCATGTGATGCGGAACATGAGTAGTTTAGAGGACCCGCTGTGCACTAAAGTATTTATAAAAACCTATGCCAATGAGATCAAGGACCCTCTTTCTTTAAAAAAATGTTAAATAGCCAGTCGCCTTTATCACCAATCCGGCCTTATCACAAATCCTACTCACTCTGTTCTTTAGGGTTTGTAATTTAAAAGAGCATCTTGAAGTTCTTCACGTGCCAAGGTCTTAAAGCATCAGGTTTGGAAGTTGAAATTACAGTTAGGGTTTCCGCCAAACTAACTTACTTGTGTTTACTTAGTGTGGGTTTTGAAATAAGGTGCACGTTCTACCTATCATTGAAGCATAGTTTTGAAGTCATTAGATTCTAAATTGATAGAAGCAACATGATTGAAAACATTGCTCAAAACAATGTGGCCCACACTAGATAGACTTAAGAGTTTAGCCACTGGATGGTTCGTAATGTCAGTCCGTCTTGTATGGAGCTGAGGATGTAATTTATTTATTGAAACAGGTTGTTCATAAACAAATGCAGCGGGTCACTTGTAATCCAAAGATGGATCCACACCACAAAGGATGGCTGGAATGGCCCATCAGATGTGCTGCAATATCTTCACCAAAAAGGCGGCTCGCAGATCGACTCGTATGACTATGTGAAACTGTTGCAGACTTGTGTGAAGGCGAAGGACTTGGTGGTGGGCAGACAGGTGCATGACCACATCCTTCGCTCTAGAGTGCAGCCCAATGTTTACATCACCAATACTCTTCTCAAGTTGTACACGCACTGCGGCGATGTCGCCGGAGCACGGCAGCTCTTTGACAACTTTGCCAACAAGACTCTTGTATCATGGAACGTGATGATTTCAGGGTATGCGCATCAAGGTCAGACTGAAGCAGCTTTTACTCTGTTTAGCCAAATGCAACAACAAGGCTTGGCACCAGACAAGTTCACATACGTAAGTGTTTTGACTGCTTGTTCCAACCTGAGCTCAGGCAGGGAGATTCATGCTCAGGCTATCAAAGCTGGATTCGCGTCTGATATGAAGGTTGGGAATGCCCTGATTAGCATGTACGCCAAGTGTGGCAGCATACAAGACGCCCGCAAAGTCTTCGACGAAATGGTGAACCGAGATGAGGTGTCATGGACTGCATTGACCGGAGCGTATGCAGAGAGCGGCTGCGGTGAAGAATCAATCGAGATTTATCAGCAAATGCTGCAAGCAGGCCTGCAGCCAAGTAAGATCACGTACATGAACGTCTTGATTGCCTGTGGCAACTTGAAGGCTTTGGAACGGGGCAAGCAGGTGCACATTCAAATCACGAACTCCGGCTACCAGTCTGATCTCCGAGTTGCGACTGCGCTCATGAAAATGTACCTCAAGTGTGGCGCCATTGGGTGTGCACGTCGCGTTTTCGACAGCCTCCAACGGCGAGATGTCATTGCATGGAACACGATGATCGGGGGACTAGTTGAGAATGCTCACTGGGATGAAGCCCATGGAGCCTTCTGTCAACTGCTGCAAGCAGGCGTTCTGCCAAACCGGACGACGTACCTGAGCATTCTCAGCTCTTGTGCACGTCCTGGAGGTTTACTGCGTGGAAAAGAAGTTCATGCTCGGGTGATGAAAGCTGGAATTCTGTCGGATGTCAGAATAGCGAACGCTCTCATCAACATGTATTCCAAAGCGGGAAGTGTGAAAGACGCCCGCCACGTGTTTGACACAATGCTGCAACGCGATGTGGTTTCGTGGACTACAATGATAGGAGGGTATGCCGAGGGCAACCAAGCGGTGGAGTCCTTCACCCTGTTCAAACAAATGCTGCAAAAAAAAGCTGTGGTGCCAAACAAAGTCACGTATCTGTGCGTTCTCAAAGCGTGTGGAAGCCTCGTCGCGTTCGAATGGGGCAAGGAGATTCACAGCCACATTGTGAACGCGGGGCTCGTCTCCGACCTCCAAGTGGCCAACGCGCTCGTGAACATGTACTTCAAGTGTGGGAGCGTCGGTGATGCGTGTCAGGTTTTCGACAACATGGTCACTCGGAGTACTGTTTCTTGGAGTGGAATGATTGCAGGACTGGCACAGAATGGACAAGCCTTGAACGCGTTGCAAAAATTCGAGGAAATGAAGGCAGAGAGCAACAGCAAACCCGACGCCGCCACATTTGTGAGTGTCCTCTCCGCGTGTCGTCACGCCGGCCTGGTGGAGGAAGGGCGTCGCCAATTTGCAGCCATGTGCAACGACTACGGGATCGTCCCAAGTGAGAAGCATTACAGCTGCATGGTGGACATTTTGGGCCGTGCAGGCCGTCTGGCCGAAGCAGAGGAGGTGATCTCCACCCTGCCACTTGCACCCACTGCTTCAATGTGGGGGGCTCTTCTTGCAGCATGCCGAATCCACGGCAACGTACCAGTTGCAGAACGAGCTGCAGAGCAGTACTTAAAGCTGGAGCCTCACAACGCGGGAGTGTACGTTTCGCTTTCGGACGTCTACGCTGCAGCGGGCAGGTGGGACGATGCTGCCAAAGTGAGGAAGCTCGTGCAAGAGAAGGGGCTCCAGAAGGAGCCTGGCCGGAGCTCCATTGAAGTGGCAGGGAAACTGCACTCCTTCGTTGCCAACGATCAATCCCATCCACGAGCTCGGGAGATTTACGCGGAGCTCGAGTCGCTAACAAACCAGATGAAGAGCTTAGGATATGTACCGGACACGCGCTTGGTAATGCACGAAGTCGGGGATGAAGTGAAGGAGCAGGCTGTGTGTCACCACAGCGAGAAGTTGGCCATTGCGTACGGAATCCTCAGCACTCCCCCTGGTACTCCCATTCGAATCTCGAAGAATCTCCGTGTGTGCGCAGACTGTCATACTGCCACAAAGCTCATCTCTAAAATCGTTGGCCGGGAGATCATTGCCCGGGATGCTCATCGCTTCCACCATTTCAGACATGGAGTGTGCTCTTGTGGTGATTATTGGTGAGTGGTAAACCCCATTTTCCTTTAGCATACAATTGATTGTCCATTCATGAATCAAACGTAAATACATGATGAAACTTTACTTCTTTACTCTATATACAAATTGTCTGCATCACATCAGCTCCTGTTGATTGTGAAATCAGAGATTTGGATGTTGTCTTCGCCCAGAACCTTGTAGTTGCTGATAGTGCGGTGTGCCAGAAATTGGCCAAAGTTGTAGGGTCGATACAGGGGTAGATCTTGGCCTAAAATCTCTGGTACTGGGGCCACGTCTGTCTCGGCGGAGGGGTTGAAAAAAAGCGGAAAAGAGAAGCGTTCCTTGTTCTCGTTCACCACAACCCGGTGCTCAACACTCCGGTATCTGTCGTTGCTCCACACCTGATGAGATTTTGGGTGTTGGAATCAGGAAAATCATGTCCTTTAACCCCTATGCGTACCGACCCTTTGAACAGAAGTAGATGCTAGCCTTAAAAATAGCATGGCTCAGATGTACATGAGGTGTACATGAGAGGTCCATTGCAAGCATAAAATCTACCCAACAAATTTGACATACTTGCATTTGGAGGTCTCTCCAATATTATCAGCATCTCAACATCACAAGAGATTTACTTTAACCCCTAAACGTCTGAATGTGCCTTTGCGGCCAGTAGAATACGTTGTATTTTGGTTGTATTTGGAATGAATCCACACCTATAATGGGTTTGAGTTCAAAATGAAAGTTGAAATTTAGATCAATACAGTTTTAGTGAGCTACTGAGATCCCAATTTAGAGTTCCTTGTTGATAGCAAATCCCAATTATACGACAGTGTATATACTATCCTTGTGGGACTTTTAGGGGATAATTGGTAGAGAATTTAATAGGCTTGTAAAGATGACTTGGATGAAAGTCATCCAAGATTGTATGAGAAAGTTACAAGGCTTTGAATTCGTTTATGATCCAGTTTTCAGACGTTGGGACATTTAGGGGTTAATCCATTAGAGCCCAGGTGACCATATTTTGACAACAAAGAGATTTGTTGTAAAAAAGATGATTGGATACCTGAAATATGTCGCCAAGATTGATGACGAATGCGTCACGACAAGGCTGAACTCCGACCCACTCACCGTCTTTGCGGCGAACTTCCAAGCCTCCAACTTCGTCTTGCACCAGCACAGTCAAGGCGCCGGGATCCTTGTGGCGGCTCACGCCGAGCACCACGTCGGGTTGCGGGCACTTGGGGTAGTAATTGAGTCGAATGGCGTTCAGGTCTTGTGTCCAGTGCTTGTGGAAGTGCGTTGCGGGCAGACCCAGGCTTTGTGAGATCAAGCCCAGCAGCTCAAATGCCAAGCGTTCCACTGCCCTTGACCATTTCTCACACACTTCCCTGTTGATCACATACAGCCCACTCCCTGAGTCTCACACAATCCCTTGAAAATTAGTGCTACTACTTACCCAGAAATAATCATACAAGCTAGATTCGGAAAAAAATTAACACCCAACAATAACCACAAGTAATAACTTACATTCCTTCCAATGTGTTTTCCATATTTAAAAAGTGAAAAAAAATTCTCCACGTCAAACATATTGAAAATGATTATATATTTTTATGATTACTTTCCTCCCCTCCCTCTTCATCAATTCGCTTTCCAATTTTCTTGGAATGTACAATTTATTAAACCATTCGTATTTGCTAAATTTAGCCTCACTTTTTCATCCCCTTTCCAGCGCACCAATCCATTTCAATTTTGGTTGAAAAAAATCAATTTCTTCTTCATTATTCTCTCAAAACAAGCCCATGGGGCTTGCTTTTACGTTTAAGGGTTAAAAAATTGTTCAAAATCTTAACCCCTAAAAGCCCGAGGGGTATTGGACAAAACATAGATGTGTTATAATATGTGCCTTCCATATGTTTGATGAAGGTTGGTTCAATAGACAAAATGTAGAGTATCATCTTTACAAATTATCCGTACGGTCAAACTTCCTAAATAATCTTTAGATCATTTTTTAATGAATTTAAAAGCATTAACCTTCGAAAATTTGTATAAATTATAATTTTCAATTTTAGAGTTCAAAATTTAGTACGATTGGTTAAAGTTGGGCTATCTATCGTAAACTTCAAAAAAGCAAGAGAAACGATGGAGGAATCATCATTACTTTCCCCAAATAGCAAATTTTGTAACACTAAGACAATGTTGAGGTGATCTACTTTGAAAAATTCTCCCGGGTGGAGTTTAACTCGGATTGCCATAATTCAAATTGGGTTGGAAAGTAGACTTGATGTAGTATTTTAAAATTATTTTTATTTTTTCAAAATTTTTTTTTTTGTTCCGGGCAGCCCGTTTTTTCCGGGCAGCGACCAGAAAATGGTCGCTCGGGAGCTTAGGGGTGAAAATCTCCTTGCTTGTATGAGTCACATGCAAATTTTGGAATGAGTGGCTGTAAGGTCACACCGTATGTCACCCAGTACACATTGAAAATTCTCATCACCTGAGTTCTGGAGGGGAGGATGGCCACTGATTGTGGGTTTTCGGCAGGCTGTCTTTCTCGCCGTCCGAATGCAGCTTGAAATCTCCACTGGGGATGAAATCGAAGACCTCCTTCCAGTCCCTCCGATTCTTCGTCAGCTCGGTGTCATAGTAACCCAGTCCATTCTCTAGAGTTCGTTTTACCTGTGCCCAATCACACAACCCCACATCATGATCAAAATGAAGAAACCAATCCACCACATTGGCAAACACCACTTTCTTCCCATCTCAATATTCAGAAGAATGCATACGCGGCACTTTCTCTTTGAATTGTGGAGAACCCACTCTCTAAGCTTCATCCTCCATTTTCCTCCGGAGGTGAAGAATGGACATGAAGATTACAAAGCCGTGAAGAAGATTGAAAAGCCATGGCCATTCTCATTCTTCACACAACCTCAAGAGAATCACAACTTTCTTCATGGAGAATGGATAGGACTGGCTCCACGATTCTCTCCCAAGGTTCTCAATCTCCCAATCACATAACCCCACATAATGATCAAAATGAAGAAACCAATCCACCACATTGGCAAACACCACTTTCTTTCCATGTCTATCTTCAGAAGAATGCATACGCGACACTTTCTCCTTGAATTGTGGAGGACCCACTCTCTAAAGATTGTGAAGTTTCATCCTCAATTTTGGACATGAAGATTACAAGATTGAAAAGCCATGGCCATTCTCATTCTTCACACAACCTTAAGAGAATCACAACTTCTTCATGGAGAATAGTCGTAGGACTGGCTCCACGATTCTCTCCCAAGGTTCTCAATCTCCCAAGGTTCTCAATCTTCAAAGAATCAAATTTCTATCCAAGAGGTGTGACACCCCTGCTGTTGCAAGGAAGGAGAGATGGATTTCTTCATCAAGAATCGATAAGAGTGGGAAAAGAATGAAGAGCAAGGCAGGGCATACATACAGACCTTCTGTTTCTGCTCAAGAGGGAGAAGGAAAAACGCCTTGGCAGCGGCCTGCAAGTTGTCCAGCAATTCAAGCGACACGCCGTGGTTCACCACCTGGAAGAACCCCCACTCCGCGCACGCTCGCCCCACCTGCTCCACGATGCGGGCGGCGCCGTTCGTCGTGTGCAGATCGGCCAGGTCGATCACCGGCACATGCCCGCCCTCGAATTCGTCGTCGTCGTTGCGGTGCAGCTTCCGCTGGGGCCGGTGCTCAGGCTCTAGAACGAACGCAGGATCGATGAGCAGCGCCTCTGGAACTTGCACACCCATGATCGATGCCCTTTCTGTTCTGCCAATCCCCAACGAATTAGTAATTGCTGCCCTCCTTGCAAGCTCGATCAAGCACTTGTGGAGTCTGTCGTTTTCAATTTTTGTTCTGAAAGCAAGTTTCGTTTGATTGCAGAAAGGAAAAGCTAGACACTGTCAGATCATACCAGCGGCAGGAAAGCTTGTGGAGTTTCAGGATTGAAAACAGGATTGGCTCGTACCTGATAGAATTTTTTGGAATTATGACAATTGAGGAGGTCTTTGGTGCAATTGCTGGTGCTTTTGCGGAAGCAGAAGTGATTGAGGGCGGTCCGGAATCATTGAGTTGAGGAATCGTATATGAGCAAGTGAGTGATGACGGAGGTGGACGGGAAATTACTGCGGATGAAAAAGCGACGTCATGGGAAACTGACGGAGTGAATGTAGCTCGGATTCCGGGTAAGTGCATTCATGGAACTGTCAGTTTTGTTGAGACTTAAGTTAGGGTGGGCTTCCATGTGAGCATCGGTCGAGTGGATACTTTTACAAAAAAAAAAAAAAAAAGTCTCAACTTTCACTCATGCTCTGTGAGCATTGAGCAAAGTCACCCACTTTACCATGCCATCGGTGGGTTCCGTGATTGGTTGCTTTATGGGGAATTTTTAATTTCAGTTATTGGAATGCTTTATCGAGGGTGCGTGGAAGTGGTCTGTGCTTTTGTAATCGGTGGGGAGTTGAATTTTGGGACCGCCCCAACTTTGTATGGAAGGAGGCCATCCGCTAGCACTCTGGATTTTATTCTGAAGGTCATCCAAAAACTCAGACTTCACCATGTAGTTTTCCACCAACTTCACTTTATACTAGGGCCCTAGCCCAATTTGAAATTGGCTTGATTCACAACTTACACTTGTGGCCATGTACTCATGGTTAAGTGTTCTCGATTTAGCCATGCTTTTACATTTCATTTTATTTTTATAATAATTCCTTTATGATTTAATTCTATTTGTGGTGACAAAATTCAATTTAAAATTCATAACTTCCACATCATAAATCCAAAAGTTACGAAATGATTTCAATGCACCCTTCCCTTTAACCCAATTTAGTACCTCACTATTTGATTTTTAACCAATACGTTGAATTAGGACACTTATTCAAATTGCATTGTTTATCTAATGGAGTTGTTGATTTGTGAAAATAATCGATATTGAGTAAGAAGTAGACATCAAAAATCGGCTTCCTTTTTATATCACTTACGAAAAGAAACAACAGATTTCTCAAAGAAGCAAAAATACCAAGCTCAAAATGGTCGTCAAAAATGACGAAAATCCTTGAAGTGCTAATTGTAGCCCTTCGGTCTAATTATTCACCCAATTAAATTTGACGTTAGTCAAACCTTCTAATAACTGAACGTGCCTTTGCGGCCAGTAGAATACGTTGTATTTTGGTTGTTTTTGGATTGAATCCACACCTTTAATGAGTTTAAGTTCAAAAGAGAAATTGGAATTTAAATCAATGCAATTCTAATAAGCTACTAAGATCCCAATTTAAAGTTTCTTGTTGGTAGCAAATCCCAATTATACATTAACGTATATACTATCTCCATGGGACGATTAGGGGTTAACCCAATTAATGGTCCAAGTTCTTAAATTGGGTTTTTTTATCATGGCAACCCAATTTTTTTGACTTCAGCTCAATCATAGAATCAAATATTTGCCACACAAGCAACCATGCTATAAATAAAAAAATTGGGTCAGTCCTCAATATAAAGCCCTTGTGCCCAATTTCAAAGGTTCAAAGCATCCAATTGGTTCTATTTTGTAATTTTCAAGATGTATCAACAATTGGGCCTTAACCCTTAACCCTTAAAGGTCCATAGAGCCTTTTTGACTAGTATTATATACCAATGTTTCGTTGTATTTAACATGGTTCCACACCTCCTATGGGTTTAAGATAAAAAATGAAGTTAGAATTCATTTCGACATAATTTTAATGAGCTATTAGGGTCCCAATTCGGAACTTTCAGTTTACAACAAGTGTCAAATATACAACAACGTATCTATTGTCCCCATCAGCCCTTTAAGGGTTAAAGTAATGTGCAAGGGTTGTATTTTGTTGGCAACTCCAATTCTATCCTCTTTAAACTATCGATATTAGATCCCTTTCCAGCTCCAAATGCAAATCCATTGATCAATTAGATTTTTGTTTTTGTGTCATGTTCAGGCACCCGACAAAAGTTAGTTGAAAAAATTGGTTACTGGTATAAACTCAAATTTGTTGTTTTAATTATAATATATATATATTTTTTTTTTAATTTTTTTAATTTTTTTTTTTTTTTTTTTTTTTTTTTTGTGAAACTCAATCATTGCTATCATCTTATACTACCTAAAAATTTCAAATTTAATACGTCATTTTTTATGGTCCAAAATCCTTAACCTGTAAATAACAGAGGAAGTAAAGGAAAAACCCAAATGTGTAATAAAATGTTACTTTTGCAACTTTGATAAAGTTTGCTCAAAAAGAGAAAATGAGAAGCATGATGTTTAGTACTCCGTATGTGAAATTCAAATTGTGAAATAAAATAAAATTGGTTGAAGAGTTCACAAAAGAATTATAATTAGGATAAAATTAAAAGTGTAATTTTTAATTCAGAAACTCACTCTGTCAAGTAGCCCAACACTCATTGAAGTTATCTTATTGTACACTACATTGGAGTCCAATAAACTTACGAATACCAATGACGGCTGCAACTTATGATGTAACCTTTCTGTAATGTAACCTAGCTTTTCACATCTTTGAATGGTCTTTCCATGTTTGTTCTATTCTGCCCTCAAAGACCATTATGTAAAATAACTTGGCCTATCACGTCTTATTCAATTTCATGGCCTTTCATTTCACTTTGTCACTGTAAACAATGGTGCCACCTATTCAAATTTTGCAAAATAAATATTACTGAAATCTAATTAAATTTTGAAAAATGAGTTACACCATAAATTTTAATAGTGAGTGTGTGATCTGCCTTTTCATCAATCCACGAGTTAGGGTCTTCATGCATGAAAGGAATAAATGTATAACACATGCCTCAACTCGTTGCTACCATGTACACATGCCGATCACCTAAGTTTTCACCTGTCAAGAAAGAAATGTAGCTATTAATGGATCATCAATGATGAGGAGGAACATGCATGTCATTATCCTTGTCTTTGGGGCCAAGGTAGAAGCTGCACTACCTATTGAATGTTATGACCATCATGTTCAACGGCATGAAATTACTTTGATGTGAAGGTCACAATATCTAGTTGTAGTCATATCATTTTCACTACAACTGAAGCAGTGGAGGGTCTTGATCATTGTCGCGCTTTTTACTGTGTACACGCTTATCATAAGAAACGAATCGCACTCACCAAGTCCAACCAAAAAATTAGTGACTGCGAAGTGGCGCCGTTTAAATCACAAAAGGAGTGAAAACCAATGCCTTCTCCTTGTAGTATTTGTGAATAAAAGAGAAAAATTTGTAACTTTATTGGACCCTATTACATGTAGTCTTTTCATTTCATTTTCTTCATTTGTTGTCGCTTCACTTATATTTGTCTCCTCAGTCGCCTTGAATTAAAATCAGTCATCTTCTCAATTACGATACACCTCTTGACAAGTTACCCTCCAGATCTCAAAAGACAAATTCTTCAATGTGGGCTCAGGGATGTGACTGTTTGCTGGCAAACAAAGCTTCCGCTCTCTTGCTGCTGCTCTTCTCAACTGAGAGGAGATGGCTGTCGCTGCAAGTCATGTCATTCACAAATCTGGAAAAACGTTTCAAAGGACTGACCAAATGAATCAAGCACCTGACATTGCACACAATTAGGGTGAATTCAAGACGACGGAGTAAATTCAAAATGAGCTTCACACAGAATGCTATCACCACACCACACTCACTCCATGCATTAAATCATCCGAGACTCATCAACACATCAAGCTTGTTTGCTCTACCTCGCAGATCATGCACAAAAAAGAGCCCTCTCACACATGGCACAAGGGCACTTATGCACAAGGATGAGAAAGAGATTTACCGAAGCAGGTCACGAGTCATTGCCCGGTGCGAAATGGCACCCAAAGGGCGAGGTGGCTCGGAGCCCTCACCCGGACATGACGAGCAGCATCCGCACTGCAACAAACACTCCAAAAGAGACCATTCAGAGCACCACCATGATGAGCAGCAGCAGCGCCCTGCAGACAGAAAACAAGGCTGTAACAAACCACGAGGGGATTCAGAGAAAGAGGAGGTGAGACCGGCGAGCGAATGGCATGACATCTTTCACAGTGAGCTCCGAGAGTGGAAGGGCATACGAGGCCCCAAGAATGATGAGCAGCAATGTGAGGACGATTCTTTCCCTGAGTATACACCCCGACTCAGTGCTGCTGACGATGAAGGTCGTCCTTGCAGCACTCTCAAGGAAGCAGACAAGGGTTATGTCATCAAAGTGAGCAAGGAGCTCATGGGACTTTTCTGCTACATCGAAAAGCGAAAACGCAGCATGATCAAAGAGCTCGCACATACCCTCAGACAGGTGCACATCTGTGCGCTTCCAGCCCTGCACTTGATGTCACAACATGCACAAAAAAACTGCACACGAAATGCACAAAAGAAATGCACACAAGATGCACACGAAATGCACATAAAAATGCACACAAGATGCACACGACATGCACAAAAAAATGCACACAAGAGGGAAGTAGAGTTAGAGAACTTGAGACCTGTGTCTGAATTCAAGAGTTTGGGGTGCAGGTTGCGGTGGTGGCGATGGTGTTGACGTGTGTGCGAGGGGTCTTCGCACCGCTAGTGGAGGTCTTCAAGACGTCTCCTCCCTCGTGGTCCAAGCTCCTGTTGATGCTGGTGTCGCTAGACTCTGTGGCCATTTGTTACTTGACCATCAAATCTGCTGAGCCTCTGGAACAGCTAGCCGCGTTAGCCACTGAGAATCGACAGAACATCATGGAAGGAGTGGAGAAGGAAGAGGAGATGATTCTGAAAATTGCCATCGAGTTCATACGGCTGTTCAAGAGGTTGCGAAATATTGCCATCACGTTGACGGTGTCACAGACAGCACAACTCTTTCTCACGGTATTGAAGTTGAAAGACCCAGACTTCGTAGGAAACGTCGTCAGGGTTGTGCAGACTTGGATGCAGTCACCCTGGACTTGAAAGCCGAGTTGACAGGTAAAGTTGTCAAGGATCACGCTTAGCGAAAACTTGGTGATGTAGCCGTCCTGCATGTTTTCTAACGTCGCACCAATGCAAGCCAAGTGACAGGGCAATATATTCATCGTAACTACTCAAAACCAGGTCACAAAAGCAAGATTACATAGTCTGCCAAAAGACGATTCCATTCATAGTGGCGCATCAAATCGTGTTGAGAACGGATTACCAAATAAAATACAAGTTGCATCAAATTAGTTCAAATGGGATAGCCTAATTGGCAGAACCCGATCCTCAAAATTTAGCTGGAGATTGATTGTACTCCAAAACTCAACAAAAGCTTGTCATATGCTAAACCTAGCCACTAATTAAAATATCCACCTCATGTGTTGGGTGGAAAACAACCTCAGCCTGATTTTTGTTTTTTGTTCTGCTGTTTTTTGTTCTGCTGCTTTTTGTTCTGCTCCAAAGTAGATACAGGCTTCAGAAGACCCGCATCGATAAGAGCTTGAATCTCAGCTTTAGCCGCCTCCCTCGTGGCTAAATCTGCGCACTCTCTGTACGCTGATACCACCCTTTGACTGCAGAAAACATAACACATTAGCAAATTCTCCAAATTCTCCAAATTCTCCAAAAATCTCCAAATCCTCCAAATTCACCAAAACAGTATACCAGAATGCTACGAGAGAAAGAACGGTGCCGGAATTCTCTTCACCACAATTCAATTCTGAAGACCTCAAACCCCAAAAAGACAGAAAAACAGGATGGGGATAATTAATTACCTGTGACCTTGTGCCCAGCGCTTGCATTTATTTTTCAAAGCAACAGACCAAAAAACAGCAGAGAATGATTGACCCTCAACTCCATCTGGTGGAGGTGTTGAATTCAATATCAACCTCCTAAGAGTCGGACTAGAAAAGTATTGCTCCATAATATGTACATCTTCCTCTTCTTGATTTGGAATAGTTGCTAAATCAGCAATTTCTTTATGTAAGGACAATATTGCACCAGGTATTGTCTTCCATAGTTCTCCATTTACTCCTCCCATTGCAACCTGCACAAAAGAATTGTCATTGCTGGATTCGGAACACGTCTGCTCTATCTTCAGCCAAAACGAAAGTAACCCAACCAAGGTTTCAAAGTAAAAGCAACAAACTGAAGGTCATTTACAAGCAGAGCAGTGCTGGATAGTACCTCATAAACTACTTCCGTGGCCCACTGTGACTGTAGCATTTCCTTGGCATTCGTTCTACAAATCTCAGCCAAGTCCTGAACAAAACACCGATTGATAGATGTGAGAATGACAGAAATCTGAAACAATGTAATCTGAAAACACTCTCCTAATCAGAATAAAAGTTATCGTACGCAGCACAATTATTGATGCTATAATTAGTAGGGTACAAGCGGTCGGGACCACGTAACAAGGTTTCCTACAGCTTCGTCAAAAAGTCAACAAAATTAGACTGGTATTCTGTTCCTCCTGGATTTCCAAAACACAATTTGGGAGAGCTTCTGACCTTAGCTAGCCCACTCTTCGAAAGTAATTCAGATCGACGCACTGAAGGATCCTTCTTACTAACACTAGAACCACCGTCTCCATCTTCCTCATCCTCGTCTTCGTCCATAGGTTCTGGAGCCCCCTCGGTTTTAGCTGCAGAATACAAGCAAAAGGAAATACTTAAAGGTGAGATTGGCAGTATGCAAATGATTAACAAAATGTGCACTAACAATTCGAATCTGATTACACGCCATCAATAGCACTCGATTAGTACCAAGGCTTCACCTTTTCTGGCGCCATTTTTCTTTGAGCCGCCCATTGTAGCGCCATTACTAGCAGCTGCAGGAGTATCCACGGCTTCATCCATGGCTTCATCCTCATCAACTAAGTCTTTCTCTGTAAACAGACAATAAATTGCACAGAATATAAGTAAATCCGAGATGTGTAATAAGCACTTTGCATGTGGTGAAAACGTATGTCCACGGAATCGAGTAACTGACCACCAATTCTATATGCAATATGCTAAGATACAACTCCACGAAATTTGTGATATAAGTATTTACAATGACATTGACAAACATGAATACATTGACGGTCACAATAGCATGTAACCAAATCTCCATACCATCAACTAGAGAGGGTGCTGGAGGCTCCAAAGCAGCCAAAACATCTGCAGGGAAGTAGCGACGAACTCGAGGAGCCAGGAGATGAAGCAAGACCAGGCGTCCACACTGGAAAATAACACCCGCTTCTTCAGTACAACCGGTGACCAGTTGGTAGAATTGAAACCTTTAGACATGGCTGTCCACGTGCGACACATCATTGAATTTTGGCATACTACAAAAACAAATAAAAAGATGACTTTTGTTGAAGCATTGTATGACCCATTCATCCATCCCACAACCCCTTGATTTGAATCGATACATACCTTGTGCAATGCCACATCCTTCAACTCTTTCATGAGTTCCTTGATAATAATCTGCAAGATTCCAGGAAATCAAGGATTTGCTAGGCTAAGTAATACGTACTTCGAATCTGATCACGTCAATACGAACTAGGTAACAGATCAGTACATAGCAAGAAGTAAAGAATTCAAGATATACATAGACACAAACCTTGGTGACAAGTTTCGTATCGTCAACAACATCCAGGATCGCCAACAACACCTGGAACAAACCATGAGAAGCATAAGGAGTACATCACAACCCTGGTTTGACTTATTATGCTACAGAAAGACCAAAACATAAAGGAAAATTTATTTGTCAAATTTATTTTTTAAGATAGATGGCGTCTGTATTACTTTCATACTAAGCACACAGCCATATAAGTCTTCTACGTAATTAAACTTACCATATACCCATGGTCATCACGAGCAATCTTAGCAACGTGACCTTTCATGCCTTTAATTATCTTCTTCCTCTCCTGTAATTCGAATATAGTCAGACACAACTTTTCACATAGAGGATATGAATGAAAAATTAATATACTTGCAAGCTTTGCCTACACAAATGCCACATACTAGTTGGTTGCTGTCGTTAGCACGGATATTGAACATCGAGTGCAACATAGCAAATGGACAGGCTACAACAACAAGCACATGCTTGCCAAAGACATTCATAACCGCATCCCCAATGATCTTGATAGGAATTCAAATTATTGCGCCAGGAACTAGACAAATGTGCGAAGTGTCGAGTTATCATACACTGAAAGAAAGAATACTGACCTTATTGTTACCATGCATGACACAGGTCACACCTATCTTGGCACCATCGCGTGTGTGCACCATGCGGACTAGAAGATCACCTGACAGTTGCTGCACTGTTTCGGCAATCATGCTCTGATAACAGCAGCGGTCATTATACCATTATTAGTTCAACATTACCACACAATCAAGGGAGCCAAATACACGAGCGAGTGAAGATCATCAAAATGCTACTTTTCACAAAAACCAAAACAAATCAAATACAATACCTTCTTCGACACACTCAAGTACTCCACAATAGCTCGATGAATGATGCTGTGGTCCACAATGCCTTTCTCTAGTATAGGCTGTAGAGCTAATGTCATATGCTCCAGCACGGATCTCTTTTTTGCAGCAGGCTGAGAAGCAAAAAACTCCGCCAGCCTTGCACCAAAGTAATGAGCAGAATGTTAGATGCAGTGAATTCAACAGCACAAACTACTATTGCAACACCTGGCTCATTAAAGATGACTCTCACCTTCCCTTGCCAGGAGTATTCAGCCCTTTAAAGAGCCGGAACTCAGGAGAATAGAACTCAGAAAGCAGCTCTTGCTTCTGCGCGGCATTTGCAAGAGTGTAAGCGTGCTCCACCACTGTACCACACAACAGAAGGAAGTATAGAAATAAGGTAACAACAAGGAATTTTCCAGACAAGAACTCCTAATCAAAATACACGATGTTACATAGGAGCAACCTCCGAAAGATAGCTCCAAATGCAACTCCAAAGACAACGTCAGAAATGAATTCTTACACGCTGTTGTCATAACCACAAATACATTTAGGAACACAAAAGAATGACTTGGCTCATTAGATGAAGTAACAAACCAGGAGAGGCATGTGGATGTCGGAGGAGAGCAACAACGTTGCCGTGAAGCAATGACAACATTTGCTGGAGCTGAGTCTTGTCAGCTGAAACCAAAACAACAGTTACTTCAATGCCATCGAGATTACAAGGTGAAACTTCCTCCATTGAAAGCTACACTCTTCATTCTATTTAGAGTAGTCCATACTAAATAGATATTGATACACTATTTGAGATGATGCATCACGGTGGCAAGTTGGAAATTGTTGCGGACCCTCCGAAAGTTGAGGTCACCAAGTTCTACGGCTTACATTCGTTGCTTTAATATGGAGGGAAAATCATTTAAGAAGCAACATTAAATAGAATGGAAAGTGTAATTGTAGATTAAAACTAGAACAAGGACACAGTTGGAAAACAAGTTTCAGACGGAATTTACACGGCCACTCTTTCTAAAGTAGCAAATAGGCCGTTCTTAATTCAAATCCATATAATATCTGAGATGCGGCCATGAATTAAAAGAAAAAACCAAAAAATCACTAAGAAACATACTTGGACCAGCTTCAGACCTTCTCTCATGGTCGGCAATCCTAGAATTTGTCAAAAAGTAACTTTCGAAATTTCTACTTTTGAAGCTCCAAGATTTCGTGTTATCTGGAAGAAAAAAAAGTATTTCCAAACACTATACTATAACTGACTACGTCTCTAGTAAATAGACCAGGACCAGCTTCCTGTACGAGATGATATGAATCTTGACAATTGCTGACTTCCAGATGTGGTGCATCAACTACATCTGCTAATCCACAGATAAAGCACTTACCACTATCCAACATTTTGATTACAATATGATGCGCATACTTATCCTTTGCCAGGGACAAGCAATGTGGTCGGAGCTCTTCAAATACCGCGGTCCTTTCTCCTGGTGTGCAATACTTTACACAATTCTGCATTGATCAATCAGATAATTGACAATATGAGGAAATCCTGTCCACAGATAATGAAGGTACTTTCACAAGCTAATAAGCTTAGTATGGATTATTGAAACTGCTTACGGCACTACATAACAAAGGAAATGAAAACAAGACCTGTATAAATAACACCTCCAGCCACTAGAATATAAATAATAAATGCAAGGCAAGAGCCACTATCCAGTATCGTCATACTTGCATCGCACGAGAAACAATGTGATTTACAGCCATCTCCGGCATTTTTCCTTTCATCTTCTTCAGAACTTGGGAAACAAGCCTGAAATCAACAGCAAAGATCCATGAACTTAGTATGTATCCCCCTATTGACAGCAGTCCATCCTCGGTTAAAAAAATTATCACTTATCAAGGATGAGTTCGTCAGAAAACACAAAAATGCAATCGTTTGGGAGCACGCTGGCCCATATAGACAAAGCCTAGAAACAAGGGCTGAAGATTTAACATTAATCCCTAAACACACTCGAGCAACCGAATCTTACTTGCTCCTATCATCCTTCTCAATGTTTCTTTCGCGCGTCTTCTCCCATACCGAAATCACTTCCTGAGGAGAAAAATAAAGTTGAAAGCGACATTCATTATAAGTACCATCTCCTATTGATATCCAAAAAAACGATGCCTTCCGCACCATAACAACGGCCCAAACGAGCATCGAGAAGCTAGGGACTGAGCTTACTAAAAATGGAACCACAACAAGCTCAATTCTGCAGAACTCTATAAAGGATACGACTAATGTATTCAAGAGAGTGGACAAAAAACAATGCGCGATAAACTCCACAGGAATCCAGGCCAGTATATGATGAAGAAACGATCAATTATGCTGTATAACAGTAGATAATCGCACTGAACTTCCTTGGCAGACTTCAAGTTGAAGACACAGATGTTGGATATTGTGAGCAGAATTACATAAACGTAAATTCAACTACCTTTTCAATCTCATAATGCGGCTTGCGTTTCCTCTTGCGAGCCTCTGTGATTTCCTGTTTCGCCTTGCGGGCCTCTTTGTCCGACTGAAAAGCAACGAAGAAATGAGTAGAAAGATATGGATTAATTAAGGTGATATGATAGTAGCGAGGAAGAATGCAAACCAGTATATTTCCAAGTACGCTGACAATTATGCGGGCTGTAACTTAGTGATAGCAATTATCCGTTAAAACTGCCCGTAGGAGCAGAAAACCACCATTGCGAAACGTACCATGTACTTCTTCTTCGGATCAGATGCTTGTTCAGGTACTTCAGGCTTCACACCTGCACAATGGAACCAAGCCAGCTCAAACACAGTTGCTACTTCAAGAAGCACGCAGTCCACTCAACTGTAACGTAATCTCAAAGAAAAACGTTCACGAGGATTCTGCTGACCAACGTGCACAACTATTAATGCTGATTGGTGACAATGTCCATAATCAACCAGCCTAAGTTTGACTGTTGCTCGCAGTTGGCTGCGATAATTATACGACCTAGACCGGGTCGCACTTGAAAATAGTTCCATCCTAAACCTTAAACCCTAGAAACCTTAAACCCTAGTTAACGTCTCCTGCATGAGAACTACATTTTGGTTGCCCAGGTTGAATTAGAAGTGACAACAGGATCATCTCAGTATCGCTGATTGTGAATGAATATACGCTGTAATGCAATTCCCAAAAGGAATTTTGAGGTCACCGAAATTTCTACTACCTGTAATGAAATACATTCCATTCGCGCGTTTGGTGCATGAAAGAGTAACTAAAACATTCATTCCGTCACGCATATCTGGGAGGAAATACTTGTTCTCGCTGCGAAACACGAAAGTGGCGAGTTCTCGTTCCGAGCGCACAACGAACACTGCTCTTACGAATTCGTTCAAAGCCAGCCTTTCTCCAAATCAAAAGCGAGGAAGAAAACAGCTTACCCGGAGAGGACTTCATGGTGGCTGGCGACGCGGTGAGTGAGCTCCTCTGATCGGAAAACAGACCCTGACTATGGCGGAAAAGGAGAATCGTAAGCACCAACGGCAGGTTTAGGGTTTAGGTTTCGGGGACGAACTCCGAACCTCCAGCTTCGGCAAGACCCTTCCAGCTTCGGCACCTGAATTGATTAACCCTTAAAAACCATTTTTAAAACCATTTTTTGGTCGCTGTTCATTCTTTCGAGCAGTCTGCCCAAGAAAAATAACTTTTTATCAAAATAAAAAATACGAAGACATAGGTAAACGAGTTTTCTTTCCAGTGCAGGTGGAATTATGCTCATTCAATTAAAACCTTACTTCGAGGAATTTTCAAACTAAAACACCTCAATGTTGCAAGGTTGCTTCAACACTTCGGGTGGGCTTGTCAAATAATTTAAACCAATGACATTTATCGGACACATCAAAAGAACTTTTGTTCAGCGCACATGAGTAATTATCTGTACAATCGAACTTTCAAAAAATGTATATTTTTATTTTTATTTTTTTGGAGTCAAATGGCGAGAATTCCATTGCAAGAAAAAGAATACACACCATTGCAGAACCGAGCAAGTCGAACCTAACTGGCGAGATTTTAAAAAAATTACCTCCTGATAAGCGCAACCAAACTACCAACCAACCTACCTAAAGGTACCTCTACCTGGACGGGTATGTGACCATTGAACCTGATCTCCCTGAACAATACATAAAATATCAGTCTTCGCCCATCTATTCAGAAACTCCTGCTTGGCACGACGGGCCGCCACAGGTTGAGACTTCTACATTGCTAAAAAAAAAAAAAATCAAAGGAGAGAACATCATTAGTTTTCCTATAACCACCTCTGACCATTGTCTCAAATTGGTATTAGAAAGCGAGCTAATGAGGTGAGATTTCAAATTTTACTCAATAAATTAAGCGCAACATGATTCTCTAATCTTGTCCTTTGAAACCACCGATTTGTTATCATCATTCTAATTCTCATCTCTTCACGATCATAGCACAACAACATTGCTTCCATTATAAAAAAAATTCGGGCCTCTAAAAGGCTGCTAACTCAACTAAACTATCATGCAAAAATATATATATATATATATATATATATAATATTATATATATATAATTACCAATAAATAAATAAAATGACAACAATTTCATTTTAAAATTTGACGTGGCATTGTTTTGACCACGTAAGACTGAACTTTTTAAATATTTTTTTGTGAAAAACTGAGTAATTTTTATAAGTTTTATAAGTTTTATATTTTATGATTTTATTATTTTTGCATGGCAATTTAGCTGAGTTAGCAGCCTTTTGGAGGCTTGAAAGTTTTTGAAATGAAAACCCTAGCATGTACAAGACATAAGCGTAAATATTTGAACAAGTTTTGAAATTAATATTTTATTTTGGATTTTATTTTGTGTAGATAGAGTATATTGTAAGATAATAGATGATGTATTAGGACAGTGCATTGATTGCAAAATTAGTACTTTTGAGACTTTTTTACTACAATTTTAGGAACTATAAATCAAGGATTATATTGAGATTGTGAAAAGTCTCAATTTAATGAATATGGCCATTATTGACTCTCAATCCTAGTGTGTTAAGAAATGGCCCTTCAAATCACTATTTAGTAAACAATATCCCCACATTCTACTTGTGATTGGTCAAAATAGCATTTGTGTCAATAGATTTCACATATTTTTAATTAGTTGTGTGGAACAATTGTCTACTTCCATGCAAAGAAAACCAATAAATGATATCTCGAATGATGTGTGAAATTCAAATTGTGAAATGAAATAAAATAAAATAAAATTAGTTGAAGAATTCACAAAAGAATTCTTCCGCAAAGAAAACCAATAAATGGTACTCCCATCTTTTCAAGGTTAATGTGAACACAAATGAATTGCAAGCAACTTGATGGTGTTTAGGTGCCACCCGTTTGTAACATTCACATGCTTTTGAAAATTGATATTACTTTTTAAGTACATGAATTTCCAGCTCAAAAAAAGTACATGGATCAACAAGAAAAATAAGTAGTGTTGGATTTAGAGGGTGGGTTGTGTGCAACTTACCAAACATATTTCAACCCCTTGCAGGTCTTCGAGCATACAAAAGCAAAAAGTAAGATACCATTTATTATATTGCCACTTGTATTGCAAAATCGATGAAAAGTCTTGGATGAAAATTGAGCAATTAATTTTTGGATACCCCAAATTGTTTTCTTTTCCCCGACAAACAATTAAGATTTGTCGTGGTTGTGCAACTTTGGCAAATACCATATTTTTCTTCTACAAATTAGTATGTTGGATAATAAATGATGAAGATTCTTTTGCGCTTGCACACCATGAAACAAGTGATTGGTTGAAAGATAATATAGCGAATTGCATGAGGGGGTAATCAAATGACCTACTATCTAAACAACTGGTCCTCACTACTAATGAAGTTTTTCTGTACAAGTGGAGATGTTCTTGTCACTACTACACTAAATAGGTAGATTAGTGTTAGATACACTAATTTACATAAACATGTTGTAAGTTTTTACTGTTGACCAATTTTTTTACCCTCTATATTGGTCAAGATGGGGATCTTTCAATAGTATTGGAATCAATGTCTTTGGTAATTTTTTTTGTCGAGAGTAAAAATCTATAATATTTTCAAATCTTATAATTATCTAACACTAATCTACCTATTTAGTGTAGCTAATTGTAAAAGAAGATGTTAGCCCATTTACAGAAGATGTTGGCAATACAAAAAGGACAATGATTTGGAGGGGCAAGGAAACTTTTGCAAACTCGGTCCATCCTAGCATTTATTATGGTTCTCGAAATCATGTCTTGCAAAAACAAGCTATTTGAAAACGAAATTCAAATCTCATGGCTGGACGAGGCTTCTTCTTTTGCATTGGATTGTTGGTTTCACTAACTTACAAAATGAAATTGAAATTTTTTCATCACAATCTCGAACTTTGACACCCCATTGTGAACTTTTTATCTAAAATGTAGAGAGGTTGGCGGCATATATTGCACTGCTAGAGATGTTAGCAAACTGATGGACTAGGCATTGCAGACCTCGACTCTAAATCCCCCTATGAATGTTAATGTAGGAAATGTTCACCAATGGGCCTCATTCCCCAAAATTTCCATTTTGGGCATTAGAGGAAATTTCAGCCCTTCAGAGGGCTGTGAAAACTGAAGGTGTGAAATCCACAGCCCTCTGAAGGTGTGAATCCACTCTCAACTTCAGAGGCCCTTCAGCAGGCGTGTGACTGACTGTTGAGAGTGGATCGTGCAACTGAAAAAAATAATTAAAATAATTAAAAATAATTAAAAAATTACTCAATCTGATGTGGTCAACATTCGGTCACGTCAATACTGCATTTCCAAAAAAAAAAATCTGATTTTTTCTATACTTGCACCGGAGGGGTTCAAAACTCACGGCCCTTTGAAGGGCTGAAACTTTCTGTAATGTACCCTAGGGTTTATTTGGGCAAATTGTTTTGCCAATTTGAGGCCTCTGGCTCCAAATTGGTCTAGAGGGACCCCTTGGGAATTTTAGACCCTTGGAAGAGGAGGTTATTTTTTAAGGTAGGCCCCTGTAGGGGGAGATTTTGTCGTCTTGTATTAACGTTCGGGGGGGTTTAGAGTCTTGCCATTGCAAAGAAGGTTTAAAAATGTGAGGTCGTTGTGTTGTTGTGACACTGAATGCGGTGCAATTTTTCCATTTGCTTTTAGTTTGAATACCTCCATCATTGACTCGAATCCTTCTTCTCGCATCTGCTTTTGTTGTGCACGCTGTAACGTTCCTTTGCATTTGAAGAAACAAACAACGGTTGTGTAACATTTGAGTTAACCGAAAAGAAGCCTATCTAACCTCTTTTTTTTGCTCTACTTCTAACCTCTTTCATAAACTATATTTGGGTTGAATAGTGTCGTGTCATAGATTGTCCCCTTGTGGGCCATGGGCTTAGAGCTTTGGTGAAAGGTGTGGGAGTCACTGCGAGGTGTGTAGAATAATGATAGTGGCTTGCTTTAAATTGTCTCCAACTCATCATAGACTAGTTTTTGGTCTATTTATATTTCAATATAAGTTCAAGAGGAATTCAAAACAAGTTTGCTAAAACTTTCCTCTTCGGGCTGACTTTTCGGTTAACTCTAAGTTAAGCGTTTCTTAAACCACCACGACATCTAAAACCACTAACTTCTACACCCCTCTTTCATTTCAGGAAGGAAATGTAGGCTTTCATGACACAACTTATGCATCAATTGCTCAAAAGTTAAGTCATGTACCAACAACTTACATTTCTTCCCTAAAATGAAGAAAGGGTGTTTTAGGGTTTAGGGTTTTAGGTATTGTGGTGGTTTAACCCCTAAACGTCCTCACCTATGTCCAGTTTAGGCAGTTTTGCAAAGATGCATTATAAAATGCAATTAATATGAATATTTAGAACTTGATGTATGAATAAAAGGTATATATTTTTAATTTTAGATTCTATCTGTACGGTTAGATCTATGACTGCTATCACTAATTTTTTTTTTATAAATTTTGAAACATAAAATAAAAAATTATTTTGTAATTCAATTACGAATAAGATATTGACAATATGTGGATGAAATTTGTTGTGATGAGTTATAGTGTAGTACTTTAGGTGTAGTGATTTTTGGAGATTTTTTGGATGCCTGATTTTAATAGTTTTTTTTTTCAAGAACACTTTTAGACCAATATCTTCAAGATTTTTGGTGAAACACTACAACACAAAATGAGGCATAATTTTTTCAAAAATTATTTACTTTTCGATCGTATCACACATACATGAAGCTAACTTCCCATAAAAAATTCAGTAAAAAAATCACACCACAAAAAGTGCATGACGGATGAGAAAATACGGATGAAATCTGTACATTAGGCCAAAAACACCTGCTTGGGCAGTTAGGGGTTAAGATATGCCTACCTTATTATGTGACGTCCCATCCGTGGACGTAGTTTCTATTTTCTGATATATCTTTCTTGTGATCAACATAAGTGAGTATATGTGTAGAATCAATATGAGTGGTTTTCAGTTGCGAATGAGAAGCAGCACCACGAGGATATCATATTCTTGTTGTAAAGCTTCATTGGCACACTGTTGTCATGAAATTATGGTACAGCGAACACTCAGTTCGAAGGCATTCCAGCAAGCAATTATGCATTAACATTAGTTTTAACGCATTCACCTGACTTGACTCGCAAGAGGTTTAGGGTTTAGGGTTTAGGGTTTTAGGTGTTTGCAGCTTCGGAGTAGTATAGGGCGATGCGGTGGTGTGCAATGGATTCGTGAGGGACGAGAACTGATCATGGCGGGTGCGGTGCGGCCGTTGCGGGGGATTACGGAGGCGCATTGGAATTCCAGCCGGAACTATGCCGCGTTGGGCTTGGGACGCCTGCAACTCGGGGAGCTTCCTCCCAAGACGATGATGCGTGAGTGGGTGCCGCCGCCGGACGATCCCTCGCCGCGCCCGCCACCGAGAAATCGAGGTGCGTTTCTGATCGAGCCTTTTAGTTTTCCTGATCGATCGTCTCTCGTAATGATATGTTTGACGGGGTTTAGTGTTGCGTGGAATTCAGCGGAGACGAAGAAGCTGTGGCGGAAGTTTTTCGCTGATCCGTCGGAATGGTTGGATGTCCGAGCACAGAAGGTGCGCTCCTGAATTTCTTTTCTTTTGAGAGCTCTGGCTGTCCTTCCAATGGACCGGCATTGTTGTTTTTTTCCTTTTGCTGGAAGTTTTAATCCCTAAAAGGATTCACAGGTTTTAAATGACAAATTCAATTGATCATATTGTGAAAATTTTATATCACCAGAACTATTGAAGATCATTGCATGTGTTGGTAAAAACAAATACCGTATTGAAGATCATTGCATGTGTTGATAAAAACAAATACCGTATGTGAGGGTCAGATTCGGACAACGTTGTGTCGAAATCTAATTTCCACATCATATTTTGAGAGGTACACGTCACCATAAACCAAGCACAAGATGACATGTGGGACTTTTGGACAAAAAGTAATTAATTAATGTCGAAACTGACCACGACGTAGAGTAAATTTGAACAAGAGGAAGTCCAAATAGGGCCTACTCAAAACTGTTAAAAAAACATGGCGTCCAGTTTGGGCTTCTTGGTCCGTTAGGGGTTAATGTAGAGAATACTAGAACCACCTGATCAAATCTCCTATCAACTGATCCCTGTTACCAACAACAACTCATATCTTCCATTACGCTTGGTTGGCCTTCAAGTAGCAAGTTGGGTGTAAGCATGACTTGGCAACTGCTCTTTGAAATGGAAATGTGGTTGTCTACAACCTCCCACTTTTAAGTTGCATAAAAATTCATAAAAACTTGATCTCAACAGATTTGACGCAAAGTGATCTACATATTGGTTAGAAGTTTAAATGACACCTACATATTGGTTAGAAGTTTAAAAATGTATCCTCCACCTTAGTCGTGACGGGGCATGGGATGTGATTTGCAGAAGAATTCCAAGCAGCCAGACTGGATTCACTGGGAAACAAAACAAGGTCTGTGGATTGAGAGCGCAACCACCCCGTCTTGGGTGAGAACAAAGTTGCACGATCTAGCACCTACTGAGAAGAAGAGCCTTACTGAGAGGGGAGCCCTAAACCTAGACGATGACGAAGTCAGTTCTGATGATCAGCACTTGCAGGAGTCCGTCACTATCAAATCAATGTATGTCCTGCTTAACACCACCCTAATTTACGAGCGCAAATTGTTGCATTTTTCCTGATGTTATCCATTGCAAGTCTTGAAATCGCCACTTTGATAGTTCCGATTATTAGACTGGTGAAATTTTTATGTGTTCTTGTTAGCATATGAAAGAAGATTCCCACTCACCAAGGAAAGCGTTATTTGGATACCTATGCAAAAGTTCAAAATTGATGTTGAGGTGGTCTTACCCACTGTCTAAGATTCTAGGGTGTCCTTACCTTACCAATTTCTGTACACAGGAATTCAATTAATTTTCATAACTGGATTTGGTAGGGAGATGCAGACCAGGTCCTCATATGCAGGCCAGTCCGATGACACGGTGATAGGCACTTCGTATCCTACAAAACGGCCGACGCACAGGAGAGGTGGTCATGCTGTGGTGATTGGAAGCGATGATGATATTAGGGACCTCTGTTTGAACGGGGAGCCTCGAAACTCCCTGCACATTTTAGAGCAGCGAGGAATCGACCCAAGCGCGTATGCGTACGTTTGCTTGCTGAGGAGGTCCACCAACATGAAAGATCTCGCGCAAGGGAAGTTTGTGCACGAGCACATGGCCAACAGTGGGTTCGTCCCCAGCACCTTTGTGCTCAACGCTCTCTTGAACATGTACATGAAGTGCGCGAGTCTGGTGGACGCTCGTCAAGTGTTCGACCGAATGCGAGAGCGCGACATGTTCACATGGACCATGATGTTAACAGGGTATGCCAAGCTGGGGCATCCTGAGGAGGCCTACCAAATTTACGAGCAAATGCGCAAGGAGCGCGTTCCCGTCGACCGAATAACGTTCACCACCGTTCTCTCCGTCTGCGCAGCTTTGAAGTCCTTGGAGAAAGGCCAGAGCGTGCATCAGCATATGCGCGCTGCAGGAATTTTTCCAGATACAATTCTGGGCAACACGTTGGTCGACATGTATGCCAAGTGTGGCAACGTAGACAAGGCGCACCAAGTGTTCAGAGAATTGCCTGAGCGTGACGTTGTGACTTGGAATATCATGATTGCCGGTGCAGCTCAAAATGGCCAGGCCTGGGAGTTTTTTGAAGCCATGCGCGACGAAGGTATGAGGCCTGACAAGGTGACCTACGTGAACGTTCTCAATGCGTGTTCTTCGTTAGAACAAGCGAAGACTCTGCATTCCGACATTGTGAAAGCAGGCTTTGAGCGTGACCTGCGTATCGGGACTGCTCTCGTGCACACGTTTTCCAAGTGTGGTAGCGTTGCAGATGCACTCCAGGTCAGTAAAAATGTTTTGTGCGAATTTTAGTCAAGTGGCTACAAAAAAGAATTGGATGCTAATTTTTACTTTATTTTTGAAGGAATAAGCCACTACTCCCTCTGTCCTACTAAATAGCTGTGTTTTCTTTGTACATTACAAAGGAAAACAGGGTCTATTAGTGGGACAGAGGGAGTACTTTTTAGCCAAATGGCTTCTCCCAATATGGTGAAATTAGCCAATTTTATACTACACATAGTAATTTGCTACAACTGTGTAAACCCCTAAACGTCTTAACGTGCCGTTGCGACCAGTAGAATCAGGTGTATTATGGTTGTATTTAGAATGGATCCACACCTTTAATGAGTTTGAGTTCAAAAGAGAAGTTGAAATTTAGATAAATGCGGTCCTAGTGAGCTATTAAGGTCCCAATTTAGAGTTTCTTGTTGATAGCAAATCTCAATTATATGACAATGTATATACTATCCCCATGGGACGTTTAAGGGTTAAGGAATGTAGAATAATTTTGCAAAAACTGGCTATCAAGTCCTTCACATCTATGGCAGTTTTGCTAAAGAGGCTGAAATTCCTCACCTTCACTGCTCCAGGTGTTTGAGAAGCTCCCTCAGCGGAATGTAGTTTCCTGGACGTCAGTGATTGCGGCATTTGCTTCAATCGGTCAACCGAAAAAGGCTTTGGAGTATTATGAGAAAATGCTCAAGGAAGGCATATTACCTGACAAGCGAGCCTACACAACTGTTTTGAACGTGTGTGCGACGCTGGGAGACTTGGAGCGAGGCCAGGAAGTTCACAACCACATGATCCAAAGTGGTATCTCTGTGGACTTGATCACGGAGAACACCCTGATTGACATGTACTGCAAGTGTGGGAGAATGGAGGATGCGCACCGCTTGCTTCAAAACATGAAGAGACGAGATCTGGTCTCGTATACTGCTCTTCTGGGAGGCTATGTGCAGCATGGTCAGTTTCAGGAGGCTCTCCATGTCTTCAACAGCATGCAACAAGAAGGTATGTTGCCCAACGTGATAACATTCCTTGGGATTCTCAAGGCTTGTGCTGGTTTAGAATCTCTTGCTGAAGGCAGATGGATACATGCCAGTATTGTGAAAGCTGGACTGATTGGAGATCCAAATATCAAACTTGCTCTTGCCAACATGTATGCCAAGTGTAACAGTGCTCAAGAATTGTCCAGAGCTAGGGCTTAATATCCCCTGAAGGACCAAGAAGCCCAATTGGGCCTCATGTTATTTTAGCACTTTTGAGTAGGTCCTGTGTAGTCTTCTTTTTGTTCAAATTTATTTGTTGCTTGACCAACTCATGCAATGTTCTTCACTGATTCCGGTGATATATAATTTGGGTCCCATCTGAATTATATTTTTCACAATATGATCAATTGAATTTGTCATTTTAAAATCATGAATCCTTGGTCCTTCGAGGGATATACTTGTCCGGAGTTCTATGCCTTTACTTACACCTTACCTTCCAAGCAAATAATTCAAGAAAACCAAGACGATTTTTTTGGAAATTGTAAGTACTTTTTGTTGAACTTCATAGACATTGTTTTTTGAAATAGTCAAAATGTTGAAATATTACCATTTCTTCACATTTCTTAATATTTCTTGTATAAGCAAGTGTTGGGTGAAGGAGAAGAAAGGGCTGACCTTGTATTCAAATTCATTCCAAGTCACTCCCAAATGACATGGGATAGGAAGAACATGCAATTGCATATGAAGTCTCACCACACCATATTTTCAGTAGATTTTGGTGCGTAATTGAGCATACCAAATGATCTTATCTTGAAATGTTTTCAACTACGCAAAATGAGAAGGCCAAGTCTTTTGCTACCTTCAAAAAGAATTTTTTGGTTTGAAGTTTATATGCATGAGATATGGAACAAGAACGGTACAACCGTGAGGCTCTGTCCCAAATATATTGGACACATACGTAAGATACAAATCTTTTAAAAGTATAATATATAATGAACCACATTATAATAAATAATAATAAATAAATAAAATTATTTATTCGTTTTGTTATTTAATTATTGATCAATGATTGAGATGATAGAAGACTACAGATGAAAATTGATTGTGAATGATAATATACTATGGATGATAGAAGATTGAGGATGATAAAAAAATGTGGATGATAAAAATTGTAGATGACAAAATACTGTGAATGATAAATGATAAAAATTTATGGATGATTAAAAACAGCGCATGATTACTGAAATCACTGCAATTGATAAAAATTGCGAATGATACAATTCAGTGGATGATAAATCAATGCGATTAATAAAAACTGCGATTGATACAAACTGCGATTGATAAAAACTGCGATTGATACAAACTGCGATTGATACAAATTGCGATTGATAAAAATTGCGATTGATACAAACTGCGATTGATACAAACTGCGATTGATAAAAACTGCGGATGATAAAAATTATGGATGATAATCGATTTTGGATGATAATAGATCGCGAATGATAAATGATTGGTTTGATGGATTGATGGTTTGATGGATTGATGAATAAATGATTTGTGGAAGTAAAATTGAAAGAGGAGCCACACTCCTTTTAATCCGCACCCACTTTCTATCCAAAAAGAGTTGCATCCACGTTCATAGCCTGTAACAATCAATCTAAAGTTAGTGCGAGTCTTCAAATTAGCATTTGCAGCATCAAGTATAAAATGATCAAAACGAATAAAACATGATGGTGCTGGCAGACCGGATCGTGCAGCCATACTCTCCTCAAAATTTTCACCCACAAAATTTCTCATGGTTCTTGTGCAAGTTTGACTATCCTTTGTGACTAAATTTTGTACTGTTTGGATCTTCAAAATAGGTTATTATGATTTTTGGAAAAAGAACACTTGTGGTTTATGACAAGTTCCTTTCAAAAAGTGAGAACTTAAAGATGATTTTCCAAAATACGTAGAATCAAATAATAGAAACCATCTCGTAGTGCAAGTTATTCCAATTACATTACAGTAAATTTTCTTTAAAATCCGTTAAATCATGGTTTTTAATCGATTTTCAAGAAAAAACCTTAATTAGAAAATGTTAAAGAAACATATGATATACCCAAACGTGCAGATTTGATCATATTGACATTTACATGTTTGCTTTGTACCCTAAAATCCATTTCTGGTTTTCAAACATATTATAAAAACAGATAAAGAGAGAATTTAGGGTGAGAAAGCATACCAGGGATGAAGGGGGAAGTCACCACCCTCTCGCTTTCCAGACGATAAACTTTTCACCACCTGCCATACAATCCCCTCACTGTAAGAGTCCATCGATGATAAAAACCAACGCCCAACTCCAGCACGCCATACATCCGTAATCTCCTCCAAGATGCAACGACATCCAAAGTAGCTTGTACGACAAACGCAACATTCCGACTTCACACAAAGCAACGAAAACTGACGAGAAGTTGATGGCCGTCAAGTGGGCAAGATAAGACGAACAACATGGCCCTGTGATGTCATCATATAGTTGGCAGATGCTCGGTTGCATACCACAATGTGCTCCGGGTTCTTCGGCATAAGGTGCACGGAATTCACCGTTGCGTCGCCCCCTGCTCACACAACGCCTCGAGCTTAGACCACCTCACTGACCACAAATGACATCCACTACTAGCAAGCACTGCTATACTACACATAATTCCCGGCCAGAGTACGTTCCTATCTGCACCCAACAAGGCCTCATTCCAGCCAAACAATGGAATAGAACGAGGCGCAGGATAACTCACTCACAATGGAGGTGGAGGTTTGAAAGTTTGTAAACATTCCGTGCTTTTCACATCCAAACCTACCAAACGATCAAGCACGTAATAAGCCCCTCAACGCCCATCAAACGACCAAAATGACGTGAAAAAAACCCTTATACGACTTCTAGAGTCAGCAGGAGGGGTATTTGAGGTCCAAACCAAAATACAAAACCAATGGACGTCGACTTGCACCTAATCACTTCCAGCAGTCGGCGCCAAAGTGCTCACCTTCACAAAGCCATCACTGGAGGTTGTGATCACTCGACCTCCACCACTCGTGAAGATGGCGTCATTCACATATGAAGTATGTCCTCGGAACTCCTTCAACGTTTTCCCAGATTTCAAAAATGATATAAAGAAAATCATTGCTGCAAAATCAAACGGAATGTGGACCGAAAAGACTGAATAGCATGACAGTAGAAAATGAAACTATGCGTACCTTTTGTACCCGAGGATGGTCCCTCGCACATACACCCTGTTCAAATGCACCAAATATCAACACATCAGAGGTGGAAAGTCACCACAACCGTTCTAGGGTTTTCTCAGTCTCCAACGCTTTTTTATATTCTAAACCCACCCCTAAAATCTGTAAAACGATTCCATTAAGATTGTAGTCCCAAGGCAAGGAGCGGCTCTCCTGCTCTACAAAGACTGTCATAGTGCACCAATCGTTGCGAGAAAGAAATCATTGGAAAACGCGTGAAGCAAGAAACAACCTGACACGTTCACCCTTGTGTTCCACCATGTCTGGAAGATGACAGTCTCGCCGGAAGTGCTGGCTCGGGCAATCGGGAGCGAGTACTTGGAGGGCGAGCGAGAGCGGACCCAAAGAGAACTGGGGTTGAGGGTTTCCGCCACTATCACCGAGAATTGAACCGCATATGAATGAAAACTTCAGATGAATGAAGAATGTTAGTAAGAAGCGTCAATGTGAAAAGGGTTATAGTTAGCACATTGGACTTAGAAAAGGCAGCGTTGATGGGGGGAGTCATTGGATAGTCTCTGCCCTAAAGGACAGAGCCAATAAATTCATGTACGAACGCCCTTGAAATTAATTTTTTGGCAAAATGTTAACTATAATGAAAAGGTATTCTAGGATTGTATGTATATTAATAATTAAAATTTATAAATTAGTATTTGGACCAAAACGGAATACATTGCATTTGGTGACGTTGGAGAATTAATACATTATTTCCTTAATTGATATGTTTCTTTAAGGATACAATGATGGCAATAATTTTCATCAATTCCTATAACATAAAAGTATTGTAAGTATTGTATTTAAGAAAGATTCCAAAAGATTTTGTGAGCAAGGTGGATATTAGAGGTTTATGTTAGAAATTTTCGTTCCTTTACATTGAACGACTTTTAAAATGGCGAATTTTCAAAAAAAATCTTGCAAGTTTGGTTGACTAATTAAAACAAAGCCTGTAGTGTGGTTGGAATATGCATTTGATGTGGTTTGCAAGTAGATTAAATGATATAAGCAAGAATATTACAAAATATTGTGAGAATATTCCAAAAAATTCAATTTACTATATTAAAATATTTTTGGTATTTTCTCTATTTATTATATTACTTCATTAATGCAACCGCTTTACAACATTAGAAACTTTTTTTTGTTGATATCTATGACACTCTAGTGCAAAAACACCTCGTAACGGGTCGCTGGTTTAAAAATAAGCTGGATAAAAAATATCATTGTGTAGATATCCTTCAGGAATATGAAGGATATGCTATTGAATGCAATCACATGACTCCTGGTCTTAACTTTAAGTGCACTCCCTGGGAAACAAAAAGCTAATGCAATAGTATAAATCCACTAAATCCTTTTCCAAAATACATCTAATATTCAATGTGTACACAAACACAAGTGTAATGATCATTATAACCATTCAACATACCATGCATTAAACAATAGCTAAATTGTTATGTAAACATTGCAACAACGTTCATACTAATAGCGTGTTGATTGCCCAAATTTCACACAACAATCACAATAATATACACAACATATACATGAGTAAAACTTTTATACTTTACTTCTATATCAACATGCACACATAACGTTCTTCTTATACAACGTTCTACATATGTAAAAACCACCAGCCTCTAAAGCAAAATACTAACCTTTAAATATTGAGCTCACGTTTTAAAAGTCTAGAACTAATAGTCTTCCACAATGCTTGCTAAACGACTAACGATGTCATTGGTGTATTACACTGCCATCAAACTGAAGTCTTCACAATAGCATATTTTATTGTATAATTGTTATTATGTATTGTATAATATATTAGTATTTTTATATCATGTACCACATACAATGTATGATATTCCATATACCATATGACATATATCAAACATGTACTATGTACCATGTATTGTTTTACACAAATTGTATATTGCATGATTTTCTAATCAAAATTGTCTTATATTGGTTACTCATGAGTATCAAATATAAGCATTTGGGAATTTTAAAATTTTAAAATATCAAAATTTAAATAAATGCACATGGCATATGATATCACAAGTGGATTTTAATTCTCACATGGTAAATGATCTAAACCAAATAGGAGTTCATATGTTAATATTGTGAACACTCTCAATTTTATATGTATTCATCATAAATATTTTTGAAAGGTACCGTGTAGAGAGTTGAGTTGGATTGAGTTTGGATTACTTTTTTTGATTTGAGTGTTTTCAACCAAACTCAATCCAATCGAGGATTAGAAAAAGAGTTGTTTTAAGTTAGAATCAAGTTTAGTAGAACAATCGTGGGAGGTATTGTCCAAACTAACAGTGTAAGTTTTCAAATGTGGAGAGACTCCGGTTGGATTTATTTTTTCTCAAGAAGGAAATTGCAGTTGAGAGTTTTTTCAATGCTTGTCCATTATTGAAACCGTTTTTAACCCAAAAACATCTAAAATTTTCAACCCAAACCCCTTGTATTATTCTCATATGGTCTCATGAGAACCCCTTCCCATAAAGCACTTAACCACGTCTTGTCTGAAATAGATATTAGGTTCAATGTGAGATCTCCTTTAATAAAAAAGATAGTAGGTTCCGTAAAAGACATCGATTATGTAATGAGGAATTAGCAAGTTTGTCCAATCCATCAAGCACATGTCCGGCCATCTTCTAATTCAATTCATGAATTGTAATAAGTTTATTCCTTATAGAGCCTAGCTTACAAGAACGGACACGGGCTCTTCATTGGGGCTGCCCTAAGAGCGGACTTTCATGCCAGTCTAGTGGACAATGAAAAGCACTAAAAGACAAAATGACTTCACCAATCATTGGTGAGCGCAAAAATCAGTAGTTCACTTCTACCGATTCGAATACATTAGAAAAAAATTTGAACTCTCTAAAAGCCCTCTAGAGCTCCTCAAAAGGGACCTCGGTTAGCTTTTTAAAATGTACTTCTCATGAAAAATGCCAAGACTATTCTCCTATAATTATTCGCCCACCTGAGAAGCAAGATGCAATGATGATAAGATGGTCGTGGGCAATTCCCATTGGCCATTCAAGCAAGGTACAAAGAAGAAGTACTCCATAACAAGATAGTCATACAAGGTAGAGACACTTCACACACACGTTTAATGTACCTAGTCCTAAGCTCAATACATTTTATGAGCACTTGTCAAAAACTAAAGAACTCTTAGAAGACTCATTATTTTGCAAATGATGACATACATTGTTTACGAGCTCATGAAAGTGAACTGCAGTTTCAGACATCTATAAACACACCCACCTATCAATGCATGTAAGGAGGCTCTAATAACACGCTTTCATTTGAACATCGGGGCGGTAGAGTAAGCTAAAGGACAAAAAGTGAAGTCCCAACTTCCACCTATGTTTTGTGAGAATTGAAACTGGACTTTGCATTTTACATGTATCAGCATGCTAAGTATCAGTGGACTGCGTGATTGGTTGATTTCTATAGAATTTTGTTTTGATTGTTCTACTGAGGTGTGCACAAAACTAATTTGGAGGTTTGGATTCACTACTAGCAAAGGCGTTGCTTCTCACTCATAAGAGTGTCAAAGTTCACTAAGGTTGGATGCCCTAAAACCACCACCACTCCCAACTATGACATGTAAAGTTTTCTTGGGGCCACCACAGTTGAGACTCAAAAACTACCAATTTCACTATTTGAGTAAATCAAAGGCATGCCAAGCATTGCGAAGAAGTAGTTGGTAGTTTTAGGTATCATTATGAGTGAAAATTCGTACCACATGGTGTGGTCATGGGAAAACCTATATGTTGGTATTGAGTGCCGGTGTTCTTTCTTCTGTTAAAATTTGTATCAATTTGAATATTGGAAATAAAATTGCGAAAATTTGTGCATTCCGTGAGAAAATTTCTTCCAAATGACCAAAAAATATTTCTCATAAATAACCTTGTTAAAGTGAGGCCATATTTCTTAAGTTGGTGGTTTTAGGACATTCAACCTTCTACACACTTGTCCTACGTGATGAATCGCACTCACTAAGTCTTGAGCGCCTAGGCAATGAGTGCGAAATAGGCGCCGTTTGACTCACCTACCCAAGCAAAAAGCGATGTTGTTTCACTTGTAGTGATTGGGTGCTTTCTATAGAGTTTCTAATTTTATGTATCAGATTGTTCTACATAGGTGTGCATGGAAGTAATCCGGGTTTTTTTTTTTTTTTTTTTTTTTGACACAAATTGAAAATTTCAATTGCAAAAAAGAGAGTGACACAAGGGAGCAGCCAGAACTGGCCACAACCGCAAAGGAACAAAGCTAAGCCTAATGCTCAGGTAAAATGGAGTAATCAGCCGTGGGGCCGATAAGCAACCATGTAACTTTGCTATGAGTAGCGTCGAAAGTGCCGATGATACCGTGGTCGCACCACCTCTTTCTGAACCTAGTGAGGAGAAACTCTGCCTGTCTGGGATTCTTCAAGGAATTCTTCTGGACCGAGTCCCACGCTACGCGACCATAATCAACCAACCCGAGCCAAACTTTTTGGTTAACTTTTCTCTGGGGCCATCGGATGCCGTTGAAAACGAAGTCGTTGCGCTCCAGCCACAAAGTCCACATGACAATAGAGAAATTCGCAAACTCTCTGGATCAGTGATCCAGAGATGCATCCTGTATCCTGGATAAGTTCAAATATCCGAATAGTTTCTAACACAAGCCCAAGAGTGGTGTGCCGGCCTTGGAATAGGAATCATAACGCTCTTGGTGGCCACGAGGTCCACGGTTCAAACCTTAGCGGCCACCATCGGTCAACCTTGTGGTGCACTAATAGGCGCGCCCCGGCGGCATTCTTGGTGGCGCGCCTCGACACGGGAGCAAACTCAGTCACCCTACTTTACTTACCAGAAATATAACTCATCCGGTTTTTATTTTTGGAGCCCGACACTCCTACTTTTAATGTCCCGTGAGCCAAAATCTTTACTGACGTAGTACCGGAAGCTTGAGATTTCAGGACTTTACGAATTTCTCTAATGCCCCGGAGGAGCTGCCAAGTGTCGAGCATCTTACGGAATCTACGTGGGATTCGTCCACTAGACAAAATTTGTTTCCAGTGGAATGTTCGCCTCGGAGTGATGTCTGTACCCGCGGCTGTCAGCTTGTTGAGAATGTGTGTGGCCCATCGCCAGGCGTTCCTGGCAGCCTCACACTCCCAGAATCTGTGTAGGACAGTTTCGTTGAGACCGGACGTGCAAAGCGGTAAGAGCATGGCCACCCATGGCCTCAGAGCGTCTCTGACCTCAAGAAGTGGATGAAAAGTTTCAAGGGGCCTTTCAAAATGCTTCTTGACTCTGGATTCTAGCGTGTTAGAAATTGGGCCTTGAAATCACTATTGAGTTGACTATTCGATGATTATTCCTCTCATTCTACTTGTGATTGGTCCATTGACTATTTGATGCGCACTTTTGATACGTGAAGGGCGTGCAAGGGTGGGGGAGTGTGAGTGCAAGGGCCCTTCACATGTAGATGAATAATTTGAGAGGGTTAGTCCTAGCGTGCATGGGTGGGAATGCTCTAATCCGGGGTTTGGATATCGCTGGAGAGCAGGATTCCAGCTAAGTGGCCCTGACCTTGTCACAGTTCAGAAACAACAGTATCTGGTAAGTTAAGTCCCAAGTAAGTTACGGCTGTTCTCCTAGAGGCTACAGCCGAATGTGGCTCGCCCACCACATCGGAAACTCGAACTTATCAACGCCTACTCATGAAAGTCCCCCCATCCAGCTGGCTCACCCCTGGCCCCTCCACGTGTCTGCTACGTGTCACCACCCAAATGAAACCGTAACATTCCCCCGCCCATCAAATACAATAATATCCAAAGACCTGCCACTTGGCACACCCTGAAGCTTTCCCTCCACTTGACCCCGTCTCTCCCCGCATGCTTACAAAAGCCTGAGCACCCAGTAGCACAACAACAACAACAATAGCATCGATCTTACATTGTACTAGCCATCTCTCTAGCATCCAAATCAGGTTTTACTGCAACTTCCTGCACTCAGAAACTCAGTCTCTGATACCCGTAGTTTTCTGATAGCGGATATGGCCGAGTTCAACCAAGATCAGCAGCAGACCAGGCCGGAGCTCGACGAGCCGCGCAGGACGACGGAGAGCGGCGTGGAGGACGAGACGCCCTCTCGCATGCCCGGTGGCTATGGCGGAGTGAGCGAGGAGGAGCCGCCTCACCACAGGATTCACACCGATGACGAGCCGCTGCCGAAGCCCGCCAGCGGAGCGTACGATGACAACGACGAAGGCTTGTCCAAGGAGGAGCAAGTCCTGCCCACTAGCACTGACAGGGGCTATGGTGATGCTCCTCCCAAGCCCCAGAGCACGGAGGATTACCAGGACTACCGCTCATCTGATCAGCCCCAGGCCCCAGTCGATGGTAAGCAAACCTAGCTTGATTGATCACCATTCACTCATACTCTACTGTCCTGATCATTCACAAATTTGTTTTTTCAAGTTACTGACATGAAACATAACATTCTTCCAACAATTATGAGATCGAAAGTCGCACCCCATATTAATTTTACATGAAACATGTATAATATACTAGACTAAGATTATGTGTATATTCTAACACACAGGGCACCTTGACACATTCACCAGGTAGTAAATGGTACAAGAATGATGGTGAATTCTTGGTGGTTGTTCAATTTAGCAAGTGTTCAACAAGAATTCACCATCATTCTTGTACTATTTACTTGGCAGTGAATTGGTCAAGGTTCCCTGTGAAATTACTCTTTTCGAGTTATTGACATGAAACATAACATTCTTCCGGACGACAATTATGAGATCGTTCGAACTCAGCCCATATCAATTATACATGAAACATGTATAATATACTAGGCATCGATTATGTGTGTATTCTAAAACCCCGTCACCAAAAAAGAAATCGAGTTCATAAATCTAGGGTGTTATAAACTGATTGACATGTTGAAATGGAATTGCAGAGACTCCAGCGAGTGAGGAGAAGACCAACGGAGGCTTCGATGACTCAAGTTCAGCAGTCCCTGCGAGTGAGCCTCGCAGCTTCGGAGAGGAGAACAACAACGGAGGCTACTCTGATCCAAGCTCAGCATTCCCTGATGCGCCTGTCGACAGGAAGTTGGAGGAGCCTGGCTATGGCCAGGATACCCAAAGTAAGTCTTTCCCTTCTCAGTCTTTTCATCAATAACTCCATACACATAATTACTGGATCATTAAACCACAAGGAACCTTGACCTATTCACTGCCAAGTAAATATTACTGCCAAACTGCAGATTATAGCAAGTGGTTGTTCACTTTAGCAAGTGTTCACCAAGAACTCACCATCATTCTTGTACCCTTTACTACCTGCTGAATGTGTTAAGGTGCCCTGTGAGCATCTCGAAAACCATGTTTAATATTTGTACTAGATCATAGGCGAGAATCGAGTACAGTGGATTCTTTAAATTGTGAACTCCTGAAGGCAAAGTTCCAGTAGATCTGCACCAATGGATCGAACAAATGTTGATCGTTTCGTGAGTTTTGAATTATTTTGACTGACGATCATGGATTGAAATGATGTGTCCGTGGTGTAGCACCGGAGCCTGTGAGCACGGAAGCGGCGCCGGAGAGTCCCACGCCGAAGAAGGAGGGACTGATGGCCAAGATCAAGGACAAGCTGCCCGGCCATCACAAGACGTCGAGCACCCCGGAGACCGTGGAAGATGAGACGCCCACGGAGACGGGCACCCCGAAGAAGGGGCTTATTACCAAGATCAAGGAGAAGCTGCCCGGCCACCACTCCACCACCCCCACGGTCGAGTAAGCACAGCATAAGTTAGATGATTGAGTGACTGTGAAAAATTGTTATACTCCCTGCGACAGTATATGGATTTGTAAATTACGAGATTGTGATGATTTTGACTGTACTGTACATCAGCCAGCCTTGATTAAATAAAAATTTGAGTTACTGAAATATGCACTTTCTTTTATTACCAAGACAGGCGGGTTGCATCCAACATCCAAAGGACTATCAAGTGGGCACCCTCTTGATGCTTGCCTTCATTATGTCCTGCTGTTGCAAGACAATCTTCTATGTTTTAGATATGGTCTTGCGATTTGAAACTAATATTAGTGCAAAATTAACCCCTAAACGTCCTCACCCGCTCCAGATTTGGCAGTTTTGCAAAGATGCATTGTAAAAATGCAACTAAAAGGGATATTTTTAACTTGATGTATGCATTAAAATTCTACATCATAAATTTTAGATTCTATCTATACAGTTGGATTTGGGATTGCTATCACCAATAATTTTGTATAAAATTTGAAACTTGATATTCAAAAATATTTCGTAATTCAATTACGAATAAGATATTGACAACTTGTGGATGAAATTTGTTATGATGGGTTGAAGCGTAATGGTTTTTGGAGATTTTTTTGTTGCTTGATGACTTTTTCAAGAGCACTTTTACACTGTAATCTTCAAAAAAATTGGTGAAACAATGTGACAAGAAAGAAGGTATAAAATTTTCACAAATCATCCCCTTTCTAATCTGATCACACATACGTGAAGCAAAAAAATGATGGAGAGATCATCATTACTTTCCCCAAATAGCAAATTTTATAACACAAACAATGTTGAGGTTATCTACTTTGAAAATTTCTCCCCAGTGGAGTTTAACTCGGATTGCCATAATTCAAATTGGGTTAGTGCTCCACTACGACCATATTAGTGAAAATTACGATGTAGTTGAGTAATCCGTAAAGTCTTGTGAAAAGAGGATTTAGGGCCTGAATTTGACAAAAGAGAGGATCAGCTCCTAAAAGGGAAAGAGGTGTCGGAACCTAAAAAAAAAACACAGGTAGGAAAGTTTCCAACGATCGAAAATGGTAGGAAAAAATAATTTGGGCCACTGTTTGGAGCACGCCTTGGGATTCACGCTAATTTGGCATGGTTGGACAAGGTTCATTACGCAAATCCTCCAGCATTGCAGCTTCTCAAGACCGAAGACTGCGGAATCTAACTGACGACTTCAACTCTGGAATCTCGAGCAGCTAAAATCAGTAGATGAGCAGAGCAGATCACGTAGCATCAATAATCAAATCGTCCCAAACATGGACCAATCAACTCTGACGCGTCTAGTTGGGCACGAGTTATTTGCCCCGGAAAAGAAGAGGCCTACTTTGCGTTTCTCATATTGAAGATGAATAGTGCTCTGATTTTGAACTCAAACACGGGCTTACTTTACGGATAACTCTAGTGTTTCAACTAAATGTGGTGTAAAATGGACCATATATAGTTCGAACTTCATTATTCAAATTTTTGGATGGTTTAATGTAATTGGATGTTGAATAGTTACAAAGTTATTTTTTAAAATTTATAATCCTTCCATTCCATGATATTTAACACCATGCATGATACCGCACTTGCCATGATTCGAACTCCTAACCTCAGAGATGCAACTGTAAGTTCTTATTAACCTTAGAGATGCAACTAGATTAATGACAATTCTATGGTAGAATTGAGTAAAAATCTCAGAGGGCCTTACGCTAAAAGAGGCCCTTTCAGTAAGGCCTCTCCCTTTACAAAAATATAGTATAAGGGATACTATGATCTTCCAATCCAACAATCTGATTTTATCAAGGTTTAATCGACACTTGTTTAATTAAACTATGCTTACATTTACACAATTGGGTATTATTAATTGTATCCCTAAATTCAACAGAGTATTCAAAAAATACCAAAAAACTGTGATTCCTCTAAAACCACCGCGAACATTAAATTTAACGGTTAAGTGGTCTAAGCAACCAATCCACTTTGAAAAGCCATTGCAATTACATGGGTTATCCAAAAAAAATAAAAAATTCTTGTAAAATAATCATTTTTCAATTACTAATCTATTATACATTTGAGCATAGGTTGTCTTACTCAAAAAATTTGGTCGGGAATCGGTTGAGGAGACAACCCATGCTCAAATGTATAATAGATTATATCCATTACACCAACATCAACGTACTCAACGACACGGGTCTTAGTAGTACTGCAAAAATATTCCACCTTACAATTTTAGGTGTTTTTACATTAAGATAGGAGCACCTAAAACCAACATTGTACAGTTGGGTACAACATGCTTACAAATTTTTTTTGTAAGCATTAAAAGTAGGTAGATCCTATATCAAATAGCCGCGTGGATTCTAAAGATTGTAAACATAGTAAGAAAAAATTCCTACCAGTAGAGGATTAGAGTAGGAATATCCTTTTCAATTTGTAAGTCCATGGGTGCCATATTGAGCACATTACAATTTAGGGAAGGGACTTTTTTTTTTATGAGGAAGGAGTCTAAAATTTGAAAGCAACTTGTACCCGACTGTACTTAATTGTGAGAGAATCTAAAGCATGGAATCATTTTAGAACGCAAATCTAGGCACATCATAGAGCCTTTATTATATGTTGACCAAATGATAAACTATCTACGGTTTACTTAGATTTACGTTCTAAAATGACTATAGAGCCTAGATTTTGTTGCGGTCAGGTAGAGTGTTAACCCCTAAATGTCCTAGCGTCCAAAAACTGGATCACGAACGGATTCAAAGCCTTGTAACTTTCTCATACAATCGCGGATGATTTTCATCCAAGTCACCTTTGCAAGCCTATTGAATTCTCTAGCAATTAGAGTAAATCTCTTGTGATGGGGAACGTTGATGATATTGGAGTCTTGGAGAGACTTCCAAATGCAAGTATGTCAAATTTGTTGGATAGATTTCATTCATGCAATGGTCCTCTCATGTACACCTATTGCATATCATGACTTGTATACGGTTAAGCACAGAGGTTTGCATTGTCAATGCAGCGGATAAGCCAATCACACGTCAGCAGGTACGGGAATGGCGGAAACGCCATGCACCCGCCACGTGGGAAAAAGTATGGGTCCATCCAATGAGCGCCACTACCTGTACAATTGTCGTCGCCCATGCTGCACATGCTCTCCGTCGGTCTTTTGCAATTCCAGTCCGGCTATGGCGATCCAGTACTCCGATTGATCTCGTCTCGTCACACGCACACATTGCCATCCGACGCGCCATTTCACAAGTGCGTTTCAGATTTCCAAGTGGTGCATGCGTTTCGGACCTTGCTCAAATTGATGGTTAGGGTTTGAACGAGGAGCGATGGGGATGGCGGGCGAGGAGGAGGAGGCGGTGCTGGTGACCAAGGGAGATGACAATGACCGCACTATGATGACGATGAAGAAGAAGACCACGAATGCGCAGGAGCTTGTGGCCGTGGTGGGAGACCTCGTGACGGACGTGGTCAGTGTGGCTCGAAGCGGAAATGCCGGTGTGTTGGACGGGACGCGCGGCTTGGTGGAGTTGCATGCGCCGCGGTTGAAACAATCCATGCATCGCGTCGGTGCCGATGTCGTGCAGTGGATGCACCAGGGCGGGCTTTGGCGAAGTCTTCTGGTTATGTCGGTAATAAGCGCGTCTTGTAACCCTTGCATTTCTTCTCATTTTCAAAGTTCATTTTCGCCTCTTGTTTTTACCAAAAATAATTGTTGTAAGATTTATAGATTATATCAAAATGAAGTCAAGGCAACTGAACTTTCAAAGTAGGACATCGGAAATTGAAACGCAAACCTATTTTTAGTTTTTCTTGATTCTCAATGATAACATGAATTTTTTATTTCTGGTAGATTGTTTTTCAATTACATATAGACACGCATTTGACATGCTTAGAATGAACAACCGTCCTAATTGAACAAAACCTCATGTATTTATACTCCCTCCGTCCCAAAGTTATTGTCATGTTTGAAAGTCATGTTTGAAAGTGCTTTTTTAAGTAGGTAAAAAAATACTTCCTTGTGGCTGACTTTATTTAGGTTGCAATGAACACATGCAATGTTCTTCAATCATTCTAGGGACATATCTGAAACTTTTTTTAATCATGTTTCTTACAATATGATCAATGAATTGGCTCAAAGAAATACCAAGCAAACAAGTTGGACAATAACTTTGGGATGGATGGAGTACATTTCTTCTCATTTTCAAAGGTAATTTTCGTCTCTTGTTTCTCAATGATACTCCCTCCGTCCCAAAGTTATTGTCATGTTTAAAAGTGCTTTTTCAAGTAGGTCGTATTGTAAGGAACATGATTAAAAAAGGTTCCAAATTATGTCACTAGAATGGATTGAAGAACATTGCATGTGTTCATTGCAACTTAAATAAAATTAGCCACAAGGAAGTATTTTTTTTGACCTATTTAAAAAAGCACTTTCAAACATGACTTTCAAACATGACAATAACTTTGGGACGGAGGGAGTATGATTTTTTGATTACTGGTATTGTCATGTTTGAAAGTCATGTTTGAAAGCGCTTTTTTAAGTAGGTCATATTGTAAGAAACATGATTAAAAAAGGTTCCAAATTATGTCACTAGAATGATTGAAGAACATTGCATGTGTTCATTGCAACTTAAATAAAATTAGCCACAAGGAAGTATTTTTTTGACCTACTTCAAAAAGCACTTTCAAACATGACAATAACTTTGGGACGGAGGGAGTATGAATTTTTGATAACTGGTAGATTGTTTTTAATAACATATAGAGACACGCATTGACATGCTTAGAATGAACCACCGTCCTAATTGAACAAAACCTCATGTATTTATATATAATAAAAATGCATGACTTTTTGAGAGCAAACATTCTTGCGATTGGACAGTGATTGAAGGATGAGAATTTTTTTTCTGGATAATTGAGCAGATCATATTTCTGTAATTCTCTTTGATTGTGTTTTTTTTCTTCGAGAACACTGTAGTGCGGTACTCCCACTGTCCGGAAATTGTCCGGACTAGTTATTGGCATTTTTGTTTTTGTAATATTCGTCGTATGTTTTATACTTCAAACGTGAGCCCTGTCCACTTCAAACGGGGCAGAGAATGAGAGTGACATGCTACTATTAAAAATAGACCATTTTGCGAGTACTGAGATGACTTTTTCTTTTTTTTTGGGCAAACACGCCAAAAACTAAAAACTAGGACAGTTATTTCCGGACAAAGGGAGTATTAAAGAATGTGACATCGACGGGGTAATCGCCCATCACAAGATTGTTTCTTCACAGATTTTCTTTCGTAATGACTCTTGCGGCAAGCCATAATCCTTGAATTCATTGGATGTTGATTAATCCCTGAGTACCATGAGGACCAAGTGTCCTAACTAGTACAAAATTAGGTAGATTCCCACGAAGTCAATTTTGAGTCTAATATTTTGAAATCTCCATAGGGTCTAGGGTTTCTTTGGTGTGGTGTGGCCCCTACACCAAAGATAGTGAATTTTATTGTGCACAGTCCTTTGGTATTAAAGCACAAGTTTCTACAGTTGGATTGTGAATTTTATTTTATTTTTGAAATTTTCCCTAGGGATTAGAAATGGCACCATTGTAGTGTTTTTAAATACAATAGTCCCCGTCCTTTAGGGGTTAATGCATGCAAATTGTTTTGGAAAGCAAATCGTGGTACAAAGATAAACTTTACAACTGAATAATGCAAACTGTCATGAATTGCTCTGGTATGCCACATGAATACTCATGTCTAACAATGTACTATCGCCTTCTTACGTCATAGGTATTGCTATTGCTTTCGAGTTCTCTCGTTGGGATTTGTATGCCAAGTCTGCATGCTCCATGTGGCTGATTTTAAGGCTGATTTTTCCCCATGTCTATGTTTTGGCAGGTGGGACTGATATCTGTTACGGCTCTGACCGGGGTAACGGCATTTCTGATGGCCGTTCTCGTGGCAACGGTGAATGCGGTGATTATCGGATTTCTCATGTGTCTGTCCGCGGTCGGTGCTTTCCTGGCGATGTTCTGCACCTCACTCACATTCATCTACTTTGGAGCGTTAGCTACAACAGCTTTCGTCATAGGAAGCGCTGTGTTGATGGCCTCAACTGCAGTGCTATTTTTCACAGGTTTGCAACTCTATCAGCGATACTCTCGCAGGCATAACTTCACTCACAGCAGTAACAGAATGGAGAATGCCTTGAGTGTCAAGTAGTGCAATTTCATTTGGTTTTTGCCTTAGGATAAGCCACTCCATCTTGTGGCCCCAGGCAATTGAGACTTGAGCTTATGCCCTCGTGTACAGTCGCATTACGTTGGCGAAGCCAGACAGTCCTTGGAGTGGCTTACCCTACACTTAATTCGTGCTAGACTTATGGGGAGCTTTGTTATTGCTTGTCAAAATGTTGGCTAATTTATTAACCCCTAAAGGTCTGAGGTTTTCCTTGATTTCAAGCATTGATTTTTCCTTCTAGTTTTCATTTTTTTTGAGAATTTATGTTTTGTTCTTTGTAGCTAAAATGTGTATGAAAATGTTAATTTTTTTCCAAATTGATCTAGTTAATGACTTTTCCCATCATTATAAAGGTCATTAAAAATTGGCTTCCTACTTCTATTTATGAATTATGGGTTTTATAAATAGAAATATTCAATTGACACACTTTGAAAAAAAAGAAAACTATGATTGGATACAAACTCATTGATTTATGAATGGTCAAAGTTTTGTTGACTTTCAAATTTTCAATTTTTATCATGTGAATACTTCATTCAATATTGACTTTTTTTTCAAAATTTAACTTCGCTGTAGTAAAGTTTGATGGATTTCAGAAGGGAAGGGTTTCCTTATAAAAAATTCCAATTGACTTTGTTTTCAATTAGAAATATAACTTCAAAGGAAGTGAAAAGCGCACTGGGGGCCTTTATGGTCCTGTAGGGGTTAATATCGTCTTTTGCACGAGTTGTAATTCATTTAGTGTGAGGAATCCAAAACAGAAACATAGATATGGAGTGGATCTGGAACGCATCTTTCTCATTGGAGACGAGCGGTTTTAACTTCGAGTTAACCCCTAAACGACCATAAGGCCACCAGGTGGCTCCTGTATTTTTCAGTAATTTTGAGTACGTTTTATGTAGATCCTCTTTTTTTTAATTTTTAATTTAATTTTTATTCAACATATGTAATATTCTTCACCAATTCCAGCGATTTAAAATTTGGTCCCATTCAAATTATAATTTTCACAATATGATTGCTTAAACTTGTCATTTTGAAACCATGAATCCTTGGTCCTTTAGGGGTTAACAAAGAGACGATGCCTTCTGACAGGATGGATACTTTTTGCGTGGGCGACCTGGGAAGTGATGAAAAGGAGCTGGAATGTCGTGAGGGATACTCTAGGTGTCTCAAAAAAGGAGGACTTCTTTGTGGCATGATCGAAGATGTTCATGAGTTTCAGTTTCAGCTAGCTGCTTGAAAATTTAGGATGCGTCAAATCTTCAGGAAATTTCAGGTGCTGCGTGTGCTACATCATCCTTTCATAATACGTCAAACTGGTTTAGGAATAACTGATTAGTTGAGAGGCTAGCAATGGAGGTCTTATATTCCTTCCAAGGGACTTATATACACAGCAAGGGACCCATCCCAAGTTGGTCAAGAATGCCATGTTAGTCCTAAACAAAGAGATTAGAAGGAATTGTAAATTAAGTGTTTTTTTACCAGCTTATAGGTCTTGCTTGCAAGTACTCACTACTTAGAGCCTCATTTTCTACAGCAGGTGTGTACAAATTTACAATAGAGGATACTTATTTTCTATCCTTCTACACTCAACCCTCTAATGACACTGCCTCTGGGCTCTCTGCATGTGTTCAGAACTTAACCCTTTAACGTCCCGATTCAACACTGTTTTTAAAGATTCGTTATAAAATGTTTGATGAAAAATAGAAATGGAGTTGATGTACAAACCGAAGTTGTAAATGTCAATGTGAGGATAACATGTTTGTGGCATGTACGGTTGGATTCATCATATTTGTTATTAATATTTTTTAAAGATTAATTTTGGAAGGTTTTCTCTTGAAATTCAATTAAAAATCCAAAATTAACACAAAAAATTTAAGAGATATTGTAATGAAATTGGAATAACATGTACTACAAGATGGTATGGTTTCCATTATTTGATTCTACTTATTATGGAATATCATGTTTAAGGTCTCACTTTTTGAACTAAGAATGAAACTTGACATAAACCACTTTTGTTATTTTTCAAAAATTCACATTATCTTATTTTGAAGACCCATTCTGTACAAATGGTAGCCAACTAGCACAAGAATCAAGAGAATTTTGGATGGATGAAAAACATATCGGTATGTGGTAAAGGGATGTGTTATAAATCATCCAACATTAGAATATGGACGTTCGCGCCACTGTCCGGGAAGAACCGTCAATTAGTTACAAGTGACCCGATTAGTTTTTGGAAATAGCTGGTTGAACTTCAAGAATAGAGGCAAAACACCGAACTAAATGACTGAAAAATAATTATATTTAGTATTCATAGACAAAATATACTGGATATAATCTTAAAAAACCGGTTGCTTTTGGAAAGTAGAGGACATTGACTGCCTGGCTCAAAAAGCTTCCCGAACAGTGGTTGGCGCTTCAAAGGGTTATCTTGTAGATGTTGTTCAATCAGAGAATGTACAATTACAAGAGTTTCATCAAGTTCAATAGAACTGTGAAGTTGCTTCTGTAGTTGCCTTAACCCTTTAGTGCCCAGGGTGGTTCTGGAGAAACCACCGTTTGTTGGGTGATGTTTTTTTCGAACTCTCTATTGAAATTAGTGTAGTATTAATAGTATTCAACCGTATAAATGTAACCATAGCTTAATCCTTAAAGGGCCAAATTGGCCATTCCGGCCAATATTATACAACCGTATTTCATTGTATTTGGAATGGTTCTACACCTCCTATGAATTTCATAACAAAAGTGAAGTTAAAATTCATGTTAACATTATGCTCATGGTTTGTGGTTGAAAGCATGGGCATGGATGCTCTAATGTCGTCAACGTAAATAAACGAACATGTTCTATTTTGTTTTTGACACAAATAAAAAGATAGATAGATAGGAACTTCGACCTTTTTCAAGGCCGGTGTGAATAAAGTGTCAGTTTGTAATGTTAATGACCCAGTGCTCACCAAACAAAGGGCCACTAAAAATAAAGAGATACAAATACAACAACAAAGACCCAACCAGGTTTGGCTGGCCGGCTAGGGCCCAAGAGGAAAAACAGGTTCTATTTTATTTTATTTTTGAAGGTCTCATGGTTCATTTTTGAAAATTTTGAATTCACAATTGGACTTGTAGGCATCATTGTAGGAGTGATGTTGAATTCACAATTGGACTTGTAGGCCATCATTCAGAATTGATGAAGTTGAATTCACAATTGGACTTGTAGGTCATCATTGTATTGCCACAAAAGATTAGAAAATTAAAAGATCTATGAGCCAAATTGGGATGTGTTGTATTTTGTATACCAGATGCAAAATAAATAAATTTGTGAAGTATTTTAAACTAAATTAAAAGAATCTCATTTTGAATCCTTAATCTAAAAATATATATTATTACTTGTGAAGTATTAAGAAATTAACAAAGAGTTTGTAAACTCTTTTTAGAATCAAATTCAAAAAGAATTGTGATTTTTTGGGCCATTTTGAGTACACTATGACTAATTAAAGTTTCAAATTATTTTCCTATAATTTTTTTTTATATCTTAAGATTTTATCGAATAATTTCAATCATATCAAATTATTAAAGCTTAAATCTAGACTCTATTATCTTTCCAATGTTCTTTACATTTTGTAATTTGATGTATTTTTGAGCCGACATGAATTTATTTTTTATTTTTATTTATTTTTTAAACAACCGGACGTTTTTATTCCGTTGAAATAAGAGAAACATCACAGAGGACCAAGGGCAATAGGCCCCGGCGAGAGATATTTAGATTTTTTTTGAAACACAAATAAAACTACAAGCCAGGAAGTTTAAGCAAATTGTCCACTTTTGGGCCAAAGCAGCGACCACACCAACTGACTGCCATTGTGAGTGGCAAAAAAACTAGATTGCCTACATGAACTTTTCAAAGTTCAAAGTTCAAAGTTTATGAGTTGGGAGAAAAATTTGAATTATTGTTGTACCCTATTGTATTTTTCTCTCTTTTTTTTTTTTTTTCCCTGGCACAAGGGGAATAATCTCCAAGTATTATGTGAAAGAGACTTTGACCGTGTGGGGATTTGAACTCTTCACCTCACCGGTGCTAAGAAGTACCCCTAGGACTCCCCAAGGATAGTTTAGGGTCATCTCATACCTCTTTTCTCTCCTCCTGTAATAAAGGATTCTTTTTATTTGTGTCTAATATATTTTAAATAAATAAATACTAAAAAAATTAATTAATTTTAAAAAATGCTAAAGAATTTCCACCGGCTGGTAGTACCCAAGCTCACGGAAAGAGTGGATGTTCCTTAGAAGGGTTTTTCCACCACGTTGAATTTGCTTAAACCCCACATGAGGCACATGCAACTGAGAATAGCAAAAGTGCTGGTAAAGAACTTGAATGGGAGTTGGGTTGGATTGGATTGGATATTTGACTTTCTTGGTCCCCATATATATTTTTAATTTATTGCCAAATTGGTGTACAAAGTATATTGTTCAAAAATGAATTATTTGAATGTAATCAAAAAATAATGCCAAAATTGTTGGAAAAGGGCGTATTGTAAGGATAATATTGCTACATTTGGGATGAATGTATATATTTTGAATGAGTAAAACTAAATATTTCATTCAAATTATGGATGTAAGAAACTTTATTATCAATGAAGATTGAGACTTGTATTGCTTAAAAATATCGAAGGAAAAAAAATCCCCTATTGGTCCCCATCCCCACCACTTTTGTAAAAGCATCTTTAATGCAACCCTCTATATGACCTTAATTTTGTTTACAATGTACACCATTTGAACATAAAGGTGAATTTTTTCTTAAGGTTAATTTTGGAAACACTTATAATTAGCACTTTGAGCATTCATAATTCATGCATGTGGTGTTCAAAAAGTACATGCTAAGAGAATCTAGAATCATTTAATAAACAACAAGATTCAACAAACAATAAGGCAAATTAGTAATAAGAACTATACAGAATATCTTTATAGGTATTTTGAGCAATTATAAATCATTTGCTTCTGACACGAGTTTTGAAACAACCCTATAGAGGCTTTAAATCTCTTTTAGATAATGAGAGAGTAAACTCAATCTACTTCCCTAAAAAAAATTTGCATATTAGAAGACATGTTTCTTCTTTTTAGAAATAAATATCCAAGTTTATGTATAAACTATGTGTGGAAATAAATGTTCATTTAACAATGAGATACATTTATCAATATTGTTTTGACCCTATGTAAGTGTGCATACAATATCCAAACGTTGCATACAATATCCAAACGTTGCACACAATATCCAAATGTTGCATAGAGTATTCAAATGATGTATTAGAATCCTCAATTTGATTTATAAGCTCAATAATAGTAACTATTATAGTGCTATGAAGTTTAAAATTGTAATTTTCAGTGTTTGTACATCAAATTCTTAAGCTTGATAAGAATAATAGATTCCATATATTTAGGAAGATGTTTTGAAATCTTTGATGAATTACTAACTTCTCCATGTCAAAAAGTCAAAGATTGCACTATTCTAACACAAAAACCCAAGTTAAACTCTTATTTTTGAACCACAAGAATATGCGCTAATTTTCAATCTTAAAATAAAATCAACCACAACAAAATACTTCTTTTGTAACATCTTTAAACTAGGTTGGCTTCATTCTTTTTCTACAATGCTATTGTAACAATAAAAATGTAGGAAAGGGACTTGTTCCTTCATATTCAAGAATATTATGCATGTGCACCTTAAATTCGAGATTAACATGCTCCTTAATATTCAAGAATATCATGCTTGTACGCCTTCAATGCAAGATTTTTTCTGTATAAAAGTAAAGCAAAATTAAATAAATAAATAAAAAGGGCTAAGCTAAACCAACTTAAGAATGTTTCATAGAAACACCAACATTAGTAAAGAAACAAACCTTGTCCTATTGCAGCTAAGAAGTCCACCTAATTTGGCTAAACTCGTCACTTTGTAATGACGAATTCCAACCAATTGAAGTGGATTTCCTATTTGCAACATGACATGATTTCCACTGACAAAAGGTAGAAATATTTATTACAATGCATTTTTTTGAGAAGATTCCTATTGCAAAATATATATTCATTTGTTGATAAATTTGAATGAAGACAAACCTAAGTGAAAACATATTTTTCTAACAAAAACTATAAATTTTATGAAATTTCAAGGTGGTATTCTATGAAAATACAAAACCGTTTAGAGGTAAGGATCATCAACAATCCAAAATAAATCAACAATCAATCATTGAGGGTCTATTAATAGCATATATTTGAATCACCTAAAATATACTCCTCCGTTTCACAATAAGATTTAATTTTGCTGAAAATTTTGAAATTCAAGACAATATAGAGCCCAAGCTGAAAGGAATGAAAGTCAATGGCAACTTTTGGAATTGTGTGTCTTGATAAAAATGAATAAGAAATGTAGGAAGTCAATGTAGGATGGCAACACAATGAACGTGGACTCTTAAATTGACACAAAAAAATGTGGTTTTAGACTTTTATCATGAAACGGAGGGAGTATTCTAAAATCGATTCTTTTGAATTGTACTTCCCTTATGAATGCAAAATTGAATCTAGATTTTGAATCTCATGAGAAAATTAATCGCTCAATTATTAGTTTACTACTAAATAGAAAGTGTATTACCATTTCATCGAAAATTTGAAAGTGTATTAATTACCACCCATTTCTATGGCTCACCTATCCTTTCACATTTTGTTCACACTCTCATGGGAAAAATATGAAGAAGGGTGGAATTGGGTATCAGCTCCAATAAGGCATATCTACTATAGTGCAATGACAACAAAACTCATGCACAACATTCAATAGTCAACGTGTCCGCCGTGAAATGTCAACAATATTGTCCGTCATCATCATCCACAATGCAATCTATAGGTACTATCTTTGGCCGGCAACTATAAGAAATTTTATATATTATTTGCACATGTAAATAACCTCAACACATAGAAGGTTATGCCAATTTTATTTATCCATAGTCCAATACTTTTGTTGTTCTCAATAGCCACATAACATTCACTATCCTTTGTGCCCACTGCCTTTCCTTCATACACTTTGCTCATGACCTTGAGCCTCTACCTATCCACTTATTTACTAATGAAGTACTGTTGGGTGTAGAATATTTCACAATATCTAATGTAGAGCCAAGACATAGGCAGTGCATACTACTGAATGTTATGCACCTTGCAACCCTCTCCTCATTACCACAATTTTTGATTTGTTTATAACTTGAATGAAGTTTCTTTATAGTGGATGGAGTCAAAAATCCGTGGCTCGAAATCCCCCCTTGACGTTAATGCAAGAGGACAAAAACTGCTTCCTATTTTGTGAATGCAAGGGTCCATCGTAAAAAAACAACCCCCTTTTCAAAGAATAAGGATTCCCAAGGGAGTCTTCATAGACTGATTTGTTTGCCAAAAAGATCCTAGAGTGCCCAAAATGGAAATTTTAGAAAATGGACTTATGGGTGAATAATATAATTTGCATTAACATCGGATGGGGGATTTAGAGTGGGGAGCCAAAAGCAGTCCTGATGATGGCTACTGAATGTTACGTAGCTCGAGTACGCATCCGCATTTTTCAAATGAAAAAATTCTTTCAACATAGCACATGTAGGAAACACCCGACTACAATAGATTGATTACTTGGTAAATGGTAACTCCTCTTTCTACAAGAGCACACTCATGGCTCATTCACACCAGTTTAGCGCCACTGTTGCATTTGCGTTCTTGAAAGGATGGGAGGCAAAACGAAGAAACAAAAAAACATTCAAAACTTTGTCTTTTCTTGCTCCAACTATTGTTGAGCATTCTGCAACTGCAATACACTGCCGCAATTATAGTCCCGTTTGTTTTTCACGTTGCGATGCTTCATAACATTCAGTAGTCTTCAAGAAGGGTGCCTTTTGTTACATGATCCACCTTTATTTATGAAGTGACCAGTGATTTGTAATTGAACGTGCTATTGAATCAAATAAATAATTATAAAACACTACTCTAAATAGTATATTTAGTGTGAGATACACTAATTTACATAAACATGTTGTAAGTTTTTATTGTTGACCAATTTTTTTACCCTCTATATTGGTCAAGATGGAGATCTTTCAATAGTATTGGAATCAATGTCATTGGTAAAAAAATTTGTCGAGAGTAAAAATCTATAACATTTTCAAATCTTATAATTATCTCACACTAAATATACTATTTAGTGTATTGAATTGTAATCAAGGAGTGCTTTCAATGACTGTTCACCATGGTTGATTGCTCTTGCTTAATGCCACATGCCCCATAGCTATTGATGTGATGTGGGATATTCCACATCATTCTGTTAGGGGAAGGCAAGCTACCGAATGTTAATATATTTCTGTCATGCTCTAGTGTAATTCCTGTCTGCCCTATTTTAGATTTTTCTATTTACCTCATATTATCTTATCTGACGCACCAGCAGAAATGGTGTATGTGAACGGGCCTTCAGTACAGCACTGTACAGAGCACTGACCCACGGCGTTGAACCCGGGCAGTCAATCAGTAACTCACTGTAGAGCTCTCACTGTAGAGAGCTAGGACCGTGCACTAACTTACTGAACGCAAGCAAGCAGCCTTTTAAGAGGGCCTTGCGCCCTAAACTTAGCCCCCTACACACCCAGCTGCGGAGGAACCCACACTATTTTGGTTATCAAAAACCAATTTTAACACTGAATAAATGAACAGTTTCATTCATTCATTCAGTTGCCGCAGCGATGGCAGAAATCAACGCAACGACTGACGGCCAAATCACGTGATGGAAAACCAGAATAGTATCTACCATAATTAACACACCCCTATTCTAATCTTACCGGCCCGGAGTAGAAAAGGAGGGCAGCATGGCAAGCGAGGAAACCCCCATGCAAACCACGTGCTTAACTCCCCGGCCCGAGAAAGAAAGAAAGAAAGCAAGACAAACGCCCACTTCCCTTTACGTCACAGTAACTAATGTCCCTCTTCCTCAATTGTGTGCTCAGCCCGCCCGCGCCGCTTTGCGTAGTATACAAACTTTGCGTAGACACACTGGCATTGTGACTGCCTGTTTCGTTCCAGGATTGATTTCGATACCCAAACTGGTTGATACCGTAAATTGGTGATCGATGTTAAGACGACGACGACAATCAACCTCGGTGCAGTAGTTTCTTGTAATTTGTCAGTGAGTCGACAAACGTTGCAGTACGTAGACAATCCAGCTCTGTCACTTGCCGGCCGGTGCATGAATCTGATATTTCCAGGGGTTTGTAGCGAGTGAACGATTTGCGAGAGTCGGGACTGAGGTTGTGTCGGTAGAAACTAAGCGAGAAATCGCGTTAGTTGTGCATGCCAGAGATATCTAGGGATCAGTTTGTTTTGGTAACTTTTGTGAGCATATATGGCGAGGGAGGCCGTGGCGATAGATTTCGTAGGACTGAGCAGGGACCGGAGTATCAAGATGGTTGCGGCCGGCGTGCCCGAAGGGTTCCGAAATTGGGTTAACCACCGGGTGGACCCTTCTTCTACTACTACTACCACTACTACTCCAGGTGAATGAACATTCTTATTTCATGCTTTTGAGTCTTCGGTTCTTGGCTACAAAACTCGGTGTATATGCCGGTACAGTATCAAAATTGTTGATCTCATGAGAGACTAGGGAACTGAAAGTTTAGATCAATCCTGAGCAACTTTCAGAACACTACGGCAGAATGAGTCTTTTCTCTCAGTGGTCATTTCTCACTTGGTGAGTGTAACTGGTCACATAAGACAAAAACCAACTCTGTCTTATGTGTGAATGAGAAGTGACCACTGAGAAAAGCCTCATTTTGTTGTAGTGGAACTTAATTACCCCAGACAGTGAGGTGATAGCCAGTAATGGTTGAGCTTGTTGGAATTTGCCCTTGAGAGTGAAGGTTAGCCACGGACCCTGTTTGTGTCACTATGTACTAACTAGTAGTCTACGGTGACCACAAAAAGTGGCTTTAAGTTTGATCGCCGGGTTGGATGGGAAAATAACAGTTCGGTTCTTTACTTGGAAGCAGCTTTGAGTCTCCTGAAATAGCCGTCCTTAATAGAGCTTTTTTCTATATCTCGTTTACGGACACATGAGCAGGTTCAACAGTAGCAAGAGTAAAACAGGATTCAAGATCTGTTGAATTAGAAATTAATGCAGCTAGCTAATTGGGGTCTAGTCTACTGATCTCACAGTATGGCCTGTGGCATATGATCATTTTCTTATTCTGATGGTAATTGAGGGTTACCCCAAAACAGTATCTTCCCCCGGGGCGTTTTATTCCAGTTTTTGAATTAATGGTAACCCAGGGTGTGGCTGTTTGCTAATTATCAGACTGGATCCAATGCAAGTGTTAGTTCTATACATGGATTTTTCTTAACTCCTGTTTTGTTGTGTTGGTAGACTTTTGTCGTCCAAACCAACACATTCTGAGACTTGGAAGCAAGGAAAGCTCTGCTGCTGATGATTCACAGGTCACAGAGGAGAGTCTGCCACAACAGCATTCCTTTGCAAGGTACCATACAATGTAACTTTTCCTTTCTTATTACAACATTGTAATAAATCATCATGGCATTGGATCGTTATACATTAGTGTTTTAATATGCATAAAACTGTTGTTGGATGTCGCAGACCACATTCAAATAATGGTACAGCACAACTCACCGTCTTTTATGCAGGCATGGTCAATGTCTATGATGAAGTACCCGTTGACAAGGTGAGCATTCATGACATTTGGTTATGAGCCCCGGGGGTTATATGTTATAATTTCTTTTGAGTTTTGTGTATGTATAGTTGGAGTTTAATTCTTCATGTTTTTGGTTTCTCAATGCAGGCTCAAGCTATTATGGTTCTGGCTGGTAGAGCGAGGACATGGGCATCTTCTGGTGATAATAATACCAATGGAAGTTGTGCTTCTGAAGTTGTTGCTGTTTCTTCGTCCATTGCAATGAAGCAACCTGTTGTGTCGAGAGGAGGCTCTCCTTCCCCTCAAATGACAACCAAACCAGAATGTGTACCAACTGTGAAGTGGCCGAAAACAATTCCAACAAAAGGTAATAAGACTTAGCAGCTATATTCATGTTTTCATTCAAATTGAATGATTGTCATTTCTTGTTTTTTTAAGTTTTGTAATATCAATTTGGGAGTGTACATAGGATTATTGTTTTACTTGGGCATTGATGATGTGTGGCTCGTTTTTGTCATGCAGTTGAATTGCCCCAAGCAAGAAAGGCATCATTAGCTCGCTTTTTAGAAAGGAGAAAAGATAGGTACAAATTTTCACCGTCACCATATTTGCAATTCAATTATAGTCAAGGTTTTCTTTTTTAAATGATATATGATATAATCCGAGGCTTAGTCCCTCACTATTAGGAAATTGGTCATTTCTTAGTGGTCACTTCTCACTTGGTGAGTGTAACTAGTCACAGAAGACAAAACTTAACTTTGTCTTATGTAGTAGTAGCCCGAGTTGCGAGATTTGAGTCTCGTTTCCAAATTGCCTCCTCTTGCACGACAAGAGTCGTGAACTCTAAGACCCCGAATTTTTTTATTTTTTTATTTTTGCAAGAAACACTTTTAGGATGTATAATTTTTCTTAATTTATTTTTTTTGTTTTTGTTTTTTACTTTGCAGATTACGAACCGGGCCTTACACATGTGCAACACAGGATGTGACAATGCGATCAAATCGTGTTGCACCCAACTCTTCAAAACAGAGCTCGACTGGAGTGTCATCTCCATCCAGAAGCAATGGAGAATGAACTTTTGTTATGAATGTTTTTTTTAGTGTGTAGTTGAAGTTTTTGTAGTTTTTGTAGGTTTTTTTTTTTTTTTTTTTGACACTTGTGTCAGTAGCCCAGCTTACTAGAGAACACACAAATAGTTGTAAATACCTTTAGTGGGCCTCAATATCTGCTCTAAGGGATTGTCTTAGGTACACGACCTGTTTCCGATCACCTTAAGCAATTCAGCATACTTCCGGTGGAGTAACGAATAGGCAAATAATTTTGCAGTGTAGGGAAATAGATTTGAAGGTCACATATTTTTGAACAAATTTTGGGGCAATATGGAATCTACTACGAATTTTTAAAGTGAAGATTCTCTCCAACCCGTTCTCGCAATATAGGCTGACCTATTTCCAAGAGCTGTGAAACTAGATTTCGAGAACACATGATATCATACTAGGTAACAAGTTTCCATTCTCGGTGTCAACCATTCCATATTAAGAAGAAACATGTTTCCGTCACCGTTTACGAATGAATTCGAAAATAATGCAGGCTGATTCACGGAAATAGGTCGCCCTATACTGTGTGATTGGGGACCTGATCGGAAACAGGTCGTCTACCTTACACCGGTAGAGCTGGAGTTTTCAGGCAAGTGCAATAGTACTACTCATCTGACGGCTGGGACCTGCTAACAAAATACACGTGTCACATTTTTCAAAACCAATTCAATTATATGTACAGATTCTAGTCACACCATTTTGGTCTCATTTTGTCACTTGGTTTGTGTGTTTTCATGGCATGTGTTTTTTTTTAAACGAAATCATGGCATGTTCTTCACCACCATCCTCTTCTGTCTAAAGAAAGAAAAAGAAACTAAAGTCTGACATCCAAACATGCATGGTATGTAAGATAAGTGACCTAATTATGACCCTTCTTCAAAACCAATCCTCAAAGAATCTTGTCTATAATGCGCACCCTCTAAAAAATAAGAGCCTAGGACCAGTTTTGGTTACACATATAATTAACGCTTTGAAAATTCATATGGAGTTCAAAATATACATATCAAGCGAATGTAAAACCATCTTTATGAAATCCACAAGATTCAACAAAAATTACGACATAAAAATAACCATCAAAGATTCAAATGTTTATTCGGATGATTACAGGCTACTTTGACCTTGAATCCATGTGAGACCCATCTCTTCCTTTAGAGGAACTACCCTTTGGATTCTATGAATGGCTAAAAATGATGAAATCTTTAATTAGATTAAATGGGACCCTAACAAGGTTAACCCCTAAGTGACCAAACGACCATTTTATGGTCGCTGCCCTTTTTTACGGGCTGCCCGAGATGAAAAAAAAACTTTTTTGAAAAAAAATAAAAATTTTCAAATAGGAAATCAAGTCTACTTTCCAACCCAATTTGAATTATGTCAATCCGAGTTAAACTCCATCAAGGAGAAATTTTCAAAGACAAACACCTCAACATTGTCCTAGTGTTACAAAACTTACTATTTCGGGAAAGTAATGATGTTCCCTCTTTGAATTTTTTTGCTTTTTTGAACTTTAGAATAGAATGTCTAGTTTCAACCAATCATACCAAATTTGAAATTCTAAAAATAAAATTTGTAATTTTGGTGAATATTCAACGATAAATGCTTCTAAATTTGTTTAATGAGTATCGAAAACATTTTTTGAAAGTTTGACCGTATGGATAATTACTAAACATCGTGCTTCTCATTTTCTCTTTTGAACCAAACTTCATCGAAGTTGTAGAAGCAACATTTTATAGCACATTTAGGTTTGGCCCTTACCCCCTCTGTCATTTAGGGGTTAAAGGTACCATGTAGAAAGGCTTAGGTGACTATGCAAGAAGTGCTTGGAACTTGATTATTGCCAAGATCAAGAGGCACTCGCTGTCTAGTAACCATGAGTTTAGCAAATTTGACAACTTGTGGGGTAAGCAGTAGCTCCTTTGCAAGAGAGAGAGGAACTACATTTCTTGGGTTGTTTACAACTCCAATAGTTTTTCTTAGGCTGCCAAGTTACTTTGTGCCCCGCGGTGGTTTTGTCATGATACCTCCCTAATTTACTTCTTTTTGCAATTGATTCGTTTGAATTTGTGCCAAAATCAAAGAAAAGGAAAAAATTGTCTCTTCCCACATTTCCATTTAAATGTCTAAATCAACTTTTATTTATTTATTATAGTAAGTTGGATTAGGATGGGGGTTCGTGTGTAGATAGGCCCTAGCCTTAGAGCATCCACACCTCTTTGCAACACAAGCACACTACATGGGAGGCTACTGTGAGAGCAAGGACGACAATGCCAACCTGAAGCAATTTTTCACACAACAGCCACAGTGAATAGCATAAATGAGGCCCAATACAAGAAGTTGTGGGTTTTTTTTTTTTTTTTTTTTTTTTGACATAGAAAGGAGAGACCCTTTATTGCGAGGAAAAACAAAATACAAACCTACTCCATTGTGACTGGCGAGGCTGGTGACACACAAGAGATTAACCATCTAACAAGTTGTTGTGGCTTTAAACACCCTAACTATGTCAAAAAAGAGAGGATAATGTGTGTTTTTCATAATATGATGAATTTGTCAACCCTTTGACGTCCATGCGTCCATATAATGAATGACGTACATATTGCAACCTCCCTTAGCACTACATCATCTATCCAAATTTCTCTTGGTTCTTGTGCTAGTTGACTATCATTTGTACATTATAGATCTTCAAAATTAGATATTGTGATTTTTTGAAAAACAACACAATTGGTTTATGTCAAGCTTCATTCTTAGTTCAAAAAGTGAGACCTTAAACATGATTTTACAAAATAAGTAGAATCAACTAATGAAAACTATACCATCTTGTAGTGCATGTTATTCCAATTTCATTACAATTTTATTTTTTATAAATTATGTTAATTTGGGATTTTTCATTGAATTTCAAGAGAAAACCTTGCAAAATTAATTTTAAAATATTAATAATAAATATGATGAATCAAACTATACACATGTGATCTTCACATTGATATTTACAACTTTACTTTATACATCAACTCCATTTCGTTTTTCATCAAACATTTTATATCGAAACGTTAAACGGTTAAAACCATGAATCCTTGGTGCTTTAGGGGACAACAAATGGAATTATCAGTTTGTGACCATTTGTTTTTGTGTCCAAATTCAGTAACATTCACAACATTTAAGGTAGCAGCACCTAAAATGAACAGCTACCCATTATCGCCAGCTACTTTTGAATCATAAATGAACCCTGATAAGTTTGAAAGTTGCCGGCAGCTTCCCACTTGTTGCTTCACAGTTGGTCCAATTCAATGTTGCTTCACAGTTTGTCCTTTGTTTCTTTTGAGTAAGTCTACAACTTAGAATAGGTGTCTACAACACCCTTGCTTCAAAAATTTGTGTAAAATTGCTCATGCTTCCAAAAAATTTAATTCCAAGGTCCAAGACTTCTTCCTAGATTTGCTAAGACATTCATGATTTCATTCCATGTTGTCTGCACTCCCAAGGTACCACATCTCTTATACTGTCATGAATAGGTGTCTCTACCTTAGTAGCCTTCATGCCCACTGCATGTGCTCATCACCTTGAGCCTCCACTTGGCCACTTAGCTACTAATGAAGTATTGTTGGGTGTGGAATATTCCACAACATGATTAGTAAAGCCAAGACAAAGACAATGCATGCTACTAAATGTTATGTTTGTGACTATAGTGTACGTCTGGACTTGTCAATAGGAATGGAAGTGTGTCAATGCATTATAAGTTGGTACATGTCGCCATTCTCTGTCCAGTGGGCACTGAATCATTAACATTACGAACGGACACTTTATTCACGCCGGCCTCTCTGGGCTGGTGTTTCTATCTATCTAGGTACATGTCAGGTGAAAAAGGACAACAGAATAGACACGTGAAGAAATTTCTTGTGCAAGGATGCTAAATTATCATCCCACGTTCCTTGAAAGTTGGACAGCCCAAGAAAGTTCAAACTCTCTGGTGGAAGATCATCAGCTCTGTTCACATGTAACATACCATCCTAGGTATAATAATACAGTGCACTGATTATGTCTAGTAGTGTCTGTGGGCAATTAGTGTTATAAGAATTTAGTGTGTGATACTATTTGGGAATTTGATTAAAAAAAAAAAAAGTTAGTGTGTGTGACACTACCATAACTTCGTAGTAGCCCTAACACCCTTGGAGTTTGTCAGCATTTCCACTATATATTCACATCATGGGTTGCAGTCAATTAACCCTTTAGCGTCCCGATTCAACACTGTTTTCAAAGATTTGTTATAAAATGGTTGATGAAAAACGGAAATGGAGTTGATGTACAAAACAAAGTTGCAAATGTCAATGTGTAGATAACATCCGTACGGTTGGATTCATCTTATTTATTATTAATATTTTTAAAGTAATTTTGCAAGGTTTTCTCTTGGAATTCAATTAAAAATCCAAAATTAACACAATTTTTTTAAAAATATTGTAATGAAATTAGAATGACATGCACTACGAGATGGTATGGTTTCCATTATTTGATTCTACTTACTATGGAAAATCATATTTAAGGTCTTTCTTTTTGAACTAAGATTGAAACTTGACATTAATCACTTTTGTAATTTTTCAAAAATTCACATTATCTTATTAGGAAGATCCATACCGTACAAATGGTATTCAACTAGCACAAGAATGAAAAAAAAAAAAAAAAAGGATGAAAAACATCCGGTACCTACAGAAATCGAGCTGCTCAAATTCATCCGGCGTCTAGATTCTGAACGCCGGCGCGCTAAAGGGTTAAAAAGTGACAATTGGCACTTTGAATTAATTTGTGCTGGAGCTGCTACAAAGTTAAGGAATTTGTAAATCAAGTGAAATTAGTTTACCTATTTTAAATTTTTTCTCTTATTATTATAAAATAAAGTTTTAGAGATGAATTTGAAGTCTAGCACTCAAAGAATTTGTTGGACTTTTAGAACTTGAATTCTCACATATTGTATGCTTGTATACTAATTTGGACTTTTTGTTGAGAGGTGAGAATTGATTCGGATGAAATTTTCCTTTTATGTATGATCTCACATACAAAAATGAATTTCTTTAAAAATAATTATTTGAAATCCTTTCATTTTCATAGTTAACAGGCACGCACTAATTTTGATACAAAGAGAGCTTAAAGACATAGATTAATGGAAGTTAATGTCACTTAGTAAAAAATTTGGCCTTGTAATTCTCAAATGGTTGAAATTAGTATGTGTCCTTGCAATTACTTTCACACACACTAATAGCCATAATTAGTGTAGTCAATTCTACTCTCTACTACAGTGCCAAGAGACCATTCATTTCCGACAGGAATCTATCTATTTCAAGCAACAATATCAGTGATTTTTTAAAGTATAACATTCTTTAAGTAGTATTGCAACACACCTTTTTGTTTGTGCAAAGAATTACGGTAACATATGAACATGAAATTGATGATGTGGAATATGTAGAAACTATTAAAGAACAAAAGTTTGTTGAGCTGCCAAGCCATCATTAGCCCTTAACCCTTAAACGTCAAAGCAAGCCCCACGGGCTTGGTATAAAGGAATAATTGGAGAAAAAAGTTTCATTTCTCAACCAAATCAAGCGAGACTTGTTGCATTGGAAAGCTACTGAAAAAGCGATCTAGATTCCAAATTTTCGCCTCATTTGAGAGATTGTGGAATCGTTGGTAAGCAATCAAAGTTATCAAATTGAACAAGTTTTGAGGTTGGGGCAGCTGAAGTTCAGCAGTGCCGCAGTGCTACCGTGCAAACCAGCAGTGCACTGCAAAGCCGTTTCTGGCCTTTTTATTTTAATTTTAATTTTTAATTTTTTTCAAAAAGATTTAGATTCTTTCCGGGCTGCCCCGTCTAGGCCCTCTTGACGTTTAAGGGTTAAATGTCAAGAGGGTCTTTCGAGAGCAACCCAAGGAACATCCCCAAAAGTTTATAGTAGTTGATGTTGCCAACCAAAAAATATTCAAAATAAATAAATAAATAATCCAAAAACTACCAGCCTGCCATCGGTGCGAGCCAATTTTTTTTGTTGTTTTTAATATAAAAAATGCTTTGTCTTTCTTCATAGTTGTTGCTCGATCATTTGATTCTCCCTCCTTCTAATTCTTTCATTTGATTGTGAATTGTTTCACAATTGTTTAATTTAGGCATGTTTTCTAAATGTAACCTTTCTTTTTCATCACTTTTCCAAAGCACCAATTCATTTCAATTTTGGTTGAAAAAATCCACTTTTTCTCCATTATTCTCTCATAAACAAGCCCATGGGGCATTTTTGACGTTTAAAGGTTAATTAGAAATGATTTTTATTTTCAAAGAGATTACGGTTCTTGTAATGATTTTAGCTTGCGATGCTAATTGCCAAGGGTGAATAGTGGGGCTACTAAAGAATTTTATGAAGGTCTTGAGTGATAGCACAAGCGGCTGATAACAGATAGAATCATCCAAGTATGCACTTTCAGCTACACTATCATCTATTATTGAAAAATTCATCCAAAATTTGGCAAATCGTGTATTTTAGCGAGAAATTTTTGGTGGTTTCATTCATTTTATTTCTCTTTTTCGTAGTGTATTGGTAGCCAATACCAAGATGAAGTAAGATTTGGTAAAAATCTGTAAATAAAAAATCATTGAACACCCTATCAGTTACTTTTGTTTCTCAAGTTTCAATGTGATTACTCCATTTCATAATAAGAGTCCAAAACCACTAGTTTTTTGTGTCAATTTAACCCTTTAGTGCCCAGCAAACCACATTATCGTCATTACAACGTCCGAAATGCAATTAGCAGCGAATCCGTGAAGAATTTGAACTTCAGTTTTGAAGTTCAGATTTGCCCACATACATTACGCACCTTCCAGAAAAAGAAAATTTCAATTTGGAATTGTACAACTATAAAAATACCTATCAACAGAACGCGAAAATACTGCAAATACTTGAAATTACAGTAAATACTTACAAATACAACATATGTATTGTGTAGTATTTCTTGTGTTTGGAAGTTTGTTATCTTGTTTATTTTTTTGGATTGTGTTCTCTTCTTCATCTTCCATTAGTGTGTGTAATCCGATCTTGACTAATGTACCCACTCCTGTCAATTTTCAACGTATAAAATTTTGTCCTAAATTGTATATGGAGAAGTCACTTTCACTTATAAATCTCACAATAATTATGCGTGAGTCCATTTTTGATATGAAAGATTGCAACAGAGAGGTGTTGACATAGGGCGTAGCTGAACTTCTTTGCTTTTATTTTTGAAAATTTACCTCAAATTATATTTACCTTTGAAGTCACACACCCCCCAAAATCTCGTTTTTGAGCGTGCATTATACAGTTCAAATACATACTATAATCTTCCGATCCCACCATCGGATGATTCTCAAATTTTAATAAAATGTGTGCTCTCGAGTTGAGAATAGAATTGTACGGTTACTTTCTAATTTAACCCATTCTATTTTTGGTAGTCTCAACCACAGTGAAAAAATCTACTGAAATCCAGGGCTCTGAGCTACAGTACCCTGGGTACTAAAGGGTTAAGAGCCCATATTCATTGTGTTGCCTTTTTACATTGACTTCCTATATTTTTTTATCCCTTTCCATCAAGACACACAATTCTAAATAAAAAAAATTGTATTTCATCTTTAAAATTTAATAGCATGCATTCACGAATCATCAAAAATACAGACTAATGCGCCTGGCTTGCTCTCACAATAGCCTCCCATGCCATGCTACTTGTTGAAAGGGGACATTCTCCAGGGACATGCCTAGGCAAAATCACTATGCATGCGTGAAATTGGGCACTACTTGCTTGGGCATTTCCCTCGATAGTGCCACCTTTTCTACTTGTATTGCGAAGTGTTGTACATGTTCTTAGGTCCAGAACCCTCGGGCTCAGTTTCAATCATGTTTTTGGATTGGTTTTACTCCACTTTCTTCTCTTGCAATGAATTTTTTCAACTTAGCATCCAAAGTAATTATACATATATTTAATAATAATAATAATAATAATAATAATAATAATAATAATAATAATAATAATAATAATATGTAAAGTCGCTTGTATAGGCTTGCTTGTGAATGTAGAATGCCCATATTGGCTTTAACCCTTAAACGCCAAGAGGCCCCGGGTAGGGTAGCCCAGAAGGCATCTAAATTTTCGGAAACATAAAAATAAAAACAAATTAAATGAAAAACGGCTCTACTGGCCATTGCTGACCAACACTATAGTACTGTGGCATTTTTCAAAAAACAATCTCAACTGCTCCAACCTCAACTCCTGCTCATTTTAATAACTTTGATTGTTTGCCAATGTTTCCACAATCTCCCAAATGAGGCGCATATTTGGAATTTAGATCGCTTTTTCAGTAGCTTTCCAACGCACCAATCCTCACTTGATTTGGTTGAGAAATCCACTTTTTTCTTCATTATTCTCTCATAAATAAACCCATGGGGCTTACTTTGACATTTTAAGGGTTAATTCTGACTTGGTTGTCACTCAAGCAAGCTCCCGTAATCTAACAAAGCAAAAATCGAGAAGAATGGCGGAGCTTCTTCTGTTTATTGTCTTTGCCTTCCACGGGAGAGACTACAGAAACGCTTTGTTTTTGAGGAGTTACCTGGAGTTATGTGCCTCGACAGTAAAATGAAGCTGTAAAAGTAAATTTTGGATAAATACTAAGGCAGAGACTCCGCGACTAGCCACTTGTTATTTTTACACAAATTGAACAATACTCATCAATTGCAACTCTAGGCTCGGGAGCAGTGATCTTAGAACCACTTTATGACATTTTGAAGATTATTCGACCTCCCACATAAATGGTATCTACTTTTGCTACCCAATGCATACAATACTCACGATACCTCTATAATATCTGGCAATTCCCTTGATATATTAAGGTGACACCAGGATGATATCCACGGATATCACCTCATGAAGTTGCTACATATTTATATCATGATGAGCATTCTCGCTACATTTCAAAAAAAAAAATCATTTTCTTCCTTTGTATGTTTAGCAGCCCCATTTTTTGGGTAGAAATCCAGCTAATTTTAATCAGTTTTGAGATCACTGCTCCGGAGCCTTTGCACATTCAACGAGGGACTGGTTATACAATTCCTGTCAACTTCGGTAACAAAATCATGCATATTAACCTGAGCACTAGAGTTAACCAAAAAGAAGGCCTTGGAACATGCCTTTTCAACCTTCTTTCAAGCGCTCTTTTGAGCTCCCTTGAGCTATGTTTGGGTTGAATAGTGTCGTGTCATAACTTGTCCCCTTGTGGGCCATGGGCTTGGAGCTTTGGTAGATGGTGTGGAAGTCATTGCGAGGTGTGGAGAATAATGACAGTGGCTTGCTTTAGATTGTCTCCCAACTCCTCTTGAACTAGTTTTCGGTCTATTTATATTTCAATATGAGTTCAAGAGGAGTTCAAGAGGAATTTGCTAAAACTTTCCTCTTTGGGCTGACTTTTCGGTTAACTCTACTATTGTCAACAAGATCATGATCTGACTCTTGAAGCGCCTCAATTTAGAATGGGCCGCAACTGAACGGCAAGTGAAGCATTCATTCTGGTCAAACATACCGGTATCAAATTCCGATTCACACTCAATAAGTCTCTTCAGTTTTCGTTCCAATTTAAAATTATAGTGTACAACTACATTGCACCGCGTCGTACGTTGCTGTCGTCGTGGTGGCTCTGCACTTTACTTTCTTGCTTGCAAAAGAGTTTCAATCTTCCGTTTGTGCCAAAATTTGTGAAAATAAAATAAAATAGTGTTAGTACGATACAACAAAGTGAACAAACTATCATTCTCTTTAGAAAATTTTAAACATAAAAGAGAAATTCGCAAAGTAAAGAGGGTGACCTCTTTTCCTCATCCACCGGCTTTTTCTACCTTGTATTAGTTGTTCAATTCTGGTGAAGACCACAAAGAACACATGGCTTGGCTTGGGTGAACTTCTCATAGGGGGGAACATGTGGGGGAACATTGTGGTTAACGAATGGGAGTGAGGGCTTGGATTGGGAGAATGTGCCTTTGCATTGAGTAGGTCCCAAGTTCAAATCCCACCACCCTTGCTTCTCCTTCTTCATTGATGCAGAAAAAGGTGAGGTAAAATTCTTTTTATCTATTCTCGGTGGTATTGGAGTTTGGCCGGAGTTGCAAATTCATTCTTCTTTGAGAAAGACGACTTTGCGAATTTCCCTAAAGACGTAGCACATGGGTTTGTAAGAGCAAGCCTAGTAGAACCTGGTCAAATCCTCACCCAACGTCAAGTCAATGTTGGATTTGAATGAAATTTGGGGGGCCGGCCAACAAGTCACCCGAGTAGCACCTAGTTTCATCAAACCAAAAGTATTGATAAATATTGGAAGAACCAATAAAAGCAGCTAGCAGAGGTGTAAAAGCGACTGCATGTAGGTTTGCCAGGAGAATGATAACTGGTTGACTCTTTGTTTAGCGTGAGAATTTCAAAAGCGCCAAGAGAGTAGTGTATGGCGTCTCCAACTCAAATAAACGGGCCACCATCGAGTACAATATCTTGGTGTTTGACCGGTGATTTCTTCCTGCTCATGGGGACCCAAACCTCCGCTATGTCCTCCGCTATGTTGACATTTGACTGCTGCATTTGATTGCTGCTGGGCATGCTCTAAAGCATCCAGAACCACAGCAGATCTAGAGAAACTCACTGTACAGACTCGGTCGAACAAAAGCAAGATATGCAAATTCTGCTGACTTTGTGCTCCAGCTATATATAATGAAATAAATAAATGAAAGTGTAAAGTTCTAACTGCACTACACCACGTGGGTTGGTGATCTACCCCTCGAGTGAGTGGATTCTGATCGTTCTCAGAAATCCATTGATTCTATTTTTTGTTTTTTTTATTTTTTATTTTTATTTTTTTACTAACACAGGGGAATCCTTTGTTGCGAGACAAATCCAGTGATTCCTGAATTCATATCAATGAATCTTAAACCCACGGTTTCGGTATAAAAGGTCATCTAGGACTGGTGGTTACCACCAATCTACAGAACTACAATATACTCCAGTGCTGTTGGTTCTAACACTGCAAAAACTAAAAGTGTCATAAGTTACTCAAAACTTGTTCAACTCAAACAAACAGGGTACCAATCTTATAGCCCTCGTCATGCCCTTTCCAAAAAGCTAAAGAACAACACCATAGGACTAATATTGAAGGAGATATCAGCTTCTAAAGGTCAGAACCCTAGAAGTCTATATTTCCTTCATATCTCACTTGAATCTTTCAAGTGAGGTATGGATCTTGTAGCCCTTGTTCAGCCGTTTACAAAGAGCCTAAGATCACTACCATATGGTTGATATTGAGGGAGATATGAGCTTTTTAAAAGCGGATGTAATATTGTTCACATCTTGCTCAAAACTTACTCAAATCTTGCTTGTGATATATGAATCTTGTAATTCATGACGAGATATTTCTAATGAGCCCTAGATCAAATGCTAACTCCTAGTATTGAATGAGATATGGCAGAGTAAAGCTACTGATTGAGAATTTAGATGTTCACAGTGATAGGGGAATTCAAATGGATCCGCCTATAAGGGGGTCTTTACACTAGTGACCAAGAGCCGGGGTGGATAATTCTCTTGGTCACGGCCCTTGGTCAAGAGCCATGACCAAGAGCCAACTTTCCCATCCATTGGTCACCAACAATAGTGTAAAGTGAACTTGGACCAAAGGGAAGGTGGGCTGAAATTTTTAATTTATTTTTGAAAAGAGTAGATTTGATAACTTCTTTTTCTTTTGCACTCCTCTTCTTGGTCTTCTTCTCTCTTCTTCTCCCTTTCCTCTCTTCTCTTGTTTACACTCATCTTCTAATAAAATTCACTACTATAACTCATTTGTCATACTTCCACAAGGTAAGCAGCCTTCGGTATTCAACAAAAACAAAATGGCATCAGTCTTTTAAGGCTGCAAAAAAAAATTCCTATAAGCCTTTTTCGCTAATGAGCCATATATTCCCCACCTTCACTTGCTTGCATGGATGTTGAAATCAGGCCCAGACGGCACTCAATCAACACACATGATATTAATATACTCCGTAATAAAACATAAGCCCTCACAGGCTCCAAAAACAGACAAATGCCATAAAATAAAATCCCAAATAATATTAAAAGGGTGAACCAACGGAGTGGATGTCCTTGAAATTGGGAGCCAGGGTGTTTCCATCTTTGATTTATACCCCTAAATTTAAAACTAAACTGGGTTAATCCTTACGGCTACCACTCACCACAGACCAAACCTGGAAGGCAGTGGCCAAGTGGGAGTGTGGGAGAGGGATCCTAACTTGTGCAGACAGCTTGTTGTGCATGACTTAGTTCCATTGGTTCTTGGCTTTTTCAGCTCTTGGTCACCCGGATATTGCGGCGAGAGAACCTCTTTTGGTGGTCTCGCCGCATTATCCGGGTGACCACGAAACCTTATCCATTTCTGAACATGTAGGATTCCATGTCATTTTCTCATCCATTTTTAGTCTTGGTCACTTCCTCCTTTTATGGCTAGCGTAAAGTGTACTTGGACCGGCCGGCTCTTATCCTCCAATCATAGTGCAGAATTTCCCTTGGCCACAGCCCTTGGTCACTTGTGTAAAGACCCCCTAAGACCCATATAGCTGTGTTATATACCGAAACCATGGGTTTAACCTAGCTCAGCCTGACGTACTACGCTTGACTTAACGATTTTTTCCTTTTCCTTTTCTCCTGCAACATTTGTTAAACGACAGCTAGTACTATTAGATTGCATTGCTGAGCTACTACCGTTACACAACATGATGAACAGGATGACGTTTCAACAACAATTGACCGAACAAATTATAAAAGTTTAAATAGCAGAGCAATTGGTATCACCAATGCAATAAATAAATAAATAAATAAATATATATATATGTATGTATATATATGTATATATATATATATATGTATATATATATATATATATATATATATATATATATGTATATATAAATTAAGCACGTATGATAATAAATACAACATTAATTCGATCTAGGCTGTTTACAAGAGTTAATCTATGAAGAAGACCTATGATAATATATTAGGGTGATTGCAAGCTACGGTCATGGCCCATTCACACCAAGCCCTTGCCAAAAAACAAAAAAAATATTGAAAGCCTTGTCTTTTCTTGTTGCAACTACTATGCAATTGCAATTCACTATTGCAAGTTGAGCCACGCTCCTTTTTTGCGTTGCGTTCCTTCTTGTCATGCGTTCGAGTAATTTCTCATTTCATATTTTATATTTCTTGTTTCCCAACAGATTCCCTCACAATTACCTGACGCACACATGGATGTTGAAGCACTGCTCTATGTGAATGGGCCTTCACTCAACTTTTTTGTCGATGTATAGGAATTGCTGCACTTTTTCAATCTCTAAGAAATCACAAATAATATTGAGATGGAATTTTGTGACGAAACAAATTGCATTGTTTCTAGAATTCCAAAGTCAAGATGTTTACCACAATAAAGTTTGAAAAATTTCAATTTTTCTATCCAAATTAATCATTTCTACTTGGATTTGGTAGCGTGTCGCTTGTCAAAAGTGCACCTATATGCACATGTTTTCTGAGAAATGCTAGAAGGGGTTCAAATTTAAACTTCACAAATTTATAGCAATTTACCACAAGTATGCACAAACCTACCATATTTTATTATTTTTGGTATTGCGCTTACTTTTAGTTTTCCAAAACATGAGTAGTTACTAACCCCTAAAGGACCAAGAAGCCCGAATTGGGTCTCATGTTTTTTATAGCAGTTTTGAATAAGTTCTATGTAGACTTCTTTTATTCAAATTTATTAGTCTTTTAATCAACACATGCAATGTTCTTCACTGACTCCAGTTATATAAATTTTGAACCTCTCTGAATTACATTTTTCACAATACTACTAATTGAATTTGACATTTTAAAATTATACATCCTTGGTCCTTCAAAGGGTAAATATTCTTAGATGATGCTGCACATTCTCCTAAGAGCAAGGTAGAGTCAAGGGCGGTTTACACTATGGACCAAGAGCCATGACCAAGAAAATTAAATCATTTTCATGGTCATGGCTCTTGGTCAAGAGCCGTGACCATGAAAAATCAAAAATGCAATTTTAAATGACTTGGTCACTCTTTGTAGTGTAAAGTGGATTTAGACCGGGACAAGTTTAAGCTCATCATTCTCTCTTTTATCCTCCCCTTTTTCCTCCTTTCTCTTTAAATAATTGAACACTAGCCAATCAATGATTTTTGAGCCCCATGGTCTCCTAGATTATAGTTGAGTCGAGGCATTTGCTTCGACTCAACTATAATCAAGGAGATCATGAAAACATTATCCATTTGGGAAATTTTAGCATTTTTGGGGACCTCAAAGTTAGTGGTCATTCTCCTTTTTTCAAGGTAGTGTAAAGCCAAATGGGACCAAGAGCTCTTTTTGGGCCAATCACAGATTTTAGAATTCCATGGTCATGGCTCTTGGTCCATAGTGTAAACCGCCCCTCAGTGAAGGCTACTGAATGTTATGCGCCCTCTCCAAGAATGCCGGAAAGGGTAACCTGCATCTGGGCACGTTCTGGATTGAATTGATAGCACACGTGATGGAATTCGAACATGGATGACGCCATGCAGATCTCACGATTATTCCCAATAAACAGAATTCAACTGCAGAAAATTCATAAATTTACCTTATCTATTATATTTTATTTATATATATATATATATATAAATATAAATAAAAGGGAACCCTTTACTACACGAAGAGTTTGCCCAAAGTTATTGTCCAACTTGTTTGTTTGGTATTTTTTTGAGCCAATTTCATTGATCATATTGTAAGAAACATGAATAAAAAAGGTTCCAAATTATGTCACTAGAATGATTGAAGAACATTATATGTGTTCATTGCAACCTAAATAAAATTAGCCACAAGGAAGTATTTTTTTGACCTACTTAAAAAAAGCACTTTCACATATGGCTTTCAAACATGACAATAACTTTGGGACGGAGGGAGTATATACTTACGCACAGTGTGCACTCATGCCAATTCACACCAAGCCCCTGCCGCATTTGCATCTGCGTTCTTGAAATGGAAGAAGGGAAAAACCCAAAAACAAAAAAATATTGAAAGTCTTGTCTTATCTTGCTGCAACTATTGTGCAACTGCATTACACTGCCGCAAGTAGAGCCATACTACTTTTTTGTGTTGCATTCCTTCCTGTCATGCGTTCAAGTAATTTCATATTTCATATTTTATATTTCTTGGTTGCCAACAGATTCTCTCAAAGTTACCTGATGCACGCATGCAGTAGTAGTGCAGCACTGCTATATGTGAATGGGCCATCATGCATGCTACTCACAACGGTTCTGCTGATGGAACCATTGTGCCGGGTGCTGGCTCGCCGTGTCAACTTTGGGCCTCCTTCCATGTATGGATAGAGGCTCTTAAATTTCCCTAGAGCTACCGATTCTTTACCAAAGTGGATGAATCTATGGGTTTGTTAATGTGACAGCCGGCATTCGCCTGTCATCCCCAGTCATATTCTCCCAGTCATAAAAGTACCCATCTCCGGTAGTGGTTGTCTCAGCCCCACCAACGAAGAGACTACGAAAACGCATCGTTTTCAAGGGATTAATGATTGAACAGTATAAACACATCCATAAAAGTAAATCTAGGGTAAATACTAAGGCACAGACTACACGACTAGCTGTTTGTTTTCTATTCTTCATGACACCGGTGGACGATAGGTGGTTCTAGAGACTTGGATTTCTGTCTTCTAGTGGCTTTCATTGACCCAATCCCAACATGAAAGCATGTCTAGGTTCTAATCTATTATATAACACAAAGTGGTGGATGCACGTACACACACTTTGTACAACGGTTCCGTAGTTAAAATGGAGTTGTGCCTCGTTCTGGCACGAGCCCATCTACTCTATTATATAACACAAAGAAAACTACTTCAACATTGTCTTAGTGTTACAAAATTTGCTATTTAGGAAAAGCAATGATGTTCCCTCCATCATTTCTTTTGCTTTTTTGAGTTTTATAGTAGATAAACCAAATTTAACCAATCATGCTAAATTTTAAACTCTAAAAGTGAAAATGAGAATTTATACAAATCTTCAAAGGTTAATGTTTTAAAATTCATTAAAAAAATATCTAAAGTTATTTTTGGAAGTTGAGGCGTACAAATAATTTGTAGAGATGATGCCCTACATTTTGTCTATTGAACCAAAATTTATCAAACATATGGAAGGCACATATTATAACACATCTATGTTTTGTCCAATACCCCTCGGGTTTTTAGGGGTTAAAGTTGGGTAATGTATTGTAAATTTTCAAAAAATTCAAAGAAATGATAGAAGGAACATCATTACTTTCTTTGAATAGAAATTTTTATAACATTAAGACAACATTGAGGTGATTCACTTTGAAAATTTCTCCCAAATGGAGTTTAACTCGTATTGACATGATTCAAATTGCGTTGAAAAGTAAACTTGGTGTAGTATTTTTCTTTTTCTTTTTTCAAAAACATGTGCTTTACTTTGGGTAGTCCATTATATTCAGACAGCGATTAGAAAATGGTCGTTTGAGCGTTAGGGGTAAAAGTGTTGGTTTATGGGCCATCTACTATGTGGGTCCGTTTTTTCTTTTTCTATTTGGAAACAAAGGATAAAATAAAACATTTCTGCCAGAGGGCCAGACTTGGGCAGAAATAAAATTTTCCCCTGTAATACGGAAGTCATATGGGTCCGTCCGTCTTTCACTCCCACTGCAGCTCTTTGTCATATTCATTGTTTTTCCCCGGAACCGGAAAACTGTACTGTAGATAATCAGTCTTTTATAATGCAAGAAAACAAAACTTGTCATGACATTTCTTCACGTTTGGAATCTCCTGTCTCCAGGACGCCGGTAACTTTGAATCCCTGGGACTCACTCTGGGACGGTACCACGCAGTAACAAATATTTCCCTTTCACATGGAAAGCAACATCCTCTTTCTTCCTACCTTTCCATGCACAGTCGGACTGGTCCTAAAATTCAGCTCTCTACCAATTAAAAAAGCACATACCACTTTCATGAACTCTCTGTAGACCAATCCAGTAGATAAGATTAGAAAAATTCCATAAAGCAACTAATCATGTAGTCCACCGGTTCGATGGTGAAGTGGGTGACTTTGCAAGCCGCTTTCAATGCTCACATAGCATGGATGGAAGTTGGGACCTCATTTTTTGTCCTTTAGCTGTATTCTCCGAACCGATGCTCAGATGGAAGCTTGCCCTTATTAAGGATTGGCCGGATTGACCCCTTGTTTGTACCACAAGTTTTAAAAAAAAGAAGTTGGTCCTTATTTTCTTTACAAAATATGGCATTTCTCTTTTGTTGAGGGAAAAAAATGAGAAAATTTGATGTTTTTTCCAGATTTTCTCTGTATTTTTGTGAAGAAAAATACCAAAATATAATTTTAAGCTTAAAATTTTGCCAAATATTCTTTATTCAAATTTTTTTACTTCGCCAACTAGACTTCAAGGAAAAAAAAAACAAAAAACACACATGAAATACATTGGTTGGGCATGCTCTAAGGTAGAATGTCCTAAAACCACACCCCCCCCCCCTCTGATAATGACATGTAGACCTTTCTTGGCGCCACCACAGTTGAGACTCAAAATTGCCAATTTTACTATTCAAGTAGACCAATGGCATGCCAAACATTGTGAAGAAATAGTTGGTAGTTTTAGGTATCATTACGAGTGAAAATCAGTACCATGTGGCGTGGACATGGGGAAACCTAGAGGTCGGATTTGGGTGACGAAGTTCTTTTCACTTTGAAAATTTGTATCAATTTGAATATTGAGAATTAAATTGCGAATTTTTTTGCATTCTTTGAGAAATCTTCTTCCAAATGATAAAAAAATATTTTTCATAAATAGCCTTATTAAAATGAGGCCATATAATTTCTTAAATTGATGGTTTTAGGACATCCTACCTTCAATCCCATATTTTTATTTTTATTTTTATTTTTGACACAAACAAAGGGAGACCCTTTATTGCGAGAAGAGGCAAGATACAACCCAACCCCACCGGGACTGGCGAGGAGGGAAACAAAAAACTACTCTAAGTCCTCACTAACCTGAAAATCTGTAAGAGGGCCCTTAAGGAACCGACGAATATTGTGCTCAACGGGGGCGTAGGTGGCCATAAGGTGGTTACCCCATTACCAACTGGCTCCTTTCACCAACAGCTAGGGGCATTACCCGCAATCAATGTTGTAATGATGTTGGTTGTAGCATGAGTTACAATTGGTAATGGGTTCTCTCTTGTTGGTTTTAGTATATGTAAGTGTGGTTATGGATTCGTTGTTGTTGGTTTAACCCCTAAGTGACGGATCAACCATTTTATGGTCGCTGCCCTTTTTTACGGGCTGCCCGAGATGAAAAAACCTTTTTTTAGAAAATAAAAAATATTTTCCAATAGGAAATCAAGTCTACTTTCCAACCCAATTTGAATCATGTCGATCCGAGTTAAACTCCACCGGGGAGAAATTTTCAAAGACAAACACCCTCTACATTGGCTAGTGTTAGAAAATTTACTATTTCGGGAAAGTAATGATGTTCTCTCCATTGAAAAATGTGCAATTTTGAGTTTTACAATAGAATGTCTAGTTTTAACCAATCATATCAAATTTCAAATTCTAAAAATAAAATTTGTAATTTTGATAAATATTTGAAGCTAAAGGCTTCTATATTCATTATGAGAGAATAAAAAGCTATTTTTTGAAATTTGATTGTATGAATAATTACTAAACATCAAGCTCCTCATTTTCTCTTTTGGACTAAACTTCATCAAAGTTGAAGAAGTATTTTTTTATAACACATTTATGTTTTGCCCTTACCCCGGCCGTCGTTTAGGGGTTAAGCATCTTTAGTGTGTGCAATACAAATCTTCTTTAAACATAAAGAGCTCTACCTATATGAGGTGAATGGGATGAGTCATACTTCAACTTTGAAAATTTATAACTAATTCATTCTTCATCCAAAAATTATGTTTCAACTTGTGTTGGAATCTATTTCTTCTTGCCTACCTCTAAAAAAAACTAATACTAAATAATATGAATGCCTCATATCCGTATTTCTTATTCAGTTGGGAATGGGGTAAGAGCATCCCCAATCGGATCCCGTCATGTGCTCCCTCCACATGGCCTTGACGGGATCTCGCCATGGTGGCGGGACTGGTTGCAGTGGCTTCTCCCCAATGGGCTCCCGCTACGAAATCTCGGGTTCAAATCCCGGTGCTATCGTGGCGCTACAGCAGGAGGGTACGAACACCCGGATTCTCAGTGGATGTTGCCGACCTGCTGTATATAGGTGATTGCTGTCAGAGCATCATCAATGCAGAAACAGCATCAAGGCGCTGTATCGCAAATTTTCAGATTGGTCTGCGGGGCTGCCTGTGTGGTGTGCCGCATGTAGATGCCTCCCCTCCAACCCGCGGTCCCAAAGCAACACTGCAAATCTGCCACCGCATGCAAAACGACAAGAAACGAACGACACATCTGCCGCTCCTCCTCCGCCGTGAAACTCGGACCCTTGTGGCCGCGTTCCTGGGCCAAGGTAGCGAGCGCATGAGAAATCCTGGAAGTAACGGGCGAGAGTCATACTGAGTCCATTGGGGCATCATTTTACTGGAGGGCCCGTCAAGGCCCGTTGGCGTGAGTTGATAGCGTCCAGATTGGGGATGCTCTAACCACCTTAACCCTTAAACGTCAAGAGGGCCTGGACAGGGCAGCCCGGAAAGAATCTAAATCTTTTTGAAAATTAAAAAAAATTAACAAAAATTAAAAATCGGCTCTGCAGTGCACTGCTGGCTAGCACCGTAGCACTGCGGCACTGTTGAACTTCAGCTGCCCCAACCTCAAAACTTGTTCAATTTGTTAACTTTGATTGCTTACCAACGATTCCACAATCTCTCAAATGAGGCGAAAATTTGGAATCTAGATCGCTTTTTCAGTAGCTTTCCAACGCAACAAGTCTCGCTTGATTTGGTTGAGAAATGAAACTTTTTTCTCCAATTATTCCTTTATACCAAGCCTGTGGGGCTTGCTTTGACGTTTAAGAGTTAATTCCGTTAGAGCATGCCCAGCAGTTCCAGAGAAAAAAAGTCCGCCAAGCATCAATTTGAAGGCCATTTTTATTATGGAGGAATGTAATACAAGAAGTATCCCAGCAACATTCCTGGAGCGATCACCAAGGCAACTTATAAAACGAAGATTTTATGAAAATAACTTGATGACCTTGAAGCACGGGCCGGTGAATAGTCTTCAAGCTCGTTATTTAATTGTTGATTGAGCATCTTTGCTTGCTTGGTGTGAGAAATTTGCTTGCGCCAAAGCTTCTCTGGATGGCGGGGAAACCTCAAACTTTGGGTCCCAAAACTATATTTTAGCGGTTGGTGGGTAGTTGTTGGGCCAAACTTCGAAGCAAGTGGAGATGACTACGCCAAATCTTGGTGTTGGTCCCTCCGAATCACCTGCTGCTGGGCATGCTCTTACCGCAATCCCATAACTTAATTTTTCAGAGGTGACGGAGGCTGCCCTATTGCACAGTACTGTACGCCACACTTGCCTGGCAAGCAGACAGCCTCCTACGTTTACTCCACCGGCAGGCAGGCAGCCACTGCAGAGGTCTCCAGTCCAACAGTAGTGAGGATTATCCCACAAGGTCTATTAATTCCTTGGGCCTACTCCAAAGCGTGTGGACCCAGGCTCACTCACTCACTGTGGCAGCTTTTCCTCCCCCACACCTATTGTATTGTAGTCAACAATAAAAGGCCCGGGGCCCTTTGATCTGGGGCGGGAGAATTTAGGCTCGCCACGCCCTCCGATCCAGTCCTCTACACGTGCTCAATAGTCTAATAATATCCCCGTCAGCCCAAAACCTGCCTGCTCCACTTTTTTTCCTCAGTCTCCATTTTTCTAATGTAAGAACTTTCCTAGTATATATATATATATATATATATATATATATATATATATATATATATTAACGTAAGCTTACAGTATTCAGATGTGAGGTTAACTTCCAAGTGTCAAGAAGTGTTCAACAGGAATGTTTTTTTTGACCTTTGATTAGATTTGTCACTTGTCATTCAGCATGTGTCGAATGCTGTTTTCCATGAGAGGAAAATCCGGGTTCAAAGTGATACAGTCCATTTTGTGCTGAAAACCATAATAGGGGTGTCACAGTCCGAGACTCTTTGACGCGGTTCCTATTGCACACTTTGCCTTATGGGCATCATGAATAATGAAGCAAATATTTAAGTGAAGAGTACATAACATTTAGAAACCTATGTGACTACTGCCTCCCTCCAATAGAATGATGTGGAATATTTCACATCAAATCAGTAGCTATGGGCATTAAGCAAGAGCAATCAACCATGGTGAACAATAATCGAAAGCACTCATCCAAACACAATTCAATAATGTTTTGTAATTGTTTATTTGATTCTATAGTTCATTCAATTAGAAATCACTGATCACTCCATGGATGAAACTAAAAAGCAGTCTCTTCAAAGGCTACTGAATGTTGTGTAATGTCTATTCTAGAAACGTTCTACACTAATTAAAAACGTTCAGCATGCAAGTATGTGCACCGAAAATTTCTCCTTGAAATGAACAGCGTGCGTACATTCGTTTCAGGGGTCCATTCACCTTAACAAACGGATACTAAAGTTCTCTCTGCTGTGCAGATGAACTTAAATGTCACAACACAACAATCAGATATAACGATCGAAGAACGTGTCTTCAAAGACAAAAACCAGAGACAAGGTGTCCAAGAAACCTTGAGGAGGTTACCGTAACTTGTGTAAATTTGAATTGATTTTAACTGTCACAAGACAGACCTTAACATTAATTTCAATGGAAAAAGAATCGCTAGGGAGGAGATTGCACGGTCTCCCAGCCGACGGTCGGTCACCATGTAGTGACTCAAGTAACGAGAAGTATGTACAAGTATGTGCCGGTCGGTGGCTTAACCCCTAAACGTCCCATGGGGATAGTAGATACGTGGCCGTATAATTGGTATTTGCTATCAACAAGAAGCTCTAAATTGGGATCTCAACAGCTCACTAGAACCGCATTTCAGCTTATGTGTTGAACTCAAACCTATAAAAGGTCTGGATCCATTCCAAATACTAGAAAAACACACCGTATTCTACTGGCCGCAAAAGGCACTTTCAGACGTTTAGGGGTTAAAACTGAATAGATGAAGGAACTAAAAACTAGAGCAAAGAGTCAGGAATTCGGTGAGGTGATCTTCCATTACGAGCTCGCTTCGAGCATTGTTGGAGCACATTGGTGTGATCATCTTTAGCAATAGTAGTACCATTATTAGTGTCTCGCCGTTTGGGAGATCTCTTCTCAGATTCAAGCTGCATGCCGTTTTGCCTGGGCGGTGTGCCCGGTGGTTTCGTGGGAGGAGAGCAGGGACCAGCTTCACTGCAACTGGCAGTGGGCGGGTCATGCCTCCCTGCTGCAGGCGCTGGTGAAGGTGACGGTGACCTGCTGGTGGCTGGCTTGCTCACCGGACGGTCCGGTGATTTGTCACGAGATCCACCAGGTGCAGCAGCTTCGCCTTCCGGCACTTTGCGCACTCTGTCCTTTCGCTTCTCCAGAAAGCGAGCCAGTGAGGCTTTCCTTGCCTGCGGCAGCTCAACTGCACCTCACAATTTACCACATGATGCAATAAGTATCTTCAGAGTTCTTAACCTTCCAGTGTGAATCCCTCACAAATCAGATCATATTAGTACTCCTTTAATTGAGACACATGTAGTATTGGGAACCTCACCTCACCTCACCTCGGCAAACGTACCCGCTGGCTACATTCTACACGAGATAATACACCAGAGGTTCCCGATACAACATCCTAGCCCTTCCTTTTATTCATCCTAATAAGAATTCATCACAAGTTACCAGATATTAGAGTTTATCCCCTCAAAGCAGATATTTGTAGTTATGATCCTTTAATTCAGAATCCATCACTGTTATCCAGAAATTTCCTCCTTGAGAGTCATCCCCCCTAACTGACTGACAGAAGGTCAAGAAACAAACGATTCAAGTAAAACTCTAGAAGTGTGTGAATTCATATCAAGAGGGGATAACTGGAGGTGGTTGAGGGTTGAAAAAGGGGTTGTGTACACACCGTTGGTGGTGGGTGGTGGTCGAATGTTGTTGGAGAACACCACTCCAGGACGTGGTGGAGGCGCAGGAGGCGCAGGTGTGGACTGCGATGGCACTGCCATGGGCGTTTTCAGAAATGGATTATTCCGGCCGGGAGCGGCCACCGGCGGGTTCATGTAGTTTGAGCCGGACCAGGTGTTGCCACTTCCTGCTAACAGCATGATAGCTTGCGCCTTGTCAAACGGCACATCGTCGTACACATTGACCACGCCTGCATAGAAGATGGTGAGTTGCGCCGTGCTCGTAGCTGGCTGCTTGCCACCTCCAGGAGCCGCCCTGTGACATCCCGGAACATGCATGTTTCAGAATCGCTACCCCATTAATGGGGAGCTCATAATGGTTTCCCTGTCTGCGTTTCCCTTTTAGTCTCACTTTTCCCATCGAACCTCAAGATTTGACACTTGTTAAACTTTTCTTTTACAAGCAGGTGAGTCAACATTAAACTGGTGAATAAGCAGCTTTAAGACTCAGTGGGAAAAGTGAGACTCGCAGGGAAATCACGCATATGAGACCCTGGTGATTGGATGTTGAACCAACGCAAACTGTGAGCCTACTGGACCTTAATACGTACCTTGTTACATGAGCATGACTGGGTGCGGTTCCTGCTTGGAATGGATGGTTGTGAAAGGGCGACCTCTTGCCAGCCATAGCCGCGGTTCCATTCGCGTGGAAAGGGACTGGGGTGGGAGACCCAAATGCTCCTTGGTTGGAAGGGTTGTGCTCTGGTTGTGATGCACCTCGCTGTGAGGCTTCGTCCCGGAGCCGTTGCGCGGAGCCGGCATACATGGTTTGTACCTTGCGAGCCTGCGGCTGTTGCATGCGCCAAAAGTACGAGTCACGGTCCTGTTGTTGAGGAAGCAACAACCATGCGTAAGTCTCAAGTCAGCTTTGGGACCGTGCTCACGACGGTTGTTGAGAAAACAGGGTGGAAAATGATCAACTTACAGGAGCAGTGTGCGAGGGGCTTGCAGGGACCGAATTCTGCTCCCTCTTCGGTGACACGACGTCCATGCTCCCACAGTGATTCTCAAACCTTCCTGCAGTCGGTGAACTCCAGGGTTGCTTGCGTAGGCCTGTGCAACACAAGGCACACTGTAAGCTCAGATACCAAATGCCACCCACAAACACTCGATCTAGACATGGTCGCCACGAAATTCCAAGTGACCTCCTTCCATCCTCATTGATGGGAGCGCTACCGTTTGGATCCAAAAGCAACCACTCTCGAGTGTGAAACTACTGGCCCCTCGGAGACGTGGAGACTGTCAGCTATGGAAGCAAGACGAGCAGAGAGCAAGAGTAAACTCACCGTGACGAAGGTTGCCTGGCTATGGGTTCGCTCCGCTACCAACGTGGCCCCTGTTCAGAATGGGCCTCACTCATGGCTACGGCTCTCTCTCTTTCGTCTGCCTCCCTCTCACCCTGTTCCGGTTCCGAATCCCAGCGTACGTCGCCGTCACGTACTCTGCTTCCCTGACGCTCACTTCTGATCCGATTCGCCGCCGCGACAGAGCCTGAGGTGGATCGATAATCAAAATGGCGGATGAGGTTCACTACGCCGTGATCAGTCGGGTTCGTCGCCTTGTCCACAACGTAAAGGTCTGCAGTAGAATCCGTGTGAACTGTTGTGTGGGTGTTGAAGAAGCAAGGACCGTGGTGTTTGTATTGATGTAAGGTAGTCGATGATGGATGATGGACCGGTGAACAATAGTAATAATAAGGGTAATACGGAGCTAGCTGCTACAGGAGAGTACGAATCGATTGAACGTGCTTGGGGGGGAGGTTCATGAGACTCATGAGGAGCGATAAGCGCACGTGCTTTGCATGATGAGCGGTTCCATTCCTCGTTTCCTGCGCCCGACTGCTAACTTACCTTCACTTCCTGACTCACCGGTCGGTGCCCGACATGCAGCCCATTGCCCTGCACTGCCCAGCCAGACCATGACATTCTTGCCTGGTGGCCTAGCTAGTGTGTCGTCACAACCATCCTTCTAGTGCCTATGTAATCATGCCTGTTATTTTTCCGAACTACTGCCCAGATTCTTCCTAAGATTTTCCCTAAAAAGTAACATGCGTGGTATTGTTCCAATGTCCCTTTGTCCGGTGGGCACCGGGTCATTGACATTACAAACAGACACTTTATTCACGCCGGCCTTGCAATAGGGTCGGAGTTTCTATCTATCTAACATGTGTCAAAAGTTGTCACTCAACTATCATCAAATAAAATCATTTCGTAGATCTAGAAAGATAGAAACTCCAGTCCCCACATTGAGGCCGGCGTGAATAATGTGTCCGTTCGTAATGTCAATGGCGCAATGCCCACCAGGCAAAGGGTATTCCTAGATACCGTACATGAGGATCGAATTCAGTTAGCTAGGTGTCGAAATTGAATTTCCACATCAGATTTTGAGAGGTCCACGTTACCCTTAACCAATCACAAGATGACATGTGGCACTTTGGAGACAAAAAGTAATTAATTAATGTTGAAACCGACCACGATGTAGGGTAGGTAGAAACTCCGGTCCTCTTTTGAGGCCAGCATGAATAAAGTGTTAGTGACCTAATGCCCATTGGACAAAAGGTCATTGGAACAAAACCACTCTCTTCTGCCGAGAATGGACACTTTAGTAACCGATACACAAGTAACAAGTAACACAATAAAAGAAACCATGCACTAATGCTCGCACTAATGATTGAGAGTTTGTAAAAATCATTCCTATTCGTGACATGTGACTAATTGTGACACCTCTTAGGGCCTCATTCCATGCACAGTCGGATTGGTTGTGATAATCAGCTCTCTACCATTAAATTAAAAGAAACATAGACAAGTTCCATGCACACCCTGGTAGAGCAATCCAGTATTTAAAATTAGAAACTCTCCACAAGGTAACCTTTCATGTAGCCCACATATGGCCTGATGATATAGGTTACGTTGCAAGTCTGCTTTCAACGTTCACTGAGCATGGGTGAAAGTTGGGACTTCATTTTTGTCATTTTGGTTGTATCTACCGCCTTGAGGCATACATGGAAGCCCGCCTTTAGAGCCTTCTACTTACCCCTTAACTTGTAACTTCTAAGCTCCCAACAGACCATTTTTTGGTCACTACAACATACCTTTTATATTTCAAACAATTGTTGTTTTTACAAGTTGATTGAAATATTAAAAAACCAAGTTTATAAACAAATGAAAAATATTTTAAAATACTAAATCAAGTTTACCTTCCAACGCAATTCGAATTATGTTAATCTAAGTTAAACTCCACAAGGGAGAATTTTTCAAAGTGAATCACCTCAACATTGTCTTAGTGTTATAAATTTTACTATTTATATAAAGTAATGTTATGATGTTCCCTCCATCAGTTTTTTTTTGGAAGTTTTCAAGAGATAAACCAACTATGCTAAATTTTAAACACTAATAGTAAAAACTATAATTTACACAAATTTTCAAAGGTTAATGCTCTTAGATTCATTAAATAAATATCTAAAGTTTTTTTGAAAGTTTGATTGTATAGATAATTTGTAGAGATGATGTCCTATATTTTGTCTATTGAACCAAACTTCATCAAATGTATGAAAGGTACATATTATAACACATTCACGTTTTTTTCCAATACTCCTTGGGCTTTAAAGGGTTAATTGCCCGAGCATTCATTTTTTGGACAATGTCCATAATCACTACACAATTTCTCATTCGTAATTACATTTCTCGGGTTTTTTTAGATGATTTTTTCAAGTATTTACCCTCACGTAAATGAAAAAAAATCAGGATTGAATTTACTAAGTCCATCCATTCCATATGAGCTTCTATTTCAACAAAAAATCTATTTAAGGCTTTGGGTTGTTGAATGTGCATTAAATCCATACTTTAAGGCTAACATACAAATGAGAGTTGTAAATGACTTTTTAATGACATCCGTAGGGTTGAATTAAGTAATAATGCCAGAATATGTTTAATTTAAATATAAAATATTATTGTTTCATTTATATGAAAAAAATATTCATTATCTTAGTATGAATTTTGGAATGATTAGCCAAAAGTGTATCATGTACAACATTGAATCATCTTTTGCATAATGTGCAATATCTCATCTTTTAAAATTATCTTTTAGTTGCTTACAAAGAGATCTCGAGACACTTCAATTAAACTTCAATAAGACATAAATGGACAACTTCACTACTATTGAAGAATAAAAATTTCAACCAATTACAATGAATTACAAGATGAGAGTATTAAAATTTTAATTTTAGTGAATTTTCAAAGTTTAAAAATCATTTGAAAAATATTGAGGCATTTTATTTCAGATTCAACCATACGAATGTTCTTGTAATATAGACGTCTTTATATATATATATATATATATATATATATATATATATATATATATATATATATATATATATATATCCATTGGAGTTGAAGCTCAAAAAAGTTAAAGGAGCCTCATTTTATAATACATTTAGATATTGCCCAAACCTTGTAGATACTTAGGGTTTAAAGAATATTTTTAATTTTAGCCTCAAAAAATATAGAACTAATTTATGATTCATGAGATATATATAAATTCTTCTCACAGATGATGCCTTAAAAACCAATGTTATTTTTTTTGGCAATTTAAAGCTTTTGGCAGCTATTTTTAAGCAACTACCACAAACTTTGAAACACAAAAACAAAACGATGTTAAAAAATCATGAGAACATTTATTCATTATTAGCAATTCATGGTCAATTGAAAATGTTTTGAAATTGAGGAAACTAAGCCCAAGGGGCTTGGTATGTCTTTTAAGAGATAACATCCTTTCAGTGCCTTTTTCAGAGAAACATGGGAATGGAATGTCATACTTGAACAAAAAATGGCAGTGGAGGAATATGATAAATTTTGCTTCAAGGTCAATGTAAAAATTATTCAAAATGTGTAACCAATTTCGATTAACCCTTTAGTGCCCAGGGTACTATAGCTTAGAGCCCTCGATTTCAGTAGATTTTTTCACTGTGGTTGAGACTACCAAAAATAGAATGGGTTAAATTAGAAAGTAACCATACAATTCTATTCTCAACTCGAGAGCACACATTTTATTAAAATTTGAGAATCATCCGATGGTGGGATCGGAAGATTATAGTATGTATTTGAATTGTATAATGCACGCTCAAAAACAAGATTTTAGGGGGTGAGTGACTTCAAAGTTAAATATAATTTGAGGTAAATTTTCAAAAATAAAAGCAAAGAAGTTCAGCTATGCCCTATGTCAACACCTCTCCGTTGCAATCTTTCATATCAAAAATAGACTCACACATAATTATTGTGAGATTTATAAGCGAAAGTGACTTGTCCATGTACAGTTTAGGACAAAATTTCATACGTTGAAAATTGAGAGGAGTGGGTACATTAGTCAAGATCGGATTACACACACTAATGGAAGATGAAGAAGAGAACACAATCCAAAAAAATAAAACAAGATAACAAACTTCCAAACACAATAAATACTACACAATACATATGTTGTATTTGTAAGTATTTACTGTATTTTCAAGTATTTGCAGTATTTTCGCGTTCTGTTGATAGGTATTGTGATAGTTGTACAATTCCAAATTGAAAATTTATTTTTCTGGAAGGTGCGTAATGTAAGTGGGCAAATCTGAACTTCAAAACTGAAGTTCCAATTCTTCACGGATTCTCTGCTATTTGCATTTCGGACGTTGTAGTGACCATAATGTGGTTTGTTGGGCACTAAAGGGTTAAACATATAGGGTAGTTGCATAGTACGGTGTACCTATTTGATGGTTAAAAGAACTTGCATGCAATGCACATTTAGCATTTTTGTCAAAATCACTTTTTTCAAAACATATTAAAACTCATTTGTGATATTTTGAACTAAATTGTCTTAACAAATGGTGAGATTGATGTATATGAAATCTAAAGATACATTCTCTATTTGTCTAAAGGCTTTACATTAACAAATATGAATATTTGAAAGTACCCTTTTGAACAAAAAACGCAATGAACATGATTTAAAGTTCAATGATGAATATTGTGCATGGTTTCTAATCTTTTTGCAAATTTAGCTCAAAGCCAATGTGTAATGTCGTATATAGATTACTATAATGGTTTTGAATTTCTTCAAATCTTCTTTTACATGCTTAAAATGCCTAAATTCTTAAATATGTCTATTTTAAGTAAAATTTCAATACAAAAAGTATTGTATCAATGCATTGTGTTTGCATCAAAAATATTACAAATGCACAAGGTTCTCTAATCTAGCAACCTGTTTTTTTTAATTGAACGTGCATTTGTATTTTAAGGAATGGTATGAATATTAATTACTTTTCATAGTCCTCTAAGTTTATTTCCATCCAATAATCTTATATTGAGCTTGAAAGGTCCAAAAAAGGCCAAAAACTACAAACGTGACCAAAATAGTGGAACATTGTTGTGTGCAACTATCCTATAGGCTTAAATTGTTATCAAACTTTACAATAGTTATAAACAAGGGCAATGATCAATTCTACATTGATAACCCTTAAACGTCAAAAAACCCACACAAATTTGTTTTGAGAAAATAATCAAGGAAAATGTGAATTTCTCAACCAAAATTGAAATGGATTAGTGCTTTGGAAAGGTGATGAAAAAATGAGGTTGAATTTAGCAAATATGCTTGTTTTAGAAAATTATACATTCCAAAGAAATTAGAAAGAAAAATCGGTGGGAAGGAAGGGGAGGAAGTCGAGTAGCTTGAGATCTTCATTGATACTAGAACTACCAGAGCTATTCAACAAAAAAAAATGTTTTTTTAATACGATTTTAAATCCAATCCAGCAAAGCTTACTACAGGGCCCAACTTCCATTGTATTTTTTAATTTTTGGACGAGTGACACTATTCACTCGATTCACTGTTCATAGAAGATTTGGTTGTAACTTGTTGCGATGGGTTGAAATGCAATACTCTACGTGTAATGATTTTGGAGATTTTTTGGTTGCTTAATTTTATGAGTTGACTTTTTCAAGACAACTTTTAGACTAAAATCCTTGGAATTTTTGGTGAAACACTTCAACACAAAATGAGACATAGAAGTTTCACAAATCAACTTTCTTATCGGATCACACAAGCATGGAGCTAACTTCTTATAGAAAATTTAGTAAAAATTTCACACTACAAAAAGTGCATGATAGATAAGAGAACAAAGTTTTCTTCTGTACATTATGCAAAATATACATGGTTGGGGGTAGTTGCACACTACGGTGTCCTTGTTTTTCAATCACGTTTGTAGTTTTTGACCTTTTTTGACCTTTCAAGCTCAATATAAGGTTATTGAATAAAGAAAAAACTTATATGACTATGAAAAGTAAGAGATATCCATGCCGCAAAATACAAATATGGTGATCAATTTTTAAAATAAGTTGCTAAATTAGAGAACCTTGTGCATTTTGATGTTGTCACAATTCACTATTTTTGTCAAATGCATACCATTTGTAGTGCTTTTTTTGGAATTTAAACTTCAAACTTCTTGTACATATAGAATGTCACTTATTGTACTATTTCCCTCAATTTTTAATTTAGGGATATTTTCTATATTGTTGTGTTACTTAATATTGACATATTTTAGCATTTAGGCTTGTTCAACATGTAAATGAAGATTTGAATAAATTTAAAATCACTATAGTAACCTATATAAGTTATCACACATTGGCTTTGAGTTCAATCTACATTTTTTTTTAAAACCATGCATAATATTCATCATTGAACCTTCATCATGTTCATGTTATTATTTTTTTTAAAGGGTACTTTCAAATTTTCAAATTTCTTAACATAAACCCTTTAAAGAAAAAAAGAATACATCATTAGATTTTATATGCATCAATCTCAAAATTTGTCAGATAAAATTAGTTTTAAACATCGACAATGAATTTTAATATGTTTTGAAAAAGAGCGATTTTGACAAAAATGCAGAGCGTGCATTGCATGCATGCTCTTTTGGTCACCAAAATGATACACCGTACTATGAAACTACCCAAGGGCGGTTAGGGATTAAAGTTATGAGTATTTGTTGCAAACTTCATTTCTATATATGTTTTTTTCTTATTTTATTTTTTAACCTTTTAAAACAATTTTAAAACAACTTTAGACTAGAGTTTTGAGTTTCAAATGACCTAGATGGGGGGAAGGGGCCCTCAAATGACATGCATAAAGGGCCATTAAACAACTCGTTAGAAGGGCTGTAAAACAACCCATTTGTGTGAGTTGGGTGGGGGAAAATAAATCCGCACGATGGAGGGATGAATTTTGTTTGTTTCAAGGCCCTAAAACGGACAACTTCAGAAGCCTTGAAACCTCAAAGAGGTTCAAATGCCCAACTTCAAAGGGCTCACTTCTTAATATATTATTTGTAGATTAATTGTGGTTCCTAAACTAGTCTTAAAATTTAGAATGTTGTGCATGCATAAATATCGAATTAACATTTCAGGAACAAAGAAAATAATACAAGGTATTGGTTGTTATTTCCATGCGAAGATAGATAGATAGAAACTCCAAACATGTTCTCTAGGCCGGCGTGAATAAAGTGCATGTTCATGATGACAATGACCAAGTGTTCACTGAACAAAGGGCCATTGTAACAAAACGTGCAATGTGAACATATAAATGCGCCTATTTTACCTCTAAAAAAATAAAATTTTACCTCCAAAAAATGAAGAATACCCTGTCTTAGGTCTCACGTGGTTTCTACATAAGATTCTTTAGCTCTTGTGAACTGTACCTTGGAATAAGAATCGTTACACAACAATCGATGTAGCAAATTTTACAATATTGAACATGATGGAAGAGGGTTGGAAGTCCCCAGTAGCCCTACCTCAAGAATCACATGTTTTGAATCTTTTATCTTTCATGGAGTGAGAGCAGAAGGATTAACCCTAGCAAGGGCTAAGGGCCGACTTCCATGTGAGGATCGGTCCGGTGGAAGGCAGTAGAAGACAAAAAACGAGGTCTCAACAGTCACCGATACTCCACCCATTTCGGTGCAAGGAAAAATTATACTCCTGAGTTCCACCTATTTTCACCGATTCAGTGGAGCTCCCCTCTTCTGCGGCTTGATCACCGATCACCCACCACATGGAAGTCGGCCCTAAGAACCGTATGTAAGGATGAGGTGATATTATACGGATGAGGTGTACAGCCTCACATGCAGTGACGTATGTATGACATACGTCATCTACTGTATATGTGCCGACTAATACTGTAGAGTACAGTACTGCACTGGTAGCTAGTGCTAAAGTATGCAACATGTGTCCTCTACAGTTGCCAGGGAATGTTCCTACCCCGCTGCTCCCTACCATTTGGGAACAGTGGGCTATGGGAACATCATGTACTCTACTGTACACATGTGGGGCTCGATTTCAGTACGTACCTCATGGGCGGCTTGCCAAAATTATATTTATATACTGGGCTCAGTCCATTTTTATTGAAATTGCCTTTTCCATTAAATTTTTAAAAATACTGTGGTCATACAAGGTGGTTACCCCCTTCCCAACTGAATAAGAAATACGGATATGAGGCATTCATATTATTATTATTATTTATTTATTTATTTATTATTTTAATTTTAATTTTAATTTTTTTATAGAGGTAGGCGAGAAGAAATAGATTCCAACACAAGTTGAAACATAATTTTTGGATGAAGAATGAATTAGTTATAAATTTTCAAAGTTGAAGTATGACGCATTCCCATAGGTACACCTCTTTCTGTCTAAAGAAGATTTGTATTGCACATACTAATGATGCTTAAACCAACAACAACGAATCCATAATCACACTTACATATACTAAAACCAACAAGAGAAAACCCATTACCAACTGTAATTCATGCTACAACCAACATCATTACAACATTGATTGCGGACAATGCCCCTAGTTGTTGGTGAAAGGAGCGAGTTGGTAATGGGGTAACCACCTTAAGTTCAATTTCTTTCACTTGTGTAAAAAATGTAAAAAGAAAAAAAGGATTTGTTCATGGCACTGACGGCAAAACATAGTAGAGCACTTAATGAAGTCTTCATTTTCCATAATTGGAAGGTTACCTACATTTGGGATCATTGTCTTTAATTAAGAGCATGTCTACGAGCATCGGCAATGTCAACTTCCATCAAGTGAATTACCACGGGGGCCTACAAAAATGAAAGAATTGAAGTTCTAGGCATGACTCTCGAAGGGGAGAACCACCTTCTACGAGTGGTACGATCTTTTGTAGAAGGTGAAAATTAGATCACATTAACCCCTAAATGTCCAACCATCCATAAAGTAGACGATGTACACAATCAAACACAATTTTCTCATCCATCATTGACTTTTTGTAGTGTGGAGTTTTATACTAATGTATAAAAATATTGATGATAGAAATCGCAAATCTAATCGAATGAATAGAATTTAAAATTTATAATGTACAACTTCTATTTATACATTAAGTTCAAAATATCCCTTTGGATTGCATTTTATGATGCATCTTTGCAAATGTGCTGAATTTTCGCCAGGTCGTTACATTTGTAATCATGTGGCTAATCACAACAAAGGAAAAAAAAAATAACAGAATAATCGCCTGATGCTTTCCACTGTCGCATGATGTGTGGCCTGATTGCCAGGTTTGTTGGATGTGCTATAGCCCTAGTGACATTATCGTGACATGTTGTCAACTACCTTTGTTGGCCTTGACGTTCACCCCCAAAACCCTAAATCGCCTCCTTTTGAGCCCAGACAGATCATATATTGTACACGACTAAAGATTCAAAGTAAGTTTCAACGTACAACGTATAACCTTTGCCTGTTTTGCTCTTAATAAAATCCACCACTATAGCCCATTTGTCATACTTCCACAAGGTACGCAACTTTCATATTCAACAAAAGCAAAGTGACATCAGCCTTTACTTAATCCTTAAACGTCAAGAGGGCCTGGATGGGGCAGCCCGAAAAGAATCTAAATTTTTTTGCCATTTTTTTTTTTTTTTTTTTGCAAAAACGGCTCTGCAGTGCACTGCTGGCTAGCACTGTAGCACTGCTGAACTTCAGCTGCCCCAACCTCAAAACTTGTTCAATTTGATAACTTTGATTGCTTACCAACGATTCCACAATCTCTCAAATTGAGGCAAAATTTTGGAATTAGATCGCTTTTTCAGTAGCTTTCCAACGCAACAAATCTCGCTTGATTTGGTTGAGATATGAAACTTTTTTCTCCAATTATTCCTTTATACCAAACCCGTGGGGCTTGCTTTGACGTTTAACCCCTAAAGGACCAATCAACCCTATTATGCTTGATTTTTGGTCAAACGCCCCAAAAATCAAGTGTTTTTAGTTTAATTGTAATTGGTGTTTCATTAGATGTTTAAGTTAAGTTAATCTACATCTTTTGACCATTGGGATTGGAGAATAGATTTCATTTGAATTTTTTCTACCCTTGAGAAATTTGAATTTTGAGTGTTCAAAATACATAGGGCTTTCTAAAAATGATCCAATCGTAGGTCTCTTTTAATTTTTTCACTTTCAGTTTTTTACTCCATGTAAATATTACTTTTATCTACATTGAATATAATTTTTCATGTTAAATTTGAAAAAAATGTATTTATTTTGAATTTTTACCTTATTTTCATAATAAAATTTGTAAATATTCAAACTATTTTCCAATCATGTTGAAAATTTTGTCATACCTTCATAATGTTGATGACTATCTATGAAAAATTATAAATCATACAATGTGATATTTCAAGTATGCAAATTATAGTGCTTTGACTTTTACAAAAGAGGTGAGGACCTTTAGGGGTTAAGGGTTAGAGCATGCCCAACAGCATCCTTTTTTCACTCACCAACGCATGCAAGTTGGTGTGAGAGAATTAGGAACTTCCCCAACAACAAACATCAAGCATGCTTAGAATAAAGGTCATTAATCAATTTTAAACTACTACTTTTGTCTCTACTTGAGACAATCATAATGATGGAGAATAAGTTTACTAAAGTTATCTTCATAAAGTGGGAGCATGGTTTTGTCAGAGAGTAAGACAAAGTGCTTGATGGGGAAATCACCTCCGCCATATGAACAATATTTGGAGTTGAAATATCAAACTCCAAACTATGAGAGGCACTTTACCAGTCAAAAATAGCGTTGGTGAGTGAAAAAAGGATGCTGCTGGGCATGCTCTTAAGGCTGAAAAAAAATTCCCATAAGCCTTTTTGCTAATGAGCCATTTTTCCCACCTTCAGTGTCCTGAACTGCTCTATTATATTATGGGACGTCGTCGATGCATTCCCATGTCAATGATTGCGTAGAATTAATTAAAGCTTCTTATTATGACTGCGTAGAATTAATTAAAGCTTGATAGTTGACACTCATCAATTCGAGGCTTCTTCAGATGAAGCAACCCAGAACCTGCTGTATTGATCACGTTTCTCTCCATCTACCCCAAATAAGATACTCCGTATAAAGTTATTATATCTCTAAAGGCCCCTTCACACCTGGCCTTATGTAATAGTTCCGAGTTTCCTGTAAGACCAAGAATTAAAAAACCCCCATCTGGTTTCACACTTAGTTGGTTGAGGGTTGTGGTTTCCGTATAGTACGGGCAGAATTACGTATTCTGCGTTCACATATACGGGGTATTTTAACAGTAACTGCCAGGTGGCCTTTTGATGTGAGGAGGCGTTCACACAGGACCGATAGTGGGAAGGGGGTCTTATGTTGTCAAAATCTGTCTTTTTGTTCTGCAGGCTGTCTTCTCTTCTTGAGCTTGTCTTCTCTTGCTCAGGCTGTCTTTTCTTTGCTCCCGCTGCATACCAATTTATGCATTGAGGTATTCCATTGATCCGCGGCATTCAGTGTTTGCGCTTGCTGCATTCTATGATAATTCATTGGGGTCAGTGTGTGAGCGGGGCGGATTGTTCGTGAAGAGCTAGGGTATGGTTCTGATGACCTTATTTGTACCTGAAGCGATCGAAGAATTCCATCCTGCATTTGACGGTGACTGTGGGAACCCGGAAGCGGTACGGACTCGTGCGGAAGAGCCTCGTGATCAATTTGTTGAACCAGTTCCAGTATAATCTCAAAGGGAGTAAGTTAATTGTGCTTACAGCGATTGAGAATGCCAGGGAGCGGATGTTGAAGGTCAAGATCGGGAAACGCGCGGCTCTTTCGTTCAACCTCTATTAGGTGTCATCCACTCGCTCCATTGTGTTTTTAATGTTCTTTGTGTGAAATTTGCGAGATTTTTCTCATTGTTGAATCTGTCCGTCGAATTTTAAGCTAGTTTCGCAGTGTCAATCTTTTTGTGTATCCTCAGATTTCTCTGCAGAGGTTTACTCTTGTAGTTGAATTTCTAGTTTTTGAGTTCCAACATTTTATGTTGGCAGACCTGATGTTGTGCTCCGAAATGGTGGCGGAGGTTTCTTAAATGCTCGTGGTGCACCGTTGTTGCTGCTGTTATTGATCATGACCGAAATTTACATTTGATTTCGCGTGAAGACTGTGATGACGCAATGTGAACCCGGCAGTACAAAACACCGCTCTTTCATAAAAGAGCACAAGGAGGGAGATTACATAAGAGCACGAGTAAGGCTCTGAAATCTTCAGTTTCAGAAGAATCCTTGTTACTTAAAAACTGGCACATATATCGTAGCTTTCCGAAAAGTATTGTAGCAGTTTCCAAAAAGAGCACTCTTATCGACATGCCACATGCGATGCCACGTAGGTTCGGTAATTGATAAACAACGCAGGTGGGAACACCCACGAAAATAATGCAGATAATATTCAGATAGATAGATAGATAGAAACACCAACCCAAATATGAGTCGGCGTGAATAAAGTGTCCGTTCGTAATGTCAATGACCCGATGCCCACGGGACAAAGGGACATTGGAACAATACTACTCTCCCCTTTCGAGGATGGACACTATAGTAACCAAAACAAAGTAACAGTAACAGTAACAAGAGGAAAAAAGCGAAGTAATGGTGGTTGAGTGTTAGTTGTATAAAGGTATGTTTGGTGTTAATTTCTATCACCAAGTCATGAGTTCTTTGGTTGATTGGTGAAGGGCGTTGTATCACGATTATGTGGTCCGGGTTTGAAACCAGTTGGGCTCGTTGAGCAGTGGTGTGATACACATGGCTTGGTACTGCTAGTGAGTTGTCATGGCAGGAAAGTTGTACCAACCAACCGGCCCGTCCTATCCCCTGAGACAAGTTGAGCTAGTTGTTTGAAGAGAGTGGCTAGCAGTGGTTTTCATCACTACCCCCCTCTTTTAATGTACTACGTCTGTTGGTATTGTTTGGTTATTCTCTATACGTCTTTTATGTAAAAGGATAGAACCGGCATATTGTATGGCAATGGTATTTATTGCTTTGAATGTGTGTTTTATGGAGGTTTCGCATATGTTGAATTTTGTTTCTAGTTGTTTCATAGAGGGGATGTGTGTGGTTCCTCTAGCTCCAGCTGTAATGACTATGATAGGATCTACTTTCCAGCCTTGTTGTATAACATTGTTAATTAGAGGTTGGTATTTTAAAAGTTTTCTGCCAATTGTTTCTGGTGAAAATCTGTCGTTTGTGTATGTGAATTCTATAAATTGCACGGAAAGGTTATCATCAGGGATTAGAGGCGGTGGGCTTTGGTATGGGAGACCTTTAATGCATAGGATATCTGGTTTGAATCTGGCATTACATTGACATCTTTGTTGATTACAAGTACATGGTAATAACCATGGGGGAACTGTATTTTCTTGTGGGTTATTGTTGAATGTGCCCGCATTCATGAGAGTGTAGCATCTTGATTTATTTGATGATAATATTAATTTTCTTAGTTCCCAGACCGCTTTATTGTGTCTTTTGGTTCTTAGTGCATGTATGTGGTGTTGTTTGCATATTAAAAGTACATGTAGCCATGTGTCTGCATCTTGTGAGTTACATATGGGACATGTTTTTGAGGGGAATCTTTGTATGCCGAAGATTAATTGTTTTCTGGCATTACCCATGTATTGACCGGTTCTAAATTTTAGTATGCTTATTTTTTGTGCGTCTGTTATTTCTGGGTTTTTCCAGAAGTCATTGGACATTTCGTTATCTATGATGGGGTTTGTTGTCCATTTGTTGATGTTGGGAAAGTGTTCTGCCAGTAGTTCGAGGTTATGTTCACGGTCATGTTTCTTGATGTATTCTTCCAAGCATCTAACTGGGCCTTTGTCTGGTCGTTTGAAACGACCGGGCCAGGTATCTTTTTGGAAGTAGTAAGGTGTGGTATGTGCAAATTCGTATGGGTTTGCTGCTGGTTGATAGCCTCTTTTCATGGTTCCTTCTTTTGCGAGTTGATCTGCGTGTTCATTTCCGTTAATTTTGGTGTGTGCTTTAACTTTGTAGATTGTGGTGGGTTGTGTACGCTTTTGTAGCATTTCAACCATTTCTTTTAATATGTTTTTATCTGCGTGGTTATTTTGTTGGGTGGGGTGTTTTAATTGTGTGTTTAGGACATGTATACAATTGAGGCAATCAGTAAAAATATGTGCAGGTTCGTTCATATATCGAGTGGTGATTAGTGAAAGTGTTTCGTGTATGGCCATTAATTCTGCTCTGAAGCATGTTTGTAGCCCAGGCAATCTTTTGGAGATTTGTACATCTGGTTTTGTTGAGTTGTATATGCCATATCCAGCTTTTTCTTTTTTCCAATGGCCATCATCTGCTTCTTTGGGTGGTAGAAAGGATCCATCTGTGTAATAGCTGTATTGTGGTAGAAACTTTAGTGTAGTGTTTATTTCGAAGTTTGGGAAGGGATCGATCCACGTGTTTTGTAGATTGTTATGGGGTGGGTATAGAAGTTTGTTCCATTTTGTGCTTTTGTTAACTTTTGTGTTTAATGGTGTTGGTGGTGCTATTTGTGTATGGTATTGTGTAATTTGTAGATTTACAATTGCTGTGTTTATGGTGTTTATTTGGTTTATAGTGCCAATGTTGTTGTTTTGATGATGAATACACCATATGTGTAGTGCAAGTGGTTCGTTTCGGGTTTAGTTGGGTACTAGTGGGATTGTTGGTTCGACATATGTAACGGTGTCCGCGGCAAAGTGTATAATGGCGTGCGTATCCGGAAAGGGTCCGTTGTACGGTGATAGGTTTTGGTACCAATTGGTGTCCGGGATTGCTAAAATGGTGACAGTTTTTGGGTCTTGTTTTGCTGCTAGTCTAGCCCAATGTATTGCTTGTTGTGCTGTTTCGGCGTCATTTGGGTGAGCATATCCAATACCTTTCCATTTGTATTGAAAGGCTGTTCCTTGTGAGCCAAAAATCTTATCTCTGGCGAATGTAGAGAAGAATTGGGTAGATTTCATTGAACATGTAATTGGTGAGGAAAAGTATGAGTGTGTGATATTAAATGTTGTTATTAGTGTGTCTAGAATGCTGGATGGAATGGTATGGTGTGGTGTTTTTATTGTATTCTTTTTGTGGTTTTTGTGTTCATATCTTTGGTATAGCCAGACTACTTCTGTTTCAAATGATTGTATAGCAGGTATTAGTCTGTGGTTGTTGTGTTTATTGTTGTTATATTGTTGCCATAACCATTTTAATCTTGTAGTTGGAATGGTGGTGATATATTTACCGATGTCATTATATATGTGGGTTTTATCGTTTTGTGCTTGAATGGTGTACTTGTTTGTGTCTATGTCTCTGTCTGGGTTGCATTCACTTGTGTATGTTTTGATGTAGGGGGTTATTGTTGGGGGTGGGATGTGTCTAGTGTCTCTGTTTTGTTCTAGTGTAAATTGTGTCTTTATAATATTTTGATAATGTTTGTTTTTAAAATCTGTATAGTAATTTGTAAGTAGGTTTATATTATGATGTATTACTGTTGGTAGATTTAGTGGGAATAGTTCGCGTTGTATTAACCATTTATTATATGTTGTATGGTTTGAGTCTATCCATTGGCATAGATAGGTGTTGTATTTTTTTGGTATTTTATATTTGTCTTTAGTTGTAATTGTTTTGTGGTTTAATATTGTGTGAATGGGGAATCTTATGGTTTCATTTTTTATGTTTTGTGGTGGGGCTGGTTGTTGTGGAGGTTGAGGGAGTTGTACGGGATTTGTTGGTGTTCTTGGTAATATTCTATGGTTGTATATTTTGTATTTATCTTTTAGAGTACGGGATGGTGAGTGTATTTGACATGGGTTTGGGCAGTCTTCTTCACATTTTGGTTCACAGAAGAGTTGTTCTGCTATGTTTAGTGCACTTTTGTCTAGTTTAGTTGGATTTTGATAGTATATTTTAAATTCTTCTGGTGACATTAGTTTTGTACTGTTCGGAAGGATGATTTGATTGATATTGTAAATTTTGTGTGCCATTAATTTGTATAATAATTTGATGGAGAGTTTCGGGTCTAATAGTGGTAGGTCATTTGTGACTGCAGATCGCCATTCTTTTTCTAGTTCAGTCATGTCTAGTTGAAAATTTTCTTCTGTACTCTTAAGGTGTATACCAACTTCTGTTTTTAGAAGGAATAATGTCCGTGTTATAGGTGATGTGATGCAGTCTTGGCGTTTAATTCTTGGGATGGCATCGGCACCTCCAGCTTTGACAAGTATGTGTTGTATAAGTCCTTTATATATTATTCCTAGTCTTCCTTTGTCGTTGAGTGCATTACGAAGTTGTTCCCCAATGCATCTAAGGTAGGCATTTTTTAGAGAGAAGGCTTCTAGTCCAAATAAATCATGGGGTAGTTGTGTTATTATGTTTGCAGTGCTTCTAGGTAGTCCACATATTGTTTTTTGGATTGCAATAATTTTCTTATCCAGTTTTTTAATCGTTGGAAGTGAATATGGGACTGCATAGAAGCTGTAGGCTATGCCTGCTCTGATCACTGTGTCTACCATACTGATTCTTTGTTTGATGGTGGCAGGACATTTTGATAATTGTGTACATTGGTCTATTATTTTAGTTGTGGTGATATGTGTTTGGAGTTTCCATTTTAGTGATGGAACTAATTGTATACCTAAGTATACATACGGTTCGTTTTGATGGAGTACTGGTAATGTCTGGTCTCTGTAATTGATTTTTTGGTTTATGATGTGGGTTTTAAATTTGTTTGGTGGCATTTTGGATTTATTTGGGCAACCGGTAACGGCGCATTTTGTGATTCCCAAGTCCATGCCCGCCCATTCACAAAATTTGTCGATTTTGTTTAGTTGTATTTGTAGTGCTTTTGTATTGTTTGATATAGCGGCTAAATCGTCTGCGTATGCTGCAGAGCTAATTTGGATTTCTGATGTACCAAATTTGTAGCCATTATTCCCTCTTTGTAGCCATCTTAGAAGTGGTTCAAGAAAGATTATGAAAAGATATGGACTAAGTGTATCTCCTTGTATGGTTCCTCTTTGAATGGGTATTGGTTTTGTTTTGCCAAAGTGTTCACCAGTAAAAATGGTGTTTGAATGGGAGTAGATGTTCCCAACTAGCATAATTGCATCTTCTGGGTATCCAAGGTCTTTCATTATAGTTAGGAGTCTTGGATGATCTAGTGAGCCAAATGCATTTTTGAAGTCTATATAAAGTAGATATATGTCTTGGTTCTTAAATTTTGCATCTTCTAGTGCTGCTATGAGGAGTTGTAATTGTCTTGCTGTACTTCTTTCTGCTCTGAATCCTTCTTGACTATCGTGTAGGATTTGGTATTTTTCACCGTATGCTGATAATATGTAAGTTAACGTACTGGTGAAGAGTTTGTATATTGTGTTTGCAAGTGCTATAGGTCTGTGGTTTGGCAGTTGTGCTGGGTTTCCTTTTTTGTAAAGTAGTATGGTTAGACTAATTTTCCATGAGGTTGGGATTTGTTTTTGTTTGTAGCAATGAGTGAAGAATAAAAAGAGTAGTTTTTGGAAGTTTTCAGGCATGTTTTTTAGTATTGAGTTGGGAATTTTGTCTGGACCTGGTGTTTTATTATTGGATAGGTTTTTAAGACACATTTCATATGTTTCTTTGTCAAAGTATTTATAAAGTGGTGTTTGTGGGTGTCCTCTTTTTTCTATTACAAAACCATCAAGGTCGTGCCATGGATATTGTCTGACTCCGCAAGTACATTGTATTTCGTGTTCAGGTTGGTAGTAGCATGTTGGTACTGTAGGTCTATTGCTAATTGATTGTTGGATGTGGATTTCATTTGCTATGTCTTCTGGGCTGGTCAGTATGTTGTTGTTTCTGTCCACAATGCAGTCTAGTGGTGGTGTTTCTTGATTTTTGAAGACTTTCTTGTTTATTTTCTTTGGGCTTTTGTCGTATAGTTGTCTGTATTTTTGAATTGCCTTTTTTATACAACTTTGGGTGAATTTTGTAGTGATTTTTCGTGCTTGTGTTTTTGCTATTTTGGCTATTTCTACTAATGATTGTATCCATTCTATTTGGTCATGTTCTTGGGTTGGTAGTGGTGGGATGTTTACATTTGTATGGGTTTTTAATTCTTCAATTATTGGATGAGTTTGCCAGTTATGTATATTTTTTGTTGTGTATATTGTTTTTCTAATTAGATGGTATGTGGATAGGTGTTTTTTCCATGATTTTTGTAGTTTTCTCGGTAAGAAGCCTCCTTGTTGAGAGGTGCGGTTTGTTAGTGTTGGGAGTGGTGGAGCACTATAGGTTTCTTGGATTTTGTCTGATATTTTTTGTATCAAGTGATCTAGTTTTGAGCATGATGTTTGCCATTGGACGTCTGTTAGTTGATCGTTTGATAATACTGTGACGAGTTCATTTATTTGTAGAGCATTTTCTTCAAAGTATTCTATTTTGAATTTTTCCATATTTTCTTGTGGTATGGGGTTTAGAATTCTTGTTGTTTTGTTTGTTATTGGAATGGGTCTTGCTAATAAGACATTCGGTGGTATGTGTAGTGTTACTGGTGAGTGGTCAGAGTTAAGGTTGTGGTCGTTGTCTGTGGTTGATGTGTATGAAGTATTATCTTGTGTTTTGATATAGTATCCATCTATTAAACTGGTTTGGTTATAATTTTGACCCCCTTGTCTGGAATATGGGCAGTTTGTTGGGATATACTCTAATTGTAGATTATTTGTAAATGTTCTCCATTCTATATCTTCCATTTGTGGTGGGGTTGTGTCGGTATTATTTTTACGTTCAATAAGTGCTATGTCTCTATTAAAGTCTCCACACAGTATGTATGTGGTATTTGGGTGTGCATTGATTTGTTGTGTTATAGTTTGTTGGATCAATGGTATATATTGTGTATCTTCTACATGAGATGGCATATACATGTGAATGATTAGCCAAGTTTGTAGTGGTTTATTGTCTATTTTTGTTATTTGTAAATAAGGTGATATTTCCTTGGGAGATGGGATTTTGGTGATGTTACCGGGATACGCGTATTTTTGGTGTATTATTGTGAGGAGGCCTCCTCTTGCGGGTACGTATGGCATTCGTTGTTGCATGCATTTTGTTAGGGCGTGTGTGTTGTTAAAAATCAATTTGTATTTTGGAAATAAATTTTGTATGTATTTGGTGGATTTTGTAGCAGTTATTTTAGTTTCTTGTATTGTGATGATAGCGGGTTCATCTGGTGTGTTGATTAGTTCTTGTAGGTTTGGAAGGGCCATATTTAGTGAAGAGGCATTCCAAGTAATAAATCTCGTATTATGGTTTGTTGTACGAATTTCTTGTAGTTGTACTATAGGTATGTCTGGGAGAGGTGGAGGGTGCGTGTATTCTTGTAATGGTTCATATATTTTTAATGTTTCTTCTAACAAATTAATGGGGAGGAATGGGAATTTATTGATTATGTTTTGAAGGGTTATTGGGCCATTATGTTGATGTATAAAAGTATAGATTTCTTTATGAATTGTATTTGGTGGATTTATTATATTTTGATTCTTGTTTGTAAATTCTGTATATGGGTGTGTAGTTAATATGTGCCTTTCTGGTGGGTTTTGGAGTAAGGATATTTTTTCTAGCAGTAATGTTGTCCAATCAGGGTTGGGAATTTGTATTAAAAGTTGATCACATGTTTCTTTTGATGGACTTATTGTAACTATGAGTGCGTATAAAATTCTTGGTGATAGATGATGTTGATTTTGGTGAATATAATTAGATATGTGTGGATAGTCGTTACTGGCTTCCGCATGATTGGGATGGGTTCTTTTTAGTATAGATGCGAATTGTTCTGCTAAATGTTGGTACTCTGGTTGTAATTTAATCGTGCTTGGTATAAAGTATGTTTTGGCTCTTCTTTTATGTGTAGGTGGATGTGTTTTTAGTAAGTCGGGCATGGGCCCGGGGTTGGATTCGATGTCCCCGCATAATATCAATAATTGGTGTTCAAAGTTTCTTTTTAGGGGAGTTTTTTGGGCTTTGTTTATTTGTCTATTTTGGACGAGGTCGTTAGGCCGAGTCCATTTATTTTGTTTGGTTTTATTTTTGTTGGGTTTTCTGTTCCTTCTTTTTGTTTTATGTATAATGTATTTTGCATGTTGATTGTTTTTATTTATTTTGTCATGGTTGTTTGACTTGTTTTTGTTTTTGGTATTGGTTTTGGGTTTGGTATTTGTATTGGGCTTGGTATTTGTGTTGATAATTGTTTTGGTATTTGTGTTGATTTCTGTACGGGTATTTGTATTGGTATTGGTATTGGTATTGATATTGGTATTGGTATTGATATTGGTATTGGTATTGGTATTTGTATTGGTATTTGTATTGGTATTTGTATTGGTATTTGTGTCGGTTTTTGTATTGGTATTTGTATTGATATTTGTATTGGTATTTGTATTGGTATTTGTACTCAAAAGTATTGTATAAGCGTATATGTATTTTTTGGTATTTGAGTATACCTTTTTGTATATAATGTATAGTATCATAGTATATGTATACCAAGAGGGTATGTATATGTATTTGGTATTTCTATACTGTAAAATATTAGATACTATATCGTATAAATACTGTATAAATACTGTATAGTATGTAGTATAAAGTATGTAGATTCTAATACTATATAGTATAAAAAGTACTATGTATTCTATCTTGTGGTCTTTTTTCAATCCACATTTTTTGAGTATTCTATGGTGGGGCGTGAAGCACTACCTTTGATATCTCCAAGGCCTTGAATTGCTAACATAATGTTCTTGTGCACGGCATCAATCTTCGCTTGTAGTTCGTTGTGTTTGGCGTCGTTGACAATTTTTTCTTCATTCAATTTCTTCTCCATGGACACCTCCAAGTCTTTTCTCATTTTCTTGTTCTCCTCCCTCAAGGTTTTGTTGTTTTCCTCCAATATTTTTTTCAAATCCTCTTTGGTTATAGAAAGGTTAGAGGAGACAAGGGTGGTAATGGTATTTACCAAGGCCGTGTTGATATCGTTGAAGCCCCAAGCTTCAACTTGCTCTTTTGTTGGAGGCTCCGTCCCTTCAAGACTTCTTCTATGTGGAGAAAAGTCCACGTATTGCCCTCCTATAATATGCGTTTTGTTCAAGAAGGAACGGTACACAATGGGGTTTGTGCAACAAACATTAGCACTCCCATTGTGCATCTTTCCCAACTCTCTATGAAACCATATAGAGACGATGTTTTTGTTCTCCATTGTGTTAGTGATAGCTTCGGCGGTGTCTACCACCGTTTTCAAGATAGGAAGGTTAGTGAGTGTAAGGGTTAAAGCATCCTTTTTAGCCCTAGCCTCGGGCGTGATGCGAGGAGCTTGACTAATCTTTTTTTGTGGCATTATCACCTCATGATTAGCGGCCACGTGGTGCATTCTTATCTTTTTCGCTTGCTTAGGCGTGGGAGCCATTAAGTAAGCGTGACTTTCAAGAGTGCGCTTTTGCACATCCACAATCTCAAAATCATGTGTTTTGAGAAAGCTATTTCTCAAAACATCATGAAAGAGAGAGCAAGCGGTGACATACATTAAATTGTCACTCCTAATCTTAATAGAGAGGTTAGCGTGTTTAGAAACACTATGGTAACTTTTACAAACCTTTCCTAGCACATTTTTGGAGCAAACGGTTTTAGAGCGCTCATCAACAATGTCTAATGTGAGGATAAAAGGGCGCAGTCCCTTAAGTAGCCCGATTCCATCCGTTTCGGGGTTAAGGAGATGGAGTTTAACAACTCCATTCCACACACTTCTAATGCCACCACTTTTGGCACTAAAGCACAATATCGCTATTGGGTCAATGACGTTAATGCCCAAGGGGATATTCATTTTGGTGAGTCTATTAGTGATTAGTGTCTTAGCGGTGTCATAAAGGATGGGGCATTCCATATACACTTCAAAGTGTATTTCAACATGGAAATCAAATGATAACCCGGTGATTTGGTCAACCGGGGTCTCAAAAGGAAGTTGTGTAAGATTAATGTGTTGCCCTAAAATGCCATCATCTCTAGCGGTGGGATAGAGAATTTGGGGTGTTCGTGGGAAAGCCACGGTAGCATCCCAAACCTCTACCGCTTCCTCTTCGGTCATGCCTCTAGTCACCATATCTTCAATGGTTTCGTCCATAAAAATTATGTCTTCTTCCCTCTCCCGGCTTAGATTTTCCATATGCTTGAAGCCCATCCAAAATAATGGATTGCGTGGGCCTATAGCAATGTTAGTGTGATTAGGCTTAGAGTTAAGAGACTCAATTTCATTGGGGGGGTCGAATTCTAGCTGATCAGAGTCTGCTGGCTCACCTCTGCCCTCTGAGAACTTCTGTTTGTCTTTGTTATTCTTCTCGTGGGCTGAGGCATCGTTTCTGCTGTTGTTTCGTCCTCGCTCGCCGCTGCGTCCATGCTCGCCGTTGCGTCCTCGCTCGTCGTTGCGACCTCGCTCGCTACTGCGTCCTCGCTCGTTACTGGGGTTCATCTTGTCCCTGTTGTCTTCTTCGATAGTACTGCTGCCTCCTCTCGTTACTTCTGTGGTCGCCACTCGTTTGCCTGGGTCTTCTCTTCGGCGGCCGATGTTGGTCTTTTCGTGGCTAACTGCAGCTCCTTCGTGGTCGCCGTTGCATGGGTTCACCCGAGCGCCGTTATTGCCGTGGTGCCCTTCGCCATTGTTCTTGCCTTGGCCAGTGGTTGCTTTCTTTGGGGTTTGTTTGCTTGTGTTGCCGATACGCTCTTCTCCGTTGCTCGTATCTTGCCTGGTTTCGCTCCTCCCCTGCTCTTTTTCCTTACCTGCTCTCGTTCTGTTGTGCTCCGATGTTTTCTCGTTGCGGCTCCGGTTGTCACTGTTGCCTTCGCCTCTACAGTTAGCGCTCCTGCTTCTGTTGAGCCGGTCTGTAGTGTCGCTCTCTCTTTGTCTGGTTACGCTCCTGCCTCGTTCTACACGATTCGCCGTTTTCTTCTTGTTGTTGCGGGCTTCGATTGTGTTGTTGCGGGTGTCGACGGAGTTGCTGCGAGCGTCGACGGACTCACTGCGCTGGGTGTTTTTGATGCCGGACTTCTGCTGCCCAGACTCTTTATCGGCCGTCTCCTTGCGACTACATTCTCTCATATACTCTTCTGTGGTTTGGGTACGTATGTCTTCGTTGCTCGTATCTTCATTGTCACTAGTCATCATTTCAGTATCTTCCTCTTCGTCGTTGGACTCCACAGCTGTAGCGGCATTATTCTTGTTGTTTTTCCCAATGTTGGCTCTGGCTTGTCTTGCTGCTTTAGCTTCGAGTAGCTTCATGAGGTGAGCAGATGGGGGGTCCACGGCCATATTTGTAGTTTGTCTGTCTTCTGTGGGACGAATCCAGGTGGTCTGACGAGTTTCCATAGGAGTGCCTGTAAAAAAGTTCCGAAAGAGAGCCCTAGGGCAGCAAAGAGAAGTGCTAATAAAGGCAGCTTTGCTAAGGTTAGTTAGTGAAGTTAAGGAATAGAACAGAGAAGGGAGGACAAGGGGAATATTGTACCTTGGGATAAGCGGGGGAGTGCAAAGAAAATAATAGAAGTGCGAATTAGGGTTGCGTGACTTACCTGATTGATGCAGTCTCTGCGGTTTGGGGGTATGCCTCTGGATCACGTGGTTGATGCTGGCAAGTTGATGATAGGAACTCGGGTATGGAATTTTCCAGACCAGAAAGTGAAGAACTATGAGGTTTTGGTAAGAGTGCTTACCTGATTTGTGTTGGTGGTGCAGATTCAGGCTGCTGGTCGGTGCTGGGTGTCTTTGCGGCAGGTTGCTTGCTGCTGGCTTGACCCAGTATCTGCGGTTGGTGAGGCAGGTTATCACTCCTCTAGCTGCTGGTACTGCTTCAACTGTTGTTGTTGGAGCTACTGTCACTTGGATCTGGCTCGTTACGTTGCTGATGTGGTGACGATCTTGAGGATTCGGAGTTGGGTCACTCATAAGTAGAGGCTGCACCAAGAGAGTCTGATCGGTTCTGGTGTGTTGCTTCAAGGGCGGTACTGCAGCGCTGATTTTTGATGTTGCGATCTCTGCCTTGGCTGGATCCGTTTGGGCGAGTGGGGTTGTTTGCGCAATGAGGTCTACTACAAACTTGGCTGAGTTTGGTTTGTTGCGCGCGTGTTGCACCGCTGTTGATTCTGGCAGCTGTGTTGGTGACGAAGTTGGCGTTGCTGCACTGCGTTGACGAGGATGGAGCTGCTGCGCTGCGTTGGCGACGAGGATCTGCTTCGCTGCGTTGGAGCTGCTGCAGCTGCGTGATTGACGGAATCTGGGGGTTGCGAGTGTAGCTCGCTGATGCAGGGCTGTTGATGTAGTGCGGATGCAGGGCGCCTGGCTGCTGATGTAGTGCTGGCTGCAGTCTTTGTGCTTGCGGCACTTGGCAATTCTCACACTGTAGTAAGGCAGGGGGTACCACTCAAGGTGGGAGAGGGGATCTAGCAGGGAATTCGATCTGCTGAGAGGATTAGATCTAGGAAGCAGGGAATGAACAATAATCAAAGAGTTGGTAAGATCTAAGCAAAGAACAGAATGCAAAAGCACGGGTGAGAGATTATCTGTGATTTTTGTAGTGATCATAGGTGAGTTACATCACTACAGTTTGAGGCAGACAATCCGTAAGTGCGCTCAAAAGGTTGTTTGAGTGAAATCGGAAGAGAGAGAACTGGGTGTTCTCTTCCTTCTGTCTTGGCTGAGTTGAACAGATCTTAGGTGATGTCTTGCTGACTGTGAGAAGAGTTGTTACGGTGCGGGGTTCACTCCTATCGAATACTCCTCTGCTCGTCTGCAAAAACCAGATCTAGATCTAGGAACCACTCGCAAGAAAATCAAGCTGCTACGATGCGGTGATCACTCCTAGCGCAACAAGCTTGAACGATCTAACTAACCCTCTCTTGATGCATTACGGATCGATGCCCTCACTGCGCTTTAGCTCCGCCTCATCTCTCCGGGCTCATGGAACATGAACAAGAGAATCGATAATATTCACTAAGAACACAGGCGTAAGGCCAAGTGTGAACATACCTTAAGTTCATAACATTCTTAACTCCTATCACCGGTTGGCCCTTGGCCTGGCTCGCGACATGCTTCTTCGAGGGCTCGTGAAATTTACTGCGGCTCGCCAAATCCGTTGTCCCTCGCCCATACCCGCTGAATGAGGCCGCGACAGGCTGTGGCCGACTCCCTCGGCCGGAATCTTCGATGATAGCTCGACAGGACCTGCCCCGCATCGCCGACGACTCCACCACGTCCCGGTAGCACCGCCAACCCACGCCCACGCCCTGCCATTGCAAAAAACACCAAAATCTAATCCACAAACGAAAATAGGCAAAAATCTGCCTTGCGATTCTCCGTTAAAAGGGCACGCTCGATACTTGAGAGACTCTGGAATTTGGCAAGCGGAAGCTCGAATTTGAAGAGGCCGCGACAGCACGGGCCGTTCGGCGCGCCGCGGTGAGGGACTCCAGCTAGCCTGGGCCCGCCAAAGCACTTCACGGCCACACCAAAGGCCAACCGGTGAGGATGCTCTAAGTGATCAAACGACTTTTATGGTCGCTGTCTTTTTTTTACGGGCTGCCCAAGATAATAAAATTATTACTATACAAAATAAATAAACAATTCCGAGAGGCAATCAAGTTTATTTTCCAATTCAATTTGAATCATGTCAATTCGAGTTAAACTCTGCTAAGAAGAATTTTTTTAAGACAAAGATCTCAATATTGTCATAGTGTTATAAATTTTACTATTAGGAGAAACTAATGATGTTCTCTCCTTTCAAATTTTCAAAAATAAATAAATAAAATAGAATGTTTATTTTTAACCAATCATACCAAAATCCAAAATTTAAAAATAAATTTTGTAATTTTGGTGAATATTAAATGGTAACAACTTCTAAATTCATTAAATGAGTATTTAAAACATTTTTGGAAAGTTAGATTGTACGGATAGTTACTAAACATCATGCTTCTCAATTATTATTTTTAGACCAAACTTCATCAAAGTTGCACAAGTGACATTTAATAACACATCTAGGTTTGCCCTTACCTCTTTTGTCATTTAGGATTAAGTAGTAGGGTATAGGGTATAATTGCACTGCCTACTATTTGATTGGATTTTTACTAATATAGTAACTTTTCTTGAAATATCTATGGAGTGAAAAATGACACTTGCCAGATAGATAGAAACTCCGGTCCTCTTTCGAAGGCCGGCGTGAATAAAGTGTCCGATCGTAATGCCAATAACCTTCTGCTCACCAAACATAAGGTTATATTAAACTCACAACTGCTACCGGGAGGACTTTCTCTCACGGCAAACGAGGAAAAATTGATTGTAATATACTATATATGGTATACCATATACAATGTATGATAGTTTGTTTTGTATGTTACGTTGAGATCTCCAAGACTGTAGAACTGCCAATCACATTCTTAGTATTGTCGGGAAACTATACACGAGAAAGGATGCACCGAAGTCGTTACGTTGCTTTCAGACTTGAGGTGTGGAAATTATGATATTTTAATCAAAATTCGTTATCGTCATTAAATTAAATTATGGATAATTATTCTTCAAATAAATTAAAAGTGGTACATTAGTATCAATAATAAAAGATATATTAGTTTTTCGAGTTTTGCAAAAACAAAAACATTGTTAGCCACAGAGAACAATGGATGTAAAGCAGCAGCAGGATGAATGAAGCTTCTGGAATCAGGACGCCCGCGGTCTTAGGTCCCACCGAGAACCCGCGCCCATAGGGCCCAACGTCCTTGAAGTATTTCCCCTCCCCCGGTCTGCTTGTGTTTTTGCGAGCTTCATCGTCGTCGCCGCTGCTCCGATCTACGGTACGTTTGCACTCTTTCCCTTTACATTCCTCTTTGCTTGTGGCGTGTATCGTATACCAGTTTCATTCCTTTTTTTTTGGGAAGGAACGCTCCATTTAGGGTTTTAAGTGTCGGCCTGTATGTTCTAGTTTCTAGTCTCCAAGGAGCGGTGTTAGAATTCCAGAGTTTTGATAACAATCGCGGTGGTTTAGGATTGACGAGAATGAGGCATTTTGGCTTTAGTTTTTAGCCGAATGCCCTTTACTCCCGTTTTTCAATTATCACAAGGGTTTGACGTGCGAGAGGGTTTTAGGGTTTCGCTAGCTCTTGGTACATCGTTTTACAATACTGATTACTGGTAGGGTCGATACGTTTACGGGGCTCAGGATGGCTGTCCAGATGTTGCCCTAATGTGGAAGTTAGTACTCAAGGAAAGAATTTTAGGGTTTTTCTAATGTGCGCGGTGGTTTGAGATTGACGAGGATTTGGTATTTTGTCTTTAGGTTTAAGCTTAACCCCTAAATGCCCTCACCTATTTTGTAAAGGTCAAATCACTACAATTTGCATACTTGAAATATCACATTGGATGATTTATAATTTTTCATTGATAGTTTTTTTCATTTATAATTTTTCATTTCTCAACAGTGGAAAAACTTCAAATGAAGTCTACTATCCAATCCCAACAGTCAAAAATGTATCATAACTTAATTTAAACATCTAATGAAAACACCAACTACAATAAAGCTCAAGCACTTGATTTTTTGGACGTTTGACAAAAATCAAGCATAATATGGTCGATTGGGCACTTAGGGTTAATGTCGTTTATTCAATCATCACAAGAGTTTGATGTGCGAGAGGAATTTAGGTTTTGGAGTATGTAGCACGGCTAGCTCTTGGTACGGCGTTTTACAATACTGATTACTGGTAGGGTGGGTACATTTGCGAGGCTGTCCAGACGTCGCCCTAATGTGGAAATTTTTTTAATGGGAGAGGAGGCTTCTTTTCTTTGGTCATATGGGATCCGAGTAGTGTGTTTGTAAGGTCCGTTGTGTTGTCGTGTTACAGAAGATGTTGAGGGTTATGTAACTTGTGTGAGGAGAGCTTAAATCCCTTGTAATTAATCAAAGCTCGTATCATCTTGGTAACGTTTTACTCGTTTGTTGTGTCAGTTTGTTCCATATCACAATGTACTACGATTTGAGGTGATGTATTTGGTATGTCGTGGATCTGATGTAAACAATATATGCAACCCCGAAAAAAATTACTTAAGGTCGAGGGGTCATGGGTTATAATCAAAATCCCATGGTTTCACCATTGGGGTCCTGATTATGACCCATAATGCTCCTCCCAATGAAGATTACCTATTACATAACTGTGAGCATGTAGTGTATATGTTGTGTGATGAGATTATTGTGTTTTGGTTTGCCTCAGTAGTGTTCTAAGCCGGTCTGTGCGATTTGAATCAGGTGGAGTGAACAATGTCGTTCTCCAATGTGGTGGGAGGGAAGCTGAAGCTGAAAGGGACGGCGTTAGATGTGAGGGCAGGGGGAATGAAGAAGAAAAAGAATCGGAGACAGATGCAGGAGCAGATTCTCATGTTGAAACAGCAGGAAGAACCGGAGCAACGAGAAGGTAACAACTCGGACACGCGCTCATCCGAAGCAGACCCCGTTTCTCAGACAGGTGAGCAGTGATTTTTTTTTGGGTCAGGAGACAGTTTAGCATTTTTCCTACTTTTCCATGGCGTGAAGAGCAATCCAGGCTCTCCTTGGATGCTCTTTTCATATTATACATAAGTAATACTCCCTCCGTCCCAAAGTTATAGTCCAACTTGTTTGCTTGGTATTTCTTTGAGCCAATTTCATTGATCATATTGTAAGGAACATGATTAAAAAAGGTTCCAAATTATGTCACTAGAATGATTGAAGAACATTGCATGTGTTCATTGCAACCTAAATAAAATTAGCCACAAGGAAGTATTTTTTTGACCTACTTATAAAAGCACTTTCAAACATGACAATAACTTTGGGACGGAGGGATTACCAGGGTAATACATATGTGCTACCTGGGCAATACCTGGGTGACACCTAGGTTTAAAGAGGCTATGCATCGTAGGCAATCTGGCTATTATTCCTTTTCTTTCTTTTTTTCAAAAATCCTTATCAATTAGCCAGTCCAAATTTTATGTAGCAAATTGGCTAAAATTAGCAACAAAAAATCACTGCAGGTGAGGAAGGAGGTGAGAGGCAACCAGCTCCAGAGGACCACAGGACGCCTGCGGAAAAGAGGTACCACGAGCAGAATGCCAAATTGGAAGCCCGACGCCTCACGAAGGTGGCCACAAAGAGTCATCGACAGAGAGTAGAGGAGTTTAACCAGTACTTAGCTAATCTTAGTGAGCATTATGACATTCCCAAGGTCGGTCCTGGTTAAGGTTGTGTGAAATTCTTCGTCACACTTGGCAACTTCCGTACTGTACAGTTACGCTCAATGTTGGCTACATGCGAAGGATTGCTCTTGTAATTTTGTATCATCTTGGTAACAATTCGATTCCAGTTTACATGTTTGTTGTGTCAGTTTGTTCCATATCACAATAGAGTTAACCGAAAAGAAGAGAAAATACATGTTAGGTGATTTGAGCTTGACCTGTATCTCAGGCAGTCAAGCAAATTGGCATGGTTTCCAAAGAATTCAAAATAGAAAGGAGTGTGAACTAGTTTTGCTGTCACAAAGGAGGCAAAACCGAGATGAAGGTGAATTCAAAGAGAGCCAAGGCTTGGAGGCCATGGCCCACATCCACTTGAGATATAATTAGGTGACTGCATTGATTAGTTGGTTCTGACAACTTGGAACTCGTGTCTAAAATTGAAGATAGAGGGTATCTTCTTCCCTTGGAGTTTTGATTTTGGTTACACTAAAAGAGGGCATGCAATCAGACTTCTTGAAATTTTGCGGGTCATAACACTTGTTCTGTTTTCGGTTAACTCTAATGTACTATGATTTGAGGTGATGTATTTGGTATGTCGTGGATCTGCTCTTTGAATGTGTCAGAAAAATTTAAAAATCTACCACCACTACAGTGACTCCAAAAACTGAGTCTATGCATCAAACAAGGACTTTAGTGGGCCTTTCACAAAAAGATAATGATATATTTAGGAAATGTAAAATGTAACTATAAAAGAACTATAAGTTAACTGTCAGATGATGTCATTGTGACGTCATCAACTTCACTAGGGTTTCAGTGAGAAGAAGAGAGACGTCGACGTCGCATAGACTCAGTTTTTGAGTTGCCGCTTGCTACCTTCTGTGAGAGCTCTCATTTTCTTGTTTCTTCATCGTTTTGAGTCAAATTTTTTTTGTGGGTTTCGTGTGTTTGTCTTGAATACTTCTTGTGGCTTTGTGGAAGTTGTATAGAAAGATGAGACCTATTTCACGAGAGAAAGAGCAAAATATTGTAGCATTGATAGAGAATGGGAGGAGCAGTAGAGAGATTGCAAAGAGCGTGGGTTTGGCACAATCTACAGCTAATAGAGTGAGAAAGAGGCTTTCTACAAGTGTAGCATTGTTTAAAGGAGGTCGTCCAAAGGTCCTAACAGAGTGGGAGAAGCGTTATGCTTCACGGCTAGTTACTGTTGGCGGTTTAGAAACTGCAACAGAGGCATCAAAAGTGCTTCGGAGAGAGACGGGTGTAAAGATGTGCGACAATACCTTGAGGAATGCATTGAGAGAACAAAGATTGTCTTCTTTTACAAAGGTTAAGAAGCCTGCTTTGAGTCAGAAGAACATCAAAGACAGATTTTGCTTTGCTCAAATGCACAAAGATTAGACTGTGAGTGATTGGGAGCGGGTGGTGTTTAGTGATGAAACTAAAATATGTCGTTTCAATTCAGATGGGAGGAGTTGGTGTTGGGTAGAGGACAAAGAAAACATCCCTATGCGTGCTGTGAACCAAACTGTGAAGCATGGTGGAGGCTCTATGATGCTTTGGGGTTGTTTGACTTGTAAAGGATTGGGGTCATTGCAGAATATACAAGGGCGCTTGAATGCTAGAGGCTACATTGCAATTTTAGAGCAAGATTTGTGTGGTACATTGCTTGCATTTGGGTTCAATCTTGAAGAAATCATTTTTCAACAAGACAATGCTGCTGTGCATACAGCCAAGATTGTTCGAGAATGGCTTGGGAAGCAACCATTTTGTGTTTTAGAGTGGCCTGCACAATCCCCTGACTTAAATCCTATTGAACACATATGGCCTTTACTAAAACGGCGATTGAACTCATACTCTAGTCCTCCCAGTGGTATTCTTCAATTATGGGTTCGAGTGCAAGAAGTTTGCAACTCTATTAGTCTAGAGGAGTGTAGAGGATTGTATGCTAGCATGCCTGATCGAATTGCAGTTGTTTTAGCTGCAAAAGGGCGATGGACAAATTTTTGAGTGTCTTCTACACTCTAGTGCAAAAACCGAGTCTATGTACACACTTTTCTTCAACATCTATATCTACTTTGTTGTAATTGAAATCATGATTTTATCATTACAATGGTGTGTAGAACTTTATACCCTACAATTTTTGTTCTTATGGCTTTTCATTTCGATCACTCTTGTTTCCTACATTGTCATTTGAAGTTTCAAGTTCCTTGCATAGACTCAGTTTTTGGAGTCACTGTAGAAGCATTGGAGGTTTAGATTATGATGCTTTTATTCTCTTTTGTGGAGATGAATGTTTGACAGCTTTCCTACTCCATAATTGTGAGCATGTAGTGTATGTGGCTTTATGATGATTATGTGACGGTGAGCTTAAGCAAACACTTCATCGTTTCATCACCAATTTAGTTTACAAATACTATTGAATGTTAAGGGTTAATTGGTTAACCCCTAGACATCCAACCGTCCAGAATGTGGACGATGGAGAGAACTATTGAATGTTAAGGGTTAATTGATTAACCCTTAGACGTCCAACCGTCCTAAATGTGGATGATGGAGAGAATCAAACTCAGATTTTTCATCCATCATTGACTTTTTGCAGTATGCATTGTTTACTATATCTTTTATGGAAAGTTATTCATGCATGTGTGATCCGATTAGAAAGGGGATGCTTTTGTGAAATTTCTATGCCTCATTTCATGTTGTAGTGATTTATTAAAGATTTTAGTGTAAATGTGCTCATAAAAAAGTCAACTCATAAAATTCAGTAACCAAAAAATCCCCAAAAATCACTACTCATGGACTATTCATGAACAATGGTTGTCATATATTGATTATATTGACATGCGAACACACTATAGAAGTTTGAAAACTCGTCTTTTGTTTTTGGATAACTCTAATGTTTGGAACATTTTTCTGCAAATTCAAATTATTATATACAATAGTAAACACACAAATATTTGAAAGCAACAAAAAAATGGAGAAATTACCTTAAATTACATAAATTAATCAAGAATAAATTATGTGTTGGGATTCATGTTGAGAATTGAGACGTGTTGAGACCTGTGACATACGAGCACAACACTGGTGAGTATATGTGAAAAATTATAATTCCTTCCTTCATTTCGAATTAAAAAATCTTAGGGATAAAGCTTCTTGTTGTTGACGTGCTTGATACAAGTAGCCAACATTTAAACTGAGATGTTGCAACTCAAATGTTGCTTGTTCCGTGCTTGTTTCTCTATCTGGCATCCCCGTATATTCTACAGTCAGGTACAATCTGCTTACGAATTTTTGACTCCTCCCTCATAAAAACAGAGTCCCTTGAGGTCCTTTCCCTAAATTGTAATGTGCTCAATATGGCATCCATAGACCTACAAATTGAAATTGAAAAGGATATTTTTAGGAGGAATTTTATTTTTATTTTTAATTTTTAATTTCTTAAAGTTCCTACATACTGTGCTGAAATTTCAGGCCAAAAAAAATTCATAAGCATGTTGTACTCAACTGTACAGTACAAGCAGAGGTAAACAGTCTACCTGTTAATGCATTACAGATTTCACATACCGGTACATCAATGCCAATTGTTAATTCATTAGGTACCATACTACTAACAAGAGAAGTGTCAATTGTTGATAAGATATCAGTGAGCTCTGCAAGCTGCCTCACTCCAAAAAGTTGCTCTTCAAGAGCACCAACTTTCTACTTGTCTGCAGTGCTGACGATTTCCTACTCCAAAACAGGAGTTCAGCACGATGTTGGTTATCACATTTCATTCTCCATTCTCCAACGTATCTTTCCAGCGTTTAAGTTAGGTGGGCACTGACTCATAGTAAAGACACACACTTTATTCACACCGGTCGCGAAATAGGACTGAAATTTCTATCTATCTTTCTATCTCTAAGCGATACATCATGTAGAACAAGTGTGTACAGTGAACTCTGAAAACTGTGAAGTGAGTAAGACGCCTTCAGTAGTAGTGATACCTCAATACAGTTATGGATGCGCACTGACTGGTGGCACAAAATCGTAACTTCACTACATATTGCCAAGAATTTTGTGGTTAGAAGGGGTCATGAAGGAATGCCGCTAGCTGCGATGGTAACGCCAGGCTGATTTAATCTCAGACCGGGTTATTCCAAAATTACTGGCAATGATCATTCCATGTCCCAATTGCATTTCATGTTCGATCAATGAATTATCGGAGATCAATCAATGTCATTTTGTCTCTGACGGCCATTTTGTAGATATATATTTCCCCTACATTGGTTCTTCGATCATCTGTTTAGGGTTTGCTGTACTGCACTGGCACATGGCACCTTGACACTTTCACCAGGTAGTAAATGGTACAAGAATGATTGGTGAATTCTTGGTGAACACTTGCTAAATTGAACAACCACTTGCAAAACTTGTTATAAACTGCAGTTTGGCCGGAATATTTACTTGGCAGTGAATCGGTCAAGCCGGTTCCCTGTGTGGGTTGACATCCACTGGTTGTTACAGTCACAGGGAGCTCATTTTGGTTCCCATGTGTTGATCCCCTGTGAGTGCCACTTTCCCCTCTGAGCTTCAGAACTCGACACATGTTAAAACTTTCCTTCTAAAAGTAGGTGACTAAGCTTAAGCAGGTGGTTTTGTACACATGTCAAATCCCCAAATCACAGGGAAAAGTGACACTCACGGGGGAATAACACAGGGGAACCAAAATGAGCTCCTTGAGTCCCTGTGGGTGATCGAGAGAGATGTCCCATACCATTGGGTGGATTAGAGGTTGACCCAGCCAGTTAAGTAGCCCTGAGAGCGACGCTCTCTTCACTTACCTGGGCGGGGTCGATCCATGATCCAGGATGTTAGGAAACCGGAACTTCGAGAAAGTGGAGAGAGTTTTGCCGCTTAGTGCCACAGTGGTTTTGCTTGTAGTCCGAATCTCTGAATGTCGCTACAGTTGGATATAACTTTGAATAGAAAACTCTTCAGCTAGCTGGATATATCTCTGAAATGTTGTGATTGAGTACTTGGTCAGACAGTTACATATCATCTGAATTGGGATTCCACGTTTACCTCTGAAGCCACCGAATTTACATGATACTGCATGCAAGGTCTGCGATCAGTTTCTTAACCCTTTAATAACATTTGTTGTAAGTAGGAAGTTCCAAATTGAGATCCCAATAGCTTTTAAGACCATGTAGATATGAACTTTAACTTCACTTTTGATATGAAACTCATAGGAGGTGTAGAACCATTCCAAATACAATGAAATACGGCTATATAATACTGGCCTTAATGGCCAATCTGGACCTTTAAAGTTGAACAATTCTTTCATGAAGGAGATAAAAAGGTCATTCAATGCTCAAAAAGAGAAACATGTGTCTAATTCTAGTGTCTGGCTCAGAAGCATGCATAGAAACTGATTTTCATTGCATGCTTTGACAATTAATATGCCAATTTCTACAAAAAAATAAAATGGAACGTCTTGAGTAGCATGGGTGTTTGCATTGGCCTTACTTTGAAAAACTATATTTCTTGAAATTGATTGCACGTACGTCTCTGAAAATCATCAACTATCGAGTCATAGTATGAAACTCAAACTTGGAGATCCACAAACATGTGAAGCTTGTGTGCATGGATCCACCGGCCTGTAGTGAGCCGGGTCCCAAGGCTGGTATTTTGAGGGTTTAGGGTTTAAGGCGGGCTGTAACACAAGGAGATCCTCTGAAATTCCCTAATACACATGGGAGATTTAAGCAAATTCCCTTGTAAGAATGGACATGTAAATGGGATTCAAATTTTCCGTGTCTGGGAATTTTAATTTCCCTGCTAAACATTGAATTAGCAATTCATTTGTTGTCAAATTCCCTTAGCAAATCCCTTATGCATCAAAACTCCCTTATACATTATGAGGGAACTGTCTATTTATTTATTTCCCATATAGGACACCCACAGAATCTCCTTGTGTAACTCAGCCCCAGCAGATCTCAGAGGGACCCAGATTAATTCAACCAGCTTGAATTTCATTCACTCGCCGAGCACAATTTACAAGCTTCCTAGCTCTCGAGAGGCTACATCGAGCCAACTGTTGGTGCATGCATGTGCCTGGGTCGACTTACTCAATGTGGAATTGACGAACTGTGGACTGGGTAATTTAAAAGCAGGCAAGACTATGGCGTATAACTGCAGCCACGACAATGGCAAGGGAGATACTGGCCTGCAATTGTTTCTCATAGTCTTGCCTGTCTTTTGAATTACAGGACATAATCTCAATGCAAGCCACTTTGAGTCATTGTGATAGTTGAAAAAAAAGCAAAGAAAAAGTGAAGTTGAACATGCATATTGTCCAAACAGAGAGTTAGGTTGCTACTTGGCGAAGAATTAATACTAAATGCTAAGAAGTTAATGCTCTCTAACATTATCAGTTCTAATTAATCCCTCTCCTCTAGTCCACAATGGCAAGAAGAGGCTGCATTGAGATTTTTGGATTCCTCCTGCTTTGTTGCAATACGTGTACTTACCCGTACTTGTTCCAAAGAGGACTTTTCGCTTCCTCCAATAATTATAAGGTGAAGATTATTGTGACCATGCTGTTTTCTCCCTAACCTTCGCCATGCCCTTGCTACCCAGTCACTACTCTCTCGGTGCCTATGTCGGTGTAAAAATTTGTTAGTCATGCGCACATCGATCGGTAAATTGAAGAAAGCCAAAACATAATAACTTAACCCCAAAAGCCCAATGGACCTCATGTTTTTTTTTAGTAGTTTTGAGTAGGTTCTACATGGACTTCCTTTTGTTCAAATTTGTTTGTTTTTTGACCAACACATGCATTGTTCTTCACCAATTCTAAAGATATAAAATTTGGTCCCATCATAATATTTTTTTCACAATATAATCAATTAAATTTATCATTTTAAAACCATGAATCCTTGGTCTTTTAGGGGTTGATTGAGTGACACATAGTTCACGTAACTGGCCTTTACTCATTGGAGATCAAATCGTGACTGATTCAATTAATTTATATTATCTCAAAGCAGAGATAACTCATACTAGAACGGATTCCGTCGCAATGCAACGGCACTTTTAAGAAACAGAACACAAGAGTTTGGTTTGTGGGAGACTCGTGAGTTTGGCTCACGTGAACTTAGGTTTTCATTGTGAACTTTGGATGAGAAAAGTGGATGATTTTGCGACATCGGTCATGACGGGGTCATGACATAATAACGGATGAAAACGGGATGAAAAAGTGATTTATTTTTTTGACAATGGGTCGCGACATGAAGTCGTGACCACGTGCATTTAATATAATAGATATTTCCACGCAAATCACTATCTCTCAATGTAATTCTAGTATGTTATAGAACCCGACCAAATAAGGTCGAGCCACCCATAACCGACCACTTAAGGATTTTAGCATATGATATTAAGGTATATAATTTGTTTAGGATTTTTCATGTGTGCAAACATAAGGTTCTTGTTGAATGCAAAAAGTTTCGTGATTTTATTCCCACTATTCAAATAGTTATAATTATTTGAAGTGAAAAGTACTTCAAAACCCATAACCGATCATATGCTCAAATGTGCAAATGAGGTACATCTGTTCTTTCACAATCTAGAAATTAGGCTTGATCGGTTTTGTGTCCCTGGTTGGTAATGGGTGGCTCGACCTTAGTTCTAATTACCCAGCCAAATAGTTCTAAGTACCCGGCCAAATAGTTCTAAGTACCCAGCCAAATTGTTCTAATTTGGCCGGGTTTGCTCTCAAATTTGATGAGTCACAAAATTTGATGAGTCACAGTGGAGTGAGAATCACTGGTGAACACAGCTGGCCGTAGCAGGGTATGCCCTTAATGCAAAACCAGTGGATACTTTAGTTCAAAAAGAGACAATTCATTACAACAAGGGCAGTTCAGTTCAAAGTTCAATAAACAGTTTAAAAAACGCGTTTTCAATTATGCGCTTTTTTTAAATGGTTAGGGTTGGACGGTGACCAGATTTCCAAGGCTGGACCCATACAATAATAATGCAATAATGCTCCTCAATGTGGCTGGTCAGTTGCAGGTACTCAATGCCTGATTCGTATCCTTGTAGTTACTAAGGGCCTCTTTACACTAGAGGCGAGAACCGTGAGGAGAGAAATTTCAGCCAATGAGAAATTGGTCTTCTCAATTTCTAGGCCTCCCATTGGTTGAAATTTCTCTCCTCATGGCTTCTCCCCTATAGTGTAAAGAGGCCCTAACAGTTGTTGTATAGGGCAAAGGTTTTACTGACTATGTGTTGCATGACGTTTGGTGAGAAATTTGGAGGTTTTTATACATGACCTTGAAGAAGGGGTCACATTATCAAAAAGTGTTGTTTTTACACTGTTTTTCACACTTTTAATCCCTAAAGGACCAAAGATTCATAGTTCAAAAATGACACATTCAATTGATTATGTTGTTGAAATATGTTGAGTCATATTTCATTGGAATCAATGAAGGACATTGTGTATGTTGATAAAAACAAATAAATTTGAACAAAAGGAAAGTCCACCTATGACCTACTCCAAACTACTTAAAAAAAACATGGGGCCCAATTTGAGCTTCTTGGTCCTTTAGGGTTAACCCCTAAGTGCCCAATCAACCATATTATGCTTGATTTTTGGTCAAACGTCCAAAAAATCAAGTGTTTTAGCTTTATTGTAGTTGGTGTTTTCATTAGATGTTTAAGTTAGGTTATGATACATCTTTTGACCGTTGGGATTGGAAAATAGGATTCATTTGAAGTTTTCTACCGTTGAGAAATTTGAAATTTGAGTGTCCAAAATACAATGGGCTTTCTAAGAATGCTCCAATCATGAGTCTCTTTTATTTTTTTCACTTTCATATTTTTACTACTTGTAAATGTAACTTTTATCTACCTTAAATAAAAAAATTGATATTAAATTTGACAAAAATATATTTATTTTGAATTTTTATCTTGTTTACATAATAAAATTTGTAAATATTCAAAATATCTTCCAATCATGTTGAAATTTTCGTCATACCTTCATAGTGCTGATGACTATCAATGAAAAGTTATAAATCATCCAATGTGATATTTCAAGTATGCAGATTGTAGTGATTTGACTTTTTCAGAATAGGTGAGGACATTTAGGAGTTAAGTGTTGAAAATTTGTTTTCCTAATAGTACAATGTCAGAAACAATAGAGTTATTTGTAAAGTCCCTCAAAACCCTTCTTTTTGACCTGTAATTTGGAAAGGAAAGGATCGGCATGATCTCACTGTAGACCCAGAATAGAACACTGGATAGATTGAAATTTTTATTCATAAAAATTTGGAGGGAGGGAGAAGAATTGGGTAGAGGGGTGGGACCGTGAGGAGGAGGAGGAATGGTACCAGCTCTGGTCCATGAAAAAAGGAGGACAAAAGACCGGATGCCTTTACAAATAACTCTAATGTCGAAAAGAGCTTTGAAAACTAACACCCTAACAATGAGGAGGCAACAGAAGTATGTATTCTTGCAATTGAGTGATCTCAAGTGTACGGATGAAATAACATATAACTTACTACTATGCAAGGCTTTATGCATTTGAGGATTTTGTTTTGGTGACTGAAATGAAATGAAATGAAAAAAAAAAAAAAAAAAAAAACTGAAAACCACCTGCAAACCACTATGAACTTGCACATCTTAGGTCTCATTTCAAAGATAACCACGAGAGCTTTTACTTGACACCAATTTCAAGACTCAAGGTTTTGTATTGTGTCTGCAAGCACCCAAAAAAACGGACACTAAGTGAAGAATGGTAAATCTTCAAATGCTCATAGGGAACGAACTACTTGAAGTTTAAAAATAAAATCTTAAGCTCTTTAAAATCCTCTTGGATTACACTAACTACAAGATAGAATGTTTATTTGTATCATTTAGTAAAGAAATACTCAAGATATTGAAGGTCAAAATCACCTTACTTACATATCTGACCTTTGTTAATCTCCTTTTACTACCACAGTTGTGATCCGATCCTCTTTAAAAAAACAAACATTGTTGCCCTTTTACTCTAATTTGTGAACACGACGAGAGAGTTGAGAGTCACAGGGCAATGAGGCGGGTGTCGATGCCACATAACCAGAGAATCCGATAGTGGATGTAGCATCTTCATCAACTTAAGTTTTATTCCCGATAGGGGAGAGTAGTTTTGTTCCAACGGCCCTTTTGTCCGGTGGGCACTGGATCATTGTCATTACGAACAAACACTTTATTCACGCCAGCCTTGAAAGAGACCAAAGTTTCTATATATATACAGAGGGCAAGTAACAATACTAGTAGCAGAATTGTCGTTTTTCATTCCCCATTTTGTGGAAACAGTGAACAGTGACGCAATATTGTGCCTAGATTTATGTCTTTCTTCTTGTGACCAAAACCACTCACTAGCATTGACGCAACCCATGTGCCTGGCGCGATTTCATTCCTTTTTCATTTTTAGTAAGTGAAAACGACACATTTCCTCCTAGTGCAAGTGCAGAAATTTTGTCACCTTGGAGAGGGATCTCCTGCAGTTGTGTCCATAGAGAGGGAGAGATTCTCTGGAATTGGTTGGATTTTAGCTCTTGGGAGGGTTGCGGAGCCAGCAACTTGAATTGTCACTCAATTTGATTAGCACTTTTGGATATTCACTGGATATGCTGCCATGCCAGTGATCGTTGTACGGTGTCAATATTCTGCGGTACTCTTCTGTACTATTCTTGTACTTGCTTCTAAAACTTCCGTCTAGACTGCTCACAATGAGGCTTTTACGAATTACGATGTTAATATTATAGATTGATCTAAAAGTCAACGATTTGTATGATGTCAACTCTCGTATTACATTCTCACAAGTATCACATTATACTAAAAGAAATGTAAAATTTTAAGTAAATAGATTCTGTATTTTGAATGTGCTGAATCTGGGAGGATTTTGGATGAAATGTAAGAATATATGTTGTGTCCATCTCTAAGTGTCCAAATGGCCTAAAGCAACTAAAACAACTGCTATGTCCCAAAAACAATAACGTGAAAAGCCTTAGTGGAGATATGGGGCCTCAACAAGGTTACTAAACTTTTAGAATTGTTGATAGCCTTAGTGGAGATATAGAGCCTCAACAAGGCCACTAAGCTTTGAGAATTGTTGATTAGTATAGCACCAACAACAAACCCATAAATAAATTAAATTTTATAAATATAACAAAGAAGAGAAATTGCAGTTTAACGTGGACAACCATTGTTCATGTTAGATTGAGATTTCGTTTATTTGAAATAATTATTTTTTATTTAGCCCAATTGATTTCAGCTCGTCAGAAGTGGAGGCCATCTTGAAGCCTCATATCTCCTCTAATGAATTAACGTGAATAATCTTGAAAAGTGTAGGACCATTTTCACATCACAATGCAATTAATTTCTTCTTTTAAAAAAAATTGGGATCTTGTTTACCTCTTTTTTGTTTTTTTAAATTTGATTGTGACTACTAAGGCAATTCTGAATAGAATCGCCTCATAGTTTATTGAGTCTTTGAAGTCCTCTTGAATGGATATCGAGAGCACTTTCTAATACAAAGGCACTTTAAATAAAAATCAACAATCAAATTGTTTTGTAGTGTGTTGTGTAGTATAGAATGATATCATGTTAGAGAAAACAACAATCCCAAAAAACAATTGTAATAATGAAACATAAAGTTCTTCAAAATGTTACGAAAAGAGATGAAAAAATGGAAGCTTGAAGAACATACTAAAATGATAAATGAGGAAATGGCACATTAAAGAACACAATGGGATTGAAAATGAGGCAAAGGAAGCTTGAGGGATAAGTTAGAGTAGGACAATCCAAGTACAATTTAGAGAGGGCAAGGAAGGTTTTGAAATTTGTTTAATTTTTTAATCTTTTAAGTTTTAATTTTTATGTCATAAATGCAAAATCAATCATTTCTAGAGGAGGCTTTATTTCTTATTTGATAATTTAATTTTTTGTAGTTTAAAAAAAATAAAGATGCATTTTTGACAATTTTTAAGGTGGTGGGGAGTGTAAAATTAGGAATTAGGATTAAAATTTAGAATTTGCATCAAGTTTATGCTCAAAATTAGGATTTAGGTTTGGCATTAATTAGGATCATGTTCATGATTAGTATTTAAGAATTTGGTTTAGGATTATTTACAATGCTATAATCTAAATACAGCTTTAAGGACTTCATTACCCATGGGGTGGCACAAATTAAGTCAATCTATTATATAACCAAGCTCATCTTTTACAATCTTGTTAGTTAGTTTTTTTGTTTTATCCATTGATTTACATCACTAGGGCAATGCTAAGTTGGATTGAATAATACTTTGTTGACTCTTAACCCTTAAAAGATGTAGTGTCTCCATTATGGACAGTGAATGAAGATCAATACAAGCTCTACTTTCATCTATGCTTATGAATTTCATCCCAAACTTTGTGAAGTAAGCTCAAAGTCCTATTTATAATATTGTGTGAAGATCAAAATATATTTAGCAATTTTTAAAATCAATAACTACAAAATTTAAGTCTCAAATTTATTTTTTAGTGTGTGGCGTTTGAGGGTTAGCTATGCAACAAATGCTCGAACAAATGTTGAAAGACGTTTTCCAATCCAATAGAAAAGTGCTTATAAACTTTTCCAAATATCAAAGGTATATTGAATTTTGTCATGTTATGTTGAGGACTAATGTTGATATTTGGTGGGCATCGGGTCACTGGCATTACAAACAGACACTTTATTCACGCCGGCCCTTGAGAAAGGGTCGGAGTTTCTATCTATCTATTTGGTGATGTCCTTGTCTTTTTGAACAATTGATTTTTGTGAAATTTTTGGAATGATCTCTCTATGCATGGTCATTTCGCGTGGATCATTTAGAGGTTAAGCCCTAAACTTCAATAAGGCCATGTTACAAAAGAAGGCACAAATGTTTACTGCAATCACTAAAGAAGTTTGTTTGGTAAGATTAGTAACTTTAATATCGGGTTGGATATTTATTATTTTTGGTAGCAGGTTGACTATTTAGTGTCCTTGGTAGTGCACTAACAAGGGTAATAAATAGTCAATCCACTACCAAAGGTACTAAATAACCAACCCACTACCAAGGGTACTAAATAACCAACCCACTACCAAGGGTACTAAATAGCCAGCCTACTACCAAAGGTACTAAATAGCCAACCCGTTTAGCTATTTAGTAACCTTAGTAATGGGTTAGCTATTCATTACCCTTGGAAGTGGGTTAGCTATTTAGTATATAAGGCATGAACTAGTGCCCACCTTTTCATTCTTTTAATTTGCATTTTTAAAATAGAGGTTTGCATACCTATATTACAACAAAGTAATTTGTATGCACATTTTTTTAACCCCTAAGTGACTGATTGACCATTTTTTGTTGGTAGCCTAAACATTAGTGATTGCTCAAAGGTAGAAAATGACGTTTTCTAGAGTTTTGATTTTTTGTTCAAATTGGGGTAGAGATCATAATCTAATGTTGTTTGATGCATTGCGTTTGCAATATTGAAGTTCATTAACCCCTAAGCGTCCTCACCTATGTCCGGTTTAGGTAGTTTTGCAAAGATGCATTATAAAATGCAATTAATACGAATATTTAGAACTTGATGTATGAATAAAAGTTATACATTTTGAATTTTAGATTCTATATATATACGGTTAGATTTATGATTGCTATCACTAATTTTTTTCTATAAATTTTAAAACATAAAATAAAAAATTATTTTGTAATTCAATTACGAATAAGATATTGACAATATGTGGATGACATTTGTTGTGATGGGTTATAATGTAGTACTCTAGGTGTAGTGATTTTTGGAGATTTTTTGGATGCTTGATTTTATGATTTTATTTTTTCAGGAACACTTTTAGACCAAAATCTTCAAAATTTTGGGTGAAACACTACAACTCAAAATAAGGCATAATTTTTTCAGAAATTGTTTCTTTTTCGATCGGATCACACATACATGAAGCTAACTTCCCATAAAAAATTCAGTAAAAAAATCACACTACAAAAAGTGCAAGGCGGATAAGAAACTACGGATGAAATCTGTACATCAAGCAAAATATGCATGGTTGGGCGGTTAGGGGTTAAAGAAATTTTCAAAAAAAAAAACCTCAAATATTACAGAAATTCATAAAGTCTAGAAATCTCAGGCTTCCGGTAAAGATTCTGGCTCCAAATTCTGGCCACGAGGTCCTGAAGCCTGAGATTTCAGGACTTTACAATTTGAACTGTGGACCTCGTGGCCACCAAGAGCCTTATGATTCCTATTCCAAGGCCGGCACACCACTCTTGGGCTTGTGTTAGAGACTACTCGGATATCTGAACTTATCCAGGATACAGGATGCATCTCTGGATCACTGATCCAGAGAGTTTGCGAATTTCTCTATTGTCCTTGTGTTATAAAAGTCACTATTTTGAAAAAGTGATGATGTTTACTCCTTTGAAAATTTTGCCATTGACCATTTTAGAATATATATATATTTAAAGCCATGGACCTCTTTTCTCTTTGTTATTTGTACCTACTTCTCTGCGGTCTAAAAAGGTAATCCATATTATACCTATATTACAAAAAAGTAACAAAATTTGTAATTTATGGTTGATTGTTCTAAAACCACCAACTTAAGCAGTTTCGCCTATTTTTGGTAGTGCTAAATTCAAAAAAATATATAAATGTGTTCGAAATAGGTTTTGATAAGGATTGCAAAAAATTGCAACATCTAATTCGTATTTGTCAATTTTGTACAAAAATCCAAAGTGAAAAGTAATCTCTGACCCATACATCACATACCAATTTCCTAAGTTCACACTTTGAACACACAATTCGCTATTTACGCACTTGGCTATATAATCATGCACTTCGTCCCCGAGCGCATGATTTTATTTGTCTAACTTTTATTTTTAAAAAACCAGCGATTATTGTCTTTCTTCAATCCCTTACATTGTAAACAAATAATTATTTTAATAAATTTTTATTCTCATCTTTATCTTTTCTTTTATCTTTTCTTTTTTAACTTGATTTCTTTCTCGTCTTCTTTCTTGTCTTCTTTCTTGTCTTCTTTTTGTCTTTGTTTTTGTCTTCCTTTTTGTCTTCGTTGTCTTTTTTTTCTTCTACTTTTTCTTCAGTTGTGGCTGCTGAACCCTAAACAATGGGAGCAAACCAAAAAAAAAAAAAAAAAAAAGTTTTTTTTTTTTTTTTTTTTTTTTTTTTTTTTTTTTTGCCCTTTTTCTTGGCCGTGGGGTGCTGCTGAACCCTGAATGACAGCTGCCCAAAAAAAAAAAAAAAAAAAAACTTTTTTTTTGACTTTTTTGACTTTTTCTTAAAATTACTATTTTTAGACGTTGGGGTGCGCGGCCGCGCACCCAAAGACTCTTCTTCCTCTTCTTCTCCTTCCCCTCTCCTCATATATATATAGGGGAGAGGTGAGGGAGGGAGAAGGAGTTGAAGAATGAATGAGAGAGACCTTCTCCTCTCCCCTATATATATGAGGAGAGGGGAGGGATGGAGAGGGAGGGATGGAGAGGGAGGGATGGAGAGGGAGGGATGGAGAGGGAGGGATGGAGAGGGAGGGATGGAGAGGGAGGGATGGAGAGGGAGGGATGGAGAGGGAGGGATGGAGAGGGAGGGATGGAGAGGGAGGGATGGAGAGGGAGGGATGGAGAGAGAGGGAGAGGAGAGAGGATAAAAGAGGCTGAGGGTGCGCGGCCGCGCACCCTCAGCCGTCAGTAACCTAAAAATAGAAAAAAAAAACTTTTTTTTTTTTTTTTTTTTTTCCCGGCCGTTTAGGATTCAGCCGCCGGCGGCTGAACCCTAAATTTTTTTTAAGGGTTCATGAGCCCTAAACAAGAAAGAAGACGAAAACCAAAAGAGAAAAAGAAAAAAAAAAATTATTTTTTTATTTTTTATTTTTTTGGTTTTTTTTTCCGCCACCGCCGTTTAGGTTCAGCCGCCGCTGTCTGAACCCTAATTTTAAAAAATTTAAAATTTCTATTTTTAGGGTTCATGAGCCCTAAGCAAAAAAGAAGACGAAAAAAAAAAAAAAAAAAAAAAAAATGATTTTTTTTCCTCGGTGCGGGTGTAGGGTTTGCGGCTGCCACAAGAGGTATGAAGAAAAAAATAGAAAAAGAAGAAGAAGACAAGAAGGAAGACAAGAAGGAAAAGAAAAAGAAGACAAGAAAGAAGACAAGATAAAAGAAACAAGATAAAGAAAAGATAAAAGAAAAGATAAAGATAAGAATAAAAAATAAATAAAAAAATTGTTTGTTTACAATGTAAGTGATTTGTAGAAAGACAAAATCGCTGTTTTTTAGAGAGTTTTTTACACAAATTTTTTAAGCACGATTTGCTCATGAAATGAACGCACTTGGCCAAGTGCATAAATAGTGAATTGCGTGTTTTTGTTGTTCCTAAATTCCGCTCATGAGCTAACCCAAAACCACCAACTATTTCTTTGCAATGCTTCGCATGCCATTGGTCTACTTGAATAGTGAAATTGGTGGTTTTGAGTCTCAACTGTGGTGGCCCCCAAAAAGCTCTATATGTTATAATTGGAGGAGGTGGTGGTTTTAGGACATCTAGAAGGTTATTATTAAACAGTTAGAAGTTATACATCTAGAAGGTTTTCATTTAACAAGGTCGAACATTCTATGTAAGGTAGGATGTTCTAAAACCACCACCTCCCCCAATTATGACATGTAGACTTTTCTTGAGGCCACCATAGTTGAGACCCAAAACCGCCAATTTCACTATTCAAGGAGACCAATGGCACGCCAAGCATTGAAAAGAAATAGTTGGTGGTTTTGGGTATTATTATGAGTGAAAGTTAGTACCACATGGTGTAAGCATGGAGAAACCTAAAGGATTGATTTGGGTCAGAGGTTATTTTCCACTTTGGAAATTTGTATAAAATTGACAAATGCGAATTAGATGTTGCAATTTTGCAATCCTCATCAAAGCATATTTCAAATGCGGTCATATTTTCTTTCGAATTTAGGACTGCCGAAAATAAGCCAGATTGCTTAACCCTTTAGTGCCTAGCTGACCACATTATGGTCACTACAATGTCCGAAATGCAAATAGCAGAGAATCCGTGAAGAATTGGAACTTCAATTTTGAAGTTCAGATTTGCCCACATACATTACGCACCTTCCAGAAAAAGAAATTTTCAATTTGGAATTGTACAACTATCAAAATACCTATCAGCAGAACGCGAAAATACTGCAAATACTTGAAAATACAGTAAATACTTACAAATACAACATATGTATTGTGTAGTATTTATTGTGTTTGGAAGTTTGTTATCTTGTTTTATTTTTTTGGATTGTGTTCTCTTCTTCATCTTCCATTAGTGTGTGTAATCCGATCTTGACTAATGTACCCACTCCTGTCAATTTTCAACGTATAAAATTTTGTCCTAAACCGTACATGGACAAGTCACTTTCACTTATAAATCTCACAATAATTATGTGTGAGTCTATTTTTGATATGAAAGATTGCAACGGAGAGGTGTTGACATAGGGCATAGCTGAACTTCTTTGCTTTTATTTTTGAAAATTTACCTCAAATTATATCTAACTTTGAAGTCACACACCCCCCAAAATCTCGTTTTTGAGCGTGCATTATACAGTTCAAATACATACTATAATCTTCCGATCCCACCATCGGATGATTCTCAAATTTTGATAAAATATGTGCTCTCGAGTTGAGAATAGAATTGTACGGTTACTTTCTAATTTAACCCATTCTATTTTTGGTAGTCTCAACCACAGTGAAAAATCTACTGAAATCCAGGGCTCTGAGCTACAGTACCCTAGGCACTAAAGGGTTAAGTTGGTGGTTTTAAGACAATCTTGTTTTTGACGAGTTACGAAACATTTGTGGCAAATGTGACAAACATTGACGGTTCCCAAATAGAGCCGTTACTGACACGTGTACGCTACCTCCTCCAGATCGTTACCAACTTAACTACGGAAGCCAGTGCAGTACGGTATTTCCGTCTCCTTCGTCGCACCTTCCGAGGACCTTCCACGAAAGTGCGGAACTCAGAGTCACCTCCGTGTGAGAATTCGCCTATAAAATGCGCACTTCGCCCAGGTTGAATGATTTCTCGCCGCGCGCATTTCCTGTGCATTTCCTTTGCATTTCAGAGCATTTTATTTTTGGTCCCTTTACGAAGCTTTTGTGCGTTGCTTTTTCTGATAGATCGGAGTTCATCGTTCTTTGGATCTGTTTGTCTGCAGAGTTTTTTCTTTTTTTTTGCATTTTTCGTTTGAAGGCACGATGAAGCTCGGGGTGCCGAGCCTTGGGAAGTCCAAAAAGCAGAGGAGCGGGAACCTTGCGGTGGAGACGGCAAACGGCAATTCGTACCGGAACGGGTTGCCGTTGGTTTCTCCCACGGCGGTTGTTGCCGACTCTCCGAAAGCCGCGAAGAATGAGAAGCAAGGGTTTATAGCCAAGATTACCAGCCGGGCGAGTTTGCGCAAGAAGAAGAGCAAGAACGGAGTGGCGGTTCCCGCGGCATTGCACATTTCCAAGTCGGAGCAGGAACTCAAACGCGCCTTTAGGGTCTACGACTCGGACAATGACGGGCGAATTTCGACCTCCGAGCTCCGGACCGTTCTCACGTCTCTTGGCGGTGCAATCTCCGATGAGGATCTTAATCAGCTTATGAAACAGATCGACACGGACAACGACGGCTTCATTAGTCTCGAAGAGTTTGTTGAGTTTCATCATGCCAGCACCTCGGTTGTTGACCTTTCTCCCCTGCATGATCCCATGAGAGATGCTTTTCGCATGTTTGATAAGGATGGAGATAGTCGTATCTCGGCCAGCGAATTGCAGTCTGTTTTGGTTAGTCTGGGAGATAAAGGCCACTCGCTTGACGAATGCAAGAAGATGATTCAGAGCGTAGACAAAGACGGCGATGGCTTCGTGGATTTCCTGGAGTTTCAAGAGTTGATGGGAGGACATGATGATTGAAGACCAGTCACGAAGCAACTGTGGTCATAATTTCGGACGCGGTGATTGCTGTTCCTCGACGCGTCTGGAACGCGTGAGGAATAATTTCTTGCCGCGTGGAGCGCTCGTTTTGACATCCCGAGACAGATGGAAAGCAGGAAAAAGTGAAAAAATGCTTTGATGCTTTTCAGTCTTCATCACTGATAAACGCTTTGATGTCGATAGTTATTTTTCCCCGGCCTCCAGAAATCTTTGCAGTGCTCATTGACGGAACTCTCTTCCATGGCATTGCTTGTACTCTCAACAGAACTAGTAATGTCGTTGAGTGATTGTATCATAGGTGATTTGCTGGTAATGTGGCAAGAGAAGTGCTACAAATCTGTAATTGTAAGCTGAAATGGAACGGTCTCTCATGTTAGAGGCTAAATTTTTGTGCCAGTTTTTTCCTTTTTCTTTTTTCCTTCTTCCTGACGAGTTACTGTGATTTGTGTGTCAAAAGAGTTCACGTATGGTCGAAGCAAGTTCTCTTTTACTTTTGCATTTGTAATGCCATGTCTTCGTCGGAACTAGATTCTTTCCCTATTCACAATGTACTGTTATCAAATGATCCTGATGTATGACGCGGAATTTCAGAGGGGTTTGGGCAATGGCGGTTGGAAAACTCCAGTACGGGCCGTGATGTTCTAGCCGGGGTTTGGAGTGATTCATCAGCAGGCTTGAGCCAGGAAGGTATGTCCCTGTTTGCATGCAAAACCCCTCTTATTTGTTTGAATACCGAATATGCCATGCTTATTTCAGAATCTTACATAACTTTGATCTTCTGTACAGTTTTTGGGTACGCCACACAATATTCGAAGTCACTAAATCCCCCGGTGGTCCCTATTTTTGTCCTTGTCAGGGCCCACCTTTAAAAACAACCCCCTCCTCCAATGGTTTTTTATTCCCAAATAGGTGCCCCTAGGATAATTTGGGGCCGTAGGCCTGAATTTTGCAAAAGAAATTGCCAAAAAAAGGGGTCTTGGTGCCCAAAATAGAAATTTCAGAAAAGGGGGGGCCCATGAACAGTGTCTCGCAAGGTCTCGCATTCAAGACCACCGGGGATATAGGAACGGGGCACAATATTACTGCTGATGGCTTGCGCGATAATAGCGAATGGTAAGCTCATCAATATCTATTACCCTACGTCGTGGTCAGTTTTGACATTAATTAATTATTTTTTGTCCAAAAGAGCCACATGCCATTTTGTGGTTGGTTTATGGTGACGTGGACCTCTCAAAATATGATGTGGAAATTAGATTTCGACACAATACTGTCCGAATCTGACCCTCACATATGGTAATGCTACTCTGTGCCAGGAATGTTATCCAAGAGAAAGGAATCGATTTCTATCAGCATATTCGGTCCGTCGACTCCTACAACAGGTTGCAGTTCTTCAATAATTTAGTATTAAAACTCATGTCCTCGAATAAAGGCTGGCACATGAACTGAAAAGCACCTTTGGTAGGTTTGAGACGTACGTAATGTCTGAAAAGCACCTTTGGTAGGTTTGAGACGTACGTAATCTACCTCTTGAGGTAGATTTCAGAGAACCTACGTGCAAGTCATTATGGGACAGAGGGAGTAAAATTTTGTACTGTAGTATGCTTCTTACCGCGGTCTAGATTCTGAGGTTGAGGATAGTATTTGCCTTGCATCTGTGGGAGTGATTTCGGGAGATGTATAAGGTAGCGGACCCAATTCCCGTCTGAATTTCAGGTTCAGCAAGTTTTGTTTCTGGAGTGGCTATCAAAATGATTCAGAAATATGTAGAGAGTTTGTACAAGCCCAATCTAACTTGAACCATATTTTTCAGACTATTATTGAATTACTTATGAATTTTTGAAGTTAGAGATGTAGAGGTACCAAAAACCGTCCATCCCTGAAATGTTCACTCTGGCTACATGAGAATTTCGAGGTCTGACCTAAAATGTAAGCCCTGTCAGTGGTTGGGAATTGGACCCGGTTGGAAATTGGGTCCTCTACCTTAGACATAACATTCAGTAACCTTCCTAGAGGCTGCCTTTTAGTTTCATCCACCTTTATATATGGAGTGACCAGTGTTTTGTAATTGAATGCACTATTGAATCAAATAAACAATTACAAAACACTGTTGAATTGTGATTGAGTGAGTGAGTGAGTGCATGTGATTGCTGCTCACCATGGTTGATTGTTCTTGCTTGATGCCACGTGCCCCCATAGCTACTGATGTGATGTGGAATATCCGCCTACATCGTTTCATCAAAGGGATGAAATGATGTGGGATATTCCACATCATTGTGTTGGGGGAAGGTAGCACTCACAAAGGCTTTTGAATGTTATAAGAATTGTGGGGATTTGTTTGGGGATATGTTTGGGAGCAAAATCTGTTGAGATAAAATTTATTTTATCACTAAGGTAGGTGCACCCAATTCCAACAGTGTACACAATCCCAATAATTTCTACACAAAGTAGTCATTTTAGAACGTAAATCTAGGTAGACCATAGATAGCTTATCATTTTTGTCAACAAACAATAGAGGCTTTATGATGTGCTTAAATTTGCATTTTAAAATGAATGTCGTGTTTAGAAATTATCAAAATTGGGTACAATGTCGGAATTGGGTGCTACTACCTTATGTACGGATTTTTCATGTAATTTCAAAGCAAGAGGTTGTAGACCACTACTAGTGACAATTGACAACCTAATTTTTATTTTAAAGATGAGTGGGCATAAACATTTAGCTCACTCATGCTTACACCACTTTTGAATAACATCTTTTAAATCAAGTGTCCAACTATATAAAGCCTACATAGAGGCATCTTCAAGCTCCACTCTATAGCCGCTCATTCTAAAACTTGCACACTCAAACATGCAAGTGAAGAGATTTTGACCCTTAATATTTTGAGCATTTCTTTATCAAATCAAACAAACACTATCTTGTAGCAAATCTCAAGCGGATTTCAAAGAGCCTAATTTCATCTTTTAACTCCAAGTAGTTTGTGTTCTATGAGCATTTGAAGATCTAACGATTTTCACTTGGGATTTGTCATATTTTGGTGATTGTGAACACAGTAGAATATTTGTTGAAAATGGATATGAGAATAATTGGAGCTCTCAATGTTTCGTTGGAGCTGGACGCTATTCTACGTGGTACGTCAAAAGTTGTTATAGAATGTCATGGAAGGGACCTCACAATATTTAAAGCAAAAAGCTAAGATCCTCTACGAGAACCTCTAGCTTGAACCAAATCTCTTTAGAGTACTCTACACATTCCAAGGGTTCAATTCCTTGTAATCTACTCCCTCCATCCCGCAAAAAGACCTTGTTTTCATTGAAATACATGGCCTCTTCATAGCCATGTTGAGATCTCAAATTGTTCACTCTACAAAGGGCATATTGACTGTGTACTTGATGAAGCCAATCTTTGGTTCATAGATCCGCTCAAGAGTACAAATGGGGGTGTCAAGGTGCAAGCTTACGAGGCGACACTCTACTGTGCAATTCCTACGTGGTGGCATCCGCAATCTACGCTCACAATTGCAAGACTCTCACCAAAATAGTTGCCTTCACCTCTTGAATTGAAATCACCACCGCCTTTCAAGGAGACGGGGGCACACCCTAGCTCAAAAGCTCAAATCGAAATCACGGGCTTTTGCCACCGCCCTTCAAGGAGACGGGGGCACGCTCTTGCTCAAAAGCTCAAATTGAAATCACGGGCCTTTGCCACCGCCCTTCAAGGAGACGGGGGCACGCCCTTGCTCAAAAGCTCAAAGCTGGGGCAAATACTTGCAGTCTGACACCCCTATTAGCTTACTACGCTGGTCTTGTATTGTTGCTCATGCTGAGCTCTGGTTCTGAAACTTCTGCAACGCACTTGAGAGAATCAGATGGTTCCTGTGTGCCAAAGAAGAGATTTTTGAACTGTTAATGAGATACTTCCAGAAACTGGATTAAAATAATGGTCTTCCCGGCAACCTCTAACTTACCTGAGGTACGAAGTGACTACTACACCAATCGTAGGTAGAGCTCCACCTTGCTGTAAATGAACCACTCCATTGGCAGAACGCAAACATCATAAAGGGAAAGAGTGTAACGCAAACAAATCAGAGGCAAAATTGAATCACAATTCAAATTCGTTACCATTTACCAGCTACATCACTGAGACCTGACATGTCAGCCGTCTCTTTCCAAATCGTGCATAGGGGGCGTCACCTTTGCTGATATATACACAAACATGCCCACAGAAAGCACGATCTCCACAATGACGTTTACATAAGCTCTATCCTTCTGACAAACCCTACAAAAGCTATACAGTAGACAATACTATGTCAAGATGTGGCTTCTTGAATCATGTAGGAATGTTTACAGTTGTTGCCCTTCTCAAAGTGTATCTTCACACCCTGTCCAAGGAGACTCCTGAATTGCTTGGTCTTATTATTTCTTAGCTTTTGAAAACCTTAAACAGCGGTACTTTTCGCCACTGACGGTAATCTCCAGTGCGCCATCCTGATTGTCCAAACTAGATGCTGTTCCCATAAGCACGCTCTTCTCCTTCTCCAAATTTTCTCGCTCAAGTCGTAACCTCGTTTCTTGCTTTACAATTTCAGCCTGAGATTGATCAAACAGTCATAGCAGGACATTTAACATGGGCAGGATTACAAAAAGACACCACTCAAAGTGTAGCAGCGAAAAAATGAGTAAGAAAACCTAAACAAACGTCTTCCTAGAACTGACAGTTGATATGAGGGGAGAAATTCGCCGTTAGCACAAAAATCTCGGGACAGACAGCAGAATGATCATTAACCCCTTAAGGTCCAAGAAGCCCAAATTGAGCCTCATGGTTTTATTAGCAGTTTTGAGTAGGTCCTGTGGACTTCTTTTTGTTCAAATTTATTTTTTGTTTGACCAACACATGAAATGTTCTTCACTGAATCTAGTGATATAAAATTTGATCCCATCTGAATTAGTATTTTCACAATATGATCAATTGAATTTGTCATTCCAAAACCATGAATCCTTGGTCCTTTCGAGGTAAAGTAAAGAGCATACTTCTCTCCTACTAAGCTCCGCTTTCCAGGCAGCTTCCCTCTCCGCAACTTCACGCTCTCGCTCATCCAAATAGCTGTTCATCTCCCTCTCTTTCATAATGCGGTCTTGAATATCAGCCTCTAGCGCGGCTTTCAAATCCCGTACGAAATTCTCTACCACCGCCTTGATTCGTAACGACATTTCAAAAGCGACTGTTGGTGCGATCTCGCCTTCCCACCCTCAACTGAACCACATAAGAATCCCTCCAAATTACGCAATCACTAAAAACTGCAACACACAGGAAACCGTAAACGAATTATAGCACCAAACAATTTTCCCGCAAATTTTATATCGCTTTTCCAATAACAAATTTGCTTGCGTAGACACTGTTACATTGCGAAAGAACGACACAGTTCCATTCGGCTACTTCACTCTCCCTCCATGCAACAAAACCTAACCCTAATCGCTCAATACTTCAAACCCCTTCCGTCAAGCTAACTCCAAATGCACGCATGTACTGTTTGAGGCTTGAAACTCAAAATCTCCACACTGTAAAATACTACGACGTTTTTTGCTCACGCAATCCTCCGAAATTCAAGATTTACAGCCCGGGTTTTCACAAAACAGAGAAAGCCTCTAAGAATGAGAGAAACGCATCTATAGGTTCTCATATTTTCCATCTTCCGTGTCCTAGGTCAGCTCGCGATAACCTACCGAACCGAAAATCCATCGAGCTATGGATCTCCTGTCCAATTCTAGCTCCATTACCGTCCCAAAGAGCCACGGGAATTGCAACCACATCGCCATAGCCATGCTAAGCTTGCAAATGATTACTCACCTCAATAACATCAACCGAAGCAGGTCCCGGATCGTAATAACGGCAGTGAAAATGCGATTCCTGTACCAGCAATCGGACAATACGCCATGAATTCCTGTTCAGTGCAACACGGCAAGCAATTCTAACCAGGGGTTGAGAGGGCAGGGCTTGGAAGATCGCGGGCCGGGTTTGGAAGATCGCGGGCCGGGTTCCGGAAGGCCGGGTCCGGGAACTATCGCATTGGCTGGAATTCCACGTAGAATTGTCCTGTAGTATACAAACGTGTGGTAGCCTTGCATTGAATTTTTGCAGCCATGGAATTGTCCAGAACGGCTCCATGCGGCTGACGGATACTTTGTTGCAACTTGAGGGCCGCTTCACACTATGGCTGTAACTTACAAGTTGAGAGGTCGTGGGATTGAGCGGCCAAATTTTGTTGAGAGTTCAAAGAAATGGGTTGAATATAGGTAATAAAATATAGTTTTAATTTTTTTATTAAAAAAAATCGTCAACCTCTTGATCATAGTTTGGGTTTCTACTTTCATTCGATTCAAACATTCTTTGAGAGTTCATTGCCTTGGTCAAACAGTGTTGCTATGTGTGCATTTTGAAAGGCGGCGGCCTTTGGACTTTGGCCTTTAGTGTGAAGGGTAGAGAGGCTGAATTCTTGGTTTCTTGCAATTTAATCGGTGAAAATTGGTAGCCTCTCGACCTTTGGCTATAGTGTGAAGCGGCCCTGAGGAGGGTCTTTAATTCAAAGTAATAGGCATACAACAAAAAGGTGATTTAGTAGAAGAGATAAATGATAAATTTGAGCATATTATTTTGGATGCTACACTATATTATCTTCACTAAATAGGTGTTTTAAGGGGACCAACAAAATTTAAAAGGACTTATCTTGTAAAAATTATCCCGAAGTAACAACAAAGACCGTTTGATAAAAAATAAAATTTGTGATTGTCTAACTATACCGTGTTTTTGTACGGTAATGGTACATATTTATATGGTGTGAAATGTTGATAAATTAGTATGGGTCCTTTTAAGACCCCTATTCAGTGTTGTTGGTAAAGTCAATATTGTTGCTTGATAATTGGTTCAAGTGAACTAATTCATCAAATCAAAGGTGAAAATTATAAATAAATCTTGAAGAAAATCAATAGCATTGACATGAAAATTTTCAAAAATAATAATTATTATCAATGTGCGTGAGCACTCGCTTTAGTGGAGTTCGTTGGCTATAGATGAGTGAAAGAATGTTTCAGGAGTGGTCTAATACAAATACTTCCTTTTAACCCTTAAACAACAAACAAGCCCTTTGCAACCATATAGTATATTATGTATTCAGTGGTATTTAACCAAATGTTTTTTAGTACCAAGTAAAAATACATATATCACAGTTTATCATGATAATGAATTTATCATAAGATCATGACAATATGTATGTAACAATATATCACAATTTATATATAAAATCACAATTGAACAATGACAAAGCTAAATACGGGCCTCGATACGGGCTATAGAGAGGGACCCCAAGAAACTTTTAAGAGATAACCACTAAATGTCCTCACCCCTCTTCAAATTTGAAGAATTTTAAAAATGTCTCATAAAATGTAACTAAGAGGGATATTTTGATCTTGATATATGATTAATAGTTGAACATTATGAATTTTTTATTCTATTCATATGGAGAAGCTTGCTTGTACAACTTGAAGATCTCCACCAGTACTAAGAGTTGTTTGTGTTAGGTTATGGAGTTTTTAGATGTCAAATACTTCAGAGTTGTGCACGTATGCACACACTGCCCTCAATGGCAGCTCAACACTCAACTCACAATGCTTACAAGACACTAGTTTGTTTTCATCAAATCAATCTCTGGTTTTTGTAGATAGTAAGATAGCTACAGTGGATCATTTGAAGAACTCCAGGCCACAATTAATGGAGAACCTAGGGCACGTTCATCTCTCCTAATACTAATCAAAATGGTCAAACCTCGAATTTCAAAGGGTAAAATCTATGCTAGGAATGCATGCCCTGATAAAAATTTCTGAATTGACAGTCCTTGCACAGGTCCATTTGATTGGTTTCAGTACATGACAATTTTATTTTTTGCCCAAAACGGTGTTTTCTACAGATCAGAGTCTTATTATAAGCAGGGTTGTCACAATGTCCGACAGCCCGTCCAATCCAATTCGCCTGCCCAATGTCTATGTATTTGAGTATGTTCACGTATATTTTCAAAATATTTGATCATACATTCATTAAACATTTGTATCAACATCCTAATTTTTCCAACCCTAAAAGGGTAAAAGGACTATAAAATTTATGTCCACGCGTTCACGCCTGAAGGACATATCCTATGATCTAAACCCACCCAATATGACAACCCCGATTAGAAGTTCATTATTTTTAAAAAATAACAAAATGCTTTGATGCCAATTGCTCTTGAACATGTGAAATCAATATTATTATATATTGCAAAAGGAGAAAAGTGGACTACGCAAATGATCAATGTGCCTTGATGACATGACGGCTCCACAATGCCGTTGAGGGATTAAGACGAAGCTCCCAAGTTGGCCAGTAATGAAGATCCTGCTTCATTGTCAACACTTTCGGTTTCCCATTCAAGTACAACATCTTCACATGCACAAAAGCGCCATGCTCCAAATCCCGGGCCACGTCCACAAAGTCTTCGAGATTGGGAGTGGGCTTGCCATTGACCTCCACAATCCACCGGAGGGCGTTCAAACCGTACCTCTGACTAGGGCTTCCTCGACACCAACGCCCCAAGTACACTCCACGACCTTGTGGAGGCAGAAATCCCAACGCTCGAACTGCAGAGTGCGGTTCATACAACACACACCCAGCCCAACTCACCATGTGCGTGGTGCCGAAGCCATCACGCTCATCAAGTCCTACCTGGGTGCATTCACAATATAATGAGCCAACCCTGCCCAAATTTAACGACTCTTGATAAGTGCTTAGAAAATTATATCTTCATTTATGATTTATGTAGATATTAGAAAAATTTAAGGACATTTTGCGACATATTATGAACATTTTAATCGTTATTAACGACTGGTTACGATCATATTTTAGTCGTTTTGGCTCAGTACCAATTATAACTTCTCAAACATCATCAAACTTTAATATGTTGTAGAATGACATATAATATATGTAGTTACTAAATAATATTGCATTATTAATTCAAATGATAAGATTATTGCTTAATAATCCATTAAATTAATCACTGGTTACAGTTTCCTTATGTGAATGTACAGGTATTTTATTTCATAGTTTATATTGTTGCTTATAGCTGATTTTGTTGAACAGTCATAGTAATATAGAGTTTTATTGCAAATTTTTGATAATATTGCTCCTAATTGATTTTAGTGTGCAGACAAGTTGTGCATGAGCAATTGTAGAGACATCCACCCTATGTATGCAACACTACAATAAAAAGGGATATTTAAAAAATTTGATACACCCACCTCAATGTTGATTTCTTGGCCTTGTCGAAACACTCTCAAATCTAGCGTTTCGGAGCCTCCACAAGCAACCTCCACATCCCGGAAGCACGTCACAGGTTTCCCACTGATGGCCAAGAGCATGTCACCTTCGTTCAACACGCCGTGAGCTCGTGACCCTGCCAAACATCCCTTCACGCGCAAGACCTGTCGTCGCGTAGCGTCTTTCTCACCCAAAACGTGAATCCATTTGTCGGTGAGGCCAAAGCTTCGAGCCTTGGACAACAAAGTTGAATCGAACTCCACTTCCAAGGTACGCATCACAGGCATGGACTTTTGCGAAGCATTCACAACGGCATCCAAAACCTTGCATATGGCGTGAATTGGAATCCCTCGCATACACCGGCGGTCTTCTCCATCTGAGCCTTGCGTGGAGAAGCTGCTCCATAATGCACGTACATTCCCGTTCCTGTCCGCCAAGACCCCCGAGGACGCGTGCCCCAAGTCTGCATCAAGCTCGATGACTTCCGTGTTCATGGCTCGATAGTATCTTAGAGCACTAGCCACGGGAAGATGAGCGCTAGGATTTGTAACAGTCGACCTTCGTGATTTTGCTCCCATGGTTCCACGTGAAAGGCCCACTAGATTTACAACGTATCCTCGTGGTAAAGGCGGCTTCGGAGTGAGCTTCGCTGCGTGTACTGCTTTTATTCCCACTTTACCCAACGCAGTCGGATTATACGCCACGAATGCGAAGTTGTGCACGGGATGGGAGAAAACTATTTGACCAGGAATTTCGATCGGGAAAGCGGCAAAACTTAAGACAACGTCTGACGCTGAGATCGCCGCTGTATATTTGTCGATTGCCACTAATCCAAGGTCTTTGGAGTGATGCACTATCACGCCTGTGCCGGTAAAGAGGCTGGAATGAACTCCGTCCAACCAAGCTGATTTCGGAATGTGCACCTCTACCATAACCAGACAAGGTTTAACGGCACGCTCTGCTACCACTGAGCTAACGCGCTCAAAAGTTTCTGTCACTTTTAAAATGCTGCTTTGTAGCATCTTCTTCCACTTTGGCTTCGTCGACAATACTTCTGGTTCCATAGTTTGGGCATTCAACGGAGTCCCAGGTTCAACAAGCTGAATATCCCACAATCCTGTTGCGTCATTCCGGGTGTAAAGCTGAGGAGGTGCATACCATTCATGACGGTCAATTGTGACGAAAACCGCTTTCCGGCGGTGCTTGTCAACATGACTGACAAACTCTAGAGGCACACGAGCTCCTTTTGCAAACTTAAAAAAAACTGAAATGAATGTAGCAAGGTCGACCGTTTCTTCTCCTGCTACGTTTTTAATTATGGCGTGTTTCGGCACTCCTGCTCGTGAAAACATATATCCAGGCTTAGCTAGGTAGACAAGACCGCAAGGAACGTGAAAATTCCGGGCTTGTTGGTAGGAAAGGGCATGGATTATTCCCCCGCTCACTTCCAAAAACGTGTTCGGCGTGATGGAGTGCAGATCCTGGACTGTAATAGTGACGGTCATGGGAGTTCCTCGGCGTTCAAACTCCAGGCTCACGGGGCTCCCCACGTTATCGTCTAGCAAACTTTCGTACTTCAAAAACTGGGTCAACACTTCACCGCCGGCACGGAGAAGAACGTCTCCGGGTTCTAGCTGATTCTCGGAAGCAGGGCCTTCTGGTACTACCGACTCCACAACAAGCATTCCGGTTTCAGTCGAAGGCGAGACGCGACGCACCATCTTCTCCGTTGCCCGTTTCAAACCAAGTCGGCGAATCTCATCAAAACCTGTATGCGAAAGTGTCATCTGGAAAGTTCCACGAGGAATTACCGGAGGTGCCCAATAACCGGGCTTCAAATCTGACAGTTCGTCTTTCTGCGCTTGCAGCAGATGTAAAGCTCGCACCACGCGTTCCAGAGGGAGATAAAACGCCAAGGCGCTAGATGACTTGTGACCGCCCGCATTGAGTGCCACAGCGCGACCATGAATGTCGATCACGGGGGAGCCACTAGAGCCACCTGGGTACATTCAATGTATAAGCAGTGATTAATTTAACGGATTATTAAGCAATAATCTTATCATTTGAATTGATAATGCAATATTATTTAGTATCTACATATATTATATGTCATTCTACAATACACTAAAGTTTGATGATATTTGAGAAGTTATTAGAGTAAACCAAAAAGTCAGCTCAAAGAGAAAAGTTTTAGCAAACTCCTCTTGAACTCCTCTTGAACTCATATTGAAATATAAATAAACCGAAAACTAGTTCATGATGAGTTGGGAGACAACTAAGGCAAGCCACTGTCATTATTCTCCACACCTCGCAATGACTCCCACACCTACCAAACCTCAAGCCCATGGCCCACAAGGGGACAATCTATGACACGACACTATTCAACCCAAGTATAGCTCAAAAGAAAGGTTAGAAGTAGAGCAAAAAAGGAGGTTAGATGGGCTTCTTTTCTGTTAACTCTATTGGTACTCCAAAACGACTAAAATATGGTCGTAACCAGTGGTTAATAACAACTAAAATGTGCTAAAATGTGCATCATATGTCGCAAAATGCTCTTAAAATTTTCTAATATCTACATAAATTGCAGATATAATTTTCTAAGCACTCACTCATCAAGAGTCGTTAAATTTGGGCGGGGTTGGCTCGTTATATTGTGAATGCACCAACCTTTGGTTCCGGACGCAGCCTGGATGTAGAAAGTGTTGAAATCGTTGTATCCATGCTTCTTGTAGTGCGGGGCGTCACGGTCAAGCCGGGCGAGAGTGCCTGCTAAGATGGACACTTTTCCGCCACTGTCGTTGCCGACCACGCGAATTTCGAGTCCCACGACGGCTGCGGCGGGCGCCAGAGGAATCTCCTCGTACTCCGAAAACTGCGCTGGGTCGAATCGGAAGAAACCGAAGTCGTGGACGGGGTCGCGGTACAGCGGGTACACGGGAATCTCGTCGCGGTTGACGAACACGGCTTCGGCCACGATGGGTCCGGGCTCGACTACGTGTCGGTTCGTGAGAAGAATTCCTCGCTTCTTGTCCACCACGAAGCCCGTGGCAGCGCCTGTGCCCGCCACCTCCGTGTCGAACGTGCGCGTCGCGGTGGTGCGAAGGACCACCACTGCGGGGACTACTCTGCTCAATGCCTTGCGCCAGTCTTCGGAGTGACTCGTGTTTGCGTGCTCTGGAATCGCTGGTTCCAGCTCCATCTCCTCCATTGCCGCCTCCGCCTCCATCCAATTCCCGGTCTGAATCCTCCACTGCAGGCTTAGTTGCTCTGAAACAGTGATCTCAAAACTGGCTAAAATTAGCTGGATTTCTACCCAAAAAATGGGGCTGGTAAACATACAAAGAAAGAAAATGAATTTTTTTTTGAAATATAGCGAGAATGCTCATCATGATATAAATATGTAGCAACTTCATGAGGTGATATCCGCGGATATAATCATGGTATCACCTTAATATATCAAGGGTATTGCCGAACATTACAAAGATATCATGAGTATTGTATGCACTGGGTAGCAAAAGTAGATACTATTTATGTGGGAGGTCGCATAATGTTCTAAATGTCATAAAGTGGTTCTGAGATCACTGCGAGTCTGAAATTGTCCCACCTTTCTTGATTATATATCATTGATTGACTTTGAATTTTATAGGGGTTGGTTCTTTTTCAGAGTTTGGATAAAAACAACTAAAAACAAGTGGCTAGTCGCGTAGCCTCTGCCTAAGTATTTACCCTAAATTTACTTTTACACCATGTTTGTACTGTTCAGCCATGCAACTCTTTGAAAAACGAAGTGTTTCCGAAGTCTCTCCCCTGGTGAGGGAGAGACAATAAACAAATCTTGATTTGGAGCTATAGTACACTGTGGAACGCTGATCATGTTGTGTTCATTTCATGCAAAAGACGCCCACCACTGGTTATTTTACAAGTCTATGGAGGCAATTTTAGTGGTAGGCAACTTCCACTTAAAAAAAATCATAGCAATTGCATGACTTATCCACGAATTCTATTTGTTTTCTTTCAAAATCATCATTTTGGTTGTTAATACTAAAATAAATATTCTACCTTGAAGAAAGCGCCCCCAAGTATGTTGAGTATGGTTTCAGGTGTTTTTACCTTAGGACAAGTATTTGTCTAAGCTTTTGTGGATGGTTCTTCAATTGACAAGCTTTTGCGGTGAACTTTCGAACAAGGACGAGGTTCAAGGATGAGTCCTTGAAAGGTGGTGGTAGAACTCCCCAATTTCAATTCACAAGAGGAAGGCAACAATTTTGGTGAATGTGAATTGCGGGAGGCAACATGTAGGAGAGTCTCACTTCAAAAGCTCACACTTTGACATCCCCAATTCGTCCTGTACAAACAAGTGAAATGAAATGGTGATAGGTCATGCGTTAAATATACTAAATAGCCAACCTACTACCAAGATTACTAATCTTGCCAAACAAAATTATTGGGTGATTGCAATGAACATTTGTACCTTCCTTTGTGACATGGCCTTGTTCAAGTTTAGGGCTTAAGAAACTCTAATTGTTGCTACAAAAAGTTGTGCATTGCGATAGAAAGGTTGATGAACCATACCATGCACACAACCACAAGAACAATAATCTTTTTTGATCAAAGTCCTATGAGAAAATGTGAAGTCTTGTTCTTAGTGTTGCTTCTACTATTAATAACCCTTGAAGGACCAAGACTTCATGGTTTCAAAATGCCAAATTCAATCATTCATGTTATGAAAAATATAATTCAAATGAGGAAAATATTTATTTCACTCAAAAACATTACATACGTTGATAAAATAAAAATAAAAAATAAAAAATAAAAAATAAATTGAACAAAAGAAATTTCACATAAGACCCACTCAAACTACTGCTACTGCTGAAAAAATAAAAATAAACAAGAAGCCCAATTTGGCTTCTTGGTTGAAGAAGGCAAAGAGAAAGGTTGGATAGACTTGAGACGGGATTCAAGCTACACTAAATAGGTAGCTTAGTGTTAGATAATTATAAGATTTGAAAATATTATAGATTTTTACTCTCGACAAAAAAAATTACCAAAGACATTGATTCCAATACTATTGAAAGATCCCCATCTTGACCAATATAGAGGGTAAAAAAATTTGGCAACAGTAAAAACGTGCAACATGTTTATGTAAATTAGTGCATCTAACACTAATCTACCTATTTAGTGTAGTAGGTACCGTAACCAGCTTTCAATTACACCAAGTTTTGGTTCAATGTGAGCAAAAATATTATAGATAATTCGTTTTCTAATGTACTTTTAATTTCAGAAAATTTAAAAATGACAAACCAAGCTTTGGAAAAGTCCGCCTAGTAGTACAAAACCAGGCTTCAGCACAGGTTTTCATACTAGTTTTACCACAGGTATTACTAGTACTCCCGCTAGTACTACGCTGGTACCACGCTATTTACAAGAGGCTTTACTAATAATTATTTTTCCAAAATATTGTTGTAAAATTCATCCAAATTTGATGAAAAATTGTTCAAATAGATGAAAAATAAAAATTCGTCCAAATGGATGAAAAATGTCGAACCGATGAGAATTCATCCACATGGATGAAAATGGTCAAATAGATGAGAATTTGTCCAAATGGATGAATGCACCCACAACAATTATCCATCCACAATATATGGTGATTTCAGTGCAGTTACCGACAATTACCGTCGACAAACGTACTGTTACCGACAATTACTGTCGACACAGCGGAGCTCCAAGGTGCACATTATATATATTTTTAGCTCTTGAATGCAAGATACTCACCGTCAAATGCCCCGGCTAATCGAGTACTGGCGTTTCAGCTCAGAATTCAGCTCCTAGCTTGGATCCCAGCAACTGATGAACTGACCCTGGTCCTGTTATCAATTGTGAGTAGTTCTCATGAGTATATAAATGGCGTAGAGAGGGTACAGAAATCCAAATCTGTTGCTTGATCTTAACATTAGAGATGAGCAAATCTAGACGCTGGAAGAGCTTTGAGAGTGGTGAACTGATCGATCAAGCTAACAATCGCCAATAATGGACGGACATGGGTGATAGCCTGATATGGGCACCACTCCAAAAATATTGTGATTTTCGAGAAATATTTTTTTGGTAAGAAAAAACATTGGAAAAATACAAAAATTAGAGGATGTTATAGGCACCTAGAGGGCGTTATAGGCACCATGGCTGCAACTATATATATCGAATTTCTATCACACATTAAATGAGTTAAACATAAGTCATACTATGTGAGACACGTAAAAGTGATACCCATGTTAGGCCATTCCCCACATACATACATTGACAGATTTCATGGCCTGCGATTGCAAATCCCTGAAACTCTGAAAACTGTATGATTCTCTCCCCACTTGATTCGCACCCAATTGTAGACTTCGAGCTTCACTCAACCTCTCACTCGGTGACATGCACACACTGAGATTATAAAATTGCCTACAAATGTAATCTAGGGTTTACTGCACGAGTGGCAGGCATTCACAAAGAGTGTCGGTAGCGAGTGTCGGTATCTCCTACAAGCACATAATTCATCCTCTTTTCTGCCTGGAACCTCGTTCTTCGGCTTTGATCATGCCACTTGACCTTCTTCCATGTTCTAGGATAAATTAGAAAACGACGAACTCTCAAAATCAAGAAAAAATTAAATCTTCTCCAACCATAGGGCACCTTGACGCATTCACCAGGTAGTAAATAGCACAAGAATGATGGTGAATTCGTGGTGAACACTTGCTAAATTGAAGTGGTTGTTAAACTTAATAAGTGTTCACCACGAATTCACCATCATTTTTATATCATTTACTTGGCAGTGAATCGGTCAAGGTTCCCTGTGAACCACTAGTACAGAAATCTGCTAAGAAACGATCGGCTACTATACGAGCTACTATACAGCATACACTGGAAGTAATTAAACCCCTGGAGACATTGACTTGATCATCACGGTAACTCTGACATTCAAGCGAGTTCCTGTGAAATTCCGAACGGAAAGATTGCAAGGAGAGCGGTTTAGTGCGATGAAAGGGAATTGACGACATGAAAAAGCAAAGCAGAAAGGGAGCAAAAAGAACACACACACCTGTGGAGATTGATGGAGCTTCACATAACTGAGGTTGCAAACAAGAAAGCAAATTTTAAGTGAGGGAGAGAGACCCCCAGTTTACCACCAACGAATTACATCCCATTCTCATAATCATGTTGCCTTTCATCTGTTTTTCATCATCCATCTGGGTATTATTTTTCCTTTTATCAATGTTTTTCCTATTGTCATTCACACTTTTCCTTCACCTCCTGCTGACCCCTTTTTATAAACGTTTTTTTCATAAATTGAGGTAATATAATACAGCAAGGCCCTACTTACTTATAAATGGGTTTTGTATAGTTCAAATATCCTATATTAGGTATAAAAAAAAATCTACATTTTATCTCCAACAAATGGAAAATATCCTAATTTTTGATATCTAGTACTTTCTAAATTTTTGTTGAGTGTTCCCTTGAGTATTATGCAATAGTTAGTACTCGATTTGGTACATGTCAATGCGCTTAAAATTAAAGTACCTCCTTCGTACTTAACTATAGGTGCATATACAAAACTAGTATATAAACTTGTGGTAAAATTTTTTACTTTTCATAATTTTCATGTCGCTTATTGAAATGGAATAAATAAATAAAATTCATGTATATATAAACAAAATCTATAGAAAATACTTATTTTTAAATTTTACTTAGGGTTTTAAGTTTTTTTGTAGCTACCCAATGTCAACAAAATAGTGTTGAGGAGAGCATAACTTTTGCTTCCAAGCCACGGGGAGGTTACATACTACATACTTTCGTAAACCATGTGCGGTCGGGGGTCAATTATAGGTGGGCTATTTATCTAAAAAAATTTAAAAAATTGCACCCTATTAGTAGATAAAATGGTACTTTGAGGCATTTTTCAAGACCCTACAAGTAAATATAATTTCCACCATTAAGTTATTTTATAGACCCTATTTTATTTATAAACTGAACCATTTATCAAAATCTTGGAATTTCAGCATAAATTGAACTTAATCGGACATAAAAAAAACGACAACAATACATGAACGTAACTTTCAAAGAATAACAACTGTGCTTAGTGCCTAAAATGTTCGATGGTAGGTTTAAGTGAGAATACATGTTGTGAGAGGAAGCATGCGGCACTACCACCCCACCCTAGCCTCGTGAATCTCATTGGTCACCTAATGCTAAAATTCATCATGAGGAGACTTTCCCATGAAGCCAAATAATTCAACCTTTGTTTGTGGTTCATTCCTAGCCATTGGCTAACTTCGACAATTTTTAGTCAATTGAGGCAATTCTCATTCAATCCAAGGATTTTCATTAGAACTCACATAAATTCTTCGTTACTTTAAATATTTGAGACCCTACTTTATTAATAAAAATAGAATACTACCTATACTTTTCATCTACCCTCCTTTAGATATAATACCGTATAGGCCATTTCATTCAAGCTATAGTATTTCTAAAATTTGTATAAATTTTTGCTCCAATGAATTAAATGTACCCTATATTTTTTTTCACGTGGTTTAATAAAATTTTGACAGTGACCTCCCCGGGTTCCAAGCACTAATTGAAAATAAATTAATGATCCCACCAAGCTTGTCTGTTTTCAATTATCAAAAAATATTTCAAAAAGTTACACTAGAATTTGACATCAGAGGTACCTACTTGAACTCTCAATTGTCCACAATAATTCTTTAGGGATTAACGATATTTAACAACATTTTCTATTAACCCCCCTAACCGCCAAACCATGCATATTTTACGGATTTGAAGCCCATTTTCTCATCCATTATGCGCATTTTGCAGTGTGGATATTTTATTGAAACTTTTGTAGGAAGATAGCTCCATGCATGTGTGATCCGATTAGAAAGGGGATGATTTGTGAAATTCTTATACCTCATTTCATGTTGTAGTGTTCCACCCAAAATTTCGTAGATTTTAGTCTAAAAGTGCTCTTGAAAAAATCAACATCTTAAATCAAGCAACCAAAAAATCTCCAAAAATCACTACACTTAGAGTATTACATTTTAACACATCACAACAAATTTCATTATTAAATTGTCAATATCTCATTCATAAGCATATTACAAAAGAGTATTAAATTTTAAGTTTGAAATTTAATACACAAATACTAGTGATAGCAATCGCAAATCTAACCGTATGGATAGAATTTAAAATGCATAATGTACAACTTTTATTCATTCATCAACTTGAAAATATCCCTCTTAATTGCATTTTTTAATGCATCTTTGAAAAACTGCCAAATGCGAAAAGGGTGAGAACATTTAGGAGTTAAACCTTGTTCAGAAGCATTAAAAACTCATTCCAAATAACGTACATTGGAGTGGTTTTGTACCATTGTTAATGGTGAACTACCATAACCAAGGAGATCCTCACAAAAAAACACTCTGAAAACACTTACAAATTCAATTTGGCAAAGAATGCCAAATCAAGGAATAAATACCCGAAACCCTATTTGACTATAATTAAATACCAATTCAACATATACGCAACACAACATTAGTCATTAGGGCCAAATTTATGCTTTATGTGTTAGGGTAAAATCTAGGATCAAATCTATGTGTTATGTAGTAGTGTCAAATTTATGGGTTATAAGTTAGGGTCAAATTTATGCATTATGTATAAAGGTAAGTCTAATACATGCATTGACCCTAATGAAATTGACCCTAATGAAATATAAATGGACAAGATTCCATAACACATAACACAATACTGGTCATTCCATAGACCAATGAGTAACATATCACTTGACCCTAATTTAATCCAAATGGACAAGATTCCATTACACAACACACAACATTGGTCATCCCATAGTCCAATAAATAACACATCACAACATAGTTCATTACAAAGTGTGCAAGTACGCACCACTTGCAATATAGGTAGCACCTTCGGCACTTGTCTGCCAAATAACTTGGAAATAATCGATTTGGCAAGGCAGAAAGCAATTAATTAAATCCTCACTAGAATTGGGCTCATGTGTATATCTAAAGCTATTTTCTGCTTAGTTAACCCCTATAGGACTTCGAACCGTGGCCTTTATAGTGCTACTAATACATCCACTTGTACCCGACGGTTCCAACTCAAGATTGCAGCCATTCATGTCCACACTAGAGTTGGGCGTGTATCTAATATAAATAAGTAATAATAAATAAAATACAATACATTGTAGAACATTGTTCAAACTAGGTTCATTTCATGCAAACAATGCCATAAACACCCACCACTGATCCACACCTGATTAAATTTGTTTAATCAACAATTTCTCTGAATTTCGCTCATAATTTCCAAATAAATTAGGCATTGTATTTTTGAATCAATTTCCACCAAACCTGCTATCAGGCTACGGTATGCTCACTTCCTATACGTAATTGTAAAACAACAAGATTTCAGTACCTACAATCCATTACAAATTGGTAAAAATTACAGAATGACTATCATGAGCTATGTTGATGTCTTTTAACTTCGGAAATCACCTATAAACTGCAATTTCATTATTAACTCTTGCATGCCGTAGACTCTGAACCTACAAGTGAGTTGTGCTCTCTAATCTACTACGCAGATATGAGGCCTATGTGCGCTGCAGCTATGGCCAGAATGTACGCAACAAGATAAGCTGCAGCTATAATCATGGGCTCTTTCCAGCCTATCAACTCTAAATGGTGATGAAAAGGTGACATCCGCAGAAGCCGACGACCCTTGCCTTCCAATCGCTTCGTCAGTTTGAAGAAAGATACCTGCATGGAAAAAACCTTTCATTGTTATATCACGGTAAGGGGTACAGTTGCCGTAGCAAAATTCAACAATTTTTAGGAAGCTCTAGCATGCTCAAAAATGAATGGATTTTGAAACCACAAATTGCATTGGAATCACAATGAAACGTGCTTCAACTTCATAATAAGTGAAAAAAGAATAATTTAAAATCATACAACAATTTAGACTTCTTTTATACACTATCATTTTATAGTGAACCTTTGGAAGATAGTCAAAGATTTTTTGCATTTAAGTACAAAATAAGTAAGAAACCGTACAAGTAGTTCAAGTGGTGTGGGATCAAGTACCTCTAAAGCAATTGTGAAGGTTAATTTCTAATATGTACCATTAAATACAACTTGTAATTTTCACAAATGGTGGCAGCACTAAATGGTAGATAGAATATAGAAAACATCAAAAAAATTGTATGATTTTCAATTACATATGTGTATTTGTATTGATGATAAAGTAGACTTTAGTGTGATTCCAATGCAATTTGAAATTTGAAATTCCGTTCATTTTTTAGCATACACGGGCCTTCCAAAGTTCCCACAAATCTCAACTAGATCCAAAAATTCGTAACTATCTTGTACCCGGCTGTACATAGAGCACTGATTTTCAATGATAAAAAATTGCAGTACATAAAACTTTGGGTTTAATAACCAAGCTCAATTTTTAATTGATTTTTCCACTATGTATGATTTTGGTATAAATTTTCAAACTTAATATACATAGACCACTATTGATGTTAGTAGGTGTACAAAGAACTGTCTTTCATTACTAGTCCAATCAGATTGCTAACCTACTATTCATAATTAATGCTAGATTGGGAACTCCTGAAGTTAAATAGGTGCTTTTATAGGTGACCACAATTAGTACCTAACCGTTTCTAGTGCTTCTGCCTTAATGCATATGATTTACAGGCACATGAACAATCACTGTTTTCCAGTTCAAACAAGGCTTACTGTTGCGCTGGATGGATCCAATACCTGTATGATCACGGAGACAGTTTCTATGATAAACACCCCTGAGGCGATAAACAATGGCAGAAACATGCCAGTGCAAGCCGCCATAGCTGCTAAACCTCCTCCAAGAGCCAGTGAGCCAGTATCTCCCATGAATACTCTTGCCTTGTACCTGTTCTGTGATAAAAATCCTATGCATGCTCCTGCCATTGACGCTCCAAAGACACCTAGACCTGTATAAACAAGTTCTTATTGTTATTAACCCCTAAACGTTCCAGCGTCCAGAAACTGGATCACGAACAGATTCAAAGCCTTGTAAACTTCTCATACAATCTTGGATGACTTTCATCCAAGTCATCTTTGCAAGCCCATGAGGTTCTCTACCAATTAAAGTAAATCTCTTATGATGGGGAGATGTTGATAATATTTGAGAAGCTTTCAAATGCAAGTGTGTCAAATTTTTTCGGTAGATTTTAGCTTGCAATGGACCTCTCATGTACACCTCATGTACATTTGAGCCATGCTAACATCTATTTTTAAGGCTAGCGTCTACTTCTATTCAAAAGGGTTGGTACGTTTAGGGGTTAAGGCATGTTTCAACAGCTTGAGGATGCCATTACCAATGGCAAAATCATGGACGTGAAATTCAATGTCAAGATTTAGTATGAACGTATGTATGAACATCAATACTACAAATTACTTGCCAGGATAGATGGGGAGAACGGCAACAGCCATCCCTATATATGCAGCAGCACACGTGCCCGCAGCCAAGCCATCCAATCCATCAGTCAGATTAACTCCATTGCTCATGGCCGCAAAGCAGAAAGCCGTCAATGGTAGATACCAGTTTCCCAGATAACGAAGCCCAAAAGGAGCTGGCAAAGGGACCAATCTAATCCTGCAATCACAGTAACAAAAAAGGAAGGTTCAGTGATTATCAAGAATACCACCTTAAGCCCCACATTAAAATTCGATTTGAGATCGTGACAATTCAAGAAGAAATGATAGTAGATTAAAACTTTTTTGTTAAAAAACGCAAGGAACCAGTGAAAAGAGGGGTCAAGTACCCCGGTGATAAAGAGGCAACCACACATTTTATACGGAGATTGTAAGCTGGCGCTGTCGAGCCAAAACATAAACCAGACACCCACAGCAACCTGCATTCAAGGCAAGGAGACTCAGATAATGCCCTTGATGTTGAACAAGAAGCTCTTCCTCTCAAGTAATACAAGGTGGTCATATACAAAACACCTTCACTAACTACATGGTGATATGTTACACCTGCTTAACCCCTGAAGGACCAAGGATTCATGGTTTTAAAATGTCAAATTCAATTCACCATATTGTGAAAAAGATAATTCAGATGGGAACAAATCTTACATCAATAGAATCAGTGAAGAACATTGCATGTGTTGGTCAAAAAACAAATAAGTTTGAACAAAAAGAAGTCAACATAAGACTTACTCAAAACTGCAAGGCCCAATATGGACTTCTTGGTCCTTTAGGGATTAAGCATCAAGATTCAATACCGGTACATCAGGTTTCATAACAGAGCCTCTACAACTGCAGGTAAAGAAAGACACTAGTATAAGACCTGTTGTTTTTCATTCTCCATTTTGAGGAACAGTGAACAGTGGCTGAATATTATGCTTATATTTTTGTCTTCTCGTGACCAAAACCACTCACCAACACTGACATAGCCCATTTGCTTGGCGCGATTTCATTCCTTTTTCATTTATAGTGAGTGAAAAAACAACACGTTTCCTACTAGTGAGACGCCGCGTACCTGCAACAAAAACTTGAGTGATCCCGGCATACCATAGTTGTGCTTCCGCCAAAGAGCCAACCAATCATCTGCAAATCCAATGGCTGCGAACGCGAGGGTGGCCACGCACACACCCCATAGCTCTGTGGACCAATACCCGGTGGCCAGTCTTGCAACCCCTACACCTACAGGAACAAAATACAAGCCCCCCATGGTGGGTGTCCCAGCCTTGGACCGGTGGGCTGCAGGGCCCTCTATCCGGAACACTTGATGAGTTTTCAGTTGTTTCAACAATGGCACGCAGATGGATCCCAACACTGCCGACGAGGCTGCTGCTATACAGAAGGGGCCCGTGAGAAAGCAATTCACTAACGGCCTCCGTATTACTCTCCATATATACGAGTCTATTGTGAGCACAGTCCCTAGTAACACCATTGATAGAACCGCAGTCGCCATTATTCCTTGCCCAATCCTGTAGTACCACCAACGAATTGCAAATAAGAATGAGACAAACTGAACATAACTACAATTCACCAAATGCCAAGCAGCCCTATTCTTTTAGGCTATCAAAAGCTAAATTGCACCAGAATTTCTCCTTGGTGACAAAATTTGGGTGTAAAAATCAATGATTGAAACCAGATGTTCAACGTAGAAATCAATTCAATAGAGCCAGATAACTTTTTGCATGTCTACATATGTCGCCTTGACGTTCTTTGATACATCTTTTTTTTGTCGCCAGATTAATGGATATATTGAGGATGTTGTTGCCAAGTACAAACATTTGTGTATAAACATGTACCCAATGTAGCCAGCTGATTTAACCCAAAAAAATCACTACGTCGCCACAACAGCACTGACGTTTAACCACTAAACGTCTGAAAGTGCCTTTGCGGCCAGTAGGATATGGTGTATTTTTCTAGTATTTGGAATGGATCCAGACCTTTTATAGGTTTGAGTTCAACACAGAAGCTGAAATTTACATCAATGCGGTTCTAGTGAGCTTTTGAGATCCCAATTTAGAGCTTCTTGTTGATAGCAAATGCCATTTATACGGCCACGTATCTACTATCCCCATGGGACGTTTAGGGGTTAAAGATATTGTAGCCATGTGGGCATTATCTCAAAAACCACAAAGAAGCCCTCATGCCAAGTACAAACATTATAGGCTGTGATTTGTACAAACCTTTTAGTGAAGGTATGTCTGCTGAGAGCAGACGATTTGATCAATGGTGCAGCTAAGTCGATTCTTTTTGCTTCACTTTGGGAACTCTCATCAAAGAAGTCAAAATAAGCCTGATCCCGGTCTGACTCAGATCCTGATCCAGAACTGTACCCGGTGCGTGGTGATGCACCAGGTGATGCCTCTCCATCGGAATTCTGCTCTCCTGATGAAAAATAATCTCCACCAAAATCTCCACCAAAATCTCCACCCTGCTAGGTAATTAGCATCACAATTGTCAGTCAAAGCAGCAAAATGAAAGGCCCGACAAGAAATGAGATAATCGCAGGAAATGAGATAAGAAATGAGATAATCGCTTGGGGGGTGCACTGTACTAAACATGTACGAGTATACGTGAGTGCACATGAGTGCACAGAAGGGGTATTAATTTGAACACTGCCGTATTACGTATACATACAATAAACACATTTAGAACTGAAAATATTCGAGTATACTTACACTAAACATATATTTAAAACGAAATACATCTGTATACAAAGGTATTTAGACATCTGTATACAAGGGGGTTTTTAGAAGGGGTCATGAACGCACGTGATTCTCAAACATAATGTAGAGTGCACCCCCCGAGGATAATCGCAGGTTCACAACACAAAATAATGGGTCTGTGAATCACCTCATCACAAGAAATTTCAAATGGCGAGCGCGCCCATCTTTGATTATCATATTTAATGAACTTACAACGATTAAAAATCTTCGACTGAATTGAACGAGAGTTTCCCTGCATGGTACACTATGTCAATCCTTTGCAGTAACATCATAGCAATCAGGATAGTTAGTCCTGGATAAAGTTCTAACATTAAAAGGAGAATAGATTCATCTAACGTTCTATCATATGTCCAATAGTTCAAAAAGTTACAAAAATTCAGTTCAGCAGAGTTGCGGAGCTCAGATTTGCATCAGTAAGAATAAAACCTCTAGTGGGGTGGTGTTTGGTGATGGCCAAGGCTGTAAACATTTGTACGCAGGACTTGTAGAGTTGGCCTTAATTTTAATAACTAAACGAGGTTTCACCGAGTCACATTTCCTTAGGTCCTGCACGTCGCGAGTGCCATACCTGGTCAGAAATAATGGAAAAAAATACAGAAACCCTAAAAGAATCCAAAGACACAACAAAACCGACGGTGATGGTGAGAAGCAAGTAATTAATTAAGGTTGAGAGCAGTGCCTGCAGGTACTGATCGCGGGAGGTGCCATACTTGCCCGTGCACTCCTTTAGACGAATCGAATTGCCCAACATGATGTCCTCCTTCACTTTAGGGTTTCTCCAGCACGCTGGTCAAAACCAAAACCATAGGAACACAAAACTAAACACTGACTAAAGGAATATGATTCATGGGATCCAGACAATAACCCAAGCGCAGAACCAACTTTTGCAAAAATAAAATAAAAATATTATTGTTTTGTGGAGCTGCAAACTTTGAACGCCTTTGTGGTTCATACAGTGACAGAATTCTTGTTAAAATTTCAGGAAGGAAGGGCTACCACTACCCTCACAATGAGCAGAACAAAAACCCTAAACTAGTCGATCGCTAAACCTTGTGCGCTTCCGCACATACACATGAGGGCAGAATGTATTTGCTTGACTGGTTCTGCCGGCAGAAAAGGGAATCTGCCTTCAGGAGCAGCCTTGTCCTACTCTGCCACTCAGGGCCTCTTTACACTATCTTAGGGGCGAGAAGACGTGAAGAGAGAGATTTCAGTCAATGAGAAATTAGTCTTCTCGATTTTTAACCCTTTAAGGTCCCAATTCAACGCTGTTTTCAAAGAAACGTTATAAAATGTTAGATGAATACCAAAAATTGAGTTGATGTACAAAGCAAAGTTGTAAATGTCAACATGAAGATCACATCTGTACGGTTGGATTTATCATGTTTTTTATTAAGTATTTTTAATTATTTTTGCAAGGTTTTCTCTTGAAATTCGATTAAAAATCCCACATCAACACCAAAAAAAATCAAAATATTGTAATGAAATTGGAATAACATGCTCTATGAGATGGTATGGTTTCCATTATTTGATTCTACTTATTTTGGAAAATCATGTTTTAGGTCTCACTTTTTGAACTAAGAATGAAGCTTGACATAAACCAATTGTGTGATTTTTCCAAAAATCATAATAACCCATTTTAAATATCCAAACCGTACAATAGATAGTAAACTTGCACAAGAACCAAGAGAAATTTATTTGGATGAAAATTGTCCAATCCGGATGAGAATCCAATAACTTGAATCTGTCCATCGTCCAATATTGGACGCAGGAGCGTTCAAGGGTTAAGCCTTCCATTGGCTAAAAAAATTCTTCTCACGGCTTTTAGCCTCTAGTGTAAAGAGACCCTTAGGGCCGCTTCACACTATGGCCGAGAGGCCATAGTCGATTTCCACCAATCAAATTGCAAGAAACAATGGGTTCGGCCTCTTGACCCTTCACAATAGAGGCCAAAGTCCAAAGGCCGTGGACCTCCAAAATGCTTACATGACAACACTTTTTGACCAAGGTGATGGCCTCTCGAGAGGAAGTTTGGGTCGGATTGGAATGGAAACCCAAAACTATGGTCGAGAGGTCGTCGATTTCTTTTCATAAACAATAAAAACTATATTTTATTGACGGCCATAGTGTGAAGCGGCCTAAGAGTCCAAACTTTGTTGAGAGTCCAAAGAAATCTACTGAAAAATAGGCAATAAAATATAGTTTTCATTTTTTATGAAAAGAAATCGACGGCTTCTCGACCATAGTTTGGGTTTCCATTCTCATCAAATCCAAACTTCCTCTCAAGAGGCCGTCACCTTGGTCAAAAAGTGTTGCCATGTAAGCATTTTGAGGTTCGCGGCCTTTGGACTTTGGCCTTTAGTGTGAAAGGTCGAGAGGCCGAACCCATGGTTTCTTGCAATTTGATTGGTGGAAATCAACGGCCTCTCCACCTTCGGCCATAGTGTGAAGGGGTCTTAAGAATGAAACCAAGAATTTGGCCTCTTGACCTTTCAGATAGATACCCTACCTCGTAGTCAATTTCGACATAAATTAATTCATTTTGTCAGAATAGTACCACATGTCATCTTGTGATTGGTTTATGGTAACGTGGACCTCTCAAAATCTGATGTGGAAATTAGATTTCGACACAATATTGTTTGAATCTTACCCTCACATACGGTATATAAAAACTTTGATCCTCTTTTTGGGTCGGCGTGAATAAAGTGTTCGTTCGTAATGTCAATGACCCGGTGCCCACCGGACAAAAGGACATTGGAACAATCTCGACCCTTCACACTAGAGGCTAAAGTCCAATGGTCGTCGTCCTTCAAAATGTCTACGTGGCAACAATTTTTTATCAAGGTTAACGGACTCTCGAAGGAAGTTTGGGTCAAACGCGAATAGAAACCCAAACTGCGGTTGAGAGGCCATCGATTTTTTTTTATAGAAAACCAAAACTATATTTTATTGCCTATTTTCAGCCCATTTCTTTGGACTCTCAACAAAGTTTGGCCACTCAGTCCCACAGTTGAACGGCCATAGTGAGAAGCGGCCTTTAGAGCATGCACACATTACGACAGCATATTCAAGGTTCAAGTTCTTTAACCCTAAACGTCCCAGCGTCCAGACACTATATCACAAACATGTTCAAAGCCTGGTAACTTTCTCATACAATCTCGGATGACTTTCATCCAAGTCATCTCTGCAAACCAATTAGGTTCTCTACCAATTAAAACAAATCTTGGATGTTGTAATGTTGTGATGTTAAGATGTTGTGATGTTGAGGTGTTGATAATATTGGAGAGGCCTCCAAATGCAAATATGTCAACTGAAGTTCGTTGGGTAGATTTTATGCTTGCAATTAACCTCTCATATACATCTCATGTACATGTGAGCCATACTAATATCTATTTTTCAAGCTAGCATCTATTTATGTTCAAAAGGTCGGTACATTTAGGGGTTAAAATTCTTGGATCCAATTGATCTTGTAAAAAGTAATAGTAAGAGGTCTTTGCCTTCAAATTTCTCATGAATTTCTCATTCAAATGGGATCCTCTGAAGGGACAAGCAAAATAAAGTGGACACAAAAGTGCAATTTTCAATAAATGTTTTTTCAAATGAGTTCATTTTTACCTTCTTGATTGAGTTTATATTAGATTTTTATAGTATGATCACTTTTGAGTTTAAAATCTCGCTTCTTTACCTTGTAACTTGAAGATTGTTCAAGAATGTTACATTGAACAAATTATTCCAAGAAATGTTGAGAGAAAATTGAAATTTAATGGGAACTTTGTCAGGTCACTCAGACACTAAGAGGTTAATGCTAAAGAACTTGCAGGGAATAACTGATTATTGAAATTTTAATTAATTGATTAATTAATTAGTTAGGGGTTTAACCCCTAAATGACGGAGGGGGTAAGGGCAAAACATAAATGTGTTATAAAAATTTACTTCTTCAAGTTTGATGAAGTTTGGTCCAAAAGAGAAAATGAGGAGCTTGATGTTTAGTAATTTTCCATACGGTCAAATATCAAAAAATAGCTTTTTATCATCTCATAATGAATTTAGAAGCATTTAACTTCAAATATTTATGAGAATCACAAATTTTATTTTTAGAATTTGAAATTTTGTATGATTTGTTAAAACTAGACATTCTATTCTAAAATCAAAAATTGCAAATTTTTCAACGGAGAGAACATCATTACTTTCCCCAAATAGTAAATTTTCTAACACTAGCGAATGTAGAAGTGTTTTTCTTTGAAAATTTCTCCCGGGTGGAGTTTATCTCGGATTGACATGATTCAAAGTGGGTTGGAAAGTAGACTTGATTCCCTATTTTAAAATATTTTGTATTTTCTATAAAAATAGTTTTTCTATTTTAAGCAGCCCGTAAAAAAAGGGCAGAGACCATAAAATGGTTGATCCGTCACTTAGGGGTTAAAGGGCTATGAATTTGGACTAGGTCTCATGTCTAAAGTTGTCTGCTACATCACTGCTCGTGTGATTAAGCTAAACTACCACCCAACGCTCAATTCTCCTTTTATATAGGGATGGTATAGATTCTAAAACACTAATGTATACCATTGGCAGACGAGGATAGAATTGTTAAATGGATGGTAATGGTATGTTTACTTTAGATCTCTTATTGGCTGACAATGCCTCACATCTATCTATAGAATATTTTTGCCCACATTAAACATGGGTTCTTATACCAATGTCCATTTGCCCGGTGGGCATTGGCTCATTGTCAAGACGAACAGACACTATATTCATGTCGGCCTCTCAAGAAGGATCAGAGTTTCTATCTATCTGTTATAGACAATATTTTTAATACACATTAAATGAGTTATAAATGATGGTGTTTTAGTCAGACGGTCATTTTTTGGAACCCGCGTCGAGACATTTTTCAATAGATAATAACTCAAACAATCTTTAAGTTATTAGGCAACAATTGAAATCAAATCAACAAGAGATTCAAAGCTTTGTAAACAATTTTCATCAATAGATATATCAATTCCTAGTCGTATTCCTACTATGGGATATAGCATATCCCCTAAACGTCCTCACCCTTCTCCAAATTCGGCAATTTTGCAAATATGCATTATAAAATGCAACTAAGAGGGATATTTTCAACTTGATGGATGAATAAAAGTTGTACATTGTAAATTTTAGATTCTATCCATACAATTAGATCTATGATTGCTATAACCAATATTCCTTATTTAATTTGAAACATGAAATTCAAAAATGTTTTGTAATTCAATTATAAATAATAAGATATTGAAAATATGTGAATAAAATATGTTGTGATGGGTTGAAATGTAAAAATTGAAGTGTAGTGATTTTTGGAAATTTTTGGTTGCTTAATTTTGTAGGTTTATTTTTTCAAGAGCACATTAAGACTAAAATCTTTGAAATTTTTGGTGAATCACTGGAACATGATAAAATTTTCACAAATCACCCCCTTTTTAATCGGATCACGCATGCATAAAGCTATCTTGCCATAGATTTTTTAAGTATTTTTTCCTTGCAAAAAGTGCATGTATTGACGGATAAAAAAATGTGAACGAAATTTGTACATCGTCCAAAAAATGAACGGTTTGGGAGCTAAGAGTTAATTACTAACTTGGGTATGCAACTCCTATGTTATGTGCATGGGGCATCGGCATTAAAACGGCTTAGAGGTTGGCTTTTGTAAAAATTATATCAAATTATATATATAAAAAAAACAGATCAAAAAGTCAAGTGAAGACCAAATTAAACAAAATAAGATGTAGAAAATGTTGGGTTACATATTTATTTTAAGAAATTGAAAGCTCCATATTGTATGTAAAAAATGGAAACACCTATGTATAATTATTAAAAATCCATACGAGAAGTTGCCTCCAGTTAAAATTAAAAGTCATTTGCAATGATTTATTTATAATAAGACAATTTTGAATTTTTATCAAAAAGTCCAAAAAGTTGGATAGCTTAGCCTATGCTACATGTATTAGAAAAACTCATATAATTAGGTTTTTGATGCTAAAATTATCTTCAAAAAATATTTAGTTCTTGTATATAATTACATTTTTAGATTTCTTGTTAAAAGAGCTACAAGAGTTTTTATATTGAAACAAATTATATCATTTGAAATTGAACTAAAATGCAATAGAAGTGATTATAATAAGGGGCATATAATACGGGAGTTGTGTACCTGAGATTACTAAATCCAAAATCTATGCCGTAAAATCCACTTTCAAAAAGAGACACCAAGAATATGTAGCGCATGCAATGAGGCATAGCATAGCTAGTAGAACTACCCCAAAACAAACAAGCGCTTCATTCTCAACAGTCAGAGTTATTCTTCTTGTTCATCATTCTAGCCAATGCATTGGAGTTATTAATAGCTATGAAATTTAAAACAACTTGGTGGTCTTTTACTATTAGGTGTATAAGAGCTTGGTGATCTTCAAACTCATGGTAAACTAATTTAGCCGTCTTTTTTGACGCCTAAACTAGTTGTGCATGAGTTTGAAGACCACCAAGCTCTTACACACCTAATAATGAGAGGCCACTAAGCTCTTCTACAACTTTGAACTATTTAGAGTGAACAAATAAGAGTATATTAAAACAAAACACATGGTATCTTGTTCAAACACAACTTCTCTTTTAAGATAACTCTATTTTCAGAAGAAAAGTCATAGTAGGATCTTATAAACAATGATGTCCAGTTCATACTACATGCGGTAGAATGTGCGTGCATTACAGTAAGTAGCCTGGCAAAATCAATTCTATTTAAATCTCTACAATGCATGTAAGAAAGTGAAGCAACACAAACTAAAAAACAAAATAATTGAGAATTTACGACAAGGAAGTACATGCATTCGATGGTCAACATTGCTTGCATTTAGAGAAAGCAAGCTTCAACAATGCCTCAAACAATGTGCAAATTATATTATAGTGTACATATATGATATTACTTGCATGAGGAACACAACTGTGGCAAGGGCTACGGTAGGAGCACCCAATTCCAAAACCGCCCCCTAAACCAAGTGGTAGACTCACCCAACGTAGTTGCAAGTGGGACCCATTTCTGTGAGTATTTTTTTTTGGGTATTTGAATAAAGGCCGCAGAGTAACAACAGTGCGATTCACAAAGCCGCCTGTATAGGTGGCGGCTGTTTTTAGGCTTAGGAAATCTGATTTTTATCTTAAGGATCCTACAATCTCAGTAATTGCAGCTCTGACTCCGCAATTTACCAACTTTGGAGTGATCATTCGGTGATCAACAACTGCCGCTTTACACATGTCGACAATAACAATTATACATTCCCATTTTAACGGTTTCTCGATTTTCCTCGTCATATTTTCTACATCAACCATTTTATAACGAATCTTTGAAAAGAGTGTTGAATGGAGACGTTAAAGAGTTACAATGTTGTAATATTGTTTGTAATTAGTTTTAGAAGGCTCCTATATTTTCAACATAAAAAATGGGTAGTTAAATATTATTGATAGTTGTAGGTTATAAAAACTTACAGATAGACTCTATAGTAGTAGACTATTTATGTTTTAATTGGAATTATCGATTCTAACATTAGCATGGTGGGTGTAGGGATTAAGCAGCTTTTATTTTATTCCTATACAGAAAACCATGTAAAATTACGAAGAAACCCAAACTTTATAAATGAAGGTCTACTTTCACCTTATATGTACAATTTGGGAAAAACTGCACTAGTTGGGGTCTTTATTTTTACTTTCTACTTAATTTAACCCCTAAACGTCTGAAAATGCCTTTGCGGCAAGTAGAATACAATGTATATTTTTTGTATTTGGAATGGATCCACAGTTTTAATGGGTTTGAGTTCAACAAAGAAGTTGAAATTTAAATCAATGCAGTTCTAGTGAACTATTGAGATCCCAATTCAAAACTTCTTGTTGATAGCAAATGCCAATTATACAAAAACATATATACTATCCCCATAGGACGTTTAGGGGTTAATACACACTTTTACATTTAAATACTTTTGAAAATATGTTTAAATTGAAAACTAAAGTAAAAGCTTTTACAAGTAACTATATAATGTAAAGAATGTATATTTTTTATTCATTAAAATATATCCAAAGTATTTAGGGCCTTACATTCTATTGCCTTACATTCTATTAGTCTATAACCATTCATTTTATTGCAGAGATGGCTGAGCTTGTAATACATGAGGCAAAAAAGCTTAGAATTGCACAAGTCATTGCCTTTAACTTTATTGAATCTCAACGAATTTTAAAGTTAGTGTATGATTCAAAAACAAGAGGCCGTAAAACTCCAGGACACACTCAAAAGTTGTTTGATCGTTTATATGTTATTCCGTGTACAAAAACCCCAGAGTGGCATTATTTCCATAAAAAATTTATGGACGCAACATCTAGGGTAGAATTGACTGTTCATACAAAACAACAATATTACGTCCATTATTGCCACAAAATTTGTAGTGATTGCCTGCAAAAGTCATTACGTTGTCTTATATGCGAAAAAATATCGAACCTCAATTTCTCAAAGCATACAAAATATATCTTTAATACGTCTATCACTAAAGATATTGAAATAACTAGTCTACAGGATTTTCATAATACTTTTCAGGGGTTAGAAAGTTTTTTACAAAAAGAAAGTGAAAAAAAAAAAAAAAAAAAAAAAAAAACAAGTCTCTTTCATACAAAATTCTTCAATGTACATTCCTCAATTCTAACAAAGCAATGGATGTTGTACATTGAAGAATTTTGTATGAAAGAGACGTGTTTTTTTTTTTTTTTTTTTTTTCACTTTTTCTTTGTAAAAAACTTTCTAACCCCCGAAAAGTATTATGAAAATCCTGTAGACTAGTTATTTCAATATTTTTAGTGACAGACGTATTAAAGATATATTTTGTATGCTTTGAGAAATTGAGGTTCGATATTTTTTCGCATATAAGACAACGTAATGACTTTTGCAGGCAATCACTACAAATTTTGTGGCAATAATGGACGTAATATTGTTGTTTTGTATGAACAGTCAATTCTACCCTAGATGTTGCGTCCATAAATTTTTTATGGAAATAATGCCACTCTGGGGTTTTTGTACACGGAATAACATATAAACGATCAAACAACTTTTGAGTGTGTCCTGGAGTTTTACGGCCTCTTGTTTTTGAATCATACACTAACTTTAAAATTCGTTGAGATTCAATAAAGTTAAAGGCAATGACTTGTGCAATTCTAAGCTTTTTTGCCTCATGTATTACAAGCTCAGCCATCTCTGCAATAAAATGAATGGTTATAGACTAATAGAATGTAAGGCAATAGAATGTAAGGCCCTAAATATTTTGAATATATTTTAATGAATAAAGAATATACATCCTCTACATTATATAGTTACTTGTAAAAGTGTTAACCTAGTTTTGCGATTTCCAAAACATAGGAATAATGAAGTATAGGGGTTCTTTTAAAAGGAAAGGTTAATCATTCTATCGTTATGTGACTAAAGTCACTTTCAAAATAAAATTTAAGTTTTGAATAATAACAAAACACTCTTATTCCCAAGGTATTGAATTTGGTGGCATATTCATGAATGCAGTGATACAATGAAGTCCCAGTCCTGCCTAGTATTCTAACAGGAGGTCAAAGAGTCTGGTCAAATTGTCAAGTTTTGTCAAATTGTCAGGTTTTGTCAAATTATCAAATGCATGATCTATCACCTAGTCAAATACCAAGATAATAGTTTATATATTTATATATATAATTCCTTCCTTATCTGATAATTATGTTTAAATCAAATGGTCCCGTAATTGCTCTTTTGAGCCTATCTCGTCGTTCTCTAAACAAAAATGTCTAAATGCGTCTGTCAGGTCGAATAATCTTGCAGTGGTCAAATTATCTAGCAGTCATGTAATGCAATGCTAAGGTTTGGGTGTTTACCAAATTTCCACGTCCTTGGATCTTTAGGTCAATTGGTCCAAACACACGATTAAAATCCTACATTCATAACACATGATCTAATAACTATCTCTGCAAATCTAACACCAACACCAGACAAACAAATTTAAGCAGACAGACTTTGTATTTTGATTTGGTGCTAAAAATATAAGTTATATTAAAGTATTAAATAACACTATGTTTATGATTCCATTCATAATATAAGGTTATTTTCACTTTAATTATTACTTTTCAAATTACTTTAAAGAATATACAATTAATTTTAATTTCATGAATTCACTATGAAATTAATGTTAATTGTTTTTCTTTGTCTTTAGAATCAAACTTTGTAAAACCTACTTAGCACAACTTCTTCACCATCCCATGCACATATATATATTTTTGGTTTTCCTTTTTCAAGGAATACATTTGAATTTACTTTCTAATACTAATTCTACAATAATAGAACAAAATCATTACCTATCCTTTACCTACGTATGTGCTAAACTAGAATCCCAAACTTCTTTCTCATTACTGCATAAAATCCTAGTTCCGGCCTTCGATGCTTTCCGTTGCTTTCACGTCGATACTTCACAGCGGCTCCACTCCGCTTGTCTCGTTCACCTTCTGTCGCTCCTTGCTCACGGCACTCAATTAGTCGCCAAGAACAAGACAAAACTCCTCTTCCCCGCAACGTCTTGCAAATCAGTGAAATCACTCCTCACGCTCGTTGCGACTAATTTCCCGTTTACAGAACACCTCCCTCACAGGAACATGCACCACTTCGAAAGAGACGGTAATAAAGAAAGAAACTCTCAACTACTGTGTCAAAGGAAGAAACCCAAGTACAAGGTGATTGGTTCAAAGTATCGGAGACAATCCGATGAATGCAGGCAACAATGACCACGACCCTGAAGATCTAAAATATGCTTCACAATGCCAACCTTTGACTCTCAACACTCACAATCGCACGCTCACAACAAATCACAGAGCAAGAGCACGAGAGATAATTGCACGCCAAAATACACAGAAATTGCACAAAAATGTGAGAGTATATTGGAGTTATCCGTAAAGTCCATCAAAATTTTAAGAAGATACCATGAATTTTGCTTAATTACACTCTTATTTCTTCACTCCAAATAGTGAGAAGGCGTGGAAGATCTTGGTGGTTTATCATTACTAGGTGTGTAAGAGGTGTGTAAGTGCTTGGTGGTTTTCAAAAGTTTTTAAAAGTTTTTTAGCACCAAGAAAGGAGCTAAAAAACTTTTGAAAACATTTGAAAACCACCAAGCTCTTACACACCTCTTACACACCTAATAATGATAAACCACCAGAATTTTCCACACCTTTTAACTATTTAGAGTGAACAAATAAGAGTATTATAAAGCAAAATTCTTTATTGATTCTTCGAATTCAAGGTGACTTTACGGATAACTCAACTAGCACACAAAGATTTACAAAGAAGATGGTGAGCAAAAAGCTGCATGGAGCACGTCCACAACTGCTTTATAGCGGTTGCAGGAACAGCCACACCGGTTTGGAACCGGTACGTGGCTTTCCCAATTTCCTTCTTTTTTCCTACTTTTTCTTTTTGTATCTTTTACTTTGTCTTCATGCTTTTACTTTTATTTTTAACTAATTTTAACTTTTGTTTACTTTTTGGAATCTATGAATACATATCTACCAATTTTTATTTTTTAATTTGTAAACTGTTTTTAAATTCCTAATTTTTTTAGAATATAACATATTTTCTAAAAAAAGTACTATTGTAACTACATAGCCCCCTACTTAGCCCATTGACGTCCCCGTCAATGAAACTTGGGTCTTTTGTTTCGGTCTTGATTTTGCTCACGTATCCGCTTCAAGTGCAATCGGTCACTAGCCTTCATGATGTCATCATCACGTTCCAATAAAGCTAGGTTATGAGTCCTCTGATAGGTTAACCAATTCTCTACAGGTTTCTTCCGTGTCAGTGGAAATTCATTTGAAAAGCAGAGATTGGATCCATATAGAAAATGTGTAATGGACATCACCTACAATACTTGGTGCCAACGAGAGTTGCGATGCTGGAGTTTCACGAGCATATGAATTTCTGGTCTCAATTTGTCAAACTTGTTGACATTGATGATGAGTTTGCGTTGGGAACACATCATCCTAAGAAAGTCACAGACGACTGTTGCTCGGAAACAGACTGGATCTGTATGAGTGATATGCTCTTCATGGAATGCTGCATAAGCCTGAACACATGATTCCGGACTATTAAAAGAACCTGAGATTTTAGGCCAATTGTACTTCATAGAATCTAGTGTCGCATGCGGGTTCTATTTATGTCGTTTTTCACAAGGACAAAAGTGACTGTTTGTCACTACAACAGCAGGGGGATCAACTTACCAATTAGTTGATATTTGAGGATAGATAAGGTCATATGCTGACTCCTCTGTAACTGATAAGCCATAATCCTTCACTAGCCACTCCAAAGCTTTCCATGAAGGAATTGGTCTTTTCATTTCAATATTTTTAAACATATTATAATATTGTCCCAAAAACTGGCATGTAAGAAAAGAACCTTGTATTGGAGTCTTGGTAATCAACCAAGATGTAGACTTATAGTGTGGAGGTGGTATTTCAAACACAAATATTTCTTTTACGTTAAGTACCAACATATTTCCTTGATTGTAGGTATCCAATGTCTTACATAATCTTTTATAGGTTTCATGCATATTATATATATAATGATTGCCAGTCATCTCACCCCGTTGTGCAATTGCTTCTCGATTGATTACAGCTGCCAATAGTGCTTGGGTTTTCCCTATAGAATCAGCCCAATCTTTCATAGAATTACGTAGAGTTATTAATTCTTCTTTCCACTTTTCTCTAATAACTCCGTGGGTTAATATATCAAGTGAGATCTCATTTCTATGGTCCACAATATAAATCTGCCTACTAGATATAGTGGTCAAATCCACTTTTTGGCAATAACTGAGCTCTTTTTCCAAATTAATATAATATAATAAAGCTCAAGCTCCCAAATCAACGATGGGATAGAATAAGGAATTCCAATTGGTTAAAGTTAAGTCACCACGTACCAGCATTTCACAAAAGAGGTTCTGCATGTTATCAAATTTTGCAGCCATCTCCCAAGTCTCATCCTATTGATCCTTTGATAATTTATGACTTTTCTCAAATGTAAATATACTGAGACATATATCACATTGTAATTGATAGGCACGATATAGTGAGAAAGTTGGGGCTGAGTCCAACTGATGCTGCCATATGGCTTGATACAGGTTCGAAATAGAATCAAGAGTCTTTTCTAACTCTTGATTAAGTTCCTCATTAGTCCTGACCAATAATCTCACATGTTGTTCTAAATCAAAAATAGTGTGAGAATGACTGGAAGTCTTAGGTACCTGAACTGATACTTGAATCTGAATAGATGATTTGGCCTTTTGCAGCTCAGCTTTTAAATTATTAATTTCTTCTTGCATCTTTTCTTTCCTTAACCCCTAAACGTCCACGCATCCAGTTACTAGATGTTTGTTGGTCAAACCCAATTTTGATCTTGAAGATGACTTTTGTTGCTAATACACCCAACTAAGAAAAATGAAGTTTATTAAGTCTAGTTTGTACTCCACTTTTCAAATCTTAAAAATTCCAATTATTGAGTATTTTATTGCTTGTGCAAGCTTTGTAGGTCAAGGTTTGAATTACACTGCATATGAATGATGGGATTTTCAGCTTTCGAATTTCAAAATTGAAATAAAATTTTTCTATGGAAAACATATCATGTGATTCTCCATTGTAATTTGTACTTGCTCCCAAAAAATATTAATTTTTTAAAGCTTTTTTGTAATAAAATTTATTTTTTGAAGTATTTGACTTAAAAATTTGTTAAAAATGCCGTATTAAATCAAAAAAATCTGAAACTTTCAAGACTGATAGGAAACATTCAATTCCATGCATGAAAAATATTACAAAATATATTTTGATAAATCTTGAAGGCAAAAATTCAGTAAATTGTGTAGTTTGACTTTCCTACAAAGGAGTGGTACGTTTAAGGGTTAATCTCAATGCAGTATTAACGTCAAGTGTCTTTTTGTTTTCCCCTTGAAGTTTTTTGTATTGTTGTAATAAGACCAAGTATTCCTTTGTCTTAGTCTCTAAAGCAGTTTTGGATTCATTATGCATTTTCAAAGTTTGGAGTCTATGAGTCTCAGATTCCTTTAATTGTGTTTTCAATGTTGCCTCTTTAGTCTTATATATATTAAGCTCCAAACTCATAAAGCTTTGTTTTTCTTTATACTCCTTATTGAGTTTGAGTAAATCATCATATGGAAGTTTAGAAGATGGTACCAAAGAATCAAGTGATGATGAGGATCTTGGTCTTTGGTTGTTCTGGGTCATATGAATGGTCCCAGATGCAGACTGTGGAGTCGGGACTTCATAAGTACATATCATAGAAAGCACAAACGCTGATACCAAGATCATAGGATTGCGCTTCTTCTTTGTTGATAGTTCTTTTAATAAGTTGTTATAACTTATTTGACTCCAGTCAAAATGTACTCCTTCCTAAGAATGCACTCCAAGATAAAGTAGTTCTTCTAATGCAATATAAGGGAGAGTAACATAGAAAAATCGTTGGTTTAAGTAAACCAACCATATTGCCAATTTTTCATTTGTCTGCTGATTTAGGTCCCACCCTCCTTTAATCTCTGCATTTTTATTTGTAAAATGTTTTCAAATTCCTAATTTTTTTAGAATAAAACATATTTTCTACAAAAAGTACTAACTACAAAAATCTTTTACTCTAGTTTTCAATTTAAAAGTATTTTCAAACGTATTTAAATGTAAAAGTATGTATTAAATTAAGTGGAAAGTAAAAAACAAAGATCCCAGCTAGTGCAACACGGGTCCCTAGCTAATACAGCTGGGGTCCCTAGCTAGTGCAGCAGGGGTCCCTAGCTAGTGCAGCAGGGGTCCCTAGCTAGTGCAGCAGGGGTCCCTAGCTAGTGCAGCTGGGGCCCCAACTAGTGCAATTTTTCCCAAATTGTACATATAAGGTGAAAGTAGACCTTCATTTATAAAGCTTGGGTTTCTTTGTAATTTTACATGGTTTTCTGTATAGGAATAAAATAAAAGCTGCTTAATCCCTACACCCACCATGCTAATGTTAGAATCGATAATTCCAATTAAAACATAAATAGTCTACTACTATAGAGTCTATCTGTAAGTTTTTATAACCTACAACTATCAATAATATTTAACTACCCATTTTTTATGTTGAAAATATAGGAGCCTTCTAAAACTAATTACAAACAATATTACAACATTGTAACTCTTTAACGTCTCCATTCAACACTCTTTTCAAAGATTCGTTATAAAATGGTTGATGTAGAAAATATGACGAGGAAAATCGAGAAACCGTTAAAATGGGAATGTATAATTGTTATTGTCGACATGTGTAAAGCGGCAGTTGTTGATCACCGAATGATCACTCCAAAGTTGGTAAATTGCGGAGTCAGAGCTGCAATTACTGAGATTGTAGGATCCTTAAGATAAAAATCAGATTTCCTAAGCCTAAAAACAGCCGCCACCTATACAGGCGGCTTTGTGAATCGCACTGTTGTTACTCTGCGGCCTTTATTCAAATACCCAAAAAAAAATACTCACAGAAATGGGTCCCACTTGCAACTACGTTGGGTGAGTCTACCACTTGGTTTAGGGGGCGGTTTTGGAATTAGGTGCTCCTACCGTATATGGTAATAAAGTAGTGAATGATAAAATATTGAATTCAAGTGATTTATCACTCAATTATGTATTATTTATTTATGTACTTGAAATATGGAATAATGATCTAGTTGCATATCAAAGCACATTAGCCGATGCAGACATGTAATATGAAACTGCTCCGTTCAAGGGAAAGTCTAATCAACAAGACCTAAAAAGGGGTTATTACAAGTCTGTAGGCCATGGATATATAGCCCATGGAGGAATAAAGTCAAGAGGAGATGTGGTACCACATGATCGTAAAAACATGCCTCAAAGCCCAAAACTTGCTTTCAGGCGCATAGAAGATTTTGTTGCAACGGCAATGTGGAATGTGTTAGATTTAATTTATTTGGAGGTCCAGTTAAAGAATGTTTTACCAATCAATTTCAACCTATGAATTGTATACCAATTGGGTTATATGCATATCCAACACAAGTGCATCAATTGCACATGTCCAAGAATTCTTTTATAAAGGCACACATCGATAAATTGGATTTGACTGCGCTTTTATATGTTGGTTCCCTGAAGGACATCCCAAAGCAGGTGAATTTGGAGTTTTTCAACATTGTATGAAACTCCAGAATAATAACGGGGCTGGTATATTTGTATTCAACAAATATATCAGCCACGGAATGTTACAATTTGATTCCAATTCATTATCAGATACTGATTTCAAGATTGGATGTACCTTGGTTAATAAAGAAGCAATTTGCACAAAAGTTGAAAATCAACTTCAAAGTGAAAATCCTATCACTTGGAAAGATATCAAGTATATAAATTATATTGATTATGGAGATTGCGAAAGTGAGGATGCAAATGAAAATGAAGAATCGTAAATTTCTTATGATTACTTGATTTGAATGTAAAGTAATTGATTTGTAATGTGAATTTTTGAAAAATTACAGAAGTGATTTATGTCAAGTTTCAATTTTAGTTCAAAAAGAGAGACTTTAAACATGAATTTCCATAATAAGTAGAATCAAATAATGGAAACTATACCATCTCGTAGTGCATGTTATTCCAATTTCATTATAATATTTTAAATTCTTTTGGTTTTAATTTTGAATTTTGAATTGAATTTCAAGAAAAATCCTTGCAAAATTACTTAAAAAATATTAATAATAAATATAATGAATCCAACTGTAGAGGTGTTATCTTCACATTAACATTTACAACTTTGTTTTGCACATCAACTCCATTTTCGTTTTGCATCAACCATTTTATAACAAATCTTTGAAAACAATGTTGAATCGGGATGTTAAAGGGTTAATGCGGTGACCAAGATTCTTAACAAAATAAGGAACATTGAGCACCAATCATTTATTTTTTGTAGACTACAACATTGAATCAATACAAATGAGGAAGTGGAGGAGGTGCTTAAAAGAAGCTGTTTAATCTTGCAATCAATCTCCACTCACTTTCCGAATGCAATCGAATCATGAATCTCTCGAAATATACACAACTTTCACTCAAAGTGCAGAAGACTTCATTGATGTGAATTTTATTTTATGAATAGCTTTAAGTCTTATTCAGCAGTACATTAAATCATGCTATATAGACTTCTTGTAGTTACAAGTATTTTATCTTGATGTACTTAACTGATATTTAACTAATTATGGACAAATCCATAGTCCAGAATTAAGTTGGCTCACTCGACTGACCGCCGATAAAACAAGTCACACTATCAATCTTATGCATTCATAGACAAAAAAGACGCATAATGAAGTTAAAATTAGTATCCCAATGCATTACATTAAAGATGAGGCCAATACCAAATTGAATACCAAAGTTAATCTACAACTACGGACATATTAACTACATCTACATCTACATCTACATTTATAGCTACAACTACAGATAACATGTCGGTCGGAGGCCGATACCTTTTCTAAGAAGTAGTCACTAGAAAATTTCATCCCAACCACGCCTACTTTATTTGATGGATTGTGCTACTTCATCATGTAACTCGCCAAGTCTCTTAGCAATGTGTTTCAATGTGGATTCCAATGATCTGCATAAACATGTGGATTGACATAACATAGCAATCCAGTGACACAAAGTATGTACAAAACAATTTTTAGCAAGATGTATTCGATTGTAGGTAGATCCCTAAATAAATATCAGTATAAGACTGGATAAATATCAAATTATCAATTCTAACTTCTTTGAGATGATCTCATAGGAGGAATTGACATGCACTAAAATACAGTCATATCAGCTGTTGGCCAACAACATAAATTGATGTGAAATTCATAAATGCTCTTAAATGAATAACCACTAGGGATGTGATTGAAATAGACTTTACACTAAATACCTAAAAGCCCTAAAAAAATGCAATTACTTGATGATTAAAAGTTCAAAATCTATGACTAGCTTAAAGGTTCTATGGTATCTATCCAAAAAAAATATAGTCAAAATTAAAAAATTGCATATCAGCTGACAGCCGATAAGTTGAATGTCCTCCTCCAAGAAGTTGATGGGTGTTCTAGGTTGATATTTTACCTGGCTTGTAATTCCTCAAATTCCTTTTGTGAATCTGGAGTAAATTGTGTTCGTAGGCAGCTGGCACATAACCCTTGCAGCTATCAGCCGATACAATATATTATTGAGTTAAACCATGATGCTAAGTTCTCGCAATGATAGAATGCTTTGATTTGTAACAGCTAGACCAAATTAAACTATGTAACTAGTATAAAATTGAAATACATATTTTCCAAAATCTATAAGTCCGCACTAAATCTTGTTTGTATAGAGCGAACCCCTAGTCTATCGAAGTCATTTTGGAGTGTCTTGCTAAGAATAAATGGGAGAAAGAAGTTTATTTGGTGAGTTGAATTTTGTCATAATGTTGCAGAATGCACTTTCTCCATAATCCTCGTCCAAAGCACGATTTCGAGAAGCAGCTTTAGCATTTGAACGGCCAGAGCCCCGAGCACCAATCAATGTTGCATGATACTCTACATGGTCCCAATTGCTTTGACTACAACAAAGCTCCGACCAAAGTGGTGTTGGTTCTATCGGCTGCCGGCCGATAGGATTCACTTCTTTCCACGTGCTTCTCTCATCTGCCTTTCAATGTAGCTAAATGCCTTCTTTGCTCCCCAGCTGCACTCCTCCCTAGTTGTCGCGACTTCATATTTCAACATGGTTTCAACAACTCAGGTTATAACCTCCTTCATTGGAGATGCTCAAAGATTTACTAGCATAGAACTAGAAGTAACCCCCTTTGAGGCCTCAATTTCATCAACTGAAGGTTTCCAACTTCAGAAAGAGGTGGAGAACCTACATGGCCTCGATTTCACCTTAGCGTAGAAAATCAACTAGGGCAGCAATACCGTCCAAGGAAGAAGAATAGTGAGGAAAATGTGGAAGAGAAGGTTGGGAAAAGGTAGTAGAAAATGTTGAGAAGAAATGTGAGGAGAAAAGAGACAAGAAAGTTGTTTACAAACCACATGTGGAGAATCCGCCTCAAAGAAATGGATTCATCAAAATTGGTGTTCAAACTTAGCGTGGGCTAGAAGCTTGAGCCCATTTGCAAAAGCACAAACTCCTCATGTCGGCTGACAGCCAATGAAGAATTATAAAACGAGTGATGTACCATTGGAAGCGTATTTTCAAGACCTTTCCAACGATATATTACACGCCCTATGTTTCTCAAAATTGCAGTCGCAAAACAAGAATGAATTGGCAGCTAGAAAAATGTACTGGCTGGCAGCCGATAGACAATTACAAGTCATATAATATACCGTTGGAAGCGTCTTTTTAAGACCTTTCCAACGATATATTACACGCCCTATAATTCTCAAAATTACAGTTGCAAAAACAAGAATGAATTGGCAGCTAGAAAAATGTATCGGCTGGCAGCCGATAGACAATTACATATCATGTAATATATCGTTGGAAGCGTCTTTTTAAGACGTTTCCAACGATATATTACACGCCCTATAATTCTCAAAATTGGAGTTGCGAAACAAAAAACAAAATTCTGAACTAGTTTAGTGACTATTATATCGGCTGGCAGCCGATACTAACCAGCCTGAACTAGTTCAGAATTTTGTCTTATATACTCTACACCTAGGTTCCAAAACCTTGAACTTTGTTTGGTAACTAAATAATAAGGACATTGTATCGGCTGGCAGCCGATACACTTCCCTTTTGTATCTGTTGGTAGCAAATACAAACATGTTATGTCGGCTAATAGCCGATACAATGCAAAGTCCAAGAGATATCTTACCTTTGTCGACTTCATCTCTACAGCTATCGGCTGCTCAACGCTTTGTATCGGCTGCTCAACATTTTGTATCGGCTGGTCTGAATTTGTTGTTGGTTGCACGTCTTTTTTATATCGGCTGGTCTCAATCCGTTGTCGGCTGCCCTCCAATTTCTATCAGCTATCTTTTGCAATGTGTTGACTAATCCACTAAAACGAATTCAAGAATTGAAGTAGATGGAAGTAATCTGCTGACAGCCGACATTGGGAGAGAGAGAGGAAAACAGTGCAAAGAAAGGAGAGTGTTGAGAGAGTGAGTAGAGAAATGAGAGAGGAGAAAAACGAGCCCCTCCAACCCAAACCTCCAGCCATCATGAGTAATGAGAGGTTTAGAGGTTGAAATGATGATGGGAGATGGCGGCAAATGATGTGACAGATAGGACGTACAAGTTCAAAATTCTCATCTATCCCGGTTGTTCCATCCGCCCATTGCCATCGTTCTTCATTCATTTGCTCCTGCTGACGCCCTTCTTACATAATTTTTCATTCATCTACGAGAATTCCATCTATGTAAAAATGCAGGCATGGTATGTAGCTTTCTTAATCACATTCCAAGAAGTTTCAACCAATTCTCGATTCAAAAATTTGGCGCCAAAAAACTTTGCTCCAATGCGAGTTTGAAATGTTCTTGAATTGGGCGCCAATTTGGAATCCGTTTACTGTACTCATTTTGTTTTGCTTACCTTTTCCATTTCCTCTCTCACTCCTGGGACGTGCGTGTTTCTAATTTAGGTTGTGAGCATGTGCGCAAGTGTGTATAGTGTGAGATTGAGGATTGTGTATGTGTGTGAGTATGAAGATCGTGTGCATGTGAGGATTTTTGTGTATGTTTAAAGATTGTGAGGATTCCTGTGAGGATTTTTGTGTGAGGGTTTAGACTATGAGGATTTTGTATATGTTTAAAGACTATTAGTTGATCGGGTAAGGACTAACTTTGTAAAGGTGCGGACGCAAGGTTGTCACGGTTGATTCTCAAGATCGCGATGTCAGTTTTTGTAAGGGTTTCAAAATTCAATTTTAGGGTTTTAGTATGTCAACAACAAAGCTACCTAATTGTTCAAAACAATTTCTCTTCAAAATACCTAGTTCAATACTTTTCAATTACTTTTCAAGCTTAAACTACTTTTCTAGACTAATCTACTTTTTAGTTGCTCTAAAGTCTTTGTTGAGAACATTTTAAAATTGATTTCAGCTTCTATTTTTTAGTTTCTACTAGTACCATTTTCTATATTATTTGCCAATTAATACGTAATTCTTCATCAGCCAATACATTTTTCTGCTGCCGTTTCTTTTTTGTTTTGCAGCAGCAATTTTGAGAATTATAGGTCATGTAATATACCGTTGGAAAGGTCTTGAAAAGACGCTTCCAATGGTATATTACATGATTTGTAATTGTCTATCGGCTGCCAGCCGACACATTTTTCTAGTTGCCAATTCATTTTTGTTTTGCAACTGCAATTTTGAGAATTATAGGTCGTGTAATATACCGTTGGAAAGGTCTTGAAAAGACACTTCCAACGGTATATTTCATGATTTGTAATTGTCTATCGGCTGCCAGCCGACACATTTTTCTAGTTGCCAATTCATTTTTGTTTTGCAACTTCAAATTTGAGAATTATAAGTCGTGTAGTATACCGTTAGAAAGGTCATGAAAAGACGCTTCTAATGATATAGTACATGACTTGTAATTGTCTATCGGCTGCCGGCCGATACATTTTTCTAGTTGCCAATTCATTGTTGCTTTGCAACTGCAATCTTGAGAATTATAGGTCGTGTAATATACCGTTGGAAAGGATTTGAAAAGATGCTTCCAACAAAGATTGATAGATAGAAACTCCAATCCTATTGAAAGGGCCGGCATGAGTAAGTTCATTTTTCCAGTGAGCCAGTGCCTACCAAACAAAGGTCTATTGGTACAAAACTACTCTCTTCTTTCAATGATAGACAGTCTAGAGACTTTATAACTAATATGACTACATTTAGAGGTGTAGTTCGCTTATTTTGTGGGTATATATTTTGTAGGTTTTGGTGGGTGGTCATCAAGTCATCTTTTCTTGGGTTGATTGTTTTGGAATGTGAGTATGAATATTATGTGGTCTGGGTTCAATTCCCAAGCGGGTTAGTGGAAGCAGTAATATGATATAGATGGTTTGGTATTGCTAATGATTTGATCATAGGGAGGAAAGTTGTAGCAACCAATCAACCCTATCCTACTATACTGAGACAGGACTAGAAAAAAATGGTGTGGTTTACTTTCCTCAAACAGGTTTTTTATTTATTGTTTAAAGGATAAGGGTTGATTATTTTCTATTTTGCGTTTATATAATACATGACTTGTAATTGTCTATCGGCTGCCAGCCGATACATTTTTCTACCTGCCAATTCATTTTGGTTTTGCAACTTCAATTTTGAGAATTGTAGATCGTGTAATATATCGTTGGAAAGGTCATGAAAAGACGCTTCCAACGGGATATTACATGACTTGTAGTTGTCTATCGGCTGCCAGCCGATACATTTTTCTAGCTACCAATTCATTTTTGCTTTGCAATTGCAATTTTGAGAATTATAGGTCGTGTAATATACCGTTGGAAAGATCTTGAAATGACACTTCCAAAAATATATCACACAACATGTAATTTTGTATCAGCTGCCAGCTGATAAGAGAAGATGCCCAATTTGACAACCTTTGGTGACTAGTTGACTATGTCAGGTACCAAATCTTCTAAAGTGGATACAAGGTCATAGCGGTTGATCTTGCTCTTGCTGCTAGTCATCCTATTGGCGACCAATCAATACTATCTACTTTGAAGTAGATCAAACTTGAAGATGAAGAAGCGAGGGAAGAATGATGAGTCACATAATAACCTTGATGGCGAAGGCAGTGGTAGCTGTGACGACCTCGGTGACGACATCGAGGGTGAAATTTAACTCTTCGTCCAAATTATGGGAATTTCAAGGTGGAATGGTGGACTCCTATGAAAGCCAAGAAAGAAGGCAAGGGAGTGGTTGCTAGAGAGTGTTGGACATAGAGATGACAAAATGAACCGTGTCTTTTCCAAGTAGTTTATGCAAACATCGACATGTTCTTCCATTGAATGCCCTCACACATGAAGATGAGGCTTCGTGTTACTAAGGTGATTCAACAAGTTGCAACTAGCAACCTTAAGGCCTTATTCGTTAAATTGAGACAAAATGGTCATTTTGAGACTTCAACTCTAAAACAATTATCGTCATTTATCGTCGAGTCAAAGATAAGATGAGACTGTAACCTTTGGGCAATCAAAGGTTTTCATATATATTAATATATTAAAGTCTCAAATTACCGAATAGTCGCAAACCTGAACAGTTATAATGGTTTATCCTCAAGTCAAAGATAAAATTGAGACTACACTTTGTCTCTTTTTAACGAATAAGGCCTTCCTTGACAAACTTGGAGATTGTTGGCGCCATAATGAATGAGGATGTTGACGAAGAGGGATAAGATTAGCTTTGTGCTTTTGTAGTGGCTGTCGGCTGGCAGCCGATACACTGTACAGAAGTTCTAATGATCGATTCTGGTCACTTGAATTTCAAATGATCCTCTCCGGCTAGAATGACTCAGTGTTTATTCACTTTACTTTGTAGATGATAACGTGTTTAAATCAACTTAGGACAAGACATGCACTTAGTTGATTGTCAACTGTATTGGCTATTGAGAGCTAATGAATATACAATTGTCTTGCATTTTTAGAAGCAAGAATGATTGTATCATATGATTTGAATTTCATATGATCCTTTGCAGTTAGAATGGTTCAGAGTTTGTACATTCAAATTTTGATAATGTGATTAAAACAACTTTTTTACAAGTTAAGCGATGTAGCTTGTACTATTGCCTTTATCAAGATGCTTTGTACATTTCACGTGCTATCTCCACTAATTATATACAATCACCACATTTGTATGAAATGTTGTTTGTCAGGTCACATGACTGTCTAGCTCCCTACTTGTGCACACCCAGTTCTTTCTCCACATGGATTCAATTCTATCATATAGTCGGCTCAAGTACTCCATTTATTGTTCAAACTATGATCATGTCGAAGAACTTTCTCATTTTGGGTTATTTAGTAACTTGATCAAATCCACCTATCGGCTGTCAACCGATATTTTCCTAAGTCGTTGTCTATGCCTTTGTGTTTGGGGTCTTTTGCTTGGAGTTTAGGACTTTCAGAGTATAGGGCTTAGGATTTTGAAGTTTATGGTTTTTTCAATATTTAAATTAGTTTACATTTTGTTTAGAACTATGCATGATCATTTCAATTGAGGAATATTTTTTATTTTCTGTGTATGGTTGTTCAAAATTATGTTGGCAGGCCACCGATATTTTTGTTTTAGCAAACTATGTTTGAATTAATTATCAATTAATCACCATGTGGCATGTTCAACTAAATGTATTAATTTCACATAATAATTTTGCAAACTTTTTCTATTTCACAACACCATTGCATGAGGTTGATGAAACGGTTGGTAAATGTATTGGCGGGCCGCCGATACTTTTGTGTGAATACACTACAATTTTTTTTGACTTGGCTCAAATTCAACTATGTTTTGTATTTTAATTTTAATTTTTTTTCATTTCAATGTTTTTCACATCACTTTTGTTTCTATTTTATAGTGATTAAGTGAATGAAATTGTCCATAATTGGTCTATTTGACCATAATTAGTTAAATATGGGTTACTTCATCTTTTGAGCTATACATAGCTTGATACTTTACTTCATAAGTTCTTACAATTCAAATTCATTAAGGCACATGACAAACAATTGTAGCATGTCCCTGGAAGGCTGGAATCCAGTATAATTTGAAGCACTAACATAGCTTAAATGGTTCATGTATTCCATTTGGTTAGCAATACGAGGCCTATAATGGTCTAAAATGAGTCAGTAGCGAAGTACAAGAGTGCGACATTAACATTTTAAAATTTGCATGAAGAAGAGCTACTGTAATAACTTAACAACACAAGGGCAATTGCTCAGACCTCGGTTTTCGAATCAAGCACAGGTTCGTTCTTTGCCCACCGCACTGACCAGTTCTCGGCTAGGAAGGATGCACGTTAAGTCCGAGTTTCATTGTTTTTTGGTGAAGACCAAGTCCTCATTCGTTACTGTTGAAGCCCGTTACCGAATCGTGCCCTTGTTCATTTCAGTCCTTGTAAGGTCACGGAATTGGGTGACACAATGCTCCAAGAGCAACGCTTTTTTTATTTTTTATTTTTTTTTATTTTTATTTTTAAGTTTTAGGATAGTCTATATAACAAGCATGGGTGTTCATAGAGTTTTCACTCAAAAAAATTGTATCTATTTCATTCTTAATGGAAAAATAAAATAAAAAACTGCTTCCTCCGTGGTCTTTTCTTTTCTACACTGAATATTTTTTATAAATTCATATTCTTCATGGAAGTGTACAAATATCCTTAACTTCTCGGTTTAAGGTGCTCCGAACTTACTAGTGTCAATGGGCCATGAGAGCTGCAAGAGGCTCTCCACAGTGGACGGCTAAGGAAAGTTGAAAGTCGGTCCCCCAATGGAATATGCAGCTAGTCGCATAATCTCTGTTTTAATTTTTACCACATATTTACTTTTACGACTTTTTTATAATATCCAGCCCTGTAACTCCTAAAGCTTTTTTAGTCTCTTCCCTTATGGGGCAGTGACAACAAATTTAAATTCGCATTGTAAACTTGGAGCTGCAATCCTTATGTGTTACAAAGTAGAATTCAATGATATGCAAAAAATGATCTAGATAGTACATAGATAACTCAATGGAATTGAGTTAAGCATATAATTTCTTAATATCTGTCTTCTACCAAAACAAAATTTAAGTGACAAGTTTGACTCTAACTTTTACTTTAACCCTTAACCCTTAAACGTCCCGGCGTCTAGAAACTGAATCATAAATAGATTCGAAGCCTTGTAACCTTCTCATACAACCTTGGATGATTTTCATCGAAGTCACCTTTGAAAGCCTATTAAATTCTCTATCAATTATAATAAATCTCTTGTGATGGGGAACTATTGATAATATTGGAGAGGCCTCCAACTACAAGTATGTCAAAAAATTTGGGTAGATTTTAAACTTGCAATGGTCTTCTCATGTACACCTCATGTACATCTAAGCCGTGCTAATATCTACTTTTGACACTAGAACCTACTACTGTTCAAAAGGTTGGTACGTTTGGTGGTTAACATCACACATTTCCAAACGACACTTCTGTGACGTTCAAGGGTTAATACATTTGCCTTACTAACAAATAAATTCTACCAAATTATACGAACAGAATGGCGCAGCTGCAGAAATCGGAGAGCAAATGGGCCGGGCCGAGCATCGATCAAACACTGACAGCAGCATCATGGCCGGATCACACTAGTAGCAAATGTGTCGCTTTTGACTGCCGTTAGAGGTGCTCATTAGTCCGGTTCGTCACAACAGACAAATAAAAGTGGTGCTTGTCAGTCGGGTTCGTCACAACAGACAAATAAAAGTGACACTTTTCCTGATTTTCAGTCAGTCAGAAGCGTCACTTCTGCTTCCAGTGGGAGCTCGTAACCAGAGTGAGGAAATTAAATCAATCCGGCCAAAGGTAACACTACAACAATGATCCGAGCCAATGATCCATGCTTGGTTGCCACTACAAGCAAACTGGTCGCTTCTCACTGCTATTTGGATCCCTTCCAGAGTTGGTGAGTGCTAGCTTTTGGTCACATAGGACAGGCATTCTCTCGATTTCAATCAGTGAAACGCTACGTAATGTGCTCTTCAGAAAACTAATCATGCTATGGACGATCGAGAGGGTTTTAATGTAGTATCGGGAACCTCCCGTGTATTATCCCTGTAGAATGTAGCCAGGTCGTACATTTGTCGCTCGAGGTGAGCTTCCCGAAACTACATGTGTGCCCAACAACATGACAGTACAAGGAGAAGGTGTGGCTTTTCACTTGATAGGATCACTACGCATGCACTCACTGCCTAGGCGCTCAAGATTTGGTGAGTGCCAGTAGTCAAATAGGACAAGCTCAAGATTTGGTGAGTGCCAGTAGTCAAATAGGACAAGTGTGTAAAGTGAACTCTGACAGTATTCTGAGTGAGAAGCGACGCCTTTGCTAGCAGTGTGATTTCAACATAATTTGTCCTTCAGACCTGTTGGAATGACAGTGAAATTTTGTTCCGATCCAACGTACGTGTCATAACAACGTGACTGGAACAACTTACATTGATTCCGATGATGTGCCGAAGAATGTATATCGTTCTAAATTGCTCTCGAGACCGACTTACGTGTGAGATATATGGATCGGAGAGACGGTCCAAAATCTAGGAAAAACAGGAGAGGACTGCCCCCAAGCTGCAAAAGAAGAAGCAAATCGATCGATCGACTGTGCAATCCATAGTTACACGATCGATGGAGTTGCAGGATGAGTGGGTGTCCTCTCAAGTCTTTCTCAGATGTGAGACAGCCTCCAGTACTACAGTTACTTTGCATTCATGCGGTCACTATGATCGACTGGTTACTTCGAAGAAATGTGCTCGACTGTGGCACTTAAATACCCGACGGCCGGCGAGCGACCGGAAGTCGATCTGATTGTGTGTATGTGTGGCAGCCAAGCTTGCGCCGGAGGACCGGCTGAATTCGGGAATTGAGAGCCGCGATTAGCTACACAGGTACTGTAGATTCAGCGCTATCGATCGATATATTGCAAATTTGCAATGATATATTCTAGCTTGACTCTCGTTAATTTTACATTCCGGAGTTTCCTCTCCTTTGCAGTGGATATGTCGGAATAACTTTTTATTCTCATCATACAATTCTTATTTATTGTTGCAGATTTTGGGTGATTTTTCCCTCCTTTGACCGTTGACCAACACCATTCCCACGGTGGTCAGCGGTGAGTAACGTCAGTCCTCTGCTGCCGTCGTCATCCTCAGTTGACTATTTTCTAGTTGACTTTGTTCCTACTGGGATGCCACGTTCACCAACTTGAAGATATTGATCAAAGTCCAGAGTATGGTTGATTGTCCTAAAACCACCAACTTAACCCTTTAGTGCCCAGCAAACCACATTACGGTCACTACAACGTCCGATATGCAATTAGCAGAGAATCCGTGCATTATACAGTTCAAATACATACTATAATCTTCCAATCCCACCATCGGATAATTCTCAAATTTTAATAAAATGTGTGCTCTCGAGTTGAGAATAGAATTGTATGGTTACTTTCTAATTTAACCCATTCTATTTTTGGTAGTCTCAACCACAGTGAAAAAATCTACTGAAATCCAGGGCTCTGAGCTACAGTACCCTGGGCAATAAAGGGTTAAGCAATCTAGCCTATTTTTGCGAGTGTTAAATTTGATAAAAAAAATATGGCCACATTCGAAATAGGTTTTGATGAGATTGCAAAAATTTGCAACATCTAATTCGCATTTATCAATTTTATACAAAATTTTAAAGTAGAAAGTAACCTTTAACCCATACATCACATACCAATTTCCAAAGTTCACACTTTGTTGTTCGTAGATTCCGCTCATGAGCTAACCCAAAACCACCACTATTTCTTTGCAATGCTATTGGTTTACTTGAATAGTGAATTGGTGGTTTTGAGTCTCAATTGTGGTAGCCCCAAGAAAGCTCTACATGTCATAATTGGGGCCCGAGGTGGTAGTTTTAGGACATCCTACCTTACTCAAATGCCTATCCAACCTGCTACTAATGGCCACTTTACAATAGGGTCCGGTTGCAAGAAACCCCAAAATCAAGCAATCCTATTGGTCAAGAGTTAAAAAATAGACCCAAGGGCCTTACACTAGGGTCTAGGACCAAGAAACTCATTCAAGTTCCAAAATGATGTGGTGCCTAAGTAGCATAGTTTTGGAGGGAAAGTTTTGGATCCATGCATTGCACCCAAGGTTGAAAAGGAGAGCACCGGTTTTGGAAAACCAATTCCTCCCCTTGAGTTCAATTACAAGTCCAACTCAAGTCCAAAGGTGAAGTTTTTCAAGTCTAATAAATGGGTTCATTGGACCCCATGAGAATTGGACCTAGACCCTAGTGTAAAGTGACCCTAAAATCAAGATTTAGGTTGGACATGTGTTTGAGTAGCTAAACTTTTAAAACATTCTGAAAGAGCGAGAATTTCTAAAACCAAAAGGCTGCATACATGTCATTTTAGTGTCATTTTATCCATACTAGGTTGGTATGGTGGTTAGTACCAAATTATCTAAATTGCATTTCAATGCACCATCATGGCACCATGTTTACATCCTTTGAAGTTCTTGATGAAGCCCCACAAGCTTGTTTATGAGAGAATAATTGAGAAAAAAGTGGATTTTTTCAACCAAATTTGAAACGAATTGGTGTTTTGGAAAGGTGATGAAAAAGCAAGGATAAATTTAGCAAATACGCTTAAATTAAACAATTGTGGGACAATTCACAATCAAATGAAGGGATCGAGAGAAGGGGAAACTATGATCAAGCACCGGAGTGCTCTTGACTTTCTTGACAATTAAGGGTTAAGAAGCATTATAAAAACTTTAAATCAAAAAATTCTTTTTGGAAGTGTTTGATTACAAGATTGTGCAAGTTTTATTAGTTGAACAATTCTCAAGATAAGTTAGTCTATGCACAATTGAGCCCCAAAAGTCTGATCAAATTACATTTTCTTAAATCATTCAACTCAATTTTGTCCATATTTCATGCATAAAATCTTCAAATCACAATCCTTTTGAGGTGTAATATGACTTGACCTTCTAACTTTTCTTAGTTAGAAACATTTCAAATTAGATGATTTGTTATACTCAAAGGTGCACCAAAACCTAATGAAATCAATTTTGTCCATATCTCATGCATTGAATCTTCAAACCATAATTCTTTTGAGGTGGAAGATGACTTGACCTTCTAACTTCTCATAGTACAAAACATTTCAAAATTAGATCATTTCTTGTACTCAAAACCTACTGAGAAATATGGTATAGTGGGAACTCACATGGGCTGGCAAGTACTTATCCCATATCATTTGGGTGTGACTTAGAATAAATTTGATTATAATAGCAGCTCTTTTTTCATCCAAAACTCACACTTAATTACCCAAATAGTATTAAGAGTGGTGAACATGGCAATTTTCCAACGTTCGAAAACTCCAAAAAACAACTTATGTGAAATTTGGCAAAAACTACTTATAATTTCCAAAAAATCGACATGTTCTTTTTGAATTATTTAGTGCTCAACCTGCCTCTGGCTACCATATCATTCAATAGCCTTCATGCCCACCATAACATTCAGTAGCCTTCATGAACATTGCCTTTCCCTCATGCACTCTGCTCATCACCTTGTCCACTCAGCTATTGATGAAGTACTGTTGGGTGTGGAAAGTTCCACACCATCTATTGTAGAGCCAAGGGCAGGGAAAATGCATGCTACTGAATGTTATGACGGTATATCCAGATTTGGATCCAATGCTGTAAAAGGATGGAATGAAGCGTCGTTTCAAGATTGTGGAGGCCAAAGTCCAACCAAAGAACAAAAATACAAATAGTCTCATTGGATAAGATACAGAATCCACCACTGGACCCCATCCAGCAACAGGACTAAAAACTCTACTACAAAATTTTAGTTACGAACTATCAGTAGGTGTAAGAGGGGTCATACTTGCGGTAACCCTCTCGACTGAAATAGGGAGTGTTCTCCAAGGTCCGGCTCACATACTCCGTGTAAGGTTGTTGAGGGCTTCGGTATCCAAAGCCTTCGGAAGGAGGGGTCTGCGGTGTCCGAGGGGAGAGCACTGTCCGCTGAGGGGTCCGTTGACGAAGCGGGCTGCTGGTGTCGGGATAAGCGATGTTTTCCTCCACGGCGAGGGGGTCTGAATTCCTGGAGCCGAATGATGAGCGCGGAACGTCCAGCAAGCGGGCACAGAACACCAGAGGGAGAGTGAGCAGAAGTAAAATGATGACCACAGCCGTCGCGATCTGTGCTGTCATTGCGGTCACAGATGGTTTTCCTGGCTTGAAATTGATTGGCAGCTCCAGCTCTTGCCCTGTCCAAAAGGAGGTTTCTATCATCAGATCAACCGGAAAAAGCAAGAAAGGGGCAAGTCCAGTGATCTCAAAACTGGCTAAAACTAGCTGAATTTCTACCCAAAAATGGGACTGCTAAACATACTAAGAAAGAAAATGAAAAACAAATTGAAATGTAGCGAGATGATATAAATATGTAGCAACTGCCTGAGGTGATATCCGCGGATATCATCATGGTATCACCTTAATATATCAAGGGTGTAGTCGGATATTATAGAGGTATCGTGAGTATTGTATGCACTGGGTAGCAAAAGTAGATACCATTTATGTGGGAGGTCGCATAATGTTCTAAATGTCATAAAGTGGTTCTGGGATCACTGGGGGAACTGAAGGATATGACTAGCAGAGGGCTTACCTGTCAGAGACGATCTGATGACTAGAGAGTCGGTCAGGGGCTTACTCTCGTCCAAAACCTTCAACTAAAGACACAAACAACAGCGTTAACGACTGCACGTCAAAAAAAAGAACCAATTCCAAACATGCCCACGAGAGAAAACGAGAAACTACTGCACTGAAGCAGTGTTAAGATTCGATTGAATACCTTGTAGTGTGCACGCCCACCGGGCCAATTGGTTTCAGCTCTTAGATTTTGGAGCTGAATGCTAAAAGCCTCTGGCCTTCCAGATATTGTGAGCTGAACAATATCTGCATAATGAAAAATGGTGAAAAAAGAGGCCAGCAAACAACTTGTCGGAAAAGCATATAAGTAGTCAGAGCTTAGCATCTTAACCACAAGAAGTTGTATACATGAGTAGCGCTCACCTGGACTAACGCAACCAACTACTGCAAACTCCCATTCTTTCGCTTTTGACGTAAGTGTGAGCTGCGAGAGTCAAGAATGGAAGTTAACAAGTGACAAGCCAAGAAAGTCACAGTAAATTGGGCATTCAATCTCTTCACGCAGAAGTCGACAGAGGAAGTCAAGTTCACAAGGTAAACCAAATGTAGGATCAAACCTGGGGAGGTAAGCTGTCAACCATCTTGAATCCTCCAGAAAACAATGCCTTCGCAGACCCTTCAATACCTGAGGCTCCCTCAACCCTAGCTATCATAGAAAACTCTAATTTCCCATTCTGAAGCTTTGAAGCCTTGGGTTTGTAAGCACTTGATTTCTGATATGTTTCCTTCCAGTGTGTATACAATTTAGCTGGTTGATATGGTAGAAAAACACATTGAAAAACACTTCGCCCAGGCTCTCGCCATGCCTTAGCTTCTCTGAAATTTAGTCACACAAAATACTAGTCAATGAATAATGTCATACTTTCATTGTCTGGGAAAAACCACGAACATAGCCATTTACTAAGGTTCTTGTCAGAAATGGATTCCATGTGTCTATCCTAAATACACCAAAAGCATTCGAAACATCTCATGAAAGACAAGTGATGAGAACAGACCCAATGTAACTTGGCTCAACCAAGCAACTATACGAGACTTCCCGATTGTCACCCAATATTCCAACATCGCGACCATGGGCATCACTGATTCACACCCCCAACATGTCAGCCACTATCAACGCTCAAACCACTGGCAGCTACATGTGCATAGATATCACAATGGTATTAATAAAAGGCTTCAGAACTGGATCACAGTTCAACTTTAAATTTATCAGGAAATTGGAGAAGCAAAGGCTGTGTAAAAGGCACCTGAATTTGACGGGAAAAGCATAGCCCTGAGGTGGAATTGGCACATTCGTGATGATGCCTGTTGGCACCTCAACGTGGACAGAAGAAACTCGAATAACATTGGCAGTTGTGTAAGTGGTCAATCGCGTGCCATTAAAGCTGACTGTTTTTTACCAGAAAATCATCAGTCTTAACATTTAGAAAATCGATAAAGATACAAAATTTCATTCAAAAGTAAAGAATTAAATAGCAACATAAAAAGTTGAAAAAAATAATCTGAATTAGTACACAACAACACTGCCATCTTGAATCACTTTGTATTACACAAGCCGCTTCCGCTTGTGGCAGAATTGTGCCAAAAACCGTACCAGTTGCCACGCCCTCTGCAATGGCTTGTGCTTCTCCAGTGTTGCCATCCACTAGTACAACACTTCTGTTGGAACTAAACCAGCTTCCACGTTCACCTGCAGGCAGTCCATGTAGCCCTTTACCCGCATAACATTATTGGTTAGATATACAGTTTTCATGAAGAAGAAACCATACGTTGGTTTTCCAAATATTTATCATTTGCATGGAGTTAATTGCAACAAGGTCAGAACAGAGAGAGATCATTTGGAGCCAATGGGAGAGCACTATGTCAAGAACTTACCTTTTCCTAAAATAGAGAAGCTCAGACGGTTGCCGACATGTAAGGTAGGGCTACGTGGAAATACATACGCACCCACATTGACCTGGAGAGAGTTACGTAACAGCACACTAAGTAAAACTATAAATGAACATGACATTCCAGAAATCATTTATGTGTCTTATACAAAATCCCGGAAAAAGGATACCAACATCTGTTCGACAATTTGCCTACTCCTTGGAAATAGTCTACAAGACAATTGAGATAGAGCACTACTTACCAGTATCCAGTCTACAATTTGCGGGTTGTTTTTGTATGTTATACGCACCAAAGCTGAGCCTTGCCTCATAGCCTGCGTGAGGATACAAAAATATCATCGTATTGTACTCATAAGTCAGTAATGTAATTCAAGGGAGGATTTTTGCTTTTTGGCTGCAGTATAAGGAAGTGGAAAAAACATTTCACCAACATGTGAACTGGCAAAGACTCATATTAGTCAGGGCAAACGGGTCTGCAACCTACCTGGACAAGAATGGTGACCTTCGTGGAGCCACCGATACTCAAGTAATCTGCCGCTTTGACAGATATCAAATCGGCACGATTGGTGTCAAGGGTTATGGGAACAGTCACTCCAGCCTCCAGAAATGGGACTCCTGATAACAAAAACCAGGTTGCCAAAAAAGTTCGTAAGCCTGACACTACATTCTTGCAAAACAAACTCTTCATAATTTGGGCCATTTCAGCAGTTCACCCGTAACAGCAAGTCAACATAGACAACAGAAACTAAAAAGAAGGGAAAAATACCGTAGGAACAAAAATTGATGAATAAATGCATAGGAAAACTTACCAAGATCATCGCGTAGGGTCACTGCCAATTTTTGATCTGTACCTACCGATAGCTCTGCGACAGGGACTGCAAGAGCACCATCTCCTACTGTGAGAGAGAAAATCTACACTCAAGCCCACCACACAAATTTCCTGGTTAGAGCATTTATATAGTTTGCCTGATAAAGCTGATAAGTACTACATAGCAGTAGAAACACATATAACTTAAGTACCTAGCATTCTGACGCATAGTAAAAAGAGTACCATTACTACTTATTAATTACACCAGCAGTATTAAGAGTAGATTCAGTATGAATAGCAACTTCAACAGTATAGCCTTGGCAATCCAAACTCATGCAACAAGCAATCATACGTGTATTCAAGCAGGCATGTGGAATTCAGTAACGCAAGGGCGCATACCTCAGCCACACGCACACAGGCTGCAATCTCAGACCGTCCTGTACTATGATCTCTGGCATGAATACAAGCCAACTCTGTCTTATCCGCAGTGAGTATAACTCCACTTTCCGTAAGAGTTATAACTTTATCATCGCTGTTCCTCTCCTGACAAACAAGTGCACGTTGCGGCAGATTAGAAATTATCTTTGAACCCTTCAAAATAACAACGATTCCAATACATATGATAATAGCAATCCATCGTCCCTTATCCTGTGGATAGTTGATAGAACCCTGCTTGACATGTTGTTTTGGTTACTTACTTGCATAACTGAGTACAAGACGCTGCCTCCACTGCGTCCTGAATCTGAAAATCCAGGAACTGGATTTTTCAACTGGGGTAATAATGAAGAGCTGATGTAGGATGGGGGCAACACCCATGTAGCTCCCATACCTAGGGCTAAAGGCGGATCTGGAACGACCCATAGTGTGCCTGACGGCTTGAACTCTTTCTCCACTTTCTGGCCATTGTAGTGAAACTGACAGTTGAAAGAAAGAGTAATAGTCGTCCTGCCTGCAGATCTACAGTATTGCACAGATGGAGAATCAACAGAAAATAAAAATGTAAGCGTCCAAATGCAAACGCAAGGAATCCAGATCGGATCCTCACTTCTCCAAGTATGCTATTTTTGTAACCAAATACTACTCATTCCTAATACATTCGACATATCTAGTAATTATCACAGTCGTATGAAGCAATTTACTACGCAAAAAAGTCATTGCTGGCACAAATTGAGTCCTCTTTACCCCTCAGCCACCTGACTACAGAAGAGCATTGAGCTGTTTTTAATTTATTTCACATATTCATAGCAGCAGAGTAAACGACCAATCACTGCGCTTCCATTACAGTTAGATGGATTTTCTACAGCCAATACTTAAAGTTGAATCAGAGGTGATTGCATTAACAGACTGATAATATTTTCAAACCCACTGTGTAATGACTCGTTTCTGTGTTCACCGCAAGTCTTGAATCAATGAGAAGACACATCCATGGCTAATAAAACCTAAATCACTCTTTTTATATATGACGATTAGTGAGGCTGATTGCACATTCATATGAGACTGAAAAGAGGTCATGGTTCGTGTTTGATACATACTTCCCAAAAGCTCTGGCAGAAAACCCATACGGAGTACCGGCAGACTCGTCACGCTTCCCCCAGCTTACACTCCTTGAATTCTCACCCTCAGACGTGGCTGGATCCTGTTCCTCTCCAGAGAAACCATCCACACCTGCCAGAGCGAGAACCTGTAATAGATAACATAAGTATATCAAACATCATCACCGCATTTTACAATCTATAAATTTACATAATAAAAGAAACTAGTCAAAAACCTGAGAGCTTAAGGCATATGAGAAATTTATGTCTCCCAGTTCTTTATGACCACTTCCACCAGATCAAAGAGCACAAATGCACCTGAGAGACCTAAATGCTTCATAGCAGTCAGCCTAGGCCCAGCTGCAGACTATATTGAAGAAAAGAATATACGCAGGCGTTTCAGTACTGAGCCTGAAAAATATGTTGAATCGCTCACACAGGAGAACATGCGTAGTAAATGGGGCTACGAATCATACCAAAGACGACATAAGAACTACTTCCATTGTAAGTGATTACCCACCTGGTCATTCCCGACAGTCCACTTATAGTTGGTACATAGTTCATAGAAGGCAAACAGATTCTCCTGCACAGGTTATCAGAAAAAATGATCAGTCTGAAAACAGGCTACGTTGGCATACTATATAGAAAATTGAAATCTGTTGAGTAACACCTCAAAAACATTGTTGCATGCTTGTAATAGAAATGATTTCTGACTAGGTCATCCCTACGTTCTAGAAAAGATCTAAATTACAAGAGTACGTACTAAACAAGCCCAGCGCTTTCATTTATATGAGCCTACGATATATTTCGTACGGTAGTGGGCTCCTTTCAGTGACGAGTTGCACTATTTGTTAGTTAATGAGTTCAGGTTATTATATCAACAACCATGAAAATGATATTAGAGAACTCAAGATACATACCCCAAGTCCATGAGGGAAAATAGTAATTTCTCGACCAACAGCAAGCTGACCTCCCCTCACATCGAGTGCCATAGAAACAGGAACTTGTACTGTCAAGTCCAATTGAGCTTCACTTAAGAGCTCGCCACTATGACTTCGTGCTTGAGCTTGAATTGTCTGTAAGACACACAGAAATCCATATCCATGAGTGGCTCCACTCTCATATGAACCAATCAAGGAGCCCTAAACACTACGTAAATACACAGGTACTTAAGTGGAGGTAGAATATACACGCATATCTCGACCAAAAGCTTATCATGAGGCCCTGCTCTTTCGTCTTGTGTAACTTGAATACTACAGAACCAATACCAGATAGCAACTTGGAATTTGGCACAACTGAAAAAAGTAAGAGAAATTCTCGCACGATTTGCCTACGAGACTGGAGCTTACCGCTTTTCCTGGAGATTTGGCCTCAAGCAGCCCAGATGCAGGATCAATTTTCACTACCCCGGGATTGGTGGCATCAAAGTTGAACACCACACCTGTCTGAGGACCTCCATCCACTACCAACTGCTCACAAGGATATCAATTCAAGGAAAAATCAGCCAATTGATACGCATTGCCATGAAATGTATACTTGGGACAAGGTCTAAGCATAGCTAAGTGAAAATTCATAATACTAGTATTGATGAGCATCAATCCAGGATTCAATAACACAACAACCAGAAACTGAATCAAATTTTTTTTAGCAGTTCCAAAAGAGAAGGCACTCACCAAGTACTTTGCCCCAGGTGCAAGCACCAAAGAAGGTGGATGGATTGAAAGTGGAGCATACACTGAAACCCGCGCAACATCTGAAAACACTTCTTTCCCGGACTTCTGTTGAACACTCACCTGAATATATATGCCTCAACAGGTGAGAAGGCCTAAACCTAAAAGTAGACGAATTCAATAACAAATTCAAGATTGGGAATCACTGAGAGCACACATCAGTAGCTGCACTCAAAGGACTTACATGAAGTGTTGTCGTGAGGCCCACGTTAGCCCCACAAATGACGAATTCATTGGCCGCAGCAGCAGCAGGCGCCTGGGTCTTGGTGATCAGCACTCGATCTTGAAGATGGACTTTCAGGTTCATGAATGTGATCTGCAAGGATGAACATAAATGTCAGAGGCTACAATAACGCTTGAGCATTTATCTGAATGTACAACTTGATACTAATTTATTTTTTGAAAAAACAATATACCTGGGAAGAGTCAAAAACGCGCCCAGAACTATCTGCTGCTTGCACTTTAACTGTCATGCATGAACCCACCTGTCCACCAAAAATTACAATAAATACAGTAATGACAGCTTAATTTTCTGGCACCACCCCGAACCTTTCAAAGTTGGAACTTAAAAAGAGAAAATAGCATTCAAGTATGAACTATCAAAGGAACGCATCACTTCATACTTCATCTATTTAGTGGTAACAAAAAAACTCTCGTGCACTAGAGTTAATAAAAACACATGAGCGCAGAAAATTTGCTACATTAGTCACGATATAAACAAGAAAAGGAGTACGAGAACACAAAAAAATTAAAAATAAACCTGAATGCTAGTATCTTCAGGTAGCAGCATTCTGACTGCTGCCACATCTGACACTGTCACCTATTCAAAACAAAACGACTTGGTTAGAATTCATCATCGACTTTCATCGATAGGGACAGAATGTCCGAGAAAGAGAATATATATGTAAAGTCAAATATTTACAATTTTGAATGAGGAGAAAATAGGCTTTTGGTCTTACAAGTGCGCTTGCAGACGCAGGGGTTGCTAAACCTACATCCCGTACGGTGATAAGAGCATCCCCTGAACCTCGAGCAGCCACAATGAGGCCTCGCGTATCAAGAAGAATCACATCCACTATTCGAGAATCATTAGCACGAGCCTGGACTTCATTTGTTCCGCCCAATATTGACAAACTCGCCTGCCACACCAGAGTTCGGTATAACTCACTGATAACTAGAGGTAAGAGAATTTGGACTTGTAATAGTTCGTATCTACCAACATAGCATAATAGAGCAGTGCAATGGAGCACCCTTTTGAAAACCAGATCGAAAGAGAATCTTCACTTAGATCCACTTTTCTAAGTAATGAGGACATGCCATTTGTATTGAACTATTGTGTCATTGCCACATGATACTTAGTTTCTAATTGTAACTGACTGTGGTCCCATTGCAAAAGGGTGATGGCTCCCATTGCTCTATCATGCTATGAAAGAATTAAACTGCATTAGTCATGACTATAGGGAAGCTATATGAGTTGGGAATCCAACAAAAGAGCAGGTGACAAACCTTGGAATCTGGATGGTGGAAAAGGAGGAAATTATTAGGCTCAATCCTCAACGCTGCCACAAGCTGTACACGCAAACAGAATGAACAAGGGTAATGCTTCCCAACAAAGGAAAACGCTCTTCAACTGCCTACATCGCAAAGAAAGAGCAAACCAGACACAATGCATCACTTCTTCATTGAGTCAAGGAAACAACACAAGGACAGTCCCTTCATCCTGCACTACAACTTCCAGCTTCAAAGCTGCAGGAGTAATGTCAGGATGCTGAAACAATATCCTAAGTGCTCCATCTTTCCCATCGCTGAGGGGTAAAAGCATGGTAAAGTGGACCAATTATGATCCCTATGAAGAAACAATGCAAGGTCAAAAAATATATTAAAATTTTATTCTCTGTTAAAAAAAATTGCTGATAAAATAAAAGACATGATGTTTAACAAAGTCTCATGAAAAAAATTGAAAAATTCATCTTCAATAAGTATTTATGTATGTTTCAGTGACATTAAAGTAGTCAAAATTGAAAAAGTAGTTTCGAACCAATTGAAAAGTTGATATAGAACAAGCTAAAAATGCATTCAATATTTATTTTTTTCAATATTTTTTCTTTGGAGCCCTCAAATGCACAATGGACTTAAAGAATATAAAATTTATACTCATATTAAAAATTATTTAGTTCAACAAATTTTCAACAAATTTAGGCGTCTATTTTCGAGTTCTACTTTTAGTAAATTCTTTAACAATTTTTACATTGAAATTTTAGATTCAAGTACTAAATAGAACAACAAAGTGCACCATGAAATTAGAACCAAAAGAAAAGACAATTTGATACTCTTTTATAGCCTTTGACCAAAAACATTGTAATTTCAACATGGCGGATCAACATTTTGGTACACAATACCATGTTTTCAACCTGAGGTCTAAGAATTTGTTCAACAGTAAAGAAAGCAAGTTTGAAAGCAAAAACCTGTAATTGCACTGCATCACTGAGGTGGGCATGTGACTTTGCAAAAGATTTCCATGCAGGTATCATTGCAAATGAGCTCTCATATTCGGTACTAAATCCATGCAAATCTGCGCGTACAGTACACTGAAGAAAAATTTAAGAAGTTAGAGCAAACAAAGACACATCACCAGCTGATTTTTCAGCTAATTTAAACAACTGTGGTTTTGGTAAACAGGTTGATAAATGGATATTTGCTTGAGTTCAAATTCCTCATCTTATACAAATATGGAAGCATGTTGCATTTTCACTGAATCAGATTCTGCACAGACCTAAGAACAGAGTCCTCTGACGCTGTAAGAAAATGAAACGTACAGATTCAAACAGTTTTGATAGCTATACCTCTCCTGCAGCATTTCCAAGTACAAGCATACGCTCCCAGCCGCTCCGATGAAGGTTTGCATTTGGTTTCTCCACAACCCATTGGGCAAGATTTTTGCACCCGGCTAGCTTCCAGGATAGAACCAAAGATGAAGCATTAGCAAATGGTCTCTTGGCGTCATCTAAGGCAACGGCAGCAACCCTGATTGTTCGATCATTGATCACGGTAACAGGAGAAACTTGACAACTGGTTGTATCCCGCTCAGCATGTGCTGACACCTTGATCGAGGTTCTAGTGTTCTCTGCGTACAAAGAGCAGTACCCATAACAAAGTCATCCTAGTGTGCTCGGTAGCAAAATAGCTGCAGTTAGAACAACACAGTTCATGAAAACAAGCGCAGCAGGAATTATACCAGTCTCTAATTATCAAGCTTGACAATTTCGGAATTCTAACAAGCCTGTACAATGAGGAAGACAATGTGCCTGCCTAGCAATAACTAACAAAGAAGTAAGATTTGAGACGTACCAGATTCATCAACGAGAAGAGTGATAGCAGATGGAATTGCACAAGTCAGCAAAAGGGATACAGTCGCTACGCTCTTGGTTGGATGGTCCTCACCCACTAGATTGCCCCGATGAAAATTGATGGTCTGTAATATGTAGGTTCATCAACAGCACTGAATCAGATAACCCGTACCTCGCATGCAACATATGACGACACACGCAGAAAAAGGTTGAAAATAGAGAGTTTTCAGGATTGGACACGCACGTATTTCCCCAAATTCTTGCATTCTATGTTGTAGACCCAACTTCCCCCATCCTGCAGATGAGACACGCCCAGGTTCTCTTTGCTGGCTGCGCCCTCATGGCTTACAACTTCATGTGTATCAACAAACTCAACCCCCTGGCGCCACCGTTCGGGACCCCCACGCAAGATCACTTTCATACTGCTTCTGAGTACTAGCAGCAACTCATTTAGCTGCCCAGAGTCAGGCGTATGCAGAGGAACAAGTCCAGCATCCACCGACTTATGTGAGTAGCCCCCGTGTTTATCTCCACTACCGGCCTGCTCCAAAGTGAGAGGGGCAAAGGCTGCAATAGGCCATGAGACTTCCAGAAAGGGATGTTCAATCTCAGGTGAGGTCAATCCTACCAACAATTCACCAACATTCAGAGAAGCTCTTACTGTTGCTCTACCAGTTCGGGTTGCAGAGATTAAGGCCCATGCACACGCATGCGGGTGAATTAATTGTAGTGTGGCCTTTTCTTGTTCTGAGCTAAATCTATGAGCCTCTTCTTTCACCATTGAAAATAGTCCGTCGCCTCCAAACAAGCCCCACTGAACAGCTTTCTTGAAGCCATCACAGCTAGCATATTCCAAGCCTGCAATAACGGGATTTATCAGTCCTGGACTGCCAAATAACTGCTACTTTGCAAAGAGATACATGGTCATCATTTTCTACCTTCACTTGTACGCCATGGATGAACTTCAAAGCTGAAAAGCACACAAACAGTAGAAAATCTGACTCACCAGAAGGATCCCGCAGACCAACGGCTACAGGAATATAGGATCCAATTTCCGCTTCTACAGGCAGACCAGGTACAATACCAATAGCAGTAGGGTATGATACTTCCACAATGATCTGCGGTCATACAGCATCATGGCAAGAAACAACCCCAATCAGGTGCCTGATGACCAGTTACTATCCGCAAGCACCGAATTTCAGAAGGGCGGTGCATATGTGATATTATAATCATGAAGTCCTCGGGAAAAATGCTGAAACAGCACAAAAATATAACAATCTAAATTGTTCAAACCGTACTTTAAGTTACAGGTACTCGCAAGAAGAACTGCCAAACAACACTAAGAACTATAATCGTAGCATCTGGGGATCTCGCAACAAGCAACAACCATCCTACATTTCCATAGCTCTTCCATGAGTAGAAAAAAGAAGGTGACAGCGCAGCCAATATCCAAAAATAGATTCACCACACAATATTCAAATGACAGATAGGATTACTTGATGATTACTCACCTCATCATCATTCAGAACATCACCCAGGGCTGTAGCGCGAATTACTGTTCTCCCTAAGCCTTTAGTCTGCACTACTCCATCAATGGTTACCCTCGCAACCGCAGGATTGGAGGACGACCAATCATAGTCTGTCGACCTCTTCCCACAACCTGCATACGGTGTGTAACAACGTACTATAAGTTTGAACACATCTATCTGCCTCCATCAATGCCTAATTGCTGGATTGCATCCCGGTTCTCATAAAACAACTATGAATTCAAATATGAAGAATTTCTCACATAAGAGCTTTGAGACACTAAATTTTCAAATTTAACATTGCAGGATCAGACCAATGTGTATGATCCGTACTATGGAAGCAAATAAAAGTGATTTCTAATGAAGAACTAAGAAAAGCTGTACAAGTAAAGACAACATTAAATCCTAACAGAAAGTGTATTTAATCTTTATTACAGGTTATATCCCGTACCAAGATGGAGATGGCTTGAGTAGCAATACAGCAGTTGTGTGTTGTGATGTGGTCCGAACCAAAAGAACTCCTCAATAATCCTTCCAGATCCAAAAAATTCTAAAGCAATGTATAATATGCATACCTCCGTTAGCAAACAGTCGATGTCTTTGCTCATGACCAGGTGCCCAAGGTAGACCCAAATAATCTCCATAACGAGCCCTTGTGATTTTTACTTGTGTGCATATTGTTATTTCCCGTTCAGAAACAAGAACCTGAACGACCACGAAGTTATTAGTAGACGTTGAAGATAGGGCAGAAATGCACCCTGTTGTAGCATGCACAAACATCACAGTCACTCATCCAAAGCATACCTGTTTGTTAGTTAGCAACCAGTTGCCACTCGACATACCCTCAACCATGACACCATGACCAAGGCTTGCCACTAAGCTTCCATTTCCTTCCATCAATGCTTCCAGAAGAGAGCAATTACGCCATCCCTGTTCAGCTACCACGGCCTCTGGAACTTTGGAAATCTTCCAGTAGGGGAGATTCGCATCTGGCATAGTCAATTCATTATCCTGGACAAGAAGTTTACTCGTAGTCAATGACTTTGCATACTTCGAACACTGCACTTTTCACCAAGATAGTACTTCTTTGTTATCAAAGAAAGATCCATGCTAATTAGAACCCCAACTTCACATGAATACCACAATTGAGAAGAGCAGGAAAGGCGGTTCTGAAGAATCTCGGATGGACTTTGCAAACATTATAAACCGAAAAGAACGTTTAGAGCCTGCCTCTCAAAAGCGTTCTAAATAACGTTGCACGTTGAAGTCCCGTAACAAGCATCATCAATCCAGCTTCTACATGGAAATTGCACCCCAAGCGGAGAGTAATCACTGATAGTCCTTGGAAGTTCCAAAAAACCAAGAAGAATGCAAGTGATTACTGTACCTTGACCGAATTCTGTAGTAACAAAACCTCGCAATGAATAATCACCTAATTAAGAACTTCCTACGTCCTGCGTCCGAAGTATAAGCCCTTAGAATCGTCTTACATTGGTGAGTAGAAGGGGCTGATTCCCAGATTCCTTCGAGAATGCAAAAGCCTGCACCACGTACTTGCGCCCTACCACAACTTGCCAACTGCCGTCCGACAAAACCCCGGGCTGCTTCCCGCTGGACACCGCAATAGCTCCCTTCCCCAAAAGAGGAGAAAGGGTCAACACAAGATTTATTGGACGGACGACATGTATGGTCGATGTCTGTTGATGGCCTATTAGCCTCAAGTCCTCAACTGTTACCACTGTTGACCCATATGTACGGGCCGTTATGAAACCTGATACTGTATCTATATCTGCAACCGTAGAGTTGTCTAATGACCACCGATGATGGGGAGATGGCAATGGTATAACTGCAAATCAAGAAAAGAGACGGTCAGGGACCTTGATCATGGAACAACGGACTTTTTAACGTCTATACTTCATACTAGTGGGCAGAAAACTGGAATTAAAATAGCAAATGATTCACCAAAAGCGAGTTTCAGTATCCACATACCCTTGACCTCATTACGTCGCAGTGCTCGGAGAGTGAATTGCAGGCGAGTGCCTGGAATCATAAAGACTGGGGAGGGAGGGTCCAAGGAAACTGCTTCCGCAACAGTAAGTGTAATGATGTGTGATAAGTTCTCAAATCCTGGCTCCACAAAATGCGCTGTCACCCTCTCTTGGCCTGCACCAACACCTCGAACCACATACAAATCCGATCCAAGACCCTGTATGTAGAGCAACATACATATCACTGAGCACTTGACCTCAACACTACTCTGACAGATATCCAAAAGAAGTCCCAACTCCATGGATATGGCGCATACCAGAATCTCAATGAACATATAAAGTCCCACACAAACTACACAATATCATTGTAGGCAATCTTCACAGTTGATTTGTAATCTAAGCTCCTGAGAAATAAGTGAATTAGCACATTGAATGCAACTACAGCGATAGGTTCTAAGAGGATTCATACCACGATAATTCGAGGGTCTAGAATTTCCGAACGAAAGTTTCACAAGGCATGAGAACTAACGTGACCGGTCATGTACTCGTTACCAACCTAGAGACATAAAAGTAGAGGCCTGGCTTTAAAGCGTAAAACAAGGAAGATACTTCTTGTCGGAGTTAAACCTTCTGAAAACGAGAAAGAAATACTTACATTCTGCTCCAACTCAATTTGATTCCCAATCTCGCCATCAATTAGAGATGTCTGCTTAAGCGGGACATGCAAGAGCCGGTGGGCCACATCACCCGTCTGGCTCAATGGTGAAAGTTGCCACATGAACTGTAAGCCCGCCAATGAAGAAAACACGTTGTCTGTATCACAACCAATCGGGTGTGTTAAATTCCTCTAAAGTATAATTAAAATCAAACCGATCCGACAATCGTGCAATCAATCTTATTTTATTTAGATAAACTCAACAGGGATCCATGCAATCAACTAGCTGGTACTTCGTCCATGATAATCTACTCGTGCATTTGAACACGTCATATTTTCAAACGAACTATAGTTTTCGCAGTGAATCCCTCAGAAAAATTGAATCATGAGTAGCACAGGGCGAAGGATCCGACAAACCCCTATCATATATGCACTAATGGAATCACTGTTATACAACAGTAAACTCAGCAGCAGAACTTCAAGTACCTTCAGTGTCAAAAGCACGAATACGAAGTGTAGCTAGTCCATCCAAATCCAGCTTGAGGGAATGATGGAAAATTTGAATTCGTGATATCTTATCAATGAAGACCTCGCACCGCAAAATTTGGCCTGTCAAGGAGTCAGTTGCGTGCACTGCAGTTGTCTTCCGTCCCGCGAAGGGAGCGATTGAAGTAAGTACAGCACTAGTGGAACAAGCCTTATTGGTGTCGTTGTATTCAGCTTCAACATGGAGAATGTCATGATGATCCCAGGTCCTGCATACATTACGAGAATCAATGAACAGAATTTTGTTGCGCCAGCATCAGCATGAAACCAGCTAAACATTAAAACAATGCATGATTAAACCAAAAGCATAAAAACACCAGTGTCTTTTCTAGACACGGGCATAGATCCTTCGTATCAAATCAACTAAAACACTACCTATAACAAAAATTCTCCCACATTACTCATTCAGAAGACGTACAAATAACTAAAACTCGTTCCGAACGATAAATCTCCGTTAAACCCTAAACCCTTGGTCTTTCGTTTTATGCCATTGTGCATTAAGACGGTTGGCCATTGAGCATTCAACGCTCTTCAGCTAGACATGACAAACAAAGTAGCAAGAAGATGATGAGAGGAAGACGAACCAGATGAAACAGCCATTGTAACCTTGCAGGTGATAGGGAACGGCACGCGAACTGCGAGGCGGAAGAAGCACGTTCAAATTGCTGATGTGCGGGCCGTGCTGGACGATTCCAATGGCTGCCCCTTGCCAAAGTAGACACAGGAATTGGAGCACCACAGTCAAGGCCACTGTACGTGGATGAATCCGCGCCATCGCTCCTCTCCTACACGACATTCGCCTCAAGCACACCCGTCAAATTACACCATCCATATGATCATGCTAAAAGCTCGCTACAAAAACCGCAGCTCCTCCGCTAAAAATTTGTTCGCAATGAAGAGCGCGATCCTGGAGACAGTAAAACAGAGCAGAGCAAGCGATTGGACTAGGCAGAAGAAGGAGCCAAGAGGTCCATCGGACACTGGAAAGCTGCGTCGAAAGATGAGTTTGAAAGTGTCTGTCGCGCCAATGCAAAGTGTGGAAGTACAAAAGAAGAAGAAGAAGAAGAAGAAGAAGAAGAACAGAAGAACAGAAGAGGAAGAAGAAGAGCCTGAGCTGAGTGCAGGTTTGAATGGCGATGGCGACGACGACGACGATGCTGTTCGTTCGTCTTCGTCGTCGATGATCGAGTGAAGGTTGGAAATGCGAAGAGCTTGAGTGCCTCTCGGCCTTTCAGTTCGTCTTCGTCGTCTTCATTCATGCGGCCCTCCCTGCCTGGCTCTTCAGGAACTTGTCAAACAGGGTTTTCAGTTTTCATAGGGAGTTGTGTATGGGGACATGAAAATTATGCAGGTGAATTATGGACATATTATTTTATTTTTTTATTCTCTTCTTCTATGGCAGGGTGTTTTTTTTTTTTTAATATAGAATGAATGATCCTGAGGGATTTCGGGTGTAACATAACATGATGGATTGTCTTTGCCTTGGCTCTACAATAGATGGTGTGGAATATTCCATATTCAGCACTACTTCATTAGTAGTTAACTTCTAAATGTCAAAGCGTTTTGAAAGTGGACGAATAGCAGATTCAAACCCTTCTCATGTTCTCATCAATGTTTGAGTGAAAGTCATTCAATTTTTTGGGATTCTTCACCAAGTTGTTGTCTTATCTAACAGTTGGATTTAGTCATACTCGATTAATATTTTTCTAAAATTACAAGTGTAGAAGTATGTCAAGTTGTTGACCAAGCCAAAATTGCATTGATTGTAGTTCATAAGTGGCCTTGCAAAAATGAGGTCATAGATTTAACCCTTAACTTCCTGAACCATTTTGAGCGCGTTTTGGACCCTGATTTTTCCGGTTAGGGATACATGTTGCTCAAACTTATGTAGCTCACTTTTTTACAAAATCAACCGTAAGATCTTGTAGATATGCAAGTCACCTTCATCTTTACAGAGTTTGGTGTCAATCCGAGTTATAGGTTGGCATGGATGGGACATAAAAGTGAAGGGTACTCCAAGAAATTCATTGTTTTCTCACTATTGAAAATGAGCTTTGACCGACTCTCTTGGGCACATACTATTTTAGAAAGTTGATGCCTTCTTGTCATTCTGAAGATAATCAAGTTCCCTACGCATGACAACAAGTTTTGTATTTTTAGGATAAAAATGAGTGAGAAAGAGGCCTTGACATGACATCCACTTTTTACTAGTTCTCTTGTGACTTTGAGAGAAATCTTACAACTTCCTACAAATCTAATCTTCCATTGCAAAATCGGACACAGCAGGTTGAAAGTACACAAAAGAACACATATAGTAGGAAAAAGAATTTTGGAAAAAAGGTGAAATCCAAGTGCAAGATTTGCATTTCAGTAGCTACACCCATCCACAAGCCGCCTTGCCCAAATGGAACACGTGGCAGCTCGTCATTCGTCCATCACTCTCTTCAGCTGACTTTTCTTCCTCGGTTTTGTGACCACCCAGCACTTGTGAATTTTTGTAAAATTGACAATGTGCATTTCTCCAAATCAGACTATATCATTGGATAGCTAACTCGTTTCTACAAAAAATTGGCCCAAATTTTGAATCATTCGGGCACTCCTTCCTCAAGATATTTTCAGTTCTAAAAATAGCGCAACCCATTTTGGGTCGCCCAGGAAGTTAAGGGTTAAGAAACACAAAAAATATCAAAGAATCGTCACATTTAGGAGTATCTCATTTTGAATTCATTCCAACAAATTTTACTCAAAAAATATTAAAATTTTGTTTGTAATCGAATTTAGAAGGATTTTTTAATTTTAACTTTCAAGTTTGATGATTAAATATTGGTGATAGTATTAGTGAATGGAACCGTATGGATGGAATCTGAAATTCAAAATCTAGAACTTTCATTTGTATATCAATTCCGAAATATTCTTCTAAATAGTACTTTATGATGATTTTTCTCAAATTAATTGTCAATTCCAAAGACACCGTGGTATGTTTAGGGGTTATATGCACATATATGGTAAAAGAGAATTGAAATTAAAATGTCAAAAAATATGTGTGCATTGAAAGGTTAATTGACTTTGTTTTGAAAAATTGAAATGAGAAGTCAAATTGATATATGGAATCAATTACAACCTATACAATTAAACATCTATGTATTATGATAGGTTGTTTGTTTGTTTTGTTTGTTTTGTTTTGTTGCATTTGTACTTACACTGTGAAAGCTGTGGATTTTTAATTGAATTTTTTCACAATAAATTATATTAAATTATGAAAAATGGAATATAGGGGTTCTGATGTCATTATTGGCATCGTCAAAAAGCTCTTGACAAGTACGGGTGTACTAAAGTAGTTTTGTAGCTTTTGGACCTACGGTGTGAAAGTTATAGATTTTCAATCAAATTTTGTCACTACAAATTGAATTAAATTATGAATACAATATAAGCAAAAGCAAAAAATAAAAGTGCACAGAACACGAGGAACACACAAAAACACGAGAAGCACTAGAATGCATGAAAATACAAAGAACACGGGGAACATTTGGGGCAATGGCCATATTAGTTTTTACATTAAAGAAGGTAGTTTGTTTGTTTTGTTTTGTATGTTACATTGAGATCTCTTAGATAGTAAGGCCTCCGAGTGCATTCTTAGTATTGTCGGAAAGCTCTTGATGAGAGAGGGTGCACCAAAGTTGATTCATAGCTTTTGAAAGTATCGTGTGGAAGTTATGGATTTTAAATTGAATTTTGTCACTATAATTTGAATCAAATTACAAATAAATTGTTCTGAAAATAGAGTAAAATAAAGCATGATTAAATCATGAGGACCCATGGGCCAACGGCACAAGGCCACACTAGTTACCACTTAAAAACTATTAACACATGAAAATCAAGTTTATAATAGAAATACAACACTTCTCAACATATAATTGTATGTCACACTTTTATTTTAAAGTGCTTACATTTGGAAGTGCCTTTCAATTTATTATTGTTTTTTCTACTTTTGTTTTTAACTCTAACGACCAAAACCCAAATGTATTCCAAAGTTATTGTTATCACACTCTCCAATGTCACATTTCAATATTTGCAGAGAATATTTGCTATTGTGCATGTGCACACATGTTCGGACACTTTAATTTTTATATGGCAACGTCTAAACCGATGTACTTTAGTTCCAAAATGAATGATAAAAAAGAATTATACTCTCTATGCCCTATAAACAAGATGAACTTGCAAAATCTGATGCATTCTACAAACAAGTTGAACTTGCAAAATAATACTTCTACACTTCAAGGAGACAAGGTCTTCACTCAAAAACAAAAGCTTGTGCAAAAACTCATATTGTGACACCCCTAAATTGTATTGTATGGAATGACAAATGAGTTCTCTAAGAGCATGCTCACCTATTTTCGAACCTCAAATAACAACCCAAACCTAAAATTTGTCAAACTCAAGAGGATTCTCACTTGTATCCGCAACCAATTTTGTTGCATTGTACAAACAAATTAGAATCGCAAAATTATGCTACCACTATTCAAAAAGGCAAGGGCCACGTCTTCGTTGAGAAAACTCACTGCACATTGCAAAAGCTTGCCCACAAGCTTGGTAAGAAAAACCGTAGATGAATTTAGTTGCGGTTCATTTGACTTCATTCTACAGCAATCCCAAAACAACTGCAGCACTATTGTTTTGGATTTGCAACCTCAATTTTTAGAAGTTAGGGGCATGTAATATACCGTTGGAAGGGTCTTGAAAATACCTTTCTTACGGTATATTGCACGCCCCAAAATTCTTATAATCGAGGCCGCAAATCCAAAAACAAAGTTTTGAAATTGTTTTGAGACTGCAGCAAAGTGAGGTCAAGGGATTGCATTAGAATGAGGGCAAACGAACTACAACTGAATTCAGCTACGTTTTTTTTTACCAAATTCTCTCATAGTGTAGCTTTGACACCCCTATTGTATTGTATGGAATGACAACAGACTTCTTCAAGAGCATGCCAACCGGCAAGGCTAGTATCCCTAATTCCGAACCTCATATAACAACCCAGACCTAAAATTTACTATACTACCACTCTTCAAAGAGACAAAAGGCACGTCCACCACTACAAGGAGAAGGCATCACTTTTTCACTTCCAATGTGAGTCAAACAACACCACTTTGTACTCACTACCCAAGCGCTCAAGACTTGGTGAGTGCAATTTATCACATAGCACAAGTGTATACTGACACCGGTTTAAGTGAAAAGCGATGCCTTGCTCAAAAACTCACCGGTCCTTGCAAAAGCTTGCGCAAAAACTCGTACTCTAGTAGACACCCCTATCACACCCCAATTGTCACATTTGTATAGAATAACGTACGTCTATTCCCGAAAGGGGAGAGTAGTTTTGTACCAATGTCCTTAGGCCGGTGGACACTGACCCGTTGACAAAACGAACAGACACAATATTCACGCCGGCCCAAATTGGACCGGAGTTTCTATCTATCTTCTATCTATCTGGAATAACGTACAACAAGATTCCGTAAGAGCACTCATTTGTAAACCTGATACAGTTGAAGGGACCGTTCTAATGAAGTTCCCTTGCATTACCATGCCGTTCCCTTCGTAGGGAACATTGTCTCTCTCGTTTTCTAAGCCTGAGATTCAGCCCGGAGTTTCAAGGCCGCGGCCATGCGCTCGAACCCGTCCTGCACTTGCGCGCGCGGCACGAGCACCGCGCCCGGTCCCGTGAACGTTTCCTGCGTGCGGTACCGCGTCGTCACTGGCTCGCCGGCCACCTGCTCCAGCCACTGGTACCGCGTCCCCTCCACCACTCCCAACGCCGCAACCGGCCCGCCGTATCGATACGCCAGCACCGCCTTGCTGCCCTCGTCGTAGCCGGGCGGCGTGACCTCCGCCACCGCCTCGCGCGACGTCGTGGTCGTGCCATCGGAGTATTCGCAGTGGAGCGTGAGCTTCGTGCCCACGGCGAGCGGCTGCCCCCGTGGGTACACGTCTGTGACCTCCACGATGAACGGGTTCCATTCCTTGTACGCTGCTACGTCTAACAGGATGGCCCAGATCAGCGCTACGGGCGCTTGGATTTCAATGGCAGCTTGCGCCACCACGGGAGCTGACATGACTCACAATCCTGTGCATATATTACATCTTTAAACAAGACATTTAATTGTTCCTTATATTACACTATCGATCAGCTGTAATACAAATTTCATATATACCTAGCTAGGATTCAATCCACTAGCAGGAAATGTGTCGTTGTTCACTTACTATAAATGAAAAAGGAATGAAACTGCGCCAGGCACATGAGTTGAGTGGTTTTGGTCACAAGAAGACAAAAATCTAGGCACAATATTCTGTCACTGTTCTGTTTCCACAAAGTGGGGAATGAAAAAGGACAGTTCTGCTACTAGTGATCAGAGAGATCTTGTGTGTAGAAAACTTACTTCGAGCTGGGCTAGCTGGATCCGTGTACGTTATTGATCGACCTCCACAAAGTCGTGAATTGCTTGCTTGCACCAACAGTTAGTACTCCAGGGTAGACAGTTTGTATCTCACCAAATGTTCGTCTGTAAGGTGTCCACAGAATGTCAACTTAGTGCGTACTGAGCGTTGACTTGAGAAAGGAAGTCAATGCACGGAGTCTTCGCAACCAACACCGACGTTGCTTCGAGTTTGCGCAACCAAGACTCGTCACGAAAAGTTGGATTCATTCAGAAGTGTTCTAGTTCTGCAATTCTTGACACAGGGCAAGACAGAAGAAACGGGAGAAACTCGTCACTGCAAGCATTTGGTGAGATTTCAGTGAGTGAGCAGATGTCGATCAACAACGGGTTTAGTGAGAGGCTGGCAATCATGTGGTTCATGTGACGTTTGTCTGGTTTCATAAAGGCTAAGATTGACCCGGTGAAATCGGATGCGAGAGGCTCGTGCTGAGAGTGCGAACTGAGCACTCGCTCCAGAAAGGAAGTTTTCGCAACCAACCAGCTTCGAGTTTGCGCAATTAAAGGTCTGTTCACACCTAGCCTTTGATATAACTTAGTTTTGTCATGTCTGCGTTGTCCGTTAGACTAGTTCATCTGTTTTTTTTCCCCTCAATGTCCATTATGAAGACATAATATTGGGTTGTCGTTTCCTTTTTCTATACTTCTACTGTTATTACCTTTTCACTGACATCTCCACCAGGGCCACATGAAGCGTGCCCTTTTTACTGAATTTTAGACTAAAAGTGAAGAGCCCACTCAAAATTTGAACAATAGTTAGCTTTTAATGGGGTGTGTCTTGATCAAATGTTCAATGTCCAAATCAAGATATTTTTTGGGTTTATAGGCCCCGGTGGAGACGCTCTTAGCTGCTTGTGTGAAGCGGCCTTCAAATGATTAGGTACCGGTAGAGATTTGCTTCAAATTACACGCCAGCATAGGCAAGACAGAGGCAACTTTTCTTTCACAACGATGGATCTGATTCATAACAATATACCTTTGAACTTATCTTTGGAAGGGCACTTCTGAAGAGACACGAGATCATCAGATGTGCAATAAAAAACAAACAGACCCATAACTTACGCTCAAAGTAATTTCGGAACTAACTATCGATACTCGTGGGGTCTTTCTCCAGAATTCTTTTCAGCCAGAATCATTTCAGGGTACGGGTACACAACATTCGGTCAATAGTCGAGCAACTCCGCCCATTACAAATATCAATGTCCTACCAAGACTGAAGAATGTCTCACGGTTCTTTGGTATTATATGATACCAAATAACATCCATCATTATCAGACGAAATTCTCAGTCTCTCAAATTAACACAGTTCACATACTGACTCCCGAAAAAGGCTCTACAATCTCTCCACAAACCTAGATTACCTGAAGTTAAAAATTTCCAGGACACCCATTCTTACGTAACAGACGATCCACTAAACGATGACTACTGTACTGTAAACTCTCTGAAATAACACTTTCGACTCCATCAGATTGTTATCAACCGTGGAGGAAAAGAGTCTCAGAAAAGACCACTTTGCAGACCGCACCAACTCTTGCTTTCAGTCACCTCCACTTAGAAGGTTTAGGGCTCTCCAGTGTCATCCAAGGATGTCTTATGAATCCTTGACTCCAATTCATCCAACTCGTCTAAATCCAATTCGTCGTCGTCGTCTGCGAACAGCGCCTCATCCTGTTCAGTAATACCTGCTCTTTCCCCGCTTGGTTTCCCTTGAGCCTGCCACAATAATAAATCTTTGTGTTATTTATGCTCTATTGAAAACTTGAGATGTACAATGCTGTATTCTCCTTGGTACTCAAAGCCAGAATACCAGAGTATAAAAAAAGTTCCAAAAAAGCTACCACAAAGATTCTTTGGCCCATAACAAACAAACCAAGAGGAATTTAATAATTCTGATCCATAAAGCCAAACATGAATAGATAGACATCAATACCTGCTCTGAAGAGCCTGCTTCAGGCTCGTCCTCTCGAACGTAAGAATCAAATGCTTCCGCATCGTCCACGAACAAGCTGGCATCAGAAAGGAAGAGCTCCCGTCCACTGTATGAGCATACAACAGCACACAATTGAGTTATTCTGGATCGCACCATGTTATAGTAACAGCCAAAAAAATAGAAAATCCTCTGAACAAAATGGAGACGACAGATTATCTCATAAAAAAATTAATTGTACCTCATTCTGTCAGTTCTTGCTCTCTCAGCTTTCTTAGCAGTCATTTCAGCTTCCCGTGCCTCTGCTTTCTTTCTCTTCCATTCAGCAAAATGCTCCGCCGTCATGGGAGTAGTAGTCTTGGTCATATGCCTCTGCATCAGTAGAAGTAAGAAAGCACCACTGAGTACTATGTCGGCGTGTTCCAACAATCCACAAGTTCCTGATAGAAATGAATAGGGAGGTGGTGATTTCTGAGACAACATGAACTGACTATTCTATTCTTGGTGAATCTGGAACACACCTGATTTTCAATTTCTTCCTCGATCGTCAATTTTTCACCCTCCTCTTCAAGCAATGCCTTCATTTGTGATTTCAGGACGTAACCCGGGGGTAAAGCATGTCGATAATGACACTCCTTCCCACCGTTAGGGCACGTCCAGAACCATCCATATTGCTTCCTTTCAACAGCATCCAAGAAGTGTTTGCACACCTGCACAAAATAGAAGGAAAATAGTATCAATGTCATTGGTGACATCCCCTAACACAAAGCAGAGAGCAGATACAGAGATTTTCGAAAATGAGATTTGTCAAAAATATTGGTGCCGTGACCTTGTGTAAGTTTCTTCAGACTAAGAGTTATTCAACAACTATACCAGTAGAACAAATATATTAGATATCCATTCCAATTCACTCATTCGAACAACATGCAAATTTCAGATAGAAACAAAAGACTAAAAATGCATACAATTTCCGTAGGCTTGTTGTGGATGAACTCGTTTCCCTTGGCTGCCACCACTTTCTCGAGAGTCTCCTGATCCCACTCATCCATGGTTTCTACATAATTGCACTTGTACGAGTTAGCATACAAATGAAAAAGCAATATCAGGAGACATCACATGCAACAAGTTCATGAAGCTCACCATTCGAATCACGCTGATCGCTGTAGATATCAATCTTCTCTCCCTTTCTTTCTACACTCAAGTCATGAGAATACTTGCACTTGAAACCCTTCGCACACTGCCCGTGTCGGAAAAACTCACAGACCACTGATTTAGGGTCAACACCTGTCAAAAGGACACAGAGTCAGGGAAGACAATAAACCTGCTACTTAGAGAACACCTGGCCCATCACTGGTCTCTACAGATATGTATGGGATAGCGGAGTAAGTAGACCTTTCTGTATTTGTGAAAACCAAAAGTCAATGTGATCGACCTTTTGGTACCTGCTACCTTTTACTGCATGCTAGCCAAATATATTACACCACTTCTAGTCTCAGATAATGAACTGTTTTCCTTGCGAGCGAACACTCAGAATCTACATATGTATGCCAAAAGCAGATATTCTTTGTAAATGTTGGGAATGTGACATTGGAGAGTGATAATAATTGGTTTTTTGAAACAACCAAGTTACTAAGGCTTTTGAGTAAGCTTCCCTAAACCCTAGAGCGTCAGGGCAAGTGTTGTGATGAATTTCAGTACAAATTGTTAGCAGAACTGAAAAATGGAAGATCACGAACTATAAATAAAAGCAACGTACCAACAGGAACCTTAGGCTGACTGATGGCCACTTTGAACAACTCATTCAACTCTTTCTCCCTCGCAGCCTCTTCTTCCTTCTTCTTCTGCATTGCATGCAACACGGCGTCACTAAAATTCCAAAAATAATAATTCGGATTATAGTTGGATTACGGGAATGAAAAGATTGAAACGGAGAAATCGAAAGGAATCGGAATGAACCTTTTGCGCGGCTTTGGCGTCCTCTCCGCGCTTGGGCCCGGCATTTTGCACGGACTGCTGCAAGTTTTGCACGTACTTCTGCACGTTCTTGCTCTTGTTCTTGTTCTTCAATCCGAACGTCTTGTCCTCCACGACCTTCTGCTTCTTCGCCAGGTCCGCCTTGGACTTCTCCTTGCCGCCCGCTGGCTTGGCTGCTGCCTTGGGTGGCATGGTGGGGGAGTGCGGGATCAATCAATTGCCCCTAAGTTACTCTACAATAATGGAGATTGCAAAAACTGTACACGCCGAATACAATACACTACCTTACAATACAATTCAGTGTCGTCGAAGCTCTGCAACGCAGCTTGCTTGCAAAACGGGAGCTCCCGTGAAGGAATTAGGGCAGACAGCGCGGATCTAGGCGATTCTTCTAGAAACGGTCGCACGTCCCTCGGTCGGAGTAACTCTTTTATATCACTTTCTCTCACATCACATTCAATCTTCTTTCGCCAAACCCTGTTCCCTACATTAGAGTTATCCGCAAAGTACCCCAAACCCTGGGTTTGTAATCTTTAAATTGAAAAGCACAAGGTTGTGGCCGGGTTTCACTGTAAACCAGAAATAGAACTCAGGAAAGACTCAATTAACCCCTAAACTGCATGCAACTCACAGGAATGCACGTATTTGGGCACCAAAACATCCAGGAAGCATGGAAGTGATAAAATGAAATCTGTTGGCCTTATGCTGAAGAAAATTGTCCATATTTTTAAAATTTATAATATGACGTGGATTAGGGCTTGGGTGCACTCAAAGGGTGAAATATACGTATTGAAGAGGAGATACATGCATACTGTATACACCTGCAGTTGACCTCGTACGTAGTCCTAGGCGATCTTATAGAAGATTGTGCGACGGATTTAGCTGGTCACAAAGCCGTTGGTCTGGATTTTTTATTCTTTCTTTTTTGTGAGGTTGTTCGTTGGAGAAAGCATCTATAGAGGACAAGGATCTGCTTGAGGATATTGCATTCACCATATTTTAGTGGTAGAAAAGTGGACGCATGTGTAAAGGTCGCCATTGTTGCCGCCTAGAGTTTCAATTTTCGGCAGCTGTTGAGTGCGACTATGAATTGAGCGGCAAACATTCACAGAAGGAGCAATGGTAGACCATAAGAGGCCCACGGTTTGTAGAAAAATTCCTTCACGTTTTATGTATGTGTTGTGTGCATGCTGTATCCACAACGTGAAGTTTCTGCACTTAGGGTTTGCTACGCATAGTATGGGTGAGAATAGCGGGGTTGTGAAGGCGGGGAATTTGGAAGAAGCGAAGCATTCTATCGAAGTTTGGGTTAGAGGGCAGGGATTGCGGGAAGGGACTGTAAGGAAAATTGTTGATTCCCTAACAAAGAGAATTTGTTGGCATTACCTAGACCACGCACTTGGAATAGGAGAGGAACTTTTGGGGTTCAGGAACACGTTAGATATCTTTGGTATCGTCATACAGCAAAGTCTTTAGGTGGCAGGAGCGGCGGAAATATCCAGAGTGGGTTGGAGCACTACTGAAGCAGGTTGTATTTCCAAGTGAGGGGTTGCAACATGCCTCCACGGAAGGCGCGGGACAAGAGTGTACTGGAGGAGCTTCCGAAGTCTGCACCAGCATCTCTACCGAAGAGACGCAGGAACAACCGAATGGATGGGGTAAATCTCTTCCCGGAGGAAGATTTAACGCAAGCAACAGAGGACACATTGCGACAATATACACGGAGAAAGGGAAAGAAGCTGATGGAGGAGCGAGCACCTGCACATTGGTTTCCGGAGGTGACGAATCTCTCGGCCGAGGTCCCGCAGGAGCCGTCTGTAGGGCGAGGGAGAGCTTCGAATTTGACCAGAGGAAGAGGCGGAAGGGGGAGAGGGAAGAAGGCGATGTTCGCTGCTTGGGAGAGACCACCAATTCAGCCGAATTCACTCTCACCCGCCATGACAAGGGCTCGAAAATTGATTCGGCAAGCTGAAATTGAAGAACAAGAAGAACAGGCCCGCCAGCTCATTCACAACGTGTGCATGGAAATTGGGGACGAAGAAGACTCAGTACCAATTGAGTCTCAGCATGGAGTTCACAGTTTAGGCAGGGGCGGTAATTTGAGCGACTCTATTGTGCACAGTCCGGAATTAGACAGCTTTCACGTTGGGTGTTCAGACAGTCTCGACGTTGGAGGAGGCATATGCTATGATCGGGCAGGGTGGCAAGTGCTCGTACCAAACCGCTTCTTGACTGAAACCAGCTTCCATTCCGGAGATACTCCAAGTTGGACCATGGGCGACGTTGTGGCTGAGTATCGTGTAGCTGGTAATAGACCACACGTGATTATATGTGATTTAGGGGCAGCAGGTACAACATTGCATTTGGAAGCAGAACAAGTGAGAGTGGCAGATGGGCCAAGTGTGCGGGCAACAGGGAGCTTAGGCAGAAAAGGTCGAGGGTGGGAGACGCAGTCTGCAATTCATAGTGCACATCCTCCCACGTATCATGGGGGAGGATCGACATGTCATGGAGGCACACATCCCGAGGCGACGCGTCATCAAGGCACACATCTCGAGGCCTCACATCAGGGCTCTGATACTGTTCTGGTAGAACCCGGATCGGTTGTACGACCATCAAGAATCGAAGGCACGGGCCACGCTATTTCGATTGGAGAGCAAAATCATCGGCCCATCCCGGACTACAGTGAAGAGGATCCTTATAACGACACACAAGCATCCACAGGTCGAACTCCACACCCTAAGGTACAGACAGCTCTATCTAGCTATCTATTTGGACAACGTAAAAAAACAGATCCAATCTCAAATGGAGATTCAAGTGGGGAAGAGTGGCTTGGCACATTTTCAGATTTTGAGGATGCCTCCGATGTAGAAAATGCAATTCCCGCTGGACGGTATCGATCAAAGTCGAATACAAGACAATACGTTAGAAGTCAATCGCGGGGTAGTAAAGAAGACAACTTGGAGTGTAGTGACTCTGACAAGTCTGATTCTGACAGCTTCAGCGATAATAGTGCATGCGCTGATGAACCTGTATATTCAGACAGTCTCGACGAGATTTCTGAGGCTACTGACGATGATATTGAAGAGCCGCCTCTAGATGCAGTTGACCCTGACTTTGAAGCATGGTCTCAAAATGATAAATCCTACACTACACCACGTCCTATGGATCACGAGGCAGTTAGTGCGTACTATAGACCCGAAAGCTGGAATTCTCCTCATGTTCGCCTCTTAGGCAACCGAGAAATTTTTTCAGGACCTACGCCAGGTTGCACAGTTCCTCTGACTAATGCGCTTCCTAGTCATGCTGCCTTGTTTGACCTATACTGGTCTGATGAGACTTTGAATAGAATAGTAGAAGAAACAAACTTGTATGCAAGAGCTGAATTGAACCCAAATTATCCAGGTATTGGACAGATAAGTAAGACTAAAGGGGGACACAAATGGAGAGATGTGACAGTAAAAGAGGTTAGAGCTTGGATAGGTGTAGTAATTCTAATGGGAGTGAAACGGTTGCCTTGTATTCGGCACTACTGGATGCGGTCAGAAGATTTCTTATACTGTTCGGTAATTTCGAAAGTCATGTCCCTCGAACGCTGGGAAGCTATTCAACAGTGTCTGCATCTAACTGATAACAATAAAGTAGTTAGAGATGCCGACGATCCCGCCTTTGATAGATTGGCCAAAAGCCGATGGTTAGTGGAGCACTTTGTTAGCGTGTCACAGAGAGTTTATAACTTAGAGTGTGCAGTAACTGTAGATGAATGTGTCGTACCATACAAAGGACAATTCTGTCACATACGACAGTTTATGAAGGATAAACCCAGAAGGTTTGGAATAAAGGTTTGGGCATTAGCCAGTAGTAAATCCAGATTTGTTACTCGTATTGAGGTATATTTAGGTGTGGGAACAGGAGGTGGCCCGTTCGGGCTGGGTCACCACGTTGTTGATAGGCTGCTAGTTGGCATCGAGAACCGTGGGCATGTGCTTGTATGTGACAACGCATTCAGTTCGGTGAACTTGTTTCACTATTTGATGCTTCGTGGCATATGGGCAACCGGAACAGTTCGATGTAATCGATTGAACATGCCACAAGGATTAGATCAGACATGCGAGAAGGAGAGAAGAGGTGGGATTGTCATACGTATGCATACAGATAGGCAGATGGTTGCCATGTCTTGGAAAGACAACGACCTTGTAACGATGTTGTCTACTGCATCTGACTCGTGGAAGCTCGGCGTTCAAGTCCTTAGACGGTTGAAGAAAGGCGAGTGGCGAGGGGGCCAACTCATTACTCCGTCGAGTCCAATCCACAAGCAATATCAGGAAATGATGCGTGGAGTAGATGTCACGGACCAGCTCCGTGGCACTTACTCCACGCAACTTTCATCACATAAATGGTGGAAAAAACTCTTCATGTTCATATTGGACCAATCGCTCGTGAACTGCTGGATAATGTACCAGGAGCAGATGACGGAATTAGGCTTGAAGCCAATGAGCCGTATGAAATTTCACATAGCTATTGGTAGGTATTTGATCGGTCCCATGTTTGATGTACTTCAGTTGCCCAGAGGTGGACGGCCTGGTCAGCGGTTGACAAAAACTAATTGCGGGCCTCATCGGTCAACACGTCGGCGTGAATGTTACGTGTGTGGGAAACCCCAAACTTGGTACTGCAAGGGTTGTGGTTATGTCTGGTTGTGCATTCGGCGAGATTGCTATAATATACTTCATGATTCGCTGTGAAGAACTATCTTGACGTCCCATTGTTCGTCGACAATGGGTGGTATATTGCAGGTTGTGATTCGAGGTAGGAGGTGGGTGCTAGCAGGTAGCGATTTACTGAAGAGTCCGCAACGAACTCCTGGGGACATGATTCCACACATCACCATACGACACAGTTGTTGAGTGTAGTTACGTTGAGTGTAGTTCACTGCTCTATGAATGTTAGAGGGCAGGAATTGGGTTCGGAATTTTCTTTTTTGAGGGTGACTGCGGCTGAAAGCAGCAGATTTTGAATCCATTTTGACTGCGGCTGAAAGCAGCAAATTTTGTACAATTATTATATGAATATAATATCGGCAATTACTACGGCAATATAGAATTTCATTTTGGTCTTAGGGTCCTTTGTATTGTTCAGTGTCGTTATAACACAAGCATACAATTCATGTGAATAAGAGAGAAAATTTCACGTAGAAAAGCACGTCATTTTGCTGGGTGAAGGAGTTTGTATTGATCAAAATGCATAAAGCATACATAGGGCAACATGTAAGAAGACCTCTGCCTATCTATTTTCTTCACTCAGTTCTAATGATTACAAAACTCATTGTACCTCACAGAACTCCCAATTGCAGTAGCAAAGGCCATCACATGTGCATTCGCTATCTTCGCCATTGTCTTCACTCTCTACAACAGGCGGAATAAATTTTAGTCCACTAGTACACTCCAGTTTTTGTAGTTGGACCGTACAGCTCTCGGTCCAAACAAAAGGCACATTCGTGTCCTTCAGCTGTAGCAAGTTGCCATGTTCGGGTAGATCAATCTGGAAGTCCTCCTGCAGCTCCATAACATCAGCCAAATATCTGATAAGCTCATCCCGAGTAGCAGGAACATTGCTCGCAACAGGGATAGCATCTGGAGTAACATCTGCATGTGACCGTTTTGCTCGTCGTTGTGACATGGTCAGCGTTCACGAGGAGAGAGAGAGCGAAAAAAAAACAAAATGGAGCAGGAAGCAAAGAATTGAAAGCAACAACAACGTTGAATTGAGTTCCAAGAGAAAGGGACAAAACCTTATACGAAGGTAGAGGAACAAGAGAGAAGAGCGGAAATGTACCTTACAACAATCTGACAAGGCCACTGTTCTTTGATCAAATCAAATTTGAAGAGGCAACACTCTGTCATGAAAAGAAATTCATAGTATGAGGGGATGTCTTCTGTACGTGTCCTGAGTAACTGCCACCGTGTTCATGGTCAGCTGAACGATTCATTCTCAACATCTGGACCATGGGCAGTTAGCAGCGAAGACAACTACTGGTGGAGTGGTCACCATCTGCTTTATTTCACTTGCGTGAAACCGGCTCAGTGAGTCACATTTGACTGGTTACCCACAAAAACGTCGACATTCACATGTACTACCCGGGTACTCCTGCACTTTTGTCCCTCTCTAAGACGTCCTTCACTCTCTCATGAATGGAGCTCATGTACAGAGAGTCGTTTCTAGTATTCGAGGCACCCCCCCAGCTTCTAAAACCCTTCTGAAATTCTTGCTCCACACGCCACCAAGAAATTTTACATACATAGGTAGCCAACTGCATTAGCATTCCATCGACACCATTTTCGCAAAATCTCGAATCACAATGCAAATCTTATGGCTTGCTCCATTTCAAGTACAAGCTAGTTTCATAGAAAATGTGACAATTCTATCCGTATAATCTTTTTTGAAAATGTCTGTTGTATATCCAAAAAATATGAAAAAATTCACACAAGTTGATGATATTGATGTACACGGTTTGTAAAAAATTCAAGCCATAATTCAATGTTTAACACCTGATTCTTCCCCTTTGTATTTGCACAAGTGGCAAGTTGCTCAGTGTATTCCATACAGGCACATCCTTTAGGGGTTAAGTCGATAAGAATTTCTAAACACCAGTTTTGTTCAGACTTTTACAGAACGCCAAGTCAAGTCACAAGTTCCTTGTGTGGTGGTGTTAGGGACGTTGGTTGATGGGAGGGACTTGGATTTTGAAGTTAGATCTCATATCTAAATGAGGGAGGTAGTGGAGATTTGTGCCATTTATTGAGATTTTTTTTGGAAGATTTGTACCATTGTGACAACTGACACCTCCATAAAATACTCAAATTCTGAGGTTATTTCACATTATTACTTTGCGGCTATACTCAAATAAAGTTTAGATTTCCTTTTTCCATGAAAAAATGAGGGCAACAGACCGGTTCCCTTTACAAATAACTCTATTATATGAAAATAAACTTTTGTGTCCATTTAGACATTTAGGATTTAACCCTGAAGTGACTGAACGATCAATTTATGGTCCCTATCCTTTTGAACGGGCTACCCATGATAAAAAAACATATTTTTATAAAAATCAAAAATCAAATAGGAAATCAAGCCTACTTTTCAACCCAATTTGGATTATGTCAATTTGAGCTTAAATCCATTGAGGAGAATTTTTCAACTAAGAATGAGTCCTCCAACTAAGGTAACTATATCTAAAAGCGACCTTTTAAAAAAATAATCCTTATCCCAATCTTCTATAATAAATAGATCCTGACACCTTACTCTTGATGCGAATGTACATAATTTAAACATTAGAGTATAGGGTCGTTTTCCGGTTGACCTATAATCATCACTTTGAAAATTCATAACTTAATCATACGATGTCCAAATAATACATGCTAAATTGCATTGGAATCCTCTTGAACTTGCTAATAAGACCTATCAAAAACATTTTCTATTTTATGTGTGTAAATAGGCTCAATTGGTAAGAGAGACGCTTTAAGGTATAGTGATCTTAGAGAATGCCACATACCTATTCTATGAAAATTGAGAATGGGAAGAAAGCGCCGTGATACCCCGCTGGCCCCTAACAGAGTGACAAATACGCGTACATGTATACATAGATATATTATAACTTTTCTTCAACTTCACCTTGGAAAACACTTGAAAGGCAAGAACGGAAGATATCTTGAAGGCATCTTGAAGATACTTAACTTGACATGTGTTGCTTTTCACATTTATTGTCGTTGAAGGTACAGCACAGTACCCCATTCAGAATATGAAGCGTATGATTGAAACCCTAAATCGTCACTCACTGCATTGATTTCTCTGACTCCGAATCGCTTGACACTAAGTTATGCAGCTGCTGGTTTTTCCTCAAGCTCTTGAACTTACCGAAGCAAATCATTCCTGACGAGCTAATCAATTGGAACCATTAATTCTTGTGCGCCATAGCCGGAGGAGTTTGCTCGATCGAAAATAATTCGGGAGGCGATTCAATTTTTGCAACGAGGTTTGAAGTCAATTCAATTCGATTGAGTAATTAATTGTCAGCCAAAATTGCTTGAGTATTTGTCTTGTTTTATGAGGCAATTGAATTATGAAGAGCGGTGAAGAATTTGAAGGGAGCAGCAGCAGCAACAATGGATCGACGACGGTGCGGAAGCGGAGTAGTATTCAAAGCGTAGATTCCATGGACAGCAGGAGCCTCTTGGATGATTCCACGCCGAAGGAGGAGATTGTTACCACAGTTACTCATGTCGAAAAAGGAGTGTCGAGGAATAATTCACGGCGCGCTTCGGCGCCCGCGCATCGCCGCAACAAGGAGAGCCCTCTCAGCTCCGACGCGATCTTCCACCAGGTGATCGAAGGAAGGCCCCGTGCTTATATATTTATTTATTTTGCTTTGTTTTCAAGATGGAATTGTTTATTGATTTGAGTTGATTTTGAGTTTATTGAATTTTAGTTGATTTGAATGCATTCCATATCCGGCTGCGAGATTGCTATCAGATAATTAATGCTCATGGCGATTTGGTTTTGGCGCTCCATTGCAGAGTCATGCCGGGTTGTTCAATCTCTGTATTGTGGTTCTGATTGCTGTCAACAGCCGTCTTATTATTGAGAATTTAATGAAGGTGAGTGAGTGATGGTATTCCTAAATGGTTACTCCCTCCGTCCCAAAGTTATTGTCCAACTTGTTTGCTTGGTATTTCTTTGAGCCAATTTCATTGATCATATTGTAAGAAACATGATTAAAAAAGGTTCCAAATTATGTCACTAGAATGATTGAAGAACATTGCATGTGTTCACTGCAACCTAAATAAAATTAGCCACAAGGAAGTATTTTTTTGACCTACTTAAAAAAGCACTTTCAAACATGACTTTCAAACATGACAATAACTTTGGGACAACGGAGGGAGTATTATTTTTTTCTATCATAATTTGGAGGAGATGCGAACCAATGTATATACTAATCGAAGCATATGCATGGGCTTTGGCAGTATGGAATTCTGATGAATTCTGGATTCTGGTTCAGTTCGAAGAGTGCACGCGATTGGCCACTCCTGATGTGCGGGTAAGGGTTGCTGAGCTATGCACGTCTATGAATTTTGAGCTAATTGAAGAGTAATCAGGGTTTTCCGAGAATTATGATAGAGCACAGCAATGAACGTGGGTTGTATTGACGGGGTTGCTCTCTTCTCTGTTCTCTGCAGTTTGAGTTTGGCCATATTCCCTCTCTCAGCATTGTTAGTGGAAAAATTGAAAGTGAAAACTAACGTCTCAGAAGGAGTAAGTACTCTCCGAGTTCAATTTGAAATTCTGCTCATGAATTATGGAAAGATTCAGTTTATGATGTTGTCTAACAGTTCATGAAACAGTCCAATTTTATGGAAAACCATGTTTAAAATTTAGGCTGTAAAAAAGTATGAGAAAGTCGTATTGATTATATGGACGTCTCCCCGTGAACAGGCTTTCATAGGGAGACCTCCCCATGAATCATAGTGAAGATTCTTTTCATGACGTCTAAAAGTTCCTGAAACAATCTATTGAAAATACTGCTTATAGCGCTCTGCCTTTAGATGTCTTGAAAGCACGGCAAAATTTTGTTGGTGATGGTGGTGTCCTAGCTGCTACGTGGTAGGTGAATCCCATTGCTTGAAAGTTGGGAGATATATTTTTGATGCCGTTTTTTTAACGACCAGGTCATTTTTGTATTACATCTCATCATCAGCACATTAGGAATTTTGTATCCCGGCTATGTTATTCACAGGTATCACGCTGTACCTCTTCGTAGCGCTGCTAGGCTAGGCTGTTAGGCTGGTTAAATTGATTGATTTCTGTGAACTTCAACCTTTCGCCACTTCTGTTGCTGAGTTGGTGGTTGCTGTCGGAAGTTGGCCCGTTCAAAGATGCCAGCCTTCCATGGTTTTCCTAAACTACAGTGTGCTTGGATGGTGGTAGGGTACAATCAGCATTGTTGCCAGGTCTTATATTGATACTCATAGCACTGAATGGGTGGATGAAGCTCGTGTCTTACGCTCACGTAAACAAGGACGTGCGAGAGATTCTGAGAGCCGGGGGAAAGGTATTAGTCATAATCCATATATTTTCTTGGAAACCATTTATCATTTATGAATCCTACATGATCTTGTCTCTTTTTCAATTTTTATCAAGTTTGGGATTCCATCTTAGTTCAGGATTATGCGAACTAAGTTGGATGTTTTCTGGCTTTGTGGGCTTGTTGCAGCCTGAGGTACCGCAGAATGCAGAAAATGTAGAGTATCCAGATAACCTCACAATTCGAGATATGGCGTACTTCATTCTCGCTCCCACTCTGTGCTACCAGGTACTCATTTGACATTTACGCAGGTATGATGAGATTCATGGTTGGAGAGTTTTATATGTTTCTGTATCCAGTGTAGCAGCTTTGGGTTCAATTCAATTGTGGTGAATTGCTATCGTGGTAGAGACCTCAATCATGGTTTGTACAAGTCTATGTTTTTTCTACTTCTTTCTTTGAGTTATATCTTCGAGGTCTATGGAAGTGCTGGTAACCTGTAATTTCAAAGCTTAAATGGAAGCAATTGGCATCATGTGGCATTTTACTGCTTTTAGGATACCCTACGTGGTTTTATATCAAATCTTGTTTCTTTTGTCATTGAAGTGTGTGTCACAAGGATGCCTTCTGACATGGGCAGTTCTATCTATGACCTTGTTTGAATGTTTGAGGTTGTTCATTTGTTGTGTTTTCAGTTGAGCTACCCCCGTTCTGGTCCAGTTCGAAAAGGCTGGGTGCTACGGCAAGTGGGGAAGTTGGTTGTGTTTTTGGGTTTGATGGGCTTTATCATTGAGCAGGTACAATTCTGCTGATTGTTGCCCAGTCTGTTCTGCATTTTAGAGTCGAAATCAGAATAAGCTTCCTCTCGCAGTTATTTCCTGTAGATTATCTTTGACTTTGGGTTCATTTAGGAAATTTGTAATGCACAGCTTACCACTTTGAAAGTGGAATTCGGCTGAAACCATTATACAGAATTTTTCTTAATCAGATTGTTGTATATTAACATCCATAATGGTGAGGTGCCATGCATGCAATTCTAAATGTCTTTGTTTCTACGCTGTTTTACTTATGTAGATGTCATTAATTAGTTTGAGTGAAATTACAACCATCAGAAATGCTCGGGGAACTGCTTCTTGTGCAATACTGACCGTAAATTTGTATATTTGTTTCTCTTTGCAGTATATAAATCCTACTGTTTTGAACTCACAGCACCCACTTAAGGGCAACCCACTTAATGCAGTGGAAAGGATTCTGAAGCTTTCCATGCCAGTTCTCTATGTTTGGCTCTGCATGTTCTACTGCCTATTTCATCTTTGGTACGTCTATGGATGTCACCCTACTCCTAAAACTGCTTCATGAAATGGGACAAATGGGCCTGGGGTTCATGTGGATGAAGTTTCTGTTAGTTTGGGCTAATATTTGATTCACTTTACATTGTACTCTCCTTCATCTAATCTTTGCTCCGTCATTGTGCAAAATAGGTTGAATATTGTGGCTGAGCTACTTCGCTTTGGAGACAGAGAATTTTACAAAGACTGGTGGAACGCTCAGACAGTTGAAGAGGTAGAGATTGCCTTTGCTATCATTCTTATGAGTCATTTGACGATTTCTCCTATGGAAAGGTCATTTTTGCTTTCCTGCAGTTGTATAGTATTAGGTCAATTTTTAATACCGGTTTATTACTGGCTTGGTTAACCAGATGAATGCATCGTTCAAGGATTTAGAGACCTAGCTCTTCTTTGGCTCTTCTTTCATTCAAGTTGTTCCACATCATGACTTGGTGAATGTTTTGTTGCCAGTCTTAAAGTATTGCCTTTTGCCGTTGATCATTTCGAGGATTTCTCCATTTGTGGAGACTCAAATGGAGTTCTTTAGCTTGTGATAGCTTTGTTTTGCAATTCAAAAATTTGGACATAGTCAACCCAATTTCTATTATGCTTGTGTTTATGTTCCGCATCGCAGATCTTTTGGTGATGTTGAGAAGGGCATCTGCTTCTTTTAATGTTCAAGTCATCTTTCACTGACCTAATGTTGTCTTGAATTATCTATGGCGCCACTTTTACTCATTTTCAGTATTGGCGAATGTGGAACATGGTATGTACTGGTCAATATGTGGAACATGGTATGTACGTCTCAATATTTTGCACTAAGTTAAAAAATCAGCGAGCTTGCCGAAAAAACTGTATTTTCTGGAATAAAGGTCTCTCATTTCAATGCACATGCTTATGGGTTTTTTGGGTGGTTTCTAGCCTGTACACAAGTGGATGGTGCGACACATTTATTTTCCTTCTATACGAGCCGGCTTACCCAAGGTATTGAACCCCTAAAGGACCAACCATCCATATTCTGGATGGTTTTTGGTCAAAGGCCCAAAATTTATCATAGGAAGTTGTTAATGTTTACTAGTCATAATAAACGTTAAATCCACCTTGAAACTTTCAAAATAGACCAGAAAATTGAAAAATTGACTCTAATGAAAAAGCAAAAGCAAAATTTAGAGCAAGGGTCGATGTCCCGTTGATTTGTATATTTAAGAAAACAGTCTAGACTTAATGATATATATTCTAGAAATAGTGAAGTAAATATATACATTGTGAAGTAAATACTCAACCGAGATAGCACTCTATTTCTCCTGAGTGTGGGTCATATTTCAGGCCCTCGTATTTGATGTCGAGAACAATCCTGTTATCTGCTTCTTACACGAAATAACCTACCGACACTCGAGCTCAAGCTTTTATTTTTTGTAAGGAACAGCTTTGCTCACTATGCAGCTTTTGGGGTTTGGGGCACCTACAGATAGTGGCGATGATGCTGGTGTTTGTGATTTCTGCTTTATTTCACGAGGTACGTTTCAAAGTCCATTAATTGCTAGAGTGCCAGATCATCTAGCGAGTTTGAGGGTTACTTCAGGTGTGCTGTTTCAGAGCCTCATCAATTTGATGTCTTTCATTATGCTTCTTCAAGTATGTAGTGACAGTTATTATACCCTCCTGCTTTGCTGGTGCACTATTTCTATTCAGATGAAGACCAGTTAGTACCGTTACTGTACTAACACTTCCAACTCTGGTGTTCTCTGCTAGGTTGCCATTGGTGTTCCTTGCCATATGTTACGGTGCTGGGCGTTTCTTGGCATTATGCTGCAGGTACTTTATCCTTCGTCTTTTAGGCCCCGCCTGCAACCAACCAAGTAGCTTCAATTAGCTAACTTGAGTGTTAACCCCAAAAGGACCATAAGGCCACCAGGTGGCTCCTGTTATTTTCAGTAATTTTGAGTAGGCTTTATGTAGATTCTTTTTTGTTAATTGTTAATTGTTTTTTTATTCAACATATGTAATATTCTTCACTACTTCTAGTGATATAAAACTCGGTCCCATTCAAATTATAATTTTCACAATATGATCGTTTAAACTTGTCATTTAAAAACCATGAATCCTTAGTCCTTTAGGGGTTAAGGTCCATTAGCTAGTTGGAAGTTAGCGAACCTATTGTGTGCCTGGGTTACTTATGGGGAGTTGGGCTTTCAAGTTAGCTAATGGTTTTGGGTGATGGCCTAGTATGGGTACCCCCTCCAAAAATAGTGTGACTTTCGAGAAATATCTTTTTGGTAAGAAATAAACATTGGAAAATTACAAAAATTAGAGGGTGTTATAGGCACCATGGCTGCAACTATATACATGGTGTTAGAGACGGAATTTCTAGCACTCATAAAATGAGTTAGACATAAGTCACACTGTGTAAGACGCGTAAAAGTGATACCCATATTAGGCCATTCCCCTTTTTTTTGATCTAGCACTTTAAACCACTGGTTTAGGCACAGTTAGTTTAATTGTTCATGATTTGGGAGTTAAGTTAATTGCTGGAAATGCATGTAAATTCGTTGCAAGTTAATTAGAGCGTATTAGCATCAATATGCTAACTGACACAACTTGGGGTAGTGGCCGTCATTTAGTAACTAATTCAGTTAGCCAATTGGCGCTACTTAGTTGGACGAGTTTTAACATAGTGGGCTGTGTGACCCCTGTTCGTTTGGCCTTTGATGTTGATCACTGCATGGAACTTGTTGTGCAGCTTCCTTTGGTATATTTGACAAATGTGATGCATAAGCGATACCAAAATTCAATGGTAAGTGCTTGTCATTTGTCTTTAATCTAGTGGTCTATAAATTTACAACTTACACTGGTACTCTAATTACTATCTCATCTGCCTAGCTTCTGCAATTTATATTGTCTTAATCTAACGCAAATATATCTGCAGGATAAGTTGTCACGGTTTGGTTTAACACGAGCTACGTGGACATGGTATGATGCAGGTTGGAAATATGGTTTTTTGGTTCTTTTTTTGCATTGTGGGGCAACCCATGTGCCTGCTCCTTTACTACCATGATGTTGTCAATAACTTTCCAAGTACGTGAACAGTGGGAGATCACATTTCAGTGCAGTTTTTGTAAATTATGTGAATAGCATTACTTTTCTGTCGCACCACGAAATAATTCTTTTACCAAATGGTAATCTCATATGGGTGCTAGTGATGAGTTTGTCGCAAGACTGATGAGGAAACTAGCATCGCCAGTAAATTGTAAGTGAAGTTACAGTAGTTTAACTAGTTCCAGCTCAGAAATAGAAGCCGGGGGAATTCAGTAGAACGTCGATGCAAAACTTTGAATTCTAGTTCATTCTGGACTTTGAATAGTTTTGGGGTAGCTCATGTACTGTACAGTACAGAAGCTCACTTTCCATTCACATAAGGTTCTTAACTCCGAAACGTCCAACCGTCCTGAAAGTGGCCATGTACAGAATCAAGCACAGTTTTCTCATCTGACATTGATTTTTATCAATGTGAATTTTTTTACTATATATTTAATGGGAAGTTGGCTTCATGCATGTGTGATCCAATTAGAAAAGAGGATGATTTGTGAAATTTTTATGTCTCATTTCATGTTGTAGTAATGAAAAATATGATGAATCCAACCATACAGATGTGATCTTTACATTGACATTTACAACTTTTCTTTGTACATCAACTCCATTTTTGTTTTTCATCAAACATTTTATAATGAATCTTTGCAACTTTTCTTTGTACATCAACTCCATTTTTGTTTTTCATCAAACATTTTATAATGAATCTTTGAAAACAATGTTGAATCGGGATGTTAACCCCCAATTGCCCATACGTTCATTTCCAGGACAATGTACAGATTTCATCTAATTTTCCCATCTGTGATGCACTTTTTGTTATGTGGATGTATAACTATAGATTTTATGGGAAATTAACTTCAAACATGTGTGATCCCAATTAGAAAGGGGATGATTTGTGAAATTTTTATGCCTCATTCACGAGGCATTGATTCACCAAAAATTTCTAAAATCGTGCTCTTGAAAAAAGTCAACTCATATAATTGATCGACCAAAAAATCACCAACGCTTGAAGTATTACATTTCAACCCATCATGACAAATTTCATCTACAAATTGTCAATATTTTGTTCATAATCAAATTACAAAAAGACATTGAATTTTAAGTTTCAAAATTTATACAAAAATATTGGTGATAGCAATCATAAATCTAACCGCATGGATAGAATCTAAAATTCATAATGTACAACTTTTATTCATACATGAAATTCAAAACATCCCTCTTAGTTGCATTTTATAATGCATCTTTGCAAAACTGCCCAATCTGGAGAGGGCTGCAGCGGCCATTTAGGGTTTACTGAAGGGCTTCAGCCGCTTTCACCATGCCCTTGAGGGAGTCTACACAATGCTGACCAAGCACTTCTGGGTCTGGAATGGCTGATTCCGCCGACATGATCACCAAGCTTGCCTTTCCATTGTAACTTTGCAAGTAGACACTCACAGACTGCATCCCCAACATAACATCAATTCATTTGTCAAAATAAATAAATAAATAATAAATAATAATAAATAAATAAGGGTTCTTTGGCCTCTCTATTGTTGACCTCATAATCTTGGCCACTATTCTTAAATCAGTGTAGCAGATTCGCAATCATGGGCAAGTCCACATCATCTTTAATGAAAGATTGGGTGGTGAGACATTGTATTTAATGTTAAAGCTTCTACAATGCTACTCTTGAAAAGGGTGAACTCCACTAACTACGGGTGGCAACAGATAGAATACAATCTACCCTTCATATATTGACACTCCATAATATGACGATATTATTCTTTTCAGCAATACACATGAGACAAGTCATTTCTAAGACTAGCCACCTTGAAGATAGGGCTTCCCAAACAACGTTCTTTTTTCTAGCTATATTTTGCGAGATTTCTTTACAAGATATGGCATTTCTCTTTTGTTAAGGAAAAAAATGAGAAAGTTTTGAATTTATTTGCCAGTTTTATTTTTTGTGAAGATAATCAAACTTAATGAAAAAAACTACCGAAGTATGAAAAAATTCTATCAAAATATGATTGTAAGCTTAAGATTTCGCCAGATATTATTTTACGTCGCCAGTGAGGCCTCAAGGAATCTCAAACATGATGTCATAATATAAATACAGATATTTTTAATTTAATATGTATATCATACCGTTTGATTTAATTTTGACAAAACATTCTTCCCAAACAGTTTTGGGCTATAATTTTACATGAGAGCAAGTTAGAGGCTCACTTGTGGGTGTCCAGAGACAATAGGATAAATGCCCAATATGGGATTTCCACCAAACGTGACAGCCTCTTTAGGACCTGGCACATTGGAGATTGTCATAGTGGTTTGTAGTAACACTCTGCGTGTGAGAATACAAGGTGGCTTGTATCATCACGCCAACAAACAACAAAGTATCAGTGACATATTTAGTCCAATAAAAAAAAAATTAAAAACCAAAAAACCAAAAAATAAGAATAAATAAATAAATAAAAACTCAACCAACAAGTCTAGAAATAACGGCACACGAGAAACACATGGAACCTTGACCGATTCACTGCCAAGTAAATATTACTGCCAAACTGCAGATTATAGCAAGTTTTGCAAGTGGTTGTTCAATTTAGCAAGTGTTCACCATGAATTCACTATCATTCTTGTACCATTTATTACCTGGTGAATGTGTCAAGGTGCCTTGTGAAAGTTTACCCCATTGCATTCAACAATTGCAACTGTTTGAATGGTGTGATCTACCCTTATCACACTTATTTCAATTACCATACTACATGATTGGCTTCAACACTAATTATATTATTTTAATAATGGCTGAAATTTTAGGAATTGTTTTTTCACTTTTTCTACAAATTTAAAGAAGAAATTTTTCCAATAATACAAGTGTAGAATCTATTTTTCGAAAATGAATTAAATTTTCCGCACCCTACTGTTGAATCCAATCATGTACTACGGTAGTGCGAGGGTTTTATTAGTGTGATCTACCCTCATAGCACTTATTTCAATTACTTGCAAAGGTTTGAGTATCGGTAATAAAATCTATCCTCACTAATAATGTGACTTGAAATTTCACTTAATTTCAAAATTAGTGTGAGTCTTTTTGTCATTAGTTAAGACAATAAGTGGTCCAAGATGGTAATTGAACATAATCTTCTCCTCCATACTAAATCAAGACAATCGCGTCATAGAGATTTATGGACCCTTAAAGTACAAGAGAAGACAAGGTTATGCTTCAAGACATTCCTCTTTTCCAACCACAATGCATCATGAAAGCGATATGAGAGAGAGTTATAAATCCTTACAATGGGACCCGTGAGATTCATAAGCGCCGCACCACTGATATAAGTGAAAATCCCCTCCAAAGAGGCTTTCTTTTTATCATTGGCCTTTTTGGCTTCCCGTACGTAGTCCAAAGGGTCTTGACGATATTTCAAGGGAATGTTCATAATCAAGTAGCCCATGTGGTTCCCCCACCGATGTTGTGACCCTCCATCCATCATCAATGCCAACTCCTACATATACCCACATGAACCAAAAATATACTCTGAGTGTCTAATACAAATTCAAAAATATAGCTTAGCATTATTATGTCCTATTAATAACCTAATTCCCCGCTCTTGAATGTTATCTAAAAAGGGTGTGGGAATTATATTCAAGAGTAGTAACTTACTTGCAAACCAGGTGACCCTCTTGTATTCATCAAGGCACATGCCCGGATCCTCAATTTTTCCACCTTGGATGGAATTTTCTTCTTCTTCACTTCAACTTTGGTTTCACTTGTTGTTGCCGTCGTCTCAACATCACCTAAAGAATTCAATCATAACAAAATGCATTAGTTTCATACAAACCATTGACTCCAACAAGGATCATAAATGATCACTTCACATAAGGAATAGACAGATAAAAACTATGGTCCTCTTTCGAGACCGGTGTGAATAAAGTGTTTGTTCATAGTGACAAGGAGCCAGTGCCCACCGAAAAAGGGTCATTGGTACAAAACTACTCTTCCCTTACAAGAATAGACACTTTAATGACCTTCACATAAGAATCTTAATTAACTTTTCAAAAGGGGAAAGACTAACCTGCAGATTTGGTAGAACTAGAAGCCGCATAACGACCTTCTAAGTACTTTAAAAAGGCTTCTCCAACAATGGCCATAAGGACATCATTAATCGTCTGCCATCATCATCACAAAAAACATCAACTCCAAAACATGTCCATAATCACTTTCCTTACAACAATAAAGCTCCACATTGCAAAACACTGAAATTCTTCTCACCATTTTTTCTCACCCCAAAAAAGATCAAGAGTTTCATGATTTAAAATGGTATCACGTTGTGAAGAATCAATATTTCAGATGGAGCTAGTTTTTTATATCACCAGAATCAGTGAGGAACGTTGCATGTATTGGTCAAACCAGAAATAAAAATTAAAATAAAAAAAAAAGTCTCAAGATGATGTACACAAAACAGCTTAAAAAAAACAGCGTGCTGTTTTTTTAATGTTGTTTTGACTACATCATACAAACACCTTTTTTTTTTGGTTTAATTTTATTTCTGATTTGACCAACACATGCAATGTTCCTCACTGATTCTGGTGATGTAAAAAACTAGCTCCATCTGAATTATTGATTCTTCACAACATGATACCATTTTAAAATCATGAAACTCTTGATCTTTTTTGGGGTGAGAAAAAATGATGAGAAAAAACACACACCTTTAAATGAGAGACTAATAATGAATTTGAAAAGACTCACTCCATTGACAGCATTTTTGACAATGACGAAATCTGACATATCCACAGTCTCAATAACGAGCTTCCTCCTCTCCTTCTCCACACCAGTGTGGCCTTTGATGACAGTGTCACTGTCTTTCAACCAAACCGCAGTGGAGGTGAAGAGGAAAACGCCCACCACGGTGTTCCACAGCAGGGTGAGGAGGCTGGCCGCCCGTGTGAACAGGGACGCGCGGTCCTGGGGTTTCCGCTTGGCCACCGGGACGGCCGGTAGCTCGTCCGGGTGACCGACGCGGCGGGTGCACGCCAGGAAGAGCGACATGAGCGACGTGCCGTCGCCCAGCGCGTGGTGCGCGCGCAGGATCATATGCCCCGCTGGCTTGCCGGGCTCGCCAGCTGGACCGTTGATGACATGGCACTGCCACATCGGACGGGTGACGTCCAACGGGGCTGCCACTGCCAGCTCCGTCATGTAGTCCTCCAGGAACCGTGGCGCTGACGTGTCGATTGCTGGTTCCACTACATGCGCATCTATGTCCACCTCCACTGGAACCCACACATCCTTTCCCTTCTTGTCCTTCCCCTGCACCATCAATTCAGAAATCAAAAAAGGAATCAAAAAAGGTGTCAGACAAACCCAAAAAAAAAAGAGACCGCCATCAGCCTCTTTTTTCTGATCCATTTAGAGCTCAGCCTCTTTTTTCTGATCCATTTAGAGCTCAAAGTTTATATTTCGTCAGAGTGAAATGATCAACAACATGTGCGTCTGAACCCTCCCTGCTCCACCTACCCTTGCAGGTCCAAATTTACACTTCATTCTCTCTCTCTCACTCACAGGAGTTTCTATGATTGCCACGTATGAACTGTCATAACATTCAGTAGCTTGCAGTAGCTCTGCCAAGCCCCTCAGGAGCTAATTGGACAAGTGGAGTCCCAAGATGATGAAGGAAAAGGCTGAGCGCACAAAGGCTGCTAAGGGGCGGTTTACACTATGGACCAAGAGCCATGACCATGGAATTCTAAAATCTGTGATTGGCCCAAAAAGAGCTCTTGGTCCCATTTGGCTTTACACTACCTTGAAAAAAGGAGAATGACCACTAACTTTGAGGTCCCCAAAAACTACTAAAATCTGCCATTTGGATAATGTGCCATGGTCCAACGGGTTTTCCGTTGAGTCGAGGCAAAATGCTCGACTCAACGGAAACCAAGGGAGCCGTAAGGCTGAAAATCAGCCACTAGCCGAAAAAAAAAAAATTAATATTTTTGGCCGAAAAAATCAGCCCAAAGTTGTCCCGGTCCAAATCCACTTTACACTACAAGAGTGACCACGCCACTCAAAAATCCATTTTTGATTTTTCATGGTCACGGCTCTTGGCCAAGAGCCATGACCATGAAAATGATTTAATTTTCTTGGTCATGGCTCTTGGTCCATAGTGTAAACCAACCCTAAATGTTATGGTGTTTAACTCTCCCCACCCACCCATCTATATAATTGTATGGATGCATTGACCTTTGACCTTGGACGCGGTGCAAGTGCTCTGTTGTGGTTAATGTTGTGGTTAAGTATTTGCAAAAGAAAATCCCCTGTAGAATGTAGCCAAGGGGTACATTTGCGGAGGTGAGGTTCCCGATACTACATGTGTCCCCTCATTTGTTGCATAGAAAGTGCTTCAAAGAAAATTTCACTCTCATATGACATTTTTCTACTGAAATGTCACACTACAGTAGATACACACGCGCTTTTAAGGTAAATGCTCCCTTTAAATACTGAGAATCTAACGTATAATTCTCAGTAGATTTAGCGTTTCATAATGCCTCTGGCTGCTATGTGATTCATGTTGCAGCACTGATTAATTTTGTAGTGTAGGACTAGGGCTTAATTCTCTAGTAGCAACAAACACTATACATAAAAAGCCTACTTAACCTTTTCTCACTTCAACAACTTGCAATGCCTAGTCCAGGGCCAATGAATTTCATAGCAGGAAAATAGGAAAAGTACAATTTCCACACGCTAGAAAACAAAAGAGTTGCATCAAAGTCAAGGAATGGTGAGAAAGCGAAGAAAACGTACGATGACGCTCTGAAAGCGTTTGTGATTGACAATGGTGACCAGCAACGTCTGCTTGAACTCCGCCACATCGATGGGATTCAAGAATGCCAAGGCGCACAGAATATGGCAATTGATGCCGGGTTGCATGAACAATCTCCCCGCCGGAGTGACAGGCTCCTCCACCGTCGCGCCGGGCATGGTCGACACCGACATCTTCCGCTTCACATTGATCTTGCGGAGCGTCAGCCCCGGTGCCGCTGGCGCTGCGGCTGCGGCTGCCCCCTCCTCCGCGCCCATTGCACAGACGAATTGCGAGATTCAAAAAACCCTGGACACGCCTTAATCCACTCCTCGAATTCGGGTGAGGATCTTTTGAGAATCTCTCTCTACCTAAAAAATGAAACAGAACAGAAAAAACACTCAATCGATTCAAACCCCCGGGCTCAAGGTTCTGGATTGCAGTCAACCATCACCTCAAAACTGACTTCCGACGCTCCGAAACGGAAACCAAAAAGCAAGAGCTGAGAAAAACGAAAGTATATAATCACCAGGAAGTGGTTTACAAAGCCGGTATGTGGATTGAATTTCCGGCTCTCGTTACTTAGGACAGTTACGAAGTTAGACAACAACAAAATACTCGCAAAACACAAAGCCTTTGAGGCGCAATGAGGTGTCGGAAAGCTAACCCGGGCGAAAGCGGCACCGTTGAGGAAGATGATGTGCGAACAAAAGGAGAGGAAACAAAAGCAGAAACAAAAGGAGGAGTAAGCGTTGCAACTTACTACTGGAGACTTGAGTTCGTTTTATCAAGAGCAGGTTTTTCCGAGCTTCTTCTTCCTGCTTTTGAGAGCTCTCATCAATTTCCTACTGTCTAACCTGACCTTTTTTAAAAGAGAATCAGAGAAAGCAATGGAGTGAGTAAGCTCGGGTGTCAGAATTGGTCCTTGGACGTGCAAAGCCTGTCTTTCAGTCTCATCCACTTTTATATTGAGTGATTTGTAATTGAATGGACTATTGAATCAAATAAACAATTACAGGACACTATTGAATTGAGTGCTTTCGATTATTGTTCACCATCATTAGTTGCTCTAGTTTAGTACCTATCCCCATAGCTGGTGATGTGATGTGGAATATCCCACATCATTTCATTTGGGGGATGAAATTATGTAGGATATTCTTCATCATTCTGTTGGGGGAAGGCAGCAGTCACAGAGGCTATTGAACGTCACGTACTCTCTTCGTTCATAGTGTGATGTTTGTAATCTGTTGTTGTTGATGAAATACCTGCCCCATAGCTATTGATGTGATGTGGGATATCTCACATCATTTCATTCGGGGATGAAATGATGTAGGATATTCTTCATCATTCTGTTGAAGGAAGCCAGCAGTCACAAAGGCTATTGAATGTCACGTACTCTCTTCGTTCATAGTGTGATGTTTGTAATTTGTTGTTGTGCAATGGAAATAAAATATCCATTTGTTTCTTATAAATTAAAAAAATTAAAAATTGGTTCTTGGGTATCATTTTCCATTGTGTGTGATAACCGGTTCTTTCTGTTCACAAACTGCATGATCTGGTTCTGCAGCTGAGCCCCTCTCACTGTCGACAAGGTGCTCTCACTGTGATTCTATACCAGTACAGTTGCAAAGGCGAACAATCATAACACACGGCCCCATCCTTGAAAAAAAAATTAAAAAGTATTGTTTTCAACCATGATTAGAGTTATCGGTAAAGTCCAGCAAAAGAAATTCACATAACTTAACCCTTTAACGCTCCAGCGTCCATATTCTGGACGCTGGATGATTTCTGACGCGTCCCTTCACTGCTTATGGTGATGTTTTTCATCCATCCATTTTTTTTCTAATTCTTGTGCTAGTTGACTACCATTTGTATGGTACGGATAATCAAAATAAGATATTGAGAATTTCTAAAAAATAGCAAAAGTGGTTTATGTCAAGTTTCATTCTTAGTTCAAAAAGTGAGACCTTAAACATGATTTTCCATAATAAGTAAAATCAAATAATGAAAACCATACCATCTTGTAGTGCATGTTATTCCAATTTCATTACAATTTTTTTTTTTAATTTTAATGTTAATTTTGGATTTTAAATTGAATTTCAAGAGAAAACCTTGCAAAATTAATTAAAATTTATTAATAAAAATTATGATGAATCCAACCGTACAGATGTTATCTTCGCATTGACATTTATAACTTTGCTTTGTACATCAACTCCATTTTAAACTTTTATCGAACATTTTATAACGAATATTTGAAAACGCTGTTGAATCGGGACCTTAAAGGGTTAAGGAAGGATAAGGGAGAACTGCGTTTTTAACTTGAAAGGCAGGGAAAATAGGTTTTGATCCCTTTTTCTTTACCAATCTCAACACACCACGGTGTTAAGGAGGTACAAACCTTGCACCTTCCCAATGCTAAAAAAGCTCCCCCAAGCCACACTCAAGTTCTTCAAACGCCTCCACACCAACCTCATGCTCTTCCAAAGCAAGGATTGGAGCTTGGTGGCTTGTGGTGAAAGGTGTTAAAAATAATTTAATTGAAGAAAAAGATTTAGTTTAACAAACATGGTATAGGGAGTTCACTTTACAGATAACTCTATTGTTATAGAAATTCTTCAAAATAATGATTTTCAACACTGCTGTACCCAGCAGTGAGGAATCCCTGCCGGACTTTTTAATTTTATTGCGCAAATGATGCGCAAGATTATGTGATTATTCTTTAAGATTCTCTATTTCATCATAGAAAATAGAATTCTTTTGAAAAAAATTGGACTCCTCTTTTATAATTTCTTTTGGCTGACCCTAACGGTCGAGTATACTATGTTCTGAAAAGAGTGTCAAAAACAACACCTTTTTTTTTAATGTTGTAACATATTATTCAAGAAGGTGGACTTAGCTAACATGACGATTAAGCAAGTTTCTTAACTTCTTTTGTTTAGTTTGACCTAGGCAATACCTTGATGATACATTGGATAATACCTAGGTTTAAAGAGACTACATGTCGTTGCTTTTAAGCTTCCACACTACAATTACCTAGTCAAACCTCATTATTTTCTCACATTTTTAAATGTATTTTAAAAAATTGGTATTTTCCTCATATAATTGATTGTTAAACTAATTTACATTGATCTTTCCATAATTTTTCAACTAAAAATGAATTTTATAAGATATTGTAATAGTCATAGTAATTACCAAAATGCCTAAAATAGTATGAATTTTTAACGTAAAATGTAAACAATAGTGATGAACAACGAGGTGTAGGTGGAATGCTTCTCAAGCTTACATAAAAAGAAATCCAACTGAAAAAGTTTTTCTGCAGAGTCTATTGGAATTTTAGGGTTTTTGGCTTTGAAGTGTTGTAAAAAATGCAATTTTAACAATTTTGAAGAACCGCAAATTGGACTAGAAAGCAAAAGACAATTCTCACACTTTCTAAGTGAAGACAATTTTTGTTTGAAATTAGGAACTAGGTGAAAATCAATGGTTCACTGAAAAAATCAAACATGGTCCTACGGGGCTCCTCGCACGCTTAACCTTGAACGCGCCAACGTCTACTATGTGATTGATGCACAGATTGAAACTACTATATCCTCATCTAAATTGAATAGTTTTTATTCACCAAAAATTCCCTTGGTACTTGAGCAAGTTGACTATCTTTTGTACAGTTTGGATTTTCAAAATAGGTTATTATAATTTTTAGAAACACAACATAATTGGTTTATGTCAAGTTTCATTTTTAATTCAAAAAAAAGGACCTTAAATATGATTTTCCAAAATAAGTAGAATTAAATAATGGAAACCATATCATCTCGTAGGGCATGTTATTCCAATTTCATTACTATATATATATATATATATATATATATATATATATATATATATATTATAAAATTTATTAGATTGTGCAAATTTGGGGTTTTAAATTGAATATTAAGAGAAAACCTTGCAATTTTAATTTAAAAGTATTAAATAAAAATAAAATAAATCCAACAATACAAATGTGATCTTTACATTGACCATCAACCACTTTGCTTTTACCATCAACCCTTTTATAACGCTTCTTTGAAAGTATTGAATCAGGCGGTAAAGGGTTAAAGTTAACCCCTAAAGGTTGGGCCTATGACCATGGAATTATGCCTTATCAGCCACACTCAATTTTGCGACTAAAAATAATACAAGAAGTTAACTTTATACTTTGTAGATGAAGCCACATGTCTACTACGAATCATGAATTTTTCATAAATTTTGGTGAAATTTTGAAATTGCTATGGTATTTTGAAGTGATTGTAAAAAACACTTTACAAAATGTATTAGCAAATTCCGATTTTTTTACCAAAGGTGTAAATTACAATGAAGAAAAGTTTAGTTGATGAAAATCATCCGTGTATCTAAATTTAGAGATATTTGCTATACCTTGGTAATACCTACCGAACTCGTACCTACAATAAAGAACTTAATTTTCAAATTCTTCCAAAAATTCAAAGTGGAGTAGAAACTAAACTTGAAAAGCTTCATTTTGTTAGGTAAGTTCAAATGCAATGGAACTCATTTTCATGGCCTAAATTTAGTTTAAGTAGAACAAGCAAAAAAATTAAAATACACTACACGGTGAACCATTTTTACGACTCTTTTTATAGTTGGGACCCCATGTAATATCTAAAAATATCTTGAATGATTTGAATTTAACTTGAAGGGCAGCATCACCCAACAAAGCCCTTCACATAAAGAATTGAATGGAAATCATTTACGCAACAGTTGGAATTGAACAGTCAACTTCAGTAATAAGCCATTTTTTGGTCGCGGTGGCATTTAGGGGTTAACCCCTAAACGACCAAGGCTAGTTTTCCAAGTTTGGTCAACTCAGTTTGGAATGAGTATTGATTGTTAATTATTGAGATTTTGTGGTGATTCTACTCTTTGTAACGAAGATGGGATGGTAATTTGGGTACGTAGATGATGTATAGATAAAAAGATACTATCATGTAAAGGTGAAAAACCTAATTGCAGACAACTCCTAAAAATTTTCATACAATGATCTATGCATCTAAGTTTTTGTACACAATGAGCTAACGCCCCCATATACACGACTGCTAAATTCATTTTACCAAATTTGATACTAATCTTTGCATTTTGGGCATTTTCATAAAAGTTTCAAACTTGGACAACAAGCAAAAAAAATGCTACCAACTTTGAAGCTTATAATCTTACTATTGAAGAACCCTGAACGGTTGAAAGTTTTTTAGGTTGTAATGAAATTCAAGTTGGTTGAAATATCCTATAGTTGAATCGGTCAAAAAGATTTTAGATCAAAAGCTATTTGACTTTTTATGAGAAGGGATACTTTGGAGTGTTTGGAGGGAAACATAGTTGTGGTCCTTTAGGGGTTAACTCCATGTGAGAAATCTGGCTATTATTCCTTTTTTTCTTTTAAATCCTTTGTGTGAACTAGTTAGCCAAAATCTCATGCAGCAATATGCATTAGAAAAGTTGGGCGAGACTATTTTGGTGTCATTTTGACACCAAAGGCCGCATACAGATCATTATAGTGTCATTTTATTCATTCTATGTTGGTATGGAGGTTGGCACCAAATTATCTTAATTCCATTTCAATGCGCCATCATGACATCGTGTTCACATGCCTTGAAGTTCCTGATGTGGCTAAAAATAGCAACCACAAAAATCGCTGGTCAATTGTGGGCAAATCCTCCAGTTTTGCATGACAATGACAAGCTAATCACAGGAAGGCAGAAAATCAGCCAACCAGGATTAAGTTATGTCTTTTGTTTCTGACCAGGCCGGCATGCATGAATGGCATGGAGATTGGAGATTGGAGAGCCTACAGGATCTTTTCTTTTCCTGTTGTACCATGTACTCAACCGCAGGAGAAGGAGAATGACGCAGGTTGAATAATGAGTCTAATGTGAAGAAGAGTGATGTAGGGTCCGGTCGCAAAGAGTCGGGTCGTAGTGGTCTTTGAATTGTTGGTGGCTGGGTCTCTTTTTTCTCATAACAATCAGTAGTTTTCGAGAAGGCTCCCTGTTAGTTTCGTCCCCCTCTATATATGGAGTGACCTGCCAGTGATCTGTAATTGAATGGGTTATTGAATCAAATAAACAATTACAGGACATGAGTGAGTGCTTTCGATCAGTGTAATCAAATGAACAATTACAAGACAATATTGAATTATAATTGAGTGAGTGTTTTCGATTATTGTTCACCATGGTTAGTTGCTCTTGCTTAATGCCACTTATGCCCATAGCTACTAATGTGATGTGAAATATCCCACATCATTTTATCGGGGAGGTGAAATGATGTAGGATATTCCACATCATTTTGTTGAAGGCAACAATCACAGAGGCTACTAAGTTTCATGCCACAATGCTATTGTAAAGCATCATTCCTTTATAGTGGAGAATGATGCATCTACAGTAGCCCTCAACATTTTCAATTCTAGATTTTTCTTGAAAAAAATGAACTAGCCTAAGGCTGCTCAAGAATGTTTTGTTGTGGTATTGTTGTTTGTACAAAACTAAGTCCTCGCTCAAGCCAAGTCCTATGGACTAGAGTCGCTTTATACTAGAGTGGAAAAGTCCAGCAGTCATGAATTCTAGGGGAATTTTGAAAGATGATTGGTTGAGAGTGACATTTTTGTCCGGTAGTGGTTTAGGATACGACCAAGAGCCCTGTCGTGGAGAACTTTGTACATGGATGAAAAAATGACATGGCTACCAACATGGCGACACTTTTTTGAAGGGGAGTTCTCTGGAAGTCAAGTTTTTTGAGCAACCTCAAAGCTTTCATCAAGAAACTTGGCCTCTGGAGAACTCCAATTTCAAGGCAATTTTTATTGTCTTTTCATTTTCTTCGACATACTATCCCTAACCTCAAATAATCATGTCTTGGGTTGAAATTCTTGACCGACCGGTACACTTCTCCACTTTAGTGTAAAGCCACCCTAAATCTTGAATGTAGGAATATTTCTTTGTGTTATCGAATAGGTTCATAGAAACCCTGAACAAACATAATAGACCCCAATAGTACATTTGTTCTAAAAACATGCTATAAACCTCCCAATCTATAGTTCTTCTCTAGAATGTCAAAGAATCAAAGGGTTCTTTGTCATAAATCAAAAAGGCTCTTAAAACTCTTAAAAGAGAGTAGAAATGACAAATACTATAGAATATGTTGAAAGGCAAATGAAAAAAAAAGGCAAATTCCAAAATATGAAAATATATTCAAAAGTATTAAGATGTTAAAATTAAAAGAGAACAAAGATTCATGGCTATATAACGACCAATTCAATTGATCGTATTAGAAATAACCGCATTATCATGGATATATTCATAGTGGCCTTTTATTCTCCAACCTTGTATTTCATGTGAAAACCAAAAAGTTTTCATGTAAAGTGTGTTTGTCTTGAAATGGTATTCAATTGATTTATTTGTGAAAGACAACCACTATTGACAAATTAAGTTCAAAGTCGAGTAAAACTCTTTGAGCCTTGTCTCTGCTTCATTTTATTTATTCATACATTATTTCTTTTTGGACACGAACATGGACCCCATTTTGGAGCAAAAATGTCAATTTCATGAAAAAACAACATGACTATATTGTGTTTCAATGACTTTTACGATTATCTGTGCACTGTGCAGTGAAAAAATTAAATGCAAACAAGATCAAAAAATTTCCACCAAAATCACTAAAGAACATTCCATGCATTTATTGAAAATTAAACAAGATTAGATAAAAGTAAGTGATGATATGACCTATTCAAAACTGCTAAAAAAACATGAAGTCATGTTTTAGCTTTGTAATCCTTTAGAAGTTAGATTCAAATGAAATTTTTATTTTTAGTTTAAGCTCTCAATGCATGAATTAAAAAATAAAAAATAAAAAATAAAACATTAATATTTAAAATTAGAAACTTTTAGACGATTACATATATACCATTCATCCTTGTAGAGCATACTTTCTACTTTCCGTTGATGTACTATACTAAAGTTAACTCTCTTTCAAAAGTGGATGAGTGGACCATAGTTTGAGTGAATAGTGACATCAATCCTCAAAAAAGAACATGTATCGGACACTAAAAAAAAAAACTGTGGATGCAAACTTTGAAAGGAACAAAATCGGTGCTAAAAAGCTTCTCATTCAAGTTTCTATTATTCACCTTCACACATGAAGAAGTTGATTGCTAGCCCCTTTTCTAGCAATAAATTCTCTCTATATATACTTAAATCGTCTCCACTCACCCATTCTTTTGATTCCTGAAACTTCTCTCAATAATTTTCGTTTCTCCAAATTTTAGTCAAATTAAGACTCACTCAACCCATTAGTTTACGGATAACTCTAAGTAGGTGTTAATTTCCCATTTTCACCCGATACCTTTTACGTTTTCGTTTTATCTTTTTACTTTTAACGATCAGTAGTCGTTTTTAGGGTTTAAGACAATGCCAAGCTCAGAGGCCCTCTATCGTTCTCACAGCGCCAGCTCTGTGCTTCGTCTGCCCCCGCTTGCTCGCTCGCCAGCCATCATCGCCTGCCGCCATGGTAAGCTCCTCATTTCTGTCTTTACTTGTTCCGGCCTCCTCTCTTCTGTTTGCTAGTTTTTTCCCCGCAGGAAACAACGCATTATTTCTCTGGTTATTAGGGTTTTGGTTTCTGGCAATTTAGGTTTTTTTGCATATGATTCTATTTCATAGTTGCCTTCTTCTCGTCAAGTTATTATCGTCATCAAAATCGCTCTTGGCGGTCTTGCTGCATCGACGTCGGGTTAAACCCTAACGGACCAAGAAGCCATATTGCGCTTCATGTTTTTTTAGTATCTCACATGGAGATTTTTTTTCTTTTTTACCTACATTTGCTGATTCTTTTTTCTTAAAAAATTGCTACCATTTTTTCACAGAATGATTATTCAAATTGGTCCTTTAGGGCTTGATCGTGTAGGGGTTAAGGATGCTTTATTTGCGATTTTTTTTCTTGTGCTTGTTTCGTGTTCTAATTTTTGAGCCCATGGTAGTGTCAACGAACGAGAAGGCGTTTGAAATTGTAACGGGGACGTCAGATCGAATTTGCAATAGATATGTTTCAGAGCTCTCTATTTTTGGCTTGGAAAAGCAAGCAACCTGATGTTGATAAAGCACTCAATAATTATTGACTTTGTATCAAAACAATTCAGGATTCTGCTGTGAAGCTGGCTATTGTAATGAAGGTGATAGGCCGCACGGGGTCCCGAGGTCAAGTCACCCAAGTGCGAGTTAAATTCCTGGATGACCAGAACCGACTTATCATGCGCAACGTGAAGGGACCAGTGCGTGAAGGTACTATTTGAATTCTTGTCGCTTGAAAGTTTGTATCGTTGTTTGGATTCTTTCTTTAACCCCTAAAGGACCAAGGAGCCCAAAGCAGTTTTGAGTAGTTCCTATGTAGACTTCCTTTTCAATAAATTTATTTGTTTTTTGACCTACACATGCAAAGTTCTTCACTGATTCCCGTGACATAAAATTTGGTCCCATTTGAATTTGTCATTTCAAAACCATGAATCCTTGGTCTGTTTGGGGTAAAGATTCAGCAATTTTGCAGTGTGTACTTCGCAAGGAATTGTGTATAATGCAATGGTCTTAATGTTGCTTCAATGTATAGTAGTGCATTGAATCGTGTATAATGCAATAGTCTTAATGTTGCTTCAATGTATAGTAGTGGAGGTATTGTGTGTGAACCAGATGAGTGCTTTAACCGTGAGTGGATACATGCTCCAACTGTGCAATGTGTGCATATTGTCTTATTCTGTAGGCCTACATGAAATATCTTTGTACTGCAGTTAATTCTCAATTGCTTCTCATGTTAATTTTTGTAGAAAATCAACTAAATTTGGCCCTCGTTGGTTTCATTTGCAGGTGATATTTTGACTCTTCTAGAGTCGGAGAGAGAAGCAAGGAGGTTGCGGTGAAGAACTGCAATCATCGTAGTTATACTAGATTATACATATGGTTTGATTGCATCCTTCTATTATTCACAAAATGTAAACACTATTCGAGTGTTGTATTTGGCTCACCAATCACTTCTGGGAGGCATCTTGGTTCATGCATCCTACAACTTATCTTATGCCAGATTTTCTATAACTTATGTTGCCTTATTACAGCTAATGCATGTTATTCATATCCATATTAACCCCTAAAATTCTGAGCGACCATATTCTGGTCGTTCCACTTTTTGGGCAGCCTCCAAGGACCTCATATTTTTAAAATTTTCAATGAAAATTTTAGTGTAGCTTTCAAAAACTACACTCTACATGTCGCACTTCGTTTCATGTCATTCCGATAAGTATTGCAAAAGTTATAAGCATTTGAAGTTCTTGAAGCGAGATCGGGCATCAAGAATCTTTTTATTCTTTACTCTTTTTCAAAATTTCTTTTTTGATTCATGATTGGTTGATCTTTATCTACAAACAAAGCTTTAAATCTTCCCATTTTGAGCAATGGGATAAAAGTTATGAGGAGATTTGTTTTTTGGGCAGTTTGGACAAAAAAAACTTTGAAGCTCATTTCTAAACTCAATTTTCAATATTTTTTAATGAAATAAAAGGCACTAGGTGAAGATTTCCAAGTACAACATTCTCACCATTAAGATTGACATTTTACAATTCCATGTCAAACTTATTAATGATTTTCTTTTTCCTTTCACTTTGTACCCAATTTTAGTAATTGTTTTATGAAAAAATTAATATGAGCTTTTTTCTTACAAGATTTTATATTTGAAGACTTAACTCAATTGTTAACATGGCCTTGCCATTCAATGAATTTCTAACCCATTAAAAAAAAAGATATTAATTTCTAAAGTTCAAATTTGTCACCGGATAGAACCCCAAAAAATCTTCTTTTGCAACTTTGATCCTTATAATCTAAAAATCTAATGGTCGTTTTGCTCTCAAATTTTGTGTTCACATGAAAATTCAAGTTGGGTATTAGATCTTATGGTTAAATGATGAAAAAACTAAAAAACATATGATTTCTTCTGCAACTTCCAAGTGCTGCGTTTTTCATGGTTTTTTGTGAGAATATGGTCAAGGAATTTTAGGGGTTAACCCCTAAAAGCCCGAGGGGTATTGGACAAAACATAGATGTGTTATAATATGTGCCTTCCATATGTTTGATGAAGGTTGATTCAATAGACAAAATGTAGAGAATCATCTTTACAAATTATCCATACGGTCAAACTTCCAAAATAATCTTTAGATCATTTTTTAATGAATTTAAAAGCATTAACCTTCGAAAATTTGTATAAATTATAATTTTCAATTTTAGAGTTCAAAATTTAGTACGATTGGTTAAAGTTGGGCTATCTATCGTAAACTTCAAAAAAGCAAGAGAAATGATGGAAGAATCATCATTACTTTCCCCAAATAGCAAATTTAGTAACACTAAGACAATGTTGAGGTGATCTACTTTGAAAAATTCTCCCGGGTGGAGTTTAACTCGGATTGCCATAATTCAAATTGGATTGGAAAGTAGACTTGATGTAGTATTTTAAAATATTTTTTATTTTTTCAAAAAATTATTTTTTTGTTCCGGGCAGCCCGTTTTTTCCGGGCAGCGACCAGAAAATGGTCGCTCGGGAGCTTAGGGGTTAATATCAACTATTAACTTGGTATTCATTATTCATCAAAATTTGTTTGTTTTTTCTTTACAAGCTCAGAGCAGCTCCACCGCAGGCCCTCCCAGGGCCCTGGCAGTCAAGAAGTAAATGAAAAGTGCTCAGGGCCCTCCCAAAATGGCTTAGGGCCCTCCCTCCTAGCGTGTCAAGAAATGGCTCTCCAAATCACTATTCAGTTGACTAAATCACTAATTAGTTGACTAAATCCCCACATTCTACTTGTGATTGGTCCATTGAATATTTAATGTGCACTTTTGATGTGTGAGGGCCCTCCAAGGGTGGGGGAGTGTGAGTGCAAGGGCCCTCCAAATGATAATGAATAATTTGAGCGAGTCATCTCTGGCGTGTAGGAGTGGGGATGCTCTCAACAAATTTTACTCCCTAGGCTCAAATGACACTGGTCACATCTTACAACATGGCATTTACGTCATTTATTGCGTGTATTATCTCAATGATTCTCGTGTCCAATTCCTAGAAATTATTGCTAGCTGATCAGTGGTGTGTACTACTCTAAATAGTATATTTAATGTGAGATACACTAATTTACATAAACATGTTGTAAGTTTTTACTGTTGACCAATTTTTTTACCCTCTATATTGGTCAAGATGGGGATCTTTCAATAGTATTGGAATCAATGTCTTTGGTAAATTTTTTTGTCGAGAGTAAAAATCTATAACATTTTCAAACCTTATAATTATCTCACACTAAATATACTATTTAGTGTAGCTGATCAGTGTACGGTAATACAGGAACTCAGTAAACTCTGTTAATTCTTTTATTCCTGGAGTCCTTGTCCCATGTTCTTGAATGACTGTCGTAAGCCTCTGCACTGTAGCAGTTATTTGAATGGTTTATCTATTATCTATTAATCTGAAGAATTCTAAAAACCGTGAAAATGAACCTCTTAGACGTAAAGGCGAATGTAAGCCATTTTACTTCATTCCAACTGTGTGATCATTAAACTAACTTTAAATATGAGTTGAATACTTTAAACTTTTAAACCTTGGTTTTGAGAGAACTGGTATTGTACTTTGATTATAGTAGAACAAAATTGGAGTGAAAGAGGCCAATGGGATCATTGGCCAAATCTTGCTAGTAGTTAGAATTTTGACCTTTATCCATAAATCTACCCAAGATAGAATTAAAGTTTGTCCCAAAACTATCTACCACAAAAATAGATATTTACAAAATATCTATCACAAAATATCTGCTCCCATCTTTGTCCCAAAAATATCTATCACAAAAAATTGAACTTAAAACTAACTTTGTAATCAGCTGCCAAAACTCCCAAATTTTTACGTAGTCCTTCACATCACATCTGCCCAGGCTTCCAAATTTTGACCTGGTCCCTTACATCAAAGCTCGGTTCAGGGCCGGGAAGAACTGACAGTCAGTTACAAGTCGGCCGATTGATTATTGGAAATGGCTGGTTGATTTTTAAGAATAGAGGCAAACCACCGAACTAAATGACTAAAAAATAATTATATTTAGTATTCATAAACGAAATATACGGGATAAAATCTTTAAAAACCGGTTGCTTTTGGAAAATAAAGGACATTGATTGGTTGCCTCAAAAAACTTCCCGAACAGTGCTTCGGTTGTTGAGGAATCACATCCTGTTGTGAATAGACTAATCCCATTTGATGAGACATTGATCCCACCAATCATTCACTAAAATGAGTAAAGGTCGAGCCACCGAATTCTGACACTGCCAACTAGACTATTATATTTGCTGAATGATTCTCTTTTTGGGTGTGCCCTTTATATTTCAGAGCATCTCCAACAGGACGCCCCAACGGACCTCTTCAACGGCCATGGCGCGCCCATGCTCTTTTCCCTGCTCCATCGGAGCCACGCCAACGGTTTAGGGTAAAGCGGCCACTTCAAAGAGGGACATGGGCACTACAAATTTCTCCTCTTTTGCGTGGCTCTCTATCCCTCCCCTCTTCCACTCCGGGTCTCATGGGTTGCTTGACTGAGTGGAGAATCTCTTGACAAGGCAATCTCCTGACGAGGCAATCTCCTGACGCCGCGTGGAAGATCCTAATGCCACCTGGTCCTCAAAGTTCGGGATAAGGATGAAGCCGCGCCACCCATGGCGTGTGCGGATGGGGACTCGGCCTCACCAACTACTGTCATAGTAAACCTGGCTCTTGATGGGCTCTCCAATGGCTAGTTGGCGCGTTCCAATGGCTAGTTAGCGCGTCCAAATGACGCGCCACCGTTCGAGATGCTCTCAGGTAGGAAAAAAAAGAAGACAAACATTTATTTTTTTGTCACATACACTACAATATTTTTTGCTCATAGTGCGTTTGGGTTTATAGAATGGGGGCTTATTAGTGATGGTGACACTAAAATTTAAAATCAGTGGGAATTGAAGATTTTAGGCCCTCTTTACACTACAAGCGATAAGCTGTGGAGAAAACCTCACAAGGGCCACGGCTCATCCTTGAGATTCCAACCTTTGAACTTGACAGCCTTTGGATATAGTGTAAAGTGAGAAGGGGCCAAAAAATAAAGTGCCGATTTAAAAAAATAAAGTTCTTACATATTTTTTAAAAAATAAAAATGATTTGAATGAGAGAATTTTAGCCAAATGGCCCCCGGGATTTTGCGTTAGACTCACCTCTTGAGGTGGGCTTAACGCAAAATCCAGGGGCCTTGAACAATGTCCACTTTTCTTGCCACAAAAGACAAAAGTGTTGTCCATGTCATTTTCTCCTCCTTTTGTACCTTGAACTGAAAATTTCAGGTATAAAGTGACATTCTTTGGTCTTCTCAGTTTTTAAGCCTTCCATTGGCTGAAATTTATCTCTTCACGGTTTCTCGCCTCTAGTGTAAAGAGGCCCTTAGCCACTCACTAAAAATTTCGGTCCTTGAAAGTTTCATGATTTTACAAGATAGAGCGTGTTTTTGAAATTTTTACCACGCGCGCTTTTAGCAAAAAGTAGTGTAGCAACAAATCAAAATTTGTTGTGCCACATTGTAACCCAGATTAGCTTGTATAGCAAAGAAAATATACATCTCTAGTAAAGATGATGGTGGAAGAATCAATCACATTACTTGATTTGGTATGTAAGGGTCGCTTCATATTTTGGCCGTCCAAGTCAAGTGGTTGTGAGAGTTCATGGGCAAAGAATGTTGAGAGCTCACAGGCTTGGGCTTGAAATATACAATAAAATATAGAAATTGGAGCCTTTGGCAAGCCATAGTGTGAAGTCCTAAAGGCCAAATTCAAAGTTCAAGCCTTTGATGGCTAAAGCTTTGTTAAAATAAAAAATCCTATTACTTTTTCAAAAGAGTTTGATGGCCTCTCGACCATAGTTTGGGTTTCCATTTTTGTCCTAACTAACTCTCTTGAGAGTTTATCACCTTGAAGCTAAAATGGTCAAAATAGTGTTGCCATATAGGCATTTTGGAATGCTAATGTCATTGGGTTGGAGATATTACAAGTTGCAAAGCCCAAATGCTAAACATTGAACTAAAAAAACATCTAGCATCAATACAATAAGAGGAATGTCAATCTAACTATGCCGAGATTCCTAAAAGGAGACAAATTTCAATACTGTCTATTAAAATATCTTTAAAGGTTCTACCTTCTAATTCTTCTTTCCACCGTGCTAGTCATCTAGTCTACATCAACTAAATTATTTTTTATAAGTAGTGCATAAAAAGGATTGAATATACATGCTCACAATCATAGCAGTGCAATGGAGCATCCTTTTGAAAATTGGATCGAAAGAGAATCTTCACTGTGATCTACTTTTTTAAGTAATGAAGGAATGCCATTTGTACTTCATGAATTTTGGGACTACTGTGTCATTGTTACATAAAATTAGTTCCTAATTGTAATTAGATTGTGGTCCCATTGCTCTATCCTGCTATAAAAATAGAAAGGTGGTTATTCAATATGTCCTCAACTTTGACTTAGCCCCTAAACAACCAAGGATTCATGATTCTGGAATGACAAATTCAGTCAGTCGTATTGATTTAAAAAGAAGAAGAAGATGAAATTATGTTTTATATTACCGAAATTAGTAGAGAACATTGTACATGTTTGTCAAAACACAAATAAATTTCAACTGAAGGAAGTCCACATAGAACTTACCAAAAAAATGACTCAGCTAAATTTGGGTTTGCTTAACCCTTAAACGTACCACTCCTTTGTAGGAAAGTCAAACCACCCAAATTTCCAGAATTTAGCCTTCAATATTTATCAAAATATATTTTGTAATATTTTTCATGCATGGAATTGAATGTTTCCTATCAGTCTTGAAATTTTCAGATTTTTTAATTGAATACGGCATTTTGAACAAATTTTTAAGTCAAATACTTCAAAAAATAATTTTTATTACAAAAAAGCTTTAAAAAATTAATATTTTTTTGGGAGCAGGTACAAATTACAATGGAGAATCACATGATATGTTTTCCATAGAAACTTTTTATTTCAATTTTGAAATATGAAAGCTGAACATCCTATCATTCCTATGTAGTGTAATTCAAACTTTGACCTACAAAGCATGCACAAGCAATAAAATACTCAATAATTGAAATTTTTAAGATTTGAAAAGTGGAGTACAAACTAGACTTAATAAACTTCATTTTCTTAGTTGGGTGTGTTAGCAACAAAAGTCATCTTCAAGATCAAAATTGGGTTTGACCAACAAACATCTAGTAACTGGATGCGTGGACGTTTAGGGGTTAATTTTATGAATCAAATTTTTTAAGAGCACTTTTGAATTATTTTGAACTTAGGTCTTAGGATTTTTAGGTGAATCACTACAACATGAAATAAGGCATGGAAATTTCATAAATCATCCCCTTTCTAATCGGTTCTCACAATTATGAAGCTAACTTCCCATACAATCTGTAGTGAAAAATTCACGCTACAAAAAGTGCATGATGGATGAAAAAACGTGGATGAAATCTATACATCCTCCAAAAAAAAGGTTGCTTAGGCTAGTAAAGGTTAACCATTGATTTTTCATAATATGATCAATTGAATTTGGCAGTTTAACCTCTAAAGGACCAAAGATTCATTGTTTTAAAATGACAAGTTTGGTTGATCATATTGTGAAAAATATAATTCATATGAGACCAAAATTTATATCATCGGAATCAATGAAGAATATTGCATATGTCAGTCAAACAACAAATAAATTTGAAAAAGAAAAAGTCCACATAGGACCTACTCAAGACTATCAATAAAACCATGAGGCCCGATTTGGGCTTCTTGGTCCTTTAGGGGTTAACCCCTAAATGTCTAAAGGTGCCTTTGCGACCAATAGAATACAATCTATTTTGGTTGTATTTGGAATGGTTCCACACCTTTAATGGTTTGAGTTCAAAAGAGAAGTAGAAATTTAGATCAATGTGGTTCTAATGAGTTATTATGATCCCAATTTAGAGTTTCTTGTTGGTAGCAAATCCCAATTATACGACAACGTATACACTATCTCATGGGACGTTTAGGGGTTAAAACCATGAATCCTTAATCCTTTAGAGGTTAATGTCCAAGGTCCCATCTAGTTCAATTTCGCAAGTACCATGTCCCTCTCTATTTTCTCTTGTGGGTATAATCTTAGTCTAGATTTCCCTCACAGAACATGTACAAGGGTACCACCATGTCTCCCAGCGCCCCATTCAAGGCAACAACCTCAGCTTCATGCCGGCCTTGCACTCCCACACAAGCTTCATCAAAGGGCCTCACGTGAGAATCTCCACGTCAGATTCCGAAGGGTCCACGTCACCCTGAACCAACCGCAATATGACACGTGGCAGAAAGTACATAATGAAGTTTCTCATGCTCCCATTTAAGACCGCCGTCCTAAATCACGTTGGAGAGAGAGTCAGTGGCAACACAAGAAGGCTTGGGAGCTCAGTAATATTAACTAATATTAGCATGGACAATGCCAGAATAGCATTAATAATTTTTTTTCTCAGTGACTGCAAATGTTGTGAGCAAATTGAAGTGGTGAGGACGGAGAAAACTGCCTATAAAACTAACTTAGATGGCACAAGAAGGCCTTCTATTGATCATTCCTCAGACCTCTGAATGGGCACCCGGATTAGTGAGATCGATTAGTGAATTTTGCTGCTGATTAGTGCGTTTAGGATGAGTACTAATTCGTCGCTGATGGGGCTCAAAGCTGGATTAGCGTTGCTAATGTTGTTGTGGAGCTTTGGTATCACGGAGGCCGTGAGGCATCAACGTGAGTACTCTTGGCATTTGTAACTAAAAATGGGGCGTCAGTAATCTTATCAAGTCGTGTTAGTGATTCAATTAGTTGATTTGAATGTCGTTAGTGAGAAGTTGCTAAACCGATTATTGCCATTACTGTGAGTCACAGAATTAGTGTGAGACTTTTACACTAATCCTCACGCTAATTTCAGTACATACATCTTAAATGTGCAAGAATTCTCAAATACTCTCAATTACTGTGACGCACATTTTTGTTCTAATATCATAATTAGTGTGACTCATAGTAATGGCAATAATAATTGGTGGTCAGTGAGAAAGAGAGAGAGGACACTCTTGAGGTTTTGAGTTCACTAAATTAAACCATGGTTGTTTGTGCAGGAACTGAAGGAATGTGGGTTTCCAAAGCCCCTCCACCCTCCACAGCTTTTCTTTTAAGACCAGATTCTAGTTTGAAGGTATGTCAATCTATACAATCATACATGAGTTTTTTATTTTGATTTTATAATTATTGGGCTAGCATTTACGGATATGTATTATTTGTGAGCAATAATACTTGAATCTTTGTTAAAATGGCAGTTTCGGTTACTGTAGTGAAGACCTTGGCTTAATATACCCATTTTAGTTTTACAGCTCTAGGCACTTGAGGTCTACTCGACGTTTTCAACGTTGTGTTTGACACTTTGTCTAGTGGTAAGAGAGAATCTTATATACGATGGTATGAATTTGTTTTAAAATACAACAATGTTTGTAGTTAAACATGGCATCATGAGAATACAGAAGGCAAACATACAAGCCAAGATATGTGGCCACTAAAGGCTCCAATTGTCAAAAGTCTAAGATTGAATTATGTATCATAGAACATTAAATGGAATTAAGGATTAGTGTTTTTATTTATTTGTAGGTTGTTGGCAAAGGGGTGCGCCGACTCATTGGCTCGTCGGCACCTGAGTGCGGGCACACGTGTGGAGCTTGCTCGCCCTGTCAAATCCAAGTTGTGAGTTTCGAATGCAGCGAGGCATTGGAGCCTCATGCCGAAGCTTGCCCCTTGGGCTACCTCTGTATTTGCCACGGCCGGTCCTTCCCCATTCCTTGAAGAATCTCTTCCATGGCTCGTCAGAATTTTTTTTATTGTTGGCTTCCAAAAAAGGATTTCAACGCACCAAAGAAAGTGTCATTTGGATATTGTATGCAAAAGTTATGTAGAATCAAAGTTGTTTGTAGTACATGTAAAAGAGTTTCAATAGAAGTAGATATTGATTATGGAGATGATGCCCTAGCGCTTTTGGGTGCCCCCACTTTAGCTCATGGCATCTAAATGGCTTTGAGACATTCTAAAAGCAATATAAGATGGTTTCTTTGTATTTTGGACGTGTTGAATCATAACATTCTATGAGAGTCTTCTACATCACCATGTTCTATAATGATAAGAGTCTTTTATTGTTCCTAAAAAGCCTTACATGAATTGTAAAGAGATATATAGGTTGGAAATTTGATAAGCTTATTTCATACATGAGGTTGTGAGTGATAGGAGTGTAGGACGTTTCCTACTCTAATTATACATGAGTTTGTGGGCAATAGAATGTTTCCTCATCACTACTTCAACTATGAGTGAAATATTAGATTATCATAGAATGTTATGACAAATATGAAAGAAAGAAACTACTAAGGTAATTTACATGTAGGGTCAAAGTAAGACTTAGACTAAACATTTCATAAATGGTGTTTTTTTTAGTGATATCACCTACAAGCACCTGAGAAACGATTCTCTCTAGTAATAAACTACTTAATCCACAAATTTTCAAAGATGTATGACTTACAACTTCTCAACATACTAGTACAATAGTCTAGTTTGGATGAGTTCTTCCATGAAGAACATGTCCCCGTTTTGTCCAAAATAGAAACTGAGTTCATTGTGAGATCTCTAATAGGAGAGCAGGTCCTATGAAAAACATCAACCATGGCTTGAAGAAGTGGCAAACCATCCAACCCATCAAACACGTCCTCTAATCCAAAGCACCTCCTAAAATAAGACTGTTCCTAAGCGACCCTCAATCGTCCAAATAAGCAATTGAGTGTCATTTCCATTCATAGCATAATAGAACAGTATAGTCCCAGGCAATATGTCTTGCAACCCCACTTTCAAACCTCACACTAAAACATTTATCATACTCACTACGACGGTTTGTTGACCATGAAATTTTGCATGTACCACCGCTTGGACATAAAGCATTTTTGGGCCAAATTTGGTACGTTAAAAATGAACGGTTTATGAAATAATGCTAATTTGCTAACCGTTTTAGGCCTCTATTAAAAAAAAAATCATATATGGTACCCAATAGCTACCATGGATCCAAATTTTTGGTAGAAGGTAGAAGTCATAATGAGGAACAATATGGTGTTATAAAAAATAATGGTATTTCTAGGTATTTTTGTGTCCAGTTGCAATTCAAAATTTTAAAAAGAAGGCTAAATTTCAGTTTGATTACAAAATAAAGTAAATGACCTTTTTTTCTCATCTTTTTGTGACACCAAGTTATTCCTTACCATGACATCATAGTATTACAAAAAAGGTGAGAAAAGTAGAAAATTACTTTATTGTATAATTAAACTAAAATTTAGCCTTCTTTTTAAAATTTTGGATTGCAACTGGACACAAAAATACCTAGAAATACCATTATTTTTTATAACACCATATTGTTCCTCATTATGACTTCTACCTTCTACCAAAAATTTGGATCCATGGCAGCTATTGGGTACCATATATGATTTTATTTTTAATAGAGGCCTAAAACGGTTAGCAAATTAGCATTATTTCATAAACCGTTCATTTTTAACGTACCAAATTTGGCCCAAAAATGCTTTATGTCCAAGCGGTGGTACATGCAAAATTTCATGGTCAACAAACCGTCGTAGTGAGTGTGATAAATGTTTTAGTGTGAGGTTTGAAAGTGGGGTTGCAAGACATATTGCCAGGGTCTGTACAATGGAGCACCCCTTTGAAAACTGGATCAAAAAAGAATCTTCACTTTAATACACTTTTCTAAACAATGAAGGAACGTCATCTGTATCCCATGAACTTTGGGACTACCGGGTCATTACCATGTATACTGTTAAGATCAACAGCTCCTGCTGATTATTCAATTAATGTCCCAAATTAATACAAATATTCAATGTGATTCAAAGGATATTCTCAAAGTTTCTCTTTTTCACCATAGAAAATACATTATTAAAAAGTAGGGCATCACTTTTTGTAATTATTTTTTGCCAACCCTGACACGCAAGAACAATACTTAGTTTCTAAATGTAACTGACTGTGGTCCGATTGCAAAAGGATGTTGGCTCCCATTGCTCTATTATGCTATGTTATTAATCTTAATCTTAGTGGTTGAAAGAAAATTCTATTATGTATTTTGCAGCTCCCCCCAAATCATGTTACACAATTCCTATACACTGGCTCCCACAGCTTGTTTTCTGCAATCTAACATAGTGAATGGTAAAAATACAACACAATCACGGCGGTCACAACTGAAGCAGCAAAAGAAAAGGTCGTTGCGTGTTATGGCTTGACAAGGTGAAGTATGAGAACATCGTTCAGATATTATACATGGAGTCTAGTGGAAGAACCACCATTGCCCAAACAACAGTAGTCCACTCTTCAAGTTGTGTCACCAAACCAGCGGAAGCTCTTTGCGGTCCCAAAGGCTTTTATAGTTTTTCCTGGCTTCTCACTTCAATAGAAACCCTAAGTAGACAACTTCTATTAGAGACGTTCAAAATTTAAACCTTCACCTTCTCAAGTAAACTTAACTCATCATGATGTCTCTAAAACAGTTCCTAGTACAAAATACACAAGACCAACCGCAAATTCTTGGAAGTCCTTTTAACATCAACAACCCAAGAAGCTGGTCCCACTAGGAGGCTTTCCCTCAACCTACCAACCTACCTACCTGAATAACATGTTCTAGAAACATACAGCTCATGACAAAAGCCCAAAAACCCCTCTTACTATACACAGTGCAGCACCAATGGAAGGGGCAACCAAGGTTATGACAAACGGAAAATCAACTATCTTCTTCGTCCAACTCGACAAAGCTACCTATGCATTTGACCTTAGGTCACTAATTTCACTTTGAGGAGTGCCGGGTAGGCTCTGCTGACCCCCGTTCACCATACCCTGGTTGAGAGAATGCGACTGCGAGAGAACCTGACCTGTTGGTTGTGGCGTGAGCTGCTTTGAAGGGGCTGGAAACGCCTGGTTGAAGATCGGTGGAGCATGACCCCCACTCAGTGCAGACGGTGGAACTTGGCTCATTGTTGATTGCCCTTGAAGCTGCGAAAGTGCTTGCGCATGATTGAGTTGCAGGTGCACCTGATTGCCAGGAAAAGCGGGAGCGACGCCACCAGCACCCCCCGAGTGCGCCTGCGCCTGCGCGGGAGCCGGGATCCCTGGTGATGACATTTGAGCCTGCAACTGACCAGTTTGATTAGAATTTCCAGAATGAGCCTGCGCACTCCCGGATAAATGCAAGGGTCCAGGTGGCTGCATCTGGTTAGTGTATGCTTGCCCTGCTTGTGCTAACCCAAAGTTGCGGGCATCCAGTTGACCCCGCAACTGTGACTGTAAATGGTTTGAGAACTGTGCTAATTTTGACGCGTTTGGGTCTCCATGGACTTGATCTGCAGCACCAGGTTGGAGCTGACTAAGTAGGTGACCTTGCAGTTGAGAAACACCTTGCTGTCCATTTGCCAGTAGAACCTGCCCACCAGAGTGTCTAGCGACCTGCCTGTGCTGTTGTTGCAAATAAGGTATAGACTGGCGAGGGGTGCCTTGCGTGAAATGGTTTATTAGGGTCGTAAGAGACAGTTGGTTGGGATTGTTCGAAAGATAGCCTTCTTGCTGCAATTTTCGCGCACTTGGGAACTCAACCATGCTATCTGTTACACGACAAGAACAAAGCGCTTAGTACCATTTACTATTAGAGACCATCTCAACCTCAATAGCAGGCTGCGACCAAACCAATTGCATAAACAAATAGATAACCACAAAAACACATAATATAATGGAGGAGCATACGTATTGGCCCGAGGCGTGTCTTCCTCTCAAATGAAATCAAGTCCTTCATGCTGTTCACAACTTCAGAAATCTACAATGATAACCAAAAAGACTTGTTAAATAATGGTTTGTACAGCCAAGTATATGGTGTAAACAGTCTTCTGTAACGATAAGAATGAGACGCCACCTGACCTATCAATCAAGAATATACCGTCATGAACCGCAAAAGCAGTCAGTGGCTCAAACTCAAGGACAAGACAGCACCTGCAAGCATCGCACATAGCGTTTCGAAAAGCCAAGATCATTGACCATAGGTGCATCCAACTTTACAGCCAGCTGTCTTGCTGTGGTCATAAACCTGCAGTCACAACCTCATCGATTATCAATTGCTTCACTCTTGAACCCACGAATTGAAAAAATGTATTGAGCTACTAAACAGTAAGAATTCCCTACAAGATACATACACTAATGCCACATGAATCTCAATTGCTGCAAACATTAAAGCGATCATGCAACTGTCAGAATGCCCGCGGGAATTAATAAGACAAGGTACATACGCATTGCAATGTTTAGTCAAATTCTCTACGCTCTTGTTGAAGTCCTCCTGTTCAGCCTCCATCACCAAGTTTTCTAGTTGCTGGGCCTGCTTACACACAATCGCAAGTATAAACAACCAAGTGCACGGACATACTAATTCAAACTCACCTACCAGGAAACCTCTTGTGGCCTCTAATACAACTGCACAATTCGAGGCACCTTACATCAGACATTGAGCAAAGCAACTGAACTACTGTAAGAAGCTGCACCTGCTCTTGGAGATTCTTGCATGGCACTACTTCCTCGTGACTTTTTGTACAGAATTCCCACGCTTGAATCTGAATTATAAGAATACTGCCACGTCAATATATTACGCATTCCAAGCATTAAGACACAGCATTTGGTACATGCTTCACAAAAGCAGTAAATCATGCATTTCCTCAGTTTTTAGATAACTCCAGATCTGTACATAAAAACTAAGCGAAAAATCGGTTCCACTTGACAAGCCTACAATATACGTTAAATACCTTATACGATGGACTGAATGTCACTCGGAGAGTTCCATATCTGACCACCTGCCAAGCCACGTCGAAAATTGAATCAGTGTTCCCATTCCGCTCTGAAAAAACTCCTGAACTTACAAGAAAATTTTAAACTTCGGAATCGTACTGATGAACAAGCTTATGGGGTACAGGACGGTGAAATGTTTTATTATCATCAATTAACTTCAAAGTATTCAAAAATCATTTCTAAATAAAATACGACCACCTTCAAATCAAGCAACTGAAAGAATAGATTTAATAGATTCGTATTATATTTCGACAGATGCTCAGCACCACGTACCCTCAATTCAGCAAATATTGATTCGTGTACTGCCCCAGAGTACTCGAGCACCATTTTCCCAGAGGGTAGAACATACCTAACCATCAAGATACATTCATAAATAAGAAATGAGAAGGTATTCCATATCGAGGTTAGATCCTAGATAAAACAGTCAGAACTTGAAGGACCAAAGGCCTCACCGCGCCCACATTGCCAATGAGATGAATTTTCTGCAGAAAATGATCAACACAACAAGGCCCAAATAGAGAGAGAGAGGAGGAGATGGGACATACTCTTCAGCCAGATCTAGAAATAGGAGCTCGTCCAGCAGACCACTATCGTATTTAATTTTAAACAGCCGAGGCAGAACATCTGTGCAGGATTCTGTTCACATAAAAAGCACAAATGTCAGTTCTATACAGATAACTACCTCATTCCTATCATCTACATATCGATTAACACTACAATGTACTGCCTTTTAACCTTGCCCACAACGCAAAAATACAACCTAAGACGACGTCGAAAGTACTTACCAAAACCTCGTCCTGGTTGAACGCCACAGAGATTACAAAACCAAAACTCCTGCAGTATCCACAGGTATGGTAAGACAACAGGACCATGCAAACCACAGGCAGAGTAACGGTCAATAAAATGGTAAAACTACCCCGACCTAGCAAAAGTTGTGTTTGCTCGACTGAACTATATTATACCAGCCACATGCCAATAAATCTATAAAACAAGCACTGTACACATCAAATTCACACAATAAATAAGCATTCTTCGTAACATCAAATAGTACCATGGGAAAGAGGCCCTGAGCATGCCGACCAATAGGAGAAGTATTGTAACTGCTTAAGCACCAGCGCTTTAAAGCTCCGGGTTCGAAAAACGTGTGTACGAGCCTTTGCCAAAAAGTGATGTTGTTATCCTGCAAGGAAATTCACAAGCGTCAGAAGTGAGAAACTAAGACTAGTACATAATATTGAGACAATGAACATGTAAGGGAGCCTTTGAACACTAGGAATTTCTACAAATCAAGCCAACAATCAAAGAGCGAGCAATCAACACTGTGTCAACATTCAGATAAACTAGCTCTCTTTACTACCGAAACTTGAACACTTACAGGGGGACGATTTCTTTGCTCTTGAATATACAGCATGATTGTATGATTACATTCTGAAACAACGGCTGGTAGCATACGACTTCTGTACCCGTTATCCAGGTTTCCGCCTTTCAATCCTGAACCTTGAATAAGGTGGCGATTGACGAGTTTCTGTCCTTGTAAAAGCTGATTTGACATTCTAGGCTGCATACAGCCACACGGTCATCGCCACAGCATAAGAACATATTGATTCTATACATTAGTGAATAACACACCGGACATATATTGAAGAGACAACAGTTGAAAAACGCTGAACTGACTCTTCAACACACTAATTAAAGACCTCCCCTGATGCATACAGACTACCTAGGCGATTATCTTGATGACCACATAATGCTCACCTGGAATGCTTGTGATTGGACTGACTGAAACTGTTGTTGCTGCCCTGAGTGAAACAATAGCTGCTGTTGAGGACCAACTCCTTGTTGTACTTGGCGAGCTTGCAGGATAGCTGCTTGATTGGCTGCCGCCTGTTGCAGAGCCGCTTGCTGGTTGGCTGCCTGCGCCTGTGCATGTGCTTGTGACATTGCTTGAGCTTGAGCCTGGGCTTGTGCTTGTGCCTGCGCTTGAGCTTGTGCCTGTGCCAGTGCTTGAGCCTGTGCTTGGGTTTGGGCTTGAGCTTGGGCTCGAAGTTGGGCCTGAGCCTGCTGAATTTGCTGATCACATGCAATATTTTCAAAGCTCAGAAACTTTAAATAAAAGCCACAGTAAACAACAAAGATAACCAAATCTCAAATAAACGCCACAAATAGCTTTCTAACAAACAATGAAGAACAAGAAACAGAGTACCTACTCCTTGAGATGGCACTAAAATCCCAGTAAACAAAAACAAAAACAGGAAAACCAGAACGCGATGCACCCTCACGTGAACATTCTAGAATGTTCCCAAAGCGATTGTACAACTATTGACCACTCCTACAGATCAAAGCTAAGGATATGACTGCTGCCATTGGATCTAGAGAACTATTTTCAGTATCGACATCCAGGGAATACAGACCTGAGCCTGGTAGAGTGACATTTGATTTCCTGGTGCCAATTGCAAAGGGGATTGTTGACGCTGGAAATGAGCCAAATGATTCGCATTGCCCTGCCCTGCAAAATTAGGTTGCTGTGAAATACCACCCAGAGACTGAGGACCCCCTTGGAAATTCCCTCCTTGCATCAAACCCAAGCTCCGAAGGGACTGAAGAGACTGCTGGCCTTGTAAATTATTCTGCTGTGTGATCTGCTGTGTGATCTGCTGGGTCCCTTGAAAATTAGACTGTGCACGACTCTGCCCTTGCTGCCCGCGCTCTTGGCTAGATTGCGGTACATTAGCTTGCCCTGTCCCACAAATTATACACAACGAGAGCATCAGAACCAGTATGCTGGCCAATTCAAACAAAACTCAGTTATCACTTGGTAGAGGCTGTACCATTACTGTAAGCTGGATGTGGACTGCTTATTTCTCCAGCCTGATAACCTCCAGACTGGGTCATTCCGACCAGTTGATGGGCAACGCTACGATTAGCTTTGTTATCTCCAGAAAGCCCAGAGTGCTGGCTGCTTGTTGGAGCCCCATCAAAACCTGATAATTGGTTAGAGGATGACGGTCCATGAAAACTTCCTTCTTGATAAGCAGAATCTTGAGAGGATCTAAGTAGAGCCGCTTGGGTCAATGACTCCTGTGCGTATTCTGATTTCACTCGCTCCATGCCCGTGTACTCAGTCTTCACGCGCTTTGAATCAGGATATTCAGATTTCTGTGCGTATTCGGATTTCACTGCAGTAATATCCACTGCCTGCAGGTCACCCTGTGGACCACGCATCGGCACCTGAGGCGACCGAGGGGTCGTACCCTCATTAGAATAAGACTGCAACGGATCTCGGCTCACCCCTTGAGAGCCCCCGGAATGTTGACTCGTACTCAAACCTGCTTGGTATTGATGAGTACCCATTGCCTGCATGACTTGTGAACCAGGAGCAACTACCCTCCCGTCATACACAAACTGCTGTTTAGACTGGTGTACTACAGGACCTTGACCTTGAGGACTTTGGAGAACTTGTGCCTGCTGAGTATTGGGAGTCCCCGGCCCTGCGATCGTTGTGCCCGACCACTCATCTGCTGGAATTAACCCACTGTTGATCATCGGCTTGGGAGGCATAGACTGTGATTGTGAGGGGGGGATGAGAGTGGCAGAACCCACATTGCGGCCAAAGGAGTTGTGAGAATTTGAATCAAAAAAGGGAGATGAAAACTCGGAAGTGATGGTTGAAGAGAAGGAGGGGTTTATGGTGCTCAGATCAATGGATGCTGATGGGCTAGGGTGGGAGAGAGGAGAAAGCAGATTCTCGCCGTTATTGGTAACCTGAGAGCCATACTGTTGTAAAGGATGTGGAGAACGAGAGGCACCCACGTGTTGACGCATATCCATAGCTGCCGGACCATTGTACCTAGCCATTCTTTCCTATCAAGCTCACGACATGACCCCTCCTTCGTGGAAGCTATGAAATTGGTACTTGAGATACTCTGCTCTTCTTTTCCTATACAGACACCTCTGGGCTTTGATCCGGTGATTCGAAGTCATGCTCAGGAATAAAACCTACCTGGAAACTAACACACCATGAAACTACTAAACTACGCTACCTCGTGCCCTCGATCAATAACCCTACTCGGTTGAAACAGTGCCTGAATTTCAACTTTGCGAATCTTACTTGGCAAGCTAACGGAGCCGGACAAATGCATTCCAACGCCGATACTCTCCCACAACTATCCTCCTGTAAGTCCCACCAAGTGTCCATCTCTTCATCTCTATCCCTGTAAACCAGAACCCTCCATTCCAACAAGCGTATTGTTCCTATGGATCGTAATGAAGCATCCACATTTTCCCAAAAAGAAATCCGTTATATTGCCTGCACTCGCCAGGGTACTGAGGCGTCCACCTGACTGCTGCTAAAATCTGCATCACGAACGCAAAAAGGTCAGTCTAAGACACATCAACGACAACCCTAGACCGAAGGGAACTGAATTCGTTGTGAAAAAAATCCCTAAAGCTACTGCGTGCTTGGACTGTCACAACTTCGGGGGCCTAAATGTCAATCTTCAAATAAAAGAGAAAATTAAAGCTCAACATTGTCAACCTGCTCTCAAGAAGCAGCCACTAACTATGAACAACCTAAACTACCAAACCAGGTCGCTCCGGCAAATACGAACGAAGCAATATTGACTACCACGTCTAGTCTACTAAAGTCTACCCTCCTGGTCAGGATACTTTCTCTTCGACCTCTTGGCTAGTATGTGCGAAGTCCTGGACGACCTAGTACTACTAAATAGGTGCAGATTTTCACCCCCTGTTTCTTATGAAACTGACTAAACTAATAAACATTGGCGCCTGCTTCCCTGATCCACTCCAGTGAACGTCTCCAACTAAAACAGGATTTCCTCAAAAAAAACGTTAAACAATAACCCTTGCGTGTAAGATCAGGTTGTGCAAAATCTTGCGTAAATTGAAACTCTCCCTTTGCATTACATCACTAACCCTGACTCAGTAGGAAAAACCAAAACAAGCCACGTACTCCTTCAACAAGCTGAACCTAAAATAGAGTTTCAGAAAGAACACCTACTACCGCCACTGAAGTTCTAAACATCAGATGCAGGCCTCACGTGATATCACGGCCACCGGATTGTCGGTCGCGGATCCTTCAAAAACAAATCTAGCCGCCAGCCGCGGAGCTCAATGATCAAGTAAAGTAACAGCGCACAGTGAGACTCTCTCTCTCTCTCACTCACACAACACCGTTAATCATGATCGACACGAATCGTAGAGAGGTTCCAAGCGAGGCCTAAGACCGAGAACTGACGGAACCAGCCCGCACAGTAAATAAATCCTTTTTCTTTCTTTTTTTAAGTGAAAAAAAGAAAAAAACACTCACACAGTACGCACCGAATCAAGCTCGAAACCACATGTGCCGAGTCCCCGAAATCCCGCAAAACTTAGGGTTCAAATTCTAAGCTCTAAATCAATTCCACTGCAATGAATCTCGAAAAACAAACAACTAGTTGCGAACTGCAAATTGCCTGTCGAGCTCCACGCCATGAATTCTCAAACCGGGCAATCCCGAGCTCAAAATGATCGGGAAAACCAGAGTGATGACGTAGCCATGGTGAGCGCTCTACGCTTAAGCTTGTGAATGGAGGAAAGTAAGTTAACGAAAGAGCTTGGGATCGCCATAGCCGTGGTATGGAAGCAATGGAGTTGCCCGTTCAGTGATGAGCCGGGAGTGAAGGGGGGGCCGCGGGCTGCCGCAAACGTGCGGGAGGGAGGGGGAGGAAAGGGACGGGAAGGCGGGCGGGGCGGCCGGGTCTGCGGCTGCCGACGCTGCCTCGGGTGCCTCGCCCAGCGAAACGGCGGGCGTGACGGGGAGGGTCGCCCGGTGAACGCTCAGGCGGCTGGGACGCTGACTAAGCGGTGCACCCGGCGGTTGCGGGGGCCTGCGTCATTGACCGGCTGACATGTGGGCACGACGGCGGCGTTTCGTGTGAACGGGGCCGTTCTATCCGTCTACTGTACGAAGTTCGGTACTGTATTGCGGGCAGTGGATGGATGGGTGTGGTTCCCGAGGGAATTTTCATTCATCTACTAAAGTCGGGAGCTAGATAAATAGAAACTCCGGACCTCTTTTGAGGTCAGTATAATATTGTATATGTTTGTAATGTTAATGACCCAATGTTCATGTCTGGGAGCCCAATACCATTTAGTTGCATCTCACATGTGATAAGTTTTTTGTTCTTTGTGTATCACCAAAAGAAAAGTAACGTTGTTAGCATGAATGAAGAGTTTTTGGAATAGGTATTAAGAGTAGCATGAGCAATCTTTCGTGGCCTAATTGACTGACGAAGACTCTTTGGAATAAGCATTAAAGGTAGCACGAGTGGATTAGGTCTTCGTGGTGGCCTAGTTGATAGGACAAGGAGATTTTGGGTAGGCATTAAAAGTAGTTTGAGAGGACTATCCGTCTACTATACGAAGTTCGGTATTGTATTGCGGGCAATGGATGGATGGGTGTGGTTCCCGAGGAAATTTTCATTAATCTACTAAAGTCATGAGTTAAATAGATAGAAACTCCGGACCTCTTTTGAGGCCGGCATGAATAAAGTATATGTTTGTAATGTTAATGACTTTGTGCCCAGGCTTGGGAGTTCAATGCCGTTTAGTTGCGGCTCACGTGTAATAAGTTTCTAGTTTTTTGTGTATTACCAAAAGAAAAGTAACGTTGCTAGCATGAATGAAGAGTTCTTAGAATAGGTGTTAAGGGTAGCATGAGCAAACTAGGTCTTTGTGGCCTAATTGATAGTGACGAAGACTTTTTGGAATAAACAATAAAGGTAGCATGAGTAGATTAGGTCCTCGTGGTGGCCGAGTTGGCAGTACAAGGAAATTTTGGAATAGGCATTAAAAGTAGTTTGAGCAAACTAGGTCCCCATGTCTTAATTGCTAAGACGAAGAGTTTTGGAATAGACATTAAGAGTTGCATGAGTGGACTAGGTCTTTGTAGTCTAGTTAGCAACACTTCACCCAACACTTCCTCTAGTACTGCTCTCAACACTTCCTCCATCGCATCCTTCAACCATAACTTCCTCTAGTACTACTCCCAACACTTCATCCATCGCATCCTTCAACCATCACTTCCTCTAATACTGCTCCCAACACTTCCTCCATCGCATCCTTCGACCATCACTTCCTCTAGTACTGCTCCCAACACTTCCTCCATCGCATCCTTCAATCATCACTTCCTCTAGTACTGCTCCCAACACTTCCTCCATCGCATCCTTCAACCATCACTTCCTTTAGTACTGCTCCCAACACTTCTTCCATCGCATCCTTCAACATAATCTTCATTCACGTTGGTTACCCGGGCTACAGTTACTCGTCTATTTTTAGAATATGTTCAATATGTTTTGAAGATACTTCAACCCACAAAAAAATATAGTTTAGAAGTGCAATGATTCGATCTTACAATAGTTAGTGTGTTGGCACTTTTTTAACATTTACTTACATTAATTGCAATATTTTTTGAATATATGACACACCTAAATTGCTCTTAAAAATTCATAAACAATTACCTAAAACGTTCTAAACTACGTAAAAAAAATGTTATTTCTTGTAGTGCAAATATTTAACACCAAAGGCCGTCACTGGAAAATATACTTTTGACAAGTTTGCGAATTTTTATTTATTTCAAATTTAAATACTCGTACCTTTTTAATCTGAGTACACTAAAATTGTCATATAATATTCGCAATGGTAATAAAGATGCCATTTGTTCCAAAAAATAATAATAAAAAATCGCCATATATTGTGAATGGATACATTCATCCATTTAGACAAATTCTCATTTGCTTGAACAATGTTTAATCCATTTGAACAAATTTTCATCAAATTTTGAATGAATTTTACCATACTATTTTGAAAAAATTATTATAAGTGTGGCCGTTCAAAAATATTGTAGGCCACAGTATATGGTTATTACATTGTAGTCAAATGTCATAATGTATTTTCATACATTCTCCTAGTAGTATAGTACAAGATCTCATGATTAGAATTGGATAATTTTATTTTTATTTATTTTTACCTTATTGCACTAGAAATAGTTGGTTTAAATGATTTTTGGAATAAACATTTTATGATCACTTCTCTAGGGATTAAAGAGACATTTGAATTATAAAAAAAAACCTCTTCACGTTTGTATACAACAAAAATATGATATTGAAAGTACATATGTAGATAATCTTGGATAAGGTAACTCTATTCATTATGTTTTGGTGGGAAAACAAAGGATGTGATACTAGAGAAGGTGATATTAAAAATGCATAGGCGTATTAGGTGGGTGCGGGTAATTCTATACATCCACAATCAGTAAATGGATGAAATTGAACCACTGGATGGATGTTGTCGTTTGTGCACGTGCAGGCTCATCCACGATTATTCCATCGTCAGAAGGTACACGCAAGCATGACTCATGGGGAGGAATTAAGTTAGATACTGATCAAGCTGGGATTTGAAAATGGATGAATGAAATTCTGCATCTGGATGCCCCATTCGTTCACATATCTGGAGCCTGCTCGCAGATTTAAAAACTGGGACAATTTTCCATATCCTGCATGGTTGCCATAAGTTTAACCCTTAACCCCTTAACGTACCAGGGTGTCCCTGGAATTGACAATTTGAGAAAAAACATTATAAACTACCATTTAGAAGAATATTCTGGAATTGATATACACATGAAAGTTCTAGATCTTGAATTTTAGATTCCATCCGTACGGTTCGATTCACTAATACAATCACCAATATTTAATTATAAAATTTGAAAGTTAAAATTAAAAATTCCTTCTAAATTCGATTACAAACTAAATTTCAATATTTTTTGAGTAAATTTTTTTGGAATGAGTTTGAAATGAGATACTCTTAACTGTGGTGATACTTTGAAATTTTTGTGTTTCTTAAATTTATGACCTCATTTTTCACGATTCCACTTTGAACTAGAGTCAATGCAATTTTGGCTTGGTCAACGACTTGATATACTTCTACATTTGCAATTTTGGCTTGGTCAACGACTTGACATACTTCTACATTTGCAATTTTAGAAAAATATGTACTCTAGTATGACTAAATCCAGCCATTAGATAGGACAACAACTTGGTGAAGAATCTCCAAAAAATTGGATGAGTATCATCCAAACGTTGATGAGAACGTGAGAAGGCTTTGAAATCATTCGTCGTCCAGTTTCTGGACGCTGTGACGTTTAGGGGTTAACCCTTTAGTGCCCAGGGTACTGTAGCAGGGAGCACTGGATTTCAGTGGTTTTTTCCCACTGTGATTGAGACTACCTAAAATAGAATGGATTAAATTAGAAAGTAGCCGTACAATTTTATTCTCAACTGGAGAGCACACATTTTATTAAAATTTGAGAATCATCCAATGGTGGGATTGGAAGATTATAGTATGTATTTGAACTGTATAATGCACGCTCAAAAATGAGATTTTGGGGGGTGTGTGACTTCAAAGTTAAATAGAATTTGGGTTAAATTTTCAAAATTAAAAGTAAAGAAGTTCAGCTATGTCCTATGTCAACACCTCTCCGTTGCAATCTTTCATGTCAAGAATAGACTCACACATAATTATTGTGAATTTTATAAGTGAAAGTGACTTATCCATATACGGTTAGGAAAAAAAATTATACGTTGAAAATTGACAGGGGTGGGTACATTAGTCAAGATCGGATTACACACACTAATGGAAGATGAAGAAGATGACACGATTCAAAAAAATAAAACAAGATAACAAACTTCCAAACACAAGAAATACTGCATAATACATGTGTTGTATTTTCGCGTTTTGATGATAGGTATTTTGATAGTTGTACAATTCCAAATTGAAATATTTTTTGTCTGGAAGGTGTGTAATGTATATGGCATAATCTGAACTTCAAAACTGAAGTTCCAATTCTTCACGGATTCTCTTCTATTTGCATTCCGAACGTCGCAGTGACCATAATGTGGTCTGCTGGGCACTAAAGGGTTAAACGTCAAAGCAAGCCCCACGGGCTTGGTATAAAGGAATAATTGGAGAAAAAAGTTTCATTTTTCAACCAATCAAGCGAGACTTGTTGCATTGGAAAGCTACTTAAAAAGCGTTGTAGATTCCAAATTTTCGCCTCATTTGAGAGATTGTGGAATCGTTGGTAAGCAATCAAAGTTATCAAATTGAACAAGTTTTGAGGTTGGAGTAGCTGAAGTTCAGCAGTGCCGCAGTGCTACAGTGCTAGCCAGCAGTGCACTGCAAAGCCGTTTTTTCAAAAATAAAATTAAAAAAATAGATTCTTTCCGGGCTGCCCCATCCAAGCCCTCTTGACTTTTAAGGGTTAACATGACATTTGGGGCTGCTTCACACTATGGTCGAAGGTGAAGAGGCCGTCAATTTCCACCAATCAAATTGCAAGAAACCATGAATTCGGTCTCTCGACCCTTCACATTAGATGCCAAAATCCAACGGTCGTTTACTTTTTGACCAAGGTGACGGTCTCTCGAAAGGAAGTTTGGGTCGAACGAGAATGGAAACCCAAACTATAGTCGAGTGGCCGTCGATTTCTTTTCATAAAAAATGAAAACTATATTTTATTGCCTATTTTCAGTATATATTTTTGGACTTTCAACAAAGTTTGGACTCTCAATTCCACGGCCTCTCAACTTGGATGGCCATAGTGTGAAGCGGTCCTCAGTAGCATGCACTGCCTTGGTTTTATAGTAAATGGTGTGGAATATTCAACATTCAACACTACTTCATCAGTAACTAAGTGGATAGGTGGAGGCTCAAGGTGATCAGAAGAGTGCATGAAGGTTTGTTGAATGTTGTGGTAGCCTTGCCTTGTTTTTGAAGAGAATGTGCAACATATTATGAATTATAGTTCGGGAACAATTAGTAATTGCCCATGTTTTCTTACAAATAGAGGTTTTGAAAAACTAGAAGGGAAGGTAATCATGCATGGTCTTTACTCACACATCCCCACATGTCCCTCGCTTTTAAAGAGAGCAATATTATAAGTAGTAATACTCTAATCCAAGAACATTATGGTGCATGGCTAACCAATAGAAAATGGGCAACATGAAAAAAAAATTCCTTGAACATAGGATCACTTCTTTTGTCCCTCAATTGAGAATGGATTCGACCTTCTTGCTGCCTTTCCCACCTTCCTCAGTCTCTGAAAAATGAAAAATGAAAGGCTGCACTTAATGCAATACATGCATGGATATCATATGTTGCATTACAAATCACTAGATGAATGGAAAGGCAGAGTAGCATTCAATGCTACTGAATGTTATGAAGTCCTGCTAATTATTTTCCACTCTAAGGGTTTTCGTGATGTACGTAGTTTTCGCATGATCAATCCAAAGGCCTCTTTACACTAGGGTCCAGGTCCGATGAGAATTGGACTTGACTCCATGAGAATTGGACCACTTATTGGACTCGAGAAACTCATCTTTGGACTTAAAAGTTGAATGAAATAAGGATATGTGAATTAGACCCGGATCTTAGTGTAAAGCCCATGGGCCCAATTTGGAAGATTTTAAAATTGAACATAATTTTAATCGGATCCAAACCCAAGTGTAAAGTCCCTAGGTCCAATAGTGGGTTCAATTTTTAATTGGACCCAAACCCTAGTGTAAAGCCCATTGAGGTCCAATGCTTGGGTCCAAAACTCTCTCCAAAACCATTCCTTTTAGGTGCCACATAATTGTGGAACTTGGATGAGTTTCTTGGTCATGAACCCTAAAGTCCTTGTAAAGCCCTAGGGTCCAATTTTCAGCTCTCAACTAATAGGATTGCACATAAGGATTGTTTGCTTTTTAGGTTTTTTTGAACCGTGACCCTAATGTAAATTGGCTCTAACACATTGAGGGTCCCCAATTTGAATGTGGGTGAAAACATGAGAATCTTGATGATAAGATCTCTACTCTTCTACCATATATAATGTGGATATTAGATTAGGGTGTAGTAAGAAAAGAAGACACTTTATTTATAACGGCTATAAGGATTTTGTTTTTTTCCTTGGGTAACCATAATATTCTTGCCTTATAGCATGATCTCCAACGAGAGTTTCGCTATTGGCATGTAGATGGGGCGAAAGTCAGGCCAACCACGACATGATTGAATTTTTTCAAGATTTTTGACTGATCTTCCATTCTTTCACCTGCCACTAGGAGCCACATCACCATTTGGTTGTTCGAGTGTGGATGGGGCAAAAGCCACGCCAACCACGGGCCGCGTCAAAGGGATAAACTAAGGGCACGGATGATGGTCGATGGCACGACCCTTTTTAAAGACAAAATTAGATATGCTCTCAAGGGCACAAATAGTGAAATCTACTTTGGTATTTTCTCTTAGAAATAGACTCTATGTCTTTTATAATATTCAATAATCAATATTTAGGAGGGCTAGTATTTATTGATTCATAGAAGTAGTCAATAACTAGTAATAGTTTGTTTAATCATAGAGTATGTTGTTTTGTATTTCTCACAAAGGTCACCTTTTAAATTGGAGTTTGATTGTGAAAGGTCAATGAGTCTTAGATTGAAGGCCCAAGTTTGAACCGGCTTGTGTGGCTATTATTTATTTGTTTAGGTATAGTCTTTGTTCTAAACTTCTTGTCTCCTTTTTTGGATTAAAAAAATTTGAGTTATAGTATTAGTTGTTTATTTTCTATTTCCCTCTTTGCAAGTATAACCGTAGTCTATCCCCGTATTAGGCAAAAAAATTAATTATTTTATCCTATATTCTATGACGTTCAAAAATTCAATCAAAGATTTGTGCATAGAATCTCATAAATTTAGAAACTACAGTGCCTAAAATCTTTAAAATCACATCATGCATGTGAAAAAGTAAAGGCAATTAGGGTGTTAAGAATGATTCAAGATTTTTCTTGAGCCGTTGTAAGCTACAATGAATGAATGATTTGCAATGGTTTTTCTATATCAATGCCTAAAACTTTCAAAATTACTCATAAATAATGCCGGAATTTTTAAAAGATTTCCTATAGATTTGTTTAAAATTCCAGACGCATTAAAATAATTATCGGGCATTTTTCCCCATCCTAGAGGTAGATTACATCATATGTATGGGGTATTTAATTTAATTTGGTGTATTTCTTGTCGTGGTTTTATTATATAGGTTTTGTTTAGTTGTAGGTGGACTATTTAATAAAATTGTTTGGGTATACATCCTATATTGTGTCGTTGCTCTAGCTCTACTTCTGACAGTCAGTGGTAGAGCCACACTCTATGTGTTACAATTTCTAGTAAAGAATCTATCATTGGAATGTGTGAATTTTACAAATTGTAGTATGATTATGTTGGAATTAGGTTATGTTGTTGGGGGGTTGCCTTTTTGGGTGGTTTAAGTTTGTACGTCCTCTTCATAACATGGACTACCGGTATTTGTGGCATCTGTAAGAATCGCCATACGTGTCATTAATTTACTAATTTATTGCTTTTGATAGGTGAAATGGTGGGTTTACATATCTATGTCCTTTGTGTTGCAGTTGAATGAAGTGTGTAAATATTTTATTGGCATAATGTTTTTCTTGTTGTTGTATGTGGTATTTTGATGTATTGTGAGGTTATATAGTAACAAGGGTTTCGTTAAAAGTGCCTATTGAAATGTGCACTATTTTTTGGGATTATTTTTGAATATTTTAATCACAAATTTTGGTATGTATAAGCAATAATATTGTACTTTGGCTAGAGTTTTTCCATATATATTTTGATAAATCTTAAGGGGTGAGGCACATGCCACACCCCTCATGATGATATTTTTCTTACTAGGATAATTATAATATGATCATATTTTCAATGAAATTTATAAATTTCCAAAAAATTGTTCATGTGAACTTTTACATATTGAATTGCACTTCTAACAAAACCCTTGTTTAGTGTAATATTAGGTTTTTTGTATGAAAACGTTTTTATGGTTTTATGTTCACAATGTTGAAAAATTGAGTTGAGATTTATATGTATATTTGTGTGTGTTTATGTATATATGATAATAATCTATACATTATGATAGGTTGTTTGTTTTGTTTGGTTTTGTTACGTTGAGATCTCCCAAATCTTGCGTTCGCCGGCTGTGTTGTTAGTACTGTCAGAAAGTTCTCGACGAGGAAGGATGCACTAAGGTTATTCTGTGGCTTTTGGACCTATGGTGTGAATGTTGTGAATTTTCAATCCAACTGCGTCACTATAATTTGAATTGAATTATGAATAGATTATTCTAAAAGCAAAAACTAAAGTATAGGGAATATGGGAATACGGAGAGCACAAGAACGCATGGGAATACATGGAATATAGAAGACATGTGGAACACGGGAAACATTTGGGCCAACGGCACAAGGCCACATTAGTAGTAATTATTTTTAATAGGTATTGGAGGGTATAGTGTATTTTTTGGTTTTGTGTTTGTAGAATTCGAATTTGTAGTTTGGATGTTAGTAGTGATGTAGTATTATCTTTGAAATTATATGTTTGTACGTGGGCTCTGCATAGTTGTAGGTAATTTTGGTTACAATTATATGGTTGACATTAAGCATTAAAACATGTTGTTTGTTTGTTTTGTTTTGTTGAGATCTCTATAAACGTGTGATTGCTAACCTTGTTCTTAATGCCGCTAGAAAGGTCTTGAAGAAGAAGGGTGCACAAAGTTTGTTTCATCACGTTTTGACCTATGGTGTGAAACTTATAAATTTTTAAAGAATTTTTGTCATGAAAATTAACTAATAATGAAAAATGGAATATGGGTTTTCTAATGTCATTCTTGGCATCATTAGAAAGCTCTTAACGAGTAGGGGTACACAAAAGAACATATGGTGTGAAAGTTATGGATTTTAATCAAATTTTGTCACACTAACTTATAGATAAATTATTCTAAAAACAAATTGAAACAAAAGCAAAAGCATGGAGAACACATGCAAACACATAGAACATACAAGTACACATAAATCGCACGGGTACATGGGAACATGGATGACATGTCAAAAACGTGGAGTATTTGGGCCAATGGTAAAGGACTACACCAGTAATAGATATATAAAAATATTGTATTGTGTCTTTAATCATATTTGTTTACACACTATATTTTATTTTTTGAATTCCTTTGGTGTAATGAATGTATTATCATCTTCGTCACTATAGTGTCCATCCTCGAAAGGGGAGAGTAGTATTGTCTGAATTTCCCCTTGTCCGGTGGGCATCGGGTCATTGGCATTACGAACGGACACTTCATTCACGCCGGCCCCTTGCTAAAAAGGGACCGGAGTTTCTATGTATCTATTTGTTACCATCTTCTTTTGTCATTTGATGTAGAGTGTGTTATGCTATGGGAAAGCATCTAGTTGATGTTGTTGATATTTTAGTCAGTTTGTGTTTACATTCTATAGTTTGTTTATATTTTTTCTTTCCATGAGTTATGAATATTTGAGATTTTGCTTATAGATTCCCCAAAGGTTGTTTACTTTGTAACTTTTTGAAATGTTGTACGTTACTCAACTTTAAATCTACTTTTAGTCCTACCCACGGGAATGTAGAACCTCAGAAATGGGGAAGCCACGAGAATAGGAAAGTCACAAAACTGGGAAACCACAACTACGAAAATGGGGAAGCCACAGAAATGAAGAAGCCACAAAATAGGGAAGCCACGGAAATAGGGAAGCCACGGAAATGGGAAAACACAGAAATTGTTAGAAACCATGAAAATGGGGAAGCCACGAAAATAGGGAAACCACAGAAATGAGGAAGCCACAAAATAGGGAAACCATGGAAATAGGGAAGCCACGGAAATGGGGAACCACGGCAATGGTTAAAACCATGAAAAATGTGAAAGCCACGGAAATAGGGAATCCACAGAAATGAGGAATCCTCGGAAAACGGGGAAGCCACGGAAATGGGGAACTCACAAGAATGAAGAATAAGTTGACTTCTTGGATGAATTATTGGATGAATTATTGTCATCCAAGACTACTAGTAGGTGCTTTGTGACGTACGTGCCTGCCAGGTAGATGGATGAGGAGCAACTTACAAGTGGATCAATTTTCTAAAGCCGAATTTCCTATACAAAAGGCTTCAATTTTCTAATGCCAAGCCTCTTTTCTCCTCTTTTCAGTACAGCTTTACACCACGCAGGGAAATTACATTCATAACATTCAGTAGCCTCTGTAGATGCTGCCTTCCCCTAACACAATGATGCGGAATATCCCACATTATTTCATCTCCCAATGAAATGATGTGGGATATTCCACGTCACATTAGTAACTATGGGGGCACGTGGCATTAAGCAAGAGCAATCAATCATGTTGAACTGTAATCCAAAGCACTCACTCAATCACACTCAACAATGTTTTGTAATTGTTTATTTGGTTCAATAGTCCATTTAATTACAAATCACTTGTCATTCCATATATAGAGGTGGATGAAACTAAAAGGGAGTCTCTTGAAAGGCTACTAAATGTTAAATTCCATAATATTCAGTATGCCTTTTCATCCATTTACTGATTTGTAATGCATCATGTGATTTCTATCCATGTAGTGCAATAAAGTGTAACCCTTTATTTCTCATTCTTCACAGAGTGGGGAAGGAAGCAAGGTCATAAACCATTGTCAATGGAGACACAAAAGAAGTCGCGCAGTGTTCAAGATATATTTTTTTATTAATGTTGCCCGTTTTCTATTGGTTAGCTATGCACTATAACATTTTTGGGTTAAAACTATTATTACTTATAATGTTGCTCTATTTGAAAGTGAGGGACATGTGAGGATGTGTCAGCCAAAAGACCGTGTATGGTTACCTTCCCTTCTAGTTTTCCAAAATCTCCATCTATAAAAAAACACGCTTAGCTACTAATTGTTATTGGTTGATAATGCAGGATATTGTTATTGATTGAATCGCCTATTGTTTGGTTGGTTTTTTTTTACTGATACAATAATTTTCCTTGGAATTGGAGTGAAAGATAATACTTATCATTATATAAGGGAATTTAGTAGGAGTTAACCCTTTAAAGACCATAAGGCTCCAAATGGCTTCCAAAACAAGAAAGTGAGGAAATTCAAGTTCTTAGGCTTTGAATCGTAGAATGAGCATCAAAAAGACCATGAATCTTTTGAGAGTTGAATTTGTAAGTTCTTTTTGATCGGAAATTCATGCGATTCTTGGTGATGTAAGTCTTCTTTAATTTCAAAGGTGCCGATAGTCAAAATTACCCCACATCAACAGGGAATGGAGCTTTTTACAAGGGCTAGTAAAAAAAACATTAATCCCTTGATTTGACAGTTTGACGAAAATCATCATAAACTACTATTTAGGATAATATTTTGGAATTGATATACAAATGAAAGTTCTAGACTTTGAATTTTAGATTCCATTTGTATGGTTTCTTCTTAGTTCCCATACATCTCTATTATGTCTTTTGGTTCTAAAGGCATGTATGTGGTGTTGATTACATTTTAGAAGTAAATGTAATATACACATAATATGAATGTTGAATGTGCATCACAAGCAATTTTTTTACTTGAGCTTAGTTCTTTAAAAGGTTGAATACTTGTTTACAATACTAAACAAAGCTTTTAAACCCTATGGGACCCTAGCTTTTAAGGGCTTAAAATCATCATCACTTTATATGTGTTGTAGGTTTAAATGTAAGTGAGGTATAGAAATTTGAACTATGCAATCTTGTAACATGCATGTTGTAATCATGAGAATCAATTTTGGGGTCATTTGGCCATATATAGATTGCAAGATCATAGCATTTTAATGCTAAAAGAGGATGTTGATATTTTCCTAGCAACACAATTATAGGTGAAATTCGTTTTCAAAATTACTCAAATGAAAAAACTTTGAACTATAAAGTAGTTCAAAATCATTATTTAAACACATTGGTACCAAAAAAGCCTCATGAAAAAAATTATTGTACCCTAAAATGGCCTTGCAATGTCAACCAAAAAGTGACCTACTTAAACCAAAAAGAAAAAAGTGTCCAAACTACACCCGTGCACTAAAATGTCTCTGAAACATTCATAACATAGATTGACATGAAAATTTTACCATGATAACTAGACTTCAAGGGGAATTCAACCCAAAAAGTTTTTTTTTATTGAAAACGGACTTGGGATGAAGGAGATACAAGCCCCCAAAGTTACTGCCATCAAAATTCACAGAACTGTCCAAAAAAAGATACCTATTTTCAAATGATCACCAAAAATTCAATTCATTTAGGATTGATATGAAATTTTTACCACACATTTCATACATCATGCGGGGGTTTTCGCAAAACTTTATTATTTTTGGATACTTTTTGCAAAAGTTACAGCTCTTCGAAGGTAAACGTACCCAAAAAACGTCCAAAATATGGACGTGGGGACGTCGGGACGGTTAGGGGATAACTCAGGGCACAATAAATTGTGATTGAAACTGATGGAGAACACACTTCTTTGTCACACAAAATACAAAACCAACCACGGTAAAAGCAACTTTCACATTACAACACTTTACTCAAAAGAAATAATTGGTGTGGGCCATCGTAAATACCGTGCCCCACAGTAGTAATAATCGGAGATATGAATAGGGAGGATATTCTCCCAAAGGAGACATGAATGACCAGGTTTGCCCCATGGAAGCTCCACTAAACATATTCGTGCCTCATCAAACATGAGAGAGTTAACATTTGTGAAACAAACATGCATCTTTTCAAGATGTAATTAAACACCGAAGAGCAGCGCATTTTATGAACGTTAGCATCAGTAACAAGGAATTGATAATCAGAGCATTTTATGAACGTTAGCATCAGTAACAAGGAATTGATAATCAGAGCATTTTATGAACATTAGCATCAGTAACAAGGAATTGATAATCAGAGCATTTTATGAACATTAGCATCAGTAAAGAGTGAACAGATTCGTAAGAAAAGAGAGTTAACTTTTATGCTGCGATTGAAGAAACATGAGTCTAGTCAAGCTGTAATTAAACACCCAAGAGCATTTTATGAAAGTCAGCATCAATTGATAATCAGAAAGCTGTAATTAAGCACCAAAGAGCATTTTATGAAAGTTAGCATCAATTGATAATCAGAAAGAGTGAGTGAGAATAATGCCGGTGCTTGGGGAGAGTGAGAAAGCAAGGTTGCAGAGGATTTTCGAGTGGAGCAACAGAGGCATAGGGATTCCGGAACCGAACCGATGGAGGGGCAATGAGCAAGCCGCCATTGAAGAAGTGCAGCTGATCCAAAAAAAGTCACTGGGGCGAGGGGCGCTGCGCAAGCAGAAGCGGTGGTTAGACATTCTGGCCAACGAAGTTGTGGAGCGAGAGACAGTTCTCAAAGTCATGCGCGCCGAAGGCCAAGAACAACTGTCCAAAGACAAGCTCAGGTATGGAATACAGTCTGTTACATTTACTACATCGTAATGCCAAAAACCACATTGCCCAAGCCAAAAATCACGTAGCCGCAGCCGAAGACCATGTTGCCAAAGCAGAAGACCACCACATTGCTGAAGCCAAAGACCACATTGTCGAAGCTAAAGACCACGTTGCTGAAGCCAAAGACCACGTTGCTAAAGCCAAAGACCACGTTGCCAAAGCTAAAGACCACGTTGCCGTAGCTAAAGATCATGTTGTCAAAGACCACATTGCCGAGGCTAAAAATCATGTTGTCGAAGACCATGTTGCCGAAGCTAAAGATCATGTTGTCGAAGATCACGTTGCCGAAGCTAAAGATCATGTTGTCGAAGACCATGTTGCCGAAGCTAAAGATCATGTTGTCGAAGACCACGTTGCCGAAGCTAAAGATCATGTTGTCAAAGACTATGTTGCCGAAGCTAAAGATCATGTTGTTGAAGCTGAAGATCACGTTGTTGAAGCGACGTTATGATCATTGGTTCTGGCATTGAATCTTTGGTCATGGCAATGTGGTCTTTGGCTAAGGCAACCTGGTCTTTTGCTTCATCTACATGGTCTCTGGCTTTGGCAATGTGGTCTTTGGCTTCAACAACATGGTTTTCGGCATTATGATCTAGTAAACGTAACAAATTGTATTCCATCACTCAGGCACGAGATTCAAGAGCGAATCAAGCGCATGAAGGAGATTCAGAACAACATCGTCCGGCAAGAGCGGCTGGAGAAGCAGAGCCAAATGGCGGAGCTCGTGGATCCCAGCAAGTGTTGCCAGGCCACCTACAACGCTCAAAGGGAGAAGAACAAAACCACTGGTACCGGTGCCGGTGCGGCCGGCTTGAAGTTGTCGTCCCAGTCCAAGCGCTTGCTGGAACATAACCTGAATACCGCTGACAAGCCACCAATGAATCACCGCCGTTACAAGCACTCCCACAGCCCCCCCAGCTTCCCCAGCTTTCTCCCTCCCAAGGGATCCAGTGGCGTTAAACTTGTGGCACAATCCAAAGAACACCACCATAAGGAAAACCATCACCATCACAAGGAGAATCACCGGCACCATGTTGACAAGAGTGATCTCAAGACATCCAGGCATTACAGGACGAGTGAAAATGAAGTGAAAACCAAATCTGTCTCTAGGCCATAATATCAATAGGAGATAATTGCCGTTAGGAGCTTCCATCCAGTCTCAAGTTTTGACATGATAACTTGCAATTTGACTGTCAAGATTGAGATGGACTAAAAGGTACCTGAAATCACCACGACACCTAAAACCACCAACTTCTATACCCCTCTTTCATTTTAGAAAGAAAATGTAGACTTTCATTACATGACTTATGCATGAATTGCTTAAAAATTAAGTCATGTACCGACAACTTACATTTCCTCTCTAAAATGAAGGAATGGTGTAGAAGTTGGTGGTTTTAGGTTCGTGGTGATTTTAGGACCTATACCTTAGCTAAGTGTTAAGAATAGACAGTGCTTAGGTAAGTAATAACCCTCGACAGCTAAGAATGGCAATGCTTGAAGAAAAGCTAGGTCTGAAAAGCTAGGTCAACCTGAACAATTTTGTTCATGAATGTTAACAGAGAGGTAGTATCGTGTCATACCTGGAGTCGCATTATGTCGACATCAGAAGTGAAAAAATCTATACAAAAGTACACCACTGTTATGTAATCGCTACACTAGAAATCTGGTTGTAATATATATATGCACACACAAATCATATGGCAATCACAGAAAAACTAAGAAAGCGCAAAGATATCTAAGTTGAAAATTGCATTGAATTAGTTCACTTGAATTGGAAGAGTAAAACCATTGGTCTGCTCCTTTATATGTTGGTTAGGAAAAGCAGGATCAGGAGGGTATTTGTCATGTCGGAAAGCTGTATCGCACAATATCCTATCTCTCAAATCTAAGAAGTGGCACTAAATCCTTCAAAATTATACAGGCCTGCTCTTGGGTTTCGTAACTGAACCCTGACTGCTTCTCTGATATTCACCCAATTCCATATTCAGCTGTTTGAAACAGCTTGGATTTCATTGGAAAATGGTTTTAAAGCAGCAATTTGATGTCACTCTCGGCAATATCAGCGCAAGCAAAACCCGCTTGAAGTATACAACGACCCCAAATTCACACTATTGCTACAATACCTTCAGAATTCAATAGAAATCGATATGTCCAGTTAAGGTGACTGGTTGTACTAAGTCGAGACGATTAGCTTCACCGCTTTCCACCATCTGTGGCAGATTGTTGGCGTCCTTAGCTATCATTCCAGAAGCAGTCCAGACCTACAAAAACAATAAACGTTTGCAATACATTACCATGGGATGCCATAGAAAATCTTCATTGTTATCGAATTCGTCTACCCTGTTGACACACAATACTCAAAAATGCAGTCGCAAACTTTTGATCAAATACATTCCAGTGTGAATAAATAGAGGCTTTACAATCAAAGTCGGAAGGTTAAAGCTGTTTTTTTTCTGTACCGTTAAATGAGGCCACTGGTTCAGTGAAGATACTGCACTAGGTGCAAGTTGGACTTCCAGAGCACCCAGGTTCTCGGAGAAGAGGAGAGCAGTTAGCTGCAGTTGGATTTCAGTACCACGTAAAGGAGCAAACGCTGCCACCGCGGCTACTCCATGAGAAGCTTTATGTGCCAAAGTAATATGTGCTGATCCCAAGGACTCTTTCAAATTCTTCTTTGACAGCACGGCTTCCACTTGAGGGTTTTGCATTGACACCTGCAGAGAAGCCAAAATTATATTGTTATTCATAGTTATCCATGCTCATGTTGAAGTCGTGGTTCCTTTTCATGAAAACATTTCCCAACCATTACAAATTCAAATATTGAAATATTTAGACCAAAAGCTAATATTTGCAGAGGCTAAAAAATTCCTTGCAGACGCACCTCTTGCAGAACGTTCAAAACTTCGTCGCTGTTTAGGGCGACAGCAACAAAACTGAATGTTTTGAATGATCGTTCCTCTTTGACAACTGGAACATGCATAGTGAAGTCACCACTTGCAATGGCTGTCAGTTGCTGCTGCACAGTTTCGACTACCGTTTGAAAGGGTACCTATCACAAAAGCAGAGAGGTATGAATGCTCGCAAATTCAAGTGTGATGGCAAGATATACTTGGCGTTGTAAAGGATTCTTCCTATAAAATATTGAAGTTGAAATAACCAGAAAAAACCTCTAAGCAAGATGAGCACTACCTAATACTCCCTCCGTCCCAAAGTTATTGTCATGTTTGAAAGTCATGTTTGAAAGTGCTTTTTTAAGTAGGTCAAAAAAATACTTCCTTGTGGCTAATTTTATTTAGGTTGCAATGAACACATGCAATGTTCTTCAGTCATTCTAGTGACATAATTTGGAACCTTTTTCAATCATGTTTCTTACAATATGATCAATGAAATGGGCTCAAAGAAATACCAAGCAAACAAGTTGGACAATAACTTTGGGACGGAGGGAGTACTTGTTAGGAAGAAATACCTGAACTTCAAGAAGATACTCTCTGTGTGCTGACATCGTTTCCTTCAGGCTCTTTTCCCATCTTATCCATTCATCTTTAAGGGTGCCATGGAGACTCTCAAGCCTGCAAAAATTGCAACATGCAATTCTTAGCTAAAAATCAGCTCAATATCTCTGTCCTTGCAGTGTACACCTTGAATGATTCAAAATCAAGACAAACTATAGCGTTCAGCTAGTAAAATTTAGCAACCACCACAGGATCAAGTCCAGTTTGATAACTTGAAAACAATGAAGCATACAGCCATCATATTTGCCACTCATGACACTACTGTCCTACACAAGCAAATCAGAGGTCATGCTCACCTTCCATGCACATTTGTGTGACGTGTGTAAAGATCTAGACCATCTTCAACGATGTTCTTCACAGCAGCAGGCATTGGTTTCCTGCAATATTTGTGAACATCGTTAATAAGTCTTTCAACCAGGGATTAAAAAGCAGTTAAAATAATCATTATGGACTCTCAACAATCAAGACTATCACCCACTTCAAATCAACAGAAAGACCGTTAACTAAATTTCAACTTACTGTTACGTAATCAAACGGATGCAGAAAGGATACTCTACAGCCTTGCTAGACCTGGACGTATAGTAAGGACACCACAAGTGCAGATAATGGTACCCCCTGCATGCTTCCATTACATCAGCTCAACTGACCTGTTCTTTTTAAGCACAGGCATATTCACGATATGACCAAATTGATGTTCCAGTTCCTCCTCAAACTCCTTGCGGTCCTGAACAAGGCCACCCGTGTTACTAACTTTGTAACAACAGAGTGGTTGATATACCAACAAAGTACTACATAAAATCATTCTATGTACTACACAAATGAGGTATTTTTTCCGGGTAGATATACATAAAATGAATCATATGAACAAGAACAACCACATGGTTATGTTGGTCATGAAAGTTCTTGAAACTCAGTATAAAGAACATGCGTTGACGTGTCCAGAGGATCGGTACTGTCCTAAGACTAAAATTATTTAAAACAGACTACAATAGTTTTTGAGAGCCTTTACCATGCCATCATACAAATTGTAAAACATCAGCAACACATATCCAGGATTTGGTGTATTTTTGTCCAGCTTTCCCTGTAGATAGCAACATGTGGGGAACTTTAGATGATTCAAATGGTTGTTAGATTCAACAATCAAGATCATTACCAGATCACCAAGCATGAACTACAAATGATCAGAAATAATTCTATAGTCATCAGAAATCTGTACCGGGTGGTTGGTCCGCTGTAAGACTCTATATATAAAGACTGCCAGGACATCGAGTGAATATGGATTAAGCCCTGTGCCTGCACAATTTCCCGCCAATAGGCACGTGAGATCTCGAAAACTACTCTAGACTGCAAAAATATTAACATAAAATTAAGCTAATGTTTAGAAATTCAGCAAGCAGGATTCAGAGGGTTCGGAAGACCTTCTGATTCAGGTACAATTGCTACACCAATTGCCTTAGTGACAGTACATATGTTCCCAATCTGCCAATGTCCATTTGGAAAAAAGTAGAGTCAGAAATCTGTATGTAATATCTTTCTTCCATAAAACAAATGGAAATGGAACACATGACGGTTGTGTATCACCACTGAAGTATTTAAGGATCCATGTGCTGAAAAACTTACTGTCTGCCAGACCTCCTTGTTTGGTGCATTCTTGTCAGCAAAAGTAATTCTATGAGGTTTCTTAACCCTTTCATTTTTAAGCTTTGGCCAATACTTTCCTAAACAAAACCAACATGAGATAACCAATGTCAGTATTCAATCTGCAAACTTATGAACACACTTACGAATGTCAATGTACAGTAGAGTGCCATTTATGTACTCTAAAAACGTGACAGGGATCCACCAAAAACAGAGCAACGCACCTGTTATCATGTCGCCCATCAGGCTGTGCATGGGAAGTTTAAACGGAGAAGTCATGAGTGATTTACAAAGTGCAGACTTGGCACAGCCAGGAATTCCTGAAGGAGTTTGAAGATCAAACAAATGCAGTTAGAATAGGATAATGCTCACTGCATTCGGAAGATGGGCTGCAAGTAGCCATGCTCAAAGAATAAGAAAAAGAGAATTAAACTGCTTTCCTATTTCATTCTCTTCCAGGAACAAAACAAACAGAGAGAGAACACATGAACTGTGATGCGTACCAGGGAAAAAGACGAGCATTCCTTGAGCTCTGACGGCTGGAGGAGGTTGGGCGGGTGCAGTCGGAGCATGTTCTCCTTCCGAAACATATTCATCCTCATCAATATGCTGAAGTGCTAAGAAATCACTGACATCAATGTCTACTCCCGCTGCACCGACCAATTTTTTATTCTTCAGACTTCGTTCAGCAAATTTCTTGAGGAAAGGTTCGGCTTCAGTTAAGTATGTGTTGCTGCTTAACCTTTTTCCGTTCAATTTCTTCTTGATATAAACAGCCCTGCAAAGAAAGAGCACCGTACGGGGCACAATATTAACGTTACATTGACCAAAGTATCCTTCCAGTGGCCATTGCCTCTTTTCATGAAGATCTTGTAGTAGCATACAGAGTTTCAGAAAATAAAATTCAGTAACGTATGTAGACAATCGCTGATTTAATGCAAATCGCTAATAATAAAAATCTTCCGAGATTGATGTACAAACGATCAGAACACATGATTTTAGACGAAAAAAATTGAGAAAAACACGGAGCATTCTATAATTCGACAGTTGCGCGACACTAGATATTACCAGAATGATCTTCAGAAGTCTCAATTTAAGAATATTGTGGGGACTTGACATATAAGACTACGACAACAAATCCTGAGCTCATCAACTTTAAAGCACTGAATACAGAGACATATAGTTGATGATTAACCATTCATTTAGAAGCTTGGTCAACTCCTCTTGTTTTTCCGGTGAAGTCCCCCATGTTTTCATTTGTCTGTACAACAACCACAGGATCAACATTTTCGTCTGTTCTCGTAATTACTTGATTCTTGCAACAAAAATTTCTAACAATACCAAGCTAGTTTGTTCTGAAATTGTTAGACGAAGTTACTCAAACGTTTACTGTAGTTAGAAGACCCAAGGAAACTACAAAACAATGTAGAACCGCCAGGACGTTTCACCTCCGAAGTTGTTCAATGTGGTGGAAAAGAAAATATCAATGCACCTGGTGTAGTACTGTTTGTAATCCGCCACGCCTTTATCAAAAAGTGTTGCTATGACGTTACGTATAAGGAATGTACGGATCTGCATAGGAACGACACCGAATTATGGCTCTAGCTGGACATGATCAACTGGCCCCACAGAAAGTTTTTTGAGCATTAACAAATCAACATTGACTGGAAGCGTTCCTCACAGTCCCTGAGATAGGGGGGCAGTATAACTAAAAGATAACTTACAACTAATTACTTTCACAAACTTGTATCTCCACGAATTTACAGTTGTAGTTACGTCTTTAAGATTACCTTGTATGGCAGAAATTTCAACTTCAACATCAAGTTTTGTGTTTCATCGACTGAGTCATCTTGCCCACATTCACCATAACCTCTTGTTTCCTCGTCATGGCTTTTTACGTCTGCTGTCGCTGAAACAGTGCTGCCATCGAATACACGCACATCCACAAAAAAACCTGCAGTCGAGGTCCACCCAAAAATTAAAAGATTGAAACGTTATCTACAATTGTGGTATCAAAAATCTTACATCAGTAGCTAGCCCTCACGCGCTCCAACTTCTGTTCTAAAACACGTGTCGGCATTTGAGTCAACCCGGTGAAGAACGATATGTCACGCATTTTATGCTATTCTGACTAATTCATACTGCACTTAGTGGGATATTTCGATGTTATTGGGCCTCACACTAATCGAAGTAAACGGTGTAGTATTCGGAATAAGAGAACATACCTCTGTACAAAGGCCATAGACCCGGGTGTTTACTGCAGAACACAAACAGCTGTAAGATTATCACGAAATGAGAAGGAAAAAGGGAAAATAAAAAACGAGAAACCTACCAAGCTCCGGTAAAAATTCTGTCAAATATAGAAAGAATGAGAACTATTTGGCACAATGACCACGTTCAATAGCAGATGCGGGGGTAGTATACTCAATACTTATGCTACTAAATAGTAGATTCTGTAACGCTAAAACAATTTTATAGAATAATAAACAACAGAAGGGCCTCACATTAGTCAGACAAGGACGACTCTCAACCGCTGATTTTCCTCACAAAGAAGACGAGTACGATACCTCATTTCTTTTTGGTACCGCCGGAATGCAGAATCAGTGTAGACATGTACTGTCATCTTAAATTGAGAAACAATATTTCCAAGGTCGTTGGTACTCTGCCCGGACGAATTTGTGTTGCACTTAAAGCGGACAGGTAATTTTGCCTTGTGAATCACCTGAATCATCTCCTGAACAGAGAAAATCTTTTATGATGAGTATGATCATAGTATACATACAAAAAGACGGTCAAAACTCTAATAACTTATGTCCAAACAGGCATAATCTAACGCAAAGTCTGTAGCCTAGGTGATGCACATGAACACAAAAATCTGCGGTTTTAACAAATTACTACAATTGCATCACAAATCGACATTTGACAATTCTCGGCAATGAAGTCAACCAACCAAGCAACAATTGAGGGACATTTACTTGAAGTTTTCTTGTGGGATAATCTGCAGGTGTTGAGTGTAAAAAGGTTTCTAACATCGGATACAGACTCTTCTTGTTTGCGCTTTCATGCTCTGTAACCTTATCCTCAAGCCAGTCTTTCAAGTCAGAGCAGAAGTCTGGGCCAACAGCTTTTAGAAGTGCCTCAACTTGCTGCAACAAAGAGCACGATCCCAATTAGCTCTGAAAGGAAACAAAGATGCAACGGGATGGCCGGGAATATCTATATGTTGGTAAAAAAACGTACTAAAGACATTGAAAAGGTAGTAGACGTGCATCATTAGTAGTAAAACTTCTTGCTCTCATAGTACTAATTATTTTAAGGTCAGCTTCTAGGTACCTTTCTTTCACTATCCCGATTAGATGAACATATTTCACGAAGTCCTTCCCCAACCAAAGAAGCTGCACAGAAGGAACGATTTCATGAAATCATCTCTGACATTTGACAAATCTGTAAGTTGCATCAATCTTAGTGAATGCCTTAAGAGCGGGATACTGCTATGTGGTTTACAGATAAGGTTCCAATAAGATATCCTTTGAATGCCACACTCCTTCAGCATAAAAGAAACGTTACATTGAAGCGTTAGCCTGACGAGAAACAGACTCAATTGACTCAAATACACTTACCTTCTGGGGATGGAGGACGTGGAAACTGCACAAGAATTTCATTTAAGCTGGTTACACTCTGAGGAGTCACAATACGAGTTACAAGCCCTTCAAGAATCTCTCCTTGAATATCCTCATGTCTCTTGGTTGCTGGAATACCACACAAGAGACATCATGAAAGTAAGAAAAGTAAAGAGTTATTGTGTTTGACCTGGAAAACGAATAGCAGTTTCAAAACAAGCGACCCACATGGTTGTCAAAGTTGAAGTAGCAAGGTAAAATTTCATGACTAACAAAAAGAAAGTCAGGTAGACACCTGGCAAATAAGTATCGGCAATGTCATTCAAAACATGCGTAACATTCCCTGCTAATCCTTCCTCACAGAGGGCATCATAGGCAGTGAAGAACGAGACGACAGAATCTCTGCAGCATACAAACCACAGAAAATCATTTAGCGTGAGGGTATTTAGGGAATTATCTAAACTCGATGCTCGCACGTGTTCTCACCTGCATGCAAAGAGAGTTTCAAACTACACAACAGGAATCTGGCCACCATACTAGCATGTCTGAATATCCTTCAAGACAGAAAATGATTGAATTTAATGTTTAATGCCTCGACATGAATCTATTCAAAATGGATAAAACGAGAATTGCAGACATGGACATCAACATGAGAATGTTCATGTTGAAAGCCGCAAGACTGTTCCTCCGCAAACATGAGAAACAAGTGTCGTACACTACGCAACTAACTTCCACCTATGAAGGATACAATCGTGAACAGATGCGATACAGAGAGAGAATGTGCAGCGGAAGATAATTACTTAGTAGAAAATAACCAATATTGATTTGTTGGCAGTCGCCATTGATGACAGAAAGCAATCACATCCGGGGTAGATTGGAAGTGGGGGCGCCTATCCAGTTTTGTCACTGCTGTAACCACCACTGCTCACAACCACCATTTCAAAACAACCTCAGAACCCTGTGGCAATGTCCAAATTGAACTCAAATGAACTAGGCCAAAGTCTCCGCCAACAAGCCAATTGAGCTCTTAATAAGAAAGCTGCATCAAATTGTAAGTGCTACAAAAATCTTATAAAAAAGAGAGGGTGAAAATGAAAACGCACCATAATCCTGCAGAGGGCGTTGTCCATGATCCCCCAACACTGCAGTTACTAGCTCCATCCCAACGCAAATACGATGTTCCTGCAATATAAGATACGTCAATCATTCAACTTCAACAACTGCATATTTGGTTGCGTCATTTACAAGCTAAGAACCACAAGAATTAGAGAATGCCATATAGATCATAACCAGCAACAAATTTGCGATTGCACAGATAAGTGACTGGTTCCAAATCAGCCCACGTCCAAATGAACTGCATTGTCACACAGGAATTGACAAACAGAGAGCACTGAACCCACAGTTCTTATAGCCAAAACGTGATTCAAAACATGAAAACAAACCTTGAGATAAGCGTTGAACTCTCGTTGCTTTTGACCAGCAAGTGGCCCCCATGCTTCCCGGAGAGTGCTTCCCAAGACATACACACCTACTGCCGTATAGCTATGTCAACAACACGGTTGACACATCAGGTAGAGATACAGAATATCTCTCAAATAAGTTTACTCATTTTTGTAATTAGCAACGGCTGTATCAATGATTGGAATGCAAGTGCATTTGCTATCCTTCAATTAAAGGCTCGACACTTTTAAGACAGTAGATGGTTTACTTACAGATTTCCATAGCTGTTTTTAGCGAAAGCTCCTCCATTGTCACCTGCATAAAGGAACAGCGACCCAGAATGTTTCATGGTGACCTGCACAAAGTGACAAACGTGAGTAGTTATGCCAGAAAGGTTGATCATATTAAACCCTACAAAAACTCCCAAAAATATCAAGGTGGAAAGCGTATATGACTACAAGCTGAAGCAGGATAACCGTAAGTTTACCTCCAAGACTCCATGCCCAGCACCAACCACCTCCTGCATCCTCATTCTCACCTGCACAGAAACGCATTTGGATTGGCGCAATAATCTGTTGGATCAAACATGCACATTCTATTTAAGATACCTACACTTTAGCACTATAAAAACGGGATGCATCAGCGTTTTTTCCAAAAAGCACATAAACCAAAAGTTGGTGCTCATGTTGGTACTACATTGAAGAAACTGAGCAAGTTGTATCTCTCGACTGCACGAACCATAAGAAAAGAATATCAACATCCTTTAATTCAACACTCGAAATCTATGCACGCTTGGCCTGATTTCGGCACACGAAGTCCTCTCTAACCAATCAGGTGAGGGAGTAGTTACCTCTTGATCAGACTTTTCATTCTCAAACTTTGGATAAAAAGTAGCTCGCAGCTGAGCTTGAGCCACCATCCCCTTGACTTTGTTAACTGTAGCGGTGTCTCCTCTTTTACCTTTGTGTTGATGCTCTTTCTTCTCTGCACTCACAACTTTTGACATGTTTCCCACTGCAGGCTCGAGACGTAGCTCCGCTAGCTCATCCACAATTGAGCCCTGTTGTCCAGTATGAGCTGCCATCTTTTCAGGAGATAAGGGTGCAGAAGCTTGGGATGAGCCACAGGCAGGCGCGTGTGCTGTTCCACTTTTCGGCTTCGGTATCCATTGTTGCTTGCCACTATGCTTTCCCTGCACACAAGTTTAGTGAGGACAAACTACTGGAAGGTCCCTTAACCCCTAAAGGACCAAGGATTCATGGTTTTAAATTGACAAGTTTAAACGATCACATTGTGAAAATTATAATTTGAACGGGACAAGATTTTATATCACTGGAATTAGTGAAGAATATTACATATGTTGAATGATTTTCTTTTTTTAAATAACAGAAAAGAATCTACATAAAACCTACTCAAAATTACTGAAAAAACCAGGAGCCACCTGGTGGCCTTATGGTCCTTTGGGGTTAAGGACTTAACCTTTAAAGGTCCTAGAGTTCACTACAAATTCAATTGATCATATTGTGAAATATATAATACAAATGAGATCGAATTTTATATCACTAGAACTAGTGAAAATCATTGCATGTATTGGTCAAAAAAAGTTAAAAATCGAACGAGAGGAAGTACACCCTAAACCTACTCAAAACTGTTAGAAAAAACATAGAGATAATTCCGGTCACCGTGGACGCTTGGGGGTTCTGGTGACCAATATTGGCGGAAGATTATAAAACCAGTAAACACACTCTAATTGGGAAATTGTACCTGCATCATAAGGGAAGAGGAAAAACGCTGGTAAGGAGAGACAGAAGCACGACTTGAGAGCAACGAGACGTGGAAGCGTGGTATCCTAGGAGACGTTGGCGTCACACTGAGGGCAAATAGTCTTCCCAAGTGTACAATTCCTTTCATTAGCTCAATGCATCACCTCTGCATTCGCTCCCTGCAGTCCAAAAAAACACCAAGGGAATTGTCACTTTAATCCCTAAACCGTAAACCCTAAACCCGATCTTGTGAAATACCAAACTCTGAAACTAAGGTAAGGGGTACAATTGTCGTCAGTTTAATCATTTCAACCTACATGGAGCGCTGATTTTCAATGATAAAAAATTGCAGCACATAAAACTTTGGGTTTAATAACCAAGCTTAATTTTTAATTAATTCTTTTAACAATGTATGATTTTGATATAAATCTTCAAACTTAACATGCATAGACCACTATTGATATTTACCAGTAACTATCTTTCATTTCCAATCCAATCAGATTGCTAACTTGGTATTCATAATTAGTGATAACTACATTGGGAACTGAAGTTGAAACAGGTGCTCTTATAGGTGACCAAAATTGGTATCTAACAGTTTCTGGTGCTCATGGGGCGTTCAAGTCAGACCCAAAGGTTTCAAAGACACTCCTGGATATCAACCAAATGATAGTTACAAATGCATTACAAATGCGAGAGTGAATTTTTGGCATCTACATTCCTGCACCAAATTACCGTAGTTTACTAGCAGGTTCAGCAAAAAAAAAATTCTAAAAATAGATGCCTAAAAGTTTGGGAAATTATTTTTCAAAAAAAAATCGTATAGGAACAAACGGATTTCAAAGAGTATTCGTATTTGCCTAAATCTATATTAAGAAATAATTAAATATTAGGCAAAAAGGTGCCTAACCTGCTAGTAAACTACAGTATATACTTATTCTCTGTGGGTCTTGAATCTCAGTCCTAAACAATGTCAAAATCAAGAAAACACAACTCATCTCTGCAATCTGTTCTTCAAAGACATTAACAAAACCCTAATGATCAGGAGACGATCGTGTCCTCCAAACTACAAAATCCTTACAAAAATCCAAATCCTAACGCCTGTGACTTAACGTACAGATCCAGAGCACAGCTTTATATTCCAATTTCGAGTCTTGCAAACCCAAATGCCAAAAAACAGAGCTCCTCGCCCAAATTTTCGAAACCCACAACCACAAGCGTTACCTCAGTCCTCGATTAACCCTTAGACAAGAGGGCCTCGGCGGGGCAGCCCGGAAGGCATCTAAATTTTCTAAGGAAAAATAATAATAATAATAATAAACTAATAAAAATAATGAAAAACAGCAAGCATTGTTGCGGCACTGTAGCACTGCGGCACTTGCTACTTCAACTTCAACTCCTATTCATTTTTATAACTTTGATTGCTTGTCAATGACTCCACAATCTCTCAATATAACTTTGATTGCTTGTCAATGACTCCACAATCTCTCAAATGAGGCACAAATTCGTAATCTAGATCACTTTTTCAGTAGCTTTTCAAAGAACCAACCCTTCCTTGATTTGGTTGAGATAATCTACCTTTTTTTCTCAATTATTCCTTTAGAAAAAGCCCGTGGGACTTTTTTGACCTTTTAAGGGTTAAAAAAACAAACCAAAGCCCCACAACCAGATTACAAGTGGAGAAACTCTCGACAATGACGACTTGAGTAAGCTGACTTGACTTGACTTCCACGCCACCCTAGCAAGAACTGATCAAACTGAATTCTCCGCCATGAGCAGAGTGACCAGAAGATGGGATTCTGATTTCTTGTAGATCCCGATGGTCCTCATTGACAGTCCGCGCATTCGTCGCCATGGAGGCTCCTTCCATGTTGTCGGAGCCTGGGAGGGAACGTAGGAACCTAGTCGAGCCATGCGAGACGTGCAAATTGACTCCAAATTCCATAGAAAACACAGAAAATCTAAACAATATTCGAATTCAAAGAATCGCGGACGTTCTCAGGTACTACAGAAAAGACAAGAAGTCACCAAACAGTCACTAAGGGCCGCTTCGCACTATGGTCGAAGGTGGAGAGGCCATCAATTTCCACCAATCAAATTGCAAGAAATCATGGATTCGGTCTCTCAACTCTTCACACTAGAGGCCAAAGTCCAACGGCCGTCACTCTCCAAAATGCCTAAGTGACAGTACTTTTTGACGAAGGCGACGTCCTCTTGAAAGGAAGTTTGGGTCGGACAGGAATGGAAACCGAAACTATGGTCGAGAGGCTGTCGATTTCTTTTCAGTATATTTCTTTCGACTCTCATCAAAGTTTGGACTCTCAATCCCACGGCCTCTCGACTTGGACGGCCATAGTGTGAAACGGCCCTAATCATTCAAAACCTAAAACTAGTATTGAATCTGCACAAGAATCAACTGCAGAAACGAATTGTCCGCAATTCGCAATCATAGAGGAAAACCGAAGCCCTAAAGATAGAAAACCCTAAAACCTCCGATTGACTCCAAATTACAAACCGGCGGTTGGTCTCAAGTGAACCGGTTCAATTATCCAAAAACCGATTCAATTTGAACCTACAGGCTAAATACTGTTTTAAAATTAAGAGTATTTCTAGTTATAAACATAGCCATGTGGAAAACCGGTTGAATGTTGACAATGGAGGAAAATTACTGGCATTCCTCAAAATCTTCCCGAACACTGCTCCAAATTCCATAGAAAACACAGAAAATCTATACAATACTCGAATTCAAAGAATCACATGTTGTCAGGTACAACAGAAAAGACAAGAAATCACCAAACTATCACTAATCGTTCATAACTGAAACTAGTATTGAATCTATACAAGAATCAATTGAATGTATGAATTGTTCGCAATTCTCAATCCACCGCAAAGAAGAAGACTGAAGCCCTGAAGATAGAAAACCCTAAAACCTCCGATCGACTCAAAATTCCACAGTATTTGGAGTCAAACAATCTCGTGCAAAGAACACATTCTCAGGCACAACAGAAAAGACCAAACTGTCACTAATCACTCAAAACTAAAACTAGTATTGAATTTGTACATAGGTGAATTGTTTGCAATTCTCAATCAACCGCAAAGAGGAAGACTGAAGCCTAAAACCTAAAACCTCCGATTGACTCCAAGACCTAAAAAGCTCCGATTGCGTGGTTGAGATTGTGCGAACAAAGAAAAACCTAATCTACAATCAGCTGAAAATGGTGAAGAAGGTAGAATGGGGAGTACCTGGATTGAAGCGGAAAAGCGAGAGATCGGTGATGTCGGCCGCTTGAGTGAGTGCGAGTGCAATCGGTTGAAGCTCCGTCGCAATTGGAAAAGCTTCACAAGCGACTGAGTGATGGAAAGGACGGTATAACGGGGTAGATGTGCAGTCCCCGTTATAATAGTGAGGTCTCCCCGTTACTTTACGTCCCCGACAGTAAAGTCCCCGTTACCCCCGTCACTAACTTAGCGTGCCTCGAAGGCTCGTGCGGGGTCAATGCGGGCTGCACCGAAACTCAATTGCGGGCAGGGCGGGCGGGACCAGAAAAAATCCGCGTAGCCAAGCACTTATGCAACCACTCATTCTCCCACTTATGCCCCCACTTATGCCCCCACTTATTCCCCCACCTATGCCACCACTTATGCTTATGCCCCCAAGTGGGCCAGATAGATAGAAACATAGATAGATAGAAATTCCGGTCCCTTTTTAGCAAGGGGTCGGCGTGAATATATTGTCCGTTCGTAATGTCAATGATCCAGTGCCCACCGGACAAGGGGACATTGGGACAATATTACTCTTCCCTTTCGGGAATGAACATTGTAGTGACACACTATGCTAGTTCCTACCTAGCCACTAGTGCCTTGAAGATACCGGATATGATATCCCCCTAGAGGGCTTTGAGGTACCCATACAGCAAGGTTCAAGGACTCCCACCATAGTTGGGTGAACTATTACTTAGGGCCACTTCACACTATGGCCGTTCAATTCGAGAGGCCGTGGGATTGAATGGCCAAATTTTGTTGATAGTTCAAAGAAATCTATTGAAAATAGGCAATAAAATATAGTATTTATTTTTTATGAAAAGAAATCGACAGCCTCTTGACCTCGTTCAACCCAAACTTCCTTTTGAGAGGTCATCGCCTTGGTTAAAAAGTGTTGCTATGTATGCAATTTAGAAGGCGACGACGGGCATTGGACTTTGGCCTTTAGTGTGAAGGATCGAGAGGCCAAACTTTTGGTTTCTTGCAATCTGATTCGTGGAAACCGATGGCTTCTTGATCTTTGGCTATAGTGTGAAGTGGCCCTTATACATTCTAGTACATAAAAGTTTATTCCAAAGCTGAAGTGTTTTTCTTCATGCACACATTGGAGCTTAAAATGACGACAAATTTTGTGGCGATGGAATATTGGAGTTTATAATGACAACGAATTTTGTGGTGGAGTATCGTATGTGAGGGTCAGTTTTGGAAAGTATTGTGTTGAAATCTAATTTCCACACTAGATTTTGAGAGGTTCACGTCACTATAAACCAATCACAAGATGACATGTGGCACTCTTTCGGAAAAATGAATTAATTTATGTCAAAATCAACAACGAGGTAGGGTATTGGCACATTAGGTCTTCACTCGAGACTTTTGTTACAGTGACGGATATGGAACTTATTTGTATTCGAACAAATGATTGAAATATATTCAACAAGGTGTGTTTTTAGAGGATTTATGATTGGTATGTATTCATTTAGACTTTTGGTGTTATTTAGATTTAATACCGCTTTGTTTAGTATTGATTAATATTTATTGAGTCCTGGGTTTTTTTCCTTTATTTTAAGCATCAAAGGACCAAGGACATTGCATGTGTTGATAAAAAGAAAAATAAATTTGAATAAAAAGAAGTCTATATAGGACCTATTTTTAAATGCTATAAAGAACACAAGATTGGATTTGGGTTTTTTGGTCTTTTAGTCTTCTTTCTTAAAATCCACTTTGAAAATTTCTCCCCGGTGGAGTTTAATTTGGATTTTCATGATTCAAATTGTGTTGGAAAGTAGACTTAATGTAGTATTTTTATTTTTATTTCTAATTTCAATTTTTTTTGGTTTTGGGTAGCCCATAAAATTCATGCAGCGACCAGGAAATGGTCATTTGAGTGTTTAGGGATTAACAAATAACTAACCGTCAGTTGCATTTCAAGATTTTTTGGTACATTAGTAGTGAAACTTTGATTTGCGGGTTTACTCTAATTTATTGCTTGATTTTGAAAAAAAATGGCCATTTTAAAGTTACTAAACTTGTAGATTCCCTCATTAACTCAATCTTCTTCAACATCATACTATATGAAAGGGAAATTAAAAGGTAAATGTTTTAATAGGTTGATTTGAGTCTTGACCGACTTAACCCTCAATTTACAAGGTTTTTATGGTTCTATTATCCAAGGGTCTTTTAATGTATTTTAATATGAATAGTCTTCAAAGTTAATTTTTTTTTCATGTTCAAATTAATTTCATTCTATTTCTTTTTTAGTCTCATAATTTTTGTTAAAACAAATTACATAAAGACTAAATTAATCATTGATTCGTATTTGTTTCATACTTGCTTCATATTTATTTTATATTTAAACACCGGAGTTATTAGTGGTTTTGCAAGTGAAAGTAGTTTTTTAATTTAACTTCAAAAAAAGGTGGTGGTGATAAATTGGTGATATATACATTGTCATAATAGATAGAATACAAAAAGTTTTTGAGGTTTTGAACCTCAATGACATTTTATTTAATGAGGAAATTGGTTTTTAATTCCTCACTACTTTTACCAAGCGAAAAAGAAGAAGATGAGACAGAGCATCTAGAGGAGGTTCAGAAAACGGACCTTGACACTTCTTTATTTGTTTTATCAACAATTTATTATTCTTTGAAGCAAGAAAATTACCCTATAATATGCTTGAAGGGTGAATCGAGGTCGTCAACAACACTATTATAGACGTAGATCCAAATTTATTTTTTAAATAAGTAAGTACATTAGAGACATTAGATAAAACAATTCTTTAAAAAAAAGACGATATATGTAGACATTTCAGGTGCGAATGACATTCAACGCTGAAGAATGTTTGGGCAACAAAAAGTTTTTTGCATTAAATATTTTTTGTATTGTTGAATGAATGTCAATTGTAAAAAACGCACACTACTAAAGACAATGTCATTAAGCGTACCAAAATATGCATGCAACCATTTTAAAGCAAGGGTGGTTGATAGGGTAGAAATAAACGACATTCCAAAGCCACTTACTGAAGAATTTATTAAAACATGTCAGACATGTGAATTTGGGCAATAAAGAGGTGAACGGAGGATTACCTCTATTAATGAACTTCGTGAATACAAACAATATACGAGCCATTATACAATGCCTTGTAGCAAAAAAGAGAAGTACATGAATAATTTAAAAGCAAATATTTAGTGTACTTGAAATTTATTCATAATTATACAAGAATGACACCTTACACATCAACGGATGATATTTAAGTTTGTCACTATGGAAGAAAGTCACAAAGTATAATCAACAACACCGATAGAACTAACGAGTGATATAACGTGCTACTGCAAAGTATGTAAGTTGGAGATTTTATACGAAAATCATATATCCATACGACGAAGGACGTGACATTCAAATCCATGTTAATGTGGAGGATAATGGTCATGAGCCGAGATCAAGAAAAAATTGTTATCATCAACAAAAACGATCCATAAGGATGTTTGGTGTTAAGACAATCAAGGAATTAGTGAAACACAAATTGCAGATCATTTGTTGTCACGTAAATTTCATGCAAAAAACATGGGTAGACCATTTGTTGCTAAAATTGTCCAAGGCAGAGCAAAGCCATTGTATATATTAGTATATGAGTTCATATTACATAAAACATTTATCTCATATTAATGAGATGATGTCTACACATCATCAATCGCATTTTAAATATAACTATAGCTTTTGTATATATTACAACATGCCTTTACATCATATAAGACACATGTATCATATTATTTTGATGATGTTCACACATCACTCATGGAAACTTCATATAACTATGGCCTTCTATATAATTATATGCCTTTATATAATATGAGCACACAAGTCATATTATTTGAATGGTGCACATGTATCTCTTATGACATTTTAAATATAACTATAGCCTCTACATATGTATATGCCTTTATATCATCTGAAAAACACGTGACATATTATGTGGATGATTGCAAACATTATTTATAGCATTTAATATATAACTCTAGTATTTGTTTATTCCTATATAACCTTATATCTAATGAAACTCATATGTTATACAATTTTATTTGGATGATGCCCATATACACCTATAGCATCCTATACATAACTATAGCCTTTATATACAATGTGTACAATGTAATGATCATATCATGCCTCATAAAACAAAGGTGCTTACAACTGATGTGAAGGTTGTATCGTGGTCCTTGCCGTCCTCTTTTAAATGGAAGATGTTATTCTTGAGATCAATGACATCAATGAGAGATTGGGTTTGAAATGCATTGCGCAAAGCATCTTTAGCAAGATCATGAAGGCAAAATTTTCGGAGTACTCAAGGAAGACACTTGGTGACAATTTTTCTCGTTGCTCCACATGTGAGAAGAATGAATCAATGATCAAGTCAATGGTGCAGGGATCATCTGAAGAGAATATGTGGATTAAGAAGCTAAAATACCATCTTAATCAACAGCGGGCTCATCGCGAATATTACTACACAAATCGTTATTTGTCAATCCAAAGACCAAGGGATGTTCTTTGCATAATTCACGACAAGATGGACCATACGAAGACTGTGTGTCTTTTGTTTTCGCATAAGAAAATGATGCATTGATGAAACAAAAATCAATGATGCATTAATGATACAAAAACAAATGATGCATTGATGAAACAAAGGCAAATGATGCATTAATGATACAAAAGCAAATTATGCATTGAAGTAACGAAAGCAAATGATGTATTGATGAAACAAAAGCAAATGATGCATTAATGATACAAAAGAAAATGGCGCATTGATGAAACAAAAGCAAATGATGTATTGATGAAACAAAAGCAAATGATGCATTAATGACACTAAAGCAAATGATGCATTGATGAAACAAAAGCAAATGATGCATTAATAATACAAAAGCAAATGATGCATTAATGAAACAAAAGCAAATGATGCATTAATGAAACAAAAACAAATGATGCATTGATGAAACAAAAACAAATAATGCATTCTTCATGAACGTAGAGTCACAGCCAGTTATTCTCCATTTGATAGAGGAAGTTCCGGACTTCAAGGGGTACATCAAAGATTACATTGGTAAAAGAGAGGAAGTGCTTGTTGGTCATTCAGAAGGTCAGCAGTTTAAGTTCTACAAACATGATAATCGATGGGACATGATGCAATATAAGATGTTATGCACAGACAGTGAGTGACTTCCTTCTACCAACAAAAGTATAAAATTGTGGAAGCAAGATGCAAATATTGGGAAGCCATTGTTGCCTACGGATGAGATGAAATCTTTCGCTCTAATTCCTATAAAGAACCGCGATAAGATTGTAAAAGGCATTGGAAGTTTTATTAAGTGGTGGGAAACTTCATGTATTGAAGACATATTTGGAGAATATCGACAGTAGCATGATGCCCTTATATGGTATTGACGGGCAGTGAAGCTTGTTTTGGTGGAGCATATGGAAGTGTCTTCATCATTGAAGAACGGGTGTTGGCCTTTTACTCGAGTACTTGTGACACAAGAATTCCTGAATACATGTGAATTACAAGAGAAATTTGCGCGTGATCCGCATTTTATTGGTTGCTTGTGTGACAAACCAAGGGAGTCATTCCGTATTTGTCGCGATGTTTTGCTGGATATTTTTTAGCTGTACGTCTTGCAGATGGGGATACTCGAACTTTTTGGATTGCTAGGACTTTGACCGATTTTGATGTTGATCACAACAATGTGGGATGTATTCAGATTCAATATTTTAAACTTACAAACAAGAACAATGTCGTACAAAAAACCTATGCTGGTTGGGATATGAATAACACTTTTAAATGGAAAGTTGATAATAGTCACATCCCGGAATGGCTTCATGGTGGTGCTATTTTTTTGTCATGGAAATCAAGTGCAAAACCCGACTCTCGACGCCTGGTTATATCAATAATGACTGGCAAATTGTCACCATCAAAGCGAGCATCAAAGAGAGTATTGAGCATTTTAACAAGGAAGAGAAGTAGTACATTGATTACTAATTTACATTATTTGGTTTTGCAATTTAGCTCTAATCAAGCTAAATGAGCAAATGGGTTAATTTTAAACTTTGAAATAGACTTACACCCTTCATTGGCGTTGGAGTTTGTTTAGAATTGCATAACTGTACAAGCCGTCTTTTCCTTTCAATCTTAGGGGATGATTCTAGCAATTACTTAGAACATTGTGCTCTAAAAATCTAAAACATTGGAATCATTGTTCTTTCTGAAGTTATAATTGATTCCCATTTTAATCAACTTTCTTGTTTTATTGAGTTGTTTATGCAAACTTCATTTTGTGAAAATATTCTGATGATTGCAAATACATTTTTGATATGCACTTTAGCTCTCGAACATCAATTTTTTGTTAACTTTGAATGTTGGAATTAAGGTTGATGGGGTTTATGATAATTTCAATATCCCCATTATAACGAAATAAGTGTTCAATGCTAAACAGGGTAAAAAATGAGGCCAAACCAACCATTTATTACCCCGACAAAAACGTTTGGAACCCCTGTGTGTATGCATGTTCAAAGTAAATTAAGCCTATTTTAAAAGCAATTTAACCCTACATATATGTATACAATGAAAAACATGGCCTAAACATTAGGCCTAAAATGTTTTTTACTACAAAAACACATATACATCATTAATAAAATCATTAAACACTTTTACAACCGTAGGATGTAACTCACACAAGTTCTTTTCTACTACAAAAGTTATTGTAGCTAGTGCAATAATAATTTCTAAGTCCACTATGATATGATTTGTCAAGTCATAAGTTCATAGTGATTCATAATCATTTTGGTACCAACACAATGCAATCTCCATATGATATGGTTGACCGAACAAATCAACTCGGGTATCAGCCTAATATAGGTACCAGTATGACCCATCATACTATGTGTGACTACTATGTAACTCCGTTAATATGATCTAGAAATTCTATTTTTAATACTATGTATGCAATTGCAGCATGCTATCTATAACACCATTTAATTTAGGTTAATCTCCAAAAACCAAATTTTATTAAAAGATTTTTTTTTCTAAAATCACACTATATTTGAAGTGGGCACCTGTATTAAACCATTGTCTACTGGTTTTCTATATTTGACCCACCTATTAGCAATTTTTCTACGCATTCTATATACCCTTCCTAAATTCCAAGTTTTAGTGGTCAATGCTTTAGATTTGCTTGGACTTTTAAAATAAAAAAATTGCAATGAAGAGGCTTGAGAGTTACTTCCTACCTACATGTTATAAAGGAATGGCCCTAAACAGAGAAAATGATAATAATCCTACAAGACAAACTGTAAGGCTCACACGTCTGACATCCAAATGTCAATTTCAAGATGTAACTTCAATTGTTCAATTCTTGTCAACAATTTGCATTATACCTGAATAAAGATAAAAGCCAAATATCATCTTTAATCCTTTAGTGCCTAGGGTAGTTCTGGAGAAACCAAAGTTTTTTGGTGGTCTTTTAAAAAAAGCTCTCTCTAATCAAACTATGGAAACTATTAATAGTATTTAACCGTATAAATGTAAGCATAGCTTAATCAAACTAGTGCCAATTAAACCTTGGTAAGATCCGACTGTTGGATTGGAAGATTATAGTATGTCTTTGAACCGTATAATGCACACTCAAAAATGAGATTTTGGAGGGTGTGCGACTTCAAAGCTAAATAGAATTTGGGTTAAATTTTCAAAAATAAAATTGAAGAGGTTCAGCAATGACATATATCAACACCTCTCCATTTGCAATCTTTCATGTCAAGAACTGACTCACACGTAATTATTGTGAATTTTTCAAGTGATAGTGACTCATCCATGTACGGTTTATTCAAAAAATTATACATTAAAAAATGAGAGGAGTTGGTACATCGATCAAGATCAAAACACACACATTAACAAAACATGAACAAGAGAACACAATTCAAAAAATTAAAACAACATAAAAAACATCCAAACACAAGAATTACCGCATAGTACATGTGTTGTATTTGTAAGTATTTATTGTATTTTCAAGTATTTGCAGTATTTTCACGTTTTGATCATAGGTATTTTGATAGTTGCACAACTCCAAATTGAAATTTTATTTTTTTAGAAGATGTATATCATGAGACTCCAACTCTGAACATCACAACTCAAAATCCAATTGTTCGTGGATTCCGTTATTTACATTTCCAACACATTAGTGACCACTTTTAGTAACTAGTTGCGCAATCAACTTATTTTTAGTAAGTGGTGCACTTTTATTTTATTCCTAGAAGTTGGATTGTTTTTTCTAGTAATTCAGGTTGCACTTTTATTTTATTTTCAGTTATATAAAGATGCAACTAGGCTTATTTCTGTACGTATTTCATGATTTTTAAATCTCCCTTGAATTTTCCATATCTTCCTCAATTTTTTTTATCTGCCATGGTTACAATCAAGTATACCATTCTTAAACCCAAAACTTTTAAAGATTCTCCACTTACTCCTCAAGGCTACGGTGGTTCGCCCCACAAAATTTGTGTTTTTATCTTCTTCAAGGATTCTTTTCCAATCGTCCCGGTATAATGCTTGGTCCTCCTCCAACTTTTGAACTTCTGCTTCTGTCCATGGCCTCCACGAACGATGATGCAGAACCTCATGGTCCTGTGATATGGGTCCTAGAGAAGGAGCAATTTTTTTTGCACCTAATTCCTCCCCCTGCTCATTTTTATCAGGATCATGATTTTGGGAGTATTCGTGCACATCCTGGAACACTCCTAACATCATGATGCTCATAAAAATAAGGAGGGGGAGGGATCAGGTGCAAAAAAAATTGCCCCTTCTTCTCTAAGACCCATATCACCATCAATGGGCATTGGTCAGCTTAAACCTTGTATCCTTCATATCCTTAAACCTTCAAACTCTTTTACATATTTCATCATTTACAAAACATTTACTTGAATTATTTGAAGTTCATGTTTTCAAAAAATTCGTCACTGTGGACTAGTTTTTAACTTGCCCATACCATCAAAAGGCCCACAATGAGAATATGGTTATTTTTTAAAGATTTGGTCAAAAAGTAAAATTATTCTCATTTTTGCAGTAGAAGTTGTAAATTTAAAAACAAAAATTAAGTTTAATGTAAATTAAAAATAAAAAAAGCAAAAGTGCAACCAAAATTGGTACCATTTACTTTATAACTTGGTGTGCTTTTAATTTTAGTTGCACTTTTGCTTTTTTGAGATTGTATAATTTCTATTGTAAATATCATAGGTATATTGAACAATTTCTCTTTTGTAATGATCCCTTGGGCATATAGTCTAAAAAGGTTTAAAAAATTTGGTTTGTATTGAGCCTTGTATGAAAATGATTTTTTTGGTATATGTACTCATATGTTGTGGATAAGGCATTGGGAGTGAGCTTCTTGCTTTTGTTACTCCTTGCACACTCATTGCGTAGGTATGCTAAATTAGTCATAATAATTTTGGTTTATGTTGTGCTTTGGTTGCATGTGTTTGCTTTTGTTCATTTAGGCATTTTCACATGTATTGCTACTTTGGTATCGATAGTGAGGTTGTCGCTCTTGTGATCCCTTGTGCACTCGTTGTGAATATAGTTCTCAAAGGTTCAATAAATTATGTTTGTGTTGTGCCTTGTGTGAAAATGTCTATTTTGCTACATACACACATGTGTTCTAGATTGGACATCGGGAGCGAGAACCTCACTTCCGATATCCAATCCAGAACACATGTGTGTATGCAGCAAAATAGACATTTTCACACAAGGCACAACACAAACCTAATTTATTGAACCTCTGAGAACTATATTCACGAGTGCACAAGGGATCACAAGAACGACAACCTCACTATCGATACCAAAGTAGCAATACATGTGAAAATGCCTAAACGAACAAAAAAACAAACACATGCAGGACCATGAGGTTGTACATCATTGTTCAAGAAGGATATGGACAGAAGCAGAAGTTCAAAAGTTGGAGGAGGGCCAAGCATTATACCGGGACGACTGGAAAAGAATTCTTGAAGAAGATAAAAACACGCATTTTGTGGGGCGAACCACCGCAACCTTGAAGAACAAGTGGAGAATCTTTAAAAGTTTAAGGTTTAGGAATGGCACACTTGATTGTAACCATGGCAGATAAAAAAAAACTTCGAAGAAGATAAAGGGATATATAAAAAATCATGAAATACGTACAAAAATAAGCCCAATTGCAATCTTTATATAACTGAAAATCAAATAAAAGTGCACCCCGAATTACTAGAAAAAACATAAAAGCATATCTTACTTCTAGGAATAAAATAAAAGTGCACCCTGAATTACTAGAGAAAACATAAAAGCACATCTAATTTCTAGGAATAAAATAAAAGTGCACCCAATTACTAAAAAAAACAAAAGTGAACCCAATTACTAGAAATAAGTTAATTGCACAATTTAAGTTGCGCAAAATACTTTTGCGCAAAATACTAAAAGTAAAGGAGAAGCTCACCCAATTGTTAAAAATAAAACAAAAGTTTTTCCAATTATTCAAAATTCCGAAAAGGGCACACAGTTACTTCAACGAAACAAAAGCACATCCACTTATGAAATAAAAGCATAGCCGAAAATAAAGTCAACAAAAAGCCAAAAAAAGTAGAAAAAAACATAACACTCAACGAAAATCGTAGACAAAAAACAAAATAAAACGTTTAACCGCCAGAAAATTTTAATGTTAGCTATTAATAGCCAATTTCTTAATAATTACTTTTGAAAGTGCCGACCTCCACTATTTCAACTTTTATTAATTATTCTACATGAAAGTGTCGACCCTACTTTCCACGTTTGGTATACAATTCACTAGAATCAAAGTAAGTTCACACCGAATTCAACAAGCAGCTTGTTGTATAGTCTCTGCCTTAGCATTTACCCAATATGTACATTTACAGCTTGTTTTTTAACTGTCCAACTGTGTAACTCCTGAAAAAGAAGCGACTTCGTGCTCTCTCCCCTTGTGGAGCCAGAGACAATAAACTAAAAGCATTCAGGAGTTGACAATTGATAATCGATAACTTAATACTAGCAGTTCAAAATTCATACCCAGTGGGCATTGTAGCCTCGCTAGTCATTATATTGACAGTAACTATGTCTTTCAACTCCAAACCTCTTGTCATCCTCTTCACGGTTGTGTCTTCAGTCACTCAACTCGTCAGTCATTACTCTCTGCCGCAAAATCATAGCACGCCTTAAGAACTCTGAGTCATATCCTGGTTGTGCTGCAAAATAAAAGACATACTCATCAGAATCAATCGAGGTAAATAATTTCTACCAATGATCCCAGAATTACTTTATGACATTTAGAGTATTATGCAACCTCCCACGTAAATGGTATCTACTTTTGCTACCCAGTGCATACAATACTCACAATACCTCTATAATATCCGGCAATACCCTTGATATATTAAGGTGATACCATGATGATATCCGCGAATATCACCTCATGAAGTTGCTTACATATTTATTTCACGATGAGCATTCTCACTACATTTCAACTTTTTTTCATTTTCTATCTTTGTATGTTTAGCAGCCCCATTTTTTGGGTAGAAATCCAGCTAATTTTAGCCAGTTTTGAGATCACTGATTCCTACTAATGATTCGTGTTAAGGCATTAGTTGAATTGTATATTCACCAAGCCCTATGCTTCAAAGTAATCATCAAGACAACCTCTTACCGATGTCAGTCCATTCTTCAACAGTCATGACATCCTTCGCAGGTTTGATTGTGGAACTATCAGTTGGAGAAGTGTCTACTCCTTCCAAAACATGGTGCGTAGGATTCTCTTTCTTTACAGCTAGCAGTAATTGGTCAAGTTTCAGTATAATGTCAGCTGCAAACAACAGCCTCAAATCATTAGTAAAAAGACTTGCAGAAATTGAGATTCATAAGGAGAAAAATCCAAGCCACTTCGATTGCATACCTGCCCAAGCAGGAGGGTCACTTGCTGACGATGCTGCTGCATCCACAAACAAAACCCTAAAACATGTCAAACATAACCAAGAGAAGGTTCTAGAGACATCCTGCCCCCATAATGCACCAAACAAAAGCATAAATTAAGGTGGTTACCCCATTCCCAAACAAAAGCATAAATAAAGGTGGTTATCCCATTCCCAACTGACTCCTTTCACCAACAGCTAGGGGCATTATCCGCAATCAATGCTGTAATGATGTTGGTTGTAGCATGAGTTCCAGTTGGTAATGGGTTCTCTCTTGTTGGTTTTAGTATATGTAAGTATGGTTATGAATTCGTTGTTGTTGGTTTAAGCATCTTTAGTGTGTGCAATACAAATCTACTTTAACCCTTGAAGGATTTTGGGAATAGTAGATACGTTGCCGTATTCTTAACATTTGTTATGAGTAGAAAGTTCCAAATTGAGATCCCAATAGCTTTTAAGACCATGTAGACATGAATTTTAACTTTACTTTTGATACAATACTCATAGGAGGTGTAGAACCATTCCAAATACAATGAAATACGGTCGTGTACATTGGCCGGAATGGCCAATCTGGACCTTTAAGGGTTAAACAGAAAGAGGTGTACCTATATGACGTGAATGGGATGCGTCATACTTCAACTTTGAAAATTTATAACTAATTCATTCTTCATCCAAAAATTATGTTTCAACTTGTGTTGGAATCTATTTCTTCTCGCCTACCTCTAAAAAATAATAATACTAAATAATATCAATGCCTCATATCCGTATTTCTTATTCAGTTGGGAATGGGGTAACCACCTTAGTCTGCATAACACAAACAAATTGCAAAACAAAAGAATTCTAGCTGAGTAGGAACTATGAAAGGTTCGCCTTCCTACACTCATGAGGAAGTTCATAATATGCCGGTTCTTCAGCCAGAACTGTCATTCGAAGCGGATTCAAACCCTGGTAAACGCATGCGTCTTTGATATCAGCATCGTCGACCATAGTCACCTCCTCGTTATCCTTGTCAGTGTAAACTATAGCAAGCTCAGATGTTGCAGGGATTTTGAATGCACGACGGATGGTGTCTTCAAGCAGGTTGAACGTCAAGTCAGGTGTGCCCCGGTATGATCGGCTGACTCTTATACGGCGCAAGACATTGCCATATTTGATCTGTTGGAACAATTGCGAACCATTAGCCAAAAAAAACAGAGCTACTGATGCAACAAAAACGTGGCTCGTTCAGTCATATTTCAAACCGAGACTGATCTGATGTCAAGCAAACTTGCACCGAAATTAAAAGAACAGAACACAAACCTTGAACAGGTAATAATCAATATCCATGGCTTCTCGAATCAATCAATCACCACGCAATCTCCCGCCAATCAACACCGCCAAAAACCATCTCCAGCAATCTGTTTCTCTGAAGAAAAGCGTCACAGCGAGCGTTCAGAAGCTCCAAGAGTACTGCAATCCAATTCTACAGGCAAATCTGCTAAAACGTGAAGGCAGAAGGCCAGCGTGATAGAGAAGACCGTAAGGTAAACCCTAAGGACAGCTTGGGGTTTACCCGTTCAAATTAACCCTAAGAGCATCTCCACCCATGCTCGCTAAAGGGGACTCGCTAAAATATTACATCTATATTTGAAGAGCCCTTGAAATCATACTCCCCCACCCTTAAACGCCCCTCAAACACCAAAAGTGCAAGTCAAATAGTCAATGCACCAATCACAAAGTAGAATGTCAGATTCAGTCAACTAAACATAGATTTGGAGGGCCATTTCTTGACGTGCCAAAGTAGAAGGCCAAGAGGCATTTTTGAAGGGCCCTTAGCATTTTTCATCCACTCTTGGCACGTGTCAGACTCTTGGCGCGTGTGGGTGGCGATGCTCTAAACCCCTAAACGTACCAACCCTTTGAAGATAGATAGATAGAAACTCCGGTCCCTTTTTAGCAAGGGGCCAACGTGAATGAAGTGTCCGTTTGTAATGTCAATGACCCGGTACCCATCGGATAAGGGGACATTGGGACAATACCTCTCTCCCCTTTCGAGGATGGCCACTATAGTGACACACTATGCTACTATCTAACTAGCCACTAGTGCCTTGAAGATACCGGACATGGTATCCCCCCAAAGGGCTTTGAAGTACCCATACAACAAGGTCCAAGGACCCCACCATAGTTGGGTGGACTATGGTAGTGAACACCACGCCGACATGGGGAGTAAAACCCACAGCCTCCTCATTGGGGGCCATGAGCCCTAACCACTAAGCCAAGGCCCGTGGTGCCTTCAACCCTTTGAACTGTAGATTCTAGTGTCAGAAGTAGATATTAGCATGGCTTAGATGTACATGAGGTGTACATGAGAAGACCATTGCAAGCATAAAATATACCCAACAAATTTGACATACTTGTAGTTGGAGGCCTCTTCAATATTCCCCATCACAAGATATTTATATAACTTTCAAAGGTGATTTGGATGAAAATCATCCAGGGTTGTATGAGAAAGTTACAAGGTTTCGAATTTGTTTACGATGACGCTAGGACGTTTAGGGGTTAAAAGGTTCACAACTATGTTTGTCTTCAAACACTCCAAAGTTGCCTTAAAATATCCTTTTTATTCAAAAAGGCAAATAGTTTTAGATCTAAAACCATTCCAACCAATTCAACCTTGGGATATTTCAACCAACTTGAATTTTATTAGCACCTACAAATTTTCAATTGTTCAAGGTTCCTCAATAGTGAGATTATAAGTTACAAAGTTGGTTGCACTTTTTTTTAGGCCCCATACTCAAGTTTGAAACTTTTTGAAAATGCCCAAATGCAAAGTTTAGTCTCTGATTTGGTAAAATGAATTTTGGTAGTTGTGTATATGGGGTGTTAACTCATTGTGTACAAAAATTCAAATGCATAGCTTATTGTGTACAAAATTTCAAGTGCATAGCTCATTGTATGCAAATTATCAAGAGTTGCCCGCAATTAGGTTTTTCACCTTTTCATCATTGTATCTTTAATTTGATATTTACATCACCTACGTATGCAAATTACCATCCCATCTTCGTTACGAAGAGTAGAATCACCACAAAAAATCTCAAAATTTGAGGATTAATACTTATTCCACAATGAACTAATCGAACTTGAAAAATCAAAGTCCTTGGATTGAAATGCGAGTTGGCTCCATCGGATTCATTAATTTCTTGTTTTCATTATCCCTTAAAAAATAAATCCATTTGGAGATTTGTTTACTTAAATATAAGATGAAATCATATAGAAAAAATGTAAGTGAATATTATTCAGGGCATGGGAGATGCCTTGGTCACGGCTTATGGTCCATAGTGTAAACCACCCCTAAGTCTTTCTATAGTTCCCAAATACCCGAGGTTTTTGCAAAACAAGACTGAATGGTAAAGGGTTAAGTGTAAAAATTTCAAGCACATTCACCTTCAAAACAAAAATAGAGATAGTGTCCCAAAGTAAGATAAACTAGCCCCATTTATACCACTTTGTAATCACTATGTATCAATGTCTTACATTTAAAATTTTGATACGTACAATGTTGCTACATAGTAGTAAAAATAGGGTGAGTTCTGAATCGTGGCACGAATAGGGCAAATTATACTTTTTTGGACCCAATGGAGCCTTGATTGTCAAAGCTTGGATTGGGGCACGGAAATCTATCCCAGATAGATAGATAGAAACTCCGGTCCCTTTTTAACAAGGGGCCGGTGTGAATAAAGTGTCCGTTCGTTATGTCAATGACCCAGTGCCCACCGGACAAGGGGACATTGGGACAATACTACTCTCTCCTTTCGGGGATGAACATTATAGTGACACACTATGCTAGTTCCTAGCTAGCGACTAGTGCCTTGAAAATACCGGACATGGTATCCCCCCAAAGGGCTTTGAGGTACCCATACAACAAGGTCCAAGGACCTCACCATAGTTGGGTGGACTATGGTGGTGAGAAATTTATCCCACAGTATAATATCTCCTTCAAAACCAGGCTCAATTGTTGTTATGTTTATCTCAAAGCGTCGAAAGTGCAGCAGATTTGTGAATGGCAAGCATGATGGATCAGTCTTCTGTTTCCAATTTGGCCTGCAAGTATGGTATGGATTTTGGAAGATGCACTGCATCTCAGCGTTGAATGCATCCTCAAAACCAAGCTTGCCCAGGAAATCGGACTCCCAACATGTTGGATATTGGTTCCCAAAACCTCATGTTCATCAAAGTGGCTATTGAAGAAAGTGGCTACAAGTTTAAGCAGACTTCATATTGTGAGGTACACAAGCATGTATGTGAGAATTCAAGATTCTAAAAATCCAACAAATTCTTTAACCCTTAAACGTACCAAGAACACCCAGGAATTGGCAATTTAAGAATAACCATCATAAACTCCCATTTAGAAGAATATTTTGGAATTGATATACAAATGAAAGTTTTGAAAGTTAAAATTAAAAATTCCTTGTAAATTTGATTACAAACAAAATTTTAATGTTTTTTGAGTAAATTATTTGGAAATGAGTTTGAAATGAGATACTCTTAAACGTGGTGATTCTTTGAAATTTTTGTGTTTCTTAAATCTATGACCTCATTTTTGCAAGGTCACTTTTGAACAACAAAATTCATACTCGTCGAAAGAATAAAATAAATACATATTATTCATTAAGTGCTTGATTTGAAAAGGCATCCACCAAAAGTATACTCTCATTACTATTTCATATCACACCCAAAGTACATGAGTTAAGAACTTGCAATGTGGAAACCGTCCAATAACATGTCTACAAAACAACAAATTTCACATTGGAGAGTTTAAAAAGAACAAGTAATTGAATGTATTCAATTGGTTCCCTAGCTCTTTCAAGATTGAAGGCCTTTCTTTGACAACTGCCACCACATTCACTAGACTGCAAGAAACTCTAAAATTCTAAACACTCAATTTCATCTATTCATCATCAAAACCAAGTTCTTCGTTCATAGACACATCTCCTGGTAGAATCAGCTCGATTTTCTGAATCCGATCTCGACATCCCATGACATTCTCCTCATAATCTTTTATCTCATCCTCGTGACATCCATTTTCCTTCATATTCTGATCCCCATGCATAGCCAAATCTAACTGCAAACGATAAAAATGTCAGAATTAAAATGATTATTTGCACTATGAAATAAATCAATACATTTGGAACACAAATGAAGTAAAAGGATGTGAAAATACCACGTATGAAAACCACGCAAACTGTTCAGGTTGAAGCTTCAAAGTCATGGAATTATTGTAACATCTCCCGAATTTGACAAATCCAATGGCACAGATAAAAGAATCCGCGCCATATGGATTGTTTCTATCTACTCTCTAAGTCATCCCTAAAATTCATAACAAAAAGAACATACAAGTTATTTTATAAAAATACGCTTAAGTCTTATAATATTTGAAGAAAAATATACAAAACATACTCACCCTCATAAATTTGTAGCAATCGTGTTTTCCACCTCTCCAACTCTTCAGCAGAGTCATTCACGGGTTTAGGAATCCCTAGAAATCGCCACAACTCCGTCCGTGCGTTAGTGGAAATTCTGCCCCTGCAGTTAGAGATGTGCACATTCACCTTGGTCTTCAAACCTGTTGTCCATGCATTGTCAAATTGTTTTGGCATGCGTGTATCATCCACTGTCACATCAAATGCATCCAATATTGCTTCTTTCACATGCTCCTCACGCAGTCGTATCCTAGTTTTCTCAGGATCTAAGCTGCTTTGGTAGTACCCGCATGTGAAGAAGGATAGAGCTCCACTCACAAACACAGGGAACTGCCATAAGAGTTTGCATGTCAAACAATGATTGTAGCAATTGGTTATGAGCTTTCAGCTCTGCTACCTGCTCTCTGAGTGTCATGACCAGTACACTCTCCGTTGCCTCTCCACGTGCCCCAATGCTTCCGACACCTCGACAAATACCCCCGTCAGCAGCTGTGGTGGCCTCCATGCCTGTAGGTGCATTCACCCTGTCAATCCCTGCCTGGGGTGTGTTGGCATTGCTAGGATTTCTTGCACCTACACCCACTGCCCTCTAACAATTAATGCAAATTTAAAATGATTGAAAATTGCAAACAAAACCCATATACAACTAAAAATAATTACACATGACACATCTAATAATTTCACATTACTCAAGATTCCATTTCCAACAACAATCGTATTTTGATGCGACAAAATGCGGGTCCAAATTGGTGTCCGGTGAGGATGCGCACGGTACTCTCTAACGGAAGCACACGCTCCTTGTGAAGACTCTTCTTCATTCTCCATCGTTATTCCTCCGCTCTATTGTATTAACACCAACCGATATCTTCTCATGAACAAAGCCAGACTCATAAAACCTTAGGTAGAGGATACTAAAACCATTCAAGGGGACCTCATGTATATTTGTTTCTTGACAATCATATGTTCTAGGTTCAATACTCTCAAATCTCCCAACTTCCCACTGAATGTCCTAATACCTTTAGAGCTAAGAAGGAGGTATGTTACATTTCTACTCTGAGTTCTTTGTAGCATTTATCACAATGAGTATATTTTGTCTGTCTTTTCTTAGATATACCAGACTTCAAAATCAGATTGATACTTTTGTTGATGTATTCATGACATTGTAGCCTGAATCTTTTAGCTTGAATCTAGGAGTTCCAGTCCCACTTTATCGGTGTTATTCAATTTGAGTTGTCTTTATTCTCCTCTACATACGGCACAACACCCATTTGTAACTAACGAGCCTTTTACTGGACCTTTCAATCTTGTACCAGAGACTCCAAGGACGATAAGTGTTGTCATAGACTTCATATTATAGAATAGCAATTAGTGTAATTTGTTCATATTTTGAAGTTGTAATTTAGTAAAATCAATTTATAAATTGCCTTATCATAGAAATGGACATGAACAGCAACGAGCAGAAAGCAGTATTCACAATCGAAGAGAGAGAGGGAAAAGAAGGAAAAATCATAAGAGAATCGAAAAGACCACTAATATGTGTTGTTCTGCATCCCGTTAATCAAAGTCTTCTTATAGACCACAGAGGTGCAACAGGTCACTGGGTCGGTGCCGACCTTTCTTCCCAAGTAAGCTGCTTTTACTTCCCCTACAGGAACCTTGCAAACGAATTTTACACTCAAGTTTCTATTTGAAGCATGATTTATTTAATGCGTAGTAACGAAATTTCAAGATCAACAGTACTTGTGATGTTATTTCGAAAATTTATCATAACCCCTAAGTACACCCGGCTCTACTTCTATAGGTAAAAAGCCATGCAAGGAAATTGACACAGCTCGGGCCATATTGGACGTTTTAGTGATGCAGATGGCCATATTTGGAGTTTTAGATGCTTAGGTGTTAATTTCGTAGTGTTCAAATGGTTGCCTTCCATATCTATATGAGTTGAAATAATTCATTTAGGAAATTAACTGAAAGAAGAAATCATAACCTACATTTTTCAACTATACTAAAAGCTTGTTTATACATTTTCCCTACAATTAGCATACAGAACTGTATGCTAATGTAACAAGCAAAATCCAACCACATGCTAATGTAAAAAGCAGAATCCAACCACATCCACGAGTGGTCCCCAATCTATAAGAAAACATCCATATAAGAACCCTGATGATTTCAGTAAGAAGTTAAAGATAAACAGTAAAGCTTAATACCCATCCACAGCCTTATATATATATATATATACAATTTGCGACATGCAAATCAGAATGACTAGTGACTAAATCTCAACATCATACATCATCTGAGAAGGTCAAAAAATGGTACCTCTTGGTTTAGGAACAAGATGAGGACTCCATATATAGCTTGTGGGTAAGTCGGAGATAGAGCCCTGAGAACCACTCAAGTATGTGATAGGACGTAGCTTCAGATACTTCTTGCGGAAGCTATTGATAATTCCTCGGATACCCAACCATATCAGCAAGTCTAGCACTTGATAAGACAGCTGTCAACCAAGAAAATAGCATTACATTTTAATATCCTTTCCGATATTTTACAAATTGCAAAGATGAAAAGGTACCCAAGCTTTGGTAGGGATATTAGTTGGGAGTGCAAAGCGAAAAGATGCACTCCCAACTAAGGCATGAAAATAAGATTTTTCTCACTCAAAGATTTATCGAGGATCACCTCAACAGGTTACTTGCAAGAGGGCAAAAGAAAAGAAAGAGTATTGCCAATAAATTTTTATGTTCCTAATACCCAACAAGCCAAGAAAACCAAAATGGCTGCAAGCACAAACAATATGTGAGACCCCGTAGAGATACAAACTTGAAACACTACAATAGTGTTCACTCATTCAATGTACAGTACCCTACAATTAACATACAGAGCTCTTTTGTACATTCTCCCGTTCGGTAACCAATGTTCTTTGAACAATACAATAAGAGCTCTTTTATACAAATGGTTTTAGCTTTGAACAATACGGTAAAAGCTCTGTATACGTAGAAAGCTCTTTTATACATTCTCCCATTTGGTAACTAATGTACAATATCTTACAATAAGTATCCGTCATTTCTGTGAACAAAAATTGACACTACTTGAAATCTAAAGTAGTATGCAAGGTAATATAAAACCCGCAATTTTAATCACCAATACACTTGTGACCAACGTGTATACAACATGCTGAAGTCAAATACTTACCAACATTTAATTCGTGCTGCTCTTTGACATTTGGCACTATGTCGAATGTCACTGACTATTCTGCGTTCTGCAACAACAAGAACATCAATCACGTTCAGTTGCCGCTAAAATACAACAAGAGACTCTCAAGCTGTGGAATTAATTCCTTACTATTGTACTAGTTTTAGTCAGAAACGACCATTATCAGGGTGGTGTTGAATAGAATGGTACTTCTAACTCTAAACAAAAACACCATTTTGTAACCTCTTCAGCCTAAGTAGCAACAACTCCATCTAATTCATCCACTTCCGACCAGAAGGGGCAAATCTAGCCGCCTTGAGAAACGAATTACATACCATTCAACCAAAGAGACAAGTCCAGCGGCCACCATGAGAAACAAGTTATGTATCATTCAACCGGGCACCTTAAGATCGGGATGGATGCCGACCCCACAGTTGTCGGCTCCTCGGCCGCCACAGTACAAGCTCGGCTTGAGAAGAAGAAGAGTGAGGAGTCATGTGGAGTGGTTGCTCGCTCCACGGCTAGAAATAGAGTGGCAAGGGGCGTTGCTCAGTCTCCGCGGAGAACATCTCCTTGGCCAGAGTGCGAGCGAGACGAGAAGCCCTCAAATGCAGCAAGCTAGGTGCGCACAGAGAGAGCCAAAGACAAGTCCAGCGGGCACTGACCTCGACAAACCCTAACATCAGGACATGGGAAGACATAAATTGTGACGGGGTGACATAAATTGTTTGCTCTTAATATTAATGACCTAGTGCCAACCGGTTAGTGACATTTCTTTGTTATTCCAATAATATTTCCTCATGAACCTTTTCAAGCACGAAACATTTTGTGAAGATAATTCTCAAGTTGTTATCCTATTCAACGATTGGTTTTGGTGTTACCAAAGTAAATATTCCTCTAAAATTACACACATAGAAGTACGTGAAGAATTGGCGAAACCAAAATTTCATTGATTGTAGTTCAAAGTGTCCTTCCAAAAATGATGTTTGGAATTTTGAAACACATAACTTTCAAAAAGGAGTATTTTATATCACATCCATTCCAACATATTTTAAATAAATAGATAGAAATTCCGGTCTTCTTTCAACGCCGGCCTGACATAAATTGTCGGCTCTTAATATTAATGAATTGTCTGCTATTAGTACTATGCATGAATGATAATGCAATTACCTTTGAAAAGTAGAATTGAAGTATTTAATAAGATTCACAATGTCAATAGGATGTGTCAAAGTGCAAGTTTGTGAGGAAAGACTCGATGATTAACTTCAAATGTATTGTACTGGCATCCCGTAATCCACACCACACCACAACGACGAGATCCTCACTAAATATAACGACTTATACACACAAATTTCACTCACTACACTAAAATCACCATAAACTGTGGGTGCGTGAATGGAGTGCATACATTCATCCATTATAACAAATTTTCATCCAATTTGGATGAATTCCACCACACTATTCTGAATGACTACACTAAATAGGTAGATTAGTGTTAGATAATTTTAAGATTTGAAAATATTACAGACTTTTACTCTCGACAAAAAAAATTACCAAAGACATTGATTCCAATACTATTGAAAGATCCCCATCTTGACCAATATAGAGGGTAAAAAAATTGGTCAACAGTAAAAACTTACAACATGTTTATGTAAATTAGTGTATCTAACACTAATCTGCCTATTTAGTGTAGTGACTAGTGAGTAAAGCCTATCGTAAATACCGTGGGCCACAGTATACGGTGATTTCAAAGTATCGAGCAAAATGGCAAATTGGCAATTTTACTCGGCTGATTCAGCAACCGGGGTCTAGGCAACTTACTAGTCAGTCACTATTCCAGCCCACACTATTGATCTACTAGTATGGTGAGCCCGGGCTTCCCGCTTCCTTGGTCCTCGCTCACATGTGTTCGTCGTCTTCGTCTCATTGCCACCATCGCACATCCCCACTCACGAAGCTGCTCTCCACAATCTGCCCGTTGTCGATCTTTCCACTCCTACCCTCGCTCCTCTTACGCCAATTCCGCCGCTGACTCTGTTGCCCTTTACCTCACTAAAAACGGTGCTCAATTGAGGACGCCTCATTGTTTGGGAGCATCGCCATTGTTGTTGTGGCCCTCGAGGTTGTCGGAACGTCGCGTTAGGGCGTCAGGTATGTTTGATGCGGTTTGCGAGCGTGACGGGTGCTTTCACGCGGGATTTCGAGCGTGGCAGCAGAATTAGGGTTTTCGTGATTTTTCGTGATTTTTCGTGATTTTTGGTGTTTTTTTTGGTTGAAATGGCTTCTGTGGAGAGAGTGATCAATGAGTGAGATGGTGGAGTAATGGCTGTGCGGGTTAGGGGATTGGATGTAGCTCCGTATTGGGAAAATCCGGATGTAGGGTTCGGGTTGTATGAATAACTTGGAGCTCGACATTTTCGAAATGAAGTGGAAGACTCTGCGTCTGAATGTCACGCTGAAAAAGGTGCCTCTTCAGTGGACATGAAGAGAGGGTAGAGTGCATTGCATTCATAAATGGGAAGTCCCGGAGGAGGTGACAGGGAGAAGGACCTGTCGAAGAGACGGAAGAGCGAGAGCTCGCATTACGTGAAAGCTCGTGACTGGGATGACGAGGAGGCCTACGACGAGGACCGTAGGCATCGTTCCAGTAAGAGTAGTAAGAAGAGCAGCAAGAGCGATCGGGATCGCGAGAAAGCTCAAAGGGAGAAAGAGCGGGGGGATGAGAGAGAGCTTGATCGAGTCCCCCGGGGGAGCAGGGATGAGTATTACGAGAAAAGCGAGAAACGGTTGCGGTCTTCCAAGGAGGACAGGTACGAAGAGAGATCGGAATTCGTGGAATTCCGAGCAGGGAGCAGCAAGCGAAGAAATGTATCTGAGAAGTCGAGTAAGAAGATCGAGGCTCCACCTCTGGTAAAGGAAACAGGCGCTGAAGCTGATGATGTCATCGAGGGAACTACAGTTTGGAAGCACTACGAGCTGGAAGAAGAGAAGGTGAAGAAAGCTGTAGCAAAGTCACCGGAGAACCGAAAGGGGGAACTTAGAGCTGATGAGAAATATAGGAGGAGTGTCTCCAGGGCGGCCCGAGGTGAAGTTCTGGATGAAGACTCTGCAAGGAAGAAACATTACGGGAAAGAAGAAGAGAGGGTATGGAAGAAGGAGAGTAGTAAAGCTGAGAGGGGCCATGATTACATTGAAGCAGCGGACTCTCGAAAGTTGCCAGCAGAGAGATTTTCCGACGACGAAAAGATGCGTGATCCCTATGCATTGGAGGAAGCGCAGAATGGCGACATGGTGAATTATCAGAGGGTTGATTTGAAGCCTCACGACAGTCTCAGATCTAGAAAAGGTGATCATAAGGTCGACAGAACACACGAGAATGACGATGACACCAACTACGAGATTAGAGCTGCTAGGATTATCACAAGCTCCGGAATGGATCCAAGTCATTCAAAGAGCCGCAAACACGTCGAGGAAAAGAAATCAGAAAGACATGATGTGGAGTTGCAAGCAGAGGGAGGTGAACGATATGTTGAGAGTTCTGACCCCCGTAGCTCAAGTCGAAATGTTGGCCGGGACAGAGGTACTAGTGACAGAGAGAAGGCGGGCGAGGTTGTGGAAGGGGCTGCCAATTTAACGGATTCAAAACATAAATGGGACCGTAAACGCAATGGTGGGAAGAGTCGCGGAGACAGGGAAGAAAGCAAAAAGGATAGGGCCAGTAGAGTTGAACGCATTGAGGAAGAAAGGGTTGTGGCTAGGGTTCCTCTTGTACCCTACGAAAGTATTTCAGAGAGCAAAGGGAGCGCAAGTCATGGCCGTCGAAAAGAAAGAGCATCTTCTCGATGGGATAAACCTGAACCCATGCTCGAAGAGGTCGTGGAACCGGTGATAGAAAAGGACCCGAATGGAGTAGAAGGGATAGAGAGCCAATGGAACGAACCTGAGGAGGATGAGGCAGAACGAGAAACTGTGCTCCGAGAGCCAGAGAGTGTCGGTGTGATCGAGAGTGAAGAAACGGAAGAGGGCAACAAATTTCCATTTCTTGAGAAACTAGGGGAAAGTGAACCAGTAGCTGAAGATTTTGAGAAACTGATACCGGACCCAGGAGCTGGAGAACAGGATTATCTAGAGAAGCCTGAACGTCATCGTAGGGCGAAAGAGAGACTGGAGAGGGAGGAATTGAATGAATGGGAGAAAAGCACACATCACAGGGAAAGAGACCCAAACCGCCATTTGGATCACAAGTCAGAGTGGGAAGATGTGGAAGAGAGAAGCAAGCTGGAAGGTGAATTGGAAGAAGGCGGGGAGGAGGTACGAAAAGCAGGTCGGCGACGTGGGAGAGATACTCTGGAAAGAGAAGATTATGACAGATTCCTGGGACGGGATGAGAAGGACAGGGATAGAGAGAAGGAACGGGAAAAGGAGAGAGAGAAAGAACGGCAAAGGGAGAGAGACAAGGGGAAAGAGAGGGAAAGAGAGCGGAGGGAAAGGAGAGACGAGGTTTATTGGGAAGATCTCCAACGTAAAGGCAGTGAGCGTTATGATGAGAGTTACGACATCGGGGGAAGGTCAAGTGGTAGGGGAAGAGAAGACAGGGTAGATCATGAAAGGGAAAAATATAGGGAGTTGGATACTAGACATGGAAGATTGAACAGAAGGGAAGAGTACTCCATGGGCTCTAAGGAGTCGATTCATGACTCTAAGGAGGAGGAAGATAGACTCCGGAGGTTGGAGAAAGGGAAGAAGCCAGCTTCGAGGGATTTTATCGATGAAACCAAGTTGGGTGGAAGTAACAAGGCTGAGGGCTTAGTAGAGAAGGTTAAGGGAATTGGAAGAGACAGTGGTCCAGAATTCTCTGATGAAGGGAGCAGGCCGAAAGGCAAGCATGGTAAAGCCGTGACATCCTCTCGAAGCCCCGATGATCGAAGAGAGTCTTATAAAAGTGCTAAAGCTGTAAGTCCGGATGATCGAAGAGGTCACAGAAGTGGCAAGGCTTTAAGCCCTGATGATCGGAGAGGAGCATATCGAAGTAGCAAAGCTGTAACTGCCTCTCGAAGTCCTGATGATCGTAGAGGTCATCGAACCACCAAAGCTGTGACCGCTTCTCGAAGTCCCGATGATCGAAGAGGAGCATGGGACGGCATGGACAGGGACTGGTCAGATGAGTATGACAGAGAGAAGAGCAGCAGAAGGCGTGGGAATAATCAAAAGAGGGATCGTGATAGCAGTGAGAGGGAGCGTGACAAGTACAGAAGTAGAGAACGGCCTCATGATCAACGGAGTTGGGAAAGAGGAAAGGGAAAGGACAGGGTGGATACTAATGTCGACAGATCCCACGATCGGCACCAGAATCGATGGAAAGGTAGCAGGGATGTTGAGCAAGATAATTGGGAATCAAACAAGAGACATGAAAATGCTGAAAGGGAGAAGCTGGAGAGGAAGATGTTGGAACGGGAGAGCAGTGAACGTAGCAGGATGGACAGGGAACGAGGGGATGATTTAAGAAGTCCCCAGGGTTTTGCTTCAATGAGTGAAAGCTCTGGCCGAGGCCATCAAATGCCTTCCAATTACATAGAGTCCGGACGTGGATTTGGTTCCCATGGTGGTCCTTATATGTTACCAGGTGGAGATCCAGGATTCTTTCAAGGTTTGGAGCCCATCTCATGTTTTTGACTATTTCTTGCTCCTTTTTAGTGTATGTTTTTCGTATAGCCTACTCCAGGAAATCAGGACCAGCTGTGGCAGCTTCAGATCGGTTCTAAGAAGTACGGTTACAACCCGAAATGTATCTTCCTATGCACACAATCTTTGTAGTGTATTCCAAATCTTAGTAGAGAACTCCTCATCTCTTTCTATTCTCAACTCTCCGTAGTGTACTCAAAATAAGACTCTACTAATGTGTGACATATGTTGTAGGCTATGCTAGATAGAGTACTCCATGGGCTCGCCACGTCGTGTAGTGGGTGCATGCATCGTCGTTGCTTCGCAAATTGGAGATAGCATGCATCCACTACATGCTGTAGCAGAGCCCATGGAGTACTCTATCTAGTAAGTATTTTATCTGCAGGAATTCTTTTTATATCTGTTGCAAAACCTTCAATCGCGATACTGCAGTTTTGCTTAAGTGTGGTCATTTCAAATGCTCCATGAGAATAACATACAACATATATTGTAGGCTATAATCGATATGATTTTAATCCGTGTGTTTAGTCACGCAGCACTTTGTGTATGACTGTCATATTCTATTGTACAGGTGATTACTTTGGCGGAATGGGAGAGGTGGATTGGGATGGTCCGATGATGGACGATAGAATGCGACCGAGAGAAGGTATATTTCTGGGGGGTGGCGATAGGTTCATGGATAATGAGGGTCCTCTAGGCCATGACCAAGGCTTTGGTCCTTCGAGAGGAGCCGCAGGCGATGGAGGGATGGGCTACAATCACCATCCCGGCAGAGGCCGAGGTTCAAAAGCCTCACCGAACAATAGAGGCCGGGGAGGCATGATGGGTCATGAAGGAAGACCACATTTCAACAACCAAACTGGTCCCATGCTTCGAGGAATGCAACAACAACCAGGTGGGAAAGGTGGACGAGGGCCGCGAGGTGGACCGAAAGGTGTAAGAGGCCCCGGCCGGGAAGTTCAACGAGCAAGTGTGAATCCTCCTCTTATGGGTCCAGGTCCAGGAATAGGGCCTCACTTTGGTCCGATGGGGCCCCAAGGAATGATGCCTGGTATGGGGATGGGACCAGGGCCAGGACCAGGCCCAACCCCTGGGCCGAATATGGGCCAATTTCCCTTGCTTCCGTTCGGAGGGCCCATGGGTTGGGGGGGTGGTCCAGGAGGTGGCGAGATGGGAATGATGGGGTGTCCACCCGGCCCCGGTCCAGTGATGGGACCTGCTCCTGGTGGGATGGGTCCAAGATTCATGGCTCCAGGTCCAGGGCCCAATATGTTTTTCAATCCACCCGGGCCGGGGAGAGGAGGTCCTGGGGTTATGTCAACCGGGTCATTTGGTGGAGGTGCGCCACCCTTCAATGGACCGAATGGCGGTGGCGGACGAGGCCAAATGGGGGAGAGAGGTCCGCCTGCAGGTAGTGGCAGGGGATTGATTGGAAGGGCCAACGGACCACTTGGACGCGGTCCGTCGAGAGGGGAGCAGAACGATTACTCTCAGCATTTTGTTGATACAGGTTTGCGACCTCAGAACTTCATTCGAGATGTGGAACTGGCTGATCGGTTCGAAGAGTACCCGAAGCTGAAAGAGCTAATCACCAGAAAAGACCAGCTCATTGCAAAGAGAGCCACACCCCCTATGTACATGCAGTGTGATCTTCGCACAACAGAGTTGAGTCCAGATACGTTTGGGACCAAGTTTGATGTCATACTTGTGGATCCTCCATGGGAGGAGTATGTTCGTCGTGCTCCGGGCAGTGGAGATTCTATGGAATGGTGGCCAGCTGAGGAGATTCAAAATCTCCGCATTGAGGTGAACATTCATAACCTGTAGGGCTCCTGTTCACACAACAGCCATTCCTCAAGTATCAATTGAAATGCAATACCTGTGTTGTCTTTAAGAAACTACAGGCTAGAAAAGTTTATTTCAACCTATAATGTGACAGACCAGACATAAGCATTGGTTTTAGGTCAAGTGATATCCACAGAAACCTGCAGGTGCAAGCACTTTACACTAGTTAATATGTCTTGGAAAGTGGATCTAAATTTGTATTCAATATGTGTGGTTGAGACAGGCCATTGCAGATACACCTGCATTCATTTTCTTGTGGGTTGGAGATGCCGAAGGTCTTGAGCAAGGGCGTCTCTGTCTCAAGAAGGTGTTACTCTTTTGCTATTATTTCTGACTTGTTGCTTTTTGTGTGTAAAGTTTAGAGAAAATTACTATTTCATTTCTGCAAATCAAACTGGAACACGGAATGAGCCTGTTGATTCTTTGTTGTGATACCTTTCTGTTCTTTATGTTATTTTCTGTTCTTTTCTGATATCTTCCTGTTCTTTTCTTCTTAAATACATTTCTCGATCCCCATATATGTGTTTTATATACTTGCACTCTGTTGCGTGTTGTTTTGTGATTAATGCGTTATTGTTGGTAATTTTTTCAGTGGGGGTTCAGGAGATGTGAGGACATATGCTGGGTGAAAACTAACCGAGAAAATCCAACGCCAGCCTTGCGCCACGACTCCAACACTCTATTTCAACACTCCAAAGTATGGATCTTCAATTTTTTTGATTGATGCATCTTCAATATTTATTTCTTAGTGACTGCATTGGTTTTGTCATTTGTCCGGGTGAAGAATAAGCATGTTCATACTTCTGTGTCTCCATATCTTTATTTCTGTAATTTAGCTAGTAGTATATTGGCTCATGACAGCCAACCATTCTCTTAAACTTAGAATGCTTTTCCTGTATGTGTTTGGGACTGCTCCTAGCGCCCAAGTTCATCTACTACATTAGTGTACTGTGAAGCTCCAACATACATATTGACACAAAGGCCCTTGTGTCACACAGGAGCACTGCTTGATGGGGATAAAAGGGACAGTGAGGCGCAGCACTGATGGCCATATTATACATGCAAATGTGGACACAGACATTATTATTTCTGAAGAACCCGAATATGGTAAGAATGATTTATAATGCACTTTTATTTTTAACCAATTAGTATTGGAGACACTATGCATCTCAACTCAAATCCTCAGCTTTTGGTTCTTGAATCAAATATTTGTGCATGCATCTCACAAGTTCTGAGGAAGTTCTTGTCACATGCAAGCATCGTGTGAAGTTACATGATCAAGAATGCAAAGTAAGTGCAGTTGAATATGCTTTTGAGGTTTCTCAGCGTATATTTACGAGGGTGAAGGTGAAGGTCGAGGATCATTGTAGCTGTTGTTCCTGAAGGCCATGAAAACTCACTTGTCTTGTTTTTTTTTATGCAGGGGCGACGAAAAAGCCGGAGGAGTTGTATCATATAATAGAACACTTTGCACAGGGGATGCGACGTATTGAACTGTTTGGAGAAGATCATAACATAAGAGCTGGATGGGTGACAGTGGGGAAGGGCCTCACCTCATCCAATTTCAATCCCCAGGTTCGATAATTATCTGAAAACGCATAGTATTCACATTGGAGCCCTGTAAACATCAGTCAATCTGTCAACCATGGGATGTTTGTTGACAATCTCCTTGCTTTTGCAGACGTATTCCAAGAATTTCGCTGATTCAGAGGGGAAAGTGTGGCAAGGCGGGCGGGGAAACCCTGTCATTGATGCTCCTCACCTCGTTGGAACCACTGCGGAAATCGAAGCGCTACGCCCCAAATCTCCTCCTCCAAGACCACAACAAGCGCAGCCGTCGGGACAGGGCAATGCAGGGAACTCGATTTCACAACCTTCTGCAGGGAACTCCATCTCTAAGAAGACCTCCACAGGGCAGGTAGGGGGTGTCCAGAATGGACACCCGGCCGCACTAATACCCGGTGCAGGACACGGCTCTGCCAATCCTCCCGGAACCGGGGCTCCTGTGATTGGGCAGCCTCCGTATGCAGGCGGCCGTGGAGGCGGCCACGGCCAAATTCCTAAGCTGCGCCCCGTTCTTCCCGGGACCTTGATGAAGCCTTTAGGAGCTGGCCCAGGCTTAGTTGACATGGGGGTGTTTGACGAGGAAGCCTCATATGGGGGAGATCCGCAGGAAGCGACCTCAGCAGAGAATTAATTCATCAAGTAAGTCACAAAATGACTGAGGTTGGGTTGACGACTGTCTGTTGGGATTATATTGTGAATCATCATCATCTACAACAGCACAATGATTTTCTTTTATTTAGCTTTGTGCTGTACATTTTTCTCATCTGGTGGCCTGGCTCCACCAATGTAAAGACACTCCATTTTAAGTCGTTGGATGACATTTTTTTAATGTAATTAAGATACTCGTAGGACAGTCACTATTGTTAGGACTGATCAGGGTCGCAATGCCGCCGTTGATCTCATTCATTCGATCGGCTGTTAGCTCTATTGATATAATTGTGGAAATCATCGTGTTATATTACTCACACTACTATGTACTAACAGGCAAAGTAAATCTGCAGTAGTTAAGTTTGAGGTTTTGCCCATTGCTTAGTTCAGAGAACAAAGAAAAATTGCCGTACCTCGCAAGCAGGATAATTTCTAATGTGTTTCCAGACTCTTTTATCTTCGCTGTGGAATGTATTTCCTTTATATTGGATGACTAGTTGCCAGTCGACGTGGTTTGGAAACAGTGATGCACATCCTTCCAACATCAATGCTTGTTTGTATTTTTTCCTCTTTTCTTTCATGAGAGGCTACATTGTAAAGTATGAATCATCAGTCAATTGTACGTATTCAACCAAGAAGCCCGAATTGGGCATCATGTTTTTATAGCAGTTTTTAGTAGATTGTATGAGGACTTCCTTTCATTCAAATCTGTTTGTTTTTTGACCGACATATGCACTGATATTCACTAATTCCAATGCTATTGATTCCAATGCTATATTGATTCCAATGCTATAAAATTCGGCCTCATCTGAATTATAATTTTCACAATACGATCAATTGAATTTTTCATTTTAAAACCATGAGCTCTTGGTCCTTTAGGGGTTAAAACTGCAGAAGGACCATGAAGTCACTCAAAAAGTCTGCAAACATGCTCTATACTTCACTTGACATTGTTACAACTTACAAGGTTAGTAACCGCTTCACACTATGGCCAAAGGTCAAGAGGCGGTCAATCTCTACCAATCAATTGCAAGAAACCAAGAATTTGGCCTCTCAACCCTTCACATTGAAGGCCAAAGTCCAAAGGCCATCGCCCTCCAAAATGCCTACATAACAACACTTTTTGACCAAGGCGACGGATTTTCTATTATCTATTACATATTTATGTCCCAAACTATGATCTATTACATATTTTCAGCCCATTTCTTTGGACTCTCAATCCCATGGGCTCTCCACTAAGTGTAAAGCGTCCCTAAGTCACAAACTAGCAAGGTTGGATTGTAAAAATAGCAATGAAAACTTATACAGGCCCATCCTAAAATGGGAGACCCATCACGAGACACCATGAAAAGATGAAGAGTGGACAATTTCAATGATCAAGACACGTAACAAAACTCCATGGAGAGCAATCTGTTTCGGTAGTCAAAACGTGCATTGCTTAAGAAAATCAGTGACACATTTCTGCAGCGTGGTCATACATTTTCCCGAATAATTATCTCAGGTTTTGGTGAGGAGGCTATCTTTTTTGAACCATACCTGTTTTTTTTGTAAGGTTGCTTATGATGTATAGAAGCAAAACTCTGTGCTGTCAACATATTCTACACAAAACTCTCATTAATTAACCCTTAAAAGTCCAGAGAGCCCTTTCTGACTAGTATTATACAATAATATTCCATTGTATTTGACATAGTTCCATACCTCCTATGGGTTTAAGATCAAAAGTGAAGTTAAAATTCATGTTAGAAATGATTTTAATGAGCTATTCGGAATCTCATTTTGAAATCATTTTGAAATCTCAATTTGGAATCTTTTATTTACAGCAAATGTCAAATATACACCAACGTATCTACTATTCCCATCAGCCTTTTAAGGGTTAAATATAGACCTAGCATTGATGAAACACAGCCTGAAATGAGGATTTTACAACTGAGCTGGTTGCCACTAAATCTACGGTGACGGTGGCATAGGAGCTACAGTAATTATACAAAGCGGCTGAGGACAAGAACTACCGGCTAAATAATCATGGATCAGAAGTAGAAAAATGCTCTTGAGAATTAATGAAAATTTAATAGACTGAATGGAGACGCCTCAACTCTACTTGGAATGTGCCACTTGCATTTAAGGTGCGCTGGGCAAGATTGCGGATATCTTCTCTGGAGCACTCACGGGAGATTCGTACTAGCTCCCACAAAGCTCCCCCAGCAACAAGGTCCTTGGCGTTCACTTCTGCAAAGTTGACGTTACAGACCACAATTAGATGGCTCGTTTTCTATTCTCTTCGGATAGAGCAGTAATACGCAGCCCACATTAGAGTTAACCGAAAAGCCAGCTCAAAGAGGAAAGTTTTAGCATACTCCTCTTGAACTCCTCTTGAACTCATATTGAAATATAAATACACCGAAAACTAGTTCATGATGAGTTGTGAGACAATCTAAAGCAAGCCACTGTCATTATTCTCCACACCTCACAATGACTCTCACACCTGCTACCAAACCTCCAAGCCCATGGCCCACAAGGGGACAATTTATGACACGACACTATTCAACCCAAGTATAGCTCAAAAGAGAGGTTAGAAGGAGGGCAAAAAGGGAGGTTAGATGGGCTTCTCCACACCTCGCAATGACTCTCACACCTTCTACCAAACCTCTAAGCCCATGGCCCACAAGGGGACAATCTATGACGCGACACTATTCAACCCAAGTATAGTTCAAAAGAGAGGTTAGAAGGAGGGCAAAAAGGGAGGTTAGATGGGCTTCTTTTCGGTTAACTCTATTACTCCGTGTAGAATTCAAGGTCCATTCAAGTTAATATAAACCACCTAAGTTGTCAGCAGTGCTTTTTTGGAGGCGTTTTCAATGTGCTGATTTAAATTGTAACTAGAGAGGAAAGTGATATGTCAATGTTTCCAACGTGTATATTAAACACATAGTACAAGATGAAAGCAATATTGTAAACAATTGGCTACTAAAACAACTAAAATAGCTCTATCAGCAGTGGTTTTAATGACTCACCAAGGACTTTTCTAAATGATAAATAACACTCTTCTGGTATAATTTTGGGATAATTGAATGAGAATGATGATCATGTGAATGAAAATTGAAAAAAATACACTACAAAATTGTTTTCTGAATGAAAATCATGACTTTCTTGTCCCTAACTACTCTCCAAACGACTCAAAACGAGACACCTTTGGCTCGTATTAGCTTGAATGGACCCTTTATCAATCACCGCATTTTAAATAAGCAGTGGTGACTGGTGAGTATCACATACCATGCTGGGCTAAGTGACAAAGAGCAAGTTCGATGTGACGACGGATGGGTGATGCTTCATTATTTGCATTGGCTACAATCCAGGGTAAGGCTCCATCGTCAATGAGCAGAGACCTCCCTAATTTGTAACCTGCATATGTCCAGTTGGGAATCAATATAAACAAAAGTACCACGTAGACAAGAATCGCAATATCAAATAGAAGGGTCTATTAAGTTACTTATAAGGGAACTGATAGACCAAGAGTCTATGACTTCAAGTTAGTTAGAACACCAAAATAATAGTCTTGTTAGTCTGTACATATACTAAGTATGTAGACAGACGATACTAAGACTTTAAGTGTGACTTGGTGGGTGAAGGAGATATCATTGTCTATTGGACAAGATCTCACTTCTATGGTTGGGTGGCAAGTCACATAATAAACATTGTTTACCTTTTGTGCACATTATTTTTCTTAATTTATCAATAAAGAAGAAATGAATAGTTACCTTGAGCAGCACCACGTGACTCACACTTGGCAAAGTTAGCAATTCCCCGAGCCACTTGGGCTAGCACATCCGGATGCTGTGATCGAACCATACCAAGGAGTGCACGAATGCCACCCTCCTCTCTCAGCTTCACCTGGAGCTTGTCTGCATGATTTTCAGGGAAAAACCAACACTCACTTAGACTATGAGACCGTCCAGAGTTTACAGAGTTAACCGAAAAGTCAACTCAAAGAGGAAAGTTTTAGCAAACTCCTCTTAAACTCCTCTTGAACTCATATTAAAATATAAATAGACCAAAAACTAGTTCATGATGAGTTGGGAGACAATCTAAAGCAAGTCACTGTCATTATTCTCCACACTTCGCAATGACTCCCACACCTTCTACCAAAGCTCCAAGCACATGGTCCACAAGGGGACAAGCTATGACAAGACACTATTCAACCCAAGTATAGCTCAAAAAAGAAGTTAGAAATAGAACAAAAAAGGAGGTTAGATGGCCTTCTTTTTGGTTAACTCAATATAATATCAATTAACATTCCAGCCTTACAATAACAACCACTCAGATCCAATGGTGACCGGGGTCTAGGTGACAGGGACCTTGAAACTGTTTATGATCCAACAGCAAGAATGGAACAGTGAAGAGAAAAAACATATTCAGATAAGAAGTGGAGGAGAAAATGCTTACCGTTGCCACATAAGTTGGCTATAGCACCTGCAACCATTCGCAGGGTTTGTGGATCTTCAGCATCGTCAGCTGTTCGAGCCAAAAGACCTATTCCTCCCTGAGACATAATTAACTCCTGGTTTGTCTCTGCAATCAAACCAGATAAGGTGAGATTTCCTTCTGTACGTACTGCCTTGAAAAAGGACCAATAAAAGCATAACAACATATCTGATATAGCACTATAGCAGACCTGTCGTTTTCCATTCCCCACTTTTTGGGAACAGTGAATAGTGGCTAAATATTTTACTTATATTTTTGTTTTCTTGTGACCAAAACCACTCACTAGCAGTCTAGCACTAACACAACCCACATAACATTCAGTATTCTTTGAGCCTGCTGGCCTCCCTTGCATGGAATGATGTGGAATATCCCACATCATTTCATCCGTCCAACGAAATGGTGTGGGATATTCCACATCCCATTAGTAGCTATGGGGGCACGTGGCATTAAGCAAGAGCAAGCAACCATGGTGCACAGTAATCGAAAGCACATTTCAACAATGTTTTTTCATTGTTTATTTGATTGATTCTCAACTCTAGTGTTTCATCATTGAAAGCACAATTCAACAGTATTTTTTCATTGTTTATTTGATTGATTCTCACTCAATAGTGTATCGTCATTGTTTATTTGATTCAATAGTTCTTTCAATTAGAAATCACTGGTCACTTTGTATATAAAGGTGGATGAAACTTAAAAGGCAGTCTCTTTGAAGGCTACTTAACCCTTAAAGGACAACCCCAGCCCCACGGGCTTGGTTTAAAGGAATAATTGGAGGCAGAGTTTCATTTCTCAACCAAATCAAGCGAGACTTGTTGCGTTGGAAAGCTACTGAAAAAGCGATCTAGATTCCAAATTTTCGCCTCATTTGAGAGATTGTGGAATCGTTGGTAAGCAATCAAAGTTATCAAATTGAACAAGTTTTGAGGATGGGGCAGCTGAAGTTCAGCAGTGCCGCAGTGCTACAGTGCTACAGTGCTAGCTAGCAGTGCACTGCAGAGCCGTTTTTGAAAGAAAAAAAAAAAAATTCAAAAAAATTTAGATTCTTTCCGGGCTGCCCACCTAGGACCCAAATTGTCCTTTAAGGGTTAATGTTATGCATGTGCTTGGTGCGATTTCATTCCTTTTTCATTTATAGTAAGTGAAAAACGACACATTTCCTACTAGTGTAGGGAAAGGAAGGCACAACGATCCAAAATGTGGAAACTGTGACATACCATTCATCGCAAGATTGGCCACAGCGCCAGCAGCTACACGCCTGATGGTTTCATCTTCTGAGCTTTGGAGAAGCATGAGCAAAGATCCCAATCCCCCAGCCTCAACAATCTTCTCTTGGTTCGCTTCTGGAATCAAGCAGTGCCTTCTGTTGTGAGTAAACATCGTGGAATAGAATAATGAGCACCACAGTGCGAGTCAAGGTAGAAACGACAGAGTCCTCTTGTCTTGTACCTTAACCCTTTAAGGACCAAGAATTCATAGTTTAAAAATGACAAATTCAACCATTCATATAATGAAAAGTATGATTCAGATAGGACCAAATTTTATATCACCAGAATTAATAAAGAACATTGCATGTGTTGACCGTAAACATAAATAAACTTGAACAATAGAAACTTCACATAGAACCACTCAAAACTGCTCAAAAAACAGGAAGCCATATTTGGCCTTCTTGGTCCTTAAAGGGTTAACATGCAAGCGAGGGTCTGATTTTACTTTTCTCATGCTCTTCACGATTCTTAGGCTCAGATATTGCTTCAAAGAGCAGGTGTATGTACAGGAGTTTTGAATCACCTTCGGCTGCAAGATTAGCCACCACCTTCACAGCATGGACGCGAACATCAACATCCTTCGATTCCAGCAACGAGAGTATCTTGTGCAGGCCAACTACACATTCAACACCAAACAATTCAAAAGATTTATAATGAATGTTAATTATGCTTCCGATAATTATTCTGTTTCTTCTAGGAGAATGGCCACCAGGATAAAGTACCAAAATCCGTGATCAATGACGATTTTCGAGAAATGCTTTAGTTCTGATACAGCTACAAAGCTCATTGTACTTGGCCTGAAAGGTCTATTATGCTGTACCTTGTTCAAAGAGCTTGGCAATGGTAGCTCTCTGGCCGTTGATGGTGTCCCGCATGTGGTTGGGCTTACTCATGCTTGTAAGCGGACTTTCTGAACCAAGTGAGCTTCTGCCTGAACCTATTAACCTCCTTGAATGCTGAAAACCACAGGAAGAGGAGATTCGATTAATAGCTACTCCAGGAATCTCTAGAAATAAACAACACCCCGGAAATGATGGCTATACCGAGGAGAATATTTTGTTTGATGTTCCTGCATAAATTGATATTATTTACTAAAAATAGAGAATCAATGAAATTACTACTAAATTCTCAAAGGATACCGTGGTCTTATCTAGGTGTAAGGAATCAAGGTGAAAATATATGCCCAACACCAACCTCGTCATGATGTTCCTCAGTGAGAACTGAAACTTGCTCCTTCAGATGTCGAATTTCTTCCTCCAGTCTCTCTCTCTCCCTCAGCTCCTCATCGAGCCTATGCCTCACCGTGAGGAGTTCATCACCTTGTTGCCTAGTAATGCTTCCATAATTTGCGGTTCTCTTCGACACCTGATTTTTGGCCACTCTCAGCTCTTGCTCCAGCTGCTCGCACTTTTGCCTTCCCTTTTCAAGCGAAGTCCGAAGCTCCGCAATCTCTCTAGTTTGATCATCAGACTGTTCGCGCTTCTGGCGCTCCGCAATATCCATGCTCCGATCAGACTGTTCCAGAGCAATTTATGAACCAAAATATATCAAGCAAGTGTCTTCAAGCAAGTGTCTTCTAAATTCAGATCGAAACCATAATTTTGATGTTCCAAAAATTTCCAAAGTGGTACTCTAGAACCAAAATACCCGACTGATGCTCCTCTTACACCCATATAAGATATCTGCCTTAAACGTAAAGGATCCACCTATTCCACTAGACAGGATCTCACATGATTGTATGAACTTATCCTCAGACACGCAGTGAAGAAGCATGGATGCATAAGAGTTATTTGTAAAGTCCCTCAAAACCTGAGTTTTTGACCTGTAATTTGGAAAGGACAGGATTGGCATGATCTCACTGTAGACCCAGAATAGAACACTGGATAGATTGAAATTTTTATTCATAAAAATTTGGAGGGAGGGAGAAGAATTGGGTAGTGGGGTGGGACCGTGAGGAGGAGTGGTGTCATATTGATGACGACCAGCTCTGGTCCATGAAAAAAGGAGGACAAAAGACCGGATGCCTTTACAAATAACTCTATAGTGACAAAACTTATGCAGACTTGTGTTATCAGGAGTAGATTCTTAGAAGCATAGTCTGCTTGAAACAAGGTGGAAAGCTTTCAGTGCTCAGAACACTGAAGGTAGTTTCATTGACTTCTGTACTATGGTATGAGGGAGTTACAAAGGCAGAAAGGTACCTCTAAATCTCGTTGAATTTGAGGTGTTGCAATCCGAAGTTCCTTCTCCACGCGCTCATATTGCGCAAGTTGAAGCTGCTGACTGGCCAGCTCCTCTTCCAAGAGTTCACGATGTGCCTGCTCCCTCTTTAGATTTCTCAGAGCTTCTGCCAGTTCTCTCTGATGCATCTCCATCTGCTGCATCAGTTCCTTTTGGTGCTTTTCCATCTCCTTCTGCTGCAGCTTCAGGTTCTCTTCTTGGGTGTTCTTCTGGAAACACAGCCACGAAAAGAATTCACTAACTGTTCAATTGCCATGCAGGTAGAAATATGTCCACTACACGAACAAATCTTATGAGAGGTGTTTTAGAGAAGGATGAGCTTGGACGTGTTAAAGTTATTTGAGTCATGGAAGTGATGATATTTTCGGCTAATCTGAGAAGTGGTAGGACATGGCCACTCTAAACGTCGTATTGTTGGTGAGAGACACGTACATGACTCAGGAGATAGTTCTAACAGGAGGTCACTTACCAAAAGAAGCCACACTAGTAGCAAACCTGTCGTTTTTCATTCCCCACTTTGTGGAAAGAATGAATAGTGGTTGAATATTATGTTTATAATTTTGTCTTCTTGTGACCAAAACTACTCACCAACACTGACACAGTCCATGTGCTTGGCGCGATTTCATTCCTTTCTCATTTACAGTAAGTGAAAAACGACACATTTCCTTCTAGTGCCAGGTCAAAACTTCAGACTGAACATTTACTTCCATATGCAGTCAAAACGATTTACGAAACATGGTGACAATGGCCTAACTTGAATCCACATAATTAGCGCCATCTCTCATGCAAAACATATCATTCCTAACCATGGCAATGATTCTTAAGCGCAATCGGAAAGTGAACAGGTCTACAGTTCCTATCTGGCACTCACCTCTTGTTGTTCATTCTGGCGTTCCAGTGTAAGCACTTGGACTTCCTCCTGCAACCGATCCCGAACATGAACAACCTCTTCCAATCTCTGCCGGAGTTCCTCCACCTCCTCACACCTTTGCCTCAAATCTTCCACTTCATGTTCATACATGCTTTTCTCTGCGATCATAGACTGCCAACGAAGTGCTTTCGATTTATGTAAACTGCATCGAGAACGTAAACTAACACCAATTCTAGACTAGGTGCTCATAAGGCAATACAGGCTGGTAATGACTTGAAAATTTTATAATGGACTCAGCACCTGTAACTCAGCCAACAATAAAAGAGTCCACATAAAAAGCCTCCTGCATGGAAGACGAAAGATTACGACATACATCCAGAGCAGCTTGAAGCCGACTCTCTGCCTCCATAACAAGCTGACGACTTTCCTCTACTGTCCGTTCTAATTCTTCGTCGTTCTCCTGTCGAGCCTTCACCTGCCTCTCATTTTCGGCCACGAGTCTGTCCAGTTCAGTTTCCATTCTTCGGCAAAGACTTTTATAGTCAAACTCCTCCTTTAATTTGACCATGTTCTCCACCTTCATTGCCTGTGACAATGTGTCACAAACTAATGTCATCGAAAGAAATATCCAAAAAAATCGTCATAGAAATAAACTCCAATTGGAAACACCGACTTAATTAAGGTAGATATGAAAGGCACACGACGACTTACTCGCTGGCCAAACATGATAGTACTGGTTGTTTCTCCTCTGTGCCTTGGTGAAGGTCCGATTGTAACAACCAAGGACGTCCTAGCAGTTCCTATAGATAGTAATATTGAGGCATTTCAGAAAAGCATATATACATTGTGCACTTGGTCATTGAAACTTTTGGTGTCATGAACAAGACAACTTCTCCTTGTCTGACTCCGTAGTGAGTTAAAGGATGAAATGGAATATGTTGACCACAAATTTTTAAACATTTGACATTCTCCATAACAATCATGCAGACAAGCTAGACAGTCTTACCGCCAAAAGAATCACGTAAGAGTCTCGTCAACTTAGAGTCCCGGATAGGCACATGAGGACTGTTTTCCGCTAGGACATTAATGCATCTCCCCAATGCTGTCAATGATAAATTGATTGACTTCGCTTCCTCCAATGTATGGCCCTCACTGCCTGTGGAACGACCTTATATAAGGTAATCATCTACCATTGCTATTGTCCAGAAAGGAAATGCTATTTGAGGGGACTTTCAAAGTTAAAAACAGTAAAACAAATCATTATAAGAGAAAAGGAATACTAAAGGAGGTCGCTTAAATGCCAGGATCAAAAAACAAAATGCATGAACCGACCTGATTTATCAACGCGCTCTGAACCAGCGAGATCCACAATAAGGAGTTTGCTTCTACGAATTGTGGGTGCACGCATCCCCTTGTGCGAAGCCCCATTGCCATTTTCGATAGTCAAATCCTTACTTTTGACAGCTTTTTTTACTTGTACCTGCAGCAGTAACGACAGATGATCAAGAACTCAAATTCCCATTCTGTCTTATAGTGGCCAACTTTGCTGTCAGTTCCATAGCACACTACTAGAAAATCCAACTAATCTCTTGATTCGGTCGCGTTGATCAGGAACACTTTTATGTTGATTTCGACAGCAATCGGAACAAAAAATCGACCAAATCAACATAAAAGTGTCCCAAATCAACAGAAAAATGTCCCAAATTAATAGAAAAGTGTCCCTGATCAACGCGACCAAATCAACAAATTAGTTGGATTTTCTAGTAGCGGCAGGTGGTGCAAACAGTGCATCAAACAGAAGGTGATCAAGTGTCACACACCAAGAGAATCGCATGACTCCGCGAGGATTCCGTATTGAGTTTTGTATTGGCAGCAAACCGATTTGCTTCGCCGACGTCTAATAGATTGCAGAAGCTCTGGTGGTCAGTCAGCTGTATCTGCGTAGCCCCAGGCACCGACACATCCCCTGTCTTGGGGTCTTCTTGAATTGCAATATTGTCCCTTTCAGGTGATAACAGGTCTTGTATTGATTCCATGTACAGCTGCAATCCGACTTAGCATTTACACTTGAGACCGATGATATGGATGTTCCCTCCACACTACTAGAAAATCGTGATCAAATCAACATAGCAATGACTGATTTCACTAATTTTTAAGCTTTTTGTAAAAATCAACAGTTTGCTATTTATTTTTTGTTGATTTGAATAGTGCGATGACCAAAACAACAAAATTTTAGTGAATTTGGAATCTTTTGGAAATATATTGAAATATTCTAGAATCTATCGGAATATTATAGAACCTATTGAAATCTTTTGCAATTTATGGACTCGACTTTTCAAAAGGTGGTTTTTTTACTTTTGAGCAATTTTGGGCGTTCATGACAAATAGATGCAACTGGTTTTAAATTCTTTATACAAACTCTTAACAAGATTGTGAACATAATCCCCAAAGTTGAAAGACATCAAAGCACACAATTATGACTTTCAAAACACTTAAAACATTTCACCCCTAAATGCCAAAGAGACCAAAAAATGGCTTATGAATGAAGTCAATTGTTCAATTCCAATTGTTGCGTAGATGATTTCCATTCAATTCTTGATGTGAAGGGCTTTGCTTGGTGATGCCACCTCTTCAAATTAAATTCAAATCATTCAAGCTATTTTTAAGTTTTACATAGGTCCCAATTACAAAAAGAGTCATAAAAACGGTTCATCGTAAGATGTATTTTGAATTGATTTGCTTGTTCTACTTAAACTAAAGTTAGGCCATGAAAATGAGTTCCATTGCATCAAAGCTTAACTAACAAAACGAAGCTTGCCTTCTCGTTTCTAATCCACTTTGAAATTTTGATTTTTTTTATAAAATTGAGTGTTTTATTGTAGTTACAAGTTCAGTAGGTATCACCAAGGTGTAGCAAAATTTCTAAATTTAGATACACGGATGACTTTCATCAACTAAACTTTTCTTCATTGTAATTTACACCTTAGGTAAAAAAATCGGAATTTTCTAGTACATTTTATAATTAATATAGATTTTTGTTACAGTCACTTCATACTACCATAGTAATTTCAAATTTTCACCAAAATTTATGAAAAATTCATGATTTGTAGTAGACACAAAAGATAAAACATGGTTCCATGGTCATAGGCCCAACTTTTAGGGGTTAAAACACCCTTATTTGAGCAACATTTGAACACCATGGTTGAAGTTCAATGTACTCTGAATTTTGTTTAACTTAATCATTCACAGTTAAAAAAACGAACTCCGCAAACTTTAACGGCCATTTTGTTATAGTAGAATAACTTTTTTCAAAAATCTTTGAATTAAGAAAAGTTATGAAATCAAGTTAAATTTCATCTGCAAAAATCTGTTTGTGATTTTGAGCCTCCGTTCAAAGGTTATAAACAAAATTAAAAGTGGGGTAGCAAGGAATGTTTTTTTTAATATTTTCAAACACCCTCTTTAAATTTTGTTTAAAACTTTTAACTGGAGACTTAAAATCATAAACGGATTTTTGCAGATGAAACCTAACTTGATTTCCTATCTTTTTTTAATCCAAAGATATTTGAAAAAAGTTATTTTACTATGTCAAAATGGCCACCAAAGTATGTTGAGTTCTAAAACATCGAATTGTAAAAATATTGTAAAAGTATTGTAAAAGTATTCGTAAGAAAAAAATTATGCTTTGTACACCAAATTCTAAGTTTAGTGAGTTGACTAGAGCCTTGAGTCATAATTGTGAGGTCCCAAGTTCAAATCAGAGTAAACACTGTGGGTGTAAAGCTTGGCTGCCCGGAGACGACAGACAATCAAAATATTGGTTTTTCAGGAAAAAAAATAAAAAAATAAAAAAATAAAAAATAAAATATATATATATATATATATATATATATATATATATATATATATATATATATATATTGTTTTTTTTAATTAGATCAACAAATATTATATCAGCAAATTCTGTTGATTATTGACATGTACAATTCGACCAAATCAACAAAAACAAATCAACGCTTCTCTGTTTATTTGAACGCTGATTTTTCTAGTAGTGCCAAAAGAATAAAATGTGAAAATTTGATAAATTGGAAGAAGCCCACAGAGTTGAAATGTACCTGTAAATAAGACACGGTTACTGTGTCATCTATGGGGTTGATATTGGCCAAAATATCCTCCAATGCACGAACCATTATTCCTCGGTCAGCTGTATTTTCGTCACCTAGCTTTCCAAGTGTAAACGTCTTTCCTGTGCCCGTTTGCCCATAGGCCATGATTGTGCCATTGTACCCCTCAAGGACGCTCTGAAAGAAAACACGACACCTGTCAATCTTGAACCTAACATAGACTCGGGTCAATACCCACTATAGATGTAGGCTACCTCTCAACGTCAATCAAGTTATAGTGAAAGGCCAAGACTCTCTAGTAATGAATGAATAAGGGCCGCTTCATACTATAGCTGAAGGTCGAGAGGCCATCGATTTCCACCAATCGGATTGCAAGAAACCAAGAGTTCGGCCTCTCGACCCTTCACACTAGAGGTCAAAGTCGAAAGGCCGTCGCCCTCCAAAATGCTACACTTTTTGACCAAGGTGACAGCCTCTCGAAAGGAAGTTTGGGTCGAACGAGAATGAAAACCCAAACTATGGTTGAGAGGCCGTCGATTTCTTTTCATAAAAAATGAAAACTATATTTTATTATTTATTTTCAGTAGATTTTGAGTAGATCTCAACAAAGTTTGACCACTCAATCCCACGGCCTCTCGACTTGGACGGACATAGTGTGAAGCAGCCCTAAGTAACGCCGGTAATTTCTAAAGTAGTCAGCGGAAAATTTGGGGGAAATCTTGTTTCGTATAGACACGATAGAATATTCTCGATGCTGATATGAAAGGCAGAGAGTTTGCCGCAAACCTCCACAACCGGCTTAGCAACAACTTCGTACACTCGTTTCTGAGAAGCAGTTTCCGTGAGAATTTCATCAAATTGATACGTCTCGCAATCCCAGTTGTTCTTGCGAAGCTTCAACCTCTTCAACTGCACAGGTGGACCAAAATACGGTTAGCTGCTGGAAACCTTTAACCCTTGAACTTCCCATGGGGATAGTAGATACGTTTTCGTACAATTGGCATTTGCTATCAACAAGAAGTTCTAAATTGAGATCTTAACCCCTAAGCGTCCCAGCGTCCATAAAGTGGATCACGATCAGATTCAAAGCATTACAACTTTCTCATATAATCTTGGATGACTTTCATTCAACTCACCTTTATAGGCCTACTAAATTCTTTACCAATTACAATAAAAATCTCTTACAGTGATGGGGAGTTGTTGATAATATTGGAGAGGCCTCCAATTGCAAATATGTCAAATTTGTTGGGTAGATTTTATGCTTGCAATGGTCCTCTCATGTACACCTTATGTACATTTGAGCCATGCTAATATTTGTTTTTGAGGCTAGCATCTACTTGTGTTCAAAGGGTCTGTACGTTTAGGGGTTAATAGCTCACTAGAATTGCATTGATCTAAACTTCAACTTCTTTGTTGGACTCAAACCCATTAAAAATGTGTATCCATTCCAAATACAAGAAATATACCCTGTATTCTAGTTGCCGCACAGGCATTTTCAGACGTTAGGGGTTAAATTCTACATTTCTAATTACATCAGGAAGTCGATAACTCCTCACTAAGTTCTACGGAACACCATACCTCGGGTTGAAGCTCCACGTAATCAGCGAAGTCAAGATCAGCCTCCAATTCCTCAGCGTTCCTTGGACGCAGCCTTACCGTTACTCTTACTCGATTGGCTACTGCAGGGACCCAACAATTCTTTCATCAATTCCACTTATTATCTTCATCATTGTATTCTAGGCTAAGACATACACCCATCTATGTTCAATTTTCATAATTCACTAGAGTTAACCGAAAAGTCATCTCAAAGAGGAAAGTTTTAGCAAACTACTCTTGAACTCCTCGCAATGACTCCCACGCCTTCTACCAAACCTCCAAGCCCATGGCCCACAAGGGGAAAATCTATGACACGACACTATTCAACCCAAGTATAGCTCAAAAGAGAGGTTACAAGTAGAGCAAAAAGGGAGGTTAGATGGGCTTCTTTTCGGTTAACTCTAGTGTCAGGCAAGGAGTATCAATACGATGATTCGTCATTAACGAAAGTCTTGCCTTGATGCTACCAATTCTCCAGTGCTATATATCGTGCCCTACTCCACATAATAAAGGCAGCTTGATGCATCCCGATCTATAACGCTCTAATCTTAGATTCAGGAATCTTCCATAACCTCTTTTATTCCAGTTATATGCTTCCGCGCGAACAGACTGAAAATTGCTTCCTGCGAAGGGTGAGACCCTAGATGTGTCGAGCTTGAAGTTACTGTCTCAATAGTGCAATTCAGAACAAGTTAATAGGGGACCTGCAAAACGCCCCGGCTTCGCTTGTTGAGCGACTATCCTTACATTCGATTTCAGAAGTGCTCTTCAAAGAACACCTACTTGCGTCACTGAGGGCATTCCCTACACCTATTGCTGGATCTATCTGTCTCGTAGTCATGATACGCTACTATATGCGAAGTATTGACAAATCTGATAGGGTACCATACGTGGACTCCGTGCCGAGCAAAGCAAGAACCAAACAGAAACACGGTACATTTGGATCCTTTCTGTTGTCACCAAGTCACAACTAACACAAGTTGCAGCCTTCAACGCCAGGTAATCCGATTCTGCCACAAGGTTCTTCCAATTCAAATAACGCGCTGACGGGATAGGCAAAGGCGGTGCAGAGAAAAGCTGATTCATAGATTTTTATACACTAAGCAGGATCCCGAGGCCCATTCAAATCAATAAGGGGTATAAACACCTGGAAAACCTCAATATGAAAGATCGCTTTGGAGGCCAAAGCAACCAAGAAGATCCGAATACACAAAGTACTTCTCTCAAGAATCGTCAGGAAACACCACGCTAAAAAACACTTGGAGGCCTCAGATAGAAAATTTCTACAACGTGGCGCTTCCAAAATGTTCATTCCCCTGTATGCCATCGTATCACACGCGACCAAGCTCATGCTTAGTGTAGAAGACCTGAGATGCAGAGTACCTAATCTCTTAAAAGATCTTCGGGAAGTAACGACGCTTCATACAAAAAAGCGTGCGACCAAGGTATTCATACTCCACCTGTGATATTTCTAGCATTATCGCGAATTGTTGGACTAATGTGGAGAGAGCGAAAACGTACGACCGCCTTCTTGCGATTGCCTTGCAGATCCATTGCTCTGGCGCCGAGTGGAAGGAGCGGATGGCGAAGAAGGCGACGCGGACTTAGGCCGCGACGGAGCCGACGTGGACGAAACAAGAGTCGACTGAGCCGGTGTAGGTCCCGTTCCAGTGGAGTTCTGGTTCTTGAGGGAGTTCACAGACAGAGGCCGGTTCTTGTGCGCCTGGGCGAATGCCATCCTTCCTCCCTCACCGCATCCAGACCGATCGATCTCGCCTCGATTCGCTAAATGCTAAAACCAAACTTGAAGCTCCCAGGTACTATATATCCACCACAACACACACACACGCACTCCAGTCAGAATTCAAAGCAATTCTCCCTTCACGATCCTCCGATTCTAACAACACAATCACAATAATGTCCTAACAACAACAAAAGCAAAACAAACCGCGCACATATCCAAACCAAACCCGTCGCGAAATCCGCAATCACGGCACTCACCTTGCATGATCACGAGCCCGGCATCATCCTCAGTAACAACTTAACCAGTCGCTGGACCTCCGCGAAAAAAAACACACCAGGTCCGAGAATCAGCCGGATTAAGCACGAAAAACCGTTGGAATAAGACCGAATCTTAAACGAAAGGGACGGGGAAAAATTGCTAAGAGAGAGACGAGAGAGACGAGAGAGAGGAGGGAGTTGTGGAGGGAAGTGCGAGGGGATTTCGGGCAGAAGCTATGGCGGAAGACAATGCAAGCAAACTGCAGCAGGCCGGCGAGCCGTCACGGTCCCAAAGCCTGGACAGGGGCGGGACCACCCGGGCCCGGGCGGGGGCGGGTGGCACCGGGTTCCCACGGGTACCCGCGAGAGCGTCCCGGGCCGGCCCGGTAATTCGATCGCCCGGGCCCGTCCGTCGGGGCGGGACCGCGCGGTTAAAGTTTGAAACTCATAATCTACCAATCGTACTACGGTACACTCGTAGATTTTACCATTTGCATTCATTGAAAACCCACACACGTTTCGAGCCCACACTATATGTTTTGGTTTGTGTACATCAGCATATCTGAAAGGGACGGCAGGGTCGGCAGCTCCTCCCCAATGTTTTCCTGTTTCTTCTTTTTTTGAATTGATGCAAATGTGGAGTGAATATTCTTTAAAATTCTATTTTTAACCAAAGAAAATAGATCTTTTTTAACCCTTAAAGGATTTAGGATATAGTATATACGTTGCCGTATATTTAACATTTGCTGTAAGTAGAAAGTTCCAAATTGAGATCCCAATAGCTTTTAAGACCATGTAGACATGAATTTTAACTTCACTTTTGATATGAAACTCATAGGAGGTGTAGAACCATTCAAAATACAATGAAATACGACCGTATAATATTGGCTAGAATGACCAATCTGGACCTTTAAAGGTTAATAATAATTTCTTAAAAGTTTGGGCATCTCCCTGTATAATTAATTTTTGTCAATCCTACCTTCTAGGTATGGTATTTAGTGAAAGAGCATTTCCCTAAAAAAGAAATTCGAATGTATCATACAACGCAAAGTGGTGAACGTAATGGATGATAAAACATGGATGAAATTTGTACATTGTCAAAAAAAATTGGACGCTTATGCAGTTAAGGGTTAAGTGGAAGTTTTTTTTTTTCACTTTCTAATGAAAACAAGTTGAAAATTTGAATTAAACTTCCATGTGGTGGAGATACCTAATTGCGATTCATGACTAACACAAAAATAGTTTCATTTTCTTACGAAGGTCATTTTTGAAGAGTGGCACAATTAGGCGAGTGGCACAATTTAGGTGCTTCTACCTTACAACATAAGTAGGTAGGCGTGTGTTGGAGCCACCATTTGAAGGCGGAAATGTTGCAAAGAGCACTTTCACACTGTAAGCTTCGAAATTTTGGATGAATCACTCCAACATGAAATGAGGCATAAAAATTTCACTAATCATCCCCTTTCTAATTGGATCACACATGCATGCGACTAACTTCCCATAAAATATAGTAAAAAAATTTACACTGCAAAAAGTCAACTATGGGTGCGAAAACTGTGTTTGATTCAGTACATCGTCCACTTTCTGGACGGTTGGACGGTTGATTGTTTAGGGGTGATGCTTTGTTTTGTGATCCCTTTGGGAGTAAGGAGCCATCCCTGCATTCACAACTGGCAGTGACCACGTGGCATAAATGAGAATGTGACGATGTGACCCATTCCCCGTCCCAAGGTCTTTTGTGTGTAAAGGCTATACTAATTTATGTGGTTATAATAATTTATGTGGTTGGGTTGGAGTACCGGTATTGAGTTTGCATTTGGGTTTTGTTGCCGTGCGTGTCAGTTTTTCATTTTAGTCGAACTTGAATGCTTTGTGAGAAATTTGTAGTCAAACGTGTGAGTTACGGTTGCAATTGGATGGAAAATTGACCGAGTTCTTGTGCACAACATTCTTGAATGTCGTAGGAAAGGTCCCTAATACTGCAAAGGAATACTACTCTAGAGTGGTACTCTAGTTTTTCTATTGAATAATTGTAGCAATCTTGTAGAGTAATATCATCTAACATATTATCCCTTGACCATTTAGTGCCTAGTTGACTCTGGTAACTGGAGTGTCAAAAATGCAAATAACAGGAAATCCGTAAGGAATTGTACTTTGGATTGCGCAGATTGGAGTTGGAGATTTATAATACACGTCTTTTAGAAAAAAAGAAATTTTCAAATTGGAGTTGTGCAACTATACAATTACCTATGAAAAAAACGCAAAAATACTACAAATACTTGGAAAATATAGAAAATACTAACAAATACAACGCATGTACTATGCGGTATTTATTGTGTTTTGAAGTTGGTTATTTTCTTTTATTTTTTGGATTGTGTTCTCTTCCATTAGTCCAATCTTGATCAATGGACCAACTCCTTTCATATAAATTTTTGTCCTAAACCGTCGAGTAAACCGTGTATGGATAATTCACTCTCACATATAAAATTCACAATGATTATGTGTGAGTCCATTTTTGACATAAAAGATTGCAATGGAGAGATGTTGACACATGTTATTGCTGAACAAATTTTTAGTGCGTGTAGGAAATTAGTGAAGGTGATACTAAATACCAGTATGATGTAAAATTAGCGTGATATAAAGATTTTAGCCACTCAATAAAAAAATTCGGCCACTTAGGTAAAATTTCAGCCACTCAGAAATTTTGATATTTGGCAAAATAGTGCATGCTTTGGAAATTAGTACTACACACACTAAATGGGATAATCAGTGTAATGTCGACAGAAGTTTTACCTTTGGAGCATCTGGAGCATCTGGCTGGATGATTATTGATGGCAGCCTTGTCAGATTGCTCATTGAAATGACTGGCAAGTTACTCAAGAACACATTTGGACTAGAATCTTATAAATCTTTGGTGAATCATGAAATGAGGTATAAATATTTCACAAATCATCCCCTTTTTAATTGGATCACATATGCACGAATGATCACAAATCACACATCTTGTCAAAGTTTTGTTGTATTTTTTTTCCTTGCTAAAAGTGCATGACATATGACACAAGGTGAATGAAATTTGTACATTGTTCAAAAAATGAACGGTTGGTCCTTTTTGGGTTGATTATGGGTCACTCCACCTTCATTTATTGTCTCTGCCCTTCCAGAGGAGAGACTATGGAAACGCTTCGTTTTTGAAGAGTTACTAGAAGTTATGTGCCTAAACAGTGAAAAGAAGCCGTAAAAGTAAATCAAAGGCAAATACAAAGACAGAGACTCCGTGATTAGTCGCTTGTTTATTTTGTAGAGAGGGGTGGGTTGTTAGTGTGTTGGGAATATGGCAGAAAGATAGGTGTGTGGATAAACCAAAGCACAGCAATACAATGATGAACCAAGCTTGCCCTGACGGGACAAAACAACAATCCAGATGAAAACATTAGCTAAGTTATATAATACATTATTTTTTGAAAAGCTATGTTATCCAGGTTGCTTTGTATCAGACTGACTCCTCTGACTTTACATCTGATGGCATGCACGTCAATGTTTTGTTCTATATGAACAGACTCATTCAAACACCATAACATTCAGTAGCCTTCAAAGAGACTGCCTTTTGGTTTCATCCACCTTTATAAACAGAGTGACCAGTGATTTTTAATTGCATGAACAATTGAATCAAATAAACAATGAATGACAAAACACTGTTGAGTTGAGAATCAATCAAATAAACAATGAAAAAACAATGTTGAATTGTGATTGAAAGTGCTTTCGATTATGGTTGCTTGCTCTTGCTTGTTGCCACGTGCCCCCATAGCTACTGATTTGATGTGGAATATCCCACCTCATTTCATTGGGGGATGAAATGATGTGGGATATTCCACATCATTCTGTTGAAGGGAGGCAGTACTCACAAAGGCAACTAAATATTATGACTAGTAGCAAACCTGTCATTTTTCATTCCTCATTTCGTGGAAATAGTGAATAGTGACAGAATATTATACTTACGTTTCTGCCTTCTTGTGACCAAAACTACTCATCAACACTAACGCAACCCATGTGTTTGGTGCCATTTCATTTCTTTTTCATTTGTAGTAAGTGAAAAACAACACATTTCCTTCTAGTGAAAGCTCGGTACATTTTGCTAACATTAACAGTGAGTGTAGAAGTCAGAAGAAAAAGGCTCGCTAACATACAGCCTCTTTACACTAGAGGCGAGAAGCCGTGACGAGAGATGTTTCAGCCAATGGGAGGCCTAAAAACTAAGAGGACCATTTTCTTATTGGCTGAAATTTCTCTACTCACGGCTTATGGCCTCTAGTGTAAAAGAGGCCCTTTCTAGATTTCAAACCAAAAGGTTCAATTAACATCATATACCATAGATGGGCAAAAGATAATAGTAAAAAGAGAAGCCCAAATCTTTAGGAATTTCTTTTTTTCAAAATTTTTTATTGTGAATGGTGAAAATAAAATAAAAATAAATCTTGAAGAATCTCCATAGAGTTTGGCATTTGTTTGAGAGCAATTTTTCAAAAAATTCGATTATTTGGCATGACATGTTGACCATGATGATTGTATATGCAATATACATATATAGTAGAAAGGAACAATAGAGATATCATATTCTATTTATATGAAATCTATGTTCTAAGAAGTATTTTGGGAAAAAACTTTTTGCTTTTGGAGTTGAGGATAAATTTGCAACAAGATATATAACTCCTAACCCCAAAAGGACTACAAGGACGCAATGTGTTTAAAAATAATTTCATTGTTTTAGTATCTTGTTTGGATTCTATAATTTTAACGCAATGTTAACTAGAGAATTGTAGATGTTTATTACAAGAACACAAAATCTTTCAAGACGTGCAATTACATAGATCAATTCGTTGGGGAAAAATAAAAATGTTAACGCAAGTGAATTTGGGACATAGTAATTAGGGAGGTTGGTGAGGGCGTTTTCACTCTAAGACTTGAGATTTGTCCCAAAAAAATGTACAATATGTATAACATTTGCCATTACTATATCATGAACAAATAGATAGAAACTCCGGCCTTTTCCAAGGCCAGTGTGAATAAAATGTTTATTTTTAATGTTAATGACCCAGTGCCCACCGGACAAAGGGCCATTGATATCATCAACACTAAATAATAATTACGGGAAATGTTTAAATATATTAAAATGGATTTTTTTCACAGTCTTTGAAATCTTTTCTACATATTTTATATTATTTTGGAATTCTTTTGCAATACTCAAAAAAACTGCAATGTAACAATCAAGAATGATCACAAACACCGGCTCAACCAATCACCAACAAGACACTTCACCCAAACATAAATCTTTTGGAATCAATTAATATTGTTGTGTTTAGTTTTAGAACACCATTTTTGCGAGCACCTAGATAAAATACATCTTTGTATGCCCTTGAAATTTCAAACGCTAATCAGGGTTCTAGAATTAGTTCATAAAAATGTTTGTAGTGAATGACTAAAATGTATATCATGTTTTGGTTGCTGCCACCTTTTATGAACTGCCCGAGACTAAAAAAAATTAAAATTGTCTTAAAAAATGATATACAATCTCAGGACTAAGTCTTCTTTGAGCCTCAATGGCAAAAACAAATTATGTAATTAAACACCAATTGAGAGATACATACACATTCTTGAAAGCATCACGAGAAGTGAAAATTTTAAGAATGATCATGATCCTTTAGGGGTTAAAAGACCAAAGATTCACAGTTTCAAAATGAAAAAAAACCAATCAATCATATTGTGAAAAACATAATTATGGTAGAACCAAATTTTATACCACCAAAAATTAATGAAGAACATTGTATCATGTATTGGTTAAGAAACAAACAAACTCTGCAGACCGGTCAGTTTAATCAAATTCTTACTGGTCTTTCGCCCTTAGGCCTTATGCCTCTGTTTTCATTTGTTGTTTGTTTCTTTCTTTCTTGAGAATAAACCCCTTCTGGTTTCCAAAAAGAAACAAACTTCAACAAAATAAACTCCACTCCAAATGCTAAATATAACATGAGACTCAATTTGGGCTTCTTGGTTGTTTAGGGGTTATTTAGATTACTAGAAAATATCATTGGTAGGAGACCACATTCAGAGAACGAGAGAAACCAAAGTACAATAATCGGTTGCGGAATGACAGGATACCATAGTACCATAGCTAGGTCGCCAAATATTAATTCAAAAAGTAATCAGAAATTACAACGTCCAATTAATGAAAATCCAATAAATGGTTTTAGCTATATTTTGCTACTTCTAAGCTATTTTGGGTGATTTGGGACATTTTTCATCATTTTTTTTTGCTACAAATAAAAATGAATAAATTCATTTTTTAAGGAACGAACCAAATACTCAATCTTGGGGTGGCAACCAAGCTATGGTACTATGATAATTTTGAGTCCACAATAATTGCACAGTGAGTTTTGGGTGGTATGCAGAAATAAATATCATCCTTTATACAGTATCATATGAAACAGAACTGCCAAAGGTTTTATGGTTGAGAATGTACAAGGCAGACCATCATATACATTATAATCATTTAGCAATCAGCATAGCAATATATAGGGCAGAGTGCACTGGGACGGAGCAGGGCTTTTTTTTTCCAGGCTATTGATAGCCAATTTGCTAAAAACAATCCACTGGGAGAATCACCATGTGAGAACATCTATTATACAATACAGCTCGGTTTGTATCACTCGACCGTTCCATGCTGGAATCCGTCGAGGAAACAACCCAAGCTCGAAAACCAATGTCAATGTGCTCAACGGCACGGTTCCCACTAGTATCGTACGTGAAAGGTAGAGTCGGCAAAAAATAATTCCCTAAAAAAATGCCAGAAATAAAAAAATAATTACGTATTTTGTCAAAATCCTCTCAACCATAGTGGGAAGCGGCCCTAAAAATCGCGCGTGCACAATCTCCGTAAAATAATAGATTAAGTTGGGCCATGCAGGAGTCCAACACAGCAACTAACTCAACTACTGAGAGGCAGTGAAAAAATTATTGACGAATTTTCGCCACCATCTTACCTGTTTTTGGGGCTGGCTACTCTTACACTAGAAAAAATGGAGGAAAATGTGGATGAAATCACCAAAATCTTCTCGTAAAAAACTAGAAATTGCTAGTATTTGGATGAAAGTGCCTTACAATAGATATTTTTTTGAATGAGCATATATACATGGATGATTCCATCCACTTTTTCCTTACCTAGCTACATTCCAAGGTGCGTGTAGCGCTACCAACAAAAAAGCTTAAAATATTCACTGCTGAGAGGGGCAAAAGTCGGTGCGAAACCATCCTTGCATGTGTGGGATATGAATTACCGGTATTTGGCCGGAATGATGGATGGGGAGTCCCACTGTAGTGGGTTTCTACTGATTCCAGTGGACCGGTCACTTTACAGGGACCTGAGCTGAATGCCTTGTGACGGACCATTTCAATATTTGCGCAGTTTCTGCACATGATTGCCGCAACTTACGTGGCACTGAAACTTGCTTCCAAATTTAGAAAATATATCAAACAATAGAAATAATTCAGTTCAGAAAACCAGGAGAAACCTCATCTCCAGTAAGGTAACCGACCTTCTTTACGTCCTAAGCATAAAAGCTTCCAAGAAATCATGCCCTATGGCCAATGTAAGCACCTCCATTCAAAAGCCTGGTCTACATTGCCTGGAGTTTTGTGTAATTCCTAATTTCATAATAATAATAATAATAATAAATATATCGGTATCATGCATGAAAAAAGAGGCCACCATTATTGCACAGCATCGCAGAATCGTAACATTCTTGAGCTAATTAACCCTTCACACTAGAGGCCGTCGATTTCTTTTCATAAAAATGAAAACTATATTTTATTGCCTATTTTCAGTAGATTTCTTTGGACTTTCAACAAAGTTTGGCCACTCAATCCCACGGCCTCTCGACTTGAACGGCCATAGTGTGAAGCGACCCTAATAAGGTCGAGGCACCTAAAACCGATCACTTAAGCTATCTACACTATTTTTGGACCAGCCATTAATAGGGTGATATTTTTCCTGGGTTGGAAGTTAGTTTTCGCGGAGAATGCAAATTTTTCCATGAATTATTTCCCAATATTGAAATTTGTACAATTTTTCAAAGTGAAAAGTACTTCAAAACCCAAAACCGATCACATGCTCTAATGTACAAATGAGGTACATCTTCCCTTTCAAAATCTAGAAATTAGGCCTGATCGGTTTTAGGTACCTGGTCGGCTTTAGGTGCCTCGACCTTAGTGAAACTCGGTTCTGTGCCTGCCAGAGGTAGGTTATGTCATATTCAGGATGAAATTTTTGTTTTTTTAATTTTAATGTTTTTAACGTTTAAAATTTTGGCACTTGTGCAAGGCTGGTAGTACCTGGCAGGAAGCCCAATGGAATGGTACCAAACTTGGCTGTAGCATTTGGATGTTTATACCAAGCCATGATGAGCAACACTGAATCCGTAACTGTAAGTTAACCCCTAAACGTCCAACCGTCCAGAATGTGGACGATGGACAGAAGCAAACACAGATTTCTCATCCATCATTGATTTTTTGCAGTGTGGAATTTTTATTCTATATTTTATGAGAAGTTAGCTTCATGCATGTGTGATCCGATTAGAAAGGGGATGATTTGTGAAATTTCTATGTCTCATTTCATGTTGTAGTGATTCACCCAAAATTTGGAAGATTTCAGTGTAAAAGTGATCTTAAAAAAGTCAACTCATAAAATTAAGCAAACAAAAAATCTCCAAAAATCACTACACTTAGAGTATTACATTTCAACCAATCACAACAAATTTCATGTACAAATTGTCAATATCTTATTTGTAATCAAATTACAAAAGAATTTTCAATTTCAAGTTTCAAAATTCATACAAAAATATTGGTGATAGCAATCGCACATCCAACTGTATGGATAGAATCTAAAATTTATAATGTACAACTTTTATTCATACATCAAGTTCAAAATATCCCTCTGCGTTGCATTTTATGATGCATCTTTGCAAAACTGCCGAATTTGGAGAGGGGTGAGGACGTTTAGGGGTTAAGGCCTTTGCAGTTTGCACCACGTGCATCCTGTACTCCCCGTTGCAGCAATTTTATTACCCTTGCATGCATTCTACTTTTACTCTTGCTTGCATCCTACTTCTACCCTTGCATTCTACTTTCATCCTTGCACAACTTAGGCTTCATGTTATTTTTTTTTTTACAGCTTTGAATAAGTTCTATGCCAACTTTCTTTTGTTCCAATTTTTATTTATTTTTAAATTTAAAATCAGCAAATGCAATGTTCTTCACTAATTCTGTTTATGTAAAATTTAGTCTCACTTGAATTATACTTTTCAAAATGAAATCTTGGTCCTTGAGGGGTTATAATTGTGATATAAAAGAGTTCTGAACGTATTGTTACCGTAATTGCGATTTTTCATCACCTTGAAATTTAAAAAAAAAAATCAAGCCAGTTTTTAAAATTTATACCATAATAATAATAATACCCATAAATTGCAAAAGAAAATGAATGCTAGCTTCATTCTCTTTAGGATATTTGGATATGTTCTAGAATTGGGATGGTTCGAAAATGCCAATGATATCAACTGCAAATCATGCTTGGGCGCACGAGGGGGCAGGAGTGAATTACCCGTATGGGAAGGACGTCGGGCTCTTATTACCCTGCACTCTCTTTGCAGCTTCACGTGGCACTCACATGATCTTTGATGGCTATGTACTAATAAACCTGCCAGCAAAACTTCGATTTTCTGCTCTTGCTCAAACAGCACCGACCATACCATCTTGAAGACCAAACCATATCATCTTGAAGACTATCTATGAAAAATTACAAATCATACGATGTGACATTTCAAGTATATGAATCGTAATGCTTTGACTTTTACAAAACATGTGAGGATTTTTAGGAACCAATATGGGACACAGGAGTATGTGCGATTTAACTACCTTTTTATATTAAATAATCAACTATTTTGACGTAGATCATGGTTGTCTATGATGATTATCCGAATTGTGCAAACCTTCAACAACACACATTTCGTTAAAACTGAATCACTAGAGTGGAAATGTTATGCCAAGGGCGCGTTGCCCTTCTCAATAGAGATAGGTCTCCAATTTTTTTACAATGCTCTTATTCCACGAACATAAATACTGTAGAAAAAAATTGAGGACGAGTATCTCTATTGAAAAGGGCAACACGCCCTTGGCATTACTTTTTCTAGTATGGTAGTCCAGTTTTAACAAAATGTGTGTTTTAGGTAGTCCTTGTCAATCAAAACACTACATAACATTTAGAAGCCTTCATTCCCACTGCCTTTCCTTCATGCACTTTGCTCATCACCTCAAACCTCCACATGTCCACTTAGCTACTGATGAAGTACTACTATTGGGTGTGGAATATTCCAAACCATCTACTATAGAGCCAAGGCAAATACAATGCATACTACTAAATGTCATGTGGTCTGCATATTGTCATTCATGCCAATGATCTCAAAATTGGCTAAAATTAGCTAGATTTTTTAGCATAGTTCTAATAGGGGTACCCCTCCTTTTACATGACAAATAGGTGAATTTTGCTTCTGAACTTCCAAATTTTATTGAATTTGTTCATTTCAGTTGACTGAAATAATTATTTTTTAAAATAAAAAATTATCCACACCTCAATGACATTAAATACTTCAATTCAAGTTCAACCTTTTAATTGAATACATTACTTTTCATACTTTTATGCTTGTTGGAATATGTTTCCTAAAATGTACATTTGCAGGCACTGTAGTATTATATATAAATATATTGAAGCAACACATATTCAAATGTACTTTGTATTTGAAATTTGTACCAAAATGACATCATTTGATATTTTAAATAATTTTTTTGAATGATTATTGGTAGTTAAGACAAACATTGATCTTTAGACATAAAATCTCTTTTAAAATCTTTAAAACTCTTCAATTTTGACATGATTTTTTTCTTAACTACTCCATGAGTGTAGGAAATCAAAATCACATTTGGTTGATTCATTTGCTATTTTTTTATTATTAAAGAGGACATAATCAAAGTTGCTGTAGGGGCTCATTTAAGAGTTAAGACGGTCTTTTGGAGTACCCCATGTGAAACTATGCCCTTCTACCAAAAAATGGGGCTGCTAAACAAACAAAGAAAGAAAACGAAAAAAAAATCTGAAATGTAGCGAGAATGCTCATCATGATATAAATATGTAGCAACTTCATGAGGTGATATCCGCGAGTATCATCATGGTATCACCTTAATATATCAAGGGTATTGCTGGATATTATAGAGGTATTGTGAGTATTGTATGCACTAGGTAGCAATTGTAGATACCATTTATGTGGGAGGTCGCATAATGTTCTAAATGTCATAAAGTGGTTCTGAGATCACTGATTCACACTTACCTATTTACGCGTACCTTACTACTAGAAAATGGGGGGTAATACAACACTGCAAACGTTGCTCTCAACACTAGAATGGCGGAGCCCCCTAGCCTAACAAAACGTTGTTATGACAACGCTGCAAACGTTGCTGTAATGTAGCAACGTTTTGGAACATGCATTTGCAACGTTTGTGGGGGGGCTCGTTTTTGCTTTGAGAACTCAGTTCTTTTAGGTTCCCGACATTATGAATGGGGCCCCACTACTCTATTTTCATCTTGGTCCATTTTAAAAATTTCTATTCAAAATCACGTGTTTTACATCTAACCATTACTTTCACCCTATGCTTTTTATGTTAAAAAATTACAGATAAGGAAATGGGTTTCGTAATTAATGTCACTTACGTATTTATATTATATCTATAAAACATATTTCTCCATATGTTATTAAGATTTTGCTAACTCTATGTTATTTGACTAGGATTTGCAATGTGTGGAAAATGCAGCCATAAGCCCCGGGACCCCATTTTGGAATTTATTTGCACAGATGGGTTCCTAACATCATAAGGAACACCCCCATATTTCTATTATGTTTATAAAAAATATCTTCTATTTGTTAGTAGGATTTTGCTAAGTCTATGTTTTTTGACTAGGATATTGAATGTGTGGAAAATGCAACCATGAGTCCCGTGACTCCATTTAGGAATTTTGTAATTTAAAATGTTGCATTGTACATCAACTCCATTCATTTTTTCATCAACCATTCCATAACAAATTTTTCAAAATTGTGTTGAATCGGAACGTTAAAGGGTAAAAATGTTATAATCATGTTCGTAATCAATTTCAGACGCCTTGTATATTCTTAAGGAAAAAAAAGGGTAGTATAATTTTATTGATAATTCTACTGAATAAATACTTACAAATGGACTCAGTAATATAAATTTATTTTTACTTTTATTCGAATTGGGGATGCTAACGACACCATGGTGGGTGTAGGGGGTTAAACAACTATTCTATATACTCATAAAAAGGTAAATCAAGTAAAATTACAAAGGAATCCAACCTCTGTAAATGAGGTGGGTACTTTACAAGTAGGCTAGGTATATGAGATGCTGGTAAACACTAGAATGGACTGCCAAGTGGTTAATCCATATTACCCGTGGACCCTACTCAAGAATACCAGGGTGAATCCCTATTTTCGGTGATGATGCAGGTAGGTACGGGGAACGCTGCAGCCCGTTCTTTGTTGCATGGGAACGGTGAGAGTCGAGAAGAACGCCCAGACGTTGCTTGACCCTAAACCGGAGACCCCGAAGCCCCTCACAGCAACGTTTGCTGCAACCAGCGGGGCCCAAGCCCCAAACGTTGCTGAAAAACGTTGCTTCACCCCCCATTTTCTAGTAGTGCCTATTGCTTGCTAAGTTGTAAGACACGTGAGTGAATGAAAATCAAAATCTTTGCAACCTCGCAACCTGCAACAGACTGTTCAGATCTTAGGAGCCAGACTCAGTGGCTAGATATTCTTCTCACTTCGTCTGCACCAATAAATTCTCTTAAGTTTATCATTTGGTTGTCTGTCCAAGGCTTGCTCTGTCTGTCTGAGGCTAACTTACCAGATCATTGGTCAATTTGCATGCTGCACGCTTTCAGACGGAACTGTACTAAGCGGCTTGCTCTGCCAAATTGGCGGAGGTTGCTTGATTTGGGGTGAGAGATTCCGCTCCACCCCTTCCAACTGAAGCCACAATGCTGGAAGCAGACATAAGTTAATAAATTACCTGACGGGTGGCCTGCAGATGGAATGATCGATGTTGATGTTTTATTCAATCAAATCCAAGAACCCCAGGGCCTATTGTTTAGATTCAGAGGACTTCTGGTGAACATTCATTGTCAGTACATGTATGGCAGGTCATAGATGCACAAGAGTGTCATGGTGCCAAAAGAAGATGCTTTTCCCCATGTCTGTGACAAGGATGGTTGTTTAACAATCCATGTCATTTCAACTTGTCGTTGACAACTTTGCAGATGGTAAAGTCCATCTTCACCACCACATTAGAAAAGTTGGGCCAAACTATTTTGGTGTCATTTTGACACTAAAGGCCGCATACAGGTCATTTTAGTGTTATTTATTCCATACTAGATTGGTATGGAGGTTGCCATCAAATTATCTTAATTGCATTTCAATGCACCATCATGGCACCATGTTCACATGCCTTGAAGTTCTTGATGCAGTGTGGAGATATATTTTGTTGTCTCGGAAAGGCGGAAACGCTTCAATTTCAAGGAGTTATATGGCTGAAAAATACTCCCTCTTCAATTTCAAGGAGTTATATGGTTGAACAATACTCCCTCTGTTTAATAATAAGAGCCATTTTTTTTTAATTTTTTAATTTTTTAATTTTTTTGGGCTTTGTACTGCTATTTATCTTGTAATATAACCACAATGTATTGTCTTTGACTACATTTGGTTTTTTGCACTTAAACAATACTAGCTTTGGCTTGCTTTAATTTAGCGCCATATGATTCTCAAGTTAATGGACCAGAGTTGCTTGGCTTTCTTCCAACCATGTCACTAACTTACCTAAGTAGTTGAGTTTTCTACCAAGTTAGTGAATGTCTTGATTATGTTGGCTTGCTTTAATTTAGCGCCATATGACTATCAAGCTAATGGACCAGAGTTGCTTGGCCTTCTTCCAACCATGTCACTAACTAAGTAGTTGAATTTTCTACCCAGTTAGTGATTGTCATGATTATGTTGGCTTTAAAATCCCTCTGCTCCCTCCCTACTCAGACAATTAATTATTCTAGCCTGACTAAGGGGGTTTTGAATTCTTACCAGGGTTTATTAAATGGCCACCTCGGGGTTGGTGCCTTCAAGGCCAGCTTGCATGCATGCATGCACCAGCGAGCCTTTTTAAACCCTCGCCCAGCCTGCAATCCTCACAGTCTTTAGCCAATCTATGGCTCCTTCGTCACTGTGGGTTTCTTGCTCTTCTTCATTGAGGGTTTCTTGCCCTTGGTAATTGCGTCTAGTGCTTGGCGACGTTGTGTGAGGGGAGTGCCGGAGTTATAGTAATTCTAGCCTGGGATTTCGAATGCTGCTTGGACAAGCCTACACTGCTCTCCAACATGGAGGGTTCGCCTTTATCTAGCCAGGTTCACGAAGTTTTGTGATTTGATTGATGATCTATGCTTTTCTTGCTTTGTTGTATGTTGATTTTGGTTTCTGGACTTGTGATTGCAATAACATGCTGAAGCTACCTGAAGACACCTCGTATGCGCATTCTAACCCCCGTTTGTAGCATTGGATTGTATGGGTACAAGTGAGGGTGGCTTCCTCTTGTTCTTTCCTAATGATTCTACAACAAATTGCGCAAGAATTGTGGAAGAATGGTTTCTTCCCTTTGAGCTTTTAGGAATCGTCATTCACAGTGTGCTTTTTATGCAAAGCTTTTGTGACTCTTTTGTAAAGCTTTTTGTACCTTTTATGCAAAGCTTCTGTCTATTGTGTTTAGAACCTAGTTGCTCAATTACTTGTATATCTCAGTTCATGAAAGGCTTATATTGAGCTTTCTTGATTTTTGTCTTAAAAAGCCTTGTCTTGATGCGTTTCTGCTTTGGAAGCTCCATGCTTTGCATTGCTTTATACTAGTTTTATTCCTTGCCAGCCTAATATAGCTTAGTTTAGATAAAGACATTGAATTGATATGCTCTGAAAGGAGATGTTCCAAAAAAGCGCTTTTTTCTATGTTTTATACTTCAAACGTGAGCATTCTCCACTTCAAACAAGGTAGATAATGAGAATGACACAAAAACTACACACTACTATTAGAAATAAACCATTTTTTGATTATTGAGATGGCAAAAGAAAGGACAAGTTGAAACTTGCCAAAGAAGTGAACTTTTACTATGAAAAGGAGGGAGAATAAACGAGTCGTAAAAGTAAATTTAGGATAGATACTAAGGTATAGATTACGCGACGGTTGGCCACTTGTTGATGTTCTATTTAACCGTTTCAAAACCTTCAACACGGGGTTTGCATTGCACTAATTATGGCTATTAGTGTGTATGGGCAATTAGTATTACAAGAAATTAGTGTGTGTGACATTATTTGTAAACTTTGAAATTCGTTGACTTGTTTTTGTCATTTCTTCTTATAGTTTTAGAGATGAATTTGAATCTATCACTTGAAGAATTTGTTGGATGTTTAGAAGAATTCTCATGTACAGTACCCTCCAACATGTCTTGCAACCATTTTGTGAACTCTTGAAATTCTCTCATTCATTTTCAATATGGGAGGATTTTATCAAATTTATCCTATTAAATCTTTTGTGTTACGGACCCTTCACGTGTTCATAAAATGTCAATGTCAAAAAATGAAATCTCTATTCTTGGTGAATTATTTTATCTTATTCACTTAATTTCAAAAAAAATTAACTGAGAAATATATACGATGATTTTTTTAAATTTGATTGCACCAATTTATAGGATATATCATTGTTCACATTCTTGGTATTACAAAGATGCACACTATGAACACCCAATTCTCTAATTTTGCACTTGGCCAAGTGCACTCTTTCATGAGCAAACTTGATTTAAAAAAAATTGTTTGGAAAAATCTGTAAAAAAGAGGGATTTTGGTCTTTCTACAATCTCTTCATTGTAAAGAAACAATTATTTATTTTATTTTTTATCCTTATCTTTATCTTTTATCTTTTATCTTTTATCTTTTATCTTATCTTTTCTTTTATCTTGTTTTCTTTCCTTGTCTTCTTTCTTGTCTTCCTCTCGTCTTCCTTCTTCTTTTTCTTCTAGTCTTCCACTTGTCTTTTTTTTTTTCTTCACCTTGCCATTTTTGGAGTTTAAACGATAAAAAATTAAATTATATTAAATTAAATTAAAATAAGGGAGCAGGCTGAATCCAATACATGCCCGGAAGAATTATTTATTTATTTATTTATTTATTTATTTTATTTTCCCGGTTTTTCCGGGCAAGGAGGGTCCGTGCGTGCGGACCCTACTCTTATTTTGACCCTCCTTCCCTCACTTCCCTTTCTCCCCTATAAAAACCCTCCCTCACTCTCCCTCCCTCAGACTCTCCTTCCTCCCCTTTTCCTCTCTTGTTCTTCTCCCTCTCTTCCATCTTCCTTCTCCTTAATATAAAGGAAGAAGAGAGAGGAGGAAGGAAGAGTGAGGGAGGGAGAATGAGGGAGGGCTTACATAGGAAAGAGGGAAAAGAAGGAAAGGAGAGGAGGGAAGAAGAGTGGTTCAAAAAAAGAGTAGGGTCCACGCGCGCGGACCCTCCCTGCGGAAAATCCGGAAAAAAAAAACAAATAAAAAAAACAAAAAATCAAAAAAAAAAAAAAAAAAACTTTTCTTTTTTCCGCTTCCGGGCCTGTATTGGATTCAGCCTGTTCCCTTTTAAAAAAAATTATAGTATAAACTCCAAAAATGGCAAGGTGAAGGAAAAAAAAGGAAGACAAGTGGAAGACTAGAAGAAAAAGAAAAAAGAAGACAAGAGGAAGATAAGAAAAAAGACAAGAAAAAAAAACAAGATATAAGAAAAGAAAAGATAAAGATAAAGATAAAATAAAAGATAAAGATAAGGGTGAGAAATAAATTAAATAATTGTTTCTTTACAGCATAAGGGACTGTAGAAAAACAAAAATCGTTGTTTTTAAGAGATTTTTTCAAACAAAATTTTCAATGCGCTTGGGGGCCAAGTGCATGATTATATGGCCAAGTGCAAAATTAGCAAATTGGGTGTTTATGTAGGTAAAATTCTCCTCTATGTGGCTCTAAAGTATTTTCATAGTTTCCATTCATTCATATTCTAGGCTAAGGAAATCAAACTCATATATTAAATCAAAATTTGATCAAATAAAGTCAAATAAGGTATCATTACAAAGCTATAGTAGTATAGAAGCCTAATATGATATGAAGTTTACAATATGTCTTACTCACTAACAAATATTCTACAGTAAAATGGAACACCTACTACCATCGAGTGCTACCACCTTGAGCTGCTATTACAGCTTTCATCCGGGTTGGCATTGTTGAAATCAACTTCTTGATGCTTTCTTGAGGTATATCCTCCCAAGCCAGATTGACTGATGTCCACATTTCGTCTTTGTTTCGTGGTCTATTTCTCTGTTGCACTTGATCTTTAACTTGCTTCCAGACATTCTCTATAGGATTAAGGTCAGGAGAATTTGGTGGCCATTCAAGCTTTTTCAATCCAAGTTGCTCTCTCCAATTTTTTTGTATATTACTACCATGTACTGGAGCACCATCCTCCATTAAAATGAGGTGCTCATAGTGGTCATGGTGCCAATAATAATGCTCTAATGCTCCTTGAGATACTATCTCTACAAAGTCTTTGGCAGTGCGTCTATTAGGAGGAATTAACACCAAATAAGACTTAGAAGAGCCAATGATAGCACCCCATACCATAATTGAAGTCATTCCGGATTTGAATGTAGGTGCTAAGCAATTGTAGTTGTAGCGTTCAGATACTTTTCGCCAGACACGAATTTGGCGTGATGGTTTTCCAACTTCAAAGGATGACTCATCGGTCCAAATCACATTACTCCAATCGTCAATCGTCCAATGCAAGTGCTCATTTGCAAAAGCCAACCTCTTTGCCTTGTGTATGTCACTCAAGAATGGTTTCTTCACTGCAATGCAACTGTTAACCCCTAAAGGCCCTTAAAAGCCAAAATGGCTTTTTGCTGTTTCGGGCAGCCTAGATGACGGGTTTAACTTTAGTATTTTGGGTTAAAATTTGGTGTGGGTGTGGTAATACATACATACTATATGTGGTAAAATTTGGGCAGCCAAATTCAAGTTTTAGAATTTTATTATGCAAAATTTTGTTTTCAAGTCCAACTAGGGCAGCAAAAAAAAATAAAAAATTAGTGTTTTTTTGAATTTGTTTTTTGGAAATATGTTTATAATAATACTACCACACACAATTAAAAAAAAACCAAGTTGAAAGTTTTAACAATTTTACATGGGCAGCCTTCAAAATTTACAAGAGCAAGCTTCAAAGTTTTTTGTAATTTTACATTTTTTTCTTTCAAAAATTGTCAAAATTTGAGATTTAGGAAATTTTGGATTTTTTTTTTTTTCTAAAATTCACAAACTCATAGATGTAACTTTTCATCGTTCACTTTTTTACTAAACCAAAAACCTTTAACGTTATTCAAGTTTTACCATATTGTGGGTTTGAACCTTCTTCTGGAAAATAATTTGCATGAAGGCCAAAAAAGCATAATGAGTCTCTAAAATTTTGCATGGAGGTGCCTAACTTAGTTACCTACATGGAAAAAAATATGAGCAAAATGTTTGGGGTAATAATCATCAAGTCCCCCTTTGCACCATTTAGGGCCGGTTTAGACTACGGTGGAGAAGTCCACCAGTCATGAAAAAAAGGGCGATTCTAAACTGTGATTGGCCGAAATTGCAACTCTTCACCGGAAGGTGTTTACACTAGGTGAAGACAAGAATGGTGGTGAAGATTTCTCATGGATGATAAAATGACATGGCCGCCTACATGGCAGCACTTTTTGGACTTGGGCTTCTCCAGAGGAGGAGTTTCTTGTCCGGCCTCTTGAGGCCGGAGAAGAAACTCCTCCTCCGGAGAAGTCCAAGTGATTAAAAATATTTTATTGCCTTTCATTCTTCTCCGGCACATCCACCATTTGCCTCATATAACCATGTCTTGGCCAAGCATTCTTGACCGACCGGAGGCCTTCTCCACCGTAGTGTAAACCGGCCCTTAGACTATGCCTTTTGGGTAAAGCCCAAAAAAACTTTTGAATCAACTTTGAATGTTATAAACTCACAAATGGTAAAGATCCAACGGTTGAAATTTAACATGGTGTTAGTGCAAGTAGTTGGGTTGAAGATCTTACGGTTGGAAGTACAAAAAAAGTTAAAACATATTGAAACATACATCAACTTCCACAAGGTGCTCAAAAATCGCAGTTTTTGGTTTTGGAGGTCCCAAAACACCTTGGGCCTTTAGGGGTTAACACCAAGCTCATGAAGCTCTTTACGTAAAGTTGACATGCCCACGGAAGATGTCACATTGCTGCACAATTCTGCAAGAGGAGCACGACGATTACTACTAAGATCTCTATGGAGCTTTCTCCTATCTCGATCACTCATGTTTTGCGGCCTACCGGACCTACTTGCTAGCAATACAGAGCCACTAATTCTAAATCGCTTGAGAATCCTTGAAATAGTCGATTTTGGCCTTCCTACAATGTTTCCAATTTCACTCACTGACATGCCAGCTTTCTGCATACCAACTATCATGTGTCGTATATCATTTGATACATAACTCCTTGTCATGGTGCACAATCCTCAAACAACACTTACATCCACAAAAAGTTTGATAAAAAAGGTCCTAACAACAACACAGAAACGATATGTTTGACAAACAGGACTTGTTGCACACAATTTTTTCTAAGAAATGTGTACCATCAAGATGACTTGCAAACAAGTATGTGTATCTCTGGACCCTCCCAAGCTCAAACATACTCAAAATCTGATATCCCAGAGAAGAAGTGATCACATTAAGAAGGGTACCCTTTTCCAAGATTTTTAAGCATGATGGCAATTTTGGTAGACACATGGCAATGGATGCCTCTTTATATTTAGAAAATGCATGGTGTATGAAGGTAACTGGAACACCTTCCATGATGCAAAAAATCTCATGGAGATGTGATGATTATCATGCCAACACCATCATTCTAAATCAAGCCATGGGATATGTTTTAAGTGAAAAAACAGAGTGTGTTGCAACACTTGTTACAGGGTACTGTACACCTCACAATATGAAGTCTACTTAGTGTGTGGTAGCCACTTGCTTTAACAGACCATTTACATACATTCACTTCATTGCCTTCTTTAATGTGCTAAGCTTCTAAAACATAAACCACAAACTAAAAAAACTGATAAGATGGACATATTTGTTAAATAGTGTGTTTCAAAGTACCAAAATTCTCACGTTCAAGTGCTCTAAAAACAAGGATCAGTATAGTAAACGAGGTTTCAGTCAATGCCAGTTGCACTGAAATCCGCCATTTTGATGAACATGAGGTTTTGGGAACCAGTATCCTACATGCTCGGGATCCAACTTCCTGCACAAGCTTGGTTTTGAGAATGCATTCAACCCTGAGATGTAGTACATCTTCCAAAATTCATACCATACTCGCAGGCCGAGCTGAAGGAAAAATAAAAAATAAAAAATTGCTCGATCATGCTTGCCATTCACAAATCTGCTGCACTTTCAACGCTTTGAGATGAATAGAACAACAATTGAGCCTGGCTTGAAGCAGATATTATATTGTGGGATAAATTTCCGTGGCCCCATCCAAGCTTTTACAATCAAGGCTCCATTGGAGTTCAAAAATTACAATCCGCCCTATTCGTGCCACAATTCGGAACCCACCCTATTTGTACTGCTATGTACCAACATTGTGTATCAAATTTTTATGCGTATTCTATATATACGGACATAAATTCCAAGGTATTGTAATTATGCATATCAGAAGAAATAATGAGTAATCTATAACTTTCAGTAGCCTTCATGCCCTGTGCCTTTCCTTCATGCACTCTATTTCATCACCTTGGGACTCCACCTATACTGATGAAGTCTTATTGGGTGTGGAATTTGCTGCATCATCTACTGTAGAGCTTAGGCAAAGCCACTACATGCTTATGAATGTTTAGGGTTACCTATACACCTTGAAATTGGAACAAAGTTACCAGAATTATGTTATTCAGTTCTCTGGTTTCTAGTCAAGGCATAACTTGATCAATTTTTTGAACGTTTTCCAATCTTTGCTTGTGAACTTAGAGAGCTTCAAAACAGAGTCTTTAAAAAACAGAATGGAAATAAGCACATTTCAAAATGAAATTAAAAAATTGGTACTGAGGATTTCTTGGAATTTCAAGAAAACCTTAAACTGACAAAATTTCAAGAAACCCTAAACCCTAAACCCTTTAACCGGTGTGTCTGAGTGAAGCCTCAGATTTATACCTGTCCTAGTTTCTAGAACTTACTCTGATCTCTTGAATATGGGCCCTCTGAACAAGGCAAATTCCACTACTTTGGTTGATTTCCGGGATTGAAAATTTGCAATGGTTTGTTTCTACTGCTGAAATTAAACGGTTGCGCAGCTCCTACTGCAAAGCCAAGGATGGTAATTATGAGGAACATGGACGATGACTGAAGCGTTTTTAGGATTTAGGGTTTAGACTATAATACCTTCCACATGGCCATCCAACGATTGCAACATTTTCATGATCCTCCATGAGAAAGATGGCTGCAAACTTGACGGATCCCGAAACCTCATATTCAATAAAATGGCGGATTTGGTGTAGTTTTTACTTGCTTGAGTGAAACCTCAGATCTAAAATAAATAAATAAATAAATACATACATAAATGTATGGGTATGGGTATGGGTATGGGTATGGATTGATCCCTAGCAATGTCAAATTTGTTTATACAACAGGCAAATATTTACAACATTGGCACTTTTTCATTTACAACATTGGCCTTGTATATATGTATACAGTCCTAGTTTTTACAGTTCAGTGTCACTATATTTTGATTTCCTAAATTGCTCCAATGTAACAAAATTAACCCTTAAACGACAATTCCTTTCCTAATACCACACCCAAAATTTCTTTTTAAATTCCATTTTACGCATGATTTTGTGTTTAATTTACTTTAGCTTTATTCTAAAGAAGTATAGATCTCTCTAAGGTGCTCGGTTTGGAATTTTAAAAACCCCATTTGGTGCAATGGTATAAAAGTTATGAGCAAGATTCTCCCAAACTAAAACCAAGCCCGTGGGGCTGGCATTGTCGTTTTAAGGGTTAACACTAATAAAACTTTTATACCAATCCTAGTTTGGAGAGCTCAAAAGTCATAATTTTGGTGGCTTGGGGAGGTCTCTCTTTGTATCTTTTGAGTATCACTTGTGAACAAAGGGTGTTAAAAGTACCTTAAATTTTTAAAAATAGTTCTTACTATAATTAAAAAAATATGAAATGTGCTCATTCTAATTCTTGTAATCAATTCTGAGCATCCTATATTAATGTAAATTAATGTAAATACTCAATAAATATTTTACTCAAAATGCTCAAAATTTTAATATTGTAAAATTTTGAGCATTACAATATTTATTGAGCATTTTTGAGCATTCCAAAATTTTGAGCATCCTATATTAATGAAAATTAATGTAAATTTCATATATATGAACATTGGAAAATTTTATATCTCAAAATTCCATCCACAATTCTCCTCAGGGGGAGCACTCCGTTGTATATTTTGCATACACGTGCGACAATGACCTATTTATTTGGGGGGTTATTTACCTTGCAAAAAATATTATAAGATGATGGTATTTTACATGTAAAAAGCCTGAGAATATTATATGTGATGGTATTTTACATGTAAACATGTTTCACTTTTTTAAAATCCCCTATTTTACATGTACATTTTTTACAAAATTTATTTACAATGAATATATTGGACCCTATTTTTTATCGCACGTTGTTTCTAAAATTTTCGCTAGTGAACCCCCCGAGCAATTCTCTATTCTCCTTCTCTTTGAGAATTTAGAATGCACATTATGTAGTGTGACAATGCACTAGTTTACCATGTTTCATCCTTCATTTAAACACAATGTCGTGATTTTAATTTTCTATCAATTTCTTTATCTCTTTTGTCAGTATGGTTCATCCCACCACTTTAGATTTCCAATTTATTTTATTTTATTATTATTATTATTTATTTTTTGTAAATGGAATTTTCAAAATTTCAAAATCCTCAAAAGAGTGCACAAGGACAAGAATTATAATGGACCGTACCATACAAACGCCTCCACATCTTTAGGAAATCATTTTCACAAAATCACTATATTTTGTATGGTACAAAAGAGAATCACAACACAAGCAAAGTATATAGCAATTGATCTAGTAGTGTGTGCAATTCTTTGTCTAAAAAAATTGTTTGAAGATATAGGTTATAAACAAAAATGGGCTAGTACTTTATTTTATAATAATCAAAGTAGTATTGCTTTGGCTAAAAGTCTTTGTTCAATGTTGATACAAAATATCATTTTATTTGACTTTTAATACTAGATGAAGGTATATATATATATATATATATATAAATTTTGTGGTATATACAAGATATGATAGTTGGTATTTTGACCAAAGTCCTTTCTGGACCTAGACATACTCTTTCAACAGATAGTATGGGAATTGTAGACCTCAATAATATGTGAGTTGAGTGAGACTATTGTAAATAAACCTCAATATCATGAAAGAAGATGAGGGCATCCATAGAGCTGAGGGCATCCATAGAGCTTTTACTTATAATATTAAAAGTAAATGAGTTCATCTATAGAGCTTTTACTTATATCATTGAGAGGAAATGACCTTTACTTTTACTCTATATTTAGATGAAAACTACATTGGCCTTTGTGTATAAAAGGGCTAGGAGAATATCAAAAAGACACTTTCTATTCTCGTTCAATTAAGCTTAGTTGTTATAACTTGAGGTCAGCATTATTCTAACTTTCCAACTTTGTTTGTAATTTGACAAAAGAAAAACATAGTTGAATAGGTTTTACATCATCATTTTCTTTGTAATAGTTTATGGTTTGCTGTTGATTCACTTGATTGAAGTTCAATCAGAGATGTAATTCATGAAGTTCAATCACCTAGTGCTTCTTCCACAAACATTAACATTTCCAAGTTCTTGACAATAACGGAGAACTTGGATGTAGCAAGATCATCCCTCGAGAAGAACTGTTCAGATCCTTTGCTCCTGAGGATATTGGAAGAAGGCTTGTACGCAGACATCACTCTCAATGCACAAGGAGGCACTGTCAAAGCTCACCGAAGTGTGTTGGCCGGTGTGTCGCCCGTGTTCCGAGCAATGTTCCAACATAACATGAAGGAGCATCTCACTTCTACTGTGGACCTTCTTGACATGACCATCGATAGTCTGCAATTGTTCTTGCTTTTGTTGTACATCACAAATGAAAGAACCTGGGCAATGCCGGAACTGGACGCTGCTGTAAACAAGCATTTTGATGAGTTGTATGATGTTGCTCTGAAGTTCCAGGTGGTGAGAAGACTGAAAGAAGTTCTTATTGCCGCTTTGGATAGGAACTTGACGCTTACAAACTGTTGGGATTATTTCGACAAAGCGAAGGAATTACGCGGTGATGCTCCTCTAGTCTGCTTTAGATATGTTAAGAGGAACTTCACAGAGGTTATGAAATCCGAAAGTACTATATTGGAGATGGAGCGCAATCCTAAACGAGTGCAGAATTGCATCATGTGCTATTTAGGTGTCTCGGGTGAGTCACTTACTGCATTTTACAAACAACCTACGGCAGAAAACAGCATGGGTTTTATTCGTCATAGGTAAAATTTATAAGAATTTATAAAAAAATTACAAATAAGATATAATGCAGTGAAAGAGTACAGGCCATTATAAATAATATAGGTATACCACAATTTTGGACCATTATGATTTTAGTACATGTAATTTAGGGAATTGCAAATGGGATCCAAGGTATTAAACTGAGTACAGTCTCTTTTCGGGAGGGGGGGGGGGGGGGGGGACAGTTGGAGCACAGTTGGTAGGAAAAGGCGGTCAGCTGCGTTTGTACATTTCATGTTCCTGATGTTTTTTCATGGTTCTGAGAATGTTTGCTTGGTGGTTGACTCATGTAGTTCTATTGTTTGTCTATTGTTTTTCTGCTCAACTGTAAGGTAATGCTTCAAAAAAAAATCAAAGTGAACACCGATAGCACTGATTCTGAAATTGGAACAACTTTGAAGTATTTTGTGCACATTTTGAAGTATTTTGTGCACAACGTATGAAAAAAGGTTAAGTTCTAGTCATTTTCTTGAGGCCGTTTTTCTCAAATTTTTAAAGTCATGTTACTTTTAGATTATATTTAAGCCTTTACAAGGAAGATAGCATATAAAAAATTGCATTGGTCACCGTTTTATAAAAAATGATAGAGTCCATAATATGGGCCATTTTTTCCCATAAAGTAATCATAAGGGTCCTTTTAATTTTAGCTAGGAGGTAAATAGCCCCCCAAAAAACACCCCCTCGCCGCACGTGGTATCCAAAATATATGAAGAGTGACCCATCCGAGTTAGGTGTAAAATAGAAGCACCAAAAACGGTTAGGTACCAATTGTGGTCACTTATAAAAGCACATGTTTCAACTTCAGGAGTTCCCTATCTAGTTATCACAATCATTAATTATGAATACCAAGTTAGCAATTTAATCGGACTAGAAATGAAAGAAAATTCTTGGTACGCCTACTAACATCAATAGTAGTCTATGCATATTAAGTTTGAAAATTTATAACAAAATCATACATTGTGAAAAAATTAATTAAAAACTGAGCTTGCTTATTAAACCCAAAGTTTTATATGCCGTTAATTTTTATCGTTAAAAATCACTGCTCCATGTAGGTTGAAATGCTTAAACTAACAACAATTGTACCTCTAAGGTTAAAAAGTTCTAAATGCCATATTGATTAAATTGGCCAACCCCTCTGATTTTGTAGTGTAACCTAGAACTTGTTAAACTAGAAGATAATAGGGATTGGCCAATTTAACTAATATGGCGTTTCTAATGTTCAAACTCATGGGTGATGATGAATTGAACTCATGCATAGTGCCATAGTGGTTTAAAAAGGCAGTTAACAGGACTTCAATGGAGTCCATTTTTTAGGAGTGGCAACCAAGCATTAGACATATCAAGAACATCGTTGTATCGACTGTATAAAGTTGTTCTTCTTTTAAAAGACAGTGCAACTATTAATTGATATAGTAAAAATTATACAACGTTGTTATAGAATTAACCTCTCGAGCGCTCACCTCTTCGAGTCTCCGCCTCTCTTGCACGCCTCTCAACATGTTCTTTTTCATAACAAAGTTCTACTTTCATAGTACCATTTCCATTCTAGTTGTATATTCCCTTGTCCCATAATAGATGATGCTTTTGAGAAGAAAATTTGTCCCAAATTATTTCATGCAAATCATTTATTCAATTTGAAGTTGTAGTTTTATAGATTCTTACAATTCAAAATCACAAGACAAGTGCACATGAAGTTTTTTTTGTTGTCTATTCTTTGCAATGGAAGTTGCCCAATTGTTTTGAAAAAAGAAAGAAGATAAAAGAAAAAAGAAGAAGAAAGTGTTTTTTGTTTGCTAAGCTTGTCTTCGCTCATGTGTGGACCATAAACAACATATGAGTTGGTTAAAGTTAATGCTATCATATTGGCTTGTTGCATCAAAGAACACATTGCAACAAACATCACCATGTCACTCCATGCCACATGCCACACATACCATATGTAGTAGTATGATACTACTTTGATAAACAAATACTCTAGAATAGAAACTTATTGTAATTAGAAATTTGATGAAATCACGATAGTTTGCTTCATTTTTTTCATTTTTTTCAAAAACATTATCTAAGGTAACTATACCTTAAAGCGTTCACCTTACCAACTGAGCCTATTTACACACATAACACAAAATATTTTCAGTGGGTCTTATTAGCAAGTTCAAGAGGATTCCAATGCACTTTAGCATGCATTATTTGGACATTGTATGAATAAGTTATGAATTTCCAAAGTGCTAACTATAGGTTGACCTCAAAGCGACCCTAAACTCCTGATGTTCAGATTGTGCACATTCTCATCAGCAATAGGGTGTCAGAATCTACTTATTATGATATATTGAGCTATGCACGCTTTAAGGAAATGGTCGCTTTTAGATATAGTTATCTTATTATGGGACGGAGGGAGTATTTCTTTGCACTGCGGAAATGCAATGAACATGATTGACAATTGTACGTCGGTACACATTCTAATAGCTATTATAGTACTCTCTGAAACTTTTCTTATTTGAATTACCACAATTGTGATACAATAGAATCTTGCATTTAACCCCTAAACGTCCCATGGAGATAGTATATACGTTGTTGTATAATTGTGATTTGCTATCAATAAGAAACTCCAAATTGGGATCTCAGTAGCTCACTAGAACTGTATTGATTTAAATTTCAACTACTATTTTAAACTCAAACCCATTAAAGGTGTGGACTCATTCCAAATACAACCAAAATACAGTGTACTCTACTGGCCGCAAAGGCACGTCCAGACGTTTAGGGGTTAATTACCTGAGAGTGCCATTGTTGCATATATACGGTAGGACTTCTTTGTTTGAAGAGCTTGTAACATGGATGCATAACCGAATCAAATTTTATCAACCCTTTAGTGCCTAGCAAGCCAGATTATGGTCACTGTAACGTCGGAAATGCAAATAACAGAGAATCCGTGAAGAATTGGAACTTCAGTTCTGAAGTTCAGATTTGCGCACATACATTACGCACCTTCCAGAAAAAGAAATTTTCAATTTGGAATTGTACAACTATCAAAATACCTATCAACAGAACGCAAAAATACTGCAAATACTTGAAAATACAGTAAATACTTACAAATACAACATATGCATTGTGTAGTATTTCTTGTGTTTGGAAGTTTGTTATCTTGTTTTATTTTTTGGATTGTGTTCTCTTCTTCATCTTCCATTAGTGTGTGTAATCCGATCTTGACTAATGTACCCACTCCTGTCAATTTTCAACGTATAAAATTTTGTCCTAAACCGTACATGGACAAGTCACTTTCACTTATAAATCTCACAATAATTATGTGTGAGTCTATTTTTGATATGAAAGATTGCAACGGAGAGGTGTTGACATAGGGCATAGCTGAACGTCTTTGCTTTTATTTTTGAAAATTTACCTCAAATTCTATTTAACTTTGAAGTCACACACCCCCCAAAATCTCGTTTTTGAGCGTGCATTATACAGTTCAAATACATACTATAATCTTCCGATCCCACCATCGGATGATTCTCAAATTTTAATAAAATATGTGCTCTCGAGTTGAGAATAGAATTGTACGGTTACTTTCTAATTTAACCCATTCTATTTTTGGTAGTCTCAACCACACTGGAAAAACCCACTGAAATCCAGAGCTGTCTGCTACAGTACCCTAGGCACTAAAGGGTTAACGTCCCCATTCAACACTGTTTTTAAAGATTCGTTATGAAATGGAGTTTTATATTCACAACCAGGTTGTAAATGTCAATGTGAAGATCACATCTGTACAGGAGTTTTATGTTCACAACTAAATTGTAAATGTCAATGTGAAAATCAAATATCTCTATATTTGGATTTATCATGTCTCTATTTATAAATTGTAATTAAAATTTGAAGCTTCTCTTTTGAAATTCAATTAAAAATCCAACATTAATCAAAAATATTTAAAAAATATTGTAATGAATTAGGAATAACATGCATTACGAGATGGTATGATTTCCATTATTTGATTCTATTTATTTTGGAAAATCACATTTAAGGCGAGATTTAAGGTCTCCCTTTTTGAACTAAAAATGAAACTTGACATAAACCAATTCTGTTATTTTAAAAAATACCACAAAATCTTATTTTGAAAATCAACTAGCACAAGAACCAAGATAAATTTAGATGGATGAAAAAATGTATATGATGTACAGTACATTGTAGTAAAGAGAAAGGTTGCAATTTTTTTGTTGTCCATTAATTGGACGCATGTTCGTCAAAAGATTAATGCATAGGGACAAAATTATCTCCTACTTTGATCCGGTTGGGGGCCCATGTAAAAAAAATTAACCCTTTCCTTCTATGGATTTTTATTCTCAAGTAGGTTCCCCTTCGAATAAATTGGAGCCATAGGTTTGAATTTTTCAAAAACAATTGCCAAAGAAAACCTCTAAGGTGCCCAAAATGGAAATTCCAAGGAAAATGGGGTTTGATAGAACAATGTTGTGCATTTAAAATCATTAGGGATTTTGAGGGCGGGCGGGGGGGGGGGGGGGGGGGGGCGGGGGGGGGGCGGGGAAAAGGTGACGCTATCCTTGGTACCCTCGCAATACCCTCCTAGGCAGTGATTTTTTTGGTTAAAAGACAATTTAACATTTATGCTACTTTTCCATGGCTTGATGAGCAATGTAGGCTACTTAGACATCTACTCTTTTCATATTATTATATAGGTAATATCATGGTAATACACATGTGCTATCTAGGTGTTACTTAGGCAATATTTGGGCGATACCTAGGTTTAAAGAGACTACAATGACCATATTCGTTAAATTGAGACAAAATGATCATTTTGAGACTTTAGCCCTATTATCTGAGACCTCTATTCTAACAAATCAAAAATTCAGGAACATATCAACCTTTATAAAATCAAAGGTTTGTGAGTGTATTAACATATTGTAGTCTTATTTCACCTAAAAAAATTCAACATCAAACACTGATTATTGTCTAAATGTAAAGTCAAAAATAATATGAGACTATAGATTGTCTCAATTTAACACATCTTAACTCCATGAAGAAAATTTGGTTAAGTTTCTTTTCTTTCTTTCCAAAAATCCTTTGTATGAATTAGTAAATCCATATTTTACGTAGCAACTTGGCTAAAAATATCAAAAATAACAAAAATAAAACAATAAAAATAAAAAAATAGAAAATAGAAACAAAAAAACAAAAAAACAAAAAAAAAAAACATAATATAAAAATATATAATATAACAAAACATCAAAATAATAAAAATAAAAAATACTAAACAACGAGCTCCGACCGGAATATAACAAGTGAAAGACAAGAATACATCTCAGTGGAATCATAGATGGAATATATTTGCTACAGTGGTATTTAGCCCAAAAAATTGAGCGTCCCTGCAATGCCTCTTGTACAGCCAAAGCCAATAAAAAAAACTGCTCCGCGGCACATGATACCTGGCTCTGCCGTGATTGCGATACCTACCTGGCTCTGCCGTGATTGCGATACCTTGGCTCCGCCGCGATTGTGATACCCTGGCCCCTCTGGCGCTCTCGACTTCCTTCTGCAAGCCCTTGTGCTTCATGAGGACGGATTGGCGATACTTGCTAGGGACGCACCAGTTTGCATCATCAATCTTGCGGTGAGTCATCTCCTGTATAGTACCCGGAAGAAATGTTACGTAATTTTTACTTAACTCCAGTTAACTCCAGTTCTACTAGATAACATGTAGTGAACTTCAAGTGACCACTGGGAGTTCAATTTTAGAGCAATTGCCTTGGGATTTTCACCTATATATAGAACTAAAAGTAAAGTTGTGAAAAGTAAAAAATATGTGGATAATTGCTCTAAAACTGAAATCCTAGTGATACCGCTACTCTTCTTCAATTCTCCTGAAACGAGAGATCGATCAAGCGGCGGTAATATTGACGTTCTTACGATGAAACTAATAATTAACTCCTGCTTGCATGGCGTGCTTCCTCAAGTTCTCCACCTTCGATCATTTGCATTGAATATTGTTCATCGTCGACAACACAAACTCGATCAATCGGCTGCAGCAAGTCTGCATGTATCCGTCTTCTTTCACGCCGCTCCTTTTACAAGAGCCGGAGTTCTTTATATTTCTGTGTTCTCTCGCAGGCATCATCGTGGCACATCTTCAACATAAACAACAATTCATATCAAACGCTAGTTACCTCTCTTCAATTAACTTAGCTTAATTTCTGTACTAACCAGGATGAACCACCAGGGTCTCATATGCGATTCCTTGTGTGATATTCCTGCGAGTCTCACTTTTCCCACTGAGTATTAAAACTGCTTATTCACCACTTTTATGTTGACTCAACAGGAAAGTTTAACAAGTGTCAACTCTTGAGGCTCGGAGGGAAAAGTTAGACTAAAAGGGAAACACACACAGGGAAACCATTATGAGCTCCCTGTGAACTCAAAGACTTTGGTGTTGATTATCTTGCCATAACGTCAGTTCTCTGTAAATAATTTGACCTAGTTTGAATATTACTGCTCAGATCCTTAATCTTCGAGTCATCTAATTTTTGTAGAATATGTAACAAGTGAGAGATATGCTCTATTATGTATGTACTTTCTAATACAAAACCTTATGTATTGGCAGTGAACCATGATGGACTTTATGTTTTACAAATTTGTTCGTTCGACCATCGCTCTTTTATTGATCGTCATTGTCTTGCTCCAGAATTTAAATCTGTTTAGTATATCACCTCAGGCATATATATGATGTGTGTGTTCAGTGTAAGTTACATTTCAGGGTAATTCCTCGGGCTGGGCTCTCGATGAGGAGAAACTTAAGGGTTGGTTTTGTCTTTGCAGAGCCTGCTTATTCAGGAGGTTTGAATGATCTCGATCGTACGATTGAGAGCTTACCTGTTGTGACTTGAGGTCAGAATAATTTCCAACTCTGTTTACAAAATATGTGATTTTTTGTTTAGGGTTTAGGGTTTAGAATGAGATGAAGGCAGCTATTATAATGCATGTCGTGACTGGGTTCTTGTGTGGTAAAAGCCAGTGACATTCGTAGCTGCCATCGCTAAATATTCCTGTGAGCTATGGAATCACCTAGTGCTTCTTCCACAAACATCGACGTTTCCAAGTATCTAAGAGGAATGGAAGCAAGATCATACCTCGAGAAGAATTGTTCAGATCCTTTGCTGCTGAGGATGTTGGAAGAAGGCGTGCACGCAGACATCACTCTCAACGCACAAGGGGGCAGTGTCAAAGCTCACCGGAGTGTGTTGGCCAGTGCGTCACCTGTATTCCAAGCAATGTTCCAACATGACATGAAGGAGCATCTCACCTCCACTGTGGACCTTCTTGACATGACCATCGATAGTCTGCAATTGTTCCTGCTATTGCTCTACATCACAAATGAAAGAACCGAGAAAATGACGGAACTGGACGCTGCTGTGGACAAGCATTTTGATGAGTTGTATGATGTTGCTCTAAAGTTCCAAGTTCTGAGAAAAATCTCAGTTGTTCTTATTGATCCTTTGGGTAGGAACTTGACCCCTTCGAACTGCTGGGATTTTTGGGAAAAGTCCAAGGGTTCGTCGCTTGATGCCGAAGTAATGTGTTTTAAATATATTATGAGGAACTTTGAAGAGGTTATGGAATCAGAGAGCACCATTTTGGAGATGGGACGCAATCCACAACGAGTGCAAGAGTGCATCCTGTTCATGAAATGCTCATTTTGGAAATTTTGAGTCTAGCAAACAATTGAGAGCATTCTTTTCTAGTGAGAAATCAGGGTGTGTGCCCTAATGCTTGTTGAGCAGTTTCAAATTGTTTTGGGATATTTTGAAGCATTTTCGGAGTGTTTTTGGATCATTTCTATTTGTGTCTGGCTCATGTTAATGTGGTTTTGCACTCTGTCATTAAAATTTGTACATCCCAAAGTTTCAATTCTTTTTTGGTTGTTGAACTGAGAGATTTACTTTTGGAAAATTTTCAATATTTAAAATTCTCCATAATCTACAAGGTTTCTATTTTTTGACATTTAATTTCAATTCTTTGTCTTGAATATTTATTTTTGAGAGGATTAATCGGGCATTAGTGAGTCCAAGGTTTCTAAGAGTTGAGGACAACTTTTGATTTTCAAGGAAGGAGCTAAAAGAACTTTTGAAAACTTTTGAAGACCACCAAGCTCTTACACACTCTTGCACACCTAATATTGATAAACCACCAAGATCTTTCACACCTTCTAACTATTTGAAGTGAAGAAATAAGAGTAAAATAAAGAAAAATTCACAATATCTTCTTCAAAATTTGATGAACTTTAAGGATAACTGCATTAAAGCATTGATTCATGTACACTTTCTATTTTGAGTTGAGGCACGAGTGAATTCATGATTTGATTCTCAAGCTTGCAATTAATGCTTGAGATCGATCGAGGGTGTGCCTGCAGCTCAGTCAATGAAGAGAAGAAGAAGATCCTAAACCCTAAACTTTCAATGGATTGTTCTTCACTTGGGTACACGGTCATGATTTCCGTAACAGTAGACTCGTCATGTCTGTTTGCAGCTGTGTGATCGCCATGGCAGCAGTGAGAGAGACAGGATTGAAGCAGGGACAGGCGGTGTGTCACTAGAAGGAAATGTGTCGCTTTTCACTTACTATTAATGAAAAAGGAATGAACCCGCACCAGGCACATGGGTTGCGTCCATGCTGGTGAGTGTTTTTGGTCACAAGAAGACAGAAATCTAAGCACAATATTCCGTCACTGTTCACTGTTTCCACAAAGTGTGGAATGAAAAACGACAGTTCTGCTACTACACTAAATAGGTAGATTAGTGTTAGATACACTAATTTACATAAACATGTTGTAAGTTTTACTGTTGACCAAATTTTTTACCCTCTATATTGGTCAAGATGGGGATCTTTCAATAGTATTGGAATCAATGTCTTTGGTAAAATTTTTTGTCGAGAGTAAAAATCTATAACATTTTCAAATCTTATAATTATCTAACACTAATCTACCTATTTAGTGTAGTGACAGTACGTATGCCAACAAAGGAGAGGCGATCAGCACGCACAGACAGAGATTCAAAGATGTTTTCTCTTCTTGCATTAATTGCTGCTCGATTGGTTTAATGGTGTGCACTAATATCACTCCACTTTACATAATGTTTTGGGGATGGATTTTCTGGTGCTGTTTAGAAAAAAGTTAGACTATCAGATCGTGTGAAAGAGTGTAGAAAAAACAGAAGAACAATCATCAACCGGGCTTTAGGGTTTAGGGTTTATGGGCGTGTCAGAAAAGTGAGTAATGAGCACCAGCCTGTAGGAATTCCTGACCGTGTTAGTACCGGTGTTGTTTGGGATGATTATTGTGTGTGAAGCGAAAGGCCAAGCGTCAACTGATCGATTGAGGGCAGTGAACGATCGCACATTCTTGAGTTATAAATTAGGGCATTCAAATTCTGTCTAACTCACTTAAGCATGTCCTCAAGAGCCTTGCTCTTGAATGCTAATCTTGCCGAACCGAAAGCTCGATGTGTACATGATATGGGATTTTGACGACCCTTTTCTATCTTGCGCTTCTTAATCCCCGACCCAGTCAGTGTTTGTGAGAAGTGAAACCTTCACCGTCCATTATTTTGTTTAAAACCTTACACTGTTAGCATTCATTGGCACGGAAGCTTAGATATGTTTCAGCTTTATTTACAATTTCGTTTGGGGATTGAATTGCTCTTTTAAGCTCGATGGTGATTGTCCTGCCGCACAGAAGAGTGTTATTGTCACCCCTCGCTCAGGCATATGTATATGTTAACCCCTAAACGTCCCATGGGGATAGTATATACGCTCTCGTACAATTGGAATTTGCTACCGACAAGAAACTCTAAATGAAGATCTCAGTAGCTCACTAGAATCACATCGATCTAAATTTCAGCTTCTCTTTTGAACTAAAACTCATTGAAGGTGTGGATTCACTCCAAATACAACCAAAATACAACGTATTTTATTGGCCACAAAGGCACATTCAGACCTTTAGGGGTTAAATGTCAGTTAGTAATTCTTCAACTACGGCTGTCAATGCAAATGCTCATGAGAAGGACTGATTTTTTTTTGTACAGGAATGGAGGCTTGCTTACTCTTGAAGTGGGAACAATCCAATTAAGCTTAGTTTGTTTTGACTTGAGGTCAACATTATTCCAACTCTCCAACTCTATTTGCAATTTGACGTACTCTCTGTAATAATTCATTGTCTGTGCTGTTGATTGGAGTTCAATCAAATGTAAATTCATGACATCGTGACTGGATTGATATTGTGTGAAGGAGTTGTTCGTGTGAGGTATGAAATCTCCTACTTTCACAAATATTGACATTTCCAAGTTCCTCCCAGCAATGGGGAACTTGGAGGTAGCGAGATCAACACTGTTTAGATCCTTTGCTGCTAAGGATGTTGGAAGAAGGCTTGCATGCAGACATCACTCTCAATGCACAAGGGGGCATTGTCAAAGCTCACCGGAGTGTGTTGGCCTGTGCGTCACCCGTATTCCAAGCAATGTTCCAACAGGACATGAAGGAGCATCTCACCTCCACTGTGGACCTTCTTGACATGACCATCAATAGTCTACAATTGTTCTTGCTTTTGCTCTACATCACAAATGAAAGAACCAAGAAAATGGTGGAACTCTTGAACGCTATTGTGGACAAGCATTTCAACGAGTTGTATGATGTTGCTAGAAAGTTCCAAGTTGCGAGAAGACTCAAAGAAATTCTTATTGCCGTTCTGGTTAGGAACTTGACCCTGTGAACTGTTGGGATTATTTCGACAAGAGCAAGGGTTCAAGCGGTGCTGCTCAAGTCTGCTATGCATATCATGTTAAGAGGAATTTCTAAGAGGTTATGAAATCCGAATGTACCATATTGGAGATGGAGCATAATCCACAAAGTTGGATCATGCACTATTTAAGTTTAGTTGGAGTTTAAGAATCATTTGAGAAAATGACATTGAAGCTTAAAAAGATCTAATCGCCATATTAGTTAAATTGGCCAATTCCTATTATTTTCTAGTGTACCTGGAATTTGTTAAACTCAAAATTAACAGGGATAATTTTCTAATGTTCAGCCTCAAAGGTGATAATGAATTGAACTCATGCATAGTGCCTTAGTGGTTTAGAAAGGCAATTAACATGACTTTAGTAGAGTCCATACTTTAAAGGTGGCAACCAAGCATAAGATATATTAAGAGCATGGTTGTATCAATCACATAAAGTTGTCGTTCTTCTTTTGAGGGATGGTGCAACCATTAACTGATACTCTACAACGTTGTTACATAATTAACCTCTCGCTCACCCCTCCGCCTCTCTTGCACGCCTCTCAACATGTTCTTTTCATAACACTGAAGGCTATATTTTCATATTACCATTTCCATTCCAATTGTATATTCGCTTGTCCCATAATAGAATGATGATACTTTTGAGAAGAATTATAGAATTAACCTCTTGCTCACCCCTCCACCTCTCTTGCACGCCTCTCAACATGTTCTTTTCATAACACTGAAGGTTATATTTTCATATTACCATTTCCATTCTAATTGTATATTCTCTTGTTCCATAAAAGAATGATGGTACTTTTGAGAAGAAAATTTGTCCCAAATTACTTCATGCAAATCATATATTCAATTTGAAGTTGTTGTTTTATAGATTCTTACAAAGCAAAATTAGGACAGAGGATCTAATAGAACCCAAAGGCCATATTACGTTAAAAAAAATTAAAAAAGATGAAATAAAATCATAAGAAGGTCGTTGGGTAGGTCACTTGGGCGCAGCTAGGCTGACCCGGAGCAAACCTGCACTCTCTTTGTGCTCCGAGTTGTTTCGGATTGTCACTCCGGAGTGTGCTTGCCAAGGAAGCACTGCAAGTGAACTCAGTGGTTACTGGTCAAGGTTCCACGCAAGCAAGCCAGTAAGGTAGGAGCACCCAATGCCGAAAGTGTACCTAATGTCAAAAAAATTTAAACTATGCATTCATTTTAGAACTCAAATCTAAACCCATCATAGAGCCCTTATTAAATGTTGACCAAAATAATATACTATTTATGGTCTACCTAGATTTGTATTCTAAAATGACTACCCTGTTTAGAAATTATTGGCATTGGGTACACTGACAAAATTGGATGCTCCTACTTAAGTTAACCCCTAAGTGACGGATCAACCATTTTATGGTCTCTGCCCTTTTTTTATGGGCTGCCCGAAATAGAAAAAACATTTTTATAGTAAATAAAAAATATTTTTAAATAGGTAATCAAGTCTACTTTCCAACCCAATTTGAATCATGTCAATCCGAGTTAACTTCACTCGGGAGAAATTTTCAAAGAAAAACACTTCTACATTGTCTAGTGTTAGAAAACTTACTATTTGGGGAAAGTAATGACATTCTCTCCATTGAAAAAATTTCAATTTTAGATTTTAGAAGAGAATGTCTAGTTTTAAAAAATCATACAAAATTTGAAATTCTAAAAATAAAATTTGTGATTCTGATAAATGTTTGAAGTTAAATGCTTCTAAATTCATTATGAGATGATAAAAAGCTATTTTTTGATATTTGACTGAATGGAAAATTACTAAACATCAAGCTCCTCATTTTCTCTTTTGGACCAAACTTCATCAAAGTTGAAGAAGTAATTTTTTATAACACATTTATGTTTTGCCCTTACCCCCTCCGTCATTTAGGGGTTAAGGTCTCAATGAGGCAAACCGGTAGTTAGGGTCCCACGGAAGCAAGGTTGCCAGAGGTTGTGTGCTGACACTTTTTTTCCAAAGTGATGTCGTATTATATGACATTGATTGTGTAATTAAACAATTGTCAAATATATTAGACATCTTGGATGAAATATTCAAAAATATCTTAAAGTCTATATTCTAAGAATATGTTTGTGAGTTTGTGTGATAGACAAAGACGTCATGTAGACATCTTGTTCGATACTTTGTCTAGTGGTAGAGTAAGACAACCACCCAACATTGATTGGAAATAAAGCCAAATTGTTCCACATGCGTGTCTTAGAGCATGCCCAACATGTCCAAACCAAATATGTCCGCCAAGCAATTAATTGAGGGCCATTTTTAACTTAGAGGAATGTTAAGCAAGAAGTAGCCCAACAACATTCCTCATGCAAACACCAAGGCAACTTATAAAAAGAATATTTTATGAAAATAACTTGATGACCTTAAAGCACAACCCGGTGAATAGTCTTCAAGCTCGTTATTGAATTGTTGATTGAGCAAAGATGCTTGCATGGTATCAGAGATTTGTTTGCGCTAAAGTTTCTATAGATGGCGAGGAAACTCCAAACTTCGGCTCCAAAAACTATTTTTGCTGGGCCAAACTTCGAAGCAAGTCGCTAGTAGAAATTCAGTGACCGAATTAACAGAAATTCAACACAATTGTGTTGATTCATTCTGTGCTATAGGTCGCGTTGACTTGGACATATTTTAACACGATTCTGTTGATCCGTTTCTGTTATTTCGGTCATCTCTTGCATCGAGGCCCGTTGATCAAATATGAAAAACATAAAAAGAGAATAAATTTTTTTGAAACCCCGAAATCCGGGCAGACTTGTAATCCGGGCAGCCCTGAAATCCGGGCAGCCCGAACCCAAATCTATCAAATGGATGCTCCCGGGGTTTGAACCGGGGATCTCATGGCTATAACACACAACCTTCACCCATTACAACATGGCCGAAATTACTTGTATAATTGTGACTATTGTCACCTATTAAACTTTAATTGCGGTAAAGTCCAAAATCAGTGAACTTTGGCGGCTTATATCTCCTTCATATAGCGTCCATTTTTAATGAAAATTGTTGGAAAAGTTGTGTCTTGAAGTCTAGTTTGTGTGGTAAAATTTTCACTTCAATCCAAGATGATATAAATTTTTGAGAAGCATTTTACTAAAGGGGGTTTGGCCAAGAAACATTTGAATGTTAGTTTTTTACCACTTTGCAATAATATTCAATTTTTTGACATTTCATGCATGCATGTTATTTTTAGGTTGGATTCCAATTTAATCCCTATATGCCTACAACCCTCTCCATATTTTGAGAATTGTAAAAATCGATGCCTTATAATATGAAACTAAGAGGGATATTTTGAATTTCATGTGTGAATAAAAGTTATGTATTATGAATTTAAGATTCTATTCATTTGGTTAGATCTATGGTTACAATTACCAATATTTTCTATAGTATTTGAAACGTAAAGTTCAAAATTCTATTGTAATTTGATTGCGAGTAAGATATTGACAATTTGTGAATGAAATTGGTTGTGATGAGTTGAAATGTAAGATTCTAAGTATAGTGATTTTGAATTTTTTGGGTTACTTAATTTTACCATTTTACTGTTTCAAGAGCATTTTTGCACTATTTTGAACTAAGATCTTAAATTTTTTTGATGTATCATTGCAACATGAAATGAGACATAAGTTTTACAAATCATCCCCTTTGTAATCAGTTCGCACATGCATGAAGCTAACTTCCTATTAAACCTATAGTAAAAAACGACATTGCAAAAAGTACATGAAAGGTGAAAAAACGTGGATGAAATATGTACAATGTCCAAAAAATAAACGCTTTGACAGTTAAGGGTTCGTTCTAGTCGTTGATGTAAAACTTATGCATCAATTTGAATTTCCAAGCCATTTTGAACATATAAAGTTTATGTATAAAAAATATTTTGTACCAATATTTCCTAAATAACTTTCTAGTTGGAAGTTATTTGGTTAGAGTAGGTTTAGTAATATCATTTCAAAGTGCTAAATATTTTGAATTTATTTCATATATAATGTGGATTAGAAATTGGATTTAATTGTCTTCATTATTTAATGATTGAATTTGAAAGCTAGGGCATCTCTCTTTTAATTGAAAAATGTTGTTGATTCACCACCATTCACCATTTCAAAGTTTGAAAATTAGTCTAAGTTTAAAAATCAGTGAAAATATATGATTTTTTTTACTTTTAGGACTATGCTACAATTTTCATATTTCCTGAAGCTTGAAACTAAGTAGTATAATATTTATAATAACATACATTGTTATTATGTTCTTATAATATACATATTGTTAATATGTTATTACAATTCCATTATTATAGAGTGTTACATATACAAAGATTCCTAAATAGTCAAAGAGTATTCTGAGAATTTTTTCAGAATGCTATGACCTATGCTGAAAAGATTCCAAAAAGATTCCAAAAAGATTCCAAAAGATTCCCATACCATCCTAAAAATTCCTAAAAGATTCCTTGAAGATTCTTTAAGAGATTCCATATTTCCTAAAATTCTGTTGATTTGGTCATTGCACTACTCAAATCAACAGAAAGTAGGTAGCAATTTGTTGGTTTTTACAAAAAGTTCAAAAATCAGTGAAATCAGTCATTGCAGTGCGCAAATCAACCGAAATGCGTTGGTTTTGTGTTGATTTGGACAGCGTTTTCTAGTAGTGAGTAGAAATGACTACACCAAATCTTGACGTTGTTCCCTCCACAACACCTAAGCTGCTCGGCATGCTTAAAGGTAATTTTCAACCAAGTCGATGCATCATTGCAAAGGTTCTTTAAATTAAATGCGTTTTCCAAGCAAGCCTTGGTGGCATGATATTTATTTTGCACTCACATGTCACTAGTAGAAAGGTGTAGTTACTATTCCTAATTGAAGAAATTTTGTATGGGTAGGGTGAACATGGTTACACTCAATTTATTTTTAGAGCTGGTTTCTTATACAATGGTCACTTGTAGTTGATGTCAGGTTGAATTCCACATGGAAACATACCCTTACTACTATCATCTTAGTCAATGAAAAGTTGGGGTGCATTGCATCATTCAGCAGTCAATAAAAAAAATTGGGTTCTGATTTCCAAACTTCTGCAAATTGTTTACCATCTAGCACCCGTTGTTGATGTCTGTTTGTGAGGAACCGGCAATTAGTTCAAAGTGAACCAATCCAATCAGTGAATAATTTATTCCTTTCTATTGATTGAACGAGTGGAATTGTAGATGACAGACAGGTCAAAAGAACTAACATGAGTTGTATGATGCATAACTTCAATCAATCAAGATTAACCCCTAAACGTACTGTCTCTGGAATTGACAATTTGAGAAAAAGCATTATAAACTACTATTTAGAAGAATATTCTGGAATTGATATACAAATGAAAGTTCTAGATTTTGAATTTTAGATTCCATCCGTACGGTTCCATTCACTAATACAATCACCAATATTTAATTATAAAATTTGAAAGTTAAAATTAAAAATTCCTTCTACATTAGATTACAAACTAAATTTCAATATTTTTTGAGTAAAATTTGTTGGAATGAGTTTGAAATGAGATACTCTTAAACGTGGTGATGCTTTGAAATTTTTGTGTTTCTTAAATTTATGACCTCATTTTTCACGATTCCACTTTGAACTAGAGTCAATGCAATTTTGGCTCGGTCAACGACTTGACATACTTCTACATTTGTAATTTTAGAAAAATATGTACTCTAGTATGACTAAATCCAGCCATTAGATAGGACAACAACTTGGTGAAGAATCTCCAAAAAATTGGATGAGTTTCATCCAAGCATTGATGAGAACGTTAGAAGGCTTTGAATCCGTTCGTGATCCAGTTTCTGGACGCTGGGACGTTTAGGGGTTAACACACATACTTGTAAAATAATCCTACCAATGTAGGAATGTATTTCACAAAAGAGAACATTTTTAAATTACCAAATTCAAAGAACAGTAAGAAATTTCCATTAGTATGAGCAAACACATAATCTATTATTTATATATCAATCAGTGGTTCAAGGCTTCAAGCACTCTGCAGGACGGTTGCGATGTCAAAACAGTCATGTTGAACTCCTTTTGACATAGGCTTATTTAATCTTTAAAATAACGTAGACTATATATACATGTTCACGAAGAGAAAGCTGTGCTAGACTCCAGCATGACACATCCTAATCTATTATATAATCTTATGCACGCTCATGATAACAATTCTCCTGCTGAAATTACCATATTGGCCTAGCCAACCTCCTATTTCATAGTTCGTATTGTTGTACTATACTTTATAGATCACTGTATAATTGTGGCCATGTGGCACAACATGAAAACTTAAATTTTAAGCCTAAATTGATGAGACCACATCAACTTGCTGAGAGTACACTTGAAGGCCCCGCCGGTTCCATGAGTCCGTCAAGGTAGAGGTACCTACAACCACCACGAACCCAAAACCACCAACTTCTACACCATTCCTTCATTTTAGAGAGGAAATGTAAGTTGTCAGTACATGACTTAACTTTTGAGCAATTGCATAAGTCATGTAATGAAAGTCTACATTTCCTTCCTGAAATGAAAGAGGGGTATAGAAGTTGGTGGTTTTAGGTGTCGTGGTGGTAATAGGTTATCCAACCTTAATTGATCATGGCATGGATGTGGCAGCCTATGTTGCCTTTTGTCGGCAGAGGACCCAACAGAGCAGCTCCAATGTCAAACCGTGGTTGCACATGGCCTAGAGGAACCACTGCTCCCGCCATATTTACGATGACGGGGATTGCCACGTCCACTTCCTCGGGAGGAGCGACGGGGAGTGCCGCTCCCTCACCAGCCCCATTTGGAGCCAAGGCCGGCTGCTGTGTCGGGCGTCCTGGCCCGGCCCCTCCAGCATTCGCTTCCGCCATCGATTGTTGCGCGGGCACCGGCTGATTGAAAAGTGATCCTCCTCTATCAGAAACCAAAGACTTCATCACCAACCACACGCACACAAAGTCAGAAATCGTCACTTACAACGCATTGGGACATCCATACTGAGACACAATACTCGTTTTCTAGTCTGAGAAACGCAGGTCTACACGAAATTTCCAGATTTTGAAACAAGCTAGTAATCTCAAACAAATGGGGATTTCCAGTCCAGCCTGAGATACGTGCATTTCCAGTCCGAGAGTACTTAAATTCAGCAAATCTTAGGCTGATTCTTCGCAAACAGGAAGTCTCTAGTAACTGAAACACCCGGCCGGTAATCTGGTTTATTATCAGAACTTAATTGATTCTGGAGCTCGGAGGCTTCAGACGTAGACTCAGAGTCGAAGTCGCAGCCGCGCGGGCGCAAGACGAAGCGCCAAGACGAAGCGCCAAGACGTACGAGAAGCAAGACGATGGCGATGGCGAGGAGCCGCGCGTCAGGAGGAGGCGAAGCGCGCGGACCCGAGAATGGGCTGCATCAATACCGCGGCGTGCGGCAGCGGCAGTGGGGGAAATGGGCGGCGGAGATTCGCGAGCCGCGGTTGCGCACTCGGAGGCTTCCTGAAGACGAAGACTCAGAGTCGAAGTTGCAGCCGCGCGGGCGCAAGACAAAGTGCCTAGCTAGACGAGGAGCAAGACGATGGCGATGGCGAGGAGCCGCGCGTCAGGAGGACGCGAAGCGCACCCGCGCCGAGAATATATGGGCTGCATATATCAGTACCGCGGCGTGCGGCATGCAGCGGCAGTGGGGGAAATGCATGGGCGGCGGAGATTCGCGAGCCGCGGTTGCGCACTCGGCACATTTGGGACGGCACTGGAAGCGGCGCGCGCGTACGACGAGGCTGCGCTTGTGTATCACAGTTCCAGCGCCAGGTTGAATTGAACCTCCCGCATGAGAATTATCAGAAGCAGCCCCCGCCCCAGCAGCAGATGAATCCTCACGACTAAGTAACAACCATTAAATTGTCAGCTTGAGTGTACATTCGAAGGATACCCAGAGCTCTGCCAATCAGTTATTGTAGAGCTCCAAACATTGTCGATCATCTGCTACCGCTAATCTGGTAACGCTTAATTCAAAATAAAAACATAAAAAATCGGCACAGATTTTGTCCCCCAAATCCCAATGATAGTTTCAACACAAGAGGTGTAAGTTAGTGGTTTCAACAGAAGCTGGAAATGTCGACTCTGTACGTCAGGACTGTAGTTCTAAAGCTAGTACGTTTTAGATGGAGCTAGAAGTGAATCACTGGGATGTTTGACAGTACATGATTGTTTGACAGCTATCTCGACCGATACGTACAATGGAGTTTTAGCGCAGATAGTCACGAACTGGGATCCGGAGCGAAATGAAAAAAACGGCACCCCTCCCTTTACTGCACCCCTCCCTTTACGTACTGAATATTGTGTGCGTGAAAACAGAGGACCGAAGGCATTTCAATCGTGCATGTGACGTTGGGAAAAAAAGAGGAATGGAAACTAAGTTGCATACATGCAATGAGAGCAGTCAGTAACTTACAGAAAGAAAGTGCAAAGTCCCCTGGGGTTCTGAAAACGCTGGAGGTGCAGCAACTCCTCTACCCGCAGTGAGAGAGAAGCGGACCTCAGTGTGTCGATGAACCTGACGTTCTTCCTATTTCTTGACACCTTCAGATCTTAATAATAATAATAAAATAAAGTTAATAATAATAATAATAATAATAAAGTAAGCTGCGACTACAGTACTCGTTCCACTACAGTACTCGTTCATTCTACAGTACTGAGGCGCCGTGAGTTTCATTTGACCAGTCATCGGCAGACAGTAAGTTACTCGTTCCACAATGATCATTCTACAGTACTGAGGCGCCGTGAGTTTCATTTGACCAGTCATCGGCAGGGAAGATCTCGACCCTCCAAGAGTCCAAGATGCTCCAGCGATCTAAGGGCGCACGACATGCGAGGTGGCACCTGCCACTGCTACTTCACGGTCTCCAAGACGGGCGGGGCTACAGAAATTCCAAAGCAAACCGGGCTGACTGACCTCAGAGCATGTCCAAGGCAAAGATTGAACTCACTTTTGAAGCTCAAGGAAGAAATTCAACTCAAAGGCATAATTCAAATATGTTTGGAAAACATCAATTTTTTTGTGAGAATGGGAGAATGAAGGATTACGTAATCTTATAAAGATTTATAATACATTGTTTTTATTGATGGTTTGTTGAATACATCATAAAATACATTAAAAAATGATTGTATAGAAAATCATGTCATGCAAACTAAATGTTTTCATATAATGGGAATATTATGCATTGAACCAAGATATTTGAATTGGGCCTCGTATCTTTTTTTTAGTTTTGAGTAAATCCTGTTCGGACTTTATTTTGGTTTTTTTATCAACACATGCAATGCTCTTCACTAATTTTGGTAGTAAGTTAAATTTGGTCCCATCTAATAAAAAAATTCATGATATAATCAATTGAATTAACCATTTCAAAATCATGAATCCATAACCGGCTCCACCCGTGTGTTAGGACGGCTTCACACTATGGCCAAAGGTGAGAGGCCATCAATTTCGACCAATCAAATTGCATGAAACCATGGGTTTGGCCTCTCGATCCTTCACACTAGAGGCCAAAGTCCAACGGCCGTCGCTCTCCAAAATGCCTACGTGGTAGTTTGTTTTTTACCAAGGCGACGGCCTCTCAAAAAGAAGTTTGGGTCGAGCAGGAATGGAAACCCAGACTATGATCGAGAGGCTATCGGTTTCTTTTTTTTTTAAATGAAAACTATTTTTTATTGCTTATTTTCAGTAGATTTCTTTGGACTCTCAACAAAGTTTGGACTCTCAATTCCACAACCTCTCGACTTGGACGGCCATAGTGTGAAGCGGCCCTTAATCCTTAAAGGTCAAAACAAAACACACATTTCGTTAAAATTGGACTACATTTCGTTAAAACCGGACTTCTGGATTGAAAAAGCGATGGGGAGTGCTATCCTTCGCAATAGAGACAGGTCCCCAATTTTTCTACATCACTCTTATTCCGCAAATAAGAGCATTGTAAAAAATTGGGGACCTATCTCTATTGCGAAGGGTAACACTCCCCATCGCTTTTTCAATCCAGAAGTCCGGTTTTAACGAAATGTAGTCCAATTTTAACGAAATGCGTGTTACAACCTTTTCAAGGGTTTTGGATTCTACAAAATGAAATCCAAAATGATGGTTTTACATAAAGAATAAAAAAATCCCATGCCTCCAAAACTTCCCAAATCATCTATTGGAGTTGTTTAATTTTTTTAAACAATAAATATTAAATAAGATATACACATCAAAAAATTTGCATATCCTAAAGTCAACTAAAATTTGTCCATACGTAATTCCATGAGGTTTTGTCCAATCATGTTATTGTTTGTATCAAAGTGTGTCAAATGAATATGTTTTTGTTTCGGTCTCATGAATTTCTAATTTGAGGCTCATCCCATCATCTAAATTGAGGAAAAACCAAAATTTTGTCTCATGAGCACTTTTCAATGACTTACTTTGTAGCAATGAAAAAAATGCTAATTTGATCAATTAAGGTCATAATTTACATATTTTCTTGCATTTTGGTATACACTATATATACAAAAACAATTTTTTCAAAAAAATTAAAATACAAGTATGAAAACGACCCTCAAAAATGAGAGAAATTGCATGTCCTTTAACCCCTAAACGCCCATGAGAACACATTGTGTCCAAAAATAATTTTATTACTTTACCAACTTAATATCTGGATTTCATAATTTTAACTCTGTGTTAACAAGAGAATTGTAAATGTTCGTTACAAGAACACGAAAACAATTCAAGATGTGCAATTACGTTGATTGATTCACTAAGAAAAAATTAAAATGTTAGGGCATGTGCACTTAAGACATGGTAGTTAGGGAGGTTGATGACTTGAATACAGGCCCTTCCTGGTTTGTGCATATTGTCAACATCATTGTAGTATCCATACCTCTGGAAATTAAACCCTTACAACGGCTTCAATCTTTCTTCCAATGAATGTTGGTGCATCATCAAGGGTACTATTTCATTTATGTCTACTCAATCATGCAAATATGTGAGCTTCATCTTGCAATTTGCGAATGTTCAAATATCTAAAATTTTCTATACAATCATTTTTTAATGTATTTTATGATGTATTCAACAAACCATCAATAAAAACAATGTATTATAAATCTTTATAAGATTACGTAATCCTTCATTCTCCCATTCTCACAAAAAAAATTGATGTTTTCCAAACATATTTGTATTATGCCTTTGAGTTGAATTTCTTCCTTGAGCTTCAAAAGTGAGTTCAATCTTTGCCTTGGACATGCTCTGAGGTCAGTCAGCCCGGTTTGCTTTGGAATTTCTATAGCCCTGCCCGCCCGCCTTGGAGACCGTGAAGTAGTAGTGGCAAGTGCCACCTCGAATGTCGTGCGCCCTTAGATTGTTGGATCATTGTGGAGGGTCGAGATCTTCCCTGCTGGCGACTGGCCAAATGAAACTCACCGCGCCTAAGTAACACGGACGAGCAGGCTTACTACTTGGCTGTTGTTTTCCCTTTTGTAGTGAAATAAAATTGTTTCACTTTTACCAAAAAAAAGATCATTCTACAGTACTCCTCGCCGTCCATAGTACTCCTCGCCATCCATGGCGGGGTTGGTTTGTATTTTTATTTTCTCTCTCTTGCAGTAAAGGGTTCCCTTTATTTGTGTCAAAAAAAAATCATTCTACAGTACTGTAACCCTTAGCCGGGAAGCTCTTGACATGCTACAGACATCGCGGTACAGACACATCACGCAATGAGGGTTTAACCCTTAAACGTACCACTCCTTTGTAAGAAAGTCAAACTACACAATTTACTGAATTTAGCCTTCAAGATTTATCAAAATATATTTTGTAATATTTTTCATGCATGGAATTGAATGTTTCCTATCAGTCTTGAAATTTTCAGATTTTTTTAATATTATACGGCATTTTTAACAAATTTTAAGTCAAATACTTCAAAAAATAATTTTTATTACAAAAAAGCTTTAAAAAATTAATATTTTTTGGGGAGAAAGTACAAATTACAATGGAGAATCACATGATATGTTTTCCATAGAAACTTTTTATTTCAATTTTAAAATTCGAAAGTTCAAAATCCTATCATTCCTATGTAGTGTATTTCAAACCTTGACCTACAAAGCTTGCACAAGCAATAAAATACTCAATAATTGGAATTTTTAAGATTTGAAAAGTGGAGTACAAACTAGACTTAATAAACTTCATTTTCTTAGTTGGGTGTATTAGCAACAAAAGTCATCTTCAAGATCGAAATTGGGTTTGACCAACAAACGTCCAGAAACTGGACGCTGGGACGTTTAGGGGTTAAAGCAGAGCAATCGTGAGGACAGCAGAGCAATCGTGAGGGGAGCAGAACTTCGGTCTTCTTTCTTCCGCCATCACTGACGCGTTAACTTACAGTAGTCACAATGTGCGCATTTTCGGGAATGATCTGCATGATTCTATCTTCCAACCGCAGCTGTGCATGCGTAATTCATTTGACTGGTTCTTCAATCCTTGCCGGTGTCTGAGGTGCGAATCCTGGACTCCGATTGGCTGAGAGCAGCCGGGGGTTATGGACTGCGATTGGCTGAGAGCAGCAGGGGGTTTCGTAAGGTAACCGGCCTGTTCTCGCCGGTGACCTAATACGTCACTCATGCCACGTGCGGATGTAATATTCTTTTTTTGGGCACAAATTGAACGAAATCAACTGCAAGGAGGAAAAATACAAGGCCACCACAGCAGGGACCACCGCGGGGCAAGAAAGCCATTAACTAGTAAAAATGGAAGGGTTGAAAGTACCCCAAGTTCAGGAGATTCGCAAGCAGCGCCGGCTGGCCTCCGTAAGGCCATGAGGGAATTTCAACAGACGTGGCATTCGAGTCCCGTCTTTTTTACGAGTAACGGCAACAATTTGCAATGGAATTTTGTTAGACCTGTTAGGGATAACTTTGGCTAGGTTGTGTCTCATTCTCTTCACTCGCCAGCTCGGGCTTGTTCTGTGGGTCTGGGCTCGGTTTCTGTGAGTGCTTTTGTTTCTTCTGCGTCTTTGCTTTGGTAATAAAGGTACCATTTGTCCAAAAATAAAAATAAAAATAAAATACCCCAAGTAATGCGATTCCCCTGCCTGCTACAGAGAAGCTGCTGGCCGTTTGCCCCATGAGCGGTCAAATTTAATGAGCTCCTGATTACAGTTGCGAACTGGGGAAATTTCCGGGCCTTGTCAAGGACCCTTTTCCGTGCGGATGTAAGATTCGATCGCTCTCCACCGTGCCTCAAATCCAGTAACTCAGATTCTATTCAGGTAATTTATACCCCCGAGCGATGAAATAATCATCGATGATTGATAGAGGAGATGGGTCCCATACTTTGCTTCTAAAGTGAAACCTCTTCAGTAAAACAAGCACGAAGCTGGGTCCCATGCTTTGCTTCTAAAGTGAAACCTCTTCAGTCAAACAAGTGTCCCCGCAATGCCTAAACCTCTGATCAGAGCCAATTCAAACTAAGAGCATGCCCAGCAGCTCCAGATCAAATAAGTCCGCCAAGCATCAAGTTGACGGCCATTTTAAACTTAGAGGAATGTTGGAATAGAAGTACCCCAGCAACAATCCTTGTGCGAACTCCAAGGCAGTTTATTAAAAGAGAAAGTAATTCATAACACTTGATGGCCTTGAAGCATGAGCCAGTGAATAGGCTTCAAGGCCATTATCTTACCTTTGATTGGCAAAGATTCTTGTTTGGCGTGAGCAATTTTCTTCCTCCAAAGCTTCAGTATATGGCGGAGAAAACTCAAATAAATCCCACTGCCAAGCTATCTTGGTGATTGAGATGAGATTTTCTACTGCTGCTGGGGCCATGTTCATGCCAAACCTCCGCCACCTTGAGGTTAGACTGGTGCTTTTGCATGCTGCTGGGCATGCTCTAAGGTGGTTACCCCATTCCCAACTGGCTCCTTTTACCAACAGGTAGGGGCATTATCCACAATCACTGCTCCAACGGTGTTGGTTGTAGCATGAGTTACAGTTGGTAATGGGTTCTCTCTTGTTGGTTCTAGTACAGTGTGGTTATGGGTTCGTTGTTGTTGGTTCAAGCATCTTTAGTGTGTGCAATACAAAGCTTCTTTAGACAGAAAGAGGTGTACCTATATGACGTGAATGGGATGCGTCATACTTCAACTTTGAAAATTTGTAACTAATTCATTCTTCACCCAAAAATTATGTTTCAACTTGCGCTGGAATCTAATTCTTCTTGCCTATCTCTAAAAAATAATAACACTAAATAACTTCAGTGCCTCCTATCCGTATTTCTTATTCAGTTGGGAATGGGGTAACCACCTTATTTCTTAAAACGTTCTTTCATAGCAGGTGCAAGAAAATCACGACGAAGGACCTCACTTACTGTTCATTCCGAATTTCAATAACAAAACGTTCTTTCATAGCAGATGCAAGAAAATCACGACGATGAAGGACCTCACTTACTGTTCATTCCGAATTTCAATAATAAAATCGGGAATGAAACAACTCTGTCCGAAGTTCTTACCAATGGGAAGGATGTCTGGATGCCATCAATCAATTTGAGGGGGACAAAATTCACGGCCATTCACCCTCCAAGTTTGCAGATATCTCTATTAACCCCAAAATGCTTGACCCATGACCATGGAATCATGCTTTATTAGTCACATCCAATTTTGCCACTATGAATGAGATAAGAATCCAATTTCATCTTTTAAATAGATGAAGTAATTTGTCTGTTACAAATCATGAATTTTTTCAAAAATTTGGTGAACATTTGAAATTACTATGATTTCTGGAAGTGGTTTGAAAGAAAATTCATATCAATTACAAAATGTACTCAAAATTTTCAATTTTTAATTAAAGGTGTAAATTACAATGAAGATCATTACACTGATGGTAATACATGTTGAATTTCTAACTTCGATAAAAACACTCAATTTTCAGAGTTTTCCAAATCTTGAAAGTGGAGTAGAAACTAGACTTGGTAAACGTCAATTTGTTTGCAACTTAAGCTCAAATGCAATAGAACTCATTTTCATGGCCTAAATTTAGTTTAAGTAGAAAAAAACAAAAAAAATCCAAAACGCACTACATGGTGGACCGTTTTTATTACTCTTTTTGTATATGGGACCCCATATAAAATCAAGAAATAGCTTGCATGATCTGAATTTACCTTGAAGAGGTGACATGACCAACAAAAATCCTTCACAAAAATAATTATATAAAAATCGGCCATGTAGCAATTGAAATTAGATTTTGAGTCACATTCATAAGATTTTGATCTGGGCAGCATTTAAGGGTTAAGTTATAGCTAAGTTGCACTTGCCACTATTATGCCATCATTTCTGTACATGCATGTGCCCGGACTCGCCCCATGTAAGTTAGCGGGTTGTCAAGATTGCTGGAAGATCAATCATTCAAATGGGAAGAACCGGTCCAATCACTCAAAAAGATGGATTCACATTTGAATCCACATGATAATTACTTGTCCAAAATTTTAAGAATATATACTTTTTCTAGTCACAACAAAGGCAACAGCTGAAGTAACAAAATCTGAAGTACATAACATTGAGTAGCATGTACTATTTTTGCCTTGGCTCTACAGTAGATTGTGTGGAACATTCCACATCCAACAGTACTCATCAATAACTAAGTGGACAGGTGGAGGCTGAAAGTGATGAGCAAAGTGCATGAAGGAAAGGCCGTGTGCATGAAGGCTACTGAATGATAATTAACCCTTTAGTGCCCAGGGTACTGTAGCTCAGAGCCCTGGATTTCAGTAGATTTTTTTACTGTGGTTGAGACTACCAAAAATAGAATGGGTTAAATTAGAAAGTAACCGTACAATTCTATTCTCAACTCAAGAGCACACATTTTATTAAAATTTGAGAATCATCCGATGGTGGGATCGGAAGATTATAGTATGTATTTGAACTGTATAATGCACGCTCAAAAACGAGATTTTGGGGGGTGTGTGACTTCAAAGTTAAATATAATTTGAGGTAAATTTTCAAAAATAAAAGCAAAGAAGCTCAACTATGCCCTATGTCAACACCTCTCCGTTGCAATCTTTCATATCAAAAATAGACTCACACATAATTATTGTGAGATTTATAAGTGAAAGTGACTTGTCCATGTACGGTTTAGGACAAAATTTTATATGTTGAAAATTGACAGGAGTAGGTACATTAGTCAAGATCGGATTACACACACTAATGGAAGATGAAGAAGAGAACACAATCCAAAAAAATAAAACAAGATAACAAACTTCCAAACACAAGAAATACTACACAGTACATATGTTGTATTTGTAAGTATTTACTGTATTTTCAAGTATTTGCAGTATTTTCGCGTTCTATTGAAAGGTATTTTGATAGTTGTACAATTCCAAATTGAAAATTTCTTTTTCTGGAAGTTGCGTAATGTATGTGGGCAAATCTGAACTTCAAAACTGAAGTTCCAATCCTTCACGAATTCTCTGCTATTTGCATTTCGGACATTGTAGTGACCATAATGTGGTTTGCTAGGCACTAAAGGGTTAAGGCCCGTTCGCACCTGGCTTTTGCAAAGAACGTGAATTAAAACTTAACACCTCCATAATTTTGGGAGGAATACCTTCTTTTGAGGAAAAGTGTCATTAATGAGATTCGGAAAGGTGTCATCAATAATAGCCGGATTACATAATGGCCCCTCAAGAGCCATATTAGTTAAGACCATTCTTAAGTGTTAAAAACTTAAGAATATTTCCAATTTTGGTGCTCCCTTAACAATTGCCTGCTATCGCTCAAGTATTTTTTGTTCTCCTAAATGTTAGCTAATACCCATTCTTTAAAGTGTGCCATGTGGACATCCATGTAGGATTGGTAATTACTAAAGAATGTAGGTGGGAACGCACACTTTATTAAGGTGGTAATACCGCCTTCTAAGACCACCTCTAAGGCCAAGTACGAACATACCCTCTATATATATATATATATATATATACACACACACATACATGTACATATACATTTTTGAAACAACAAGACATTTAATTCGTTTGAGAGAACATACATCACAAGGAGCCGATGGCAATGTATATTCTTAATTAGGAAGAGGGAACATTATAAGAGGCTAATAAATAATGTGATGACAAATAGTATGTTTTGGAGATAAATGCTACACATCACAAATGTTACCACAACATTCTTTACCATTGTTAAAGGATATTCCTTTTTATTTACAAGTCTATCGTATGGATCAATTTTAACTTTTCAATTACTATTTTACCAAATATCACAAAAAAGCAAAAAGAAGAGGGAGCATTAGAAGAAGTTATATGATGAGATGACAAATAGTAAGGGAACAATGTAAGAGATTATATGATGAGATTATATGATGAGATGGCAAGTGAAGAAACATTATAAGAGGTTATACGATGGGATGACAATTAGTATATCCTCGAGATAAATAGTGTAGACCAAACTAATAGTATGAGTAATGGGAGAGTTACTAATGAGAAAACAACATCATCACCGGGGCGACCCCACTTGTGATCGGATGGGTTGCTCACTTCTTATCCTCTTTATGGCAAACATAATTTCCCTTGCCCTCTTTTGACAAAGTCAGATAACGACCCAGTAAATAATGTGGGTTAGAGCATTCCCACCCATGCACGCTAGAACTAACCCTCTCAAATTATTCATCTATATTTGAGAGGCCCTTGCACTCACACTCCCCCACCCTTGCACGCCCTTCACGTATCAAAAGTGCGCATCAAATAGTCAATGGACCAATCACAAGTAGAATGGGAGGAATAATCATCGAATAGTCAACTCAATAGTGTTTTCAAGGCCCAATTTCTAACACACAAGAATCCAGAGGCAAGAGCTATTTTGAAAGGCCCTTGAAACTTTTCAGCCACTTCTTGAGGTCAGAGTCCCTCTGAGGCCATGGGTGGGAATGCTCTTAATCTCAAACCACACAGAAACAAACTGACCCAAAACATGGGCAGGCAGGGAGGGGGCCAGAACAGAACTGAACTGATGGAAGTGACCAAAAAAGTAAAAGCCAAAACAATCCCTTGCCTAAGTTAACTACAATGAAATCACCGTATACTCTGGCCCACATTATTTACGATAGGCTTTACCAATCATAGTTTTTCCAGAACACTGTGGTAAAATTCATCCAAAGTTGATGAATTTTTTGTTGGAAGGGATGAAAAAACCGCTTGAATGCCGACAATGGAGAATTTCGGGCATCCCTTAAATACCTTCCACAGCGGTGGCTGGATGGATGATCAATTCCGCCCATCTCTGTTCATAGCATCCGGACCCACCTTGGTTTTTTGCTATTTGTGTACCGTAGATTGCTCAATATGCTGGACGGTCAATGGTTCTCAGTTTGGTGTAAACTGTAAGAGCATCTCCACCCCTACTCCAAATCAAGGGCCGTGATTGCTTGTGGCAGGCCCGGGCGTTTTTTTGTGCCCCACCGCGACTTGTACGAGCGGCCTGGACGTCGCGGCCTCGCCAAATTTCCTTGTTGTCTCGCCATTCTCCAGTGTTTGTCGATTGTTTCTGGAGCCCCTGGATCGGGAATTGTGACAAAGATTGTGCGCTATTTTGGTGTTGTGGATTAGAGGAAGGTGTTTTTAGGGATGGCAGGGTGTCGGCGTGGTTCGGCGGTGTTCCTGCAGATTCCGCGACGTCCGCAGGCGCAGCTAAACTAATCCCTGCCGCCCTGTAAAAGTGCGAAGATTCCCCCGAATCACGCGCCCGATCTCTGAACTCCGTGGCCGGAATCTCTGAACTCTGTGGCCCGGTGTGGGACGAATTCAAATCCGTGTTACTGTTCATGTTTCGGGGGCTCCATATCTCCAATCCCGAGTGAAAATTTTGGAGTAGAGGTGGAGATGCTCTAAGTTAACTTAGTTGCTTATTAATTCTGTTCAGTTGATGATGGCTGTGTTGACCGGGAAGCTCTTGTTCATTAATTGGTTGTGTACTGTAGAGGTGAAGAAGTTGTGTGGACATGTAGATATACCAACGAGGTCAGACTGGAGAGGATGGGTATTGTTCATTATTTGGTTGTTTCCTGTAGAAGTGTAGAAGTTGTATGGACATGTAAGGTAGTAACACCTTAAACCGACAGAATAAGGGAATTGGTAACCGGGAGTGCAAAAAGCATGAAGTGAAACCATGAATGTGTTAGCAAATTGGAGACGAAGTGTTGGGTCTTGGAATCAAATTTTTTGGACACATGAGCAATTTTACACGAATTTTTGAAGTGAAGGTGTTGTAGACACCTAATCAAAATTGTAGACTTACCCAAAAGAAACAGAAGGAACACATGGACAAAACTTGTCAATGCTTCCATCTCATTGGTTCCATCTCATTGGTTCTAGTGAAGTTTTAGTGAAGTTGTGGTCCATTTTAGGTACACTCCCAATCACTTTGAGGTGAAATTATAGGAGGCAGGAATGGGTACTTGGCAGTTTAAGGTGTTACTACCTTAGATCAGTGATCTCAGAACCACTTTATGACATTTAGAACATTATGCTACCTCCCACATAAATGTTATCTACTCTTGCTACCCAGTGCATACAATACTCACGACCTCTATAATATCCGGCAATGCCCTTGATAAATTAAGGTGATACCATAGTGATATCCGTGGATATCACCTCATGAAGTTGCTACATATTTATATCATACTGAGCATTATCACTACATTTCAAAAAATAAATAAAAAATCATTTTCTTTCTTTGTATGTTTAGCAGCCCCATTTTTTGGGTAGAAATCCAGCTAATTTTACCCAATTTTGAGATCACTGATGTAGATCGTACCAATGAGGCTAGACCGGAGAGGATGGGTAGGGTTTTGAGCTCTGTATTTTTTGATTAGATGCAACCGCTACTCAGCAGCTTTGAGCTGCATCATCAGAAAAGTTGGGTCAGATTATTTTGGTGCCATTTTGACACAAAAGGCTGCATATAGGTCATTTTAGTGTCATTTTATCCATACTAGGTTGGTATGGAGGCTGGCGTCAAATCATCTTAATTGCATTTCAATGCACCATCATAGCACCATGTTCACATGCCTTGAAGTTCCTGATGATGGCCATGCTCTCCTCTGCGTCGCAACGTAACTCAGCACAACACTGCTGTTTTTTCCACAACTAGGAAGTAGGAACTCGGAGAGACATCACACATGTCTGCATAGCATCTAAGATTGTTGATTTTGCAGCCTCCCAAAATTTTACCACAGGTGTCTTTAGGCACCCTCGTTGGCAACACCATTTAGACCACTACTGCCACCATGTAAACCTGAGCTCCCCTGACACCCATATAATAACCCACCCCTGCGCTCACCATTTTCCCTCACAGATACCATTTGCAACCCCCCGTGTTTAGGTCCAACAGCCCCGTCCCGAATTCAGCCCTTCTACCTCACACATTCCATCTCAACCACTCCCATATTTCTCTTGCAGACTCAATACACTATGCACCACGTATATTCACACACGACACTTCACAATTACACACAAGAACATCTTACACACACACACACACACATAATCACACCGTGCTCTTAACCAATTCATAAATTCGGAGTTTATACATCACTTGAATTTTTTTTGGCTTGATGCATTTTCCTCATTCAATGAACACAAACCACATAGGTGGTTCTACCACTTCACTCTCGCACTTCCGCTACACCTCCGAGCCGATACTCTAAACCCTAAATGCCGCCATAACATCCGCCCCACAACACCAATACTACGTAACCTCCTTCTCATTTCATTTTCATTTTCATTTTCATTTCATTTTCATTTTATTTTCATTTTATTTTCATTTCATTTCCATTTCATTTGACTTCCCTTACGGACCTCTCACCCTACGACCTCTCCCTCACTTCCTCGGTTCCTCCCAACCTCCACTAGTAGCAGAAACTGTCGTTTTTCATTCCCCACTTTGTGGAAACAGTGAACAATGATGGAATATTGTGCCTAGATTTTTGTCTTCTTGCAACCTATGTGCCTGGCGCAATATCATTCCCTTTTCATTTATAGTAAGTGAAAAACGACACATTTCCTACTAGTGCTCTTCCCACACTAACATTTGGAATGTTACACTTGTGTTTACAGCTTTTTTTGAGTAGGATCCACTATTTAACAATGGCGCCAAGGACTCCCAATTCTGCAAGCACCCCTATCGACAATGCCACCACCTCCTCTGCTGCACTTCGGCCAAACTCCCTCCCGCAGTTCAAACCAACACATTCACACGCCACTTTGAAGTCGGACTCTCGGCACTCTGTGAAGCTGCGGAATCAAATCCGAAACCACGCCCAAGATTTAATATTGTGTTAGGATCAAAGTATTTTTTCCTTAGACTATCAAATCGTGTGAAAGAGTGTAGAAAAAACCATTCTGGACAGAAGAACAATCATCAACCGGGCTGGTAATGTAACAGTGGTGAGCGCGTCAGAAAGGTGAGTTATGAGCACCAGCCTGTAGGAATTCCTGACCGTGATAGTACCGGTGTTGTTCGGGATAATTGTTGTGTGTGAAGCGAAAAGGCCAAGCGTCAACTGATGGGAAGGCTCACCGATCGATCGAGTGCAGTGAACGATCGCACATTCTTGAGTTATAAATTAGGGCATTCGAATTCTCTCTAACTCAGTTAATCATGTCCTGAAGAGCCTTGCTCTTGAATGCTAATCTTGCCGAACCGAAAGCTCGATGTGTACATGATATGGGATTTTGACGACCCTTTTCCATCCTGCGCTTCTTAATCCCCGACCCAGTCAGTGTTTGTGAGAAGTGAAACCTGCACCGTCCATTATTTTGTTTAAAATCTTGCACTGTTAGTATTGGCACGGAAGGCTTAGATGTTTCAACTTTTATTTACAATTTCGTTTGGGGATTTAGTTGCTCTTTTATCGATTGTGATTGTCCTGCCGCACAGAAGAGTGTTTTTGTCACCCCTCAGGCATATGCATATTAAAAATGCAGAGTGTCACCTGTGATCTCAGAACCACTTTATGACATTTAGCATACATGGTAGATACTTTTGCTACCTTGTGAATGTACTACTCACGTTACCTCTATAATATCCGGCAATACCCTTGATATATTAAGGTGACACCATGATGATATCCGCGGATATCACCTCATGAAGTTGCTACATATTTATAACACGATGAGCATTCTCGCTACATTTCAAATTTTTTTTCATTTTCTTTCTTTGTATGTTTAGTAGCCCCATTTTTTGGGTAGAAATCCAGCTAATTTTAGCCACTTTTGAGATCACCACCTCTATGTCACAAAATCTGTCACATTTTCATCCAAGTCTTCCATCCATCAATTATCATCCAATACTTCTTTCATCCACTTTCATTCATTTGCTTGTTTTGTAGACTATTTTCATCCATACTTAAATTTTCCTTGAAACATTCTTTGCAATGGAGTCCATTTTTCTTAATCATGTTCTTTTTGTTTTTTTTTTTGCATTGCAACACGATTTTTGCTATGTATATATGTATATTCAAGTATATATGTATATTCAAGATGTTTATTCAATGTGCTCTGTTATTCTTCAAATATGGCTCTCAATGCAAATGCTCATGAGAAGGATTGATTTTCTGTACAAGAATGGAAGCTTGCTTACTCTTGAAGTGGGAACAATCCAATTAAGCTTAGTTGTTGTGACTTGAGGTTATCATTATTCCAACTCTATTTGTAATTGAGAAAAGAAAAACATGGTCGGATAGGTTTACTAACATCACCATTCTCTCCGTAATAAATTCATTTTCTGGTGTTGATTGGAGTTCAATCAGAGATGTAATTTATGATGTTGTGATTGGATTGATATTGTGTGAAGGAGTTGTTCGTGTGAGCTATGGAATCTCCTACTTCTTCCGTGAATATCGATGTTTCCAAGTTCCTGCCAGCAATGGGGAACTTGGAGGTAGCAAGATCATCCCTTGAGAAGAATTGTTCAGATCCTTTGTTGCTGAGGATGTTGGAAGAAGGCCTGCACGCAGACATCACTCTCAACGCACAAGGGAGCACTGTCAAAGCTCACCAGAGTGTGTTGGCTTGTGCGTCACCCGTATTCCAAGCAATGTTCCAACATAACATGAAGGAGCATCTCACCTCCACTGTGGACCTCCTTTACATGACCATTGATAGTCTGCAATTGTTCCTGCTTTTGCTCTACATCACAAATGAAAGAACCAAAAAAATGGTGGAGTTGAACGCTGCTGTCGACTTGCATTTCGATGAGTTGTATGATACCGCTGATAGGTTCGAAGTGGCGAGAAGACTCAATGTTGTTCTTATTGCCGCTCTCGGCAGGAACTTGACTCCTCGGAACTGCTGGAATTATATGCACAAGTCCAATGATTCGTTGCTATCTGAACATGGTGCTATGAGAGTCTGCTTTGATTATGTTAAGCAGAACTTCAAAGAGGTTGTGAAATCAGAAAGCACCATATTGGAGATGAGGGAGAATCCTGATCGAGTGCATAGCTACATCGAGATTGCTATGAAAGAAGGTGTATTTGGTGGCAAATTTGAAGATGCACCTTCACTGAGAATAACATGGCCACATTGGAGGAATAGAAATTGAACTTGCATTGGTTTAAAAAGGTAGTTAACAGAACTTCAATGGAGCCCATTTTGTAGTGGTGGCAACCTGTGCTTTTTTCCTTGAAGCCTCACTAACAACGTAAAAAGATTGCGAAAGAATATTTGGCGATTTTTTAAGCTTACAATCATATTTTGATAGAATTTCTTCATATTTTAATAGTTTTCTTCACAAAATTTGGCTATCTTCACAGAAAATATATATAGAAAATCTAGCGAATAAATTCAAAATTTTCTCATTTTTTTCCTTAACAAAAGATAAATGCCATATGCCCATATCTTGTAGCAAAACATAGTTAAAAAAAAACGTTGGTGGCAACCAAGCATTCAAAATGCCTACATGGCAACACTTTTTGACCAAAGTTGACAGACTCTCAAAGGAAGTTTGGGACAAATGGGACTAGAAACTCAAATTGCGGTCGAAAGGCCGTCAATTTTTTTCATAAAAAATCAAAACTATATTTTATTGCCTAGTCAGTTCAACCCATTTCTTTGGAATCTCAACAAAGTTTGGCTACTCAATGCCACGGCTTTTCGACTTCTATGGCCATAGTGTGAAGAGGCCCTTCACTCACTCCTACTATGGCTCGTCAGTTATCTAATACATAGTTGTTGACCAACCCATGCACATCCATTTTTCAGACACAGGGAGATAAATACAAGATTCCCATATGCGAAACAAGGACACGATTGTAACTTTTCCTGATCAAAATACACTACCTAAAGCACCGCTGGAAAAAATCCCTTACGTTTTCCGGGCGCCTCACCAGCGGGAGATACCAATCGCGACACCCTACATCTCACGGTGCAAAAAAAATTTCACGGGCAGCTTGGGCAGGTTCGAAATTTTTTTCCAGCCGTGCTTTAGGCCGGTAGAGGCCCCCTCCCTCCGGGCCTGCACGCGCAGTGAGAGACCTGCGTCGCCCGTCCGGGCTGGCGCCCTCCCGGGGCTCCTCCGGTCTCTCACTACGCGTGAGGCCCTCCGGCGGGGGACTCTACCTTTACAATCATCCCCCACTAGTAGAAAAGGTGGCACTGCCGAGGGAGATGCCTAGGCAAGTAGTGTCCAATTCCACGCTTTCACAGTGATTTTGCATGGGCATGTCCCTGGTGAACACCTTTTCTAGCACCTTTTCTACTAGTGCCCAGAATTGTACAATTCTGGGAATTTTGTCCCACTTCCCATAAGAAATCCTATGTGCAGTGATATCAAAACTGGCTAAAATTAACTGAATTTCTATCCAAAATTGTGGCTGCTAAACACACAAAGAAAGAAAATGAATTTTTTTTTGAAATGTAGCCAGAATACTCATCATGATATAAATATGTAGCAACTTCATGAGGTGATATCCGCGGATATCATCATGGTATCATCTTAATATATCAAGGAATTGCCGGATGTTATAGAGGTATCTTGATTATTATATGCACTAGGTACGGTTTGTTGTCCTATTACCAACCACTGCCCCAAAACCAATCACCCTAATTTCTAGATTTTCAAAGGGAAGATGTACCTCATTTGTACATTAGAGTATGTGATCGGTTTTAGGTACCCCTACAACGTCGCACTTTAAAAATTTGTACTTATTCAAAATAATTATCAAAAAAATTTAATTAAATATGAAAACTTCTTGATTTTTGTAGTGCTAAAAGAGGAAACTAATCAAAATATCGATTCATCTATCCCAAGTATAGTACGTGTCTTACTTGATCGGTTATAGGTGTCTCGACCTTAGGTAGCAAAAGTAGATACTATTTATGTGGGAGGTCGCATAACGTTCTAAATGTCATAAAGTGGTTCTGGGGTTAACTAAGGGGACCTCACTGTTTCTGAGATCACTGCCCATGTGGGAATGTCTTTATTTCTCCCTGTGAGAGCAAATCTTGTAGAGTGCCGGTGGAGATGCTCGAATAGGCCTTTGTATGCAAAGGTGGAGGACAAATCACTAGCAGCACCAAGCCATGTGCATCACACCACTGCTCAACGAGCCCAACTGGTTTCGAACCCGGACCACATAAATGTGACACAACGCCCATCACCAACCAACCAAGGAACTCATGACCTGGCAATAAAATCTATATTACAACACACCTTATACAAATCTAGCACACCAACATCATCCCCTTGCCATTCCTTTTTGTTACTGTTACTGTTACTATGTCTTGGTTACTATAGTGCCCATCCTCGAAAGGGGAGAGTAGTATTGTTCCAATGTCCCTTTGTCCCGTGGGCATCGGGACACTGACATTACGAACGGACACTTTATTCACGCCGGCCCTGCAATAGGGTTGGAGTTTCTATCTATCTATCTGCAAAGGTGGAGAACCCGTAGTACTGTAGCTCCCAAAGGGACCGGAACGGCCCTGTCGACACGGCTGGATCTCATCGCCACTCGGCACGTCATGGCCATGGACTGCTCGTGGACAATCCGGTTGACTTCACAAACGCCGCCTGGAGTTCCCAGGAATTGCTTTAAGTTATGTCATTACACATGTGATCTCTCCTCTACACTACTCAAGTTTAGTCAGCCCATTGCAGCTAGTTTGTGTTTTGGATCATCAAAACTTTCCAATAGAAAAAGGAAACTTGAAAGTCAGTCCAGTACGTTTTCACGGACGGGAGGGCTCACGTGATCGATTGCAGAGGTCTACCGTCTTGTGTGGTTTTGTGCATCGATGGCGAGCTTGATGATGGAGGAGATGAATATTTGCAGTAATGATCGGCCGCATCCGATTAATATTCCTGCAGCAGCCATAGCCGCCATGGAGATGGTGGCGTTCTCCGTCATCATGGACGACATTATCTTCCCCGATGGCCGCGCTTCCATTGCCTGCCTCGGTGGCGGAGGTGATTCATTTCTGGGTTCCTCTCTATTGTGTACTTACAGGCTAGTTTTCCTTTTGTTTTTGTCAGCAGACAGTTTAGCATTTTGGCTACTTTGACGAGCAATCCAGGCTCACTCCTTGGATGCTCTTTTCGTAGGTAATATCAGGGTAATACACATGTGCGTTACTTAGGCAATACCTGGGGGTGATACCTAGGTTTATCCCCTAAAGTCCCATGGGAATAGTATACACGCTGTCGTATAATTGGGATTTTCTACCAACAAGAAACTCTAAATTGGGATCTCAGTAGCTTGTTAGAACTGCATTGATCTAAATTTCAACTTCTCTTTTGACCTCAAACCCATTAGAGGTGTGGATTTATTCCAAATACAATCAAAATACAATGTATTCTACTGGCCGGAAAGGCACGTTCAGACGTTTAGGGGTCAAAGAGGGTACACATCGTAGGAAATTGGGCTATTATTCCATAAATCTTTTGTATCAATTAGCCAGCCCAAATTTTAAGTAGCAATTTGGCGATGATCAGCCCAAAACATTTTCGCTGATTGTGTATGATCAACAGGCTGGGGATCGATCAATCATATATATATGTATGTAATTATATTGAGTTTTGGAGTGATAGTTTCGAAATTCAACGATTGCAGGACCTCAGAGTGCTTTTGGAGCTCTTCTGTGGTGCTTGAATGGCGAGAGGTCAGTTCAAACTCTCTCTCTTATATCTTTTGTGTATTTTTGTGCACTACGGTGTGTTGAATTTGTGAAATTGAGTGCACAAAAGGGGTATCAATTTGAGTATTTGCGTACAAAGTAGACATATATTGAGGTATACTTGTTCATTGAATATTTATACTTAAGACGGAATAGATCTATATACAAAGGGTTTTTAGACATTAAAAACCCTTAGTTTTTAGGGGGGGTCATGAACGCAGGTGATTCTCAAACATAATAATGTAGAGTGCACCTCCCCTTGGGGAATTTTGTGAAAGTATGTACTTGAGTGCACAAAAGGGGTATCAATTTAAGTATTTGCGTACAAAGTAGACACATTTAGAGTTGAAAATATTGACGTATACTTGTTCATTGAATATATTTACTTAGGACGGAATAGATCTGCATACAAAGGGTGTTTAGACATATAAACTAAACCCTTGTTTTTAAAGGGGGTCATGAACGCAGGTGATTCTCAAACATAATAATATAGAGTGCACCTCCCCCGGGGGGATTTTGTTTCATCATCTATGCAGAGTGGGGATTGCAGGAGGTGTCGGTGCCGACTTCCCAGATTCATGTCAAAAGTGGCTGCACAAAGCTGGCATTGACACAGCAGGCCTTTTGCTATGGCCGTGTCCTACTCTACGAGTGTGGCACTTGAGGTAGCATTTCAATTTCCTTTTTGTTCTTTCAATTTCTGCATCATTCTACAGCCAAGTCTACAGCATGATGAGCATAGTTCCTGTTATTAATTAATAGATTGGTCATGTGTCTTGTTAGAGGACTCCAATACTACCATCAAAGAATATGCGTTATTTGGATTATGAAAAGTTACAGATTGATCTAGAACCGACACTTGAAACAGATGTTTAGATGGTGTACACATTGTCTAAGTGGTGAATTTTGGGTCAGTGGCGAGTCTGGAAGTAATACTTTTTCCATGGGTATTATATCTACGCTTATTTATATGCTTAGATGAGCCTTTGCAGTGAGCCTTTGGATGGATCTATTCAGATTTTGGAGGATGATCACATACAAGCAGAGGTACACTCCAACTTGAAATGAATTGGTCCATTTAGTTTAACTGTTTTAATGCCAATTTACTTCAAAAGGGATTTTGCAAAGGCATCTTTGAACTTAAGGAGGTCTACATGCACACATATATATATTTATCTGCTTCATGTGGCAGATCCAGAGATTATCTGTGGTTGATCAGTCGTGGGAAATGCTGCTGCCTGAGCTGACTTTGCTACCTCCGCTCTACCAGTAAATTAACCCTCTTACAATCACATCCCTGAAAACCACTTCTTCACATGTAGACCTTAATCTCTGATGCTCATCTGTAATTAGTGTAGTCTGCTATTTTCTGGGTTTTTAGGGTTTAGGGTTAGGGTTTAGGGTATGTCTGTTTTAGAACCCTAAACAGACATGTCAAAACAGTGTATGTCTGTTTTGAATTCTCCTCTGTCAAGATGAATTAAGGTAGAGGGCTCCAAAACCAACTTATTGGATGTTGACCAAATTGATAAGCTATCTGTGGTCAACCTAGATTTAGTTTATAGGATGATTATTGTGCCTAGATTTTGTTGGAATTAGAACCCTGTTAGTTTTGGAGCCCTCTACCTTAGTAGAAAACCGAGCTCCCACAGGTATTTTAGAGTCTCTAGCCGCATTACTATCCTATTCAGTCCGAGATACACTGATTTTTTTTATAATGACTATATGTATCTTATTTATTTATGTAGGATGAATGTATTTTTGCCAAGTATGTATGATTTGTTCCGTTTGTTGGGGAATGTAGGAAAGCAAAGACGTGTCATGTTGCAGTGAATCCGAGTGGGCATGACACTCCCTTTCTTCGGAGCCTGAGGGCAGGTGCAGCCATTCTGAGCGTGGAAGTCTTCGGTCCTGCCGAAGAGGTGGTTCCGCATTCTGAGCTTCAGTATGGAAATCCAACTCTTAACAACCCTAGTAGAGCATTTCTTTCTTTTGATTGATTTATATATAAAAACCCAATATATGTCATTTTCTACAATACACCTTTTAATTTCTCTCATTGGCAGAGTCAGTGTCAAATGTATGTATGTATCTGTAGCGTGATTGACAGACACCCCATTGCATTGTTATACTACTGTTGTGTTGATTGCCAAAGAACTCACTGATTATTACTCCCTCTGTCCGGAAATAACTGTCCTAGTTTTTGGTGTGTTTTAACTTTTTTTTTCTTTGCCAAATCAAACCGCCTCAATACCCAAAAAATGGTAGTGTGTCTACCCCATTTGAAGCAGATAGGGCTCACATTTGAAGTATAAAACATAGGACAAATATTGCAAAAAGAAAATGCCAAAAAGTAAGACAATTTTTTCCAGACAGAGGGAGTATAAAATTGCCTTTTTTGACAGTGGGCCGTGTTGGACTAGGTTTTCTCTTGTCACGGGCCTGTTAAACCCTAAACCCTAAACATGGTTTTGCAACAGGGCTTTGGTTTCAACAGGTCACATCTTCTCTCCAAACGAGAGAGAAGCGGCCTCTCTGGTTGGAGCTGGGACACCTCTGGAGCTTATTGAGCGGCTTTCCAACTTGGGTGCTGAGGTTTATACACTTCTATGCAACTTACTCCAATTCATGAATACACTGCAGTTTTAATTATTCTTCCAAACAGGCATTGATTGCATAAACTTCAAGAGCATATACCTTATTGAAGAGTCAACCCATAATCACTTTTGCAGATTGTTGTGTTACGACGGGGACATCTGGGCAGTATTGTGCACCGGTAAGAACATGCAAATATCATACTAGTTTGAAGACCTCAGTAACCCCTAAAGCACCAAGAAAGCCCAAATTGAACATCATGTATTTTTATAGCAGTTTTGAATACGTCCTAGTAGATTTCTTTTTTTCAAATTTATTTGTCTTTTGATCAACACATCATGCAATGTTTTTCACTCATTCCATAGATATAAAATAATTCACTCATTCAGGTTTTATCTGAATTATTGATAATTTCTCACAATATGATTGATTGAATTTTCCATTTTAAAATTATGAATCCTTGGTCCTTTCACTAGAAGATTGTGCAACTACAAGTAAGGTAAAGGGCTTCAAAACCAACAGGGTTCTAATTCCATCAAAATCTAGGCATAATAATCATCTTAGAACCTAAATCTAGGTAGACCATAGATAGCTTATCATTTTGGTCAACATTCAATAAAAGCTCTATGATGTGCCTAGATTTGTGTTCTAAAATAAATGCATGGTCTAGATTCTGTTTTGGTTTTGGAGCCCTCTACCTTATACGACTATGTTATGACTATCATTAGTCACTGTGTACTAATTTGAGTTGTATACTTGTAGTCGTAGAATCCCGGATTTCTTCCTCAGTTCATGAACTCGTTTTGTCTTTGGAGTCCAGATGAGCATGCATCTATTTATTGAGTTCAGGTTGTGTCAGGTCGGATACCAAAGAGACTTGGGATGTGCCGGCATTTCATACATTATTCTTCTCTCAAGAGAATGTTGATATGCACATGACAAAAGTGCAAATGGATGTGAAGGCGATGGTCGATCCGACGGGATGTGGGAATTCCTTTTGTGGAGGCTTTCTAGTTGGATGGAACAAGACCCGGGACTTGTGTACAGCAGCTCTCTGGGGAAGTGTTTCCGCCAGCTTCAGTACGCTTCTCTGCTCTCATTCTCACTCTCTTGTTGCAACATCGTGTAAAAACTAACATAAAGCACTGGCTGCTTTTAAATCCGTTATAAAGTGTGCACGTAACAACGCGTTATCGAGCTTACTCGAGTTCAAGTGTGCAGTGCAGCGTTAACATGTTAACGCTGTTATGCACACTTTCGATTGGGAAGCAGCCAGTGCTTTATGTTGGGTTACTCTTATCACAACTCGGGCACTCTGCTCTGTTACCCGCTCTCGAATTGGTAACAGAACATAGCGACCTTGTAAGTGAGCGTAACTCCTTACATTAACCCCTAAGGGTCTCATGTTGTTTTCAGCAATTTTGAATAGGTATGTGGACTTCCTTTTGTTCAAATTTATTTATTTTTTGATCAACACATGCAATGTTCTTCTGTGATTCCGGTGATATAAAATTTGGAACCATAGGGACACAAAATTATTGTTGGAAATAGGTTGACACCGGAATTAACGTGATTGCAGTGTTGGAGTATGAAGGCCTTCCTCCACCTTTGGTCACTGAATGGAGGACCACAGCCCAACTACGTCTTGGTCTTCTGCAACCACATGCGAAACGAATTTCGTTTCCGTAGGATCATCTCCACTTGTGAATAAATTGCATTTCATTTTTATTTTTTTGTATTTTAGAACGACTTACAATGTAATACAAGTGCATGCAACAAAATAATTCAAGAACCAACTTTGAAAATCTCATGAAATCTGCAATTTTTTTGTTTTGCCATATACAATTGTTATTTTGGCCAATTTTGTTTTGAAGCTTTGCATGTATTGATTTTTTTAACATGCACAAAGGCCAAGTACATCGTATAGATACGAGTATATTAAAGCAAAATTCATGGTATCTTATGCAAATTTTGAAGGACTTTGCGGATAACTCTATTGTATTAAATAGTTATAAAGGTTCAAAATTTTATTGATAGGTGACCTAAAACCAATGCATGAATAGGTGGTTAATGTCTTAATCAAAATGTGTGTGTTATCAAAGATTTTAGAGTTGTCATTTTGTAATCATGGGTGTTTATCATATCATGATTTGTTGTTCGTGGGTTGCAGGAGAGGAGGCCTTGCATTGACAAATGCTATGTCTACAATGAATGAAAGGAAGTTTGCTTATGAATGAAAAGTGAGCTTTGTGCTACAATAATAGAACCTCTTGTACCGTAGTAAACTGTTTGTATACTAGGCTACCACATCTGAATTAAAGATTGCTTCACTCTTAAGTCAAGGTTGTTTTGGAACAAAGAAGATGTGAAATTTGTTCAATCCATTGGTGAAAATAATTTAGGTAGCATTTATACTAATCTGAGTAAAGGAAAAGTATAGAACTTGGGAATTGCATAATCATTTATTTGTGCACTAAATATGACAATGCTAATAATTTTTTGAAAGACTCTAAACTTAGATTAGCTACTCAACTACCAATGTCATGCTCACTATTTTCTAAAGTTTTATATTATACATTGGGCAACTGATCATTTGAGAGCAAAGAAGCAAGCTCTTTTCGCATGCTCATTCTTTTAGAAATAAAAGCTTTTGAGATTTTATATAGGCTTTAGAAGAAGGAACTTAACGATGGATTAAAAAAACAACACACATTTCTACTACCATACCCAAAAGGTATGGTCAACAACTTTTGCCTATTTTATTTTATTTTTGCCGAATTGATGCAAAATTTTCAAAGAGTATGTGGATATTCTCTTAAATTCTCTTTGAAAAATAATAATTTGATAAAAAAAAAATTGGGCATTTCTTTTTATAATTATCTTTTGCCAACTTTGCCTTCTAAATATGGTTTCAAGTATTCATTCTATTCACCAAATGTCTTATCTTTATAATACATTACAAGAGCATCTTCATATAGATAAGAGTTAGGAAGAAAGCACATCTATTTGTCCAATAAGATGTTTGAAGAATGTTGAGTGAAGCATTACAATTTGGATGAAAAAGTCTCTTATATTAAGTACACAACGTCATGATACCATGTCATTATCCGGCTTGGAATCCATCACAATACCATGTTACAAAATCATCTACATTTCAAATTTGTCTTTCACTCAAATTTTCATCATATTCTCAAATCGTTCTCCACGGTTCCCATGATGTTCCCCCAAAAGTTCCCCAACATTCTTGTCATGCTCCCACTTTCTCTTTATCTTCCCAAAGTTCCCACGTTCCTTATATGTTCCCAATTGATTTCCACGTTCCCAATGCAATGTTGGTGCATTGCAACGGGGTGTTTGGTAGTTGTAATTTTTTAATTTTTTTAAATTTAAAAAATAAGAAAAGTCCTTTACAATATTTTCTAAAAGGTCCCGGCGAGATTTGAACTCACGTTACTGGATTCAGAGTCCAATGTCCTGACCACTAGACTACGGGACCAATCGCACTCCCGGTGGGACTCGAACCCACAATCCCCTGATTAGAAGTCAGATGCCTTATCCATTAGGCCACGGGAGCCCAAGATGTCCTGTTGATGTCCGGAGACATCTTTTTCTCAATATAAACTATAGTTAAGTAAATTACAAACTCACCAATACGTGAATTCGACCTTTCCAGTAGTACCGAATACTACCAATTGAGTTCCTCTCAAGTTAGCAGCTTCCAGGACCATTCTAGGGTTAGGGTTTTACGGTTTAGGTTTTAGAGTTTTAGGATTTTTAGGGTTTACGAGAGGACCATCCTAGGTCTGGGTCTCTGACTCTGAATGGGACATGTGAAAATTGAAAAATGGCGGGCCTTTACAATGCAAAAGCATCTGTTGCTTGGTTCATTCTCAGCAATCAGTGCTCCCCTGCAGTGAAGAAAACATAATCATAGCTTGGTTCACTCCAGGATTAATTTATTACTGAAACGGCCATGCTTGGCAAATAAATTCTGCAACATCTACACGGAAATGCAGGCAAGGAGATCAATAGGTGTGTGCAATCTTCACTTGTGATTCAAAGTCATTGCCACGCCTGTTGGAAAGTCTGTCAGCTTGATGTTGAGTTCTGCAACGATCTTGCAGACGTCCATGGAGATGTCTGCCGGGCTCACCACACCTCTGTTCCGCTGCAGGAAAGCCAACGTGAAGAAGAAGCCACCATTCAGATAGACAAACCAAAGTAATCGGGAAAATGGACTAAACTGTTGTGTTCCATTCGCCGATTTCTAGTTCAGAAATAGTTTGAATTCAGTATTAACCCTTAAACGTAAAGGTAAGCCCCATGGGCTTATTTATGAGAGAATAATGAAGAAAAAAGTGGATTTTCTCAACCAAATCAAGTGAGAATTGGTGCATTGGAAAGCTACTGAAAAAGCGATCTAAATTCCAAATTTGCGCCTCATTTAGGAGATTGTGGAAACATTGGCAAGCAATCGAAGTTATCAAAATTAGCAGGAGTTGAGGTTGGGACAATTGAGGTCGTTTTTTGAAAAGTGCAACAATGCTACAGTGCCGCAATAATGCTAACCAGTAGAGCCCAGGTCCTCTTGACGTTTAAAGGTTAAGAACTTACAGATTAAGAATAGAGCTCTTTAAGAAACAATAAAAAACGGCAAAAATGGAAGACCCAATAATGTGAAATTAGAGTCTCATTATGAGAAAGAATATGCTCTTTCCATAATGAGGCTCCACTTGTCACATTATTGAACATAACTTCAATGGTTGGATCTTGTTCAATCAAAGAAAAATACCACCATAATAAGGCCAATACGAACACCACAAGAATTATGACATACAAACACTACAAGGAGAAGGCGCCGCTTTTCACTCCCTCTGTGACTCAAACAGTGCCACTTTGCACTCAATTTTTTGGTTGGACTTGGTGAGTGCGATTCGTCAAGTAGGACAAGCGTGTACAATAAAAAAGAAGGCAATGAACAAGATCCTCCTAAGTAAGAAACGGCGCCTCTCCTTGTAGTGAACCATGCTGTCCATATCCGATGCTTGGTTGTCACTTCTACAGAAACAGAAAAGGAAATTGTCACTCACTGCTGTTTGTGATGACACCCTCTTGACAAGATTCGTGTCGTAGCCTCGCACACGAGCCACTGTCTCAGCCATGGCAGCTCGAGAGAGACGATCTGGACCTCCGACATTCAAATGCAGATGCATGGGATGCTGCTCCTGCTGGAAATGCTTCTCCATGAGGAGCTGAATTGCTTGCACCACATCCTTCACATACACAGGGCACCGATACTCGTCTTCAAAGAACTCACCTCCTGCTCCACTCGACAGCACGCCATCCATCCACTGCAAGCACCATAAGTTGGCCATCTACACTCAACCCTCTCTAATAGCCACACTCTATAATTGCATATTCCATACTAGCAAATCTCGTGTTGCAATGCAGCACAAAACAAAATAAACATGATCAAGAAACATGGACTCAACTGCAAAGAATGTTGATGAAAAGAAATTGAAAAAAATTGAGTATAGATGAAAATAGTTTACAAAGCAGGCAAATGAATGAAAATGGATGAAAATGATATATGATGAGATATTGGATGATAATTGATGGACGGAAGACTTGGATGAAAATGTGATGGATTTTCTGACATAGGGGCCGTGACACTCTGCATTTAATATAATAGATAAGCAATAATAAGGACAATGAAATTAAATACCCTTTTTGACCTATGTGTAAAAGGAGGCAATTTTAGACTACATTCACTTACAAAAGTAATACTCTGTTGAATAAAAGTACAACTTAACTTGATTTTTGAGGTTGTGGTGAATTTTATTTTATTTTAATACGAAATAAGGGTACTACAATAGTTGTGAGCAATAATAGGGACAACTACCCTATATCCTAGGAATTTTTCATGTTGCATACACATATGATTGGACAACTTCCACATGTTGACCATCTCATTTATTGCACATTCTTCATATATCATAAGAGAATTTGTCCTGTTGATTGGACAACTTCCACATGTCAGTTTGTGAGTGCATTTAGAAGCCCATTTGTGAGCGTCATATGAGAGGGTTGAGTGTAAATCAAAATATGGGTCAACCAATTCAATTAAATCTCCACATACTTGCTATGAAAGTGAACACTACCTGGACGGGAAGGGTCTTGGGAAGGGGGACAAACGGCTGAGGCCCATATATGATGCTGCTCCGTAAAATGGCATAATGGCTGTAGTTGGATTGAATGAAACTCTCAGCTGCCACCTTCGTCTCCCCATACGTATTCACAGGCTTGGTCTCATCACTCTCCTTGTAAAACGACTTCACTCCTTCGTACACTGTCACCAAGGTAGGGAAAAAATCACTCATTCAAACACATGACTTGCAAGAAATGAGAAACGCTCCATCCTGTCTAATTGCACACAAGCACATTCTATGCATGTCCTAAGAATCTCTCATGTTGCGTGCAAATTTGATTTGATAGCTTCCACATATCAAGTTATAAAACACATGTCAAAATGAATTTAGAAAATTCACATTATCCCCCTAGGGCATTGAATCAGAGAGGGTTGAGTCTAAGCCAAGTAGATGCAATACTCATGAATTTTGAAGCCCATTTGTCCCCCTGAAGTAGTACAATTAGAGAGGGTTGAGTCTACTTCTACATTCTATCATAATCAAAGTTGCTTCTATGTGAATGCAATACTTACGATTCAAGAGTGAAATTTAAAGCTCGTTTGTCTCCTCTAGTGCAATTAGAGAGGATTGAGTCTACTTCTACATTCTATTGTATTCAAAGATGCTTGATTTATTCATGATTCAAATATATTCTAGGCTTACCTAGGATACTCTAGGATCCTTCAAGTTTCAATAATTCATAACTCACGCATACAATATACAAATAATACATATTTTAATGCGTTGGAATCCTCTCCAAAATGGAGACAAGGCAACAAAAACTAAAAATCCATCCTACGACAAAAAGCAACGGCAATAGGTGCTCTAAAAGCTTGCGGAAGTATGAGTTCAGGTGAAGGCTACCTTGGTCAGTGGAGAGGTGAATCAAAAATGGAGGATGTACAGCATTCAAGGAGTTAAGCCATTGAACCAAAACGGAAGGGACGTTGATGGCCATGGCAGCTTCGGGATCTTGCTCACAAGCACGAGGAACTGAGATTGCCGCGCAGTTGATCACGACCTCTGGCTGCGCCCTCCACATGCCCAAAACCTCCATCAATTCATCCTCCATGCTCAAGTATCAAAGCTAGAACATGCTTTAATTTACCTAAAAGCATCTTTGGTTCAATTCATTTTTGAAATCTGAGTGATAGGGATTATGATAAAGGGGACAATCGAGGCGTCATACCCACGATGGGTTGCAATCTTGATCCTAACTTGGTCAATTCAGAAGCTTCATAGCTCATGTAGTAAGAAAGATGTTGTGCATTCCCCATCACTCCCATCAAGCATCTGAATTATTTCCATTCACTAAACATTGCTATGAATAGGGGTTGTCACACATCCTCCACCCCATTCTCAATCTTCAGAGAATGGGGACGTGGCACACTCTCCTTGAATGGCGGAGGACCCATTCTCTGAAGATTGGAGAATTCCATTCTTCTCCTCCACGGGTGAAGAATGGATAATAAAGAATGGCCCATGCTTGAAGGATGTGTGACCAACTAACAACCTCTATTCTTCATTCTCATTCTCCACATACCACAAAAGGGATGTCACACTTTCTTCATGGAGAATGTGTCCTATTGATTCCTCTTTTCTCTCATTCTTCAAAAAAAACTCATTCTCAGAGGATGTGTGACAACCCCTAATATATCACCCTCTTAGATCATCAACACATGAGGTGCACTCTCCATCTAATAAAATTTGTTTTCCTTTTATCTCCCTCCAAACTCCTTGGACACTCTCCAACGTACATGTGCCCCCATCAATACCATGAATTTGACGTTATCTCCTTAAACCACTGAATTCGGAAATCGCCTAATAAACCCTAAACCCTAAACCCATGTTTGGAAAAGACTTACAGTGTCCAGCGTCTTGGAAATCTCCTCTAATCCATCGCCGTTGCGAAGATCCAGACGAAAGGCCAGCACATTAGGAAGCTGTTGAGCAGGGACGGGGTGCGTGTTGTAGGTGTACGCCAACGTGTAATCGCCGGATGCCTGCAGAGCTTCCATCACGTGAAGCCCTAAATACCCTGATCCCCCTACCAGCAAGATCACTTTCTTCTTCTCCATTGCCGCTCTCTGTGGAACGGACACAACCATCGAATGAATGCTCACAACCTGCGAGATTTGAAACAAACGGACATTGCGAAACAAAGCCAAGGGACAGGCCACGGCGGAGGAATTCTTTTTGGTAAGATCTTATCATACTAGAATACACTACCGAGGCGCCTAGTCAATCAAACAAACCCAATTTGGGCCGCTTGCAGTTTCCATCAATGCGACTGCCGAAGTAAACCGCGAGATTCCAGAAAGCATTGTGCAAATCGCGACTCACGTTCCACGCTCACTCTCTGTTTTGAATGCTTCCCACTGCGTACATTACTGCAAACTTACCTTTGCGCGGATCACGAGTTCGAGAAGACGGAGCTTCGATTCACTCTGACTTGCAAACCTCCGTTCAACCTCAACGAAGATCAATGGTGCGAAAGAATGAAGTTCACTTCATCAGTACGACAGTGATCCCAGAACCACTTTATGACAATTAGAACATTATGCGGCCTCCCACATAAATGGTACTCCCTCCGTCCCAAAGTTATTGTCATGTTTGAAAGACATGTTTGAAAGTGCTTTTTTAAGTAGGCCAAAAAAATACTTCCTTGTGGCTAATTTTATTGAGGTTGCAATGAACACATGCAATGTTCTTCAATCATTCTAGTGACATACTTTGGAAGCTTTTTTAATCATGTTTCTTACAGTATGATCAATAAAATTGGCTCAAAGAAATACCAAGCAAACAAGTTGGACAATAACTTTGGGACGGAGGGAGTATCTACTTTTGCTACCCAGTGCATACAATACTCATGATATATCCCCGTCTCTATATCCCCCGGTGGTCTTGAATGCGAGACCCCTGCGAGACCACTGTTCATGCCCCCCCCCCTTTTTGAAATTTCCATTTTGGGCACCTTCGGTGCTTTTTTTGGCAAATTTTTTTGCAAATTTGGGGGCTACGGCTCCAAATTACCCCTATAGCATCTATTTGGGAATTAAAAACCATGGGAGGAGGGGGTTGTTTTTTAAGGTGGGCCCTGACAAGGACAAAAATAGGAGGCACTTTTGTCCCCATTCATTCAAGATCACCGGGGGATTTATGAACGGGGATGATATATACCCTTGATATATTAAGGTGATACTATGATGATATCCGTGGATATCACTTCATGAAGTCGCTACACATTTATATCACGACGAGCATTCTTGCTACCAAAAAAAATTCATTTTCTTTCTTGCTGTATTTAGCAGCCTCATTTTTTGGGTAGAAATCCAGCTAATTTTAGCCGGTTTTGAGATCACTGCAATACGAGCATCACCGTGATTCCTTTATCTGTATGTGGAAAGGGATGAAATTGTCCCTGATTTCTAGATAAAGTAAACAAGGTTGCACCGGAAAAGTGAAATTCGAAAAACCCTAAAACCGCATGTAGATAGTCCACAATTGATCTCTTTGCCTTTCAAAAATCTTTGTCGAAATCAACATTAGAGAAATTCGTAAAGTCCTGAAATCTCAAGCTTCCGGTACTGCGTCAGTAAAGATTCTGGCTCATGGGACATTAAAAGTAGGAGTGTCGGGCTCCAAAAATAAAAACGGGATGAGTTATATTTCCGGTAAGTAAAGAAGGGTGAGTGAGTTTTGCTCCCGCGTCGAGGCGCGCCACCGAGTATGCTGCCGGGGCCCACCCATGAATGCACCACAAAGTTGACCACTAGTGGCCGCCGAGGTTTGAACCGTGAACCTCGTGGCCCCCAAGAGCCTATTCCTAGGTCGGCACACCACTCTTGGGCTTGTGTGAGAGAGTTTGCGGATACTTGAATTATACGGGATAGGGGATGCATCTCTGGATCACTGATCCAGAGAGTTTGCGAATTTCTCTATTGTGGGACAATTGCATCCTGCGGAGGTGAAAATCAGGTGCAAGAACTGAAAAATCATAGTAAGAAGAGAAAGTGTGAATCTTAGAAAAGTAACCAAATTTGTCGGATTCGGGGGTCACTCCTGGAGAATACCGCCGTTACAGCATTCTGGTGAGAAGGTCTTTCCTGGAAAACAGAATCTTACCTTCATCATTTTCTAGATATAGGAACCACGCGATGAGGATGGTGTAATTCATGATGTATCAAAAGTGCAATACACTCGGACCACTCAACTTAAACACCACCCAAACCAAAAACTGGCTTATGAATGAAATTAACTACCGATATTCAATTCCAGCTGCTACGTGGATGATTTCCATCCAATTCTTTTTGTGAAGGACTTTGCTTGATCATGCCACCCCTTCAAATTAAATTCAAAACATTCAAGTTGTGTAGTGTACTGGTATTTCTGAATTTTTCTACTTTTTTCAACTTAAACTAAACTTAGGTCATGAAAATGCGTTCCTAATTGCATTTGAGCTTAACTAAAAAAATGAAGTTTGTCAAGTTTAGTTTCTACTCCACTTAGAATTTTTGAAAAACTTTCTAAATTGAGTGTTTTATTGTAGTTAAAAGATTGGTGGGTTTACCAAGGTGTAGCAAAAATTTATAAATTTAGATACACAAATGACTTTCGTTAACTAAAATTTTCTTTGTTATGATTTACACCTTTGGTAAAAAAGATTGGAATTTTTAGTACATTATGTAGTTGATATGAATTTTCTCTACAATAACTTCAAAAAATATATAGTAATTTCAAATTCTCACCAAAAATTATGAAAAATTCATAGTATGTATTAGACACATAGCTTCATCTACTATAAATACATAGGTTAAATTAAGGTCATTCAAGCTATTTTTAAACTTTACATAGGGTCCCAACTTCACAAAGAGTTGTAAAAACGGTTCACCGTATAGTGTATTTTGGATTTCATAGTTTTTCCTACTTAAAGTAAATTTAGACCATGAAAATTTGTCTCACTGCATTTGAACCTAACCAACAAAATGAATCTTACCAAGTCTAGTTTCTACTCCACTTTAAATTTTAGGAAAAAAATTGAAAATTGGGTGATTTATTGGAGTTACAAGTTTGGTGGATATTACCATGGTGTAACAAATTTCTAAATTTGGATACACATATGATTTCATTTACTGTACTTTTCTTCATTGTAATTTACACCTTTAGTGAGAAAAATGGATTTTTTGAGAATATTTTGTAATTGATACATATATTTTAATTTTTCGAAACAAATGGATGCATTATTTCCATTGCACAATTTTGTGCATTTTGATGTTTGCAACTTTGGGGCTGTATCTCCTTCATTCAATGTTCCTTTTCAATAAACATTGTTGGGTTGAATTCTTCTTGAAGTCTAGTTACCATGGTTAAATTTTCACATCAATCCATGTTGTTTTGAATGTTTGGAAGAGTCATTTTAGTGCACGGGTCTATTTAGGACACTTTTTGCTTTTTGGGTTCACCTTTCGGGCTATTGTTTGACATTGTAAGGCCATTGTAGGGCATATCACGTTTTTTTTTATGAGATATTTTTGGTACCAATGTGTTTATATGATGATTTTGAACCACTTTATAGTTTAAAGTTTTTTCATTTGAGTATTTTTGAATACGAATTTTGCCTCTAAAGTATTGCTAGGAAAATTTCAAAATTCTTTTTTCAACACTAAAACATTATGGTCTTGCAATCTATGAGGCCAAATGACTCTAAATTTGATTCATGTCATCTACAACATATATACTACCAGATTGTATGGTTGAGATTCCTATAACTTGCCTACATTAAAACCTACAACACATCAAAAGCAATGATGTTTTTAAGCTCAAAAACGCTAGGAACGCTAAGGGGTTAGGGGCTAAGTCTTAAACTTTATTCCTTTACTAAAGTTTCCGAAATTCTCTTCAATGCTCTCCGATGCTCTTGAATGATTTTTGTTTTCACATCTTGAGTTTGTCTTACTTGCTAAACTTCTATTAAATTCCCTCATATAATAACAAGTGTCATCTTTTATTCTAGTTCCAAAGAAAGTTATTCTATTAGTAAAAATCAAACGTAGGGGGTACTGAACCCTACTGTTAAAGAATGTAATGAACCTAGGGAACGGACATACCTTATTTTTCTAACAAAATAAATATTTTAAAATTTTAAAATGTTAGATGTACCTAATAAACAATAATATGATATTATAATATCATACCAGGACCTATCACAACAAAGAATGAATTCTTTGTGACATGATTTTAAGAATAATATTTGATTCCAAGATTGTTACACAGGGTTCTTGAAATTTTGAAATAGTGAAAATTATATAAAGAATTGTATTAAAATACTGGTATATAAGTATATACCAGTATTAAAGTACTAGTATATAAATTGTGAAAGTATAGAAAAAAAGACATTGATGTAAAAATTATACATTTCTATTTGACATAAAGAGAATTGCAAGGGGATGCATATTCAAGTACTCCGTAATTAATTTCCAAACGTGAATCAATAATTGATCATTTAATAGTTGAATTTAATCGCTACAATTCCATAATATCACATGCGCCTAGGCTGTGACATTAAAAGTTTGGACGGCCGAGGACACAGCGCCCACAAGTGTCATGTGTCGGTGCCCTCGACAGCAGACAGTTCAAGATCTACCAATCGTGAAATCTGGCCATTAGGTACATTTCAGCAGTCACGAGAAAAAGACAGAAGACAAGCTAAAAGATGGAGTACTAAAAGATACCTTTCCAGCCGTTCAATTCCGAGATCTTTTGCATCTGAACCGTAGAAGATAAAAGATGAGAGGCTCAGCTTACAACGGATAGACTAGAGAACCACTTTGGCAGAGACTCCGCCATAGCTGGATTTTTTTTGCAATCAGGTGTTTTTCTTCAATCTCGCAGGCGCCAGGACCGAATCGGATCGGCACAATGAGCGCTCCTGCAATTCCAGGGGTTTGATAATCTTCCCTTTCATTAGTTTTCGACTTTGTTTGTCGTTCTTTACGATTGCCAACTCGTTGATCTGTTAATGATTTGAATTACGATACATGAAGTTGCGTATCCTCCTCTTCGGCTTTTTTAATTTTAATTTTAATCTAATTTTTGGTTTTTTCTCCCCCCTGACATGAAAATTACTCTGCACAATTACAAACCCTAACCCTGAAACTTTCGCAGCTCGTTTTTGATTATCCGATGGCTCTTCTAATCCTACTCGTTGTGTACAATATGATATAGTCCATGCTTTTAGCAGGATTGTTCACGTTCTTGAGGTTTAGGTTTCTCAGTTACGTAAAGCAGTGCGGTTTCGAAAATCAGTGGAAATAGTGATCGGTAGTGTTTTAAATTTTGCCAGTTGATTGGAATTTTCTCACTCAGGGCTTAGGGTTTATTATTATTATTTGCTGTTTCCTGTTGCGAAATGTGGTTCTGCCCTAATGGCTGACGTGGATTGTTGGTGAACAGACTGGGGGCCTTTTCTCGGGTTTCACCCGACTTTCGAAAGGGCTAGCTGCAGTCCTTGTGACGGGCTTTCTCGCCAATGCCATTTTCTCCCGCACTATCTCTGATACTTTTGCTTTGATACCCGGAAAGTAAGCACCTGAACTGAACACCATCGTCAATGCAGTTGTAGTTTGTCATCTTGTTCCCCCTTAATTTTTTGTAGTCTGGATGGAGAAATGAATTGCGCAAGATGTGTAAGAATTCTTCAAGTGGCTCGTATAAGCTCAGATTTTCGGATGTAGAACTCTCCATTTCAGCTGCTTGCTTCAAGTACTTAAGCTTGCTTACGTTTCGAGTTTTGCTGTGTTGTTCCGCACCTTGTCTGCAGATTTATACCGTATGTTTGGAATATCATCACAGCAGGCTACTTTGAGACATCCATTTTTGGTGTAAGCTTCTACCCTGGCATCTCAATAGAATTGGGACAAATCTCGTTGATTAACATTAATCTCCTACAGCGTTTGGAAACTCCGCTTTGTATTTGATTATACAAGGTGTAGATTGTGTCCTTGTTTATTTTTACCTATCTGCTTGAACCAGGATACACTTAGGGATGTGTTTCCGTATATTAATTATAGGCCTGCATGCACTCTGCAGTTGGCGGTGAGCATTGCGTCTCTACTTGTTGTTGGGAGGCATCTGGAGCCTTTCTGGGGTTCAAGAGAGTTTCTCAAGTTTATTGTCTTCGTCAATCTCTTCACTTGTTTTAATACCTTCGTTCTTGCGATCTTCCTTTACTTCATCACAAGACGAGGAGACTATCTGTGAGTTGAGCAAACCTCCTTGCTATTTTTCAGAAGATGAATTTTGGATAGGGAAAATACTACTGCCATTTATCCTATAGCTGAAGCAGGTGTAGCTATAAGTTGAAGCAATGTGCTATGTTACTGGTGGGGAAGGAATCAATCACATTCTAGTATTGATGTTCAGATCTACATTAGCCAGTTCCCAGCTATCGACGTTAGCCATTAGCAGTTTACCCAAATACTGGAGCTTTTACGTTGTTTGTGTTATTATTTTAGTGGTTCAATTACTTTACTGTTGATCATGGATTATATCTTGCAGATATGCGCCAATATCAGGGTTCCATGGAGTGTTAGCTGGGTTCCTTGTAGCAGTAAAGCAAATCAATCCAGAACAAGAAATACCATCCCCCTTTAAACTGCGTGCCAAGGTTAGCTATTCTATGATGTGATAATTTGCTTTGGCCTAGGTGAACAATTGCTTCCATACTTGCGATGTCAGCGAGGACTATTTTTGATGCACTGATTTGTGTTCTGGATTTCTTTTTGGGTAATTGATGGTTTGGTTGCAGTGGTCCCCTTCACTTTTTGTGGCCTTTGCGATCCTCAGCAGCCTCTTCACCATGGAGCCAATTCAGTACGTACCCTTCATTGTGTTTGGAACGTATGGAGCCTGGATATACCTGCGTTACTTCCAGAGGAAGCCTGAGACAGGATTGAAAGGCGACTCAAGTGCTGAATTTGCCTTTGCAACCTTCTTCCCAGCACCCGTACAGTACGTTCACAGACCTGCTGTTTTTCGTTTTCTCTTGTGAAGTGGAATACTTCTTCTAGGAGTCCTCAGTTGGTTGGATCAGTGACTTGGGCTCCTTTGTATCGGGTTGCGGAATTCTGCTGTTCTTCACCTTGATTCTTTACATTAAATCTTGAGATGTAATTAAGTTTGGTCGAGATCAGTCGTATAATACCCTGTGGGAATACTTTTGCTCCAGGCCTTTTGTCAATCCAATCTCAGCCGTCTGTGAGAAGATATTCTGTCGGCAGAGAGGTCCAATATTTGATGAAGGTCCAGGCGTTGAATTGGGAAAACCCCTACCAGGATCAGATGCTGTTGAGGCTAGCAGACGAAGGTATATTACCATTTGACAATGATAAGTTATTTGGCTTCTATTCCATGCTGAGAGAACACATAACGGGAACTCGATATCCACAAATTTGACACGGTGCATGTTTTCCTGTGAATACAGGGAGAGAGGTGCTCGTGCTCTTGAGGAAAGATTAGGTTCTGGTGCTACATCAGTACCAGACGGGCTACCAGTGAAGGGCTCTTCGAAAGGGAGTCTTGAAGCTATAGGATCTGACGATCTTGTCTAAGCCAGAGTTTTCATCTTTTTCAGCTTTACCTTGTACATGGCAGAAATACGTGCATAACCCACCTTGACTGACATTTGACTACCCTTCCTCCTTAGTAAACATAGTCGGAGGAAATGAGTACTTTGGACTCTTTCGTGCAGAGGAGGTGTTGTAGCATTATGCAGAGCACTTGAAATAAAAATTATGCATTTCTATTTCAGTAGAGACAATTGCGATGAGCCACTTGTTTTCACGTACACTAGTATGCTTAGCTCCGAGAATTGTAGGATTAACTGAGGAGGTCTGTAGAGCAAACAAGTAATGGTGCAGTTAGAAGAATAGTCTTCTGAACCAGAGCGGGCTACACTTGGTGTTGAGAGTGTTGTGTGTATACTGAAACCCGATAAATTCTGGTCCTTTCGTAGCTCACTCTCCTTTTGTTGCATATATAAGCTTTGACTCGAATGTGGGATGCCTTTTTTCTACTAGAAAATGTCATGAGAACACAATAGATGGCCAACAGTATTATGACCTCAATACACATTATCTATTAGAACGCAATGTATTGTATGAACAGAATGTATTGGCTAACAGTAGTTTCAATGTCTTGTATGCCGAATAATACGGCGTTTGTCATTTCAATGCAGTGAAAATGTTTTGTGCGCATTTTAGCCATGTGGCTTAAAAAATAAAAATTGATGCTAATTTTTACTCATATTTGAGGGAATTAGCCACTACTTTCAGCCAAATGGCTTCTCCCAATATGGTGAAATTAGTCAATTTTATGCTATATAGAGTAATTTGCTACAAACACATTAAGGAATGTAGAATATTCGCCAAAATTGGCTATGAAATCTTCACATCTATGGCTATTTTGCTAAAGGCTGAAATTCCTCACCTTCACTCGTTCAATGTCTTGTATGCCAAATAATATGGCATTTTTTGGGATGCAATTCTTGATCATGGTAGAGTTGCCCTCCGCAAAGCTCAAGAAGGAATTAAATCAAGACCAAGAGACCAAGGAGTGATATGGTGGAACTTTGATAAGGAGTGGTGCCATCCATTGCTTGGCACTAGGCATGCTTCAAAGGTCCAATGGCATATTCAACGGCCCCAACTCCGGTTCCTCGTTTAAGGCCTTTTTTTGTTTCTTTTTGTTGGTTACTAGTAGGCTTCAGTGACAAGGTGTTTTTGCTCAGCGGTTTGCCGCTTGACTTGTAATGGCTTCTTTTGCGTTGAGATAAATTTTCATTTGTGACAAAAAATAATATGGCGTTTAGGGTTTAGGGTAGCGGTTTAGGGTAGCGGCTTTTTGTTTTTTTTGGAAGTGTAAGATGACTTGCCCTTCTAACATTTCTTAGTTGAAAGCATTTCAAATATAAGATCATTTGCTATGCTCAATTGTGCACCAAAATCTACTAAAAAAACATGGTGTAATGAGAATTCACATGAGCTTGCAAATCCTTCTTTACCCATATCATTTAAGAGTGACTTAGAATGAATTTGATTACAAGACAAGCTTTTTCCTCCTTTACAACTCACTCTTGATTACCCAAAAAATTTAAAAATATGAAAATTTTGATAATTTTTCGACAATTTCAAAAAGTAGTGTAGGTGAAAATTGGTAAAAACTACTTATGATTTCCAAAAGAATCTAACTTCTTGCTTTAGAAATATTTTGTGCCAAACCTGCCCTTTGGCTACAGTATATAGAATACTAGTTAAGTATAATTAAAGATTTAAATCTATATCTACTTGAACAAGAGAATCTGCAAGTGGTTTTTGCACCAAGTCGACAACTCCTACAAAATTGTTTTCCGGATACAGTGCATTTGCCATCCATCTTTCTATCATATCTTGACCAAATATGGGTTGATCTGTTGGCACCTGACAAAACCATACACTAGTATAAACAAACATTGATGATGTTTATGACTTCGTAGAGTTTTGATTCATGTGTTGTTTGGAAACTTTAGTATAGAGTCTAAAATGAATGGACTTTTAGTCCACACAGGTGTTGAATTAAACAAATTTGAAAAAGTAAACTATTTTGTCACAATAGTGATGTAGAGTAGACATGCCAATGACCACACAATTTCAATGACCGCACAATTCCAATCATAGTAAACATGCCAATGACCGAACAATTTCATCACACAATTCCAATAGAAATGTGAGGTATCGGCCAATCATCACATGCCGTGTGGTGAAGGGCTCCAAGTGAATTTTAATTTAAAATCATACCCAATGTGTTTAATGTGCAATAAAAGTTATTGTATAGAATATTTTTGAGTGTGATTTCTTCAAGATGAATCCCAACTTGACATACCACAATCTTTCACAATTTGAGACGGTGTAAGTTTCTACATTGTCATGAGGAAGGATTTGAGTATTGCTTGTGCGATCATTGGCATGTCTACCTTATTTGTGTTCTCCAACAAAATATTGATGTATATGTGTTCAATTTCGTGAAGAATTTAAAAATAAATAAAAACTTCACTCTTGACATTAGTTAGATAAGGCACCCTATTCATGTCACAATTTGGAAGTCACCCTATTTGTGCCACTGTGTATTAATTGTGCAATTTTTATTTATTTTAAATGTAAGACATTTATACATTGATCACAAAGTGGCACAAATAGTTAGGGTGATTTACCTTAAACCTTGTTGGCATTTTCCATGTGTAACTGATTTTCACGCTGGTCTAAGAAACCATCGTGAATGAAGAGACTGTTGGGGTAGTTTGTCTATCTATGCCTCAGGAACATGCGTTGAGTTTCATGTGTGTACCTGATGGCCAGCACCTTGAACGACGACATGAGAAAGATTTTTCCAGCGGCGCCAATAACCGGCAAGTCTGCGATTGACTCGCCAGACCTCGCGCTCCGAATCCCAGAAGTTTTTGATCTGGTCCCAATCGATGGACCGCATCCATGCCTCATTGCATGCCGGGCCGTCCCGGGCATCGTACACTCCTTGGTACAGTAACACCGGATACCCTGCCCTCAGCACAGCCTCCACCATCCACTTGGTGCTTTTCATGGTATCCTGAATTTTAATTTGTGCAAGCCACACGAATGATTTCAAACATCCACAAATATGGTACTCGTCCATCACAGTTGGCATCTCATGGTGAATAATTAAGTTTGTTGGAAAAAAATTCTTTTTCGACACATGCTTAATTTCATAGTATAATAGAGTAATGGGAGCCAACACCCTTTTGGCAATGGGACCACAGTCTAGTTACAATTAGAAACTAAGTTTACGTGGTAATGACACAGTAGTCCCAAAATTCATGGCATTTCTTCATTACTTTGAAAACTAAATCTAAGTAAAGATTCTCTTTTGATCCAGTTTTCAAAAGGGTGCTCAATTGCACTGCTCTATTTTGCAATGTCTCTGAATATTTTTCAAGTTTCTCTTTTTCGCCATACAAACCAAACCTTTTTTTTGAAAAAACAATTTCCTAAAGATTTGGGTTTCTCTTCTTGAGGAATGGCCTGATATGGGTACCACTTTTACGCGTCTCACATATTAGAGTGACTTATGTTTAACTCATTTTATGTGTGCTAAAAATTTCGTCTTTAACACCATGTATATAATTGCAGCCATAGTGCCTATAACACCCTCTAATTTTTGTGATTTCCAATGTTTTTTTCTTACCAAAAAGATATTTCTCGAAAATCACACTATTTTTGGAGATGGGTACCCATATCAGGCCAACATAAGATTATAATTATTTTTTGCAAATTCTGACAACCGACTACGTACGTTATACATGATTTTACTACTGCATTGAAGAATACATGAACAGTGACACAGGTTTATGGGAAGGAGAACTCACTGCAGCCATGGCCTTCTTCACTGTGTTGCGGTTGCTCACCCATGCTGAGGATCCTTTCCCCACTTTCAGAGCAGCTCGTGTAGACACACTATTGAGAAAAGGGGCCAAAAACTCCACCCCATCCTTCGCAAGTGCAAACACAAAGATAAACATTGTAAGATAAAAATAAAAATAAAAAACAATGCAAAATCTTGTTAAATCTTTGTTAAACAACTTTAAAAAGTATCCTTAAAAAAACATAACATTCGAATGGTTTTGTGCTACATAACATTTAGTAGCATGCATTGTCTCTATCTATGCCTTGGCTCTACAGGAGATGGAGTGGAATATTCCACACCCAACAATACTTCATCAAGAGCTAAGTGGCCAGGTGGAGGCTCAAGGTGATGAGTAGAGTGCATGAAGAAAAGACACTGGGCATGAAGGCTATTGAATATTATGTAGTATTTAGGGCCTCTTTACACGAGAGGCGAGAAGCCCCGACAAGAGAAATTTCAACCAATGGTTGGCCTAGAAACCGAGAAGACCAATTTCTCATTGTCTGAAATTTCTCTCCTCACAACTTCTCGCCTCTAGTGTAAAGAGGCCCTTAGTTTCCAAACCAAATTATTAAAACATAATTTCGTGGGGATGCAATGAACTTTACTGACCTCCCGGTGATGATATCTGCAACTGCGGCGAATGTCAAGCAAGGTTGCTACGCCACTTGCTTTGTAAATGTACATTACTAATTCGAGATTCTTCAGATTTGCTTCCAACCACTGCCCTCTGCCATTCATTAGGGAAGACAATTAGGCAAATTTATAAACAAGAAGATAGATAGATAGAAACTCCGGTCCTCTTTCGAGGCCGGCGTGAATAAAGTGTCTGTTCGTCTTGATAATGAGCCGATGCCCACCAGACAAAGGGACATTATTACAAGACTACTCTCCTCTTTCGAGGATAGACTATAAACAAGAAAATTCAAGTCAAAATCTAAATGAGCTACCCAAATATATATATATATATATATATATATATATATATATATATATATATATATATATATATATATATATATATATATATATTTATTTTAATTTTTAATTTTTTTTGCCTAAGTATTGATACTCTCGAGAATAGCATTGAAAAAGTGAGTATATGCAAGCACGAGATCTAATGACCAAGAAGTGCAACCAAGTCTCACTGATCAATAAGTGCAACCAATTCGCGAGATAGTTCCCGCACTACAATACTCTGCGTTTCGTCAATCAAGCCCAAGTAAAACGCAATATCAGCAGATTGGGCAATCTACAAAACAGTTTGTGGTGTCAAAAAAATATAAAATAAAATAAAATAAAACAAATCCACACATCATCAATAAAAGCGTGCACATAATAATTATAACGTTGACCCAAAGACCATTGTGAATAAAGAGTCTACTGGAGATAGTTTTATCTATCCATGCCTCAAGAATAAGATTATTCGTGCTCAGATGAACGTTTGCAACACACCCACAACATTGGGTCATGCACGAGTGCAATTGTTGCAAAAAAAAAACATTCCTTCATATTGTAAGAAAATTGTTCCCTTGTTGTGCATTTTATCCACACAGTCATCAGAAATTGTAGAATTCCGAGCAGCATGATTGTGTACCCATAATTATGTTTGGCACTTAGTTTTAATAAATCTTTGGACATTCATCACTAAATGAATCAAAAATCACAAGATCTACACAATTCTTGTATCACAACCTTGAACTTGAACGGTGTGTAAGATTTCATGTACATGAGGGGTCATCACACCTTCTCTCCCCATTCTCAATCTTTAGAAAATGAGGACGTGGCATTCTCTCCTTGAATTGTGGAGGGCCCATTCTCTTAAGATTGAGAAGTTTCTTTTTTCTCCTCCAAAAGTGAAGAACGGGTGTGAAGAATGGTTTCACATGTGAAGTTTTTACAATGGAACTTTTCCTTTTCACCTTAGATTCCGTTTTCACCCTTGTTTGAAAAGGTAAACGGCTTCGTGATTTTTGTTGGTCGCTGTAAATCTCATTCTCAATTCTCCACGAGGCAAAAAAAAGAAGTCACACTTTCTTCATGGAGAGGAGCCCCTTTGACTCTTTGACTCTTCTTTACTATCTTAACTTTCTCAATCTTCAAAGAAGTTTGATTCTTTGGGAAGGTGTGACAACCCCAATTATATCCAGTAACCTTTTCCAACCTCCCAATTGTCAAAGGTTTTCCAAGTCCACTGTTTTCTTGTGACTAACTTCATTGTCAATAGGGGCGTCTCAACTTTTCGAGAAGTTTGATTCTTTGGAAATTGAGAACCTTGAGAGATAAATGTGGAGCCAATGGTGGCCATTCTCCATGAAGGTGTGACTCCCCTTGATGCCACGTGAAGAATGAGAATGGACACAACTTCTTAATCTTCTCCACAGATTCTCAATCTTCACGCCCATTCTTCACTTCCGGAGGAGAAGAATGAAACTTCTCAATTTTCAAAGAATGAGTCCTGCACAATTCAAGAAGAAAGTGCCACATACGCATACTCTCACTACAAGCAGAGGCGTCGTTTCTCACTCTGAAGGATCGTGTTCATTGTCGCTTTTCACTATACACGTGACGAAATGCACTCACCAAGTCCAACCAAAAAATTGATGAGTGCAAAGTGGTGCCCTTTTGACTCACAGAAGGAGTGAAAAGCGACGCCTTCTCCTTGTAGTGTTTGAAGATTGAGAAGGGGAAGAAAGAAGTGTGACACCCCTATTTATTAATTCATGTTCAAAAGTAGGGGTTGTCACACATCCTCCACCCCATTCTCAATCTTGAGAGAATGGTGACGTGGCACACTCTCCTTGAATGGCGGAGGGCTCATTCTCTGAAGATTTGGGAATTCCATTCTTCTCCTCCACGGGTGAAGAATGGAGAATAGAGAATGGCCCATGCTTGAAGAATGTGTGACCAACTAACAACCTCTATTCTTCATTCTCATTCTTCACATTATACCACAAAAACAAGTGTCACTTTAGAATGTGTCCTATTAGTTTTCATTCTCCGAGGATGTGTGACAACCCCTACTGTCGATGATGGCTGCAATCTTGAAACCAAAGTGTGCAGTCGGTAAGGAAGTCAACGGCGGAATGATGAGAGTGTCGGTGGACTAGACCTGAATGCGAGGATCGGTGAGACCGTTGCCGATAGCCATGCCTGCGAACTGCGCAAACTTGCCGAGCTTGGGCGCGTGAGACAGCATGTAGTACGCCAGCGCCGGCACGTACTTGCCCGCGTAGCTCTCGCCCGCCAGGAAGATGGGCCGCTTGCGATACTCCGGGTTCTGCAACAGCCACGTCTGTATCGCGAAGAACATGTGCGCCGCCAGTGTGTACTCGTCGCCTGGAATCTCCGCCGTCAGCGCCGCGATGCTGAAGCCCACGCCGATGGGCTGGTCGATGAACAGCAACCCACTCCTGCTCCCCCACAACATCCATCCCCACACAATTCAGAACCACAACATGTCAAAGTTCTGAACTAGGTTATCAGACAAGATAGATAGAAACTCCGGTCCTCTTTCGAAGGCCGGCGTGAATAAAGTGTCCGTTCGTAATGTCAATGACACAGTGCCCACCGGACAAATGGCCATTGGAACAAAACTGTTATCAGACAAACTTTGATGAAGAGCCTCGCACACGGAGATAAATACAAGATTCTCATATGGGAAACAGGGACACGATTGTAACTTTCCCAGATCAAAATCCACTACAATCATCCCAAGAAAATTACAATTCTACAAATTTTGTCCCACTTCCCATATGAAATCCCATGTGGGAATGTCTTTATTTCTCCCTGTATCGGAAATCACAGCATTGTGATTTGCGTGTTCAAAGGCAAACTCTCACAGTGAAGATTTACAAGCGAAATACACTGCATACTTGAGGAAAAATGCACGTTGTAAGTCAAGTCGTCATGGGAGTGGCGAGGGATGTACGATCTCCATATCCAACATTTGGTTGCCACCTCCGTAGAAATGGGCTCCATTGAAGTTATATAATCATTAAGCAAAGGTTGCAATTTCTCAAGCAACTCTTTCAAGTGACTTCACCATGCATTGGAAGGCTCCTGGGACTTTCGACACGCGCTGATCAGGCACTCAGCGAAATTGAGTGACTCCAAGGCTCTTCATCAAAGTTTGTCTGAATAAACTCTGTGCAGGGGCAACAGAGAGCCTTGGAGTCACTCAGCCTTGAAGACACTCAAAAGATTTGTTCACCGGCACTCAGCGAAAACTCTGTATGCTCCGGATGCGCTCGATCAAAGAAAGAAAAAAATCCGGCAGTACGTGTATGATGGAAAAGGGAGGGAGTCCATGCATGCATGCCTGCGATTCCAGGCGCCTTCGTTGGGAGTGAGCTTGAGCTTCTCGTTGACCTTCCAGGGGCCGAGCTCGTAGAAACAGCCGATGAGGCTGGAGCAGCCCGGGCCGCCGTTAAGCCACAGCACGATGGGCGTGTCGGCCAGCCTGCGCACGGGCATGGTCGCCTCGTAGAACACGTAGAACAGCCGCGACCGGCTCTCGGCGCTGATGGGCAGGTACCCCGAGCTTGTGGGGATGGCCTCGTCCGGAAAGTCGGCCCGGTACTCCGGCCCCTCTGGCTCACACCCATTCTGTACACCCACCCATTCATCCACAGCAGCAAGTGTTGTAAGAAATCTTACATTATTATAGAATGCATCATGCATTGAATGATAGAACAATCTGATCTCAAGACAGTTTGGCTCTTGTTGAACCCTCTCTGTTGAGTCATCTCACTACAAGGAGAAGGCATCGCTTTCCACTCCTTCGCACTTTGCACTCACCAAATTTTTGGTTGGATTTGGTGAGTGTGATTCGTCATGCAGGACAAGCATGTACAATAAAAAGCGACAATGAACAGGATCCTCCAGAGTGAGAAACGATGCCTTCACTTGTAGCGTCTCCCAATGAAAGCTCACTCCTACATATTGGTTAAAGTAAGTCACCCTATTTGTGCCACAATTTGAAAGTCACCTTATTTGCACCACTATGTATGAGTAGTATACTAAAATATCATAATTTCAAATTTTAGACCCTGATACATAACGACCACAAAGTGGCACAAATATCATAATTTCAGATGTTAGACCACAAAGTGGCATAAATAGGGTGGTTGACTTTGCTTATATGGTGATGACGATGGGCGTGTGAAGGAGATGCTCACGGTGGGGAGACAGAAGCCTGGGGTTTGGGTATTGTTGGGTGCAGCTTCTTGGAGGCAATTTTGAAGGTGAGGATCTGGTTGCCAAGACTACTGGCCGGCCACTTTATTCTCCAGTTTTGGGGAGCTCCACTTGAGGCCAAAACCGAGCTCCGAGTCGGGTAACTGCCATTCTGGAGGTTGCCTCTCATCTGCAACTGCAGACTCTTCGTGGTTTCCAGTGCTCTGCAAGATTTCACTGTTTCTGAGCCCCAAATCTTTCCTGCCCCTGCACAGAATTTTCAAATTGCCGAACCGAAAGCTCTGACGACCTCTGTTGTAGTGAATTACAATCGCTGTTGCTGCAAGAGTCGGGGTGCTGCAGAAGTGGAACGAAAAGCAGCTCATTCTTGATGGAAACCGCCCGTGCAACTGCAGCTGTCTGTGATCGCACCCATACCAGATCCTGGTTCCATAACCGCTTGAGTCAACAATTGTTTTATAACCGATCTTGGAGGCAATTTTGACTCCTGTCCAACTATTATGAGGCGGATGGTCGAAACGCTTGTATTCTTTCCGATTTCCAACCCTGTCAATGCTTCGCTTCAGAGAATTCTTCCCTCACGGAGCTCGGCGTACGTCTACAACTCATGAAATTCTCTCATGCATCTGTGCACAGAGCGGGCTGTGGAGGTCACTGATTTAACCGGAGTTTGCACAGGTCATGCCGTTGATTCTTTGCACGGATGAGCTTTGTATACTGTTTGAAGATGGAGGCTCACCACCTGCTTTGAGCTTCAAGCTTTGTTTTCGAATCGAGTAAGTTAGATCGTGGGATTGTGGACAAGAAAAGTAGCAGGCAGGCGGGTAGTTATGGATGAGTGCCTTTGATTCTGCTAAATCTTAACTTCCAGGATTTAAAAATATTCGGTGGGGGAATGACGGAAGATGGTGGCATCAACCGTAAGTTATAATGTCCGAGTTTGGCTAAAACTGCCCTAGATTCGGCATGAATTAATTGATGTTTGTCAAAGTGTCACAGGTCATCTTGTGATTGGTTTAGGATGACGTGGACATGTCAGAATCTGACGTGGAAATTCAACTTCGACAAGAGGCTGAGTGTCCAAAACGATTCGGTATGCCTGACTCTAAAATTCACTAAAATTGTCAAGTAGGTGATTGAAATCAAACTACAAAATACTGGAATATCGATGTTCGATACTGCAGACTGCGACAAAGCCATAGATTCATCAAACTCTCTGTAAGCCCTGGGACATTCTCCCCTTTTGCACTTTGGAATCCAGCGCAACTTGCAACATTCACTGTCAATCATTAACCTGCAAAGCAGAAAACCGATACAATGATTTCATTTGCTAACCTGACTACCAAATGAAACCATCATAAATGATGGCATCACTAACTTCACTCCTCAAGAAGATGAAGTAACATCGAACGAAGTGTTGGAAGGCTTCATCTTCAAAAATCAACCTGCTATTGGGCAAAGCCATCGGCTACCTCACCACTGGAACCCTATGTTTTAACACTAGACATGCGATAGCCTTGCGGAATCTATAGACAATGGGACTCTGAATAACAGCTTTCCAAATACAATGGAGGATACTAACCTACAAGGAGTTATTGGAGAAAAAAATGGAGTTTGTAATAATACTCTTGCTGCAGCAACCTCGAAAGGTTCGTCCAAAGTTGGGATTGTAATTCTAAAAAAAACAAATTGACGTCAACAATCAAAGGCCTCCAGAGACAACTTGTGCACCGACCTTCTCTGGCTCTCCTTGAAGCTCTAGAATCAGATTCTTGATGTCAGCAAATACTTGGTCTTTGGGGCGGTTCCCATCCACCTGTAACAATAAAGCCCCCATTAAATAGTCTGTGCCTAACACTCTGATCAACCATGAAGATTCCTACCTTCTGATACTAGTCATGTGTAACATCCAATGCCACTTCCAGTTGACTTAGATTACTGCAGAAAGCTCACCAATAGTGCTACAATAGAGCGGTTAGAAGCTTACAACTTTCATCACGGGCTTGTAAATGTCTAGCACAGACTGCACGTTGGAAGCATGCGTCCGCAGCCGAAGTTTCGCCTGCAATGAAAAGTTCACACTAATCTTAAGGCATTGAGCTTAAACAGCAAGTTGTTTAAAAAATCTGTGCTAACATCTTAGAGTAAAACCAGACGCGTGATCAGCGAAATAAATGAGAAAGCTCAAAGCTCACCTTCTCTTCCGTATCATCATCTCGTTGAGTGAGACGTGCGGCAATTTCTGGTGTTTCTGGAGGAGAATACATCAGGTGATAAATTTTCCCTGTGACAGGGTCAAGCCTCCTTCCTACTACTCTCTGCACCAGAATCTCATCAGGCACCTGCATAAAGATATGGAAAAAAGGAAATTAACGTGAAGACCCAGGCTTGTTCCAAAGATTAAACTGTTGCAATTATTTACGAGAGAGGCAAAGTGCTGAAGTTTCAGTGCAATCCAAGGTAAACGACAAACAGAAGAGCAAAAAGACTAAGGGTATCACTCAATTCAGCTAGCACTTGCCTCAAGAAGGATAAAAAGCTGCGGGTGAATGTCCAAAGCTTCCAGAGCCTCTGCTTGAGACAAGCTACGAGGGTAGCCGTCCAAGAGCCATCCGTTCGGTGCCTCGTAAAGCTTGTTCTTCACCATCTGCAAAAGTCACAGCACATACAGACCGCAGAAAACGAGAGCCAACATCTTAGAGTAGTTCAAAAGCTGCATTGCGATTTAAAAGTCTCCTTCAAAGTATGGACATGTAAACATTGCTGACATTCAACATAGACTGAAGTGTTTGCAGGGCTCGGAGAACCTGATATAGAGTAGTACCGTGACGACAATGTCATTGGGAACGAGCTGTCCTTTCTGCATGTACTCTTGTGCCAGTTTGCCCGCCTCAGTCCCAGCTGCCACTTCGGCCCTCAAGAGATCGCCTGTTGATATATGGGCCAAATTGTACTGCAATCACACCACTCCAATTACACCAGCTCCCAGTATGAACGTAAACCCTTTCAAGAAATTCACTGCCATCCTCCAGACACAAGAATTGCACACCAGAAGAGAAATGGTAAAAAATAGGCAAGTGCACCTGTTCCACAATCAGTTCACACTGTGTGCCTTTTCCAGATGCAGGAGCACCCGAGATCATGATCTTCAACGGAGCCTCACCACCCTGAACTGCCCGTACCGGCGAGCACTGCAAACGAAAAAAGCAAACAATCTTGAACCATTCAGAGCATCTCCACCAGCAACTCTGAATTGCACTCCAAAAAATACAGGGCATACCATGTAGTCCCCACCAACATCACGCAATTACAGTCTGAAAATAGTAAGTAAGCCACTCACTAATGGGTTGTGCAATCATCAGAAGAAGAGAAGATACACTAGCTTGAGTCGTTTTGAGGGCCCTGAACTGGTTTCAGTGTCACACTCCAAAGAAATTGTTGACCAACCCATGCACATCCATTGTGAGAGGTATCCAGAGTGCTGGTGGAGATGCTCTCCGGAACAACAACAACAACAACAACAACAACAACAAGCGTGGGCAATGTATCGCACTCTCTGAAAGGTGAAGTGAGGACAGGAAAGAAGAATTCATTCACGAATTCAAGAACCGGAATGCTCTCAGGGGGTTAGGGTGATTTCATACCTTGGCAACGTGCGATTTCTCGACAGTGAAGCTGAATGCGTCCTCGCGCCGGCCATGGAAATGACTGAACGTGGACGGAAGTGGCGCAACGAGAGGCGACGCCGTGATCTTGAACGAAGCAAACGAAGCGGAGGAAGTGGAAGCAGGGGAAGACGATGACGACGAGGCCTGGTTAAAACACACAAGAGAACTCGACACAGCACAGCCGAGGGTCGTCATCTTCTCAACCCACAAAAACAAACCCCCGCGAGGAGATTGTTCCGGTGCGGGAATTCACATTTCAAGGAATTGGGGCGGGGCCAAGTGCATGGTCACGATTGTGCGAGAAGAAGATGGGCGTTGTGTGATCGGGTTCCAGGGAATTGAATGCGAGCAGCCCCATCCCTTCCGTTGCTTTTTCAGTGTGAGTCACACTAATAATCTCTCGGTGCTGTAGTACCTGCACTAATTAGGGTACTTTTTTTGTGCAGTACAGGGCTCTTTTGGCCGAGCTTGTGTCTCTGTCACCACGTTTGGTCGTCCGTATGAGGTCATTGTTCGAACCAGTGATCTCAAAACTGGGTAAAATTAGCTGGATTTCTACTCAAAAAATGGGGCTGCTAAACATACAAAGAAAGAAAAGGAAAAAAAATTGAAATGTAGCGAGAATGCTCATCATGATATAAATATGTAGCAACTTCATGACGTGATATCCGCGGATATCATCATGGTATCACCTTAATATATCCAGGATATTGTCGGATATTATACAGGTATCATGAGTATTGTATGCACTGGGTAGTAAAAGTAGATACCATTTATGTGGGAGGTCGCACAATGTTCTAAATGTCATAAAGTGGTTCTGAGATCACTGGTTCAAACTACTCTGTATACGTATTTTATTCCGTATGTGATGTACGATACGTGGAATGGGTTGTTATGATTTGGATGGGTTGGAAGCGGGAATAATGGTGACGTGTCTGTTTTGTGTATGACTTATCACTAACCTTGGAGGCTGCTAGGCTTGGACCCAGTTCCTGATGGCCCCATTCACACCGCACTTGCATTGGGGATGTAGGGCCTCATTGATTTTTGACGATTTCTGTGCGAAGTCCGATATTTCATGGATTTGTGCATTTTTCACACGGATTCCGTACGAATTTGGTATTAACTATGCTTTGGATCCGCACGGCTTCTTCATTCACTAGTTTCGTTGTTTAATAAGGTGCAGAATCGGTGTGGAATTAGCGCAAAAATGTACAAACCCATGAAATATCGGATGTTGCACAAAAATCGTTTAAAATCCGTGAGGTCCTAAATTCCTGATGTGCATGTGTGTTCCCAAAATGAAGGAAGGTAAAACTAAGAAACAAAAAAAAATATTCAATGTTTTGTCCTTTTTTGCTACAACTACTAACTGTTCAAACAATGTGCAATCGCAATATAATGTTGTAAGTAGAGCCATGACAGAAAACAGTGATTTTTTCACATTTAAAAGTAGGATCTTGTACAAAACTAGTTTAAGAATAGGTGATACAAACTTCAAAAACCTTGACAACAGAGGTTGCTAACTGTTAGCATTTGAAATAAAGAAACACATTTATTTTTTTGCACCTTGTCAGTATAGGTTGGCAAATTTTCAATTTTCTTAACTTAAATTTCTTTTGCACTATAGAATTTTATAGATTAAATTGGTTGAGTTGAGAATCTAAGAAAAAAAATTCAACTTGATTTTCATTATGTTTAAATTGTCAAGTGGAAGTGGATAGTTACATGATGAAAGGAAAAAATTAATCATTAACAGTTCCAACATAGAATTGAAAAATGTCAATCCTAACAGTGAATATGTTGTAGTAAGAAATTTAAACCTAATGAATTTTATTTTATTTTGGAAGAAATGTGAAGGAACTTGTTTATAGAAGAAGTGCATTGGGCCTATAATTCACTTTTAAATTATTCTTAAATTTCATCTGAATTATTAAACTTTGCAAAAGTGACCAGTAATAAAAAAATTTCTCATGTTGGGCAGTTTGCCATGTCAGACGGAGGCAAAGTCAGCGGGCCTTCTTTCAAATTTGTCGACTCAACAGTGCATCGCCTTAGTACGCACGGGCAAGCTGAGCAATGAACCCCTGGGCAGTTGGTACTGTGGAAAAAAAAATTGATCATCCCGACATTTTCCTACCCGTATTGCCCAACAACTCGAAATCAGTAAGTTCACCCTGTCTTTCGATTTCTTACACAACTGCGTCAGAGAGAGGGCATTATTAGGCAGGGGCTTTGTTTTCCAGCATATACAGCTTGCAATCGTAGCACTGAGATGCTTCAAACTCAAACATACACATGTGTATTCTGACCATTTTCAGTGAATACTACGAACTGTTCGTTTCACAAGCGGGATTTACAAGGTCACTCATACTCAAATGCTTGTGTATTACCAGTTTCAAAGATGTTTTCATTATGAGTTACAGTTACAACTTGAAGAAATTCAACACACGGTAACCAATCCAAGTCGAACCCATGTAAGAAGGCAGATTTTCTGGTGCTGCCCCTATTATGAGAATATGACATACCGTCATGATCATGCATAAATTCGCCTTCTTTTAGCATGCAATGATTCAGCTCTGCACTCTCCAGGAATGGTAACTGCTATCAAGACCTCGTGGATCATAAACTCGCTGAAGAATGCCTCTCCTGATATGCTAGTTTTCACCTTTCCTGCATGCCCACGGTAATGGGCCCAAAGGCCCTCATCAGCCACGGTGGTGGGCTCCGACGTTCCAGGGTTAAAACAGTAGGGGTTGATTTGCACCGGCAGGAGTGGAGTGCGACACAGGAGCGGGCCAGTGGTTGCGGCGTTAGGGAGCGGAAGGAAGCCACTGCAGGACGAGGAGGTACTTAGGAGCGGGAGCGCAGGGGTCGACCGGAGCGGGGAGTGTCAGTGCGCTCGATCGGGCGGTAGGATTAGACTGGTTCGCGGCTTGGCGTCGGGCAGCAGATGAAGACGACGGTCGGGAGGAACGGTCTGGAGGTGAGGCTGTCGGAGGGTGAGTGACCCGGGGTGGAGTAGCGCATGATAGGTTTTGGCGTCTCGTCGCGGGAGCGCGGCCAGGCATGGGACGAGGGACGTCGCCGCTCCGCAGCATGGTGCGGGGCTCTCCCAAGAAGCCTTTTCAAGAGAACATGTACGCGAATGTCGCGAGCACCGGGGAGCTGACGCCGATACAGAATTCGCTGAGCTCGATATCGGAGGGGTGCTGCAACCCGATTGTGTCGAGTGATGAGAACGTGGGCGATGCGGTGACGGCGAAGGGCAAGGCGGATGGGGCGACGCCGAAGGGGAAGAAGAGAGGCGGACAGTGCCTGTTTCCGCTCTCGGAGAACATGGAGGGTGGGACGCCGGACAGGCAGGCGAAGATCAAGAAGTCTCAGAGCAGTCATCCGTCTCCGGCGAAGAGTCAGTCCGCCGTGAGGGTGCAGGAGTCGAGTGTGGTTGAGGCCGGGTTGGAGGTGCGTCGGGTGAGATGGCTCACGCTGCGGCGGGAATTGGCGCCAAGGGGCAGGCGGAGCTGCAGGGCGCGGTGAAACAGGGTGGCGATAACGTAAATTCTCACACTCCCCGTGATCACGTGACGAAAGAGCGCGGGGGCAAGCACGGATTGGAGTCGGAGCCAGCGTCATCAGCCCGGCCGAATTGCAGCCAGGTTGTTTCTGCCACTCCGGCGAAGAGCATGACGCGGACCCTGAAGTACGGAGCAGCTCAGGGCCTTGTGGCAGCTGGTGCATCGGCCTCGCGAGCGCTGATAGCCCTGCCTCCTGGCGCTCGGAATGGGGCACAAGGAGCTACCGAGCAACAGTTCAGTCTTGAAGAGGATCCGACGTTCTGGCTCGACCACAATGTCCAGGTAAGCGTGGCGTCAGAAAAACCCTGGAGTGGCCTTGCGGTTTTTGAATTCATGGTCTCCTGCCCCTACCCTGTCGCGTTAATGCGGTGGTCGTGAGTCAAAATTGAGCGCGAACTACGAACGACTACCTAGAACGCTGGCATTTGGATTGCACCAATTCCTGCTGCACCGTCAGTGGAATCATGCGTTCACCAGTCGCTTGTAACCTTCCCTGTGCACCTGTGTCTCATATCTCTCTCGGGTGGATCTTCAGTTTTTGTTCATATTTTGGAGTTTATGGCTATCTTCGTGGCATCCCTCCAATTGACTAGCGCACGACTCGTTATCCACAGGTTTTGATCAGAACGCGTCCCATCAACAGCACAGAGATGGTCTCTCAGGGCTTCAGCAAATGCTTGAAGCAAGAGAGTCCTCACACCCTAACCTGGGTCGGGCCGCCGAAAACCCGCTTCACCTTTGACCATGTGGCCGGTGAAGTTGTCTCTCAGGTTCGCGCGGACCATAACCTATGGAAAGAGCTCCGTATATGAAGTTGCTGTGAACGCCAGGGTCTCTTGTCCATCGCAGTCTCTGAATGAGTCGTGCATGGAGAGTTGCTGTCGTCTGTGCAGGATAGGCTGCTGGACTGTCCTCACGGAGAGGCCTAACCTCTTATGTCTTTAAATTTCTGTTCTGCAGGAGAAGCTGTTCAACGTCGCGGGTTTGCCCATGGTGGAGAATTGCATGGCCGGCTACAACAGCTGCATGTTTGCGTACGGCCAGGTTGTTCATGATTTGACCTGAACTGCATGATAATAAATGTTGTATTATGGAGTAGCAAGGAGTTTGCAGGCCTCTGGTTGCCTGCATTGGCATTGTGGTTCCCCGCAGTTCTGGAAGCTGACTAGTAGCGTCGCCGTTTGTGACAGACTGGAAGTGGTAAGACCCATACAATGCTCGGGGACATCGAGCGTCTCGGTGATAGACCGAGCGAGAATCGGGCATGACTCCTCGCATGTTTGAGTACCTCTTCTCAAGAATCAAACTGGTACACCGCCTTGTGACCTTGTGGGACTGTCGCTTTGTGAGTTACTGTGTAGGCGTTGCCGAAGGGATTAAGAGCCTTGAGGTTCGAAGGATGAGGTGGTCATTGCATGCAGTTTGGGAGACATTAGAGCTGAGACGGTGCTCGTTGGATCCTACAGGAAGAGGAACAGCGGAAGGACGAGAACCTTAAATTTTTGACCAAATGCTCGTTCCTTGAGATCTACAACGATCAAATTACTGATTTGCTGGAGCCTACCTCTACGAACTTGCAGGTACCTCTTGCTGCAACCCGCTTCTTGTGGTATCTCTCAACCGGGGGTTTCCTCGTAACGGTGCCTTGCGTTTCTAAATGTTGTTTGGGAGATGTTGTGATATTCCTCTGGTGACATTCTGCAGATGCGAGAGGATGTCCGGAAAGGAGTGTACGTGGAGAACTTGACCGAGGTCGAGGTGAACAGCCTTCAAGACGTGATTGAGCTGCTTAGCCAGGTTACACCTACTACCCCTTCCCAGAAACCATTGCGCGAAGATGTCGAGTCTTCCTTTTGGACTCGAGGGGAGCCGTGCTCATTTGGGTCCACCGTTGGCTGTTCCAGGGATCTTCTAACAGGAAGGTGGCAGCGACCAATATGAACAGAGAGTCCAGCCGCTCTCATAGCGTATTCACATGTATCATCGAAAGTAGGTGGGAATGCGACTCGATAATGAACATCCAGTTCGGGAGACTTAATCTCGTTGACCTTGCAGGGTCTGAGAAGTAAACACATCCCAATTCGAATGCGGTTTGGAGGCTTGTATGGCTGTATCTGCGTAGGTTCACCTTTGCGCCAATTTGGAGCTACATATCCATTAACGGAATTTGGATGCTTTCAGGCAAAAGACCTCTGGAGCCGAAGGTGAGCGGCTCAAAGAAGCTGCCAACATCAACAAATCTCTTTCAACTCTCGGGTAAGTTCGAGTGTTATACGGTGTGAAGGCGAGGGAAGTTGCTGATCTTTGACGTGGCAGTTGTAGTGGTCTCGCTCTTTGAGTACAGTAGGAGGAAGCTGAATATCATTACGGGTATTGTGCAGATTGGTCATTATGATTCTGGTGGACGTTGCAAACGGCAAACAATGCCACGTTCCTTATCGTGATTCAAAGCTCACGTTCCTTCTCCTGGTAATGCCCCACCCGCTTGATGGGACACGCAGGTTCATCGTTATCTTTACAAGAGGAGTTCAGTTTTTCCGAACAGTTCATGCAAGTGGGCAGTGTGCCAGTGGGTTGTGGAGTGCAGAATTAGCCTTCTCAAGATTATGAGGAAATGGGGTGCCTATTGTTGCATGCAGGATTCCTTGGGAGGAAACTCAAAGACCACTATCATAGCAACCGTCAGCCCCTCCAGTTGGTTAGTCCTAATATTTCCGGTAGGGGATTCGTGAATGGCACTGCTTGTTCCGAATTGTGAAGGGTCAGAGTCGACGTTCAGTCTGTGGTAGAGCTGTGATTGTCGAGTGACAACTAACGTGTTGATGTTTGGCAGCAACGCTCTCGAAACCTTGAGCACTCTGAAGTTCGCCCAACGTGCAAAACTCATCCGCAACACGGTAAGCCTCTTTCGCTTTTGACTTGAGCTGGAGTGTAGTGGAGTGCTTTTTCAGGTTCAGCATTCAGCCTCTGAGCGCAGACTTACATGTGCGATGTGAGCAGGCCGTGATCAATGAAGATGCCTCCGGGGACGTGAAGGCACTTCGTGCTCAGATCCAGCAGATGAAGGCACGGAGCAGCCTATCCTTTTCCTTCTCAGTCAAGTGTTGCATCTTATGCCGCAGTTTCTTTATTTCGCATTTGATGTGTAGCGTCTGAACTTGGCTCCAAATGTACGACAGGAGGAACTGGACCGTCTCCGCCGGCAGAGCATTTCGAGGATCCCACTGTCTCAAGATGATTGCAACCCAGGTCGTGGCTCGTTCGACTCCTGGGGAGATGCCCACAAGTTTTTTGGCAGCCCACAAGTGTCGAGCAGAAAGGTACGCAGTCTTATGAGGCTGCATTCTCCCGTCTCTGATCTAGCATGAATGCGAATGTAAGGTATGTGAGTCATCCGAGCAACCTGAGTGGTCTGAGACTCGCATTGTTTACAGTTGCGACAAATGGAGGCGGTTGTGGCTGGGGCGCTGAGACGTGAGCAGGCCGCCGACGTGACGACGAAGCGCCTGGCAGCAGAGATCGAACAACTGAACCGCCTGGTACGTCGGGAAGTCTTTCCTCTCGTCCTAAGTTTTACGGAGCTGTACACGAGGATGTCGATTGTACTGACGGTACCAACACTGAGCATGTCCATCAGAGGGAGGCAGATACGCAGAGTAGCAAGATGATTCTAAGGTTCCGGGAGGACAAAATTCGGAGGCTGGAGACTTTGTCGAAGGGGTTGCTCTCTGCGGATTCGTACTTTGCAGATGAGAAGAAGATGCTGATGAAGGAACTGGAGCTGATGCGGGAGAAGGTGGATCGTAACCCTGAGCTGACGAGGTTTGCGATGGAGAACATTCGTCTGCTTGACCAGATTCGCAGGTATGGCTAGTTCGGGTGCTGGGTCGTATCTGCTCCAGTTGTCCTATTGAGGGAAGGTATCGTGCGCTGTATTTGCATGTGGACTATGCCTACCCTCAAGTCATCGGGACTTCTGAATGTTGTACTTGGATGTCTACAGCCTGCAGGAATTTCACGGAGGCGGAGAGAAAGATGCAATGCTGGAGGAGATCACCAATTTGCGAGACCAGCTTCTGGATGTACTCGATGGAAAGATAGTTGTTGACCAGGGGCTAGTCCCTCTCACAACGCCTCAGGTCTGTTTCTCACTGGACTTGGTTACACTGAGCTCTGTCTGCGCGTACTTAGTTCCATTATGGTCTCTCCATCTGAGGAGCACGCACACTAATTTCTCCATCTTCTTGCTCAACAGAAAAAGTTTCTAGCACCAGAGCTCGCCGCGGCAGCCCGTGAGAACGCTCTCCTACGGCTCGAGGTAAATTACTGCTGTTCTTCGGGGACCGGGCGAGTCTGGATGGTCGGAGTAGATGACGTCAGCGTGGCGCAAATGCTTATCTTGCTTGGTTTGTGTTTTCGCATGAGTGTGTTGGTGTCACTCAGCCCAAGAGCAAGTGGGAAAGCTGACAGCGGAACTTGCTGCGAACGGAGAGAGCGCGGGATCGTCCAGCATGACAGACCTTGAGTTGGAGAATTCAAAGCACCTTGAGCTCATTGCCGAGCTCAAGCATCGGTTGGAACAGGTACAGTGGTTCTCGTAGCTCTTAGATGACGGATTGGATAACTGCCAGGCCCGGAGTGGCAGAGGGATGCTAACCAAACGAAACTCTCGTTTTACAGAGCGAAGAAAAGGTAAAGATGCAGGAGAGGGTCCGTGAGCAGCTCGATCGAGAGCTAAAGGATTCCCTACTAGAGGCACAGACTCTGCGCTCTGAGTTGGAGGTGATCAAAAAAGTGGCTTAGGAAGTGTCAGTTATTCTTATTTGGCTGTTTCGGATTGTCACTAGCAGTTGTCCGACCGTCGGGTACAAGGCCCTGAGCTGCTCCGTACTTCAGGGTCCGCGTCATGCTCTTCGCCGGAGTGGCAGAAACAACCTGGCTGCAATTCGGCCGGGCTGATGACGCTGGCTCCGACTCCAATCCGTGCTTGCCCCCGCGCTCTTTCGTCACGTGATCACGGGGAGTGTGAGAATTTACGTTATCGCCACCCTGTTTCACCGCGCCCTGCAGCTCCGCCTGCCCCTTGGCGCCAATTCCCGCCGCAGCGTGAGCCATCTCACCCGACGCACCTCCAACCCGGCCTCAACCACACTCGACTCCTGCACCCTCACGGCGGACTGACTCTTCGCCGGAGACGGATGACTGCTCTGAGACTTCTTGATCTTCGCCTGCCTGTCCGGCGTCCCACCCTCCATGTTCTCCGAGAGCGGAAACAGGCACTGTCCGCCTCTCTTCTTCCCCTTCGGCGTCGCCCCATCCGCCTTGCCCTTCGCCGTCACCGCATCGCCCACGTTCTCATCACTCGACACAATCGGGTTGCAGCACCCCTCCGATATCGAGCTCAGCGAATTCTGTATCGGCGTCAGCTCCCCGGTGCTCGCGACATTCGCGTACATGTTCTCTTGAAAAGGCTTCTTGGGAGAGCCCCGCACCATGCTGCGGAGCGGCGACGTCCCTCGTCCCATGCCTGGCCGCGCTCCCGCGACGAGACGCCAAAACCTATCATGCGCTACTCCACCCCGGGTCACTCACCCTCCGACAGCCTCACCTCCAGACCGTTCCTCCCGACCGTCGTCTTCATCTGCTGCCCGACGCCAAGCCGCGAACCAGTCTAATCCTACCGCCCGATCGAGCGCACTGACACTCCCCGCTCCGGTCGACCCCTGCGCTCCCGCTCCTAAGTACCTCCTCGTCCTGCAGTGGCTTCCTTCCGCTCCCTAACGCCGCAACCACTGGCCCGCTCCTGTGTCGCACTCCACTCCTGCCGGTGCAAATCAACCCCTACTGTTTTAACCCTGGAACGTCGGAGCCCACCACCGTGGCTGATGAGGGCCTTTGGGCCCATTACCGTGGGCATGCAGGAAAGGTGAAAACTAGCATATTAGGAGAGGCATTCTTCAGCGAGTTTATGATCCACGAGGTCTTGATAGCAGTTACCATTCCTGGAGAGTGCAGAGCTGAATCATTGCATGCTAAAAGAAGGCGAATTTATGCATGATCATGACGGTATGTCATATTCTCATAATAGGGGCAGCACCAGAAAATCTGCCTTCTTACATGGGTTCGACTTGGATTGGTTACCGTGTGTTGAATTTCTTCAAGTTGTAACTGTAACTCATAATGAAAACATCTTTGAAACTGGTAATACACAAGCATTTGAGTATGAGTGACCTTGTAAATCCCGCTTGTGAAACGAACAGTTCGTAGTATTCACTGAAAATGGTCAGAATACACATGTGTATGTTTGAGTTTGAAGCATCTCAGTGCTACGATTGCAAGCTGTATATGCTGGAAAACAAAGCCCCTGCCTAATAATGCCCTCTCTCTGACGCAGTTGTGTAACACTACCGGAGATGGGTACTTTTATGACTGGGAGAATGACTGCGTTTATGACTGCGCGCAGTCATAAAATCGGGTCTGTGACTGCGCGTCATATTTTTTGCTGACGTGGCATGTGACGCGGAGCATGACTGGGTGCCGTAGTTACCGACGAGTCGCTTCGGACACCTAGTCATATGAATAAATACGCCTTAAAGCGTATACTTGGGCGCCATGTACGTGCAACGTTAGCATTCCAGCCGCCATCTTGACCGGCCCCAAGTCCTTGACTTTTGGAGGTCTGCCCGGGCAGCTGAGGCCAAAATCCGACGTGGCATGTGACTCGGGCGAGTCATATTTTTTTGCTGACGTGGCATCCGACGTGGCACGTGACTCTGCGTAGTCATATTTTTTGCTGACGTGGAATGTGACTCTGTGGAGTTATATTTTTGCTGACGTGGCACTTCCACATGGAATGTGAATACTGTCATTTTTCGGCTGACGTGGAATGTGACTCTGCGGAGTCATATTTTTGGTCATAATGTTGCTGACGTGGAATTTGACTAGTAGTGATGTTTTAGGCTGTCGTGGATTATGACTGTGTACAGTCGTGTTTGAGCGATCGCTATGACTGTAGCCAGTGGTGTGTTCAAGACCTCCAGTAATGTTTGACAAGAGTGTGAAGAGTAGATGATTGGTTTCGGTCTCAGCATCGGAAGGAGTGAGAACATTACATGACTCGCGGTAGTGACAATGTTGTTGCCATGCATGTGGTTCTATGACTGCGTAGAATGATGTTTTGGCTTACTGAGAGTCACACTAGTACTATATATCAAAATCATACAATAGAAGACACATACGCGCAAGGTAATGGAAGTCACATACGTGGGATTAAAGAAATGCATCAAGGTTCACTTGTATTTGGTAGTGAAACTCTCCATACAAAACCAAAGACCGTTCAGTCTTAAACATAGTTGCTATCTACTGTAGCTAAACCAATCTCATTCCTCACCAATATATGCATCCAACATCCATTCGCTTGTTCTTCCCGCTTCCTCTTTGCTGCAGACTCCTCGTGGTTCTCTTCGTCATGCTCTGTGCACCACCTCAATCACACTGGGTTACCCAACTATTTAGCACAAACCTCATTAATTCACTACAGGACCCTGTAATACAAATGTTGCGCATTTATAACTATAATTTGTTATATTCAGTTGTATCGTGACTAGTCCCTGTGACCCATGCAATGTTCTTCACCTGATCCAGTGTCATAAATTTTGGTCCCATTTGAATTACATTTTTCACAAAATGATTAATTGAATTTGTCATTTTAAAACCATGGGTCCTTGGTCCTTTAGGGTTTAAGGTAGAACTAGCTCTACTAACAATTTCAATACTTCTTTGCTTTTCCAGAAAAAATTGAAGGAAATATGCAAGACAATGGATGCGAACTGACAGTGTCTAAAAAAATTCTCTGTTAAAAGGTTAAAATACACTTTCTCGGCTTTTTGCCATGATCCTTTGGCTTCATACCACATTCTTTCCAACCGACCGGCAAAACTCAAATGGCGAACAATCTTCAGCATCGACCAAATCTGCAGCAAAAAACATACAATCCAGAAACACAAATTCAAGGAAGGAAAACGTACCAATAGGCATACTGTCGGGAAACTTGGAATCCAAAGCATCAATGTATTTCTGTACCCAGTATAAACATTAGAAATTCGTAAAACATTTTATATTGTATACAAGAGTCTCTTTGACTTGAGAATATGCTTGACACACACTGATTCTCATGCATAACCCAAAACATATTGTCGTACCTTGGCTGCATCAAGAGAATGGCAATGCATGCAGGCTATGGCTACTTACTTACATACACTGCAATCACCCCCACATGAATTTAATACTCCCTCCGTCCGAAAGTTATTGTCCAACTTGTTTGCTTGGTATGCCTTTGAGCCAATTTCATTGATCATATTGTAAAAAACATCATTAAAAAAGGTTCCAAATTATGTCACTAGAATGATTGAAGAAAATTGCATGTGTTCATTGCAACCTAAATAAAATTAACCACAAGGAAGTATTTTTTTGACCTACTTAAAAAAGCACTTTCAAACATGAGTTTCAAACATGACAATAACTTTGGGACGGAGGGAGTATTGAACAATATGAAAAAAATGCCATGACCGAGACTGCACGATAATCAAATTGCAACACTCACATGAACCTATGATATTCTCAGCAGTGGTTCTTTTCAAGAGCAAATGAGGTTGCACTCTTCACAAGACCTTCCGACTCTGCCCCGCTGAAGTTCTTGGTTTGAGAGGCTACACAGAGAAAACGCATTCAGATTATTTCACTCAGAGATCAAATTGAAACATGTCCATGAAGAAAGAAATCAATACATATGACTTCTATGATACTCAGCGGTGTAACAATTGAACATTCAACTGGCATGACCTCCTGGGCATTAGGAGCTTACCCAATTGTTCCAGATTCACATCAGCGCCCAGAAATGAGTTCTCCTTCATCTTGTTCGAATGAATGTTCAAGATCTGTACACGACCCTTCTCGTCTGGCAACCCAATCTCAATTTGAACCTCCATAAGCCCTAGCTTGCAAAAGCACCAAATATCAGACAAGCTTTTTTAACGATTGAAACAGAGTATGAACATCCATCGGCCAAATCTAAATCCGTTACACTTATTATTTAGAAAATCCATGCACGTATGCAGAAGCTAAAACGAAAATTTTATCCAAATTGCTACATAACATTTAAGTTTGTTAATTGATACAAAGGAATTTTGAAAAAATAGCCAGATTTCCTACATGTTGTCAAGATATGTAGCCTCAACTTCTTCGCAGCAGGAGCTTCAGCAGTACAAAACAATAACCTCGTAACAAAACCCTAAACAGTCTATTTACATGTAATTGAACAACAATCAATTCGTGCATCAACAACCAATTGAAACCGGGTGCTGATTTGTTCTCAAGAAACCAGATAACGCAAATTGCTATAACCCTCGTACATTGTTGAAAACCAAATCAAGGGCTAACTCAACCTGAAACCCTAGTAAGCCACAAACCCTAAACCCCCCTCGCTAATTCCCGTCCGTCAAAATGACGATCGAGTTTTGGTGCAATCACTGCAATAATTCGACACAAAATGAATATTTCGCAAAACCTCCTGCACACCGCGTATACCAAAAACAGATTGATAGAACCCTGCCATAGCCAATGCGAGCAAGAAAAGAAAAATTAATAAACTAAATTGGCAGGAGCATCTGTGCGACAAATGGGAAGAAAAATGAAACGTAACACATGGCGAGGAGAGATACGAGGGAAATAATGCAACACGAAGCTGGAAGAACGAACTAGAATGCTCCACCTGCTCTAGGGTTTGGGCCTAAGGGCCGCTTTGCACTTAACCCTTCGAACTGGAAAGAAGGCATGCAGCTGCAGATTGAAAGGCAACAACCGTAAAGGTGATCGTGAGCACGGCTTCGACAACAAAGGTGCGAGGAAGACGGAACCGACGAGGGCCTGCAGTGTCGACAAGGCGCAGCAGCGTGAAGGTCGGAGGCGACTGCAACGACACCAAGACGGACACAACAACCAAGGGAAGCTCCGCCTGCTCAAGGGTTCGGGCCTAAGGGCCACTTCACACTTAACCTCTAAAGATAGATAGATAGAAACACCGGTCCGTATGAAGGGCCTGCGTGAATAAAGTGTCTCTTCGTAATGGCAATGACCGAAAGTCTACAGGACTTTGGGTCATTGGGACAAAACCATTTAACCTCTAAACGTATTAGTGTGTCCCTGAAATTGACAATTTGATAAAAATCATCATGAATATTTTGGAATTGATATACAAATGAAAATTCTAGATTTTGAATTTTGGATTCCATCCATACGGTTCAATTCACTAATACTATCACCAATATTTAATTATCAAATTTGAAAGTTCAAATTAAAAATTATTTCTAAATTTGGTTCCAAACAAAATTTTAATATTTTTTGAGTAAAATTTGTTGGAATGAATTTTGAATGAGATACTCTTGAGCATGGCGACTCTTTGAAATTTTTTTGTTTCTTAAATCTATGACCTTATTTTTGCCACTAGCCATTTAAAATATTAAAACCGTTAGCCATTTAATATTTTATTTATTTTGGGCAAATTAGGTTAGTAATTTCCTGTAAATTCAGGCATCCTTTTAATTGTTTATTTTTTACCCAAACTACTAAGAAGCTATGGTATTAGCGTTAGATCAGGCCTCAAGCATTCAATATAATAAAATTATGGTTTCTAATAAAATGTATAGTCGATCCAATCTCAAATTTGGGCCTCCATATTTGATGAACCCCATGAACAAAGTTGGGCTTGTGTAAGAGCTAGTCCGTTTTAATATTAAAAATGTTTTGGTTGCATTGGGCTAAACTCCATGCTAATTAGGCGCTTACATGAGCTTATAACCCTAGGCGCTTGTATGGCGGAAGTTGTACACGCGTCCTTGCCCTAACACGTATATGCACTTTGTAATCCTAGGCGGAAGTTGTGCACTTGTAACAAAGAAAGAAACAACCAAGTCGCACGGCGCCTGCCACGGTGGCAATGTTCACCAGCAACCACGTGTTTGCCCATTCTTTCTTTCAAGTGTATGACTCCCTCGAGTCATATATATATATATATATATATATATATATATATATATATATATATATATATATATATACATATATATATATACATATATATATATATACATATATATATATACATATATATACATATATATATATATATAAATATATTCACATGAAATTGTGTAATTAGCACCCTCAAGTCTTGGCCACGCAGCACACATTCATTTCAACCTCCCAAACCGATAAGTTGCACACTTCTCACGTTAGTTGCCAAGTACCACTACATACAGGCACGGACACAATTATAAAACCCGTAATAATTCTGCCATACATTCCTTCTCAATGTAAACCCCCACCTCCACCCTAAACCGCTCCACCATGGAATTGCGTGAATAAATAATTTACTGATCAATTATTAAAATAATGCAGATGGCCAATTCCTAATTACCCTAAACAAATGAAAAACTACTCAATTTTGGACACAAATTCTTCCTATAAAATTAATACCCTAAATCTCATACTATACAGTGATTGAGAGGGCCAATATACATGTAAACTGTCTCGGGCAGTGTTCATAATCATGGGCAGCCCAAAAAAAAAATGTACGACTATAGGGAAAAATGTGACTGCAAAATATGACTAGGAGGAAAAAGTGACATCCAAATATGACTGTGCGTTCCCCAGGAACGTTCCCACTCGTTCCCTCTCGTTCCCTACGAAGATATATGTCCCTCCCACCCACTTTATACGGTACACGTGGCAAATATGACTGCAAAATATGACTACCAGTCACATTGTCTAATTTGGCTTCCGCCGACAATTTTGCCCTCGCAGAATGTGACAGCCGGCAGTCGCCTGTCATCCCTAGTCATATTCTCCCAGTCATAAAAGTACCCATCTCCGGTAGTGTAAGAAATCGAAAGACAGGGTGAACTTACTGATTTCGAGTTGTTGGGCAATACGGGCAGGAAAATGTCGGCATGATCAAATTTTTTTTCTACAGTACCAACTGCCCAGGGGTTCATTGCTCAGCTTGCCCGTGCGTACTGAGGCGATGCACTGTTGAGTCGACAAATTTGAAAGAAGGCCCGCTGACTTTGCCTCCGTCTGACATGGCAAACTGCCCAACATGAGAATTTTTTTTATTACTGGTCACTTTTGTAAAGTTTGAACACTGACCGTGCATGCCCATTCAAATTTTTTTTCTCCGGGCCTGCCTTATCTATGACTGCACATGGGCCACGATCGTCCATTTCTGAGGCATCTTCAATTAGAAACCAACATAAATGAGGCCCTTTGGAGATGCACAACTATTTTCTGCTCCCACTCACAGTCCCAGCTATGCGCTAAGTTGGGAAGATATATCTGGATGAAAAACGTCCGCTATGGTCGACACTGAGATCTGCATTTCATTCATTGGACACTAACTTTCCTCGTCGACGTTCCAGGGTTAACTGTAATGCTACGCTCTTGCAGGCACTGCAGAGAACCCCCGACACAGAGAGGAGCCAGGAAGGGGGGGCCGGGGCCCTTGTTGAATGCCGCGAGCGGGAGCCTGGTTAAGGTTGGTTGTCCTAATACCAACCACTACCCCATAAGCATTAGGTTCACTTGTCCTATAACCAACCAAGAGAGAACTGAATTTTGTGAATTGTTTGACTCGCGCAAATTTAGGGTCCTTATGTGGTTGGTATTGGGATGATGTGGAGTGCAGTATGGAATGGAAGATAAAACGGGTTTGCAAGTCCCATGATGTTATAAATGATACTAGTTTAAACTTGGTAATGGTTACTATTGCAGACGGTTTTCTAAATACTGCATGACGGCTTGTGGTTCTAAACATGCCAGCTTGAGGTGCAAAAGCTGACGGCTGGATCAAAGTTGCCAAGCAGATTTCGGTGTCATTAATGATTTACATTGTGCCCATGCTGGGACAAAAATACACCTACTCTAGCACACAATGAACCCCATCAATCAACATACATGTTCATGTTTGCTTTGACTGGTTGTGAGCTGCAATAATTGACTTGCAACCCTGAATCAATTGTTCCTGAAGAGGCAATCCCCACTAAGAAGCAAAGAGCTAAAACTGTAACAAGATAGACTTGGTTGGAGGATTTAAGCTACCAAAGTAACTAGGATTTGTGACAAGCTAACTTTGTTGGAGGTTTTTAACCAGACAAACTTGGGTGGAGGTTTAAGTATCACAAGTAATTACTTGGGATGCCCAAGTATCCCAAGTAATTACTAAGGGAGGTTTAAGTATCACAAGTAATTACTTGGGATGCCCAAGTATCCCAAGTAATTACTAAGGGAGGTTTAAGTATCACAAGTAATTACTTGGGGTGCCCAAGTATTCCAAGTAATTACTTGGGATGCCCAAGTATCCCAAGTAATTACTTGGGGTGCCCAAGTATTCCAAGTAAGTACTAGGGATGCCCAAGTATCCCAAGTAATTACTTGGGATACTTTGGCACCCCTAGTAATTACTTGGGATGCCCAAGTATCCCAAGTAATTACTAGGGGTGCCCAAGTATCTCAAGTAATTACTTGGGATGCCCAAGTATCCCAAGTAATTACTAGGGGTGCCCAAGTATCCCAAGTAATTACTTGGGATGCCTAAGTATCCCAAGCTTTTACTTATAATGAACACTATATTTTTAATTTCTAAATATAAATATTAGTTTTTACTTTCAAATTACAAATAAAATAAAATAAATTTTAATGTATGACAACATAATCACTTATACCTTTTTAGATGTATACAATTACAAGCAAAAATTTACAATTTCATTAAGAGTGGTTATAAACATGATTTTGTAGAAGTTCTAAATATAAATATTAGATTTTACTTTTAAAATGAAAATAAAGTAAAATAATTAAAAAATAACTTTTACTTCATGACAATATAAGCACTTTTATTTGTTTAGTTCTATATAATAGTTGATGAGTTATATTTTTTTGTATATTGTATTTGAAAATCACTGAGACTTAGCCTTTATAGCTTTTTGGATTATATATTATATATTTATTGTCAAAATGGAGTCACATTCAACCAAAAAACGTAAATATCAGGAAGTAGTAAATATAAACTTTCTTGATCAGTACAACGTTTTAGAATTATCATACAATTTCCCTGTAAAAGGTTGCAAAAGTAGTGATCATATTCAGAAAAAATTTGATAGATTATATGTAGTACCTTGTAGGAAAACCTTAGAGCATTCATACTTTCAAAATATCTTTACCAACCCAACCCAAAGACCAGAACTTAGCATTTCCGAAAAACAACAAGTGTATGTCAATTCGTGTCATAGAGTATGTAAGGTGTGTTTGGATAAACTTGCATTACAAAATCCAAACCGCATATGTTGTCCGATATGCACGATAAAAAAAGATGTTAATTTTATTAACTATATCAAATATGTATTTAATATGTCGATATCACAAGGTTTCGAGATAGATTCCCTTATAGAATTTCATGACCTTTATGAACATTTTACGAACTTTTTGAAGCAAGACAGTAAATCCAAAAAGAAAAATTTAGATAAGTCGTATGTTATTTTCCAGAGTACCTTTGCTACACAAGGATTTTTTGAACGTTCAGTGTTACAAAAGTTTGGTATTGAAGTGGATATGCGCGTTGTAATAGGATATTCAAATGTACCGAATACATGTGGTAAAACAGATGATCAAGCACCTTTCTGGCAGAACGATAACTACAACGGAACTTGGGCAGATATTTATGACAACGACGTTATATTTCCTATAACAACATCACCTATGTTGTTATTAGATGGTAACTATATCTTGAAACACAAAATAGTCAACTTAAATGATATATCAGTATCAAATATTTTATTGATTTTCATACCGAATATCTGGAAGTCTTCTTTCATTTACTCAACAATCGTATCAACAGTGAATATGTACTACGAAAACTCTCCTTTCGAAGCAAAAAAATAAATCAAAAGGATCTCCAAAGGGGATTTTATAAATCCGTAAGTCATGGTTTCACTGCACACGGAGGAAAGAAGTCTCTTGGAAACATGGTAAGATATGATCACAAAAATTTATCTGAGAATTTACAAGAGGCTCTTAGAAGCCAAGGAGACACCATTGCGTCTGCAATTTGGGAGCAATTCAATATGTTTGGCGATTCGGTTAAAACATTTTTCCAAGAACAAATTAAACCGATGGCTCCCTTAGCCATTGGCTTAGAAGGATTCGAGGCACCTATACATCAATTACATGTATCGAAAAATTCTTATATTAAGCCTCATATTGACAAGTCTGATTTTGAGGCCTGTTTAATTGCGTGGTTTACAAAGGGGAATCCAAAAGGATGATATTTCGGAATTTTTCAACACGGTTTGAAATTTGACAACAATAATGGTGCTGGCATATTTGTGCTAAGCAAATACCTTAGCCATGGCACGCTCAGGTTTGATATGAATTCGTTATCAGCAAAAGATTTCAAGTTAGGGGTTGCTTTGGTGAATAAAAGTTGGGCTCATACTCGATATAGAAATCAATTGATAGAGGCAACACCCATAACTTGGGAAAATAGGCGTAGCACTTGAAATTGACTATTAGTACCCACAAAATAGTAAAATGTAATCATTGATTTATAAACTCATTTTTATTTTTTGGTTTTATCCTCTAAAAATCTAAGAAACTTAAAATGATACTCAAAACTCCTACAGTCATCACCTCTCTGAGCCTGCTCACACAGACCCGTCATAATCTTGATCCATCTAATTCTCCTTCAAATGCAAGTATTTGGTCCGTCCCCTTTGGTATAACAAACAGAAAAATGAAAGGAAGAATGTAGATGACCAGATAAACTTAGGTTTGGACAGTGCAGGTAAAATGCAAATAACTTAAGCTCGAAAACCTTGTCATGCCAGCTTGTGGTGCAAGATAGAACGGTGAGCTGGAAAATGAAGCAGGTCCATCCCCAACAAGTGCACAATTTTGAATCAGGCAAGGGGCACCTTCCTGTGCACAGCGATACTAGTTTTCATTCACATCACATACAGTTATCATTCGCAGCCAAGTCAGATTTCATTCGCAGCCAAGTCAGTTTTCATTCACAAAATGATTGTTTATATCCCACAATGTTTATCACTTCATGCATCTTGTAGTGGTTGGTTTTGGGTTTGATCATCAACAGAAAATAGGACCACCAGAGTTTGATCATAGGTGAATAGTATATCAAGTATGGATGACAGGTTACTTTGCACTTTGGGATTTTGTATAAAATTGAGAAATGTATATTTCTTGTTGCAATTTTTTGCAATCCCTATGAAATCCTATATCGAAAGCGGTCATAATTTTTTTTTGGATTTACCGCTGCCAAATATAGGTCAGATTGCTTAAGTGGTTGGTTATAGGACAACCAACCTTACACAGGAGCTGAGCTCAGCCGAAGCAGGCTTCAGTGAGAGCCGTTGCGATTTTGAAACTCCCCGTTTCCGCGGCAGCCTGGCCTTTTCCCCGTGTGCCACTAAGACACTTAGACCACGCATTTGGGTAAACGGCAGTTTAGGGTGGTTCTACCTTAATTGGGAACTGAACGACTGACATTTGTGCACCCAATCTACAGAGTTACATCTAACGACGGCATGCATTCAACTACTCTAAGGAAAGAAATGATTAGAATTTAACTTGGCGTCCTTGATAGTTCAGTTTCACTTCCTGATTGGCACAAAAAGGTGAAATCTCTATTATGGACAGTCTGGCGGATTTTCCAATCTCTATTCCAGTTAGTAGACTTTTACGAACAAACGACGTACTAGCTTCAAAGAACTGTGATTCTGTCCAGGGAATTAAGTATTGCTAAAGCAAAGCACTAAAAGTAACACTAGGCCAGGGCTTCAAAACAAGTGCTAGGGAAAGAGGTTCAGAAATCGCTCATTTAAAGGCTGATCTGCCTTTTTCATATATTTCCTTGGATAAGTTTTTATCTCATTTTTTAGTCAAAGAGAAATAGATGAGGAATCTAGCACAAGTTACTTCATAATTTTTTTGAGCATTTATGAATTACTTATGAATTTTCAAATAAAATCCAGCATAGGGTTCTATTTGTGATTAATAGGCCTTGAATTCACACATGGATTGCATAGTTTGGGAAAAAATTTCGCTTTATTCAAAATCTAACATTGCATCATGTAAAAAGTAGTAGAGATGGTTTCTAAATGCCATTCTTTCTAAATTGAAACGAGTGCGTGAATCAATCATTATTTCAAATTTTTAAACATTTATAAGAAGGTAGTGGAACCACCAATTCTTATTTTGAATTAAATGAGTAGAGATCTAACCACTTAGTTAACCCCCAAAGGACCAAGGTGCGTTCTTTGACAACATAGCGAATTTGGGCAGGTATTTGTGAATGGAGATTTTTATATTTCAAGCCAAAATTTTAATTAAAGGTATGGGCAAAGAATATCTTCATGCCCACTAAATTTCAAGTCATTTGGAAATGTGAGTAAGAAGTTATAGACTAATATGCCTATATTTTTCTGTAAAATGAGCAATTTAGGGAAATTAAAAAAATCACTTTTTTTAAAAATGAAAATTTGAAATTGATTTTCTATTTATGGAGAATTATCTTGCACGATGCTCCTCCTTCAAAACATAAACAGTTGTTGAGAAAGGAGATACTGTGTGGTGGCACCCGGATAAATTTTTACAAAAGTACTGTATCATTCCAGACTACGGGATTCTGATCTGGATTGAGTTCAAGAATGAGTGAATGAATTGTCTCAGGCTCTCTATCAACTCTACAGAGGGGTGTGATCAATTGTTCAACTATTGCCGAGAAGACAAAGATACTTGTGGTGGCACTCCAATAAGATTTCAAGGAAGTGTCGTTCCTGATTACGGGATTAAGATTATGTATTAGATAACCAGCGAGCCGCGGTAGCGACGAGTAGGTTATCGGACATAACCGGTTGTTCACTTTTCAATCACAACCTTCTATCTTCATGATCCAAGGGTGTAAGAAGCAAGTTGAAAGGAATAATTAGTGAATTATTAAACTTTGCAAAAGTGAACATGAATCCAATAATTTATTACATGATCCAATAATTTATAAGTTAAGAAGCCAATAATTTATAAGTTTAATAATTAGTGAATTATTAAACCCTTTTTAATAATTTATTGAAGTGCATTGGGCCATCACGGACAAACTTAAGTGCTCAGCAAACTTGTCTTATGGAAGCACTCCATATTTCTGAACACGGTATAATGTGTGTACCAAGTTCGTTTTGAAAAATGAATTCTTGCAATGCAAGAAGAAAAAAATTAGGTAATCCAATGAAACTCGGGGAGGTCACTCTGCAAAAAGTAGAAAATCACATGAGTTAAAATATAGGGTGCATTTTATTCATTGAAGGAAAAATTTATAAATGATTTGAATCTATTTTAGCCTAGATTTAATTCTTGAAACATCATTATATGTAAAATAAGGTACTATAAAATCCCTTGATTTAAAATATATATATAAATTAGCATGAATAAAATTAGAAAAGAAAAAAAATTAATTTTAAGATGAATATAATCATTGATCCTTTTAAGAGATTAATGAAAATGAATGCATTTTTAACTATTTAATGTGTGGATATTGTAGCTTAATGCACTAGACTTTAAGTACTTTTCTATCAAGATTGATATCAATAAAATAAGTTGGATTAAAGTAAAAATAAACTATTCAATTATGTACTCAATTAGAAAAGGGGCATTTATTAAAAGTTAAAGAATTATTCAATGGTGGAATTGAAAACATATAGTGAGTACTCAAATGAGTATTTGAACTAGATTATGCACTTTCAAAAATGAGTTGTGTGAAATATATGCCTTTAAAGTTAATTATATATATAAATAAATAAAATGTGTGCCTTTCAAATTATTTATATTTTCAAATATATGCAATATTATTGTGTTGTGTTTTCATATATTTTGATAGTTAAAGAAGTGTTTCTAAATTGATTTTTTTTTCAATAGTTGTGTATTGTAAATGGCATAATCTAAATTTAAGAACATGAATTCTAGTTCTTTACACATTTTATATTATTTGCTTACATTTTATATTATTTGCTTATATTTTGTACACTGGAATGATTACAATGTGGTTACTTCAGTACTATACAATTAATACAATGTGAATGAAATTAACCCTTAAAACATCACCAATGCCAAAAAATAGTTGATACATAATTCAACACACAATCCTTGTATTTTGTAACAACTCAACGGTTTTCATTCAAGTTATATTTAGGCTTTCTAGAGTGGCGTACACAATAGATTGTGGTGGAATTTTTCTAATTGAGGTGATTTTAGTTTTTAAACAAGAAGGGATGCTAAAAATGAATCATCAAAGATGTTTCTTTAATGTATTTTATATTATAAGGTGTACCTACGACAAAAATTTGAGATTTATTTAGCTCATTTTTAATCATTCATTTTAAAATCGAAAAATCCTTTATTATCAAACAAATTTTTTTCTAAAGTTTATAAATACTATAGCATGCCAAAATTAAGCTAAATTTTTGTTTATAATTACCTATAGGGTGCTTTAAATTAAGCCCAAGTAGATTTTTTTCTACTACAAGGGTCCCTTAAAATAATAATTATTAGGTAAATAGCCTTCAAAAAAATACCTAGTTAATGTACGTGGTTACATAATTTAAAGGGAAGTGACCTCTTTGAGCAATGAAACCAATCCTAAAATCAATTAAAACAATTAATAAAAACCATAAAAATTCAAATGAGGCACTTACTAATTTATATCATGCATAGCATGCATGACATCCCCAATCTTCTCCTTTATCTCCAAAATAATGGAGTCTATGGAGATGTGCCTATGGAGATGTGCCAATCACAATCGTTAGCATGGTTCTTGTTAATGTATGATGACCATGCCAACAACCTGTGATTGCCATCACACACAAAAAACTAAGAGCTTTGATGACCATATTCGTTATTTTGAGACAATTTCAGAGCTTTGAGACTTTTTGCCTTCAATTTCAACAATTTTTTTGAGACAATTTGAAACTTTTTTTGACTTTCTAATTATAGATTATCCTTGACTCGAGGATAATCTTCCCATATTTAGTCAAAAAGTTTTTGATAAATATAGAATCAATCAAGAAATCAATGAAAAATCTAAAGTCAAACATTAAATTGAGACTATGAAAAGTCTCAATTTAACGAATATGGTGTTTTTGGTACTTCTGCAATCCCGGTGTTGCATTGAGGATGGCATTAAACACATCATTCTCAGCGTTCCAATGAGGCCCCCAAGTATCCTTCTCAGCATCTGAAACCTCCTCAATTTCTCCTTGCTCATTGGTGAGAGATACATAAAAGACGCTCGATCCATCTCGATACCCATGAACAAAATCCTGTTCAAGGCGGGTAAGATCACATTGAAGCGCTGGCCTGATCATAGGCATGACAACAAGACAACACAATGGAATTCTCAATCGAGATATTGAATGCGGTTTCAATCGCAAGGCAAAAATGGTGGCCACAGAATTCACTTTCTGAGCCTTTCGAAATGCATCCTCACTGATGAAATTTGTTTCTTCATTGTCCACGTCAAGAAGAAGCTAATAATTTATAAGGGTTAGTTTTGAGTTAGGTCACTTTTCTTAATGGATCTTTCTTATACAATGTCTCTTTATGATTTTTCCTTCTCTCTATAAAAAAAAAGTATTTCAACCACAACTCTCATTTCTAATATGCAAAACTATCTTAGTCACTCGTTATTACGATGATTATTGCCATTATTGTGAGTTATAGAATTAGTGTGAGACTTTATACCAATCCTCACACTAATTTCAGTACATACCTCAGGTGGGTCACTTAGTGCATTTTACAAACAACGTGCGGCAGAAAATAGCATGGGTTTTATTCATCATAGGTAAAATTTATAAGAATTTATAAAAAAATTACAAATAAGATAGAATACAATAAAAGAGTACAGGCCATTATAAATAATTTAGGTACACCACAATTCTCGTCCATTATGATTTTAGTACATGTAATTTAGGGAATTGCAAATGGGATCCAAGGTATTAAACTTAGTATAGTCTATTTTGGGGGAGGAACAGCTGGAGCACAGTTGGTAGAAGAGGGCGGTCAGCTGCGCGGTGGACGAAAAGGAGGTCTAGAAGTGGATGAAAGCTTAGTTCTGTCCACATGAATTTAAGCTTGCCGTTGACATTGTAGTAGAGTTAGGATGCCCCTGATGTTGTCCCAAGCGAAATCAATGTACAAGCGAGTATTAGAGTTTGTCTATTGTTTTTCTGCTCAACTGTAAGGTAATGCTTCGAAAGAAAATCAAAATGAATACCGATAGCACTACTGATTCTGAAATTGGAACAACTTTGAAGTATTTTGTGCACATTTTCCAGAATGTATGAAAGAAGGTTAAGTTCTAGTCTTTTTCTTGAGGCCATTTTTCTCAAAATTTTAAAGTCATGTTACTTTTAGATTATATTTAAGCCTTTACAAGGGAGATAGCATATAAAAAATTGCATTGGTCACTATTTTATAAAAAATGATAGAGTCCATAATATAGGCCATTTTTTCCCATTAAGTAATCATAGGGGTCGTTTTAATTTCAGCTAGGAGGTAAATAGCCCCCCAAAAAACACCCCCTCGCTGCACGTGGTACCCAAAATATATGAAGAGTGACCCACCCGAGGTACATACATTTCAAATGTTCATTATTGTAATAATTCTCAAATACTCTCAATTATTATGACTTACACTTTTGTTCTAATTAAGTTACATGAAAACAAAAGAAGAGTTTAAGAGGAATTCAAGAAGAGTTTGCTCTCTATAATTACAATTTTTAACAATCATTGTTCATGAATAGTCCCAATGGCTGAGCCTTTAGCTTGAAGGAACTTGTGGGAACTCGCCTCTAGTATTGGAGAGATCTCGAGTTCGACACCCCATGGCAGCACGAGGTCTTGCTTTAGATCATTCTCCAACTCATCATAAATTAGGTTTGCAGCCTTTTTGAGCCCACAATTAATGTGAGAATATTAAATTATTGTGACTCATAGTAAGGTAGAAGCACCAGAAACATAAATACCAAGTTAGCAATTTGATTGGACTAGAAATGAAAGACAGTTATTGGTACACCTAATAACATCAATAGTGGTGTATGCATATTAAGTTTGAAAATTTATAATAAAATCATACATTGTGAAAAAATTAATTAAAAATTGAGCTTGGTTATTAAACCCAAAGTTTTATGTGCTGCAATTTTCTTTTCATTGAAAATGAGCACTCCATGTAGGTTGAAATGCGTAACCCTTTAATGCGCCTGCATCCATATAGTGAACGACGAACATTTTACACCTTTCTCAACACTACATCACGTATAGTTTTTCATCCATTCAAATTTCTCTTGGTTCTTGTGCTAGTTGACTATCATTTGTACGGTATGGATCTTCAAAGCAAGATATTGTGATTTTTAGAAAAACAACACAATTGGTTTATGTCAAGTTTCATTCTTAGTTCAAAAAGTGAGACCTTCAACATGATTTTCCAAAATAAGTAGAATAAAATAATGAAAACCATACCATCTCGCAATGCATGTTATTCAAAATTTCATTACAATTTAAAAAAACGTGTTAACTTGGGAATTTTAATTGAATTTCAAGAGAAAACCTTGCAAAATTCATTAAAAAAATATTAATAAAAAATATGATGAATTCAACCGTACAGATGGGATCTTCACATTGACATTTACAACTTTGCTTTGAACATCAACTCTATTTTTTTTTTCATCAAACATTTATAACGAATCTTTGAAAAGAGTGTTGAATCGGGACGTTAACTCCTAAATGTACCGATCCTTTGAACACAAGTAGATGCTAGCCTCAAAGATAGATATTAGCATGGCTCAGATGTACATGAGGTATACATGAGGGACCATTGCAAGCATAAAATCTACCCAACAAATTTGACATACTTGAAGTTGGAGGCCTCTCCAAAATTATCAGCAACTCATCATCATTCACAAGAGAACTATCGTAATTGGTAGAGAATTTAATACTCTTACGAAGATGACTTGGATGAAAGTCATCCAAAATTGTATGAGAAAGTTGCAAGGCTTTGAATCTGTTTGTGATCCAGTTTCTGGACGCTGAGACGGTTAGGGGTTAAAAGGTTAACCCCTAAAGGACCGTAAGGCCCCCAGGGGGCTTCTGGGACTAGAAAGTGAGGAAATTTGGATACTTGGGCTTTGAATTGTAGGATGAGCAACAAAGAGACCCTGGCTCTTTTTGAGAGCCAAATTTGTAGGTACTTCTCAATTAGAAATTCATCAAGTGAGCGATTTTTGATGATTTTTTTGAGTTGCACAGTGGGTAGTTTGGCATCACTTCAGACCCTCATGTCTTCCTCCTCACACCTCCAAATTACTTGAAATTTATTCCACATGTTTAAAATGATGATTTCTACTCACAGTAAAAATTTCAGAATTTTTGGAGCACTTTTGAACAATCCAATTTCAGCATGTGTACAAAATACCCCAAACAAGTTCCATCAATCTTCTCAACGGTGGTATTTTTTCAAAAATTATGCGATTTTGTTGATTTACGTAAGTCTTCTTTAGTTTCAACGGTGCCGATCGTCAAATTTACCCCACACCAATGAGGAATTGAACTTGCTACAAGAGCTAATCAAGAAAACAAGAGCTAGTCAAGAAAACAAGAGCTAGTCAAGAAAACAAGAGCTAAGTTCAACACCCCCGGTCCTTTAGGGGTTAAACTGATGGCAACTGTACCCCTTACCTTACTGAATTACTGTGACTCGCAGTAATGAGCTAATGGGTGTACTACACTGCCAACAAGTTCACTCAGATGAGGTCACGCAGTAAGCTTAACCCCTAAAGGTCCTCACCTCTTTTGCAAAAGTCAAAGCACTATAATTTGCATACTTTAAATATCACATTGAATGATTTATAATTTTTCATAGATAATCATCGACATTATGAAGGTATAACAAAATTTTCAACATAATTGGAAGATATTTTGAATATTTACAAATTTTATGATGCAAACAAGGTAAAAATTCAAAATAAATATGTTTTTGTCAAATTTAATATCAAAAATTATATTTAAGGTAGATAAAAGTTATATTTACATGGAGTAAAAAATTGAAGGTGAAGAAATTAAAAGAGACTTATGATTGAAGCATCTTTAGAAAGCCCTTTGTATTTTGGACACTCAAAATTCAAAGTTCTCAACGGTGGAAAAGCTTCAAATGAAGTTTATTCTCCAATCCCAACGGTCAAAAGATGTATCATAACTTAATTTAAACATCTAATGAAAACACCAACTACAATAAAGCTAAGACACTTGATTTTTGGGGCCTTTGACCAAAAATCAAGCATAATTGGGTTGATTGGTCCTTTAGGGGTTAAGTTATAGAACAGTACACTAGATCAGCCAGCCACAGCAAGTCGGCCACGGCAACAAGCTCGCAACTTCTTACTCCTCCATAGCTTACTCCCATAGCTCCGCTCTGCTTGAATCCTTTTCTCCTCACTTGCCACTGTTCACCCTCCTTCCTCACTCGCTTAGGGTTGCTTGCTCGCCTTCCCATGGTAGGATCGGATTCCTTCCTACCATGCTGCCGTTGCCCGAATTCCGCTTCCTTTCGTTTAGGGTTCAAGCAAGGAGCGTTAAGCCCTGGAATGGCGATCGCGTGAGTTCTTTGGCCTTCCAGTGATGAATTTGGACGACGATCTCATGGCTTGTGCTTCTGACGACGACGAGGCGATTGAGCAGAAGCAGCAGCCGGCTCCCGGAGGAATCGGCGTCGTCAGCTGGAAATCCCTGTACTGTGTGATCACTTTGATTTAGGTTTTTTTTTTGGTCATTTGTTTGCTATCATGGATCCCGGGCACCCTTACCTGAGGTCGCACCCGCGGCTGTCCAGCATAATTGCCAGGTTCTTGACTCGCAAGTTTCGCACCGCACTAGAGTGCCTGCTCCTGGTCAATGCGCTCATGCTTTTGCTCCTGCTGGTGGTTATGCACGTCAACTTCGTCGCTCAGGTTCATTCTTGAACGCTGATTCTCTACTTTTCCGCACTTGTAGGGTAATGGATACTATTTGAAGGAGTGTCCTGATCTGTGTTGAGAGAATCACTATTGGTGTAGGAGGGAAAGCTTAATTTGATCACTGTGTATGAATTTCTAAAGTGGGAGGTTACAGATTACTATTGAAGGGATAGTAGAGAATTCCATTTCCGTTCAAGATCAGTGGCTATCGACTAATGTAATCGAGTCATGCTTACTCCACTTGCTAATCGAGGAAGAGATGAATTTGTGTCGGTAACAGGGGTTAGTATAGGACACGGATCAGGTTTTAGGATCGGCGTGGGTCTAGAAAGCAACCATGCACTATGGGGAATTAGGTTATTGTTTAGTTCTTGAGCGGGTCATCCAGTTAGGCTACACTGAATGGCGTATTTAGTGTCCGGGACACTATTTCTCAAATTCGGACAATCTTTGATTTTAGTATTTAATTTTAGTGGGATATAGCGTCCTTGGAAGCAAGAAAATGAATGTAGTGTTCCAATGACATATGAAAATTTTATAATAAACTAGGGCTCTTCTTTTCTTTGCACCATGAGTGACAAAGTGAAGATCATGAATTTGAATAAGTCATGAAAGGTTAAGTTACTTCACATAATGGTTTTTGAGGGCAAACTCGAACATTCATGGATAGAACATCCAAGGATGTGAAAGGCTAGGTTACATCATAGAAAGGTTACACCATAAAAAACGATGTTCTAGAATTGTGGATGCTTGTGGCTCACTTACAAACCCTACAATTGTCGAAAAGCCACATTTGGAACCTATAGCTGTCAATACCATTTTTTTAAACTAGCTCGTCATTGGAATATGGCATGCCACCTCATGTTACTCTCATTACTTGGAAAGAACATGACACTCTCAATGAAAGTGAGAATGACGAGTGGCAAACTTCTATGTAGTGTAAAGGGACACTATTTCTCTTCACCTTTGAGAAAATTGTGGTAAAAGGCATCAATTATTTCTGGACACTAAATATGCCACTACATATTATGTATGTAGTCTGTCTCACTTCGATCATGAATTAGAATTCGTTCTTTTGTGTAGATTTTGATCTTCTACCAGTTCCTCCAATATGGTTTAGGGTATCAGGTTCTTATACTACTTGGTTGGAGGGTAGATGATGCTCACATGAATTCTGAGTTGGAAGATTTTCTCTTAACGATATATACTGGGAATTAACACAAAAGTGAAGCTGGAGCTTCATGTGGTTGTTTAGAACTCTATGGATCAGGTGCTTGCATTGAGCTGATTCTGGCACTTACGGACCTTTTCGGTCACTGGCAGCCTGCATGTGCAGAACATTTTCCAAGGGAGGAGATAGCTGGTGCCCAGCTTGTGCAAATCAAAGTACGCTCTTTTCCCTTAGTTTCCGAAACTGAAACTGAAACTCTGTATCTTCAGTTTAAAGCTCTGTTTGGGCGTTGTTTGAAATTTCTCCCGGAATGGATGACATGTGCATCTCAATTTTGAATCCTCAGTATTTCTGTCACCCATTTGCTTCAGGTGATTCTCTTTTCGTTCATCTGTTTATTTCGGAATTGTGCTGACTGTAACCGTGAATCTGTTGACTGGTCTCAGATCACAGGCAGCTGGAATCGAATAAAGGAGGACGCGCTTGGGAGGGCTGTTCGCAAATACGACTCGACAGGGCAGAGATACATAGTCGATGGAGGAATTAGTAAGCAATATCATATGCATGAGAGTTCTGAAGCTCAGGGAGTGAATAGTGAGGGTTGGACCATCCTTGCTGCAAAGTTCTGGCTCAATCTTTTTGGAGCAAATGCACGTCGAAGCAAGCCTTTGAGGAACCTCGAAGGGCGACAGGGGCCAAGGGAGGATTTCACTGCCATGGATGAGTCAGGAGCAGAGATGAGGTCTCAACAGGAGGTGAAAGACGTTGACGAGGAATGGCTTGAGCGTGATGTCTCTAGTCGGCCGCTATCAGGGACTGGTAGAGGCCCGCTTGGTAGTGCACTCTTGCATTATTTTACCCGATGGAAGAGCTACGGGATCTCTTGCTTCAAAAGAGCTGAAAAAAGCGTTCGCAGCTTCTGGCAAGTCTGGGTGAGTTGGTCCTGATCGTATTAACCCTCAAAGGACATGGCTTTCCTGATTCCCACACCCAAAATCTCTTTTAAACTCCATTTTACGCATGATTCTCTTTTTAATTTATTTTGGTTTTATTCTAAAGAAGTGCAGATGCCTTAAACATGTTCGTTTTGGCATTTAAAAAACCCCATTTGGTTCAACGGAGTTGAAGTTATGAGCAAGATTCTCCAAAGTCCCTTAAGGGTTAAGTGATACCGCGTTTTTTTCGGTGGTCTGAAATGCAATTGACTTATGTGTGTTTGGTGACTGGTACTTGGAGGACAGAGGATTACAGGTTGGGAGCCACTTACAACAAGTCCTAAGGGAGATCGTCGCACAGTTGCATGGAACAAGCTTGATGCCGTTCTTGGTATTTCACACCCTTCCTCTTGGAATAACTTGAATTTTTCTGACTCAAGTTTCAGCCTGAGCCGAGATACCTGTAGTGATGTTGCAGTGTACCGAGTTCGGCATCAGCCAGTTGATCTTGCCTCTCGAGAGTAACCTGTATTTTATTCTGTGAGCAAGCTTCCAGTAAAACTTGTGGGAGTATGTTCTTCATTTTAAGCACCGAATAACAGGATTCAGCTCCTCTTCTCTGTGTTTGACTGTTATATCCTTCGATGCTCTAAATTTCCGTTTCCTTGTGCAGTGGGTTTGCCAGAGAATGGAAGCGAAGTATATGACCCAACTTACTTGTTCAGCATGGAGAAGGTAAGGAGAAATTCATGAGTAACTTGTGCAATTATCCTGCCCGTATTCCAAAGGATATCCCGGAGGCCTTCCTGTTTCACAAAATCTATAGAAGTCTGAAACTTTATGTACTATGATTTTCAGGGCTATCTGATGATGTCCGAGAGTGCGAAACTTCGGCACAACGTGAAGACCATCAACATATCCATCTCGGCTCAACATTCTTGTTTTGGTAATCGGTAGGTCGGTTTTTCACCTTATGTCTTGTCTATGTACATGAGCGCATCTACTGGCATTTATGCCTTCACATTCTGTCTATTTTAAATGTACTTAATTAAAACATTTGGTTTCTGCGGCGCTGTCAATTCAAATTCTCATCTTCGTTCACAATCTTATTAGATATGAAGCCTACACTTGGCAAGTAGCCAAGTTATTTTCGTAGGTCTTGAGTACCTTCTAACCTTGCATAATTCACAGGTGGCAACGAGTTCTTATAGACAATTTTGTTGGCTATGATACAATTCTCATGAACAGTCTACTCAGTGCATTCCGAAGAGGTACAATGCTTTTTGTTACTGGAGCTTGTTAGCTAAGTCGTTTTGCCTTGGATCTTAGAATTTCTTGTATAATTGAATGGTTGTCACTATATAGTACATCTTTGTGCATCAATTTCTCTTTCTTGAATGTATTTTTCCAGTCTAAATTTTTGCCAAATCCTACTCTGGACATGAAACTGTAGCTTACACATAACTTCGTGCTTGTGTAACGAAGTTTCTTACGTAACGAGTAGGTTTCATTGACTGAAAACTGTCTTATCTGGTGGACAAATCATTACATGTGTATATTTTTTTAGTAATCTGAGCACAGGTTGTGATCTATTATACAGGTTACCTATACAATTTCCAGACTAAAGAGCTTTACAATCTCAACTATTTGCAAGATTTTGGTGGAGAGCCTGTTGGAATCAATGGTGAGTAAGTCCCTTCTGCTGAAAGGTCTCAATTATATGTTGCCTTGTCCTTCGATTACGTGTCTTCGTGTAATTGAAGAATATGCTTCGCAAATGCATCTCAGGGCGGTTTTGAATATAGTTATTGGCGAGATGCAGATTATATTGTATTCAAATGTGGTGTCTTCGTCACATCCCTGTTCGTCTTCTTCACAACCACCATGTCGGTCTCCTTCACCCTACGGGAGACACAGGCTCGCATGCTGAAGTTCACTGGTATGACTGTAACCTAACTATACGCTATACGTTTCTTTTACATGAATTTGACTGGAACATCAGGCCAGTTGGTGATTTGCTAAGTTTTTTTTTGTGATCTTTGATCTGTTTGATACTTTGAGAGATTCGAAAGGTTTCTGAAGCTATCATTTCTTGAGGAATTCATTACTGTCCTGGTGTATGGTCTCACAGTACAGCTGCAGCATCATGCCCGACATCGGCTCCCCACCTATCGTCTCATCTTCATCCATGTGGTCGAGTCACTTGTCTTTGTTCCGGTGAGTACATGATTCAGAAAGGTCAAATGCTGAAGTCAGAAATCTAGAAAGGTCAGCTACTCTAGAGATGATCTGTATATTTATAAGTTATGTGCTGATTAACTGAATTTAAGAGATAATACTCACAATCAGGAAAACGTGGGACGTGGGGTGCAGATAATGATCGGTATACTCTTCTTTCTGTTTGAGTTTTTTGATGACCAGCTGCTGGCATTCATGGTCCTGACCCTGGTTTGGCTTTGCGAGCTTTTCACCATGATCAGGTGAGGTGATGGGTCTTCATTGGTTGGGAATGGGCTATCATAACTCAATATTTTTGTAACGCATGAGATCTTACAACAACTGAACCCAGGTTTTTATGTTTGAATGTGGTGCAGTGTGCGGATGCCACTGTCTTTGCGATTTTTCCCACGGTTTTTTTTTCTCTACTTCATGGTCTTCCATATCTATTTTTTCTCATATGCTTATGGTAAGTTTTCTTTTGCAAGCTTCAATGTTCTTTCGTTTGTTAATTGGTTGACGTAGCATGTAGCAACTGAGTCCTTTGTAAATTTCCCTTTTTATAGCATGCCTAGGACTGTGAGAATGTGACGTATAAACTGCATCATTCTTAGGCCAAGCTTCCATGTATCGGTGGTGGGTACTGAAAAGCTGGAAGCTACCGATTCACCACCGAAATGGGTGAACTTAAGAGTTTGTTTCCATTCCTATCGAAATGGGTGGAGCATGGGTAGTTCTTGAGACCTCATTTCTTGTCTTCTAGCGGCTTTCACCCGCCCGATCTTCACATGGAATCCTGCTCATAGAACTCACCCGAAACTTTTGTTAACTTCCAGACGTTAAATAGTACATATTCTTTGCACATGGTCAAATCTGGACGTTTTTTATTTTTATTTTAAAATTCATAACCTACTCTTCCTACTTGAACCAGGATTCTCTTACCTTGCGTTTTTGGCAACAGCGGCCTTCATGCAGCACCTTGTGCTGTTTTTTTGGAATCGCTTTGAGGTAGGTTTCTCTATATGAACAAGTTCTACAGCCATGACATCAGGGCTGGGGCTTGATTCAAAAGGATGCTTACAGTCCCTAGAAAGATGCAGGCATTGCATGACATATCTGGCAATAAAAATTTGTGTCCTATATGAGTGGACTACATATCGCTCATTTTAGTGCAACCGTTGTACTGTTCCTGACAGGTACCAGGAATTCAGCTCTTCCTGCACCGCCGGACAATACAAGGAGTTCGCATAACATCATCGTCTATTCTTACTTCCTCAGTTCATGTGAGTAGTCAAGGAAATCATGTCAACACTATAAGCCAAAGCATAAGAGGCCTGACAGGGTTGAGCAATCTGCAAGCATCTCTATCTGATAACCAGGCAAGAGTGCGAGCTGCTGCTGTTCATTCTGAAGCTGGAAACTCCAGGGCTCCTCAAGGTCCAAGCACACCTTCCGAGAGGGTTAATGATCCAAACAACCCGAATAGCCCACTTGATGCATCAAGACCAGGTAATGGTATTCCCATGAACAGCTGGATGAGCAATCCAATGCAAGACATTGAGGGTATTGTTTGGAGAAGACGGCTTGAGTTGGAGGGCCTGCGAAGGGACAGACAACTGGATGCTTTATACCGTAGTAGTAGAGAGCCTGAGCTTCAAGGTGTGGAGACCTCGCTTGCTGCAGCGGCCTCGCCGTCCCAGGGCTCTGTGTTCCCTTCATATCGCTCTGTTCTGCCTTGGATCTTAGGAGGTAGCACCTCCATGGTTGTCCCTTTATTTCATGATGTTGGCAATGGCCGCCCGCCCGAGTCACGAGGCTCGGATACTCCTGGTGCTGTGGATGCTGCCAACGCTCCTTCAAACTCTTCACACTTATCTCGAGAGAGCGATGCTGCTGCTCAAACTGCAGGGGATGGAGTAAGGCACAGGCCAGTGGCCAATGCTTCAACTGGTGAGGAAACAAGCCAATGAGGCAGAGTGTTTCTATACGCTTTGAGGTTTTTCTATATGAGGTATTCCAAACCCCTCAAGATGCTCTTGTTGATTACGAGCACTTTCTGCCTCCACGAAAGGAGATCCGCTTCAGGAAGGGGGGTGTGGAGATGCAGGCATTGTGAAATGAGGTCAGTATCGACTGCGTCAATTTGTGTACATTTTGTTGCATATGATTCTTTGAAGACTGGGGGTCCTCCCAGTTCAAGGCTCTCCTCCCAGTTCACAATCGCTTGCTTCACCAATGATTTTGGTATTTCTACCCGGATTCCTCTGGGAACTAAGTTTTGTTAGAGCTGAGGGTTATTTTCGTAGAAAGAAAATGTACTTGAGATTAACGTGTCCTAGGTATGCTGCGAAAGTAAAGCTTCTTAGCTTTGTACTCTAAAATTTCCGACTTTTTGTGTCGAGCTAAGATGATCAGTGCGCTCCAACACTGGACAGACACATTAGTCTGCTCTCTTTATTATTACGCTTTGAAAAGAAAAGATATATACTTTTGGGCATGCTTTTGTTAAAGTATTGCCCACCTATGCAAGAAATGTCCCTGCTACACTTTATACTCGTTATTATCACTCTCCAAGATCAAATTCCAGCATCTGCAGAGAGCATTTTCTATTGTGTACACGTGTGATTGGACGCTTCCCACATGCCAAGTTCTGAACTCATCTGTGTTGGTTACCTATGGGGTGATATGCAAGAGTTTCGACTTATGAATCTTTGAACAATGGATCCAGAATTGACTACAACTGTGGAAGGAATGTTTAGACGGGTAGGTTTACTGAATGGCCTATTTGTCTTGCATAGGTACCTTCTGACATGACATCAATCTATGCCAGTAAGTTACAACTTCTATCAGCCTCTTCCTCATCAGTTTAAACCTGTAAATGTCCCTACTCCCTACTTTATAATGTGCTCAAATATTTTGTATTCTCAAGTACAAGGGTGTACTTAAATATGTTGTGAAATGTGGCAACAAAAGGAAAAAATACATGGATGCAGTAGAATATGGCAAAAATAATACATCGTGCACGCCTGGCGAGTATAATTATCTGAACTAGCTCACAGGGCGTACGTCTAGAGAGAGACTTGCATAGAGAGAGACTTGCATATTGTCGAAAAAGACAGTTAGCTTCGAGTTGTCATGCTATATATATCATACGGTAGAAACGGATATTTTGAAAAAGTGGTCATATTGTGTTAAATTAACCAAGTGCCAATGAACTAATATTTCATTCCAGCAGGCAATGATGCAAACTGGTATCTGGAAGGGATGGTTGCGAGATAATATCTAGCATATCAGAAAGCCGTAAATAGCCACTAGAGAACAGAAACCCGAAACAAATTTCACCAACAGAATTAGGCCATTTGTTTCGAAATATTTGTGTCGAGTTATCACTACAGCTCTTTGTTTCGTGACAGCTTTAACCCTTTCAGGACCAAGAATTCATGGTTTAAAAATGACAAATTCAATTATTCATATAATGAAAAGTATGATCCAGATAGGACCAAATTTTATATCACCAGAATTAGTAAAGAACATTGCACGTCTTGACCAAAAACTTAAATAAATTTGAACAATAGAAACTTCACATAGAACCCACTCAAAACTGCTAAAAAAAGCATGAAGCCATATTTGGCCACTCAAAACTGCTAAAAAAAACATGAAGCCATATTTGGCCTCTTGGTCCTAAAAGGGTTAAGGTTCAGGGTTTAAGGTTTATCTGCTTCTTTCCTGTTTATTTCCTGCTGTTAAATTGAAAGAGCAACAACTTTGTTTATCAACTTACGTTTCTTACTGCTTGATCGAGAACCCCTCAAGAAGGAGCAGGTGGATCACAATGGTGTTCTTACTCGGCCGGAAAACAAAGCAACTGACATGTATGCAAATGTATACATCACTGTTACACATGGCTCTGATATGAAACAACAAAATCAATATTTTCCTCCAAATCCTCGTTGTAATTTTAATAATTTAAGATGGTTGCAATCCCATTACAATTTTTGCCACAAAAACCTAGTCAACACACCGCCATAAACTTGAGTATTATGCTGATTATGAAAGCCCTTTATATACTTTTTGAACACAATTTTCCCCATATTTCATTCTCAAAACCAACACAAAAAATAATTTCATCATTTACGATATCAGTAGCTATGTTGAGTTTATATAAGACCAATTCAAGCTATTAAGTAGTAGAGGGACTTGCGTACTAAGGAATTCGCAGATTAGCTGACATTCTTCAGCATGTACATGAACAAAGAAGTAGTACCATCCATGCATTTGTCGGAAATTAATTAAACGCTTTGTAGACGCTTGAATTCAGTGAAATGTTCACTGGAAAATTCCTACATTGCAACGTAAAGTATGCTGAATGGAACCAAACATTCAAAACCCACTCCACTACCAGCTCACCCCAAAAACATGCTTTCCAATCCCGATAGAAACATACAAAACAAGCCCAAGACTGTCATCAGGATTTAAATTACATACTAGTATGTCAACACCCGTACACTCAAACATTCAAAGTAGTTCTGTGACAGTACTAGAACTAAAGAGATTTGGACATCAGTGTGCACAATGTGGGTGACGGAATGGGAAAAAGGAACACAAAGGATGTTGCAAGTAAGTCAGTCCAAATAATGGTTTACTTATGTTGAAACTAAGGTGGAGCCACCCATAACCGATCAAATAAGCTCACTGGAGTATTTTACGGAGTAGTATAACATCAAGCAAAATTTTGCCAAACAGAAAGAAAGAAATCATGGTGACTACAAATTTTTGGATAACTTTATTCCCCATATTGCAATTACTACAAATTTTTGAAGTCAAAAGTTGGTTGGAACCCATAACTAATGTATAGAGTGATCCACAACCACTCAATGTGGGAGCAGTTTCTAATCATCTTGCTACTCAGAATTGTTGACACAGAACATCACAATTCCATAACCACAGTTCACTAAAAACCACAAATAGCGAACTAAAAACCAACAACTCATGTTCTAAAAGTTGCCACTCACATTCAGTCAAACCACGTTCATCCAAAGTGGTTTCTGCTAATGTGCATGTCGTGCCACCAAAAGGCCTTTCTCATACTTAATTACGGCTTTCTCATACTTAATTACCGAGCAGGCTACCACCAAGTGCAGTCATGTAGGGAACTCCAAGCCGTCATCATTGCCACCTTATTACGACCATCCCTAAAAATAATGACGACAATGCGTCTCAGCCTGTGGAGATTTTTGGGTATCCTACATACTACCGATGGGATCCCAGTTGGTAATGGGTGGCTTGACCTTAAATGATATGGGAAAAGAAGGATTTGTAAATTCTCATCACACAATAATTTTCAGTAGATTTTGGTGCACAATTGAGCATAGCAAATGATCTTATATTTGAAATCGGTTTTCAACTAAGAATTGTTAGAAGGCCAAGTCATCTTACATTTCCAAAAGATTTTTTTAATTTGAAGTTTTTATGTATGAGTTATGAATAAAATTTAGTAAGGTTGTGAAGAATGTGCATGAGTTGAATGATAAGAATTTGTGATTATGCTCCATTGTGCATAGTAGGCTAACTTATTTTGAGCATTGTTTGACTAAGAAAACTTGCAGAATCAAGTAATCTTTCACCTCCAAAAAGAATTGTGTGATTTGAAGTTTTTATGCTTGAGTTATGCACATCTTTGTAAAGGAGTTTAACTCATGATTAAGAAAAATAACAAGAAGTGAGAGGAGTTGTACTGTACATTATACTACTATAAATATTGTCGCCTATCACCTAGAACCATGGTACTTATTTCAAAAATATTCAAGTATCCATGTCACGATCTCTTCATGAAAATTTCCAAACTTCAAAAACATCAAATCAAAAAATTCTTCAGTTTTTTTTTCCTATTCCAAATCTTATTTGATTAAAAAAGAATTTAGATTTTTTTTTATTTTAGAAAAATTCAACTTAAAAAAATAAAAATAAAAAAATAAAAAATAGCATTTTTTCATTAAAGTACTGACATCAACAGTACTACCCTAATATATTAAACACTAGGTATATACCCTAATATTGAACAAAAGTACGTACTTTAACATTTGATAAGTAGTGATTTTGAGATCATCAACCAAAACAACTTTGACCCTTTAACCTTTTGCATACAATATTCAAATGTCAATTTTTTTGGTATTTTAGAATCCTCTTTCATTTAGCAACAAGACCATATAATTGATAAACTGATCACGAAACTAGCAATTGGCCCCACAAGGCTCTAATCCAACTAAGCTACACAAGCCAATGAAAAGCCATCTTTTCAAAGTGTGATAAGGTAAGCCACCCTATATGTTCTACAAAATCGGAAGTGCCACTATGAACTAGTAGTGTACATATCAAAATTTTAAATGTACAACATTGGTAAATAATAACCACATAGGTAACATAGATAGTCACATAGCACACCATTTGCAACTCCATTAGGAATGTTAGAGTGTGAACATTCACTCCAGCTATTGCATGAGTATTTGCAACAAGCTTTAAAGTGAGGACATAGCCCCTAAAGGATGGTCGCAAAACCTTGCAATTAGTTGAATTGCCATAGATGGTCATAAAGAGCGGCAAAAATAATTATAAGAAGAAAAGCACAAATCTTAGGAATTTATTTTTTCAAAAGAATTCTATTTTGTATGGTGAATTTGGAAGAATATTCACATAATTTGAGACATAGTATAATAGAGCAATGGGAGTCAACACCCTTTTCAAATGGGACCGCAATCTAATTACAATTAAAAACTAAGTTTACGTGGCAATGATACGGTAGTTCCAAAATTCATGGAATACAAATGGCACTCTTTCATTACCTAAAAATTTGAATCAAAGTGAAGATTCTCTTTTGATCCAATTTTCCATTGCATTGGTCTATTATGCTAGTATGCATTTGTTGAAAAAGAATTTTCCAAAAAAATAAATTATCTGGCCAAGATGAGATGCCAATCTTGACGACCGGGTATGGTGGTTTGTGAAAGGACAAGCTTTGGTGAGAGTCTTACTATTGTGAGCATGGATCAACCCTTAAAGGACATTCTAAGCCCCACGGGCTCAATTATGAGAGTAGTGGAGAAAGAGTGGATTTTCTCGACCAAAATTGAAATGGAATGATGCTTTGAAAAGGTAATGAAAAAGTGAGGTTAGATTTTGAAAATACGCCTATTTTAGTATCATGTGCATTTCAAGGAAATTGAATGAGCATCCGTAGAGGGGGGGGGGGGGGGGGGGTTCGGGCTACTTGAGTGCAGCAAAGTCTGGGTCAAGCAATAGACTCAAGGCAGGATGAGAGCTTACACTGTACTTAAAAAAAAATTAAAAAAAAAAAAAAAAAAGCCCGAATGGGCTTAAATGATCCAGTGCATTTAATGTAGGAGCACCCAAAACCAACAATGTATCCAATTCCAATAATTTTTAAACCATGCAATCATTTTAGAACAGAAATCTAAGCATGTCATAGAGCCTTTATCGTTTGTTGACCAAAATGATAAGTTATCTATGGTTTATTTAGATTTGCGTTCTAGAATGACTAATATGTTTAGAAATTATTGGAATTGGGTACATTGTTGGTTTTGGGTGCCCCTACCTTATTGCAAACCAAGGAAATTGCTTGAAGCTCCAAGAAGCCCTGATATGTTTGGGTGCGCAAAATTTCATATTCTTTTTGGGCAGCCCGGATTACACCCCTTTGACGTTTAAGGATTAACCCTTAAAGGTCCAGATTGCCTATTTTGACCAGTATTATACAGCCATATTTCATTGTATTTGGAATGGTTCTACACCTCCTATGAGTTTCACATAAAAAATGAAGTTAAAATTCATGTCTACATGGTCTTAAAAGCTATTGGGATCTTAATTTGGAACTTTCTACTTACAACAAATGTCAAATATACGGCAGCGTATCTACTATCCCCAAGGACCTTTAAGGGTTAACCCTTAAAAGGCTGATGGGGATGGTAGATACGTTGCCGTATATTTAACATTTGTTGTAAATGGAAAGTTTCAAATTGGAATCCCAATAGCTCATTAAAATCATGTCGACCACTGTCCAGGAAGAACCGGCGGTTAGTTACAAGTGAACCGATTGATTTTTCAAAATAGTCGGTTGAATCTCAAGAATAGAAGCACAATACCGGACTAAATGACTAAAAATTACTTATATTTAGTATTCATAGACAAAATATACAAGATGTATTCTTTAAAATCCGGTTGCTTTTGAAAAATAAAGGAAATTGACTGGTTGCCTCAAAAAGTATCCCGAACAGTGATGTGGACGTGAATTTTAACTTCACTTTTGATCTAAAACCCATAGAAAATGTGGAACATGCCAAATACAATGGAATATTGGTGTATAATACTGGTCGGAAAGGGCTCTGTGGACCTTTTAGGTTAACCCCTAAAGGTCCCAGAGTCCAGAAACTGGATTAAAAGCCTTGCAACTTTCTCATACAAATCTGGATGACTTTCATCTAAGTCAACTTTGTAAGACTATTAAATTTTCTACCAATTACAACAGTTCTCTTGTGATGAGGAGTTGTTGATAATATTGGAGAGGCCTCCAACTGCAAGTATGTCGAATTTGTTGAGTAGATTTTATGCTTGCAATGGTCCTCTCATGTATACCTCATGTATATCTGAGCTAATATCTACTTTTGAGACTAAAATCTACTTCTCTTCAAAGGGTTGGTACGTTTAGGGGTTAACTTCCAAGATGGCAGCATGAAGGAATTGCATAGCAGACAGCCTATTAGAGAGTGTTAGAGTTGCAAGTAGTATTGTTCCAATGTCTCTTTGTCCCGTGGGCATCGAGTCATTGACATTACGAACGGACACTTTATTCACGCCGGCCCATTTCTTTGAGTTGGTGTTTCTATCTATCTATCTGTTAGAGTTGCAAGTATTTCCCCCAGCTTCTGCTCACGCTGTTGCAAAGAGCTGTCGACCAAGGAAGTGGCCCTAAGTCGCAACTGTTTTGATGAAAGTTTTGATGAAAGCCTGGCAATTCTGAACGTGGATTGCAGGCAAATCACGTAACATCAATGACTGCGCTGAGCATCCTTTGTTCAAAGAGTAATGGCGATGGTGAAGGCAAACCCTAATCCTACTGGAAGTCTCAATTTTCTCAACACCGGCATCGGAAACAATGAATAATCATGCAAACTCTTGATGAGAATCGTGAAACTTCTCTGTGTGGATTCCATGACATAGCTCACGCTGACTGCTTACAGCGTCGCCCGCGATTCCTTCACACTAAAATTGCAATACTGTAGAGAGGGATCCAAGCCCGGGATTGCATCATAATCAAAAGAAGAGAGAATTGAGCTGAAAATTAAAGAGGTTAGTATAGGTTGAGAGAAAGTTGTTTTGGCTATGGAGTTGAGCCGCAGGTCCACGAATGGCTGCGCTGAGCATCCTTTGTTCAAAGAGTAATGGCGATGGTGAAGGAAACCCTAATCCTACCGGAAGTCTCAATTTTCAGCAAGAGATCGACACCGGCATTGGAAACAATGAATAATTATGCAAACTCTTGATGAGAATCGTGAAACTGCTTACGATGACTGCTTACAGCGTCGCCCGCGATTTCTTCACACTAAACATGCAAAACTATAGCAACCAGAGAGAGTGATCCAAGCCCGGGATTGCATCATAATCAAAAGAAGAGAGAATTGAGCTGAAAAATTAAAGAGGTTAGAATAGGAAGTTTTGGCTATGGAGTTGAGCCGCAGGTCCACGATAGGCTCGTCGGTTTCTTCTTTGCAAGGAGGGGAGTCGCCGCCGCCGCCGAGGACCGCACATGTGCGACAGATGAGCTCCACGTTCAGCTACAATGCGGGACGGCCTCCGTCAGTTCACGGCTCTCTCCGGCCGTCCACATCCCGCAGCATCCGCAGCCTTCGCCCTGGAACTCCCGGTACCTATACCGACTACAAGAATGTATGTTTCAGTGCAAAGAAAATTAGAGAGCGTGCTATTCATCGATGACAATGGACTGTTGATCGGAAAATCCAACGATCAGTGTCTGTCGAGTTTTCTTTCCATATGATAGCCACTTTAGGGTTTAGGAGGTCATATGTTCTTTTGAAACCTAATTTTCTAAGTAGAAAAAGACGAGTCTATTGTTGGAAAGCATGTCATTCGTGAATTCTTGCTTCACAGGTGGATTGAATTCAGAAGTGAAGGTGGAGAGCAGACCGCTCACACAACAAGGCCTCATGACATCAAGGTCGAATTGCCAAGGTGCTTAGTTTGGTCTCTGCTCATTATCATTTAGGGTTTAAAAAATTTCTATGGAATACAACAATATATTGTATCATGCAGTATTTGAAAATTTGTAGCATGCTTTTGGCTTCTAATTGCTAAAATCTAATCTTAGCCTTTGGGATGAATTTTCTTACATGAATTCAAGTCTATCTTTCTGTCGTTGTTGTGCATATGAATTCCATAAGCATGGAGTGAATGGCTTGATATCAATAAGAAGAATATGTTTAGTTGTCTAATAAAAGACAATTTATCAATATGATGAAGCAACTTCGTTGTCTATTCATAGTCACGTATGATTCACATATGAAAATTCAATAGAGTTAACCGAAAAGTCAACTCAGAGAGGAAAGTTTTAGCAAACTCCTCTTGAACTCCTCTTGAACTCATACTGAAATATAAATAGATCGAAAACTAGTTCATGATGAGTTGGGAGACAATCCAAAGCAAGCCACTGTTTTTATTCTCCACACCTCGCAATGACTCCCACACCTTCTACCAAACCTCCAAGCCCATGACCCACAAGGGGACAATCTATGACACGACACTATTCAACCCAAGTATAGCTCAAAAGAGAGGTTAGAAGTAGAGCAAAAAGGGAAGTAAGATGGTAACTTCTTTTCGGTTAACTTGTAATATGATGATTCTTTCAATTCCCGGCGTGGACAGGGCCGGGTCGACAGGTGCAGGACAAGTCATTCTACTTATCCAAACTTCGGACGCGAAAGCAGGAGCTTCAGGCGGAAATTGATGTCATGAACGAGGAGATCGAGAAGCTGCTGAAACGAGAGCCTGCCAATGCTCTTTTGGAGCAAAAGTAAGTTAGTTCTCAGAAGTCTTCTAGACACTGGTCACCTGACAATGGAATAGTAAGCTGATTCAAGGATTTTGTCAAATTGTGTTGCAGAGAAAAGGCTCTGAATGAGGAGGTCATGGCGTTGAAAGCTCAACTCGGGGACTACAACGTGGTCATGGAGAAGGTCAGCTGCTTCACTACTTTCTTATGCATGGGTGTGTATGGGCCTGCAGCCTCGCTTGCAGCATAAGAGCATTCACACCCATACACAATAGAGCTGACTCGCTGAAATTATTCAGATGTTCAGATGTTGATTCTGTGCACAAGAAAAAAAAAAAAAAATGTGCTGCAGTACTAGCTAAAGAATGTTATGTAGGTGGAGATGGCATTAGATGAAGCTACAATAGAGGTGTGCTTGAATGATAAGTCTTCTGCTAATGGTCAGGTGGCAGCAGGGGTTGAATTGGATGAGCTCAAGGAGCAACTAAGGGCGGCCAAGGAGAGAAACGAGGCGGCCAAGGAAAAAGTTGATCGTTTGTTTAGCGAACGTACCCGGTGAGTGACCAACACAAGAATTAATTAAGAAAGCAAGGGTCTTATTAGTCTCAGCATGGACGCAACCTATGTGCCTGGCGCGGTTTCATTCCTTTTTCATTTATAGTAAGTGAAAAACGACACATTTCCTTAGTTTGGTGTCTCATCCACACCGTCTGCACACTTGAAATTTGGCAGGAAAGAACAAAGCTACAAAGCAGCGGAGGAGAAAATACAATTTCTGGAAGCTGAAATAGAGAGAAGAGTTAATGAAGAAGTAAGAAATTATGTCCCTATCATTGTGATTGTATGACCCCTACAAGTAGGGAAGATGTTAATGGACTGAGTCGTGTGAAAGTACAGCCTTGTTATAAGAAATAAGCATGGGAGTGATCATTTTCATAACAAGGTTGCTCTGGACATAACCTCAACAATTGAATCTTGTTCAATGATGCGACCTTGAAAAAAGAAAACCATATTACTGCAAAGGACTGAATTATGAGCATCGAATCATGCTCTTCATATCCAATGCGTGGTTGCCACCTCTACATAAATGGGTGCTATTGGGATCTACGCCCGGGGAGGTCACTGTCAAAAATCTAGAAACCATAAGAGAACAAATATAGGGTGTCTTTTATTCATTTGAGATAAATTTATAAATTTTTAGAAGTAATATAGGGTGTTTTAAATCCAAATTGGGATTTTTTTATGAATATTCCTAGAAATATACCACAAATATATCCTAAATATAATATAAAAAGTATAATATTTCAATTATTTCATAGCCCCCATTAAATACCCTTTGTTTGCTCATGTATATCAAAATTTTCACTAAGTGGCTTCCCTAAGGATCTACAGTTCTACCGAGTTTATCAGACATAAAAGCTAAGTTGTTCCTTTGAATCTTGAACATCCAAATCCTCAGGGGGTGCAGTGTACTAAACATGTACGAGTATATGTGAGTGCACAGAAGGGGTATTAATTTGAACACTGTCGTATTACGTATACATACAATGAACACATTTAGAACTGAAAATATTCACGTATACTTACACTAAACATATATTTAAAACGGAACACATCTGTATACAAATGTATTTAGACATATAACCTCTCGTATACAAGGGGGTTTTTAGAAGGGGTCATGAACGCATGCATTAGGAAAGAAATGAGGTCTCAACAAGGCCTCATGCCTTTGAGAAATTGAAGAAGAAATTAGGATAACGGTCAATGGGAAATTTTATCATCATGGGTCGAATTTGTGTTGACTTGTGCCATAATCTCCTTTCCATGCGCTTTCCAACGCCCTTTAAAACTCCAAAATCCGAGTTAATATACAAAAGTTACACATGTTTAAAGTTTGTGCATTGGAGCAGCCAGCACGCAGTGGTCCCCAATGCACAAACTTTAAACATGTGTAACTTTTGCATATTAACTTGGATTTTGGAGTTTTAAAGTGCGTTGGAAAGCGCATGGAAAGGAGAATGTGGACCACCAAAGATGACGTGGATGATGGTTGTCCACGTAGGACTCCATAATTTTCCATGCCCACATCATCAATTTGGGTTCGGGCAAGGAATGAAAGTCGAGGCCTTCTTGAGACCCCAATTCTTCCCTAATGTGATTCTCAAACATAATGTAGAGTGCACCCCCCGAGTCCGAATGACTCACATTGAACGAAAAGGTTATGAGTTATATCATGGTTTTTTTACGAGCCAAAGAGTGAGTGACATGGTTGCCTTGAAACTCGGACATGGCATGATAATATCGTTACGCTCAAACAACTCTTTCCTATTGCCAAAGAAAATTATCATGACCTGTCCCGAAAGCCATTGTGGATAAAGAGTTCATTGGGGTTAGTTCATGTATCCATGTCTCAAGGACATGATAGTATTGTCAAAGACTGTTTTAGGACCTCTTTACACTAAAGGTAAGAAGCCGTGAGAAGAGAAATTTCAACCAATGAGAAATTGATCTTCTTGGTTTCTAGGCCTCCCATTGGTTGAAATTTCTCTCCTCACGGCTTCTTGCCTCTAGTGTAAAGAGGTCCTTATGATTGATGCTTATTTTTAAATCCTTTGCTCCGTGACAGGCTCCTGAAATCAAGGCTCAGTATGCAGAGCTCCGGAAGGATGCATGTACGCTTGCTGCAGAAGTGGAAAGATTGGAGGCAGAGCTTCAAGATGTCACCATGGCTGCTCAATCCTTAGAGCAGGTTGGTCCATTTGAACACCTGAAAATTAACCCCTAATTAAAGGACCAAGAAACTTAAATCGGACCTCAATACATGTTTTTCTTGGTAGTTTTGAGTAGTTTTCTCATGTGTACTTCCTTTTGTTCAAATTTCTTTGTTGGCTCTAAACATAGGGAAGAGGCATTGCAGGACACTCTTTTTTTTGGGCTAAATACCACTGTAGCAAATATATTCCGTCCATGAAATGCATTCTTGTCCTTCACTTGTTCTATTTTGGTCAGAGCTCCTCGTAGCGTAGCTGCTTGTTTTTTGACCCACATATGTAATGTTCTTCACTGATTCTAGTGATATAAAATTTGGTCCCATGTAAATTACATTTTTCACAATACAATTCATTGAATTTGTCATTTTAAAACCATGAATCCTTGGTCCTTGAAGGGTTAAGCACATGATCTGTAAATGAAAGAATAGTTCCCACCATGCATAGTTCTCCAGCCAAATCTTTGCTTTTTTTTGTAGGAGCTTGTATCTGCGTCACCTGCGAAGAAAAGAGCAGTTGTGTTGACAGAGCACCTGCTGATTGCCGAAGCCGAATTAAGCAGACTCAAGGCTGAAGAACCGCCCAGTGTACAGCTTTCTCCAGAGGAAGCCAGAGGAGCTATGCTGCTTAAGGTTCACCATCTATATCTTCACACTGCTAGCAAAACACTCACTCAGAAGAGTGTAAGAGTTCACTGTACACGCTTGTCCTACGTGACGAATCGCACTCATCAAGTCTTGAGCGCCTGGGCAGTGAGTGCAAAGTGGCGCCATTTGACTCACCTAGGGAGTGAAAAGCGATGCCTTCTCCTTGTAGTGTCACTCGTAGAAATCTTATCCTATTTCAGGCTGTCCACGTCACGTCTATCACGACATTAGGATGTAAGTTCATCCAAACTCAACGTCCGTCATGATGGAATATATTGATCAAGATACGGTTGAATGGCAAATTAGTTACCATACATTGTCTAACCTAGAGAGAGGCGAGTAGTCCTAATCACTAATCTTTTGTCATGTGGACATCATATAAAGAGTGGGACAAACAGACACTTTATTCACGCAAGCCTCTTGAAAGAGGACCAAAGTTCTTCTTCTTCTTACCATACATCATCCTTGTGGATGGAAATTATTTAGAAAGTACGACGAAAATTGGACTAACGTGTTGAAAAGGGAATGAATTTCTTTTTCTTTTTCATCCATGATTGTCACACAATAGTGAAAAATAAATCATAAAAAGTTAATGGAAAATTTTGATATTTTTATTGGCGTCAAGATTTTAACAGAATCCTGATGCGTCAATGTTTGTCATGGCATCCTTATGTAGAAACCCGTCCCATTAGGATAGAAAGACAACCAACTTGGTTAGAATTGGTCAGTAATTATCAATTTCACCAAATTGATCATTAGTACTCCATTAGTTTGAATTTTGCTAATATCATCCCTTTGGTGTTGATTCCCTCATAGCCCGTGCTTCAATATAAAATTAGAAGAAAACTTGGTCGAATTGGACCTTGGGTTCCAAGAAGCTTCCAAGAAGTTGATTATACACTTATCAAAGTTTAGAGTCTATGTCATAACTAATTGTTTTTGGTCACATATCTATCATCATGCAAAACTAAAGTTCTCTAGGAGTTGTGTAATAACGGTGGGATCAAATGACTGGAATTTCTTCTATTGCCTTTATATTGTGCTTGCAGATACGGCAAGACAATGCAGAAATAGCCAAGGCCGAGGAGAAGATTAAGCAGGTGGAGGACGAGGTGAGAGAATATGAAGAAAAGATTGCCGAGGCTGACAAATCATTGGCTGAGCTCAAAGGTCTCACAATGTTTATGGACTCGAGCATTATTGGACATAATGCCAAGTCATTGTTGGGTGATGGCCTGATATGGGTACCCCTCCAAAAATAGTGTGATTTACGAGAAATATATTTTTATAAGAAAAAAGCATTGGAAAATTACAAAAACTAGAGGATGTTATAAACACCATGGCTGCAACTACACACATGGTGATAAAAAATAGAATTTCCAGCACACATAAAATCAGTTAAAACATAATTCACATTATGTGAAACGCGTAAAAGTGGTACCCATATCAGGCCATTCCCCTGTTCTAAGGCCTTAAAATGAGAAGATTTAGGGGTTAAGAAGATTTAAGAATATTTAAGAAGATTTAGGGGTTATAATCCTCTGATTAGTGACACGGTTGCCTTGATGTTTTTTCATATGACTGGAGGATAGGTGGAAGGGCAGAGAAGTTTCTGGAACTGCAGCAAAAGGAGAAGAAGATGCAGGCTTTCATAGATAATTTTGAGGCAATGCGACATGAACATGAAGCAACAACTCGGCTTGTACAACAACGCATTGTGCAATTGCTCAAGGAAACAAACCAAGTAATTTGAGTTTCACATTCTTTTTGAGGCTCCTCCAAGGGATTATGAATACCTGTTTTCGTCACTCTTTTTGACATTGTTTGCAAACACTTTAGTGTTGAAAAACTGTTTTATTGACACTCGTGTCAAAAACAATGTCAAAAGGAGTGTTGAAAATAACACCTTATTTGGTATTTTAATTTATGCTACATAGAAATGCTACGTTGATGCACTAGTAGAAGACTTGTCGTTTTTCATTCCTCATTTTGAGGTAATAGTGAACAGTGGCTGAATATTATGTTTATATTTTCTATCTTCTTGTGACCAAAATCACTCATCAGCACTGACATAGCCCATGTGCCTGGCGCGATTTCCTTCCTTTTTCATTTTTAGTGAGTGAAAAACAACACATTTTCTACTAGTGATGCATTGGTGGGTTTGACAGGACGAGGCAAGTACGAAAGAAGGCGCTGTCGACTCCCAAAAATCAAATGATATCGATGACCTTTTGATAGGTGGCTACTTCCAATCCCATACAAACTTGTCATTAATTAATTATGCAGTAGATAATGCTTGAGAGCTTGAACGTTCAAGAGCATTAGAGTTAACCGAAAAGTCAGCTCAAAGAGGAAAGTTTTAGCAAATTCCTCTTGAACTCCTCTTGAACTCATATTGAAATATGAATAGACCGAAAACTAGTTCAAGATGAGTTGGGAGACAATCTAAAGCAAGCCACTGTCATTATTCTCTACACCTCGCAATGACTTCCACACCTCCTACCAAAGCTCCAAGCCCATGGCCCACAAGGGGACAAGTTATGACACGACACTATTCAACCCAAACATAGCTCAAGGGAGCTCAAAGAACGCTTGAAAGAAGGTTGAAAAGGGAGGTTCCATGGCCTTCTTTTTGGTTAACTCTATTATTGGCAGGTTTTTGTTTTTTTTTTTGCATTGTAGATGGTCCCTCCAGATTTAGACCACTGTGACTGTGTGGGATGATTAGTGATGGAAGAGCGGCAGCAAGAGTTGAACCAGTTACAGGAAGCAGAAGAAAAGACTCTGAAAGAGTTGGCGTACAATGACAGCAGGATTGCAACTCTGAAAGCAGAGATTGCAAAACTTGGCCCTCTCGATGACCTGCAGGCTGATTGGGATTCCAAGTGCTCGGTAAGGAATTTTTTTAAAGTAGTTTTGAGTGGGTCATAAGGTGGTTACCCCATTCCCAACTGAATAAGAAATACGGATAGGAGGCACTGAAGTTATTTAGTGTTATTATTTTTTAGAAATAGGCAAGAAGAATTAGATTCCAACGCAAGTTGAAACATAATTTTTGGGTGAAGAATGAATTAGTTACAAATTTTCAAAGTTGAAGTATGACGCATCCCATTCACGTCATATAGGTACACCTCTTTCTGTCTAAAGAAGCTTTGTATTGCACACACTAAAGATGCTTGAACCAACAACAACGAACCCATAACCACACTTACACATACTAGAACCAACAAGAGAGAACCCATTACCAACTGTAACTCATGCTACAACCAACACCGTTGGAGCAGTGATTGTGGATAATGCCCCTACCTGTTGGTAAAAGGAGCCAGTTGGGAATGGGGTAACCACCTTATGATAAAGTTTCTTTTGTCCAAAATTATTCTTGTTTTTATGAAGACATATAATATTGTTCCTCACTAGTTCTGGTGATATAAAACTTGGTCCAATCTGAATCATAGTTTTCATAATATGAATGATTGAATTTTTCATTTTGAAACCATGAATTTTGAGTCCTTTTAACCCTTAAAAGCCCGAGGGGTATTGGACAAAACATAGATGTGTTATAATATGTGCCTTCCATATGTTTGATGAAGGTTGGTTCAATAGACAAAATGTAGAGTATCATCTTTACAAATTATCCATACGGTCAAACTTCCAAAATAATCTTTAGATCATTTTTTAATGAATTTAAAAGCATTAACCTTCGAAAATTTGTATAAATTATAATTTTCAATTTTAGAGTTCAAAATTTAGTACAATTGGTTAAAGTTGGGCTATCTATCGTAAACTTCAAAAAAGCAAGAGAAATGATGGAGGAATCATCATTATTTTCCCCAAATAGCAAATTTTGTAACACTAAGACAATGTTGAGGTGATCTACTTTGAAAAATTCTCCCGGGTGGAGTTTAACTCGGATTGCCATAATTCAAATTGGGTTGAAAAGTAGACTTGATGTAGTATTTTAAAATATTTTTTATTTTTTCAAAAAATTATTTTTTTGTTCCGGGCAGCCCGTTTTTTCCGGGCAGCGACCAGAAAATGGTCGCTCGGGAGCTTAGGGGTTAAGGGTTAATCCTACCTTGGCCTTGAATCTGTCGCAATGGAATTCCATTGTGTAGTCATTGTGGCCCACCCTGCATAGAAAGTCCAGTTGAAATAATTTAGGTTGAGGTCTGAAACCATCAATCATAAGGTTCTTTAGTAGCCCTTCTGAGCTGTACCTGGAATAAGAGTCGTTTCACAAGACATGTCACATCATTATTTACCTAAAGAATGGTGATATAGTGTTGGAAGACCACAGTAGCTCCGCCTCAAGAATCACATGTTTTGAATTTTTTATCTTTCATGCAGTGGGAGTAAAAGGGTGAACCCTAGCAAGGAATAAAGAACCTTATGATACTCTAGCTCGTGGTGTATTTTACAAGTTCGAGTTGTTCGAGGAGTTGTTACTCCCATGTCCGGAATTAATTGTCCTGGTTATTTTATTTTAAATCAATTTAAATCTCTATCTTTGGCCAAAAATACCCGTCTTAGTGCCCAAAAAATGGTCTACCGTAGCTTCCTAGCAGCTTGGTCAGAAAATAATTAATTAAAAGGGTGTCCAAATTTCTCGAAAATTATTGACGTAGTTTGTCCAACAAACTAAAAAAATATTAAAAGGCAAGTGGCTTTTATATATATATATAGTTGCCTGATTTTTATATATCATTTTTTGTGTTGCCTAATTTTTTTGGACTTAATTAATTATTAGGCAGAAAGCTACCCAAGTTGCTAGGAACTGCTAAGGTATCTTAAATTATAGTAGTATGTAGTTTTTGTTTCACTCTCATTGTCTACCCTATTTAAAGTAGACTACGTTGACTATTAAAGCATAAGACATTTTGGGGAAAAAATGCCAAAATCTAGGACAATTATGTCCAGACAAAGGGAATAATACTATGTGGAAAATGGTTTTGTCACTAGCAAATTGATTTGATTAATGTTTTGTCACTTTTATGTCCATGTTGATATCCAAGCTAGAAAGAGGCTCAAATATCTCTAAAAGAGCAAGAAGCCCAAGTTGGACTTCATGTTGTCTTAGCAGTTTGAGTAGGTCCTATGTGAACTTCCTTTTGTTCAAATTTATTTAACTCTCATCCAACACATGCATTTCTTTTTCTTGCAGTTTTTGATCCTATACATGGGTTCAAGCTTGTGCACAAAAATAATTTAGATTTCTTTCCCACAGGTGTTGAAGCAACTCCTAAAAATGAAATGTTGCTCTCAATTAAGTTGTATGTGTAGGAGTAAACCACCCTATTTGTACCACTTGTAATCACTATGTATCAGTTTCTTATATTTAAAATTTTGATATGTACACTACTGATACATAGTAGCACAAATAAGGTGACTTTTGAAATGTGGCACAAATGGGGTGACTTCCAAATTGTAGTATAAATAGGGTGATTTACCTTAGTTATCTGTTTGTGATTGTTATATGCAACCTATGTTAGTGATGAAACAAAATCAACCCCTAAAGGATCAAAGATTCATGGTTTTAAAATGACAAATTCAATTAATCATTTTGTGAAATATATAATTCAAATGAGAGTAAATTTTGTACCACTGGAATCAATGAAGAATAATGCATATGATGGGTCAAGAAACAAACAAATTTGAACAAAAGAAGTCCACATAGAACCTACTCAAAATTACTTTAAGAAAAAACGTATAAGACCCAATTTGGACTTCTTAGTCTTTTAGTGGTTGAAGGACTCAGATGAATGATATTAGAACTCTGTGTTGGTGCTGCTGATTTGACAAGCACAGAAACTGGAAGCAGAGAAGTCGATACTTGACGAAAACAGAAAGCTTGTGCAAGCTAAGCTCAATGAGCAAGTGGCCAAAGCCGAGTCTATACAAGGGATTCTTAATGGAAACGAAGTGCATGCAAAACTTGAGGAACTGAAACAGAAGCTCTCCAACCTCCAGCAATCTGCAGTCAAACTCCAAGAAGGCAAGACTCATAACTAACTTAAGGCCTTATTACTGAATTTATTAGAGTTAACTGAAGAGAAGTGTATCTAACCTCCCTTTCTGCTCTACTTTTAACCTCTCTATTGGCTTGTTTTAGATTGTTTCCCAATACGTCATAGATTAGTTTTTGGTCTATTTATTATTCAATATGAGTTCAAGAGTGATTCAACACAAGTTTGGCAAAACTTTCCTCTTTGGGTTGACTTTTCGGTTAACTCTATTGTCTCAGCCACAAAAGTGGGAGACTAAGGGAGAGACTACATGACTAGCCGTTTGTTTTTTAAATTTAAAAAAAAAAAGAGGACAATGTAAAGCCCCTTCCTTAGACGGCACTCTCATCCAACAATTTTTCTCTAGAATAATGACCCCTTCCTTGTCCTTATTTCATTTGGAGAGACGTAGCTGCATAAGTGCAAATGGGTCAAAGAGTGCGATATGTCGTCCAAAAAGGAAACCCTGCATTCCTTTCCAACGGCGAGATTGGTGCTTATCAAACCAATGGAATGCACTTGGACTATGGATGTCAACAGGAGTTTTAATATCACAGGCCCAAAATGAATCAACCAATCAACAACTAGGATCATCTGGGTAGTTCATTTCGGTCTAGATTTCCAACTCCTTTCAATGTGATGGATCTCACAGAAAGTCAAGGGTGTCAGATCTCGCAATTCGTACTCCATGATTAGCAGGTTTGTCATCAAATTAGGCAGAACTTTTCTCAAAGTACAAACCAAATTCCTTTTTCCTCAAAGTAGTAGCCTCCTCATAGAACTTGGGAAGCAATTCTGAGATCGCCATTCCATTTTAGGCCAACTCTGACACCCCTACTATTTTTTATTGATTCACTCGACACAGGAAAACGGATAGGTTTAGTAACAGTTTCTGGACGACTAACAGATTCTAACTCACCCTGGTACATATAGGGGTTAAATTCCCTTGAATTCTGCTTTTATGCAATTGATGAAATTATACCACTGCATAACTTTTGCACTCTCTGAAAAGTAATCTCATACGTTTCATACGTTCTTATGTATCTGAATGGATTTCCCTGTTCAAAGCAGAAGTGGACCTCAAGGAACGGGAGACCAATTACAAACCAGTTCTTGAGAATATCAGATTTATGGTTGGACAGCTAAACACAGAAATCAAAGCACAAAACGCAGGCTGAAAACAATCCCAAATCAGAAACTTCGGAGGCCAACGCAACCAAGTGAAAATAGCCGCATAGAGATTCTTATTCCAGGGAATTGGAGACTGATATTCCAGCCAGATATTTCTCTAGCTAATGAAAAGCTATCGTTGGATCATCTAATTCATAAGTTAAAGACTACTACTCATATCCCTAGGTCCCAATGATGCTACACCAGTCCCAGGTTGCAAGGACGATCATAGCAATTCATGCCGCAATTGTGGTACAATATTAACATGTAGGACTTCCCCAGTCCGCAAGGCACTATATCAAGAGCATTGTTGCAACGCTCAGTCTAATGATTGGAGACGAGTGTAAGAGGATTACCGGGTCCTGGACGCAACCTGGAGCAAGTTGTTACCGATGTTCCCAAGTTGCTCTGCAACACATGCCACGAAGAGTATGTGCCAGAGAAACGTTTCCTGGTATATATTACGATGATACCTAGGAGAAACTATGCAATGAGATTCACGTGTAATTTTATAATTCTTTACACTTGGACGTATTGGAGTTTTTGCTATCCATGAGACAACGAGACATGCCCTGTACGTCGTACATGCATATATGCTGAAGATAACATTAACAGTGAAACCTATGTACTCTTAAAAAGGTCTCTCCTAAGGGAATGATGTTATAAACCATGATTGGAAGTAAAACTACTTGTTGTCACAGCATAAACACAGTCTGAGCGCATAATATACAAGACGAGACGTACCATATGCAGATATACTACCTGCAGGTAGCCAAGAGCCAGAATGATAAGAAGAAAGAGAGAGTTGTAGCAACCCAGCTCATGTAAGCCATGGCGACAGCTGCCTCAAATCTGCTGCAGTGGTTGGGTCCACACTGATTGAGATCGTTATCAATCAACACGGTGATTCCAGCCGCTGCGCAGGCTCCCGCAAACGTCATTGTAGAGGTGACCTGCTTCCAAGGTCGCAAGGATGTCAGGGACACAATCACCCACATAGCACTATGATCTGTACTAGAAACCTACCGTGCAAGTACCTCCATTTGAGTACCACAGGATGCATAGATGTGAGCTCAGACAAAAGGAACAGATTATTGTTTTTACCAGTGACAGCACCCTTACAAAAAGGGCAAAACCATAAGTCTATGAACTTAGGCTTTTGAGACGGATAAAACCAAGCGTGGTTAGAGGAAAGCTTCTTACCCAGTCACCCACTACAAAGAGACTCACTATCAGTGGATTCCGAAGGCTTCGCTTCGTCAGCAATGCATAGGAGTCCAAAACCCCCAGACACACACTCCAGATACATTGAAAAACCATTGCGGCCACAAGAAAACTGCACACCAGAAAACGCAAGCTGAGCCTGACTGATGCACTTAATGACATCTCCATAAAGAAGAGCAAGAACCTAGAAGTTATAGTAACAACATTAATCGTTCTTAACTAATTCCAAACAACCAATACCTTATTTGCTGCAACATCGTACTGAGAAGAATTACAGGTCTGTATTAAACTACAAATATGTTAAAATCATCCAAATTCTCTTTCAACCACTGTCACCTACATTTTATATGGAAATCGCTGAGCCATGTTTATCTTGCCGTGCTCCTTATCATAAAATTACAATCCATTCAAGTTGTCTAAATCTTGTACTTTCCAGCATTCTCTACCAGAACGAGAAACGAAAGGATACTAAAAATCGACTGAAACAACATCCGTCAAGGGTTCGATAGACAAAGAAAAACGATAGGTTTCAATCTTAAAAGCAGGAAGATTCGCACCAGAAAGCTGTTACCGAGGAGAATCCAGCAATCGAAACCATGATACAAAGCGAAATAAGGGCGAAGCCAAATTGCGCAAAACGCAATGCCAGACCTCCCAGAGTGCCTGGTGATCCAGTTAAATCCTTCATCCGAACCGCTGGAGGTCCCGCAACTGGTACCTGTGGGGGAATAGCCACAGGATGTACTGTAGGGTGACTTGCTGCCTCCATATCTCCTTAAGAAATTCAATCGGGCCTTCTCTGTTCGGTCTAAAGATTCAGACCCTTCCACACTGGCACAAAATTATATCCCTGGTAGATAGTCTTAATTGAGTTTCCTCGCAACCATCGCTTCACATTGCATCGAAGTAAAGAAACTTCTTGATCAGTTCCCCTCCCTAACATTCTGCGTTATCTCCTCTCCTGCAGAAATTCACGCCGTCTTTTCCATTTGCACCCACTCTTTCTACGCATTAGGCCCCTGTACACTGACACTGGAGAGCAGGATCTTTTTTCTTGAGAGTGACGGTTCCGTTAAAAATATGAAGACGACTTCATTGAAGCTGAAAAATTATTCGACGTGTCCAAACACTGGCCGCTGCTCAGAACCGGATCCCTACAACCAAGGGTAAAACAAGTGAGCTCTCTCGGGTACTTCCCGAGCAAATTGTAATCAAATACAATAACAAGAATATTACACAAACCATTTAAGAGCCCTAAAATTCCTTTAAAAGCTTATTTCCAGCTTCAGGTAAACGACAGCACATAGTATTGCTTACGCATCGAGGTACTCACAACCTCATATATACACACTCCAGAACTTAGGTAACATTTCGAATTAACCATATGAACGCCTGAACTCGAATAGCTCTCCTAAAGCTAACTGATCTATTGAAACATACACAAACCACAGGCAGTTCCTAATTGCGTCGAATCTCCACGTCTATCGCTTAAGCTTGCGCTTCTAATCAATTCTTGTCCTAAAGACTGCGTAAGATCGGAAAACAGTTCAAATTAATACTGAACTAGAAATCGGAGAATACACTGAGAACATTGTTTTCGGGAACCAAATGAGAAGGAAACTACGGCATCAAACGAAGAATAGCACGTGCGCACTTAGTCGCCTTCCTCAATACTCTAGTGACGCTCATTCCTATCATAGCTGCTGTCGCGAATTGAAGCCGCACCAAAATTCCTAGAACTTGCTGATTGCAGTAGCCTAGATCCACGACCGATGCTTCAATATCCAGAAGTACGCCTCAACAACGAACTAGATCTGAAACGCCGTATACAGGAACCTCTCCAAAAGAGAAAAGAACTTAAGAACCCTACCTAGTTGGTGAGTGAGGTATGTTGAGTTACGAAGCAGCGACCTCCACCTCCACAGAAGAATTGGCGCAGGGAATGAGAGGGCGGACGAGCAGAGTAATAAAAGTTTAGGAGACGAGGAGTGAGTTCAAGGGAGCTACGCGAAGGCGGTGGCGACCGCATGACAGTAGTCCGTCCATCGACGCCATAGCCGCGCTCATTTTGCAATAATGGCAAAAGAAGCCTCAAAAACATGCCCCTACGACATTCCCTTCCAAAAGGCGAGCCTGGCAGTGCTCCAGCTTTCCCACCAATGGGCCTGTACCTGACCCTGTACCTGCCCCTGTAAAGAGTCTGAGGTATGGTACACTTCCAGGCTTGTGGCAAAAACTGCACCATATGCTCGACACAAAAGAAAAAGAAAAAGAGCTGCACTAGGGTTAGATAACCTATTACCGAATAGCTGGTGGTTTTGGGTTAGCTCATGAGCGGATCTAGGAACATCAAAGTGTGAACTTAGGAAATTGGTTTGTGATGTATGGGTAAAAGGTTACTTTCCACTTTGGAATTTTGTATAAAATTGACAAATGCGAATTAGATGTTGCAAATTTTTGCAATCCTCATCAAAACCTATTTCGAATGCAGTTATATTTTTTTTTGGGAATTTAGCACTGCCAAAAATAGGCCAGATTGCTTAAGTTGGTGGTAATAGGTTATCCAACCTTACTCAATTTCAGGGACTTATGTGGAAATCTAACCCCTAAACGTTGCGCCTATGACCATGGAATCATGTTTTATTTGTCACAATCAATTTTGCTACTAAAAATAATACAATAATTCAAATTTATATTTTTAGTATTTTTCATAAATTTTAGAAGTTGATACCTCCTTGAGAAGTTGATACCTCCCTTAGAAGTTGATACCTCCCTTAGAAGTTGATACCTCTTTCAATATTAGTCATATGGTATTGTTCTTTAGCATTTTGGAAGGGTATGACAAGGGCTATAAGATTGGTACCTTGTTTGCCTAATTTGAGCATTTTTTGAGTAACTTATGACACTTTTAGTTTAGTTGCGTTAGAACCAGTAAAACTTGAGTAGATTGCAATAGATTGTAGATTGGTGGTAACCACCACCTAAATGGCCTTTCATACCGAAACCATGGGTTTAATGTAGTTCTCGATAATTATGTCCAAGGAGATTGTAAGCTACTTGAGGGCCTCTTTATACTAAAGGCAAGAAGTCGTGAAGGGAGAAATTTCAACCAATGGGAGGCCTAGGAATCGAGAAGACCAATTTCTCATTGGCTAAAAAATTTCTCCTCGCGGTTTCTCGCCTCTAGTGTCAAGAGGCCCTTTGTTTGCATAAGTTGGTCAAAAGTGCCACAATCAAAGATTTTCTTGTAATTTTTCATTTTTTAGTATTGTAGCACCATAGTCGGGTCGTCACCCACAAACAAATGTTTAATATTCTTTGAAAAATAACGTTCATTCCTCATTTAGTTTTGGTTTTAGAGCAAAGGATGTTAAAAAATGGCACAAAATGACCCAAAATAGCTTATAAATAGCAAAATATAGCTTAAATTAATTTATTCTATTTTCGTTTTGGTCCTTGTTATCTCCAATCTTTTATGTTTTTTTCTTAAATTATTTTTTGACAACCCAGCTATGGTACTAAAGTAGTGAAATAGACATTGTAGTACTTTCATCTATGAAATTATTAAATGGATGAAAATTGATCAAATGGATGAAGGTTTGTCGATGTGAATCAATTTTGGAACTATTTTTTGGTTCAAATTTAGCTCTTTTAACAAATAATTTTGTTGTCTAGTTATATAGATTGCTACCTAAAGAAAAGTTGGCCATAGTAAAGATTTGGGATCTTTGCGCATGTAATCAAGTAGAAGCCTCGTCGGACTCATGTGGAGGAAGAAAGGACAAAACTTTTGATGCCCTTATGAATTCACCATGTGATCCAAAGCTTTGTTTTGTATTGTGTGAATGAGTTGTAATTGTCATTTGTGCCAATGACAAATTTATGCAAGTAACAAAGAGATCGTGATTAGACTGAAAATTCTTCTTTTTTTTCATCAAAGGTTGATTTGACATGGTCTACAATAATTATATCCAAAGAAGTTGAGAGCTACATTCACTTACAAAATTGATGAGTTTTTTTTTAGTTTCAAATCCATATTGTAATATAGGTGAATAGAATTCAAAATTGTACAGATAAAAGTTTTAGTTGACAACATTTTATGCGATTAAAAAATAATAACAGAAATAATGTTAATAATAATATTATTATTAGTAGTAGTAGTAGTAGTATTATTTTTTTAACAAATTTAAACCTCAAAAGCATTTATTGTTTGTAAATAAATGAATCTCAAAGTTGGGTTCTTGTAAGCGTTTTTTAAATCACTCAAATATAAAAAACTTTTTTTTCAAACCATTGCCATATTAGCATTTAAGGGCATATTTTAAAATATTTTAAAAACTTGTATTAATTGATCAATTTAAAAAAAAACATAATTATACTTGTAGAATTCAAATACAAATACAACAAAATATTTTTAAAAATATTGATTTGAATAGTGCTTGAATTTTTTTTGAAGGAACGATGGTCATATGACTTTATTGACCATCATGAATAATTTATAGATTGCAATTGTGGTTTATTTTTACCAATTTTAACCCCTAAAAGCCCGAGGGGTATAAAACAAAACATGTATGTGTTATAATATGTGCTTTCTATATGATTAATAAACTTTGGTTCAATAAAAAAAATGTAGGGTATCATCTCTACAAATTATCTGGACGTTTAGATCTCTAAAACTAACTTCATGATATTTTTTTAATGAATTTAAAAGAATTAACCTTTGGAAATTTGTGTGAATTATAATTTTCACTTTTAGAGTTTAAAATTTAGCATGATTGGTTGAAGTTGGTTTGTCAATTGTAAATTTCAAAAAAACAAAAGAAATGATGGAGGAAACATCATTACTTTCTCCAGGCACCTTTCGACTCTCGAGAATCACAACTACAAGGCAATCTTATTTCTTTTGACATATCTATCGCTCCATGTCATCACGCACTCGTGGCAATGTTTCTTCATGATTAGTATAATGTAGAGTATTTAGTTTTTATAATTTAGGCTTTGTTGAAAAAAATTACGACCCAAATTAATGATTATTGTGCTTTTGACAGATTCAATTGTAAAAACTAAATAATAGTGAAATTTAGATTACGCAACAATGCACCTTTTTTTCATTGTCAACCCTTAAGTAAGTTTTATATAATATTTATATGAAATTCATTTCAATGTGTTAAATTTCTTTATACTTGCTAATAAAAATTAATAAAAAAATCTTTAAATATAAACTATATTTAATTTTCAAAGGGTTGTAATTATATGTGCGTATTACAGTTGAGGGATTGAATTTGATTAAAATTTTAGTTATGCAATACGAGGGTGTGTAAAGGGTGAAATAGTTAGATTTTTGTTTAAAAAATTCACAATACTGAAATGAAGATTTTATTGAACTTTAAAAAAAACTAATACATTTTATTACAATGCGTATTTCTATTTTCATTTTGTATAATTTGCATGCAATGTTGAATATAAAATATTATTTATTGATTATATAATTGACATCAAACATAATTATGAGTTACAAAGTGATTTTTTATAGCTTAGTCAAATATTGTAGTCTCACTAGATTTTATGCATAAATTGAAAGTTAGTGAATTCATAAAATTATGTAATTTATAAAATTACATCATAAAATATGGATTTTAAGACATGCTCGAAATTAAATCACTTTAATCAAAAACATTAATGGAGATGTCTATATTTAATTTGTAAAAATAAATTCAAGATCTTGAGGGACCGTCTAATCAAAAGTTTTATTGTACTTTTTAATATAGTTTCAATTGAATAATTGCTACAAATTTTATATTAAAATAATTCATTTTTAATTTATGAAAAAAATAAAAGTTGAATGCTTGCATAATGAAATATTTGTATCATTCTTACAATACAAATTTATGAATTCAAACATATAGATATAATTTAGGATATAAAAATTCATTTTTTGTTGTATTTTGACTAAATTTTTTCATATTTTATAACACATTTAACAAAGTTGAGAAATTTATGGAGAAATTTTACCTTATTTTATTTATTTATTTATATGTAATATTTAAAAAAATGTCAATTGGACGTGATAGTAAACTTAAATCTTGAGATGACGACACCAAAAAAATGGTTGGATAAATTTTCACCATTATGACTACACTAGTGTGGCCTTGTGTCATTGGCCTGATGTTCCTCCATGTCTCTATGTGGTTGGTTTCAAGTTTTACATTCTTTTGATTGGTCTTGATATTGTTTTATTTTTTAACCTTCCTCTCTTAAGGGAAGCACTAAAAAACGTTTGAGTACCCAAATCGTACCATGTCTTCCAAGATATAGGTGGCACTACCACATGCTCTAAAGGTTTTCCATTTGAACCATTAAGTGTTCCTAAAAGGATGTGTTGTTTTTGTGATAGTTAAAAAACAACATTTAGGTCTTGTTTACTTCCAACCTTTACCCCATAGTTCTATTAAAAAGGCAAGGAGCGATATCAATAATCAAACGTCATATCATGCAACATCTCTATGAAAATTGGTGTTTATAGACATATAGTTTGTGTGTAACAATAGATAGCACCCACATCACAAAATGTTGACATTCTTCTGTAGTATAGTTTTTTTGGTCATTGATGGGATCTCGAGGCTACTTTGTATGTTTTAATTCATACATGCGTGCTTTGGTGAGAGAGGTGCATGTTCTATCTATGAGATCTAACAAGACATTTGCCTTTAGTTGTTGATAAATGCCATAAAAAATTATTATGTGCAAAGTAATTTTTAAATATATTGAGATTTTCTACGTGCATAATCTAGTTTTGGAATCTAGTTCCTAGTTCCTAATTATTATTCATATTTTAGTTTATAGTTTCTGTTCCTACTTGAAATTCTTAATTCCAATTCCTAGATTTGGTTCTTAATTTTACAATACTTCAATTCTACTTTAAAAAAACATTAGCTCATGTAATTAAATCATTATTACCGTTTGATAAAAAAAATTACGAACCAAAATACATAGATGAATAGATCATTTGATTTTTTCTTCAAACAGATTTGATTTGATAAAACATTATATAAAATATAAAAATGACACAAGCATGTATTTAAACTAGACTAATGTGGCCCTATGTAATTGGCCCAATATCATTGTGATTTATCCATGTAATATATGTAGATAGAAAATATGTATTTTCATCTATTTTTAATATATGGCTTGAAAAAAAACTATAAACCCACGGTGCGGTGGTAACCATCAAAGATGACATTACACAAGAGAGCTTCCCATAAACTTGTCTTAGAGAGGAAAGAAGAGAGAGCTCATTGGTTGTGAAAAAAAATGATGTTATCTTAGGATTCTACTTTTTATATGAAGACCCCACGTTTAAAAGAATTCTTAATAGAACATAAATAAATAGATGAATAAACAAAAATAACTTGTTCATTGAAAATAACAATAAAAAGCAATGCTACTATGATTTTACGAAGTTCTTTCTTAAACTATTTTTTTTGTACATTGGATTTTAGTGTTTGGTGTGAAATTATATCACTTCAATTTATAAACTTTAGATGAGAGTAATTTCACAACCTTAGATCTTTTTTCATTGACTGTTTTGGTATAAATTTGCATTTCTTCAATCATAAAACATAATTTTTTGATCTTCATAATGTGGTTTTTTTTTAAATTTCATATTACTTTAATGAATTTAGATCTTTCATCAATCCACCTCAATATTCACAAAATGAATTATCTTCAAATATTGGGGTTATGAAGAAATGAAAAAAAAAGACTCCTATGGATTAAACTATAATTTTGTAAATAAATAAATTAAATCCAAAATATATATATCATCAAAATCTATTATACAATACAGCTCGGTTTGTCTCACTTGACCGTTCTGCAGTGGAATCTGCCGAGGAGACAATCCAAGCTCAATGTGCTCAACGGCACGGGTCCCACTAGTTATACATAAAGCATTAAGCACATCAATTAAAATTTTCATTCATCATTTAAAGCGCAAAATTTTATACAAATATGTTGTAGGTTGACTATTGGAAGTAGTTCGCCAACAACAATTGCAAACTTTAATTAAATTTAAATTTTACTTATGAGAGAAGTGTGAGAGTACCACTTGCAGTTATTGAGTTTCACTTTTATGTACATTTTTATGTCCTTTGAACTTGTCATTACATGATGAATACATTTTCAATGAAACAATCAACTTTGATGTCAATGTTTGAATAATGATTTGAATATTAGTTGACCTCATACATGCGATTTCATTGGTTCTTTTCTTATACCTTGAAAACTGACCAAATAGCAAATAAATATCAAACCAACTTGCCTTTGAGGCACATTAAACAAGTAAAGGACTTTAAAGGCATTGATCACATCAACTTTAAGAATGGTGGAAACCCCTGAAGTCTCTTCTAGAAGCTTGTAGTAGCCTCGAAGACGAAGGGTGATTATTGACCTCTTTGGCAACTTGTAGGATACGTCAAACCGTTTAGGTGAGTCACATGGGTATTTAATTTCGTTAGTTTTTTTTAATTATACTTGAAACCAATTGAAAAGCAAGAAAAGATATCTTCAAGATGGTTGTTGGCATTTGTGGCAGCTTAAAGTGAATGTTGTGTAAACCAATGGGCGTGTATGATTAAAACTTGTAGGTGTTATTTATTTTTTGCTATTGAAATAAAATCATTATACTTTATTCACATAAATTTCAATTAATGAATTTCATAAATTTTCTACTCTCAAAAAGAATCATTTATTTATAATTAAATTAAATTCATGGTGACAAAATTTGATTAAATATTCATAACTTTAGAATTGTAGGTCTAAAAGCTACAAAACAACTTTGGTGCATGCTTACTCATTAAGAGCTTTTTGTCGATGCCAAAAATGAAATACAAATTTCCCATATTTCTTTTTTAATAATTCAATTCAATTTTTGATGAAAAAAGAAAATCACTTAAAAATCCATAGCTCTCACACTAAACACCTATTAGTGCCAAAAAAACTTTGGTACACTCCTCCTCAACGAGAGTTTTTTGACGATGCCGTAAACATAGGCAGCACACACACAATTGAGGAGATTTCAATGTCACACACATATTTAAACAAAAAAAGCAAACAAATTACCTTCCTTAATAGAAAGATTGAATATAAATATGAAGAATAGAAATGAAAATAAATTTAGTAATATTTGAAAACACATTTAAATTAATTTGATTGCAAGACCGGTAGTCAATCTTAGAACATAATTATTTTGCATTGTTTGACATGTAATTTTTATTAAAAAGACTACAACATTAATTTATTTAAAGTATGATTAGAATCAAATTTTTAATAAATTAATATAAATATTATTCATTTTCTTGATTATTTCTACACAAATTATAAATTATGTAATCATATGAACTTACAAGTTTTAGTTTTATGCAAAATATCTTGTGAGATTACTAAAATTGAGTTATACATATTCATATATATATATATAAAACTTTAAAATTTAAATCTTGATCATGTTTAATATCATTTATAAATTAACCAAGGTAAAATTTACATTTAACATTGTGTACAAATTATATAGAATTCAATTCAAATATGTATTGTGATGATGTGTTTAAGAAAAATCTTTAATTCTTTTCTTATTGAAATGTCAAAATCATTATTTATGTCAACTTCATACATAATTATTAGAATATGCACATTTCATTTATTGTTTGTTGAAAAGAAAGAGCCTTGATTTTAAAATTGACCAAAATTAAAAAATTCATTTAAAAATTTTTAGACCAAAGTTTTATATTATTTTAAAATATTATAGTGCAATATTTTTCTTGAATATTTGGTTCATTTGATTTTCCAAATGATTTTTTTTAACATATGAATTAACATTATCATTTCTTCTTATACTTAGAATCTTTCATCCTTACATTCTAATTTATATCATAAATTAAGATTGAAAACTACAACTTATACACTGTCTAGGACCATGTAGCATATATTAAGATAGAGAGAGGATGTACCATTATTATGTACCGATACTTACCAGTTCACAACAATTGGCTAATTGCGTACTCTATGCCTTAGTGTTAACCCAAATTTACCTTTACAACTTTTTTTTCTCTGCCATACAAAAAGAGAGACTGTGAAAACACTTTGTTTTTAGGAATTACATTAATGATCAGTAAAATATATTGTATAGTATGTACAATAAATCATAAAGTAGAGAATTCAATACTACTACTACCGTACTCGGAAGGTAGGATCAACAGCTCCTGCCAAATTATTATTTTTCCAAATTGATTCAAATATTTTCAAAAATTCTATGGGTATTTTTTAAGATTCTATTTTTTGCAATAGATTTTATAATTTAAAAAAAAATGATTTCCTAAAAATTTGGGCATCTCTTTTTATATTTGTTTTTTGCCGATTCCTTGCCTTCCGTGTAAGGTACCTAGGTGAAAAAGAAAAATTCATGATTTCACAAGTAGAAAAAACGGTTGAATAAACTATTGTATTAACTTTGAGTCACCTATGAAGTTAGTAGAATATTTCATAAAGTAGAAATACCTAAATCATCAAAATAAGAAATTCAACATATTTAGAGACACTTTTGCGAAGGAATTTTTTTTTATAGTATTAGCAATTGAGAATGATAATATATATATATACATATATATATATATACATATATACATACATATATATATATATATATATACATATATATATATATATATATATACATATATATATATATATATATATGTGAATAAACCGTGTAATTGCTATGAATTTTTAAAGCAATAGTGGCCCAAACTACTTAAACCATTCTACAAACTTGTTGTAAAACCATTCTCTATAAAATTCAAATCAATCAATGATAGTTAGGTTTGGGGACGGTTCAAAGGCATTTTATAGAATAGTGTCAATCTAACAAGATTACAAAGCATGAATGGGTGTAGGGGCGGAAGGTGTTTCTACTTTATTAAGTATGTTAACATACTTAAGGGGCATATCATAAAGTGTGAATATACTGTAGAAGTTCAGATTGAGAATGTCCAATTCAAGACAGTACTTGCTCACTCTATCAACATCTTGCGAGTTGGTCCTACAACTACCTCCTTTTTTGCGACCCAATGAAGACCTCCAAGGACTCAAGGAATTTTAGAGGTTCTTTGCTCAATTTTTTTTCCTTTTTGTTGTGTCCTTCAAGTCATTTCAAAATTGGATCAATAAAGAATACACCCTACTTATAGCTTTGTCAACAGAGGGAAGGTGTGACACCAATCACCATAGACCTTTGCTACAAAACATTGTGCGTGCCTTTGCCATGTTGTAAACCGCTTTAAAATTGAATTGCAAGAACCATTATCATATATAGTACTAAAATTTTGAGGGCTCAATGTCAAACGTTGCAAATAGCTTTTATTGAAGATGCTCTAATTAACCTTTAAATGTCCACACCCCTCTCCAAATTTAGAAAATTTCAAAAATATCTTATAAAATGCAACTAAGAGGAATATTTTGAACTTGATAAATGAACAAAAGTTGTACATTATGAATTTTAGATTCTATCTATACAATTAGACCTATGATTGTTGTCACCAATATTTCTATATAAAATTTGAAACTTAAAATTCAAAATTCTTTTGTAATTTGATTACGAATAAGTTATTGACAATCTTGTGATGAAATTTGTTGTGATGGGTTGAAATGTAGTACTTTAAGTGTAGTGATTTTTGGAGATTTTTTTGGTTGCTTAATTTAATGAGCTGATTTTTTCAAGAGCACTTTTACCTTGAAATCTTTGAAATTTTGAGTGAATCACTACAACATGAAATGAGGCATAAAAATTTCACAAATCATCTCCTATTTAATCGGATCACACATGCATGAAGTAAAACTTCCTATAAAATATATGGTAAAAAATCCTCATTGCAAAAGTGCATGACGAATGAGAAAACTGTGTTTGATTTTGGACATCGTCCAAAAAAATTAAAAAATGACACTTGGTCCTTACGGGGTTAACCCCCTCACTTGAAACAAGGATACCTGTCTCCCCAGGCCGCTTGTGGCTGGGGAGTTTGTTTCGTCCGTCCTCTGCAATGAAATTTCTTTCATTTGTGAAAAAAAAAAAAAAAAACAAGGATACCTGCACTTATGATTAGCATCTCTACTCACGAGGATATGAATCAATTAGTTGACCATAATGATCCAGTCCCTGATTCTGCCACTTCCTGTAATTAAGCATTTCATATTCCCAACTGGCAACAAACTTAGGGCCACTTTTCACTACGGACCAAGAGCTGTGACCAAGGAAAATGGTTTAATTCCATGGTCACGTTTCATGGTCACATTTCATGGTCACACTTCAAAAAATTGTATTTTTTAAAGCCCTTGGGCCTCTCACTACGTGTAAACCAAACTTGGAATGAGACTTTAAAATATAATAAAACGGCATTTCAAGCCCATGGTCTTCTTGTTTGGCAATGAGAGAACCCTTTTTGCCTCTCTCACCACAAAATCCTGAGGGACACTTCAACATTATCCCCTAGGCCTATTTCTAGGCCTTTTTAGGACCTCAACTCTTTTGGTCACTTTTCTTTTTTCGTTGTAGTGTAAACCCAAGTCATCCTATGAAGAGTTGATGGAGCCAATCACAAATTTTAGAGCAACATTGGACGAGTTCTTGGTCCGTAGTGTAAACCGCCCTTTAGATTCTTTTTACACTAGAGGCGAGAAGCGGTGAGGAGAGAAATTTAAACCAATGAGAAATTGGTTTTTTAAGCCTCCCATTGGTTGAAAATTTCTCCCCATGACTTCTCGCCTCTAGTGTAAAGAGGCCCTTATTGAACAGTAGGGTCCAAAAATATTTCGAATTTTTTTTCCATGCTAGAAACTATGATCTTTGAGAAGCTTCATTGCGCTCAAAAATTGATCTCAAATTACAAAATGTAAAGTGCATTGGAAAGGAAATTGAGTCTAGTTTTAAGCTTCAACAATTTTGTTTTAGTATTTAATCTTTTTGGATAAATTTTTTAAATATGAAAATTTGTTTGCAAAATGATTTGAAACTTCAATGAGTTATATTTCAATAAAAAGAATCCCAAAAATTGTGATTCTTTTGTGTATTTGAATCTTAAGACAATTTGAGTATTTTTAATGATACATTATGAGTAGATTTTATGCTTACAATGGTCCTCTCATGTATACCTCATGTACATTTGAGCCATGCTAATATCTATTTTTGAAGCTAGCATCTACTTCTGTTCAAAGGGTTGGTACGTTTAGGGGTTAAGCAAGGTTAGCGCTAGTGATCAAAACTGACTAAAATTAGCTAGATTTCTACCCAAAAAAATGAGGCCACTAAAAATACAAAGAAAGAAAATGAAAAAGAAATTGAAATATAGCAAGAATGCTCATTATGATATAAATATGTAGAAACTTCATGACGTGATATTTGCGGATGTCATCATGGTATCCCCTTAATATATCAAGGATATTGCCGGATATTATAGAGTTATCGTAAGTGTTGTATGCACTAGGTAGCAAAGTAGATACCATTTATGTGGGAGGTCGCATAATGTTCTAAATGTCATAAAAAGGTTCTGAGGTCACTGGTCCTAAGCAAGGTTAGCGCATTCCTCAGAGTAATCACTGAAGTCAACATTTACTTATGATCGGTCTTCAGAGTCACCCGATAAACTTGGATGATTGATCTCTGGCTTCAGATTCGCAGGTTCAGTTGTGCAGACCAACATACTAACTTAATTCTGTTCTTCTTCAACTGATCATTTCCTGTCCCATCAGACCATCGTACTAGTACAACATCAAAAGCCCGGTCTGCAAATAAGATATGGGAAACAGAGCCAGTACGCAGAAATGACGAGGATGCAGTAACTTCCACAAATTGCAGCAAGTTATTCAGTCTTTCACAAGACAAACTTATGGCTTACTTCTTCAGGAAGTAGTTTTTTTCTGACAATAACATCATCATGAGAACGACCCTGCGAACTGTGTCGCGTGAGCATCCGGTATGACGTTTTCATTTCGAACCCCACCCCCAAAAATGAGACAGAAATAAAAGTTTTGAGGTCAGTGTAAGACAAGAGTGAGTACCGTAGGCTTAACGGCAATAAATATTTCAAAAATAACATGCCAATTATTTATTTATTTGCTGAATTTCACATAAAGAGTTTTTTGAAATTGCTGAAATGTTGGAAAAATACCATTTTTTCATGTTTTCTTAATATTATTTAGGTAATCATATGTGGGATGTGGAGGTAGAAAGAGTTGGCCTTGTAATCAAATTTATTCCAAGTCACTTCCAAATGATATGGGATAAGAAGAACTTGTAAGCCTATTTGAATTTTCACTGCACCAATAGAATTTGGTGCACAATTGAGCACAATGTTCAAACAATCTTATTTTGAAATGTTTTCGACTAAGAACAGTTGTAAGGCCAAGTCATCATCACCCACTAGAAATAATTTGATTTGAAGTACTTACGCATGAGATATGGAAAAAACTTAATAAAATTATGAAGTATGTGCATGACAATTGATTACTTCTTTGGTCACTTAAGTATTTGATACCTATTTACAACATCACTTAGATTACACAAAACTAAGTAAAATAAAACATTCAAAGTTTAAATAATTATGCTTCCCACCTTGAGACACTTCAAGTAAATACATTATTTTTAGGTCTTGAATACAAATTATGCATAAACATTCTAGAATTATTCCACAATGGTATTGCAAGCTCCAATGAAAATGTGATTCAAATTCTTCAAAGATGGCCCTTCTAAAGCCATATAAAGAACACTATTTAATTTCTTAAGTAGTTTGTAAGCTGCTTCAATATTGATTTTAAATTTCATTTTAAATAAAAAAAGATTTTTTCACATGCAGTTGTACTAACATAATGTACTCAACTGACCTTCATTATTATCCCCTTTGGAAATGGATAAATGAGAATAGGTCATACCTTTGAGAGACTTATTTGTATCCAATATTATTCTTAAAGGAACCAACTACCGTAATTCTTCTCATTCTCACATTGAACTCATTAATTTTACATGACATGGATTACAAGATGCAACACATAGGAATTTGGGTAGGTGCTCGGTAGGTGTGATTATGTTTTTAGTGTAGGTAAGCATAACTTTTGCAACTTTTTGGAACTATTGGGCTATCAACTTTGCATGGAGAGATGTAAGTGCTCATGTTTCCTACATGTTTATCCAATTCAATTTTAAAGATTCATCACCAATAATTTTCAATAATTATCTCATAAAACAATAAAAGAAAGAAAATTTCATTAGTACTATAAATAGAGTTTTTGTTTTTAAATGAAATTTGCATTAAGGAACAATGTGCATCACAAAAAAAAAGTATTGTGAAGGGACATAAACCGGGACATAAACACATTTCTTTGAATAGACACATTAGACCCTACTCAAAATTGGTTACCTTAAGGGTGATATAAAAGAGTTCTAAGTAAAGGTCAAGAGATATTGCAACATTTTGAGTTGAGAAAGAAGGCCAAGGCCATGAGGCTAGATGCATCTAGTTGCTTCTCATGCACTGTCTCGAGCTCATAGTCATTTCACTACAATAAAAGGGGCGTCAAAGTGCAAGCGTGTGAGAGGAGACTATGCGACACAATTCCTACCTGTTGCATCTCGTAATCCATGTCATTGCAATATTGTATAGCCCATTAAAATTTTCTTTTATTGTAGTCTTCGCAATTTGAGCTTAAAATTCTTCCTTACAACCATAGTGAAGAACAAATGTTGAAACTCTCACTGTTAATAGCCGGGGAGGCATATTCAGGCCTTTTGAGGGCGTTCTTCATAATATATGTGGAACTGGCCGGGGAGAAGTGGTTGTATATTCTTCATGCAGAATCGGCATGTTTTGCCGATTATGATATTTCCATTCCATTATAACTCATGTTTCTCAATTCTTAACACCAGGGAAAGCGAGCGCTAAAAAAGAACGCATCATACACAGCTTGTGTGCTTAGGACTCGCCCAAAGCACACTTGCAGTGCAGAATGCATTGTTTTCAGCACGTTCTCTAGTACAAAATAAAATTTGTTTTCTACATGCAACTTGGAACTGTTGACTTGTGCAATTGCCCTTTGAGGAGACAAGGGCCACAGCCTTGGGTACACAACACTATTAGTAAAGGCTTCACTTCTCACTCAAAACGGTGTGAGAGTTTCCTGTACACACTTTTCCTACGTGACGAATCGCACTCACCATGTCTTGAGTGGCTAGGCAGTGAGTGCAAAGTGGCGCCGTTTGACTCACCTAAGTTACCGAGGTGAAAAGCGACGCCTTCTCCTTGGAGTCACTAGTCGTTTTTCATTCCTCACTTTGTGGAAACAGTGAATAGTACCGGAATATTATACCTATATTTCTGTCTTGTTGTGACCAAAACTACCCACCAACACATGTGTCTGGCGCGGTTTCATTTCTTTTTCATTTATAGTAAGTGAAAAGCGACACATTTCCTACTAGTGAGTACAATCACCACAGTCATCAACTCGCAAGACAGGATCAAAGCTGAGCTCCATGGGAAGCATCAGTCAGTCCTTCCAGCTGAACTCCCTTTGAAGACACTGGACCAGGCTGAATGATTTTACCACATCTAGACTCAAAATTTGACAAATTTGGTGTTTCTAGGAAGATCATGAAAAATCCATAATTTCAATTATAAAAATTTCACGTACAGACGGGGATGAAGCTGGTGCAGTGGCCTTCGGACGATTTGCACAAACATGGCCACCATCTCGGAATGTCAGTGGAAGAATCTGTTGCATTAATTTCCACCTTGATGGACCTGCACTGGAAATTAAACCACTCACAACTCGCACCACATGACTCTGGGCTTGCATCTATGGAAGAGATCGATCTCTGGACTCGCCAAGGCCACCTCGCGCGCAGTTTGATCGCAAGTTTCACGTTTCGAAACACTAGTAGCAAACCTGTCGTTTTTCATTCCTCACTTTGTGAAAACAGTGAACAGTACTGAATTATACTTATGAATTCTGTCTTCTTGTGACCAAAACTACTCACCAACATTGACACAACCCATGTGCCTGGCGCGGTTTCATTTCTTTTTCATTTATAGTAAGTGAAAAGCGACACATTTCCTACTAGTGAAAGATGTTCATTATCCTCCCTTGTCAAACATATACATTTTCTGGCAAGAGATTCGACAAGAAAACAACTACTGCACTAATGTTTCTCTTGAAGCAACTCACCCTTAAAATTTTTGAGTGTGCTAGGGGCTCAATCCGGAGAAGTGTGCCCTGCAGAAAACTTGATCAATTACTGAAGTTGAGAGACATACCCTTAGTTACTTGATCCCCATGATCCTGAAGATGGGCACCACCGCCATGAGGAATAATTCTGTACAGAATTAATGTATGCTGCGGTGATCACTTTGGTGCAATTTTGGGTCGGATACAGTTGTAATCATGGACAGCAGCTTCGCAGAGAAAGTGTTAATATGATTCTTTCCAAAGTACTTCAAGAGAAAGTGTTAATATGATTCTTTCCAAAGTACTTCAAGAGAAAGTATTAATATGATTCTTTCCAAAGTACTTCAAGAGAAATCCCTAAAGCTAGTTTTGAGCTTGCACTGTCTCGACTTGAATACCAATGCTTTCAATCTTGCAATCTGTTGCGCAGTTCGTTGCTCAGTTCGATCGCAATGAGGTTTACGTTTCGAAAGATGTCCATGATCCTCCTGGCGAGGAGCCATCACGGGCAGGGTTTGCTCACACAGCCATTCCCTGGACACAAGCGCCAGCCATGCACTAGTAGCAGAACTGTCGTTTTTCATTCCTCCCTTTGGGAAAACAGCGAACAGTGACGGAATATTGTGTCTAAATTTCTGTCTTCTTGTGACCAAAACCACTCACCAGCATCGACGCAACCCATGTGCTTGGCGCGGTTTCATTCCTTTTTCATTTGTAGTAAGTGAAAAACGACACATTTCCTACTAGTGATGGGGAACCTGATTGATACATGATGTGGAATTCCGTACAGTACGTATGCTTCAACAATATCCGCAGCTATTCACATTCAAGTTGAAGCATTCATGCGCAGGAGAACCTCGTGGCTAAGTTCTTCGTCAAAACGTACTTGGCGGTAATTTCAGCAACTGGTGTGCAACTTCGTGAGAACCGACTCGCTGAATTTCCTTCACCTGCCGGTGCGCACTTTCTGCAACCCACTTCAACATATATGAACGGAGCAGGAAAGAGGAATTAAGTCTGAGTTCGACGTTGCAGCAGGATCATGGCGCCGAAGATGATTTAATGTCTACTTGAAGGATTCATGTGGCCCCTGTCTACTTGAAGGGCCATGGCAGAAGCCCGGAATTTCAATTCGTGAGAAGAAGGCGCGCAGTTGTTTTAGTGAGAGTCTCGCGATTCTGAGTGTTGGTCACGGCAAGCTCGCACTCCGACATCCTCTAATGTGAGTTTTTTGCTTTAGTTTTTTGCAATGAGTTTTTGGAGTTAATACGAAGGCGGAGTTAATTAGACGAGTTATGGCGTCGAAGATGATCCCGTGTTTGTTCATGCGGGGCGGCACGTCGCGAGGGGCGTATTTTCTGCGGGACCATCTGCCGCGCGACAGGGAGACGCTGAACCAGGTGCTGCTGGCCGTGATGGGGTCGCCCGACGCGCGCCAGATCGACGGGCTCGGCGGCGCGACCGCCACCACGAGCAAGGTCGCCATCCTGTCGGTCTCGAGGGAGCCCGGCGTGGACATCGACTACCAGCTCGCCGTCGTCTCCGTGACGGACGCCGTGGTGGACTGGGAGCCTTCCTGCGGCAACATCCTGGCCGGCGTCCCGCCCGCGGCGATCGAAATGGGCCTCGTCCCAATTCCCCGCCTCGGGAAGTCCGAAACCAAGATCAGCATCCGGCTGCTCAACAACGGCAGCTTCGTGGAGGCCGTGGTGCAAACTCCCGGCGGCCAGGTGAGTACCACTACTGTATACCTTACCAATTGAGCCTATTTACACACATAACCAAAAAATAATAATCAAGTGGGTTTTATTAGCAAGTTCAAGAGGATTCTAACACATTTTAGCATGCATTATTTAGCATGCATTATTTAGCATGCATTATTTAGCATGCATTATTTGGACACTGTATGAATAAGTTATGAATTTTCAAAGTGCTAACTATAGTTTGACCTTAAAGCGACCCTAAACTCTGATGTTCAGATTGTGCACATTCTCATCAACAGTAGGGGTATCAGAATTTACTTATTATGAAAGATTGAGCTATGCACGCTTTAAAGAAATGGTCGCTTTTAGATATAGTTACCTTATATTGATAGCCAACTTGCTCTTTGAAAAATGCTGTCTGAATTCCAACGATATGTAACTAGGGATTTGTTGAGAGTCTTCAATTGAGGACTCGAGGATTAAATTTTTTTGGAGTCTCGTGGTCTCAAATCTTGGTTCAAGATTATTTGGTTAACCCCGAAAGGACCAAGAAGCCCAAATTGGGCCTCAATCATGTGATTTTAGCATTTTTGAGTAGATTCTAAGTGGAGTTCCTTTTATTCAGCTTTATTTATGTTTTGATCAATGCATGTAATGTTCTTCATTATGTAATTTATTCATGTAATGTAATGATATGAATTTGGTCTCATTTTAATCATAATCTTCGAAGTATGATCAATTGAATTTTTATCATTCCAAACTATGATTCTTTGGTCTTTTAGATGTTAAACTTGGTAGATTCATTGTTCAAAATTCAATAGATATTTGAACTTAAGACTAATTTAAAAACAAACTTCCTAGAGCTTGTAGCAAAAGCTCAAGAATCTTGTCCTAGAATCTTCTTGTGTGAAAAGGAGAGTTACTAGTTAAATTAATGCTATGTAGCTTGCTATGTTGCTATAAGAAAAATTGGGTAAAACAAATAGTGTATATCGCCATAATCATTGATATGTGTATTGTAACGAAGAACTCTATAGAAAGCTATGTATTTGTAGTAAAAGAAATTATAAATCGCCATTGAAAAAATGCTTTCTATTTTTTAAGTTCCAATTTTCAAATCGCCAATTGATGGGAAAAAAAAACATCACTACAGGTGACATATGAGGGCGATGTGGCCATTGATGGCGTTCCGGGGACGGCTGCGCCCATCGAGCTCCACTTCACGGACATCGTAGGATCCAAGTGCCACAAGCTTCTCCCAACGGGGAATTTGCGCGACGTGATCGACGGCGTCGAAGTCTCTTGCGTAGACTGTGCGGTCCCGATTGTCATCGCTGCGGCGTCCGCGGTGGGGAAGACGGCGTACGAGTCCAAGGCGGACCTCGACGCGGACGGGGAGTTCCTGCGCCGCATGGAGAGAATTCGCCGGGTGGCGGGGGAGTTGATGGGACTGGGGGACGTGACGGGCCGGATCATACCCAAGATTACAGTCATCGCGCAGCCGAGAGGTCCAGGGGGGAGCCTCGCCGCGAGGTACTTCGTGCCCGGTGCGACACACGCTACCTTGGCTGTGACGGGCGCCATCAGCATCGCCTGTTGTAGCCTTCTGGAGGGGACGGTGGCGTACGAGGTGGCGACCCAGCTTGCAATTGGGGGTGAGCCTTGGGGAAGTCATTTAGTGTAAATTTTGGGTACATATGAGCATACAAAGGGTATTTAATGGGGGTTGTGAAATGATTAAAATATTCTATTATTTGTAGTATATTTAGAGTATATTCCATATATATTCTAGTTACATTCCTAAAATATTCTCAAATTGGTTTTAAGACACCCTATATTACTTCTATAAATTTATAATTTTTATCTCAAATGAATAAAAGACACCCTATATTTGTTTTCTCATAGTTATCTAAATTCTTGACAGTGACTTCCCCGGGGAGTGAGCAGCAGCACAAGGTCGTCATCGAGCATCCGTCGGGCACAATTCCAATTGTTCTCAAGGTGAAGACGCTGGGGAATGGATCCATGGACGTGTCCAGCGCTGGTGTCATTCGGACGGCGCGCTTGCTGTTCTCAGGAATGGTGAGAGTTCCAGGACAACTCGATCTGGAGCAACCGGACGAGTACCATGAGATGCACAGACGTTTTTGCCAGCTGTTCCGGCCACGCAACGGTGGTGAGGGTGATGGCTTGGTATGGGTACCCCCTCCAAAAATAGTGTGATTTTTGAGAAATAACTTTTTGGTAAGAAAAATAATTGGAGAATTACAAAAATTAGAGGGTTTATGATTAGAACATCATGGCTGCAACTATATACACAGTGCAACTATATACACAGTGTTAAAGACGGAATTCTAGCACACAAAAAATGAGTTAAACATAAGTCACACTATGTGAGATGCATAAAAGTGGTACCTATATCAGGCCATTCTCTGCAACACAACGTTTTGAGCTTCACTTTCAGATTTCCAAGAATGGAAATCATCAGCCGGCCATACGAATTGGTTAATATTAGGGGGTGTCAAAGTGTGAGTATTCAACGAAGATGAGGAATTTCAACCTCTTTCCCAAAATTGCCGTAGATGTGAAGATTTCATAACCAATTTTGGTGAAAGATTAGAGTGAACCGAAAAGTTAGCCCAAAGAGGAAAGTTTTAGCAAACTCCTGTTGAATTCCTCTTGAACTCGTTTTGGAATATAAATAGACCAAAAACTAGTTTATAATGAGTTGGGAGACAATCTAAAGCAAGCCACTGTCATTATTCTTTAAACCTCGCAATGACTCATTTGTAGAGCTCCAAGCCCATGGTCTACAAGAACATTTGTAGCAAATTAATATATAGTATAAAATCGGCTAATTTCACCATATTGGGAGAAGTTGTTTGGCTAAAAAATAGTGGCTAATTCTTTCAAAAATGAGTAAAAACTAGCGTTAATTTTTTTTGGGTAGCCACTTGGCTAAAAATTGCACAAAACATTTTTGCCTTGTGTGAGTATTTGTAGTAGCTTTTGCGCGGCTTCTACAAGAAGCTTTTGAGCAAGGATGTGACCCTTGAAATGTTGTGGCAGAAACCTGCAATTGCAATTCATGAGAGGAAGGGAGTTGTTTTGGTGACAGTATCGTGATTTTGAGTGTTGGTTGCGGGAAATCGCATAGGAGTCTTGCTTCACAAGCTCGCATTGTAACATCCCCTAATGTGAGTATTTGTTCTTGCTTTTGCGATGATTTTTTGCAACAAGGAATAGAGTGAGGATGTGGCCCCTATCTCTTAGCTTGAAGGGCGGTTGATGAACCCTACGGTATCATTTTGTGTGTAGAAAGCAACAAATTTGGTGAGAGTCTTGTAACTAGTTGTGGCCTTGGATTATGAGATGCCAACAAGTCTAACTTGCGTTGCAGAGTCTCTCTTCACAAGCTCACACTCTAACAACCCCTATTACTTCAACTACACCCAAATGCAATACGTTTAGCTTTGTGCGTTCGAGGACTGTATCATTTTGTGCAATGGATTATGAAGATCATTAGCAAATGGATTTTAAAAATTTCAAAGCTATTCAAGATCAAGTTTGTTCAACTTAGACACCTATTGTTGTTGTAGAATCATGTTGAACAGAGAAAAAATCTCTAGTGTATACAAATGAACATTGCATCAATTGTTAGTAATGTAAAAAACAAACCTGTGACAAATTTCTATATACTGAATTTTGTGAATGTAAACCCGTATTGAAGCAGTCTTAAAAAAATTGGGTCGTTGTTTGAATTAGGTGTCTTTACCTTAGGTCCGCTTTACATCACTATCTGATTTTATCTAGTCTCTTTCAAGTTTTTCAAGTTCTTCAAAGTAGGCAAATAAAGGCCACACACCAATGTCATCATTTTCAAGCTTTTCGAAATAATCCTAGTCTCCAGAGGACAATAGCAATGAATCCTTGGTCTTGTTGAAATAAGACCAAGAGTTTGTAGGGGTAACGTTCCTACTCAAATCGGCAATAAGAACAACTTTGAGTCTTCTCTCCACTTGGAACTTTAGAGTAACATCATACAACTCATCGAAATGCTTGTCCACAGCAGCGTCCAGTTCCGCCATTTCCTGGGTTCTTTCATTTGTGATGTAGAGCAAAAACAGGAACAATTGCAGACTATCGATGGTCATGTCAAGGAGGTCTACAGTGGAGGTGAGATGCTCCTTCATGTCATGCTGGAACATTGCTTGAAATACAGGTGACGCACTAGCCAACACACTCCGGTGAGCTTTGACAGTGCCCCCTTGTGCATTGAGAGTGATGTCCGCATGCAAGCCTTCTTCCAACATCCTCAGCAGCAAAGGATCTGAACAATTCTTCTCGAGGTATGATCTTGCTACCTCCAAGTTCTCTGTTGTTGTCAAGAACTTGGAAATGTCGATGTTTGTGGAAGAAGTAGGAGATTCCGTGGCTCACACGAACAACTCCTTCACACAATATCAATCCAGTTACGACATCATGAATTACATCTGAATGAACAGACAAATAGACGCTGCACTATTACGGAGAGAATATTGATGACATAAATCTATTTGTATGTATGTTTATTTTCAAATTTGAGACAGAGTTGAAGAGTTGAAATCATGCTGACCTCAAATCACAACAGGTAAGCTCAATCGTATGAGATCGAGCGGATCATTCAAACCTCCTGAATAAGCAGGCTCCCGTTCCTGCAAAGACAATAATTACCAATGCCTCTTGTCATTGAGCATTGGCATTGAGAATCCAGCCTGAGGAATTCCACTATACTGTCAGTAACTTACATTGAACACACACATCTTTTATATATATATATATATATATATGCCTGAGAGGTGACAGAAAGACTTATATTCCGGAGCAAGACAAACTTAACACACTCAATAAATGAGCAATGGTCAAACGAGTTTGTAAAAAATGAAGTCCATGCCTCGGTCACTTCAGTGCCGAGGGTATTGGCCTGATATGGGTACCCCCTCCAAAATAGTGTGATTTTTGAGAAACATATTTTTATCAAGAAAAAAACATTGAAAAATCACAAAAATTAGAGCGTGTTATAGACACCATGGCTACAACTATATACATGGTGTTAAAGACAGAATTTATAGCACACATAAAATGAGTCAAACATAAGTCACATTATGTGAGACATATAAAAGTGGTACCCATATCAGGCCATCCCCCCCCGGATGCATAAGGTTTTAAATTAAAGACAGTTTATCAACACTGGTGCATATCTCACTTCTTACAAATTTCACAAATACTGTGTCGAAGATTAAGGAGAGCAGTATGGAAATGGTATCTGAATTGGGTCAAATTACAGGGAACTTTCATTATAGCAAGATGATCAACACCAGGGTTTTTGTGCGCATCATGGTTATAGAAACCAAGCTAAGTTGGAAAGAGGTAACTAGTGCTTAATTGATATGAGTTGTCTCAGAGCCCTCTAACTTCTTACCACTGCATGTACGGTAGTAAAGAACCAAAGAATTACAGAAACTTACTGGCAACAAATCAGCTGGAAAGTTACTTCAGTTTGCACTCGGGCCGGCCGGGAGCCCCGGATTCTACAAGCAAACCCTAAAATCGAAAACCAACAACACCCAATTAGTCACGTACTGCCTGTCTTCTGTTAAACTTCCCATGAATCCAAATGACCTTTAATTACCTGGCTTCTGTTCTCTCCCTCTGCATGACCCGTTTCCTTCACACACAATATGACACCACCAAAATATTCAACAGTGATCCTTGCACGCTGATATATAATTCCTAGGTCCTCAGTTACACCAATATAACCTACATTTAAATCAAATGTAAATTATTCCACAATCAACCACAGACCCTAAAAGCTTGCCATAACTAGCATTCACACGCCCTGGCATGTCTCCTAAACAAACTCGACGAAGCACCAAGAATTCATGTATATGTAGAGCAATATGTCTAACCTCGATCTGCAGTCTGTGCATGCATTGATCACCTTAAACCCTAAACCCTAAACCCAGACACGTAATCCGCTGCTTAATTGCTTCACACTTTAGGAAAGAAATGAGGTCTCAACAAGGCCTCATGCCTTTGAGAAATTGAAGAAGAAATTAGGATAACGGTCAATGTGAAATTTTTATCATCATGGGTCGAATTTGTGTTGACTTGTGCCATAATCTCCTTTCCATGCGCTTTCCAACGCCCTTTAAAACTCCAAAATCCGAGTTAATATACAAAAGTTACACATGTTTAAAGTTTGTGCATTGGGGACCACTGAGCAGCCAGCACGCAGTGGTCCCCAATGCACAAACTTTAAACATGTGTAACTTTTGTATATTAACCCCTAAGTGACCAAACGACCATTTTATGGTCGCTGCCCTTTTTTAGCGGGTTGCCCGAAATAATTTTTTTTTTTTTGAAAAATAAAAAATATTTTCGAATAGGAAATCAAGTCTACTTTCCAACCCAATTCAAATCATGTCAATCCGAGTTAAACTCCACCCGGGAGAAATTTTCAAAGACAAACACCTCAACATTGTCTTAGTGTTACAAAACTTACTATTTCGGGAAAGTAATGATGTTCCCTCTTTCTAAATTTTTTCTTTTTTGAACTTTAGAATAGAATGTCTAGTTTCAACCAATCATACCAAATTTCAAATTCTAAAAATAGAATTTGTAATTTGGGTGAATATTCAACGATAAATGATTCTAAATTTTTTTAATGAGTATGTAAAACATTTTTTGAGGTTTTGCCCTTACCCCCTCTGTCATTTAGGGGTTAACTCGGATTTTGGAGTTTTAAAGTGCGTTGGAAAGCGCATGGAAAGGAGAATGTGGACCACCAAAGATGACGTGGATGATGGTTGTCCACGTAGGACTCCATAATTTTCCATGCCTACATCATCAATTTGGGTTCAGGCAAGGAATGAAAGTCGAGGCCTTCTTGAGACCCCAATTCTTTCAGTGAGCAGCTCCCCAACTATTGTAGTATGTCTCATGGTTATGTCTTCGGCTTTCTCTTCCAGAATTTGCCACTCAAGGAGGTGGTGGATGTTGATACTTGATATGATATGAGCTTATTGTAAGTATTCATGAGGGCTTCCACTTGAGTACTTTCATTTCAGCATCATCAGTAGGGGTGAAATATATGTTTATTTCCCATTCCAACATCATTATTTAGTAGGTTGTGATTGAAAGGGTGTAAAACTTTCCATCCAGAGGTGGCAAGCCATCTTTTTCTTGTCCACCTGACTTGACATGTCGGTGTATTTGGAATGATGATTGGATTCTTTTAAAAAGAATTGAATTTTTAAGGTATTGAACATTGGTACACAACCATCCTACTACTACAATACTAAGAGTTTTGGACTTCATATTAGTGATATATAGTTCTAAATCAACACGGGAATCATGTTGTGATGAAAATGAATTATTACAAGAAATTTGGTGAAATGTTCAGTTGGGGAGATGTGAAGGAAATTCAGCCTTTTCAAAATTCTCTATTCAATAGATTTGTTGAAACTTAGGGCATTTGACTTCATTCTAAACTCTTCAAAACACTCGGCATATTAAATTATTTATTTTTGATAAACTAGGAATTAGGTCATTAAAATATTATTATAGAAGCGCATTAAAAAAATGCATAGTGAAAGTACAAGAAAATTTGGGTTTGGACATTGGTTGATTCAAACACATCTTGTCAAATGTTCAAAAGAATTAAAGGGCTCTTCAAATTTAATTTAAAAAGGAAAAAGTCAATCAAGACATGACACATTTGCCATGCCTTTGGCTGAATTTCTCCTTTTTAGATTAGATTTGAAGAGCCCTCTATTGGTATTTTTTTTTGGAAATTAGTTAACTTATAACCTCTAAACGTACCAACCCTTTGAACACAATAGCTGCTAATCTCAAAAATAAATATTAGCACGGCTTGGATGTACAAGAGGTATACATGAGAGGACAATTGCAAGCATAAAATCTACCCAACAAATTTGAGATACTTGCAATTAGAGGCCTCTCCAATATTATCAACAACTCCTCATCACAAGAGATTTATTGTAATTGGTAAAGAATTTAATAATCATACAAAAGTGACTTGGATGAAAATCATCCGAGATTGTATGAGAAAGTTGCAAGGCTTCTAATCTATTCATGATTCAATTTTTGGACTCTAGGACGTTTAGGGGTTGATGGGGTGTATTTTGATCATCCAATGTCCAAATCAAGATTTTATTGAGTCTAATATATTTAGTTTTTAAATGCAATTATATTGATGATTATTTAACTTTTTAATTCCTTGCCTATTAAAAGATACCTCTTAATATGCTGAGTGCGTTGAAGGATTTGAACTGAAGATATCCAATGGAAATATATTTGGGCAAATATGAATCTCATTGTCTTAGATTTTTTGTGCAAGTCTACCCCAAGTATTGAAGCTTCGTTCAACACTAAGGTGATTCACTTTGAAAAATTCCCCTAAGTAGAGTTTTGATTGTATGAACATAATTCCAATAGGATTAAAAAAAAGACTTTTTTACCTCTAATATCAAATTTTTGTTTTGAAAAAAAGTTATTTTTTGGACCCAGGCAGCCCGAGAAAATGTGCAGTGACCACAAAATGTTCACTCGGTAGCTCAAGAGTTAACTCCTAAATGCTCAATGACCATTTTCTAGTTGCTGCCCAAAACTAACGAGCTACCCAGAACAAAAATACATGTTTTTGAAATAATAAAAAATACTTAAAAATACTACACCAAGTCTACTTTTTAATGCAATTTGTATTATATAATATATTATGTCAATCCAAGTTAAACTCTACACGGGAGAATTTTTCAAAGTGGATCACTTCAACATTATCTTACTGTTAGAATATTATCTATTTGAGGAAAGTAATGATGTTGCCTCTAATTGCAAGTATGTCAAATTTGTTGGGTAGATTTTATGCTTGCAATGGTCCTTTCATGTACACCTCATTACATTTGAGCCATGCTAATATTGGCTAGCATCTACTTGTGTTCAAAAAGTCGGTACGTTTAGAGGTTAATTTAAACACTACCGTATTATATAAACATACAATAAATGTATTTAGAACTAAAAACATTGATGTGTACTTATATTAACCCCTAAACGTCCCAACGTCCCAACGTCCACAAACTCGATCACGAACTGATTCGAAGCCTTGTTACTTTCTCATACAACCTCGGATGATTTTCATCCAAGTCACCTTTGAAAGCCTATTAAATTCTCTACCAATTACAATAAATCTCTTGTAATGGGGAGTTGTTGATAATATTTTGGAGACCTCCAACTACAAGTATGTCAAATTTGTTGGGTAGATTTTATGCTTGCAATGGTCTTCTCATGTACACCTCATGAACATCTGAGCCATGCTACCGTACCTTAGGGGCAGCTTTGGCAAAAACAATTCCAAATATAAATGTCGAATAAAAAAAAATATTATGTTGCCTAATTGCCGGAAAACCATGAAATAAAATTAGATGAATGATGGAATATCTTGAAATTGAATACATGAACTAAAAATAAAATAAATTAAAAATGTTAAGAGTGATCACATGAAGTCCACTAAAATAACAAACATTCAATGAAACTTCATCAATTGTGGATGAAAGTCGAACTTAAAGTTATTTATTTCCTGAAAAGTCAAATTTTCAAAAATTACTTTTTTATTGCCGAACATCAAATTTGAAATTAATTAATTATTCGACGGAGGGCTGCCCCTAAGGTACGGTAATATCTACTTCTGAGGCTAGAATCTACTTCTGTTCAAAGGGTTGGTACGTTTAGGGGTTAAACATATATTTAGGACGAATTTAATTAATATACAAAGATTTTTAAACATATAATCCCTCGTATACATGGGGTTATGAACGCACGTGATTCTCAAACATAATGTAGAGTGCACCCCGGGATTGGGATCAACGCATCACAAGTGCGGATTCCAGGGTAAAATGCATGAACCTGCTGACGCTGGTCATGGACACGAAATAGCGACAAAGACAAATTTTTCTTGGCCAGCTGCAACTGAAAGCTCGTGATGAGGTTGGAAAGGTAAGGTGGGCGGAGCACGATAATTGTTGTGGACTGCAATTGTCGAACACTAATAATAAAATCTGGCTGCTGTTAGACAAGTGACGCCTCCAACTAGAATTGAATAAATTTGTCACATAATAAAATCAAGTTGATTCAGTTTGCCACATAAAACCGACAAGTTTAACCCCTACAGGCCCAAGGATTGATGGTTTCAAAATGACAAATTTAATTATTGTATCGTGAAAAATGCAATTCAGATGAGGTCAAATGTTATATCATCGGAATTAGTGAAGAACATTGTATATATTGGTCAAAACACAATTAAAATTGCATGAAAGAAAGTCCATATAAGACTTGCTCAAAAATGCCAAAAAAACATGAGACCCAATATGGGCTTCTCGGTCCTTTAGGGGTTAAAGAATCTGTTACATTTGAACAACAGTATGACCCAGTGTTGAATGCTCACCCATTTCACTACATTGTGGTTGACAGTAACTAAATTTAGTTGGGAAACGCATACAGATTCATATTAGGGAGGATTTAGTAAATGGACCCAGCTGAAGGTATTAGCAACTCTTTGTGAAGAAAGTTATGCGTTCATCAATAATTTCATTATATTGGCGGATAATCACGGTGTTATTTGTCGCAACCGGAAACCTAAGTCTAGACCAGTTCTAGTTAATATTACAGCTTTGTGCAGTTGAGACTTGTTACAAAATAGTCACTCTGAATCGTGCTATAAGAATGAAATTGACGCATTTTGTCGTTTGGGTCAAGTCCACAGTTCAGATCATTCGGCAATGCTAGGATGTACCTTCCAGGACGTGATTCTTATCGACAGGGTGAGGACGACGATGCTCACAATGTCTTTCCACTGTGAGTCCCGTCAACTGTGAGGCGTGCTTTACAAGCTGATCGACAAATTATTAACTGTCTCTCATTTACAAGTTAGGAAATTATTCATTAAAGCTGGCTTGTTGTTTGGCATCTGGATAGCAATGTGTATGTTCAATATTCATTGTTGCACAGTATGTGACATGATCTTCGAAGTTTGCGGCATGCAGGAACCAGCCAAATGAATTCATTAGCTAGCTAGCATAATGTCTTCCCAAACACTTAGCTGGTATAAGTTACTCTTTTGTAGATTGTCACAGAAACGTTCAACAGTCATGGTCATCTAGACACCTTGTACTGCAGTTATTCGAGCTTTGACGACGACTTAATGGTCAGGCAGTGCCGCGAATTCATCGATCGCCATTTCGCTGCGCGCAAATCATGAAACAAAGAGCGAGTTAGGTTAGGATTGAGCTCTAGATATTGCAGGTCAAACTGAGGAATGATCAGGTAATTAATGCTTTCCTTCACAAGGAGGTTCTGTGAGTGTCCCATATGGGAAATAGCTTGGTTTTCCCTGTTATTTCTTTCTTCCAATTACACTTATGAGGAAATGTGATAATATAGGAAAAAATAGACAGTTCCCTCATAGTGTAGGAGGGACTTTTGATGCATAAGGGAATTGCTAAGGGAATTTGAGAACAAATGAATTGCTAATTCGGTGTTTAGCAGGGAAATTAAAATTCCCATATACACGTCTAACAAGGGAAATTTGAATCCCATTTACATGTCCATTCCTACAAGGGAATTTGCTTTAATCTCCCATATGACTGTATTAGGGAGTTTCAGAGGATCTCCTTGTGCTTGAGGACGTAGTGAGAGATCGAGATCGATGCATTTGCATGACATGTGGTCGGCGCTCGGCACCGAAATCAGTTGGCCGTCCAGAAAGCAACAGCCCGGGCGAGAGCAGCCTCGACGACGAGTACACAATCACCACATCAGCTGGCGAGACAGGATCAGAGCGTTCCAGCATGATCTGCAGAAACAGGAGGTGGTGGTGGTCCGGGACCCCACGAAGGCGGTGGCGTGGGCCGTGTTTCTGCACCATGGCCACCATAGCCACCACTCCCCGGGTTCATCATCCATGACTCGGCGTCGTCGTCGTCCCACGCGCTTCAAGCTTGAGGCACAAATGAAACACGAAATGGCGCACCGGTCTCTCGTGCAGCCCGAGGGCGACATCCGAAGATGCTGGGATGCTGGGAGCACGCTGTTCGATGCCTTCGAGCTTGACTCCCTTCTCAAGACGCTCAACCAGGTACATGAGTGCATCAAATTCATACATAAAGAATATATATATTGGTGTAATATTAATAGTGAAGGAAGAGAAAGAGAGAATAGAGTTAACCGAAAACAGAACAGGTGTTCTGACCTGCAATATTTCCGGAAGTCTGACTGCATACCCACTTTTAGTGTAACCGAAATCAAAGCTCCAAGGGAAGAAGATACCCTCTCTCTATAATTTTAGACAGGAGCTCCGTGTTGTGAGAGCCAACTAATCAATGCAGTCACCTAATTATATCTCAAGTGGATGTGGGCTATGGCCTCCAAGCCTTGGCTCTCTTTGAACTCACCTTCATCTCAGTTTTGCCTCCTTTGTGACGGCAAAACTAGTTCACACTCCTTTCTATTTTGAATTCTTTGGAAACCATGCCAGTTTGCTTGGCTGCCTTAGATACGGGTCAAACTCACCTCACCTAACATGTATTTTCTCTTCTTTTCGGTTAACTCTAATGTCTGAAGGACTTCTCAAAGTTTATGGCCTTGGGTATTCTCAAGCGTAGTAACCTTTATCACAGGAAGAAGAGGGTATTAAAAAAATCAGGCTTAGTAGATTTTTTTTACTTAAAATACACCTAATATTATCCAAAATAATACCTCCCTTAAAAATAAATGGTTACCGCACGTGTCTCCAAAAAATTACTCTAAATGGGGACCCTGCTCACCAATGAGCATACACCCATCTCCTTGGATTGGCTATTTTTAAAAAGTTTGGAGGGGTGTATGCTCATTGGTGAGCTAGCAAGGTACCAAGGTAAGGGTCTCATGTTCTTCCTGTGAATATAATAGGTGTAATTAGGTGACTAGATTAACTACAAGGAGAAGGCGTTGCTTTTCACTCGGTAGGTGAGTCAAATGGTGCCACTTCACACCCACTGCCTAGGTGCTCAAGACTTGATGAGTGCAATTTGTCACATAGGACAATGTCTATAGTGAACTCTGACACTGCTATGAGTGAGAAGCGATGCCCATCAAGAAGTGCCCACAAATTCAACTCTAAAAAAAGTCGGAGTCTCTTTGTTTTTTCACCCTACAATTCACAACCCAACAACTCGAATTCCCTCACTTTCTAGTTCCAGAACCCCGTGGGGACCTTTAATTTGCTAGTAGTGGCACTTGACATAGAACTAACTATTGTCCCAGCTGCATCACCAGGCTGCTGCAGAGATTGATGGTGCAGTGGTTGTGGAGGCTCATGATTTGCACAAACACGGCCATCATCATCATCATGGAACGTGGAGGAGTCTGTTGCACTCCCTACACTTGGATCATGGATTGCACTGGAAATGGAACCACTCGCTAGTCTCATCACATTATAATTATTGTGCCATGGAGCACAAAGGGAGGAAGGAGGATGGCCACATGATCGACGTTGCGCAGTTCGATGCTCAGTTCGGTCGTAACGAGGTCCACGTCTCGAAAGATGTCCATGATCCGAGTTCTGGCGAGGAAGATGTGCACCACCGCCGTCAGCTCTGGAAACTGCTCACGCACTCATTCCATGGACACAAGCGCCATTCATGATTCATTTGAGGAATTCTTCTTCTGTACAGAACGTGTGACTGTTGCGGTGATCACCTTTGGTGCAATTTTGGGTCGGATACAGGTGTAATCATGGAACAGCAGCTTCCGGCAGAGAAATTAAAATTAAAATATTGCCTGGTATTCTTTCCAAAGTACTTGAGAAACACTACAAGGAGAAGGCGTCGCTTTTCACTCGTAGGTGAGTTAGACGGCGTCACTTCACACTCACCGCCATGACACTCAAGTCAGACTTGGTGAGTGCAATTCGTCACGTAGGACAATTGTGTATAGTGAACTTTGAGTGAGAAGTGACGCCTCTGGTAGTAGTGAAAGTCAGTATTAGTTTTGAGCTTGCACTATCTTGCTCACTGTTGGTTGAGTATCAATGCTTTCAATCTTGACATCAAGGTGAGCAAGGATGTGTTACAGAAAGGAGCATTACTAGGATCATACAATGGCGCTACGTTTGTTACCAATGTTAGGGGAGTAGCTATAACATCATTCCACTACAAGGAGAAGGTGAGTCAAATGGTGCCACTTCACACTCACTGCCTAAGCGCTCAAGACTTGGTGAGTGCAATTCATCACGTAGGACAAGTGTGTACAATGAACTCGAATGACGCCTTTGCTAGTAGTGTTCATTACGTTTCTGAAATGTTGTTGTATCCCTAAAGGACCAAGAAGCCCAAATTGAACTCCATGATTTTTTAAACATTTTTGAGTACGTCCTATTAGACTTCCTGTTGTTCAATTTTTTAAATTTTTTTATTAGCACATGCAATGACATTTACTAGTTCTAGTGATGTAAAGTTTGGCCCCCCTTGAATTATATTTTTCACAGTGAATCCTTCGTCCTTTAGGGGTTAACAAGCTATGACGTTGCAAGCGCTACTCCCCTACGATCCTAGTATTGAAGATTGTTAGACAACTGCAGCATCTTGGATATCTCGATTTGTTACATGGTTATAATGTGTAGGAGCTCCTTTCAAGAATGCTACGAATGTTGGTATTTCAAAAAGTTAGTATTGTTAATGCTACCATCTCACATGGCATAGGAATGATCCCGTATAATCCACAATATTAAAAAATTATTTTAGACTACGCTCTGAAATTGTGAAACTTGACATATTCACACAAGGGGAACTTATGGGATGATTAGCCTTGGATCAATGGATAAGTTTGTCTTCTCTTTCACACCAGAAAGGGTCTTATCTGTAACGGATGATATTAATAATATTTTATGACATTGAATTTTCAAGACCATACATTGCATTTGGAGCATTTGATGCATTTTGAAGAGGGTCTCTTTCCTTCAAAAAACATCCATCAGAAATTATCTTCTGATAGAAATTTGCAATTGAATCAAAACAGAGGCCCTGACAGGGCATTAGATTTTCTTTGAATCCAGATTCCAGAATGTCCACGACACTTTAATTGATGTGGGAAATTCAACCACAGTGCCCTCCAATCGTGGTGATGATCATGCATGCATTTAAAATACCAAATGAGGACTATGTCTGAAATATATTAGATCAATTTATTTGAACTCTTTGAATGCACAAAAAAGTTGCATTCAGCATGGACAACCTAACAAAAATTTAAGAATGGCTTACAGCAAGAATGCTCAACTTACCCTGGGCCGGAAGTTTCCTAAATGTAACTCAGAGTTGTTATATGTAGTACTTCTGTTCAACCTGTGTCCCTCTCAACACCTGAGACCTTTGAACAAGGTCGTTATTTGGCCATTCCTGATCGCATCGCTTGACAGAGCTTAAGTCGAAGAGCCTAATATTTCAGATTTTTGAAGGAATCTGATGCTCGCACAAGCTCGTACAAGATGCCTTCGTCATACATTGAATGCCCTGCATTTGGAACTGGATCGCAGATAAACAAACCATCAGAATCATCCACTTTAATGCTGACTGAACACAAGAAATTTATCCATAAAAACATGTCAAGCAAACATATAAGCTTAACCACTTGGGCTCACAAAGCAAGTACAATTGCCATACAAGAAATGTACCTATTCTAAGGTAGGCCTCAGGCCATGCTCGGTGGAGATCAAAAGCGTTCTGCACAAAACAGATTATCGAAAACATCAACATCTAACAATATCATAAAAAGTAGATTTCTGCTTCTTTCAACCGTATTGTCTTCCAGTAATTGCAAAAAACCCAATGATTCATGCGTTGAAACACAGCACGATAGCAACAAGCCCACTACGTTACGTTCACATAATAGCAAGTTTGCTTACTGCAATAGGGCAGACAAAATCATAGCGCCCTTGAACTATGATTCCTGGTATATGTCGAATTTTTGAAACTCCTTGAATCAACTGATCATCCTCAAAGAATCCTCCGTTTATCTGTTCTCCGACCAAACAACAAAAGAAGATCAGGTTTCCAGACAAGAACATTATCACGTCCCTGTTGAGGTACCACGTCAAGTCAAGCGTCATAATTTGGTTCTGCACTTTTTTAAATCAGATAGAACAGCGACAGATGGCAAACACCGACCAAGCTATGTATCAACTGAATACTCACGAAATAGTGGCTCTCCAAACGTGCTTGGGCCACTTGAGACGACATGTAGGATCCTTTGCTTTGTGATGTGCTGGTTGAGGGCTCATTAGTTCGGTTAGAAGCAGGTGAAGACGATGGAGATGGCTGCGACGAGAAGGATTCTGTCTGTGCTGGTGCAGGAGCTGGAGCTGGGGGTTGTCCTATTGTCAATGCAATCAAATATTCAGAACATATGAATTCTCATCGTGATCTATAACCAGATATAATGTGCGCTCAATCTGTGAATTAAACACCCATTCGATCCTTCAACAATATTTACATCCTAACAAAAGAAACCATTTACAAATATATCTTAAGACGTAGAACCCTTGGTACCTGCTGATGCTCTTTGAGGGCCTCCTTTCCTGTTCTGACCGGATTCAATTGTTTCTGCTGTAGCAGCCTGAATTACAACGATCACTCATTACTGAGTTTGACAAAGATGAGATAAGACTTTCGGATCGATAGACCCATGACCTGCAATTGCCTACGGCTTCCATTGCAAAACTGAAGGATAAAACAAAATCTCTAACTCAAACTACTTGCTCCAGCACTCTATTTTGAAAATGCCACTTACCAGGGGTGATGCCACAGTCTTATACTCTTGACCATTCCACTCAACCAAATATGGAGATTTTGAAAAGAAGCTTAGTCCCATCTCCCATCTTAACCACGCTTGTGCCTGCAGTCGATACCACTATACTTGATTAAAAGACAATGATAATACATAGATTCAAATAACAGGAACCTGCAATAAGATTATAAAATAATTGGTTGCTGATATCTCAGAACGTATCTAGAAGTATTTGATCTATATTAGACCCGGCCTCCATTTATTCTCTGTATATGGGTATTTGCATCTAAATTTCTGAGGCAGAAACGCGAGCGTGGACAATGACCTACCGCTCGCTGTTGTATGGAGGTGTCACTTCCCGTGAGACGCTTGTAGTATGCAGACAACACGTTGCTCCGTTCAACCGGCTCCAACACCGACAACAGCTCTTCCCATGCGAACGGATACAGAGCATTAGCACCCTAAGAAGAAACCACAAACTCAAGTTAGCAGTAAAAATTGGAAGTTTCATGTTGTCAAAGTCCAAAAAATTAACCCTCAACGGTCAAGATCGGCCACTTCCATATCTATAGGAGTTGAAATACATCGCTTAAAAAGCTTCAAGGAAGGTAACAAAATGTACCAATAGAAAAAAGAAATCATACGTTCCCAAGTGGAAATTCTATTTTTGGCTTGGGCATTTACGGGTTAATCACAGTAGGCACTACAGTAGTGAGAACTGGAAAATAGTTGATGACTAAGGGTCCCGTGGCCAACTTATACCTGCTTATAAAACCAGTCAATTTCTTGAGGTCGTAGAAGGCAAACACCACGTAAGATGAGGCCAGCAACCGAATCTGGATGAGACTGTGCATATGACAAAGCGAGCGTCACACCCCAGGATCCTCCCATTACGATCCACCTACACAGATCATGTTCCTGATTATCTTCCTGTAAATGCTTCACGAACAAGCGTAGCGTCTTTGTTAAACTCACATTCGTTGCCCTACGAGGCTGATGCCAGTGACTGGTACCACCGTACAGTGTGTCCAGCAATACTACATCCCTGACTAAACAGCACACTTGCAGACTGAGAGTCTTACGTGCGAAGGCAGAGAAGCCGACGACAGTCTCCAGTGTGGTAAGACCAGAGAGAACAGATTAATAAGGGATATAGAGCACGGACTTAGTCACTCCAAGATGTTGCCTCAGTTGCTCTATGTCAGACACTAAATCCCACGTGGTATTTTCCTCGAGACATCCTCGAGGGGTCGATTTCCCACACCCCCTCTGGTCGAAAAGCACAATGCGGTAGTGCTGGGGATCAAAAAACCGTGCGTGTCTGTCTGAACAGCCTGCCCCTGGACCTCCATGAAGAACTGCACCACATACAGTAAACCAAAAGAGTGCTTCAATCTAAGAAAACAAATACAACAATTACAGGTTCCACGCCAACGAAGAATACACTCCCTTTGCAAATAATCTAACGAATCATGCAAGTGACTTTTCAAATATTGAGTACTTTACGTTGCATCAAATTCCACAAGCACCAAATGCAGTGAGAGAAATACATGAGGTTATATTCTTCCGTTCAGGTCATATGAGAACCGCTAATCAGGATCAGAACAGGAACTCAGAAGCTAACCAGAATGGTGCCATGAAGACAAAAAGAAGAGACTCACACACAACAGGCCTCCCGTTAGGGTTTCCAAACACCTCGTAGTAGATTGAATGCAAGTTCGAAACATGTAAGTGTCCTTTCTTGTGCGATTGCAAGGCCGGATACAGAGTCCCCGACGTCGATACTTCCGAATCCAAAGGCGTCTTCCTCCCTCCAGCACCTACTCCACGTCCAAAGCCATATCCATCAGTACCGAAACCAAATCTCTGGAAAATCCAGCAGCACATTAACCCCTGAAGAACCAAGGATTCATGGTTTTAAAATGGCAAATTTAATCTATCATACTAGAGTTATCCTTAAAATCACCTTGTGTTTGAATAAGATACCGTGAATTTTTCTTTAATGTACTCTTATTTGTTCACCCCAAATAGTTAAAAAGTATGGAAGAGCTTGGTGGTCTATCATTATTAGGTGTGTAAGAGCTTGGTGGTCTCTAAACTCGAGGGAAACTAGTTTAGCTGTCAAGAAAGACGGTTAAACTAGTTTTCCATGAGTTTGAAGACCACCTAGCTCTTACGCAATACTGTGAAAAATATAATTTAGATAGGACCAAAATTTATATCACTGGAATCAGAAAAGAACATCGCATGTGTTGGTAAAAAAGTAAGTAAATTTGAACAAAAGGAAATTCACATAGACCCTCCTCAAAACTACTAAAAAAAACATGAGGCCTTCTTGGTCCTTCAGGGTTAATGAGCGACGCAAATCAGACTGAAGTCTGCCGTGCAGGACACCGAGTAGCAACCGATTGGCATGATTATGTACGCTGCAAGTCTGTTTCAAAATTAAAGCGAGTAACAAGCCAGCAAATAGCTTAAGCTCCGAGGCACCGACGGTCTCCTATCCACAAGCCCAGCCCTACCTTACAGGCATGTTTGCTTCACAAATTAACGAGAGACGCGAATCAGATTGAATCCAGTAATGAGATTCCAATCCTCTGCTAAATTTCGAAGGCTCCTATTTCAGTTCAGAAGCAAGAAAAGAAATCTAACAAACTTGATTGCTATTGTTGTTTGCGTCACAAATTGACGAGCGACGCGAATCAGATTGAATCCAGTAGTGATATACCAATCCTCTGCTAAATTTTAAGGATTCAAATTCAGTTTAGAAGCAAGAAAAAAAATCTAACAAACTTGATTGCTGTTGTTGTTTGCGTCACAAATTAACGAGAGACGCGAATCAGATTGAATCCAGTAGTGATATACCAATCCTCCGCTAAATTTTAAGGATTCAAATTCAGTTTAGAAGCAAGGAAAAAAACTAACAAACTTGATTGCTGTTGTTGTTTGCGTCACAAATTAACGAGAGACGCGAATCAGATTATGAGATTCCAATCCTCTGCTAAATTTCTAAGGCTCCTATTTCAGTTTAGAAGCACGAAAAAAACTAAAAAGAAAGAAAAAGTCCAACAAACCTGATTGCTGCTGTTGCTGCCCGTCCGGCGCACTACTGCCCCCTCCCTCTTCCCGATAACAGCGCACCGTCTCCACTCGCCGCCTTCTGCAACCAACGAACGCAGCAGTGCGCCATCGCTGAGTAGGCAGCGCTCCAGGCAGCAACACGGGCCATGATGAACAAGCAGACACCCTCGCCATGTGCGCCATTAATCTCCGAGTATGATTTGCTCCTCGTCGAACACGAAAACAGTCTAATAAGCTCGATTCTGCTTCGTATGATTTGAAATTCGGGAAATGGCAACAGCTTTAGAGATTCGTAAGAGTAAGAAAGAGCTAGGGTTTGATGATCCTTTCCCTTTTATCGGTCTGCTGATTGATGATTCTGAAATCAAAGTGAGGGAACTGATTGTCTCTGTCGGTCCAGATTGTGAGGTCCTTCTTCGGCCTCGGAAACCCTAATTATACTGCTCGGTAATACAGTCGATATCTTCTGGTTGTCGGTGTTGCACTTGTCTTATCAGAAAATGCTCAATCAGCTTTTAGAAGTGGACGGAGAACCGACCTCTAGTCACAAATTTTCATTTTTCATGTTCATTTTTTTATTTTTTTTATTTTATAATTTTTATTTTTTTCTTTGTTTCGTATCATAATGTCATAAAATTGTTAAGCCCTAGACTTTGTACCCCTACTAAAGTTTTCAAGATTCTCTTCAATGCTCTTGGATGCTCTTTGTTTTCACATTTAAACCCCTAAACGTACTAGCGTTCAGAAACTGAACCATGAACAGATTCAAAGCCTTGCAACTTTGTCATACAACTTCAAATGACTTTCATCCAAGTCACCTCTATAAGACTAATAAATTCTTTACCAGTTACAAAAATTCTCTTGTGATAAGGAGTTGTTGATAATATTGAAGAGGCCTCCAATTGCAAGTATGTCAAATTTATTGGGTAGATTTTATGCTTGCAATGGTCCTCTCATGTACAGTACACCTCATGTACATTTAAGCCATGCTAATATCTATTTTTGAGGCTAGCATTTACTAGTGTTCAAAGGATCGGTGCGTTCAGGGGTTAAGTTTGTTTTACTTGCTTGATTCCTGTTAAATTCCCTCGTATAATGGCAAGTGTTATCTTTTACTCTAGTTTCAAGGAAAGTTATTGTATCAATAAAAATCAAATGGTACGGGATGGAGAACCCAACTGTTATAGAATGTAATGATTATAAAGCAGTGCAATTGAATAAAAAAAGAATGTTCATTTAAATTCACTTCTTTAAGTAAAATGAAGGAATGCCATTTGTATTCCATGAATTTTGAGACACTGTCATGTAAACTTCATTTTTAATTGTAAACGAGTGTTGGCTCCCATTGCTATTATCCTATGTTTATGAAACCAAAGGACCTATGCAAGTCAATGAAGCTGCTATAATACTTTAGTAATTACACTCTTCAATCTATTTAGTGGGGTCTACACTAAATAAGTACTATTGCACTAATTGGGTTACTTGCATAATTATGTTCATGTACCATCATTTATTGCAGTCTCTCTAAAAGTTATAATCCATCCAAATTGTATGTTTAAAATTGATTTAGATCAACATTATTTTAAAAAGCAAACACTACATAGAATGAAGAAAATCATTGTCTGTTCTTGGAATGGTAAAAAGAATAAAACAAAAAATTAGCGTAATGTGCACTATATCATTAATTTACATTTGGATTACAAGATGCGATGAAATACATTCTTCATTTCCATGACTTTTAACTACATATTGGATGTGTTTTAATATTATTAAAAATCCAATTGCTTGTGGATCTTTGTCCATTTTCAAAAAGATTTCCATACGCTTAATAATTGTATTATTCAAACATCATGATATTAATTATATGAATTAGTTATAAATTTTTGAAGTTTTATAAACATTTCCTCAAGATCTCAAGTAGGTTTTGTCACTCTAACGACTTGACATTTACTTAAATTCAATTTTTTTATTATCCCCCACATGAGAATAGGAGAACCACGGTACCGTAAATGTAAGTTGTTATATTGTAACTAGGTAGTCGTTCCATGGTGGCCAAATAATTACTAAAATCATGAAAAAACAATCCGGCACTTTACGAAAATAGCGGATATTCTTGGAGATTTTTCCCCTTTAATACATTTCTTTGGAAAAATACAATCTCCTTAAATATCTGGCACCTATTTTTAGAAATTATTTTTGTGCCGGGACCAAGTTACGGTATACTAGAAGTTACACACTAATTTAAAGGTCGCACTAAATCACCTTTTCGTTTACAGTACTGGTAGTAAAGTGGTTTCATTCATCCACGGAGCTGCTTTCTCGTTCATCCAAGTTGCCCTAGAAACGGAGTTCGGGGACACACGCATCAGTGTTTCCAAACTCTTCTGGAAGTGGTGATTGCGGACGACTGATTGCGGTCAATTGGAACGTTGCAACTGCTCGATTTTCATTTTTCGTTGCGGAATTTTCCTATTTTGTACAGCCGACAAAGATGGTGCTCGAGGTCAGTGATCGATCGAGATACTTTTCGTCGTTTATTGTTTTGTGAGGCGATCGTAGCGATGTTTTTGGGGCAAGTTGGTATCGTGGATTGCGTTCCATAGGAATCGGAGCATGCAGGGTGATTTCAGGAGCTTATGGTCAGAGGATCGAGTGCGCTTGTGCTGCTTGTTCTGTGCGAAAGCACGTTAGGGTATTCATGTGTATGATTAGGGTTTGTTGGTAGTTTACCGATACACGATTTATTGCCGATGCAGTCCCAGGAACACTTTATTTAGGATTAGCTGGGATTACTTTTTGTAAATTTTGAAGTTCTGAAAGTCTTAGGGTGGTTTTGCAGGCGACTATGGTTTGCATGGACAACTCGGAGTGGATGCGGAATGGCGATTATTTGCCAACGAGGTTTCAAGCACAAGCCGATGCGGTGAACCTGATTTGCGGCGCTAAAACTCAGGTAATGTCGCAGCAATGATCGTAGCAGTGATTTTTTTGTAAGTAGACAGTTTAGCAATTTGCTACGTTTCCATGGCTTGAAGAGCAATCCAGGTTCTTTGGATGCTCTTGTCATATCAATATATAGGTAATATCAGGGTAAGACACATGTGCTATCTAGGTGCTACTTAGGCAATACCTGGGTGATACCTATGTTTAAAGAGGTTACACGTCTTGACTCCATGCAGGAAATCTGGCTATTATTATTTTATCTTTTTCTTTCAAAAATCCCTTATAACAATTAGCCAACCCAAATTTTATGTAGCAATTTGATTAAAATTAGCAACAAATTAGCAACTTCACTGACTGGCATACATTTGGAAATCATCAATGCTCTGTATGCACATGTTCATCGAAACACACCTATCAGTAAATCAAAGACCTCCTTGTGAGCGCCGTACACGGGAAATGTCATTTTCTCGAGATCACCTAGTTTGTTGAGGATCTGTGATATCATGGTATGAAGCATCCTGGTATTATCATTTGTAACTGCCTGATAGAGGAGTTTCAGGGAGCTGTTTTATGAGTTGGGGAACTCGGTATGAAGTCTCCCAGGTTTTGAATGATGTCTCCTTTATCACTAAAGAACTCGATACTTCTGTTTGTGCAGTCGAATCCAGAGAACACCGTGGGTGTACTAACAATGGCAGGAAAAGGCCCACGGGTTCTCATCACCCCAACCAATGACCTTGGGAAGATCCTTCAAGCTCTCCATGGTATGGCATCTCTTGATTCACATTATGAAATTTTACTTGCAGGCATCAGTTCTCCAGATATAATTGTGTTTTATTTTGTTACGAGACTGCGTGGACTTGTGGGAGTTTTTAAATAGACTTTGGTACACTTACTGTAGTAACAAAGTCTCTGGTATATTGTCAGGTTTGGAAGTTGGAGGTGAGATGAGCATGACATCCGGGGTTCAAGTTGCCCAGCTGGCACTGAAGCATCGTCAAAACAAGCATCAACGACAGAGAATTGTGCTTTTTGCTGGCAGGTAAGTGTGACATGGAGAGTGCGAAAGACTCAAGTGAATTGTCTAAACTGCTTGGGGCAGTTCCTTGGCGTTTTTCTTGTGTGGAGGCACTACAGTTAGCTACTGTGGAGGGTCAGTTTTGTGGGACGAGAATAACAGAAAATGAGGTATTCTCTTACTATCCGCTTTCATCTATTGCTGAACGCCTTGTTGTCTGCAGTCCCGTTTTGGCAGAAAAGAAGGCGTTGGAGGGAATGGGGAAGAAGTTAAAGAAGAACAATGTGGCTCTGGACATTGTAAGTTTCGGGGAAGATGATGGTGAGAAAGTCGAAAAGCTTGAGGCATTGTTGAATGCAGTCAACAGCAATGATAATAGCCATATTGTGCACATCCCTGGAGGAGATGCACTCTCCGACGTGTTGATCAGGTGAGTGGATTGTTTACTCCAACATTCCCCTTTGCAAGTAGGAGTCAAACTATTCTGTAGACAACAGAATATGCAGTGTCAATGTTTGTTTTTGCTTACCCCTTCAAATCAAGGTTCTCAAACTTCTGGTTCCTTCATGCAGTTCTTCAATCTTTACTGGCGATGGAGAAGGTGGAAGTGGGTTTGCAGCAGCTGCTGCTGCATCTGCGGCTGCCGCTGCCGTTGGTGGTGGTGGTGGTGGAGCATATGATTTTGGCGTGGATCCAAATCTGGACCCGGAGCTGGCTCTCGCTCTACGGGTCTCTATGGAGGAAGAACGAGCTCGGCAAGAAGCAGCCATGAAGCGATCCGCGGAAGATTCCACTGCCAAAGGATTACAAGCTGGGGAGAGCTCCAGTGCTGCTGATGTGGCCATGTCAGATGCCGGTCCCGTGGACATCACAGAAAAGAGTAGCGACATGATGATTGTGAGTCACAGTCTTTAACATGCGATGTTCTGTCCTGTCCTGGATATACTGTTGTGTTTTAAATGACGATTGTACTCCTGCCTGCACATTTCTTAGGTTGTTGACGAGCTTCAACATCTGGTTTTTTCAGCTGTATAACATAACAGCATGAAATGTGCCTTAGAGCTCAACTCTTAGTGGGGCTAATCTGTGCGCTTGCTATTACAGGATGACGATACTGCACTCTTGGAACAGGCTCTGGCTATGTCCATGGCCGAGGCTGCGCAGGCGGCAGCGGCTGCAGGTGGCCCTGCTGTTGCTGATATTTCAATGGCCGAATCCGGTGGAGACGATCAGGATCTTGCATATGGTAGGACATCATGCAACTATGCCAGACATTGGAGGGTTCTGCTCCTCATGTATCAGTGTCTACTTCTTCATTAATTGTCGTCTTCATTAATTGTCTTACTCTCAAGAATGCTATTTTAATTTTTTATTTACTCATTATTTTCTTTTTGGGATTCATGATTACTGTGTCCTGAACTCACTGCCCTTTTGATGCGTTTTTGAAATGCAGCTCTACAGATGTCAATGCAAGAGGCAGCTGCAGCAGCCTCTGCTGCACAGGGTAGTGCTGATGTGAACCAGGTTCTAGGTGACCAGAGCTTTGTCTCCTCTGTGCTTTCATCGGTAAGGACCTTACGTGCCAGTTCGATACAAAACCACATTGGCTATTATTTTGAGGGAAATATCAATTATCAGAATTTTTTCCTGTTTCTGTCAACTCATAGTAAGACCTGTACCATAGCACGTGCATGGCCAATGGTGTTGGGCTGCAGTTGGTGTGTCCACCTTCAAGTTTAACTTGCCTCTTTCTGCTTGCACTAGTTTTGTACTTGCGTGTGATTGAGCAAATGTGCATTTGCTTGTTAATGGCAGCTCCCTGGCGTGGATCCAAACGATCCATCAGTGCGGGATGTCTTGGCTTCTCTTCAGGCAGACGAAGAGGTAAATTGCTTCACCTTCTTTGTAATTTTTAATTTTTCAATTTTTTCTCCTAGCTCTGTTTGCTCTTGTTTGGTCCTTTAGAGGTTACAAAATGTCTCTGATGCATGTCAAATTTACTACGTTCAGTTGTAGTCATCTTGTTATCATCCCTTCCTGTTAACACATTGTTGTGGGGGTCTGAACTCCAGGAAAAGAATGAAGATCAAGCAGCAAAAGACAAAAGCAAATGAAAGAAGAGCTAAGGTTTGGCTGTAGTAGAGAACACCAGTCATGGATGGCACAGGATTCTTTCTTCTAGGTATTGCATGGTTTAGTTGCTCTCACAAGTTTAGGAGGCCTGCTTATTGTTTATGAGCAGCGTCCATTGTGAGATGCTTTTGTAAGTACAACAGATTTCTGAAGACCACCTGTTGCCATGACAATTAACCGTCAACATTACAAAGTTCAGGTAACATTTGTAAATGGACAGCCTCATCATGACCTGGATATTTGTTTGGAATTTCTGACCAGAAAGTGGACGGCTTGATTTCTATTTGCCGAATGGATTCTACTGCTTGTCACAGCACTTTTCGTTAGTTACTGATCGCTTGAAGCTTTTAACCCCTAAGCGTCCAACCGACCAGAATGTGGCGATGATCAGAATCAATCACAGATTTCTCATCGCAGTGTGGATTTTTTACTATATATTTTATGGGAAGTTAGCTTCATGCATGTGTGATCCGATTAGGAAGGGGATGATTCGTGAAATTGTATGCTTCATTTCATGTTGTAGTGATTCACCTTGAATTTTGAAGATTTCAGTGTAAGAGTGCGCTTAAAAAAAGTGAACTCGTAAAATTAAGCAACCAAAAAATCTCCCAAAAACATTGCACTTACATAACATTCAGTAGCTTTCATGCCCCCTGCCTTTCTTTCATGCACTGTGCTCATCACTTTGAGCCTCCACCTGTCCACTTAGCTACTGATGAAGTACTCGTGGATGGAATATTTCACACCATCTACTATAGAACCAAGGAATGATAATGCATGCTACTGAATGTTATGTAGAGTATTACATTTCAACCCATCACAACAAATGTCATGTGCAAATTGTCTCTATCATATTTGTACTCAAATTACAAAAGAATTTTAAATTTTAAGTTTCAAATTTTATACAAAAATAATGGTGACAACAATCCTAGAATCAAAAATTCATAATGTACTGTACAACTTTTATTCATATATCAAGTTCAAAATAACCCTCTTAGTTACAATTTTTAAGACATTTTTGAAATTCTCCAAATCTTGAGAGAGGTGAGGACGTTTAGAGGTTAAACTTCTCAATCTGAGTTTGGACAGGAATGCTAAGATTTGATGTTGCCATATCTAATTATGCTACCAATACAGTAAACCCAGATTGAATGAAAAACGTTTCTAGTGCGAGTCTTAAGTGTACACTGTTGACAACTCTCTGCACTCGCCCCTATTTTAACTTCCCACCAATACCGACTGGTGTCTATTGAGGGTGGGGACTTTGAGGGTGGGGAACTTTGAGGGTGGGGAACTTTGAGTTAAAAGGCTCTTCAAATATAAAGGAGTAATTTCAGCGTGTCAATTTTAGCGCGCATCATTGGGATGCTCTTATGCCATGTTGTTTGGAAGGGCACTCTACATTTTTCATCTCAGTGTCACCTAGTGCATGTGTGAATTATGATATTTTTTTCTTAGTTTGAAGCACTTATTTGAGGTTTTCTTTTTCTGTGTGGAGAAGTTCTTTGTGGAGGTCCAGGACGTCTATGTCTTTCACTGTCTTTTGTGTAGAATTTAGAAAGTTGGTTGCAAAAAATTCAAAGGATTTGATCACAATTTTTGTTATGTCTTTAGAAAATGAAACCCTGACTAGAAATGTGACTAAGTTTAACTCTTTGAGGCGCTTGTGTCCACATAGTGGACAACAAACAGATTCAAAGTGTTCAAATTCCATTCGAATTAGACAGTTTTCATCCACCAAAATTTGTCATGGTTCTTGTGCAAGTTGACTATCCTTTGTACGGTTTGGATCTTCAAAATAGGTTATTATGATTTTTGAAAAAACAACACTAGTGGTTTATGTCAAGTTTCATTCTTGATTGAAAAAGTGAGATCTTAAAGATGATTTTCCAAAATAAGTGGAATCAAATATTGGAAATGATACCATCTTGTAGTACATGTTATTACAATTTCATTACAATATTTAAAAAAAAATTCATTAATTCATGAATTTTAATTGATTTTCAAGAGAAAACCTTGCAAAATTAATTAAAAAACATTAAAGAAATATATGATAAATCCAACCGTACAGATGTGATCTTCACATTGAGAGTTACAGCTTTGCTAAGTACATAAATCCATTTTTGGTTTTCATCAAACATTTTATAAAAAATCTTTGAAAATAGTGTTGAACTGGGATATTAAAGGGTTAACGAAATTTAGGAACAATAAAGTAGAGACGTTTTAATGCAAATTTTTTGAGTGTCCAAGGAGCCCCTTGGAGCCATATTTGGTCGTTTTTTAGGTAGAAGCTCATTTTCACCTCATTCCTAATTTCAAATGAAAATTGTCCTAACTCAATAAATCTTGTTCCATTTGTACCAAAAAGAAATTGAAAGATTGTCCTAACTAAGAAAGTGTGGGACTATCTTCTACTTTCTTGAATTTACCATTCTTCAAATTTATGGAATTGTATTTCTTACAACACTTTAAAATGCCTTGATACTACAACAGAGTTTGTCACTTGTTATTCTCATGTTCATTGAGAGTGCCATGTTCTTTCGAAGTAATGAGAGTGACATGAGGTGGCATGTCATATTTATCATAAAGTTGGTATATGCCATCGGAACACTACATTCATTTTTTTCTTATTCTTATGAGGACACTATATCTTCCTAAAATTAAATAGTGTTCAAGTTGAGAAATAGTGTCCCTAGACACTAAATATGCCATTCAGTGTAGTGTGTAGCTGCGGTCCCTCATTGAGCCATTTGTAGTCTCTCCATCAGAGGTGTATTACTATTTTTGTTTTGCAAGGACACTTGTGTTCATTTGTGTTAAAAATTAAAGTTAAAGAGGCTTGAGTGTATTTTCGCTTGACTGACGCACACCGAAAACGAAAGCTCCCAAAATTCAAAAGTCCCAATTTGGGGCCCCAGCCAGCACTCTTGCGAGTCACCAACAGTCACCAACAGAGCGTGTCGGTGCTACCCCGATGTCCCAACACTAGTACCAGAACTGTCGTTTTTCATTCCCCATTTTGTGGAAACAATGAACAATGACGGAATACTGTGCCTAGATTTTTGTCTTCTTGTGACCAAAACCACTCACCAACATTGACGCAACCCATGTGTTTGGCGCAGTTTCATTCCTTTTTCATTTATACTAAGTGAAAAACGACACATTTCCTACTAGTGCAATCTCTGCGGTGCCGATGCAATCTTATTGATAATTCTACACTGTAACTTCGCCGACGAGCACCGACACTGGGATGCGCACCACATGGCCATGGTCGCCGCGCCACACCAGTGCTCCAAACGCGAAGGTGCCGGTGTTTTGCGTGGCCCGCAGCGTCACGGTCACCACCACGCTCTCGCCGCCTTGCACCTGTATGGAACACATGCAATTTGTTACACTCATTTATTAGCTCCTACACAAGGGTCCCAGACGGTTTTGCTGGGGTAAAAAGTGCATAGTTTGGCCTCATTTTTTTACCCCATTTAGCACTGTGATGAAAAGTGCAAATTTGGGACAGCCTGGAAGTAAAACTCCCTCATTTTTACTCCCCCACCCAAGTTTGGCCCCAAAGTCAAACAATGAGAGTTCCCTGTGTAAGCGTCCACTGAGTATTTTCTGTAGTATAGGAAAATTGGACTCCTATCGCAAATCATTTACTAGTGTGAAAATGATTTTAGTTTGACACAATCGACACTGTTAATCTTGTAGTATAGAACAAGAGCATTAAAATGGAGTACTGTAATCAGAAAACCGAGAAAATGCCACTGTTGCAAAGTTCACTGATGCAGATGGCCATTATTGGGCGTTTAGGGGTTAGATCGTAACGGCAATACCAAAATGCCTTGTGCAAATACCACATTGCCGTAGCTCACCTGGAACCACGCGGGTTGCACACTCACGTCCACGCCCGCGGGCGCGCTCACGGCCACGCTATAGCTCTCCCCTCCGCCGCCCACGCTCCGCAGCGTCCTCTTCACCTCGCGCATGCCCACCAGGTTGGCCACGGTGATCGAGGGCGTGTTCAGGTCCGACGCCCGCGCTCCCGCCCTCTGCTCGCATGTCGCGCCCGTCGAGTCTTGTACCGTGTTCGCGTCCACCCCCGGCAACGTGCACAGAAAGTTCACGTAGTCCTGAAAATCTGCACCATCCCAGAACCAATTTATCACCACGACTCTCTCTTTTTGTTCAATTTTCTTTCAGTCTTTGCACTAGTAGAAAAGGTGGCACTGCCAAGGGAGATGCCCAGGCAAGTAGTGCCCAATTCCACACATTCATAGTGATTTTGCCTGGGCATGTCCCTGGGGAGCGCCACCTTTTCTACTAGTGTTGGACCAACACATGCAATGTCCACTGATTCTGGTGACATGCAATTTGGTCGCTGATTCTGGTCATTTTGAAAGCATGGGTTAGGGTTTATAACACCAGAAGAACATTGCAAGTATTGGTTAAAAAACGAATAAAATTTGAACATCGAATTCGGTCATTGATTGTGGTGATATAGAATTTGGTCATTTTGAAAGCATGGGTTAGGGCTTTTGGGGAGGACTTCTTTAGGGCTTCATCATCCCGACTTGATCGCTCGTTTTTCGAATCGGGCCTTCCGGAATTTTTCCATCCAATTTTCTTTCAGTTTTTGGACCAATACATGCAACGTCCTTCACTGATTCTGGTGATATAGAGTTTGGATATTTTGAAAGGGTTTTGGGGGAGGTTTTGATTCTTTAGGGTTCTCAGGCCCGGGGAAGTCACTGATAACAAATATAGGGTGTCTTTTATTCATTTGAGATAAATTTATAAAATTTTAGAAGTAATATAGAGTGCTTTACAACCAATTTGAGAACATGTTAAAAATATTCTTAACATATACCAAGATTATACCCTAAATATACTATAAATAGTATAATATTCCAATTATTTCATAGCCCCCCATTAAATACCCTTTGTTCACTCGTGTATACCAAAATTTACACTAAGTGACTTCCCCGAGTTTTCTAGGGTTACCTCGTTCAAAGACAAGGCCCGGGTCCATGGCAGCGGTGACGTTGACAGCGCCACTGCCCATGTCGAACGGCGATGCGGGTCCGAGGGCGGTGGAGGCCGGGCTTGCCGAGGGCTGCTCGGCCAGGATGCTGTTGTTCCAGTGGTCCACAATGCTGGCCGTGGTCTGAAGTGCTGAGTGGATGGCGGAGGCACTCCATGTGGGATTCTTCTGTTTCACCAGCGCCACTACGCCGGCTATGTGCGGCGTCGCCATACTCGTCCCCGATATCATTGCAAAGCTTTCCCCTGCAACCCCAGTCTCGCGGAAGTCACTTAGTGTAAATTTTGGTACACATGAGCATACATAGGTTATTTAATGGGTGGCTATGAAATAATTGGATTGTTATAGTATGTTTAGAGTATATTCAAGGTATATTTCTTTCAATTTCTTTCAATTGTTTAACCAACACATGCGATTTAATTACTACTAGAGAAAAACATGAGGCTCTAATCAACACCTCCACAGCAAGTCTGTTCTGTTGAAAACAGACGTCCAAAGCATGTGGAAAGAGTTTGAGACCCTGTTTTCTACTCCCTCTGTTCAGAAATAATCATCCTCATTTTTGGCATTTTTTTTCTAGAAATAAATATCCTATGTTTTATACTTCAAGCGTGAGCTTTGAAAGGGGCGGACAATGAGAGTGACATAAAAACTATATACTAATATTACAGAGAGACCATTTTTTCGAGTAATGAGATTGTTTTTTGGGATAAAAAAGTGAACGTTGAGTTGATTTTTTATTAAAAAAAGTAGGGTAGTTATTTCAAGATAGAGGGAGTAGTAGTAGGGGTTGTCACACCTCTTCTGAGAAGATTGATTTTATGGAGATTGAGAACCTTGGAGCAAATTGTGACCATTCCCCATGAAGAAGGTGTGACTCCCCTTGAGGCCATGTGAAGAATGAGAATGAAGACGACGACTTGTTAACCCCTAAACGTCCTCACCTATGTCCAGTTTAGGCAGTTTTGCAAAGATGCATTATAAAATGCAATTAATACGAATATTTAGAACTTGATGTATGAATAAAAGTTATACATTTTTAATTTTAGATTCTATCTATACAGTTAGATCTATGACTACTATCACTAATCTTTTTTTATAATTTTTGAAACATAAAATAAAAAATTACTTTGTAATTCAATTACGAATAAGATATTGACAATATGTGGATGAAATTTGTTGTGATGGGTTATAATGTAGTACTTTAGGTGTAGTGATTTTTGGAGATTTTTTGGATGCTTGATTTTAATAGTTTTTTTTTTCATGAACACTTTTAGACCAAAATCTTCAAGATTTTCAGTGAAACACTACAACACAAAATGAGGCATAATTTTTTCAAAAATTATTTCCTTTTCGATCGGATCACACATACATGAAGTTAACTTCCCATAAAAAATTCAGTAAAAAAATCACACCACAAAAAGTGCATGACGGATGAGAAAATACGGATGAAATCTGTACATCAGGCCAAAAACGCCTGCTTGGGCAGTTAGGGGTTAATCTTTTTCCGTGAACGACTTCTCAATCTCCTTCACGGTTTCTCAATCTTCATCCCCATTCTTCATCTCCGGAGGGGAAGAATCAAACTTCTCAATCTTTTAAAGAATGGGTTCTCCACAAATCAAGGAGAAAGTGTCAGGTACACATTCTCTGAAGATTGAGAATCACTACAAGGAAAAGGCATCGCCTTTCACTCAGTAGGTGAGTCAAACGGCGCCACTTTGCACTCACTGCCCAAGCACTTAAGACTTGGTGAGTGTCATTCGTCACGTAGGACAAGTGTGTACAGTGAATTTTGACATTGTTCTGAGTGAGAAGTGACACCTTTGTTAGTAGTGGAATGAGAAGAAAGAGGTGTAACACCCCTTAGTGTAAAGTTCGGATGCTTCTAAAACCATGAATGAATCCTTGTAGGGTTTAGGGTTTAGGGTGAGTGGCATAATTACCGACAAAGCCGGCGACGTCAATGCCGGATTGAGCCCAGGCACCCCAGATTTCGTTGCCGGGGGCCACAAGATCCGGTTTCAACAGATCGGCCACGACGGACGTGATGGTGTTGGCATACACGGGGCCACGCGATGAATACGAGGTGACGCGTGGGGCCTCCATTTTGAACAAGGCTTGTCTTGAATCATTCATCTTCACGCGGGCTCGGAACTGAACCACGTGGCCTTCATCGTCTCGCTTGGTCCTTGTGTTGTAGAAGTTGAGAAGCTCCTGCAATTTACTTCCACAATTAATGCATATCCTAAAACTGCTCTTCTCTTCTGGTATTTTTGCATGTGTGGATTTCTCGGGGAGGTCACTATGCAAAAAGTAGAAAATCGTGTGAGTTAAACTATAGGGTTCTTTTTATTCATTGTAGGAATTTTTTACCTAATTATAAAATTTTATATGAAACATAGGACACTTTAAATTCAAGTAAGGAATAATTTGAGAAAGTATATTTGGAATATACATAGAATATTCTAGATTATACCTTTAAAATTCCATTTATGTGATAGCCCCCGTTAAAATACCCTCTCAACACACGTGGCTACACAAGATACATGCTAGTGACCTCCCTGAGGTGGATTTTTAGCTCCAAAAACCTTCATCTGTATAAGGGCATGACTATTTTTTTAATAGAAAAACTTAAATATGTAGTCCTTTCACTATTATAATGTGACTAGGTGCTACATATGTTAAACTAGAAGAAAATTCAATATTTGAATTTGACATGTATAGCACACAATGATTGTGGTGTACCAACATATCTTCCATAACAACATGTATTCTTTTTGTAAATTTTCAATAATTTTTCCACTTCCAAGAAGACATTTTTCTGAAGTCTGGAGAGTCCAAGATGTGGTACCCTGATCATACCATTATCCAAATGTACTCATCTCAAAAGATCCTATGTCAAGTTCACAAAGTGAATTAACTTGTATGGGACTAAATTCGGCCTTAAGTTTTTTTTACAGTTTTGAGTAGGTCCTATGTGGACTTCCATTTGTTCAAATTTCTGTTATTTGACCAACACCTAAAATTTCCTTCAGTGATTTCAATGATATAAAATTCGGTCTCATTTGAATTATTGATTTTTCACAATATGCTCAATTGAATTTGTCATTTTAAAACCATGAACCTTTGTCCTTAAAGGGTTAACATTTATGTAATATACTCCCTTCGTTCTGAAATAAAAAGCACTTGTGACATTGCAAAACACATGAATAACTTGATCCAACAGTATATTACCACCCCAAAATTTCAAAAATCAAGCCCGCAAATCGCAAATAACAGTAGTTGCAGTCGTTTAGGGACTGCAGCGGAATGAGGTCAAATGAACCGCAGCTGAATTTAGCTACGGTTTTGTTTTACCAAGTTTTCTTATAGTGCTTTTGCTCGCAAATTGAAATCATGGGGTTCTGCCACTACACTTCAAGGAGAGAAGGGCTGTTGCATAATTGTGTGCAAAAGTACTCGCAATCTGACATCCCCTATGACACACACTGCTCACAGGGTGTTGGAACCTGGGACAAGTTGGGAGCTAAGATTGTGGGTGCATGACATATGCAGAGATAGCAACATTTATCAACAAGAGAATTAAAGTGCGTTTACATATTGAGTGCAGTGAGGGCCTCTTTACACGTACTAGAGGCGAGAAGCTGTGAGGAGAGAAATTTCAGCCAATAGGAGGCCTAGAAATTGAGAAGACCAATTTCTCATTGGCTAAAATTTCTCTCCTCACAGCTTCTTGCCTCTAGCACGTGTAAAGAGGCCCTGAGTGTGGGATCTTACAGAAGCCGCGTCGGAGTCGGGGATGAAGGCAGTTGGGATGGAGTAGGGAACGGGGTCCATAGATACGCGCTGCAGTTTCATGCTCAGGAAGGAAGCTTTGTTGAGCATGATGAGCCCGGCGGCGTTCAAGCTCATCGCCACTTTGACTGCATTCTCAAACTCCGCCGCGGCGCTGCCTCCCGAGTACTCCACAAAGTTGCACATGAGGACCTTGTTCCGGACCAGCGTGGCATTGAATGGCACCGGGTTCTGGCAGTAGGAGTAAAACTCGGCATCCAATCCCTCGGTGTCGTTGTTCAATGCATCCTCCGCGTAAATCAGGTGGTACCAGTAAGGCTCTCGAGTTCCAGCTGCAGAGTAAGCATTCCAAAGCATCAAGGATGGTCCCAGACATTTTTGTCGGGGTAAAAAGTGCATAGTTTGGCCTCATTCTTTACCCCATTTAGCACTGTGACAGAATGTGCAGATTGAGAGTCGGGGTTCAAACTTCGACTCCCTTTTTGGAACTTTTACTGGGGTAAATCCATGGTGCTTTTGACGGGCGTGGGGGCCAAAAAAACCTTATCCGGGGTAAACAACCTGGCTCATTTTAACCCCCACCCGAGTTTGGTCCCGGAGTCAAACTGTGAGGGTTCCCAGCGGCATACGCAAACTTGGTCCTGGTGGTCAAGTTGACATCCCTTCCCCCAACGGACTCTTTATTCACGTTGGCCCTTCAAGCTAGAGTTTCTCTCTCTATAAGCATTCCAAATTGGGGCTCATGTTTTTTTTTTTTAACCAATTTTGAGGAAGGTCATATGATGACTTTCTTTTTTCTAATTTTATTTAATTTTTGACCAATGCATGCAATGTTCTTCATGGACTCTAGTGATATAATATTTGACCCCCATATGTTCACAATATGATAAATCATTCAAATACTATGAATCCTTGATCAATGACTTTTTTTTAAAGCAATTTTTGAATTGGTCGTATGACCTCGACTTTCTCATGTACAATTTATTTAATTTTTAGACCAACACATGCGATGTTCTTGAGTTCATTGATTCTAGTGATATAAAAGTTGATCATTCTAATGTCATGAATTATTCATGGAGGGGTTAATGACTTTGTTTGGGTTACATGTTATGACATGTTTGGGAAGCCCTAACTTCTTCAAGGTGGCAACTATGTATTAGTTCCATAAAATGACATGTCACATGTGCATTGCTTGAAACAATAATATCTTGATATTATGGAGTGTCATTGTATGAAGGGTAGACTATATGGAGAATGAAAGATTTTGTGTTATTGCCGAGGGCAATTACCCTGAGATCCCAAGAGATCATTCATTCTCCTACATAAAGAATGAAAAACGTTAAGAAAAATGAATGAATGCAACCAAGTTTGGATGGATGAAATATAATGCCCGCTCAGAAAAATATAATGCCCAATTGATTGACTGGTTCAGGGCCCGGGAAGAACTGACAGTCAGTTACAAGTCAGCCGATTAATTTTTGGAAATGGCTGGTTGATTTTCAAGAGTAAAGGCAAACCACCGAACTAAATGATTGAAAAATAATTATATTTAGTATTCATAGACGAAATATACGGGATATAATCTTTAAAAACCGGTTGCTTTTGGAAAATAAAGGACATTGACTGGTTGCCTCAAAAATCTTCCCGAACAGTGGACTGGTTACGAAATAAAATTTGCCCGCTATTTCAATGGCGATTTTTTCAGGAATTCTTTACATACCTGAGAAGCCTGTTCCGAGGAAAGTCTGGTTGTTTCTTGTGATGACGCGATTCTCGTAAGTCCGGTCGCTCAAGCTGGCGCCCACGGAGATCACCCATGGGCCGTAGGAGTTCATGGTGGACAGGTACGGGCCAGAGTTTCCCGCGGCGTGCACGACCACCACGCCCGTGGACACGGCAAACAGAAGGGCCACGTCAAAGCTGTTGAGGCACGGCACACCCGTGGCGCTGTTGATGGATCCCAGGGAAATGCTCACCACATCCACACCATCATGTGTTGCCTGCACTCAACCAACATCTTAGAGCGCCACTCGGGGAGGCCACTTCCAAATATTACGTAAGAACATGCGAACAAAGATAGGGTCCAAATACCACAGTTTACTAGCAGGTTAGGCACCTATCTGTCTAATATTAAATTACTTGTAAAAATAGATTTAGGCAAACCCGAATATTCTTCAAAATCCATTTTTTTCCCATTAATACAAAAAAACTATTTTTTTGCAAAATAATTTCCCGAAATTTTAGGCATCTATTTTAGAATTATTTTGAAAGTAAACTACGGTAGTTCTTTGAAAGTAAATTTGATATGTACACTATTGGTATGTAGCAGTACAAATAGGATGATTTAGCTCAGTGTGGTAACAGCCTAACACACCTTAGTTTTTCAGCTCATGTTTCACGCAAATGAACAAAGTTGAGATCAAAAGCAGATGGTGAGCGTGAACCTGATCCAAGCCTGCGAGCACATCCGAAAGAAACCCGCCATCTCGATATATCACTTTGTATATTGCTATCCTGTCACATCACCCGGTATGTGCCATGAATCCAGGGCCATGCGGGCCATGAAGAAACCAGACTGAAACGGATAAAGTGAAAACAATTCTATGGAAAGAAAACTTTCCATTGAAGAGCAAGTTTCCATCGAAAACTGGAACTAGAGGAGTCCTCCACAGCAGGTCAAAATATTTCTCAAATTAGTCCATTAGGTAAGGTAGAGGCTCCAACACCTGTCAGTTTAAGGATTTCGACCTATTTAGAGCGATGGTTTTCAATGATAGAAAATTGTAGCACATAAAACTTTGGGTTTGATAATCAAGCTCAATTTTTAATCAATTTTTTCACAATGCATGATTTTCTTCTGAATTTTCAAACTTAATCTGTATAGACCACTTTGATGTTAGTAGGGGAACCAATACTTGTCTTTCATTTTTAGTCCAATCAGTTTGCTAACTTGGCATTCATAATTGATCGCCAAACTGCAACAACTAATGGTTGTGATAATTTGATTGGGAACTCACGAAGTTGAAAGAGGTGCTTGCATAGGTGATTGGAATTGGTCCCTAACAAGTTCTGATGCTTCTACCTTACATCTTCAAAAATAAGCTCCAGTCATTCTCCAGTCCCTCTAGGTTTGTAGTTTAAATTTTGCACTACTGGAGCTTGAAAGTCCAAACCTCGACCCCTCCAGGTCCCCAGTGGAAACTAACTCTAAGGATTTATATACTGTAGGTTAAAAGCTGGTTCAACTCTAATGTGTCAAAGAAGTATTAATTCTTTCATTTTGGCACTCCCTTCAATATTTCCCTTTTATCACAATCCTTTAAATTGGAAAAACAATAATTTCTGAAACTTTCAACTTTTTTGTTTTTGGAATTTGTTTGTGCCGGACTAGCTAGCTATTAAACTACTACAGTTAGTAGTGTTTGGCTAAACATAACCTTTCCACTAGTCAATAGAATAGAGGTTAGAGAGGTGGATTTTTCAACACTAGATGAATTGTAAAAATCCAACATCACAATTCTCAAACAAAACAAGGAAAAGCTGTCATTTTTTATTTTTTTTGCATAGCTTCTATTGATGAACGTCGTTTTTGTCATGCCTTGAGGTTGAGTATCAGCACTTGAACATACATGGATTTTAGGGCCTCTTTACACTAGAGGCGAGAAGTTGTGAGGAGAGAAATTTCAGCCAATGGGGAGGCTTAGAAACCAAGAAGACCAATTTCTCATTGGCTGAAGTTTCTCTCTCCCATGGCTTCTCGCCTCTAGTGTAAAGAGGCCCTCAATGGACTGATGGAGAGGGAGGAGAGGGAGGTGGGTGGATTGATTTACCGAGCCCGCGGAGCAATGCCACTGGCTGTGCCATAGTTGTATCCTTTCACCAGCACTGGCACTCCCGGGCTTCCAGCAGCTATTGAGCTTGTGTGTCTGCAAGGTTACTCACAACCACTTAAAGGACGATTAATTTCTTTTTTTTTGAAGGAAATGTGTCGTTTTTCACTTCTTATAAATGAAAAAAAGAATGAAACCGCACCAGACACATGAATTGTGTCAGTGTTGGTGAGTGGTTTTGGTCACAAGAAGACAAAAATACAAGCATGATATTTAGCCACTGTTCACTGTTCCTACAAAATGGGGAATGAAAAACGACAGGTCTTTTACTAGTGGGTAGACTTATTCCTGTCTTGTAGGTATTACTGTACAGTTGTGTCGTAAATTTTCACGTTTATGTAATCCATTGGACATTTGTCAGTGGTTTACGGATAAAATGATTTAATTGTCCTTCACCTCGAGGGTGCTTTAGGTGTTAATTTAGAATATATTGTAAAAGCTAAGAGCATGCCCACTAGTGACGTTGGTACCCTTCTTTTCCAAACCAAACATAATTTTTTCCAAAGAAGAGTCTAGTTGGTATCCACGAGCAAATATACCAGCCTCGAATGTTTTGGCAGACAAAAAATTAAATCAGGGCCTTGGTTTTTAGCAAGAAATTTGAGGATACTAGTCACTGGTGGGAATGCTCTAAAAAATTGGGGGACCATCTCGAATTTGCCACCCCATTGATTGTCAACATAGGACATGTTTCAGTTAGTCATAGCTTTGTGTTTCAATGACACAAAAGCAACACAATATGGTCATTGATCAGTCAGTGTTATAATAGCAATGATTAAATCAGTGGCCACTAATTGGATTGGACAAAAGGAAAAATAATAATATTGTAGACAAATGGAAGGGGGTGTGAAACTGACGTGCCGTGTCCGTCTCCGTCGAACGGCGAGGCGTAGTCATAGGTTTCATTGAAGAGGTCAGCAGCCATGATACCCCGGGAGAAGAACTTGGCACCGATGACTTTGCCATTGCAAGAGCCGGCGGGGAAAGTCTCTTCCACCACCTGACAGCCCCCTTTCCACTTCTGCCATAACAGTGAAAATGTTTTGTGCAAAGTTTAGCCAAGTGACTACCAAAAAAAATTTGATGCTAATTTTCACTAAATTCAGGGAAATGTTCAATACTAATTAGCCTTCTCCCAATATGGTGAAATTAGCCAATTTAATACTCTATATAATAATTTGCTATAAACGTATTAAAGGAATTTAGAATGTTTCGTCAAAATCGACTATCAAATCTTCACATCTATGACAATTTTGCTAAAGAGGCTGAAATTCCTCACCTTCAATGGGCCATAAGGCTTGGCCCACAGCTTGGGGTTACCGAAGCTCATGTGGGAGGGATCAATCCCGGTGTCCAGCATGCCTATCACCATGCCCTCGCCGGCGTTCTCCGGCCCGTTCAGCAGAGGCCAAGCCCCCTTGGGAAGGTTCAGGAACTGGGGAGTATGTGTGGTCGTTTTCTGCATCAATTCGTCCCGCTCCACCGATACCACGTGCGGATGCGATTCCAGCAGTTTGGCCTGCAACATTGACATTGACATTTTTTAGTGACCCAAAAGGCTTTCATCAACAAAGAGGAGGTAGAATATTTTGCATGTTGTTAGAGCTCACATATTACTACCTTGGAAAATTTGAATTTGCAAGTTTAGTGTACAGTCGGGTACAAGTTGCTTACAAATTTTTGACTCCTCCCTCATAAAAACAAAGTCCCTTCTCTAAATTGTAATGTGCTCGATATCGCACCCGTGAACCTACGAATTGAAAGGGACATTCCTATTCCTGTTAGGAATTATTTCTTACCATATTTGCAATCTTCATAATCAATGCAGCCGCTTGATATAGGATCTACCTATTTTCAATGCTTACGAAAAAAATTGTAAGCATGTTGTACCCGACTGTACACTCAAACCTCTTTATAATGACCCTCTTTACAATGGCATTCTAGAAGAGAGAGGATAACTTTGGCTTGTATAGCCAGTGTGAATGAAGAGTCTGTTGGGGGATGTGTTGCGAACTTAGCCACCAGGACCAAGTTCGTGACATTCTAGAATATCATGCACACTTGTGACACTATCATTGAGTGTCACACATTCAAACTATGTCATAGTGAGAAAGTTGACAAGATCCAAGGTGGTCACATTAAAGAGGTTTGAGTGTATGTGATCATTGTATCATTTTTAATAATGGGAATCGTACTCAGATGCTTATTTGGAAACTTTTAGGTGTACGCATTTCAATGTTGAGTTCATTGACATAAGAGTCATTTTAGATTTATCCCTTTTTACTGACAAAGAGCCACCAACCACCTTTGCTCAATGTGAAGGAGCATTCTGTTGTGCTAAGAACTTTTGGAAAAAAAAAAACAACCATTGCAAGGACAAGGCGTCGCTTGTCACTCCGTAATTGAGTCAGACAACGCCACTTCGCACTCACTGTCCTAAACTTTCAAGACTTGGTGAGTGCAATTTGTCAGTTAGAACAAGTGTGTATAGTGATCTCTAACATTGTTCTAAGTGAGAAGCGATGCCTTTGTTGATAGTGAACTCTAACACTGTTCTCAGTGAGAAGCGATGCCTTTGCTAATAGTGAACTCTAACACTATTCTGAGTGAGAAGCGATGCCTTTGTTAATACTGAACTCTAACACTGTTTTGAGTGAGAAGCAATGCCTTCACTAATTGTGAACTGAAGGGAGAAAGGAGAGAGAGAGGACCTGGCCATGCTCGGTGAGCTTGACAGTGAAGGCATTGAGCACCGCGGTGTAGCTGTAGAGCTTCTGAAAGCTGCCGCTCTCCAATGCTTCTTCCAGCACCATGTCGTGGCGGCCTCTCAAATGCTCAGCATAAGCATGGGCTGCTTCACTTCATCATGCACAACATCATATGTATTTCTTAACCCCTAAAAGACCAACAAGTCTAAATTGGGCCTTGTATTTTTTTTTAGCAACTTTGAGTAGGTTCTTTCTAGACTTCTTTTTTTTCAAATTTGTTTGTTTTTTGACTATCATATGCATTATTCTTCACTAATCCCAATTATACAAAATTTAATCTCATCTAAATTATATATTTCACCTTATGATTAATTGAATTTGTCGTTTTAAAATCATGAATCCTTGATCCTTTAGGGGTTAACCCCTAAACATCACGGGGAGCTGGCAATTTGAGGAAAATCATCATAAAGTACTATTTGGAAGAATATTTTGGAATTGATGTACGAATATAAGTTGTAGATTCTGAATTGTACATTCCATCCGTAAATTTAAATTCACAAATGTCATCACCAATATTTTATTCTAGAATTTGTAAGTTAAAATTAAAATTTTCTTCTAAATTTAATTTCAAACAAATTATTAATATTTCTTGAGTAAATTTTTTTAGAATGAATTTGAAATGAGATACTCTTAAAAATATGGGGATGCACATCATATGGGTGTTTGAAAAAGAGCCATATTTTTTTGAAATTTGGCCATTCCAATAAATATGGGAATGCACTCATATCTACATGAGGACCCAACGTATGCGTGTCTGAAAAAAGCCAAATTTCTTGAATTTTGGCCATTTTAACAAACATGGGAATGAACACATACGATTCAACACACGGGTGATTGAAAAGTGCCAATTTCTTGAAGCTTGACCATTTTAACAATGTATACATATCTACATACGGATCCAACATGTGGGTGTTTCCAATTTCTTTTAAAGAAAATCCATTTGAACAAATATGGGAATGCACACATATCTACATAAAGATCCAACTGAAGAGTGTTTGAAAAAAATGTAGATTTCTTTGATAATTTGGCTATTTTAACAAACATGGACACAACATTCAGTAGCCTTCATGTCCATTGCCTTTCTTTTCATGCACTTTGCTAATCACCTTGAGCCTCCACCTTTCCACTTAGCTAGTGATGAAGTATTGTAAGGTGTGAAATATTCCACACCATCTACCGTAGAGTCAAGACAGAGACGGCGCATGCTACTGAATGTTATGGAGATGCACACTATGCCCCAACTTAAAGGAAATCAATGACCACCCAACACACAACTCCACACTTAACCATACTAATGGTATCATGATAAGCTATATTCTCAGTTCTTTTGTTTGTGTGTCACATGTTATTTATTACTTTTGCGATCATAGAGTCTACACTCAAAAGGGTAGCACGCGCCATCTTGGTCGTGGTGACCAAGTTGACAACACTTCCCCCAACAGACTGTTCATTCACATTAGCCTAGAGTTCCTCTCTCTATGATTTCAATTGTTGTTTGAGCACTAGTAGCAAACCTGTCGTTTTTCATTCCTCATATCGTGGGAACAGTGAATAGTATCGGAATATTATACTTACGTTTTTGTCTTCTTGTGACCAAAACTACCTATCAGCACTAACACAACCCATGTGCCTGGCGCCCTTTCATTTCTTTTTCATTTATAGTAAGTGAAAACGACACATTTCCTTCTAGTGGAGGAGGGGAAGGGCAGACCTTGAGAAGTCAGGCCGAGTGGAGCCAGGAGCAGCATGAGCCGTGGAAGTGAAACGCAAGTCCGGAGAGCCCCGGAAAGCAGACAAGGGAGCGCCCTTCACCCGCACCACGTACACCGCTGGAGATGCCGCGTCTCCCGCAATAGCCTCCGTCACCGCCATAGCCACGCTCAGTACTAGCAGCAATAATAAACCCACCACTCCCTTGCCAACACCCATTTCGCCAAAACCAAAGTAACTCTTTCCTCCCTCACCTCTCACTCCACTTCTTTCTCAAAGGATTCTCCTGCTCAATGAACAACTTACAAGGGTTTAGGGTTTCAATGACAATCACTGGAAACTAAGGGGTTTTTCTTCCTTCACAGAAGAAAAGTGATTATTTTGTGCAACTGGTAGTACTGAACACACACAAATGGACCAACACGGCAAAAACAATGGCAAGAAAAAACACTGCCAAGAAGGCAATCATGCAATAGAAATTTTAAATTGTTCATGGTTTTGAAATGATGAGGCGACACTCCTAATTAATAATAATACGTAATTATCATTATTGTTATATGTTATTTTATTTTTATTATTTTATTATTTTTTATTTATAATATAGTGGATTATAATTTACTGGATTATAATTATAATTTGAAATTAATATTATGCATAATTATTTTATATTGAAATAATGATTGAAATTATGACTCAGTTAGGATTAGTATATTGCAGAGAATCACCAGCTGAATGAAGGACCAACCGTCTTCCTGTGTCCCGGGACCCGGACTTACAGTAGGTCGGTTCGGTTCTGTTCATCCACCGAGTGGATGAAATCTTGGATGACGTTTTATCCCCCCGAATTGGGCCTCATAGGTTTTTTAACCCTTAAAAGGTCCCTTGGGGGATAGTAGATACGTTGGTGTATATTTGACATTTGTTGTTAGTAAAAAGTTACAAATTGAGACATCGATAGAGTTATCCGTAAACTAAGGGGTTGAGTGGGCTTTAGTTTGACTAAAATTTGGAGATTTCATGAAAACTATTGAGAGAAATTTTAGGAAATCGACAGAACGGGTGAGTGGGGACGGTCTAGGTATATATTGCGAGAATCTATTATCAACAAAAGGAGCTAGCAACCACCTTCTTCATGTGTGAAGGTGAATAATAGAAACTTGGGTGAGAAGTTTTTCAATACTGATTTTGGTGCTTTCAAAGTTTGCATCCACAGTTTTTTTTTAGTGCCCAACACATGTTCTTTTTGGAGGATTACTGTCACTATTCACTCAAACTATGGTCCACTCACCCACTTTTGAGGGACTTCAACTAACTCTAATAGCTTAGCGAATCCATGTTGACATAAATTTTAACTTTTTTTTATCTTAATTCCTAAAGGAACGGGGGGGGGGGGGGGGGGGGTTTGAACTTAGCTCTTGTTTTCTTGGTTAACTCTTGTAACAAGCTCAATTCCTCATTGGTGTGGGGTAATTTTGACAATCAACACAGTTGAAATTAAAGAAGGCGTTCCTAGCTTTTGTATGAAAAAAGGATCAACAATATCGCACAATTTTTGAGAAAATACCACCATCGAGAAGAATGATGAACTCGTTTAGAGTATTTAGTCTCGTACTTAGTACATAAGATGAAATCGGATTGTTCAAAGGTGCTCCAAAAATTCTAAATTTTTTACCTTGCGTAAAGATCATCATTTTGAAGATGTGATAAAAAAATAACGTAATTTTGACATGTAAAGAGGAAGATATGAGGGTATGAAGTGACGCCTAAATAGCCTCCTTGCAGCTCAAAGCTCAAAAATTTCAAAATTCACACACTTCATGAATTTCTAATCATAACGTATACATGGATTCAACACTCAAAAATAACCATGTCTCTATTTCTCTCCTACAAATCACGGCCAAACAACTCAAATTTCTTCACTTTCTAATTCAATCTAAACTTGGTTCTAAAAGCCGCGTACGAGTCTTATGGTCCTTTTGGAATTAAACCCACATGAGGTTTAGAACCATTCCAAATACAATGGAATACTAGTGTATACTATTGATCGGAATGGGCTCTTTGGACCTTTTAGGGTTAAGTAGTTTTGAGTATGTCCTATATGGTTTCTTTTTTTTCAAATTTATTGTAACTTGGTAGTAGCTTCAACACCTCTAGAGTTTCACATTGGATTTTCCACCATCTACATTTTCTTTAGGTTACAACCAATAAGAAAGAAAGACACTCATGGCACTTTCTAAAAAAACTAAATTAATTTGTGTCAAAGTTGCTACCGCGTTATTGTATTTTTATTTTTCACCATACGATTGATTGAATTTTTTATTCAATCCCTATAGGACCAAGTGTCCTAAATAGGACATTTCAATGTTTGGGTAGGTTTTCCACAATGTCAATTTTTATCCTACTTTTTTCAAAAGCATTATGTGAATTTGGTATGTCGATACAAAAATGGTGATCCAATTTATCTTTTTGATTCCGACTTCGCAAGTAGAAGTTATTGAGAGAAAAGGAAGTTTTGGGAGGGGGGGGGGAATGGGTAGTTCAGGCAAGGCTTAGAATAAAGCTTAGAAATGATTTTTTTGCATCTCTGATTGTAGGATCCTGCCCCTTTGGACTACCAAAAGAATGCATGGTAAAACTTACATAGAATTTTACTGTATATATTACAAGTTTATAGTATTTGAAGTGAAATGACGAAATGACAATATTTTTTTGACCTTTTTGACTGTCTCTTAGACTGACTTTGGAGACATGAGAAATATTGTTAAATTGGTCAAAGAATTCAATAATTTTTTTTAATGTTCAAATTGGTATTAGCTACACCAAAACCACCATATATTGCATGGCCCACAGTGTTTACAAGACACTTTGCTAATAATTATTTTTTCAAAATATTGTGGTAAGATTCATCCAGGTTCAATGAAATATTGTTCAAATTGGATGAATTTTGTTTCAATGGATGAGAATTTGTCCAAATGGATGAATGTGCCTATGCCATTTACCCACCCACAATATATGGTGATTTCCTTGAAGTGACTTCAATGTATCAAGAGCAAAAAAAATTCACAAGAAAATGAATAGAAAGAGGAGAAAATGATGTTCAAAATCAAGAAAAACCTACGGTCCATTTGGGATTGAAACCATGAATCCTTGGTCCTTTAGGAGTTATATCCTTTTAGAACATCCCCACCAGTGAAGGTATCTCTATTTTTATTTTATTTTTTCAGATTGAGACTGGTTTTGTATTGGTTTTACATTGTTCTCAGTGAAATGAATGAATTAGAGTCATTATAAGAAGTGGACCTTTAATGGATGTTTCAAATGTACCAACGTTCAAAGTTTCAGTGTGAAAAGATGTTATACCAGTCCAACACTATTTGAGACCTCGTATATTGTAGGTAGAACATAAGATTGGAAAAAAGTGTTTTAAAATTCAAATTCTAAAATATGTTGGAATTTTTTTTATCAAAACAAGTTTTTTTATGGTGAAAAAAATCTTGGAGATTTTTTAAAAATATTTCATTTTTCAGACCTGCTTTTGGAGAAAAAAACCTAATTGTTGGGCACAAATGTGTCCATCTTACCCTCCACCTAGTACGATACATTCAATATTTTATTTTCACACTTTTGACCTTTTCTTTTTTTGTAAAATTTGAGATTGGCTTCAAAAAAATCTATTTTCTTTTGAAAACAATCAACAAAACGAAGGTTAGCAATATGAAGGTTTCTTTTAACTCTCGAAAGCTCTGAATTTTTTCTAAAAACAGTTCAAGTTGAAAACCTACAACCACTTTTTAAAATTTAGAATATTATGGAAATTTAGTTTAGACGCTTGCAGTATGATGTTCTACAGCATATTGGACATCTCTAATGAAAATAATTTCCAACATGTTTTGTAATTGATATGGATCCTCTACACTTTCACTTTTTAGATCTTTGAAAGTTTTGGTGAATCACTGCAACATGAAATGAGGCATTAAATTTTCACAAACCATCCCCTTTCTAATCATACATTTGTTGATGTTATAACCAAGAAGTAATTTTTCTCTTGTGGCCCTAAATAATGCACAATTTTGCATAATTTTTCATTCAATGATGAAATTAATACACGTTTTCAAAGCAAAATGTTAGTTAGCATCCCTAGTTGTTGACTAGGCCTATCTATAATGAAAAGTGAAGTACGTCTCATTCTTGAACGTTTGTCTACTCAATTTTGTGAATACAAAAACTAAAAATAAAAACTTTTTAGGGTACAATGAAATAGCAATGATTAGACGCCTCAGGGGGTTCACTGGCGAAAATTTTAGAAACAAAGTGCGATAAAAAATAGGGTCCAATATATTCATTGTAGATAAATTTTGTAAAAAATGTACATGTAAAATAGGGGATTTTTAAAAAGTGAAACATGTTTACATGTAAAATACCATCACATATAATATTCTCAGGCTTTTTACATGTAAAATACCATCACCTTATGATATTTTTTGCAAGGTAAATAACCCCCCAAATAAATAGGTCATTATCGCACGTGTATGCAAAATATACAAGGGAGTGCTCCCCGAGTTAGACGCACTGAATTTAGATGATATATAAAACAATTGTTGCAATAAGTCCAACTTACTACAACTGCAAGGGAAGTCTAGATTGTCGTTTAGGGGGATTCACAATACAAGGTGCCTCTACCTTAACCCCTAAACACTTGCAAGGCCAAAATCTGGCTTTTTAATGTTAATTTTAACTGTTACATAGATGATTGCCATCCAATTATTTTTGTGAAGGATTTTGTTGGCCATGCTACCTCTTCAAGTTAAAATCACTTAAGCTATTTTTGGAATTTTCATGAGGTCCCAACTACAAAACAGTCGTAAAAATGGTTCACTATCTAGTGTATTATGGATTTTTTTGTTTTTCTGCTTCAACTAAATCTAGCCTATAAAAATGAGTTCTATTGCATTTGAGCTTAATTCTTAAGTTCCTGAGGGTTTTTGCTACGAACTAAATGTGTTATAATATGTGTTACATATGAATTTTTTGAAGTTTGTAAAATATGAAAGTTGTGATGTGTAATCTCTAAATTTCATCTACATGGTTGAATATCATCTAAACCATTTAGATTTTTTATAAATAAATTTTAGAAGAAAAACTTTGAATATTCACAAAAAAAAAAAAATCAATATTTTATGTTGAAATAAATTATTATTACTTAAAAGTAAAAAATTTCATCACTTGAATGCAAGTTGCCAAGATTTAGAGTTTACAATTTGTTTAAATATCAATTCAAATGACACTACATAAGAATAGTATACAATTAATAGTTTAAATGAAAAATATTCCAATGGGTATTTAAACATCTTATTAACCTTGTGCTTTTAGTCAATCATACCAAAATTCAAAAATAATTAATTAATTTTGTATTTTTTTTGAATTTTGGAAGTTTATTAATTAAATATTGTATATACACTTACAAACAAAACTGAGTATTGATTTGAAACTTTTCCATTCAAACAACCATATCATGAGCATCAATGGGCAAAGTCCAAAAGTGAATTTGCAAAAGTTGTAGTGTGCGACATATCACACATTACTACCAAAGTTTGAAGAGAAACTCAATTGTGATTTGAAAGAAAATGAATTTCAAAGTTAGCCATGTCTAAAACTCGGTTTTGTGCGCTATAAGTTGGAAGTACTCTAAATTTTGTGAATTTTTTCTTATAGCTTCAATAAAACTTTTGGTGCCTTGGCATGTTGGTATACATCGTTTTAGAGTGTTGTACGCAAAAATTGAAGGAAGTTGACATTTATAGAATTTAAAATATCCACAATTTGACAAACATGCAAATGATGTTGGTTCTCACGATATTTGAATTTTTTTTTTGGATTTGAGAGTTTGGGACTGCATTGGCCATCGTATAGAGAGCATAGGTTGCAATATGAACCATTGTTACATCTTAATGCCTATACATTTGAAATAGTTGTTGAATAGGCCAATGCGTTCAATTTATATATTAGAGCTATATGATGTAGTTTTTTGGTTTAGGGTTTTTGTACGAAAACTAGAGTTTATGACGCACATAATCAGTCCTACAAATCAAAATTAAAAAAACATATTATTTTCAATATCATCAAAAAATTCAAAACCTCCAGAAATTACACTAACTTTCATAAAATTGACAATATTTTGATGATATTGAACACAGAAAAAACAAGTTTTTCAATTGGTTAATTTAGTATGTGCGTCATGAACCCTAGACTTTGTACAAAAAAATCAAACCAAAAAACTGCATCATAGAACTTTAATATACAAATTGAACACATTGGCCTATTCAAAAACTATTTCAAATGTAAAGGCATTAAGATGTAACAATGGTTCATATTGCAACCTATGCTCTCTATACGATGGCCAATGCAGTCCCAAACTCTCAAATCCAAAAAAAAATTCAAATATCGTGAAAACCAACATCATTTGCATGTTTGTCAAATTGTGGATATTTTAAATTCTATAAATGTCAACTTCCTTCAATTTTTGCGTACAACACTCTAAAACGATGTATACCAACATGCCAAGGCACCAAAAGTTTTATTGAAGCTATAAGAAAAAATTCACAAAATTTAGAGTACTTCCAACTTATAGCGCACAAAACCGAGTTTTAGACATGGCTAACTTTGAAATTCATTTTCTTTCAAATCACAATTGAGTTTCTCTTCAAACTTTGGTAGTAATGTGTGATATGTCGCACACTACAACTTTTGCAAATTCACTTTTGGACTTTGCCCATTGATGCTCATGATATGGTTGTTTGAATGGAAAAGTTTCAAATCAATACTCAGTTTTGTTTGTAAGTGTATAATTGTATATGATGAATTTCAGGAATCCATTTGCATAGATTTGATTTTAAAATCATACTTTATAATCTATCTTTGTACGTCCATAAAAAATACATACTTTATCATGCGTTTTTCACACATTTACAAATTTGATGCTTTTGTAGATTGTTTCAACATTTACACCACCCAATGTTCTTTATTTTTTTTGAATGTTTGTGAGCACATTTTTAGTGATCCAATGACATTATCTTGTACGAAATTTCATTCTAAATAGATTAGGCCCAAGAAACACTCAATTTGGACAGTCTTAGCTCATTTTACAACACTTTTTATTCTGGAACGAACACTTTTAGGTCGCCTCGGCACTTAAGGGTTAACTAATAAGTTGAAGTTTACCAAGTTTAGTTTCTACTCTACTTTGAAGTTTTGGAAAACTCTAAAAATTGAGAATTTTATTGGAGTTACAAGTTCAATGGTAATACCATAGTCTATCAAAAAAATAAAAAATAAAATGTAGATACACAGATAATTGTCATTTACTGTAATTTTCTTCAATGTAATTTACACTATGGGTTAAAAAATTGAGATTATTGAGTACGTTTTGTAATTAATATGAATATTCTTTACAAACACTTCAAAAAATCATGGTAATTTCAAAACTTCACCAAATTTTATGAAAAATTCATAATTTGTAGTATCTCGACACATTGCTTCATCTACTAAAAATATAAAATTGAATGTTTATCTTAATTATAGTGGCAGAATAGAGTGTGATATGTAAAGCATGATTCCATACCCTCGGCCCAGGCATCAGTACTCAAAAAGTGGAATCTTGGCGATTCACCACTGAATGGATGAACTAAAGTGAAATGAGGAGTATGTTTTCCATTTTCAACAAAATGAGTGATCAATTGGTGTTTATTGGGACCTCACTTCTTGACTTTTAGTGTCTTCTACCCGTCCCATATTGACATAGAAGCATGCCCGCACTCTACCAAAGACGAACATTTTGAAATTTTGAATGTACCCATAGTGAAGAGCACCACTTTAGAACCCATGTCATTTCAACTTCAGAAATTCATAACTAATTTTAGGAACATCCAAATTTTTTGATTCAAAGTATATTGGTCTTTGCTTGGATTTGTCTTCCAATGAAAAATCATGCTCAGTTCTCCCTGTGTCCTCATAAATCACATCCCTTAAATTGGCCGGTTTAGAGCCTCCTACCTTAACCCTTAAACGCCAAGGTAAGCCCGATGGGCTTAGTAAAAAGAGAATAATGAAGAAAAAAGTTTGATTTTCTCAACCAAATCAAGCAAGACTTGTTGCGTTGGAAAGCTACTGAAAAAGTGATCTAGATTCCAAATTTTCGCCTGATTTGAGAGATTGTGGAATCGTTGGTAAGCAATCAAAGTTATCAAATTGAACAAGTTTTGAGGTTGGGGCAGCTGAAGTTCAGCAGTGCCGCAGTGCTACAGTGCTAGCCAGCAGTGCACAGCAGAGCCATTTTTGCAATTTTTTTATTTTTATTTATTTATTTGTGCAAAAAAAATTTAGATGCCTTCCGGGCTGCCCCGTCCAGGCCCTCTTGACGTTGACGTTTAAGGGTTAAGGTGGAGGCACCTGAAACCATTCATTTAAGCTACTCTGGAATTTTTTGAAAATCATATTGGTACTATTTTGGCTAACATTCAGAGAAGACTCATAAATAAAAGTACAAAAAAAGAAAAAAAAGAAAAAAATCTCAATCAAAATGTAATTTGTATGGATTTTGAGAGTATAAAGTTAGCATACTCTACTTGCCACTTGTACCATACAGGTGGTGTATTTTCAATGCAGAAAGTATCGTGAATTGCATCCTAAATGCTCCAATTTCGCGATGAGATTACAAGTGGTTGGAATAGTTAACCCCTAAATGTCTAATTGTCCAGAAAGTGAACCGTGTACAAAATCAAACATAGTTTTCTCATTCATCATTGACTTTTTGCAGTGTGGATTTTTTATTATATATTTTATGGGAAGTTAGCTTCATGCATGTGTGATGTGATAAGAAAGGGGATGATTCGTGAAATTTTCATGTCTCTTTTCATGTTGTAGTGATTCACCCAAAATTTTGAAGATTTCAATGTAAATGTGCTCTTAAAAAAGTGAGCTCATAAAATCAAGCAACCAAAAATCTCCAAAATCACTACACTTAGATTATTACATTTCAAAAAATCACAACAAATTTCATGTACAAATTTTCAATATCTTATTCATAATCAAATTACAAAGAATTTTGAATTTTAAGTTTCAAAATTTTTACCAAAATATTAGTGATAGCAATCGCAGGGATAGAATCTAAAATTCATAGTGTACAACTTTGATTCATATATCAAGTTCAAAATATCCCTCTTAGTTATATTATATATGACATCTTTGAAATCCTCCAAATATAGAAATAGATGAAGATGTTTAGGGGTTAAGTTCCTTGGGTCAGTTGACAAGCATGTCATTGCGAAAAGGGTGTGAGAAAGCATTATTCATCCATTTTGTATAAATTCTAAAATTCTCCCTTTTAGAAATAAGTTACAGTTTTCAAAATTATACTTGGAGTCGATGTTTCCATTGTTTTCTACAAGAGATTTATCCTTATCAAACTTCTTGTTAGGTGAGTTTTGAATTGGGTGTTATTTGAGTTTTGAATTGGGTGCATCCAATTGTCCATTTGTCCGTTCCCAAGTTAGGTTTGATGAGAGAACAAAGAATATGATATTAGAGAAGATGAAATTAAAGAAGCTTGGGTATATTTCACCATGAACTCTTCTATCACATTCTCTTGTGTCACATTCAGGTATCTGCATGGAATATTACCGTAGTATCATGGCTAAAAAAATTATCGTAGTTGCAAAAAAACAATTTAAAAATAAAGAACGTAAAAATACCAAAAATTATGAGGACCAAATTCTATAAATAGAATATGTTATTTCTAGCTATATTTTGCTGTTTCTAAGCTATTTTGGTTAAATTGGGGCCATTTTTAATCATTTTTTTGGACTCAAAAACGAAAATCAAGAAATTCATTTTTTTTGGAGGAACGAACTTTATTTTTCAAAACATATTAAATATTTGTCCCTGGGTGGCCACCCAGCTATGGTACTACTGTATTTGTACACATGTCATGTGCATTGGATGCCAAACGCACTAAATAAAAGAGTTCTGAAAATTGTTCTGAGTGTAGAATGAAATAAACGTGAGTTGCCAAATAAACGAAATAAATACCGTACCTTAGGGGCAGCTTCATCACTCCTCTGTCGAATAATTAATTAATTTCAAATTTTGATGTCCGGCAATCAAAAAAGTATTTTTTTATAATTCTACTTTTCAGGAAATAAATAACTTTAAATTCGACTTTCATCCACAATTGATGAAGTTTCATTGAATGTTTGTTATTTTAGTGGACTTCATGTGATCACTCTTAACATTTTTAATTTATTTTATTTTTAGTTCATGCATTCAATTTCAAGATATTTCATCATTCATCTAATTTAATTTCATGGTTTTCCGGCAAATAGGCAACATAATTTTATTTTTTATTCGACATTTTTATTTGGAATTATTTTTTGCCGAAGCTGCCCCTAAGGTACGGTATGCCCAAATGAATGATGAACGAAATGATTAAATATGCCCAAATGAGCAGTTAACGAAATAAATATGTCCAAAACAACATTTACCAAAATTAGAGGGGAGACTCCATGCTCGAATGATAAGTAACGTGAGGCTAGCATGTTGAGACACCGTCACCGTTTTTGTCACCCGTCACCGTGGCAACGCCGATGAAGGAGAGCACATGAAGCCAAAGCGATGAGTGAAGGACAGAGACCAGCCACTCAAAATTTGCCCACACGAGAATTCACTTTACCTGCTGGAAGACCCAAGTGGCAGCATGCGTCTCTCCGCGCCTAGCGCTTCGACACGTCCAAGCCATGCGGGCATATGTATGACTCCCTGCAGCAAACCCCAGAAGCATAAGTTCACAGTCCACTTGGGAAGCTAAGTAATCCAATCTTCTGCTACCTGTTCATCTCCATCGAGGTATGAGCTTTTAGTTGTGAAGAGTGACCAGTGAGCTCTGAGAGTGTTCATACCGAGTTTGCGAATTGATATAGAGCGATCAACTAGACTGTCCATTTGAAAGGTTGTTGAAGCATGGATCATAGCCTACATGAGGAGGTGGTGGACTTCGCCCAGCAGAAGTTGGAAAGTGGAGCCAAGGAGACGCAGGACAAGGCTGGAGGAGCTCAGAATGCGTCCGTTGTCTCTGCTCAGGTCGTCGTCCCTTCCAAACTTGGGAAGGAGGCCGAAGAGGTAAGCATCGACTTGCTCAGTGAAATGGAGTTTAGGAGCAGTTGACAGTCCATTGCAAATTTTAGTCTAGAGCTTCCGGGTGACGAGTACACGAGTAGAAGTTCGTCTTTTATAATGTATCCTCCGGTGTGCAGTAGAAAGTCTAAACCATACATGGATTGACTAGGAATGTAGTGGGAAGGTTAACCATTACGGATCCTCCACTTTTTCCTTTGAGAATGATTGAGTCACTATGTCAGAGTTGTTAAAATTGGGAGCATTCGATTGAATATATGATTCACTGTATGTACATTGATGAGAAGTTGGGTTAGTACTCAATGCAATCCAATGTGTCGTCCTTTCTATTGCAAAATTATTTGTAGTAATAAAATTGAGGAATCGTAATTGTGGTATCAAAATTGCTAAGAAAATGATTGTAAATTCAATGACATTTTATTTTACAAATGTGGGGATTGAAGTTAGCTGGCTGATTTGAGGGTTGAGGAACTCTTTCATTCTGACATAATTTTGTAACTTACAATTCCTTCACGTGCCTTGAGCAGAAAATTGCGTACCTGGAATCTGAGGTCGACAGGTTGTCGATGACGTTGAAGGACTGCGAGGCCGCGCTCGAGATGGCCAACAATGAGACCGACAAGGCTAACAGAGTAGCCCGCGACGCCAAGGCCAAAGTGGTGGAGCTCGATGCTCGTGTTTACCAGATTGAGGGAGAGCTCAAGTCGGCTCTGGAGAAGGCTGCCGGGTTCGAGAAGGAGCTCAGGACCTATCGTGCCAAGTACTCCGAAGCGAAGTCCTCGTTGAGCGAGAAGGACTCTGTCATCGGAGGAAAGGAGAACAAAATCAGCAGCCTGTCAGAAACGGTACGCTTGCATGTTTCAATTCCATGCTCGTTATGGATATTTACGCTCCGCGTCATCTACGTTGCTCTATGAATTTAATCATTTCAGTGAATGAAATTTATACCGTTTGACTGAACGTTTTCGCTTCACTTCCTTTTCTTCTCTATTTTTTCTGAAATTTTGTTCCGAGTAAGATTCGCATCTGTTTTAGATGCTTTTGACTGCAGGCTCTCATCTTCTAGTATTTCTTTTTAGGTTGAGAAATTCAAATCGCGTGCCATTTCGAATGAGGAGAGGGCTGCAGCGCTTGATCGTCGCACCGCGGAGCTATCAGGGAAGCTGAAGGACATGGAATCCGAGCTCTCAGCGGTCGGTGTGGCGAAGGAGAGGATTGAGTCATTCCTCAGCAAGTACAAGAAAGATCTAGAGCATGAATCCTCCCGTGCCAGTGACCTCGAGGAGCACTTGTCACATGAGCAGCAGAAATCTGCTTCGCTGGAGTCAGAGCTTGAGAAGATTCGACGAAGAGCTGATGCTGATGCTGGTCATGCACGTACATTGGCGGAGCGCATTGCTGAGCTTGAAAGGGCTCTCGAAGCTGCGGAAGATGAAGCAGATGCTCTTGATTCGGACAAAAAGGCAATTGAATCCGAGAAGAAGTCTGCGGTGGAGAAAAAGGAGGCTGCAAGAAGGCAGGTCGACAGCCTTCAAGAGGAGAAAAAGAGTTTGACAGAGAAAATCTCCAGCGTCAAGGACATGATGACGAGCGCATTCTCCAAAGCTGATGAGAAGGACGCATTGGCTAAGCAAAAGATTGACGAGCTGAACTCCAAGGACTATCAGCTACGCTCTCTTGGCGATCAGCTTTCTGACGAGAAGCAGAGAGTGAAGGCGAAATCCGAAGCTGTAGCGAAAATCGCTAGCGAATTGGAGGGAGCCAAAGCCAGGGCTGAAGAAGCTCGCACTTTAACCATCAGGCTTGAGGAGGAGATGAAGAGGTCCGAGGGTAAGAGTGCGGAGCAGCAGAGACTCAGGGAAGAATTGGACTCTGTCAAAGCCAGTTCTTATGAAGCAGAAAGTCACTACTCCAGTCTGAAAACCGAGATGAAGAAGGTCGAGGAGAAGTACGCTTCGGAAACTGAGAGCATGTCAAGCAAACTAACTAGAGAATCTGACCGACTGAGGCAGAAGATTGAAGTGGAGAAAAGACTTTCGGAAGAAGTGAAGATTCTTCAGGTGAAGGCCAATGAAGCGAATGATTTATCTTCCAAACTCGAGGAGCAAATTCGCATGACTGAGGGCAAGACCGAGGAGCAGAACAAGCTCCGGAAAGAATTGGAATCCACGAAGACAAAGGCTTACGAAGCAGAAGGTCTCTCTTCCAGACTTGAGAAGGAAATCCAGATCGTCAAAGAGAAGACAGAGTCCGAAAGGAAGCTCTCTATCGAACTGAAGGAAACAAGGTCCAAGGCGGAGGAAGCTCGCACCCTCTCCGAAAGACTCGAGGTCGAAATCAAGAAATCGGAGGGCAAGACTGAGGAGCAGAACAGGCTCCGGAAAGAATTGGAGTCTGTTCAAGCCAAAGCAGCTGACGCTGAATCACTTTCTTCCAGATTAGAAGAGGAGATTCAGAAGGTAAATGAGCTGACGGAATCACAAAAGAACTTGATGGAAGAATTGGACACATACAAGGCTAAAGCAGCAGAAGCCGATGAGTTGTCATCAAAATTGACTCAGGAGGAGAAGCGATCGGAGGCGAAGGCGACTGCTGTTAAGAAAATCGCGGAAGAGTTAGACCGCACCAGGTCCAAGGCAGACGAGGCGCGCAGCTTGTCCACCAGACTCGAGGAAGAAATCAAGAAATCGGAAGGCAAGACCGAGGAGCAGAACAAGCTCCGTGAGAAACTGGAATCCGTAAAAGAAAGAGCATCGGAAGCCGACTCTCTCTCGGTTCGTCTCGAAGAGGAGATGAAGAAAGCGCAGAACCTCTCCGAAGCGTTGGACTCGAAGGAAGCGAAAGTGGACAGCTTAACCTCCGAGCTCTCCGAGAAAGAAACCGTCGTCTCCGAGAAGGAGAGCATTCTTCAGGAGCACGGCGACCGCCTCGCTGATTTGAGCAGCAAGCTGAAAACGCTTCGGAAGGAGCGAGACGAGGCGAGAAAGGCACTGAAACGCGTCGCCGAGAAGGCGGAAAGCTTCGAGAGCAAGTACCACGCATCGGAGAGTCGTATCCAGGAACTCGAAAGCGAAATCGAGCAGGCGGAGAGCACGATTTCCGACTTGGAAGAGCAGCTGCGCAAGGTCGGTGTGAAGGTGGAGCAGCACAAGCGTGTGATCAGGGGCCGTGAGAAGGACGCCATAGCCAAAATCGAGAAGGCGCAGCAGCTCGAGGAGGAAGTGAAGGAATTTGAACAAGACATGAAGCAGACGGACGCAAGCTTAATCGAGGACGTTACCAGCATCTCCGAAACCGTTGAAGAAGGATCCAAGACCTCCGAATCGAAGACCTTTGAATCGAAGAGCTCCAAATCGAAGACCTCCGAATCGATGACCTCCGAGTCTTCCGATTAAGCTTGAAGCCTGCTCCAGTGTCTTTTTGCCGAGATTTGTAAATGCACAACTGGTCCAAAACTGAGGGATCGCAGTGTGTAATAATATGCAGCAGTTTTCTGTTACTTACGAGCAGGCTTGAAACCCTGAGCTCTGTGTAGTTTGTATTCTGTATGTAGCTCCTGTAAACATTTTGTGAATGGGAAATGATTCCACTTGTACGACCTGAGTTTACCTTCTTGAGAGAGGTTTTCCAGAAGTTTGTTATATAAAAGCAAGTGACGATTTGTGTTATAAACTTCCTTTGGCAATGACTTGATTCGAATGTATGTACTGTACAGTTTTTGGACGGCCTGTTGCTTTTTCTGTGTCAAAGTTGATGATGTTTGTTGAGTGAGAATTTGATTGTACTTATGCTTGCGGAAAAATGTTTCCTGGCGAAAGAAAATTATCCAAATAAGATCTTACACTGAATTGATGTGATTTTATCTCTTTCAGATATGCTACATTTTGTCATGAAGTTTTCAATGCCCTTTCTACTCTCTCTTGACAAACATTGAGATACATTAACATTAACCATGATTGCATTTTGTTTCAAATTAGTATAGAAGTGTACAATGCCTCACATACTAAGATTTTTGTGCTGATAGTTCTTCATTGATGATGGCACCGATTTGTGGGTACTTGTCCTTAGACAAACCACAGAATTGTAGTCTGATTATGATAAATATCATGCCAGGATTTCATGGAACTTGTAGGTGCATGCACGAACGAAGACATCAAAATCTTCCAAAGCTTAGACAGGTGGTCAGCCATCCCAAACTACTTTGTGCAGATCATGAACAGTGTATTTGATTGCCGTTGTTCCAACATCCACATTTCTGCAGCCAGTTTTGTTTGCAAAAAGATGACTAGACTGTACTTGACAAGTCACATGCTCTCTAGGATTACCTGGGACCAGCGGCGTGGAGGACCCATGATCCGCCACGTGGTTTCCGCCACATGGCAAACCCCCACGACGGTTCCACATGAAACCGGTCGTCCTGCTCGCTGCCATGTGTCTCTTGCATGGCTCTGTACCACAAATCCATAGCACGAGGAGCTTCCAAACTTGCTGAGAATGATTCGCATGCAGCCTTCAGTAATCCTGGACTGAGAAGCCTCTTGAAGTTTCGTGATCACGCACGCTGTTTTTGGAGGTCTTTTTCCGAGGTTTTGAGGTTCATTTGCATTCAATGGCGGCCATAGTGAGGACGGCAAGGGCGGCAAGGAACATTCATATGCGTGTGGCGGGGTTCCGAACTACCAGCCAGGCAGGGCTTGATCGAATTAGTCAGTCGACTTCCGTGCCAAATGTGGCGCCGGCGAGGGAGGATTTGGGCGTGACTTATCCAGCATGGTACCGGGATATGTTATCAGGTACCCCGATCTGCAAACTGTTTGATGTTAGAGCGTTTCTGTCTGTTTCACAAGTAATTTATTTGTTCTGGAGTAGCAAGAAGCGAGAAAAACCGACCAAAGATGATATTCTTGGAGTCAGATTAGATTGGTTGTTGCTTAAGCGCCAGAAAGATCATAATGATTTTAGGGCATTTGTACTCTGAAGATTTGAGACATTTTTCGTTCAATATTATCGTAATTTCGTTAGGGTTTCAAAGTGTCGTCATGCAGTCCTCAAGACAGTGTCTGCTCACTTGTTCTCTTTGATATTAGGGCTCTGTGTACCATCATGAGAAATTGTTATTGTACATGTAGTATTGAAAGCCCGATCGACAGCCGACATTCTCTATCCATTGACGGTCTTTTCATAGGATTTTATTTGCAAGAAGCCCAAATTGGGCCTCATGTTTTTTTAGCAGTCTACAGTAGAATGATCCTAGAAGAACTTCCTTTTGTTCAAGTTTATTTGATTTTCTGACCAACACATACAATGTTCTTCACTGATTCTAATGATATAAAATATGGTCCAATTTGAATTGTATTTTTCACGATATGATTGATTGAATTTTTCGTTTTAAAACAATGAGTCCTCGGTCCTTTAGGGGTTAAAATGCAGATGCTGTATTTTATTCTCACTTCATCGTCTCTTCCGTTATTTTATTGGACCGGTTCTCTACTGATGGTTGGAAAGTGATTGCAGCATATTCGCGAGGTTTTGCAACCAAGGACAAGACGTCAGAGGAAGTGCGGGTTGAAAACAAGGTGCGAGACGAATTGCGGGAGCCGGAGGGGGTGAAAGACAAGGCGAAGCAAGCTGTGACCAAGGTGGGAGAGAAAGTGAAGGATGCAGGCAAGGCCATCAAAGGCTCAACAGGCAACCAGACGGTGGACAAAGTGGGCGACACTGTCAAAGGAGCTGGTGACACCGTCAAAGACAAAGCAGCAGCCAAAAAGCAAACCCTAGGGAAGGAGGACGTTGTCACCTCTTAAGCCAGTTTCTGCAACACTCAACCTTTTTCATCACCAAGTTAAGCTTTCCATCACCTCATGTTTACAGTTGCCACACAATATAGAAGAAGAGCGAATCTGTAGGTAACACTGAAACCTGGTTGTGAGAATTCTCATTCAGTCATTCTTACCACTTTTCAGATAATTATACTTTAGATGTGAACTAAGCGTACTTCAGTCACTGATAATTATGTAAATATGATAATTATTTGTTCTCCTTTTGCATGTTGTCAACTTTGTTAATCTTTAAGAATGAAGGATTCATAGTTTTAAAATGACAATTGCAATCAATCATATTGTGAAAATTTATATTCAGATAGGACCAGATTCTATATCACTGGGATCAGTGAAGAATACTGCATGTGGTGATCAAAAGACAAATAAATTTGAATAAAAGGAAGTCTATATAGGACCTATTCAAAACAGTTGTAAAAAACATGAAGCCCAAACATGAAGGGCTTCTTCGCCCTTAGGGCCTCCTTCCATGCAGAGTTTGGCCAGTCCTTGAATCTTGCTCTCCACGGATAAAACTAGTGGAGAGCACTTCCATGCACACCTCGGTAGAGCAATCCAGTAGATATAATTAGAAAAAATCCACTTGGCAACCAATCACGTAGCCCACCGAGCATGGGTGAAGTGGGTGACTTAGCAATTTCGCTTCAATGCCCATTGAGCATAGGTGGAAGTTGGGACCTCATTTTTTGTCCTTTTCTTGTATCCACCGGCTTAATGCTCACATGGAAGCCCACCCTGGGAATTAAAAGCATGTTGAATGTTGAATATAATTACTTGCCAAATCAAGAGTACAAAACCTAGCACAATATAGGTTAGGATGGCTTTCCATTGAGCATATGCACCTTCCAATATGGGAGGTTCCAAGCCTTTCCATTCGTGCAACATCCAGAATTGGGAGGTTTAGTTAGAGTCAGCTAGGGTTTTGCTCTCCCGATGAGCCAAACCTAAGATGCAAATTGAAAGATCTACATGGGCCTACAAATGTGACATAGAGACACAAGAAGTCGACATTGTCAATGTGGGCCATCGTTTCCAAACGTGCTCAATGCTCGAAATTACTCAATGCTCAAAATTCTTCACATGTAATACTCAATCAGTGGAGCAATGTATTTACAGACTTCCGAGTTCAATGATGCTTCTGAACATTGATCTTGAAAGGTTTTTCTTCCTCTATAGTACAGTTGCACTTTATGGTCTTCAAAGATTAGTATTTGCAACCACCTACTTTCATAGTTTCTACTATGCAATGCTGTAAACTCAAAAAATGTGAATGCCGTATTTAACCCTTTAAGGTCCCAATTCAACACTGTTTTCAAAAATTCGTTATAAAATGTTTGATGAAAAACTAAAATGGAGTTGATGTACAAAGCAAAGTTATAAATGTCAATGTGAAGATAATATCTATACGGTTGGATTCATCATATTTATTATTAATATTTTTTAATTAATTTTGCAAGGTTTTCTCCTGAAATTCAATTAAAAATCCAAAATTAACATTAAAAATTCTAAAAATATTGTAATGAAATTGGAATAACATGCACTAGGGTTGGATAACCTATTACCACCACCTCCCCCAATTACAACCTGTAGATTTTTCTTGGGGCCACCAGAGTTGAGACTCAAAACCACCAATTTCACTATTGAGGCAGACCAATGGCATGCCAAGCATTGCGAAGAAATAGTTGGTGGTTTTGGGTATCATGATGAGTGAAAGTTAGTACCACATGGTGTGGACATGGGGAAATCTAGAGGTTTGATTTGAGTAAAAGGTTACTTCCCACTTTGGAATTTTGTAGTAAATTGACAAATGTGAATTAGATGTTGCAAATTTTTGCAATCCTCATCAAAACCTATTTCGGATGCGGTCATATTTTGTTTTTGAATTTAGCACTGCCAAAAATAGGCCAAATTGCTTAAGTTGGTGGTAATAGGTTATCCAACCTTATAAGAGGGTATGGTTTTCACTATTTGATTCTTCTTATCATGGAAAATCATGTTTAAGGTCTCACTTTTTGAACTAAGAATGAAACTTGACATAAACCACTTTTGCTATTTTTCAAAAACTCTCAATATCTTATCTTGAAGATCCATACTGTACAAATGGTAATCAACTAGCACAAGAATTTATAAAAAATTGAATGGATGAAAAACATCCAATTGCGTGGTGAAGGGACGCGTCCAGAATCATCCATCATCCAGATTCTGGACGCAGGAGCGTCTAAGGGTTAAGCCCATGGAGAACTCTATCTAGTACATATTCTCACACCTCCATAATGTCATGGAAACTGGTCTTCTTGAGGGAGCGCAATTATCTAGTAAATATTCTCACACCTCCATATTAACATGGAAACTGGTCTTCTTCAGGCAGTGCAATTAGAGAGGCTTGAGTGTACGGTTCGTTCCAGTGGCAGAATATAGATAGACTCAAAACACTTCTACTAAGGGGAGTCCAGCAATCGAATGAGAGAAGAGGTGTACATAATTAGAAAGCCTCCACCATTCCCGGGTATAAGCTGCTTGTTGTGGTGATTCCTATCATATAGATCATGATGCAAGATCCAGCTTCGGTAGAGTGTGAAGAGAATGGGAGACCAAGGTATGCGTGTTGTGAAAATAGAAGTCTCCCTTGAAGCACTTCCCGTGAAGAAACTCGGGGTACCAAATCGGATCGTCTTGCCACATTTTGTCATAGGGAATCTCGCCGATCGAGAACCACCTGGGAGCCATCTCCTCCGTCTCACAAGGCTCCCCGGCATACTCACCGACATGGTACACGTGAACCTCCCAGGGCTGCGGATTGTCGTCGAAATGGAACGTCAACACTCCTCGCTTCTCCATGGACAGAGGTACCACACCCGACTCCTCCTGGAGCTCACGCACCGCGGCCTCGTCGATGGTTTCATTCACCTCCACTTTGCCCCCGAAGCCGTTGAAATATCCCGCTCCAAACCCCCGTTTCTTCAGTCCCAGCAGCACCTTCTCGTCTTTCTTGATGATCACCAGCGTCAACAGCTTCGGCGGACTCGGTTTCGTGAGAGCCCCCTCGAGACTCGTGTTCTCCATTTGAAACCCTGACTTGCGATGATTCTCAATCCCGTTGTGTGGTATCGTCTCTCCAGCTCCCTGATCCTCCATTCTACCCGTAAGTCTCTCACGTTGAAGGATTAGGTCATTACAAGCCTCCACTGATTCTTAACCCCTAAGCCTCTAAAACTCCATCTGCATCACTGAACTTTGCAACGGTGCCATTTTCTCATTTTACCTCGGATTTCTAATTGCAATACAGCTCTTGTTCTATACTACAAGATCCATCATGTCAAACTGAAGTCATTTTCGCACAAACAGATGATTTGCAGCAGGGGGTTCCAATTTTCCTACGCTACACAAAATACACAGTGAACGCTTAGGGCTTAAAGGTTTAGGTCATTATAAACCTCCACTGATTCATAACCAAAAAAAAGCGTTTTTCGGAAGTCGGATTTTATTTTTCCCGAGAAGACGAACATCTTTTCGGAAAAGAAACTCATTCTCTAACCACGAACTCATTCCAAACAACGTAAAAAAATGGCGGTACAAACATGTACAGTATGTACCTGACAAGCAAAGGGCGATGAAACCCTAAAATTGAAGGTCCTCGTTGCGACCGGGCGAGGGACACGCCATAGCCGTGGAGGAAGATGGAGGCAAGAGCGGAGCGCTGAAGACATGGCGTTCAATGCATTTGATGTAAACCCTAATTTGGAGAGTTGTGGAGGTGGCTTTTAACCTCTAAAGGCCAAGGATTTGTGGTTTTGTAAAATGTTGAATTCAATTGATCATATTGTAAAAAAATATGATTTAGATGGAACAAAAATTTGAATCAATGGAGAATATTGCATGCATTAGTCAAAAAATAAATAAATTTGAACAAAAGAAAGTTTATATAAGGCCTACCCAAAAATGCTATAAAAGAGCATAAGACTTAAAATTGGGCTTTTTGGTCCTTTAGGGGTTAGTACTAATCTATTATACAATACAACTCGGTTTGTCTCACTTGACCATTCCGCGCTGGAACCTGTCGAGGAGACAACTCAAGCTCAATGTGCTCAAGGACTCGGGTCCCACTAGTTGTTTTATATTGCATCATTCTAGAAGAATAATGGGGGGGGGGGGGGCCGCACAGGGCCGTTCAGTTGAAAATTGGGCTCTTTCCGGTTGAGATTGATTTCAACCGGAGGCCGCACAGGGAGGCCCAGTTGAACTGGGAGAAAAATTCTCAACCGTGGTCCCCCCATGCGAGAAAATTTCTCCACCGTGGTCCCCCCACGGGAGAAAATTTCTCTACCGTGGTCCCCCACACTACGGTTGAAATTAACACTACGAAACTCAACGGTGCTCCCCCCCACCGTTGAGTGAAGTTTTTGGATGATTTCGCTCCACGCTTACGGAAAATCCTCCTCTTATTTTCCATAATACAATTTATAAATAATTTGGGAGGATGGGGGGGTGTAATCCAGTTTTTTTTTAAATTGACTGCTGGCTATTTTGAAGGTACAGGTATATACATAAAAAATTAATTATTATAGTACTAAAAAAATACATACTGAAAATATTATTTAGTATGTACTGAAAATATATTATTTTCAGTATGGTTCGTATAAGGTGAAGTAATAAATGTTGAGTAAGGTTCAGTTGTATATATATTTCAAAATAATTGAACTATATGGTTATCTGCTGGCTATCTTCAAAATAATTGACTGCTGGCTATTATTAAAATTTTCAATCATTTAAGTATTTAAGTATTTAGATTATTATTAATTATTTTAAGTATATATTTATATATATTTAAAACTACATATACATGATGTGTATTTAAAATTACATATTTATATATATGTGTGTGCATTTAATGGTATTTGAAATTTTATTTATTTATTTATAATACAATTTGTCTCAAAATTATCCAATTTATACAAAATAATATAATCTATGTTTCAACAATCCAATTTGTGTAAAAATAATCCAATTAGTTATTTGATAATATAATTTATGAAAAAATGATCTAATTCTTTAAAATAATCCAATTTATAACAAAATACATTAATTTGTATCAAAATATTATAATTTATGAAAATCAATCTATTTTTTTTTAAACATACTAAAATAATGAACTATATGCCAAATTATAACAATAAAATTTTATTCATTTGACTTTCAAAAAATTTATAAATAAATAATTCATGAATAAAAAGTTTAAAGGTGCATTGATGGATTATGAATTCTCATCAATCGCTTTATTTTCAACTAGATTTCCTGTGCGGCCTACAGTTGAAAAACACTCAAACTTGGGTTGAAAATTTTCAACTAGATTGATTAAACTAAATTGCCTGTGCGGCCTCCAGTTCAGTTGAAAACTTTCAACTGATAGTTGAAAATCTCAACTGGCTAAGTTCAACTCAACTAAACTGGATTCCCTGTGCGGCCCCCCCCCAAAATAAGTTTGTCAAAATTTTAATGACCTAATTTTTATTAACTTACGCAATTATTGTGTGGCCATTGCATGTCTTCGGATAGCTACACAAAATGAGGTATTTAGTGTCTGGAGAAAATTGATGTCTTCTACCACAATTTGTTCAAAGGTGAAGAGAAAAACTATCCCAACACTACATAGGAGTTTGCCACTTGTCATTCCCACTTGCATTAACAGTGCGATGTTCTTTCAAAGTAATGAAAGTGATACGAGGTGGCATGCTATGTTTATTATAAAGTTGACATATGTCATTGGAACATTACATCCATTTTTTTCTTACAAAGACACTATATTTCTCAAAAATTAAATAGTGTATGGATTGAAAAATAATATCTCAGACACTAAATACGCCATTTAGTGTAGCAACAAACTATCAATATTTGAATTTTTATACTACTATATATCTAAAAACTTCCACTATGTTCCATAATAAAAGGTCTATGGAAACATTGTTTACAATCCGCAAAGGTCCTTATTTCAGAAGAGAAGGATTGGTTAAATTTACTATTGCTATTATAAAAAATTATAAATAGGATTTTGAATTAATAATTTTTTCAAATCCTTCTTAAATGAATATTATCTTAACTCCTACATGACTAATCTTTCATATTTATGGATGATGTACAAAATCAAACTCTATTTCCTCATCCATCATACACTTTTTGTAGTGTGAACTTTTTACTACAATTTTTATGGGAAGTTAGCTTCATGAATGTGTGAATTGATTAGAAAGGGGAGGATTTGTAAAAATGTTATGCCTCATTCGATGTTGTAGTGATTCACCAAAGAAATTTAAAATCTTGGTTTAAAAGTGCTCACATTGAAAAAATCAACTCAAAAATTAAGCAACCAAAAATCTTTTAAAATCACTACACTTAGAATTTACATTTCAATCCATAACAACAAAATTCATTCACAAATTGTCAATATCTTATTTGTAATCAAACTACAAAAGAATCTTGATTTTTAAGTTGCGAGTTTTATACAAAAATATTAGTGGTAGCAATCATAAATCTAACCATATGTATAGAATCTAAAATTCATAATGTACAACTTTTATTGACACATCAAGTTCAAAATATCCCACTTAGTTGCATTTTAAATTGCATCTTTGCATCCTCCAAATCTACAGAGGAGTGAGGACCTTTAGGGGTTAAGAATTAACTGTTATATTAAACTATTGTTTTTTCAATCAACTTATAAATATATGACCCGAAACATGCCATTTAAAAAATGTATTTCTATGAAATTAATTTATAAATAATTTGTTCTTAAAGGCAGCTTTTTGAATTACAAAAGATATACCGTAACACCATAGCAGGTTTGCCACCTGGCGAACGAATATTTATTTTTTTTGAAAAAATAAGGTTCGCCTCTCAAAAACTGAATTTCTCGATTTTCGTTTTTAGCAAAAAATTAGTAAAAATGACCTTAAATAGCTTAGAAATAACAAAATATTTCAAAAACTAATTTATTCTATTTTTGTTTTTCTGTCTTCAAAACTTTCTAATTTTTACATTTTTTATTTTTAGAATTATTTTACGACGAACCTGATATGGTACTATGGTATGTATTATTCGGGTATGTTTTCGTTTTAATTTTTATGGAATACTAATAAAAAAATTATTTTTTTGTCTAAAATATACACTATAAAATGGTTAATCCTAAACATCTTCATTCCTCTCCAAATATGGTACAACAATTTTGTAATGATGCATTATAAAATGCAACTAAGAAGGAAATTTTGAACTTGATGTAGGAATAAAATCTATTCATTTTAGATTCTATTCATATGGTTAGATCCACAATTAATATTATCAATATTTTGTATAAAACTGGAAACTTAAAATTCAAAAATATTTTGTAATTCAATTGCGAATAAGATATTGACAGTTTGTAGATGAAACTTGTTTTGATGGATTGAAATGTAATACTCTAAGTTTAGTGAGTTTTGGAGATTTTTTGGTTGCTTGATTTTATGAGTTTATTTTTTCAAAAGCACATTTAGACTAAAATCTTCCAATTTTATGGTGAATCATTGCAATATGAAAAAATTCACGAATCATCTCTTTTCTAATCAAATCACACATGCATGGAGCTATCTTGCGATAGAATTTTGTAATATTTTTTTCCTTGCAAAAATGCATGACGGATGAGAAAACGTGGATGAAACCTGCACACTGCTCAAAAATAGAAGCTTGGACAGGTACAGGTTAAGGGATAATAAGACACTTAATGAATACCATTTATTCTATTCCATTATTTAAATTCAAATTATTCATATAGATATTATATCGTACCAGGAAGGCATGGTTGGCAGAAAATAATTTCTCAAAAAAATGCCAAAAAAAAATAAAAAATTAATCAAGTATTTTGTCGAAATCAACAAAAATGAAGTCAACAAAAATCGTAGACAAAAAACAAAAGAAAACGGTAGCCGCTAGAAAAATTCAATGTTAGTTATTAATAGCCGACTTTTTAATAATTATTTTTGAAAGTGCCGACCTTCATTTTTTGAACTTTTATTAATTATTCGACATGAAAGTGCCGACCCTACCATCCTGGTACGGTATTCAATGAAAATTGATTTTATGCCTTCAATGCACATTTCAACTACCAAATCAATGATTTTTTTTTGGTTTTGAGCCAAACGCACGTATGGCTACTTCATTGAGATTTCAATGTTTGATCTGGCTACTTGAATTATTATTTTTTGTCTGAATGGGTCTGACGATGCCAAAGGTCATGTATCCTTTATCCTTTTTATGGCTTATTCTATTATTATTTGATTAGGTCTGGTGATGCCAAAAGTCACATACCCTTTATTCAGAGACCACCTGGCACACAAACCTTGGACGCGGTTTGCCTTCTGGTCATTTTGGGTTGAAAAGGCAATGAAATTTCTATTAGGCCAATCGCCAGAGATTTTTACTTATAGCAATCTGGCGATTAATCGCTAGAAAAAAAAAACACTGTACCAAATTGGAAAAGTGATTGGGAGTGTTGTCCTTCCCAATAGAGATCTATCCTTAAATTTTTTTAAGGAATTTTTTTAAGGAATTTTTTTAAAGAAGGTGACTGCCTCCGCAAGTGACGATCTACAGCTTGCGCATAGTCACAATCTCCCTTTTACGGTGGCGTTTCCACGATCGATCGATTGATTCATCGCTCGCACACGCTCACTCGCAACTTACACCTTTTTCTCGCGCATCTTCTACACTTTTTTCCCGTTCTATAGACACCGCTATCACTTATTCTCGTTCAGTTTCGCCAACTTATTAGTTCTTACCGCATCTCAAGAAGGAGAACAACAACAATAGGAGCTACACCCTAGCCCTTACTGCTCTACAAGTTCCCCTTAGATCACTCATACCTTCCTCCTCTGAAAATTCGGTCATTTCAGGGCAAGAATTCGCTTGATTCACTGATGCGCGTTGCTATTTTTCGATCTGTGGAGTGTCGGTGACTATCCCAAATTCGAGGTGTGATTGATTGCAAGATTGCAGATGGTGACATGAAGAATAGTATTGCTGGCGAGCACTCTAAGCCCTAAACCCTAAACCCTATAACTATAGATGCGTGATGGCGAGCTTTGTGGTCGGGGTGGAGAAAGCGAATGCAATTCCGTGGTCTTTGGGACGAGAAATTGCTACTTGTTCGAGGAGCTCATTTTTTCCAGTTTCCGGACGTGTGTGTCGAGTTTGGAGTTCTGGTTTAGGGTTTGAGTTCCGGAAGACATTCCAAGGTTTTCATTCCGTGAACGGTCGAGATGAGGTTAGTTCGAGAGCAAGTGCGTGGAAAATAACGGTTGATTCCGACGGTGCAGGTCAGTGATTTTTGTTGTGGCTAAGTTTAGTCAAATTGCTACATAAAATTTGGGCTGGTTAGTTCATACAAAGGATTGTTGGAAAAAAAAGAATGAATAAAAGTCAGATTTCAGTGTAGCCTCAAGGTATTGCCTACGTAGCACATATGTATTACCCTGATATTACCAATATATATTCATATGGAAGAGCATGCTAGGAGCCTGAATTGCTCTTCAAGCCATGGAAAAGTAGCAAAAATACTGAACTGTCTTCTGACCCAAAAAAAAGAATCACTGGTGCAGGATCTTCTGCTGTGGAGTTGCGAAGGTTTTTGAGAGGCTACGAGGGTTGGCAGGGTGAGAAAACACCGAGCAAGAAGATGAAAACCGTCGGGCGGAATAACAAGAAGAAAAGGCAGCGTGGAGATGAGATTTTGAAAATGCTCAAGGCTCTGGAGGAGAATTCAAATATCGACGAGGCTCTGGAGCCTTGGAAGGGACGCCTGAGGGAGAAGGAACAGGGGATGCTACTCAATGACCAGTGGAGATGTGATAAAGCTCTGCAGTTGTTTGCATGGTTGAACGCGCAGGAGGGTTATAAGCCAAATACGTGCCACTATACCATTATGCTCAAGAAATGTGGAAGAGCACAGAAGTGGGACCTCGTTCGGAACCTGTTGTCCGAAATGGAGATCAGGAATGTTAAATTGAATAGTTACAGTTTTAATACTCTGATTGATGTGTACGAGAAAGCGGGACGGAAATCGGATGCCACGTTCTGGTTTGAGCGTTCTAAGGAGGAAGGCTTTGTTGATGAGGTGGCGATTGGGAGTCAGATCAATGTGCTCAAAGAGTTTGGAGATTTTGAGGAAGGCAATCGGCTCTATCAATCGTTGCCTCGTATTATGCTTGCTCAGAAGACTATTGCATCAGGTATGGAGCTTTCACCCTAAACCCTAAACCCTCGTCCACTGTGTATTCTCTGTAGTGTAGGAAAATTGGGCCCCCTGCTGCAAATCATGTGAAAATGACTTCAGTTTAACACTGTTGACCTTGTAGTGTAGAACAAGAGCTTTAAAATGATGTGTTACAATTAGAAAACCAAGGTAAAACGAGAAAATGCAACTGTTGCAAAGTCCAGTGATGCAGATGGCCATATTAGGCGTTTTAGACGCTTAGGGGTTAAAGGACCAAGGTTTCACAGTTTTAAAATGACAAATTCAAACTGAGGGAAAATTTCAGTAATTCAGATGGGATCAAGTTTTATACCACTATCACTAGTCCTGGTGTTAAGTAAGGATCAAGATTTACTCTGATGAATGATTTGCAACTGTTTTTCGGTAGCAATGCCTAAAACTTTCAAATTTTCTCATAAAGAATGCGTATGTTTTTCAAAAGAATTCTACTGATCTGCCCAAAATTCCGGACACGTTGAAATAATAATTATTAGGCACTTTTTTTTGCGGATAGACTATAGTAGCATCTTAATGGCACTGCACTTGTGTTAATTTATTTATTTATTGTGTCTCACGTTTCGGTGTTGCATCCTGTTCATGATGAAGCCAAGGACAATCCCGAGCAGACGGCTGGATTGAATGGGAGTGATGAAAACGAAGGAGCTCGGGATTCAACTGCTGAACAATTTGAGAGTTCGCTCGCAAAGAAGGCTGACACATACAATATAATGATGGACCTTCATGGGAAAGCTGGCGACTTCGAAAAAGCTTCCATGACTTTTAGAGACATGGTGATGGCAGGTGTGGACCCAGATATAGTCACTTACAACACCATGATGCACATATGCGGCCGAGCCGGTCGAGTTCGCGAAGCAAAAGCCTTGTTCAAGAAGATCAGTGAGAAGGGTTTGGTTCCTGACGTGGCCTCCTACAACACGTTGATCTCTATGTTCGTTAGAAGGGGGGAAAACCAAACTGCTCTTCACTACTATCAGAGAATGAAGGCAGCAGGTGTAGCTCCCAATGCTATTACCTTCCACATTCTTCTGCGGCATTCAATGATCTCAGCTGCAGATATTGGTTCAAGCCTGGAACTTACCAAGCATATTACTTCTGTGATGGAAGAGCTGTCATTAGGAGTTGGGGAGCCTATGCACAACAGTGAGCTTGCTCAACTGATCATGCTGAATTTATACAAGAAAGCAGGTTCACATCGATCTCACTGTATCTCGTTCTAGTTTCTTTTGTTATTTTTATTGTAAATCGAAAACAACTGCACCTGGAAATCAAACAAAGAAGTTTCATTCGTTAGCAGTTCTTTTGTAAAGATGATTATAGATAGGTAGAGGATGCCATTAGATTTGATTTTGAAAGACTTGTTTCAACTTCCCCTTTTTGTTAATATAATACGGAGAAAATAATGGTATGGTGACTACAAGACCTTGAATTGCATATCGCACTTTAACCCCTGAAGGACCAAGAAGCCCAAACTGGGTCTCGTGTTTTTTTAACTAGGTTCTGTTTGAAGTTTTTATTTGATTAAATTCATTTGTTATGTGACCAACACATGCAATGTTTTTCATCCATTCTAGTGATGTAAAATTTGGTTCCATCTGAACTCTATTTTTCCCAATTATATTTGTCATTTTAAAACCATGAATCCTTGGTCCTTTAGGGGTTGACAGTCGGATCGATTGTGTGTGTGACACCAGGAATGAAAGAGTTGGCGCTAGCAGCGGCAAAAAGAATGCGGGAAGCAGGTCTTTCCACAAACTTGGTTTCCTTTAACAGCGTGCTGGAAATGTCACAGTCTCTGTCCGAAGCAAGGGAGATCTTTGAGAGCATGCAACGAATGCAAGTCATTCCGGATGTTTCCACATACAATCGGATGGCCGGTGTGCTCAAAAGAGTAGGGCTGTACCATGAAGCTCTGCAAGAGATTGAGGATGCGGACTCAGCTGGCTTGCCACTCAACTTACACATCTTAACGACTGCTGCAAGTTTATATTCCCATGTTGGTAAGCAGTAGGAACCAATGTTTGTTTCTTTTGTGGCTATATTGATCGCCAACTTGCTCTTTGAAAAATGGGCTTGCTATGTTGCCTTGGTTAAAAATTTATGAGTAAATCGCCATAATCTTCCCTTATCATTGGTATGTAAGGTAGGATGTCCTAAAACCACCAACTTAAGAAATATGGGCTTATTTTTTAACAAGGTTAGCTATGAGAAATAATTTTTTGGTCATTTGGAAGAAGATTTCTCACAGAATACACAAATTTTTGCAATTTAATTCCCAATATTCAAATTGATACAAATTTTTGAAGTGAAAAGAACTTCGTGACCCAAATCAAACCTCTAGGTTTCACACCATGTAGTACTAATTTTCACTCATAATGATACCCAAACCCACCAACTTTTTCTTTGCAATGCTTGGCATGCCATTGGTTTACTTGAATAGCGAAATTGGTGGTTTTGAGTCTCAACTGTGGTGGCTCTACGTGTCATAATTGGGGGAGGTGGTGGTTTTAGGACATCCTACCTTATTATAGCCAAGTACTCTTTAGAAAGCTATGTAAGATAGAGGGCTCCAAAACCAAGAGGGTTCTAATTCCAACACAATCTAAACCATGCATTTATTTTAGAACACAAATCTGGGCACATCGTAGTGCTCATATTGGATGTTGACAAAAATGATCAGCTATCTATGGTCTACCTAGATTTAATTTCTAGGATGATTATTGTGCCTAGATTTTGTTGGGATTAGAACCCTGTTGGTTTTGGAGCCCTCTACCTTATTTGTAGTAAAAAAAATTGTAAACCGCCAAAAAATGCTATCTATTTTGTATGTTTCAAATTTCAAAGCTGAAAAAGTAAAAATGACAGGTATGCACGAAGAAGCCTTGGAAGCTTGTGGGGCGATGCGCAAGTGTGGATTCCCTTTGGATGCAGCAGCGTATAACGCCATGATGTACGCGTTTGGAAATGCCGGCCGAGTGGATGAAGCTGTCCGAATTTCAATGGAGATGCAAAACAAACAAGTGAAAGCCGATGTTGTGACTCATACGACAGTGATCACGGTGTACGCCAAGATGGGACTCATAGAAGGAGTGTCTCGCGTTTACAAAAGGATGAAAAATGCACAATGTGAGCCGGATGAAATCACTTACAAACAGCTGATATCCATTTACAAGGACGCTGGGCGAGAAGACTTGGCTGCCATGGTGTTTCAGGAAAGGCAGTTTGCGCGCTACATTGCTCGCCAGTACAAAGACGAACCTGCAGCCGATTCCTCTTCAACAAACACAATTGAGGAGGAACAAGAAGCAGAAGATCCTGAACCAGCTCAATCCTGATCATGAGTTCGACTATGACATATTCTTTTTGTTATCTACTCCTCTGTCCCATAATAAGCTTCGTTTCATGTACCCTGGAAATAGGAGACTTAACTCCAATGGTGTGGACCTTGACTCCAATGGTGTGGACCTTGAGCACAATGGTGTGGACCCTGAGCACAATGGTGTGGACCCTGAGCCAATAGGAGTAGTTGGTTTGAGCAACTGGAAGCTTATTATGAGACAATCTAAAAAGGGATTGAGGAAGCTTGTTATGGGACATAGGGAGTATAGAGACAGGTATGCATACAGAGGTGTTCATACCCATCAGGTACCGTGCTACTGTCTCTTGTTTCTGCAATGCAAGTGCTTAACCCTTAAAGGACCAAGAAGCCCAAGTTGGGCCTCATGTTCTTTTCTAAGTAGTTGAGTAGGTCTTGTGTAGATTTCTTTTGTTCAATTTTTATTTTTATTTATTTTTATCAACATTTGCAATGGTTCTGCACTGATTCCGGTGATATAAAATGTGGTCCCATCTGAATTGTATACTCCTTCTGTCCCACTAAAGCACCATGTTTTCTTTTGTAATGTAAAACATGGTGTTTTAGGGGCCGCTTCACACTATGGCCGACCAAGTCATGAGGCCGTGGGATTGAGTGGCCAAACGTTTTTGAGAGTCCAAAGAAATCTACTGAAAATAGGCATTAAAATATAGTTTTGATTTTTTATGCAAAAAAATGGACGGCCTCTCGACCATAGTTTGGGTTTCCATTCCAAACTTCCTTCGAGAGTCCGTCACCTTATTCAAAAAAGTGTTGCCATGTAGGCATTTTGGAGGGCTACGGCCTTTGGACTTTGGCCTCTAGTGTGCAGGGTTGAGAGGCCAAACTCTTGGTTTCTTGCAATTTGATTGGTTGAAATTGACGGACTCTCAACTTTTGGCCTTAGTGTGAAGCGGCCCTTAGTGGAACAAACTGAAGGGAGTATTTCACAATATGATTAATTGAATTTGTCTTTTTAAAATCATGAATTTAACCTTGGTCCCTTAGGGGTTAATGGTGGTTCTTCAATAGGTGTCCCTGATATTGATTAGTGGCTTGGTCTTGCTTAATGTGAAATGGTTTCTGGGCATACTTTTTACATCATAAGCTGACCTAGAACATTGATTGTTCGGAATTGCAGGCATCAATATGACGAACCTATTTGACACGTGGCAATTCGTCTCCTTCAGAAGATGCAGAAGCAGCAACTAAGAGGAAGAAAGTGCTGATGTGGCCAATCAGTTAACAATATGAAATATATTGTGAATCGGTTAGAATATTCCAGGTTTGAACAGACCTTGTCCCTGATATGTTGGAAGTGAGATGAATACTTCGTGGACATGGTCCTTTAACCCTCAAAGGACATACTGAACCCCACGGGCTTAGAGCATCTCCACCCATGCTCGCCACAATCCGCGCGCTAAAAGGTATTTGGAGGGCTCTACAACGACTGATCCACTCGCCACAATTTCGGTGCCTCACCCGCACTCGCCAAAGGCCTGTCATTTTCCGAGTTTTCATGGCGCAGATCAGGGAGGGCCAGCCCGGCAGGCTAAAACGAGGCGCCTTGCTTGCGCCATGGCCGGAAACACTGCTGAGGTGGGCAGGGCCTCGAACTAAATAAATCCGACCCTGATCCGACCACAAAAAAAAGACAGAATCTTTTAAAAAGTTCCCGCAGAAGGGGCGCACCATGAAGTTCCAAAGACCCTGAACAATGGCGAGCGGAGTCGTGAATATGGCGCGGCCGCGACGTCACCGACTGCATGGTGAGTCCCGGTGAGGGACGTTGAGGAGCCCGGGCTCGCCATCTGGGATCGCGGCCCCATTTGGCGAGTCCCGGTGGAGATGCTCTTACTGATAACTTCTACTACATTGTGAACCAAATGGCGTTTTTTAAATGCCAAAACGAACATAATTTGAGGCATCTATATTTCTTTAGAATAGAACCACAGTAAATTAAAAAGAGAATCATGCTTAAAATGGGGTTTAAAAGAGATTTTGGGTGTGGGAATCAGGAAAGACATGTCTTTTAAGGGTTAATTAATTATAACCGTTTTTGCGTCCCTCATGCCACCTCCCGCTTGCTTTTCCTCCACCTTACTGTTGGTCTATTTCGGATTCCATTTTGACCTACTGACTCCTTAATTGTCTTTAATTGTCTTTAAATGTCCTTTACTGTCTTTAATTGTCCTTCCAGAACCAACTGATTTCAGACCCTAATATTCATGTTTGTTATGAAGCACCCATTTAGAAGATACAGTGCTGGAACACGATACAAGCGCATTTGTCTGTAGACGATTTGAAGAGAATATTTCTATAAATGCAATTTTAATTTACGGCAGCTTTCTACTTTTCCTACATTTGTATCCAAATATGTCCAGAATTGAACAAGCGTACTTCAAGAGAGTTTGCGGCCGCACAGTCCAATTTATGCTCTTACTCTTCTCTTTGTAACTGGATCCTTGATTTGCAGGCTTTTTTTTGTTGTTAAGTATTCCTCCTTGATATCAATAATCTTTCTCTTTGGCTGGGGCTTTCTACATGTGAGCCTGCATCTTTATCTTGCTACAATATCAATAATCTTCCTCCTTGATATCTTTGTCTTTCTGTAATATTGGCATCCCAGCAATGGGAACTGCTCTTGGATTTCGTTCTTCTGCTATTAGGACATCTGAGATAGCTCTGTGTTCACTGCTTAACCCCTAAAGGACCGAGAAGCTCGAATTGGGCCTCACGTCTTTTTTAGCATTTTTGAGTAGGTCCTATGTGGACTTCCTTTTGTCCAAGTTTATCTGTTTTTACCAACACAAACAATGTTCTTCTCGATTCCAATGATATAACATTTGGTCACATCTGAATTATATATTTCACAATATGACCAATTGAAATTTTCAATTTAAAATCATGAATTCTTGGTCCTTTAGGGGTTAAATTTCCTTTGGGATATGCCAATGTGTGCTTAGTATGCAATATCACACAGCCATAATTTTTGTCAACTCTCAAATGTTTGGACAGGAATCAACAGTGTTAAGTGATGGGTGATGTGTATTACGTGGTCCTGTTATTGAGACATCACCAATCTGCAGTGCAAAATCGTTTGAGTCTTTGGGTCATTATGTATTGAAAATGTTCAAACCTACTTACGCCATGAAATTCTCTATGAATGTTTTTTGCAGGAACTTGGAATATGGGCAATGGTGTTGAGGATACCTTGGGGGGTGCAAGGTATATTACAACAACATATACAGTCGGGTACAACATGCTTAGAATTTTTTTCGTAAGCATTGAAAGTAAGTAGATACTATATCAAGCGGCTGCATTGATTCTAAAGATTGCAAATATGGCAAGGAAATATTCCTACTAGTAGAGGATTAAGGTAGGAATGTCCCTTTCAATTTGTAGGTCCATGGGTACCATATCGAGCGCATTACAATTTAGGGAAGGGTCTCTGTTTTTATGAGGGAGTCAAAAATTTGTAAGCAATTTGTACCCAATTGTACTTTCCAAGTGCGTTTACGCTCTAGTGTAATCTTGTCCCTATGTTGTGTTTGAGTAGCCCCTACTCATGGTGAAGCTAATGCATCATAACATTTAGTAACCTTCGTGTCCTTTGTCTTTCCTTAGCTACTAATGAAGTCATGTTGGTGTGAAATATGTTGCACCATCTACTCAGTGGGGCCAAGTAAAGCCACTGCATGCTACTAAATGTTATGATGTAGAAAATAGACACATAAATAAAAGCATCTCATGTCAAATTGGGGGTGATATTACCAATAATATAGTAGAGTCATTCTTTAATTGTGTCAAAGTGGGGGACCTTATAAGTAAAAATAAAAAATATTGGTCCATCTAGAAATTGTAAATAATACATATGAGTTGGATAATCTTGATGTAAATTGCAGAACAATCAAACTTTCTATAGGTTATGGAAATTCCAATTTTGTGCATTGTGATGCAGATGATTAGATGAGTTGCAGAAATTTGATTGATTTGGAGATGAATCCTTTCGGGTTATGCACAACGTTGCCACAAATTTAGAGTTGTACTCAAAGAAAATTGTGACGCGTTCATGGATGAGAAGTGGCACATTTGTTTTCCTGAAATTGATTGGCGAGATGGTTCTTTATATCCATCGTATAAAATCAAATTTATTTCCATGATGTTTTACTATTCCAATAATACTTGATGTTATGTTGCAATGGTGAATTAGTGGTTAGGTTTGTTTTATATTTGTGGCAATTAGTTGGGTTTATGGATTTGATAATTTTGGCCAATTTCGATAAAGGCTCTGTATTTTAGGATAATTATTGACACCTATTATAGAAGTCCCTCTTTTCAAAAGTTTTACTATTGTAATGTAATTTTGGAGGTGCCACATGGGATTCTTGTAAATTTCCAATGGAAACATGATAGTTGGCAAATACACGTTGGGCTGTAAATAATTTTTGATATATAGAGAGCCTTTACAACATTCAATCTTATAAAATTGTTGATTTTTTATATGCAACTTTATATATTGTTACTAATGTTCTTTGGAATAATTTTTCTTTTAACATTTGAATTGCTATTCTTTATAGCATAATGTTATTCCTACTTGGTTTGTATCTTAGAATAAATATTTACTTTCAAATGAAGATTATGTGTATAAAAAATGATTGGTTTTAGAGAAACATAAAAATCTTGATGCATTGGTATATGGTAGGAACCCCAAAAACCCACAAGTATTCTTTGATATTATGATTGATAAAGAGAATGTGGGCAAAATTGTTATGGAGCTTTTCTATGACATTACACCGAACTCTGCTACAAAATTTTTGGCACTTTGTACAGGAGATTATGGCATTGGGAAAATATACAAGAAGCCGCTCCATTTGAAAGGTGCGCGCTTCTTTCGCATTGTTCCGCAATACATGGCACAAGGAGGTGATATTGTAAATGGAAATGGAACGGGAGGAGAATGCATTTGGGGCGAGAGATTTGCTGATGAGAATTTCATGCGGAAGCATATTGGATGTGGAATCATGTCATATGTAAGCAAGGGGAGACATACAAATGCTTCTCAATTCTTCTTTTCTCTTGGAGAGTGTCCATGGTTAGATGGCCGATATGTTGTGTTTGGCCAAGTACTTGAAGGTTTTGATATTCTGCAGACCATGGCCAAAGAAGGAGGGTCTATAAGTGGTCGAACAAAAAAAAGGATTACTATAGCTGACTGTGGTGCCTTCAATGTAAGGTAAACTACAATGCTCAATCAATAAAATAATTGAAAACCTATAAAGCATATGATCACTTTGAAATACTATAATTTACATCAAATTTTTATTTTTCTAAATTTTTCAATAAATGAATTTTTTATGTGCAAGATTGTTATATGATTGCGGGTATGATTGAAATGAAGTAGATGACATGAATTGAAATTCAATTGAAGCAATTGATAATTTTATTAAAAAAATGTTTAGATTTTTTTATACATATTTTGAAAATAAATCATAATCATTCACAACATATAGGTTATTGCTTAGATTTTGGAATAAGTTTTTGGCAATATGGATAATGAAAATATTAAACACAAACAACAGTGTTCTTGATCACAATACATTCTATGATTTTCTTACATTTCAAAATTGCATGACAATTATATACATTGATACAATTAGGTGTTTCTACATTTCATCCGTTGAGATGATTTTTTAAATATCTTGCCTTATCAATATGACAAAAGCTAGATTCAATATTAATAAAATGTGTACATAACAAACACTCAAAAAATTAATTATCAATGAATTTGAACAATTATCTAAATTAACAAAAAAAATTGAAACACATAATATAGGACAACCCAATGAGTATTAAAATATAATCAATACAAAATTCACATCAATGTCGGATAGAATTAAAAACTAAGTGAAAAGGTTGACGTTTGATAATTTAAAAAAGGTTTCTTAATTTTTTAAACATGTTTACAAAAGAAAGTAAGAATTCAATTCGAAACCTAGTTGTTTGAAGCCTATAAGACAAGATGGTAAGATATTTAATTTTTTTTACAATAAACTGAGTTAGACTAAAAAGTCTTGTTGTAATGATTCTTTTTATAAGTCAATTGTTTTTAAAGCACTCAAAAATTAGCCAATAGGATAATAACTTTAAGAGGGTCATTTTGTCATTATTAAAAAGCACATGAGAATAAAATATATAGGGTATTTATTACTACCTTGGAGGTAAAATTTACAATAAGATGGATTTTGTAAATTCATATATTCTTGGATTTTTTGGAATACACATTTGTCACAAAACATTCTATATCCGATTCTATAATATGGGTAGAGTATAGGTGTTACTTATAGTATTCCATACAATATCATGTTTTTTTAGATGCTTTTCTTAAACTATAAAACTAAGACCTTCCAAGTCAAAAGCACTTGAAAAATATGCTTCTATATTAATGTTCATATCATTTTTACCTATTGTCAATTTTCTTGTTCTACAGTTTATGAAGCAAAGTAATAAGTTTTCCAATCTTTAAAAATTGGACCAATTGAATTGTTTCATTTCTCAAAAGAAAATATTTGCAAAAAGAATTAGGGTTGTTGAGAGGATCCCAAACATGCTTAAGTAATAAGAAATTTGCAATAATAGCTTGAAAGAGATTTTATGTTATTGCTATATGTATTGCATAATGAATTGGAGCCAAATTGTGATAGTGAGGAGAATCAAGCTTTGCTCCAAGCATCACTTTCATCTGCCTCTCAATCTCGTAAAAAGACTCAAGTCCCAGTCTCCATTCCTTCCAAAGCTTCCGATGAAGGTGAAGTGTGGAAACGAAGCAAACGAGAGGTGTTGGTTGCACCTGAAAAAGACACAAAGGCCCCTATGAAAAAGTCACCAACAGTGAAAAAGCCTACACCATCTCAAGCTTCAGCTGTAAGTTTATTAACTATTTTGTAGTTAGAAGATGGATTTGCCTAACTCATTGTTTGTAGTTAGGCAACTTCAAATATTTATATGTTTATTGGTGAAAGAAATTGACTAAATTGCCACTACATTGCAATGTTCAATATTGAACGATAAAAACGCACAATTGGAACAAAACTGATAGTTATAAATACAAGACTAAAATTTTATAACAAAGAAGTTAATGCAAGTCTTTGATTCATGTGCTACGATAATTTTTTAGTTACAAAAAATGTTGTGCACATTTAAATGCAAAGAACTTTTGTTGACATCTCCAAGTATGTAGAAATATGATAGGTTGGAACTTAATCCAATTATTTACATGCTCTTTTGTACAACTTAACACCATAGCCACGTAGGGGACCGGCTACTACGTGGTGTGGGATTAGGGGTGTGTGTGTGGAATATTCTTGGAATATTTTGTCCCAATAGCATTACCATTTGGCAATTTACAATTACGGATCCCAAGGTTTAGGGTGAATGTGAAGTTTAGGGTTTAGAATTTGGGGTGTAGGATTTAGAGTATGGAATTTAGGATTTAGAGTTTGGAGTTTAGGAAATACTTTTGTTGATGTCAATGAATATTAAAGAATATTCCAAGAATATACTACATTCCGCATCCCTCATTTCGCATCCCCAATTTTGCACCACGAAGTAGTTGACCCTATCACATAATAGTTTTCACTTCTGAATCAAATTATTATTTTAGTATTAAAAAAATAGCCTAAAACAGAATAAATGTATTTTTGTAGCATAAAGATAAAACTAGCTTGTATATATGTAACTTAAACATATGCACATTCAATTTGTTGGGGTTCACAAACACATGTATAAACAAGTAAAAATTATTTCATATGATCTCACATATAAAAAGCTTTTTGCAATGAAATTATAAGTATTAATTATTCTAAAATAAAGTATCTTTATGGTAGGGTTTTTACAAAAACTAGTAACATTTGGGCCATTTTGAATTTTAATAATTCTGAAAACACATAACTCAATCTCCATACAAAAAATTATTGAGATTTTTTGGATTAAGAAGTTTTATGTTGACTTCTACAAACAATTTTTTTTAAATATACTATAATAAATAAAAACTATTAAATGGATTAGTTTCTTTTTTTTAGCTCTAATACCATAAATTTTCAACAAGATTTACTAAGTAAATGAAGTTGGAATAAGAGTGAAGTCTTAAAACTTTTCCACGTGTAAAAGTATATAATTTGAATTAACTTTAGTATTATATGATTTTTTATTTTTGTATTAAACAATAATTGACTAAAGTTTATAACCCAATTTAAAACATTTAGAATTTTGAAACTCATTAGTATTCTTTAGTGATGATAGGTGGAATTTATGCATTTCTATGATTTTATGGTTGAGATCAATGTGCATGTTTTTCCAAGTTTAAGATTTAAGTCTTTGGAAATTATTATTAAAAGAGGTTCTTGAAATTAAAAATCATACTAATGAAACATTTTTACATCACACTTTTTCATGTACAAATTATTTATTTTTGGTCATTTATATATTTTTTAAATCAATATAACTTCTTTTCAATACAGATTCAAAATTGTTTTTTCTAATAAATTTGTAAAATTGTCAATTTTTGTCAACACATGTTTATATTTTATACAATGCACTGTAGTTTTTTGAATGTCCAATTACCCCACCCTACCGTGAAAAGTCCTAATAATAAAATTCAATGATTACATCAATATAAGATTCTTTCTTGCAATTCGTTTTAATAATCTTAATTTAATTTAGAATATGATTCACTATTTTATGGTTCCATGGAAATTTAATGACATCATATGTTTTGCAGGATGTGGACGATGACGGCTCTGGTGGAAGTACATATGTTTATGGTCAAATGAGAGGGCTTCAATTTCAATAGTTTTAGAAATAACTTCTTAAAAGGCATTAGTACTTTCTAAGTGTTTGAATTGAAGTGCCAAGTTAATTTTTGCAAAATATTTCAAGGTTTCTCATAGTCTACAAGTTTTCTTTTAGAATGTGCAAGTTACTAAATAGGGGGTCGGTTTGGTTTGGTATAAATTTGTAGTTAGATTTGGTAGATTCTTTAGAATTATAGTATAGGGGGAAAGCATGGTAAACTGGACCATTGAATTACATCATGAAGATTCAACAATACAAGGTTCAAAAATGCATATTAAATTTAAATTATTTTACAAGAATGTAGTAGATATGTTATTCCAAAAATTTAAACAAAAAATGTTGAAAAAAAAATCTTTAATGAATTTATATATGATTATACAATTTGATTTTTTTTGAAGAAGAAGGCACTCTCTCGGGGGGTTCACTGGCGAAAATTTTAGAAACAACGTGCAATAAAAAATAGGGTCCAATATATTCATTGTAAATAAATTTTGTAAAAAATGTACATGTAAAATAGGGGATTTTTAAAAAGTGAAACATGTTTACATGTAAAATACCATCATATATAATATTCTCAGGCTTTTTACATGTAAAATACCATCACCTTATAATATTTTTTGCAAGGTAAATAACCCCCCAAATAAATAGGTCATTATCGCACGTGTATGCAAAATATACAAGGGAGTGCTCCCCCCGAGGGCACTCTACAATCACATAAGCTTGAAAACAATAGAGTACAAGAGCATTAAATGTGGCGGTAAACATTTTATGTTGGTCATGCAAATCGGCTTTTTGGCAAAAAGTTAATCAAAATGAATAGGAATTCTAGGATTGTATGTATATTAAAAAAATTATAATTATAATTGGACCAAAATGTAATACATTACATTTGGTAATGTTGTAGAATAAATATGTTATTGCCTTAATTGATCCGTTTTATTGAAGATGTAAAGATGGCAATAATTCCTGGGGAGGTCATTGTCAAAATTTTATTAAACCACGTGAGAGAAAATATAGGATACATTTAATTCATTGGAGCAAGAATTTATACAAATTTTAGAAATACCATAGCATGGATGGAATGGCCTATACAATATTATATCTAAAATAGGGTAGGTGAAAAGTATAGGTAGTATTCTATTTTTATTAATAAAGTAGGGTCTCAAATATTTAAAAGAACAAAGAATTTATGTAAGTTCTAATAAAAAGCCTTGGATTGAATGAGAATCACCTCAATTGACTAAAGAACGTGGAAGTTAGCCAATGGCTAGGAATGAACCACAAATGAAGGTTGAATTATTTAGCTTCATAGGAAAGTCTCTTCATAATGAATTTGAGCATTAGGTGACCAATGAGATTCACGAGGCTAGGGCGGGGTAGTAGTGCTGCATGCTTCCTCTCACAACATGCATTTCTCACTTAAACCTACCATCAAACATTTTAGGCACTAAGCTCAGTCGTTATTCTTTGAAAGTTACGTTCATGTATTGTTGTCGTTTTGTTATGTCTGATTAAGTTCAATTTATGCTGAAATTCCAAGATTTTGATAAATGGTCCAGTTTATAAATAAAATAGGGTTTATAAAATAACTTAATGGTGGAAATTATATTTACCTATAGGGTCTTGAAAAATACCTCAAATTACCATTTTATCTACTAATAGGGTACAAATTATTTAAGAAATTTAGATAAATAGCCCACCTATAATTAACCCTCGACCGCACGTGGTTTACAAAAGTATGTAGTATGTAACCTTCCCGTGCAATAATTTTCCTCAATTCTTGTAACATAGGGTTATAGTATTCATAAAGATTCCAAAAGATTTTGCCAGCAAGGTGAATATCAGAGGCAGTTTTTGTTCCTTTACGTTTATCTCTAAATGCCTACAATTCTCTGCAAATTAGGCATTTTTGCAAAAATACGTTTTGAAATGAAATTAAAAGAGATATTCTGAACTTGATGTATGAATAAAAGTCGTAGATTATAAATTTTGGGTTCTATCCATATGGTTAAATTTATGATTGCAATCACCAATATTCTTGTATAAAATTTGAAGCTCAAAACTCAAAATTATTTTGTAAGTCAATTACAAAGGAGACATTGACATGGATGAAATTTGTTGTGATGGGTTGAAATGTTATACTCTAATGTAGTGATTTTTGGAGATTTTTTGGTTGCTTAATTTTATAAGTAGAATTTTTCAAGAGCACTTTTTAACGCTTTTGAACTAAGATCTTCAATTTTTTGGGTGAATCACTTTAACATTTAATGAGGCATAATATTCCACAAATCATCCCTTTTGTAATCGGTTCACACATGCGTGAAGCTAACTTCCCATAAAATCTATAGTAAAAAATTAACACAACAACAAGTTCATGACGGATGAGAATAGATGGATGAAATATGTACATTGTTTAAAACATGATTGCTTAGGTAGTTAACCCCTAAGATCCCAAGAGACCATTTTTTGGTCGCTACCCGTTTTTAACGCGTTGCCCAAAACCAAAAAATAAGTTTTTGAAAAAATAAAAAAATAATTTTTTAGGTTTGGATTCATGCAAAAAAAAAAGCACCATATAAACTACATTGTTATTGAATGGCATGACCGGTGCCGTTCAGCACGTTGATGTTAGTATAATGGATATAATGAAAGTTATTCTTAGAGTTGTTGATGTGATATTGCCTCAAAAGAACCCAAAAAATCAAGCTATATATCTAAAAAATGTGGCACTTTTAATCGTAAGATCTTTTAGCTAACTTGTATATCAAGATGTACACCAATTCTTGATGACATGCGCCTTATTGTTTGCAAAATTTAGTCTTGGTTCTGCATTATAAGCTTTGTATGAGGCCAGTGCTTTCATCCCTCAAAAGGTCAAGAATTAATTACAACTTGAATAAAAACTCTACTTCCTTGAGTAAGGAAGACATCATAAAAATGTCACATGCATGTTCTACAAACAAAACAATATTATCATGCTAGGTAGTACCACTCCAATGCACTATTTAAGTGTTTTAGTTTACCAACGACCCTTTGTCCGGTGGGCACTGGCTCATTGTTAAGACGAATAAACACTTTATTCACGCCGATTTCGAAAGAGGTCTAGAGTTCTCTATCTATCTTTCTATCTATCTATTTTAGTTCATCCTCAGATTTTCTCTCAACACTATCTACAAATACAAACTTTGCCAAAGTTAATGAATCAATCAAATACTTATTCATATATTGAGTGTATAAAATTATCAACTATTAGCTACAAATGTACATAGTATCAACAATCCACAACCCAAAAATTAAAACTAAGTCAAATCTAATTAGACACACAGAATATTACAACTTCAATACCAATATTGCACACTCATACCAAGTTAGTTTCAGAAATTTAAATAATTTTCAGAAAACACAACTAAGCAAGATCATGCTATAAATATATTATTTCTCCACTTAACCCCTGAACGCCCAACCATCCATTTTCTGGATAATATACAAATTTAAACTCAATTTCCTCGTCCATCATGCACATTTTGCACTGTGGACTTTTCACTATAAATTTCATTGGAAGTTACCTTCATGCATGTATGATTCGATTAGAAAGGGGATGATTTGTGAACTTTGTATGCCTCATTTCATATTGCAGTTATTAAACAAAAATTTATGAGTTATTTTGTACAAAGTGCTCTTGAAAATATCAACTCATAAAATTAAGCAATTAAAAAAAATTCAAAAACCACTACACATAGAGTACTACAATTCAACCCATTACAAAAAATTTCATCCCCAGATTTGTCAATATCTTATTCATAATCAAGTTACAAAAGCATTTCGAGTTTTAGGTTTCAAAATTTAAAAAAAGATATTTGTGATAGTAATCGCAAATCTAACTGTACGGATAGAATCTAAAATTCATGATGTACAAATTTTATTCACACATCAAGTTCAAAACATCCCTCTTAGTTACATTTTATAACGTATCTTTGCAATTCTTTAAATCAAGAATTGTCACCTAGGGTGTGGGCACCTAGGGGTTAAATTTCTAAACAACACACAATTTGATATTTATGCACTTAGCCAAGTGCACTCATTTCATGAGCAAATTTGGCTTTTTACAAATTGTTTTAAAAATAGCAATTTTTTTATTTTTACAATCAATTACATTGTAAACAAACTATTTTTTATTTTATTTTTTTGATTGTTAACTATATTTTTCTTTTATCTTTTCTTTTATTTTGATTCATGTATCTTGTTTCTTAATTGTCTTCTTTCTTGTCTTCTTGTTTTCCTTCTTGTTTTAATTCTTGTCTTCCTTCTTGTCTTCTTCTTTTTCTTCTATTTTTTCTTTTTTCTTTTCATTTCATTTTTTTCTTCTCATTGTGATAACCAAAAAAAAATCAATTAATTAATTGATTGATTTACATAAATTTAAAAATGGGAATAATTTTATTTTCTTTATTCCTTTCTATCTTCTCTAGGTAGGGTTCACAGTTGTCATTGTGGCCTTAAGGTGGTTACCCCATTCCCAACTGAATAAGAAATACGGATATAAGGCATTGAGATTATTTAGTGTTATTTTTTATTAGAGATAGGCAAGAGGAAATAGATTCCAACACAAGTTGAAACATAATTTTTGGATGAAGAATGAATTAGTTATAAATTTTCAAAGTTGAAGTATGACGCATCCCATTTACGTCATATAGGTACACCTCTTTCTGTCTAAAGAAGATTTGTATTGCACACACTAAAGATGCTTGAACCAACAACAACGAATCCATAACCACACTTACACATATTTAAACCAACAAGGGAGAACCCATTACCAACTGTAACTCATGCTACAACCAACACCGTTGGAGCATTGATTGTGGATAATGCCCCTAGCTGTTGGTAAAAGGAGCCAGTTGGGAATGGGGTAACCACCTTAATCAATTCACCTCCTTCCCAATTTTATTTTCCATTATGGTCCGGTTGGGGTACCCAAAAAAGCTGCATTCGGGACAATTGCACTATGTGTTGGTGTGTCAAACAAACATATTTTTTAATTTTAATAAAGTAAGACTTCATTAAACGTGATTTTAGTTTTCTACACTTATAACGTATCAAGGAATTTTTTTGATTACAATCAAAGATTTTTAAGTAATTTTATTTGATTTTTTAGTTGAAAAAGTAAGTTATGTCCCAATCACCTAAAATCCCTGAAATCAAGCAAATGGAATATCAAAAATAATAATTTTAATATTATTTTTGAATATGACCTACATCTAATTGTGTAGAGTACAAAATAATTTAATTTATCATTAAAAAAATTAATGAATTGTGCACATGCAGCTTGCAAATCCCAAAATTCGGCATTTTTTCACACATCTATGAATGGATCCAAAAATATATATATATATTTTTAATATAAACTCTTTGAATATATACATTTTGTTTCCATTGAGGTGCAGGATTTTTTTATTTTAATTTTAGGGTCTTTTTACTTGATCAAAATGAACAAATTAGGCAAACTTTGGAGGTTTTAAGCAAAAATAACCTAATTAGTGTGTCCAAAAAGTGATACCCCAAGCAGATTTCTGCCCCCATCTACTTTTTAACTTTAACGTCCTGATTCAACATTATTTTTAAAGATTCATTATAAAGTATTTGATGGGAAAAAATGGAGTTTATGAACAAAACTAAATTGTAAATGTCAATGTGAAGATCATATCTGTACGGTTGGATTCATCATTTTTATTTTTTGTATTTTTAAATTAATTTTACAAGGTTTTTCTTGAAATATATTCAAAATCTCAAATCCACACAAAATATTTTTAAAATATCGTATTGAAATTGGAATATCATAATGAGGTTGTAAGGTTTTCATTATTTGATTCTACTTATTCTGGAAATTCATGTTTAACCCCTAAGTGACCGAACAACCATTTTATGGTCGCTCCCCTTTTTTTTACGGTCTGCCCGAGATGAACAAATGAAATTTTGAGAAATAAATAAAAAATCAAATAGGAAATCAAGTCTACTTTCCAACCCAATTTGAATTGTGTCAATCCAAGTTAAACTCCATTAAGGAGAAATTTTCAAAGACAAACACCTCAACATTGTCCTAGTGTTACAAAACTTACTATTTCAGTAAAGTAATGATGTTCCCTCTTTCTAAAAATTTATTTTTTGAACTTTAGAATAGAATGTCTAGTTTCAACCAATCGTACCAAATTTCAAATTCTAAAAATAAAATTTGTAATTTTGGTGAATATTCAACAGTAAATGCTTCTAAATTCGTTTAATGAGTATCTAAAACATTTTTTGAAAGTTTGACCGTACGGATAATTACTAAACATTGTGCTTCTCATTTTCTCATTTGGACCAAACTTCATCGAAGTTGTAGAAGCAACATTTTATGACACATTTAGGTTTTGCCCTTACCCCCTCTGTCATTTAGAGGTTAAAATATCACTTTTTGAATTAAGGATGAAGCTTAACATAAACCAATTGTGTTGTTTTTCAAAAACTCACAATATCTTATTTTGAAGATCCATACCATGTAAATGATAGTCAACTAGCACAAGAACTAGGAGAAATCTAGATGGATTAAAAAATTGTACATGATGTAATGTTGAGAAAGGTTGCAACCTGTTCGTTGTCCATTATGTGGACGTAGGCGCGTCTAAGGGTTAAACTTCCACAAATTTTCCTCAATTTTTGAACATGATGTTTATAGCGTTCTTTTCATTCTTTTAAAAAATTTATTTTTGTACATTATAATGTACAACACAATGAAAAACTTGGTAATTCATTGCCTTAGGGCCTCTCTACACTAGAGGCGAGAAGCCGTGAAGAGAAAAATTTCAGTCAATAGGAGGCCTAAAAATTGAGAAGACCAAAGAATGTCACTTTACACTCAAAATTTCCAGTCCAAGGGACAAAAGGAGGAAAAAATGACGTGGACAGCACTTTTGTCCTTTGTTGCAAGAAAAATAGACATTTTTCAAGGCCCCGGATTTTGCGTCAAGCCCACCTCTTGAGGTGGGTTTAACGGAGAATCCGGGGGCCGTTCAGCCAAAATTCTCACAACCAATCATTTTTTATTTTTAAAAAAATTACTTTAAGAACTTTTTAAGAACTTTTAAGAACTTTACTTTAAAAAAATTGGCACTTTATTTTGTGGCCCCTTCTCACTTTACACTATATCCAAAGGCTGTCAAGTTCAAAGGTTGGCTTCTCAAGGATGAGCCATGGCCATTGTGAGGTTTTCTCTACGACTTCTCGCTTCTAATGTAAAGAGGGCCTAAACTTTCAATAAAGTTTAACAAACTAAAGGAGGAAGCAATTTTTATTCTTTTCACAATAATCCATTTATATAAAGGTAGATGGAATTTTCTAACTGAGATGTGCATTTAACTTCAACCATTCACATTTTTGCATTTATGGCACATGAATTCCAGGTCTTCATATAAGTTATAAAAGATAGATTTATTTTCACCATCATCATATACACTTGGGCATGCTATTCTCCAAATGTATCCAAAATGCAGTAGCATACTAGAGGTACATGAGAGTCTCCATCTCCTGAGCAATATGTGTCAACTTCACAGGTTGCTCTTACTTACAAATGAATGTACATATATACATGTCTGCAAGCTAGACAGTTTCTAAATTACTGCTATATTGCTCAACACTTTTCAAGAGAGCTTTCACTGTATAGTATTATCTTTTCCCTTGAATACAAATTAATTGCAATCACCATGCCTTTGCAGTCCTCCTGGCACAGTCATGTAGCCTTCTGTGTTGCGGAATGCGATACTTTGATGTGTCTGGGGAGGATTTCTGGCATTGCCTCGAACGCCAATTTCGCGATTCACAATTTGCAGGGGAAATTGTATTTTTCTTGGGCGCCATTGTTGTTGTCACCTCTGGCTCCGCAACAAAAGGATGTCGCGCTTGGCATTGAACATTCGCATTGGCAAACTCCACCAAAGATGCCAAAAGGGATTGCAAATCTGGTGTTACAACTGGATTCTTCTTCGTCGTTGTAGCAGTACCAGCAACATCAACGTTGTCCACAAATTCATCTTCTTGGGAGTCCATACTTGCATCCATTTAATTTCTCCAACTCTTGATGTATTTATTTCAAAGCAACTTCTTTAGTCTGATCACAAATGTACAGCACAGTGCAGCATATATTCCTCTCTCACATAAGCTTATTATTGCAGGGAGTCAGAACCAAGGGAAACCCAGGGACTAAAACCCCAGCAAGAAAGCCTGAGAGATAAGAATGGGAAAATGGCTTGCTCACAAAGTTAATTTATACTCACAGGCTACCGCCTACAATTTGAGTTCCACTTCAGACTGTCCAAAAAGTTTTGAATATTGACCGTCCAAATAGTTTCTAATACTCGGGTGAGCGTCCAAATAGTTTTTAATACTGACCGTCCAAATAGTGATTAATATTGACCGTCCAATCATCTTGATGGCTGGGGATGTTGTTCCAGAATATTCTTGAGACATCTCTGGTTATTGAAGAGACCATCCATATCGCCCAATTAATGCTTTATAGATTTCATCTAGACTATTCTGTTCGGAAGAAGAATGAATTCTAAAGCGTTCGATTTCTGTAGATGCTGCGTGAGTACATATAGATGAAAAACATCCAAAATGAAATGCAAGTACTGTACAATCATGCTCCTTTCAAATAGTCCTTAACCCTTAAGCATTCACACTATATTTACCTGGTCAAAGCTCATCAATTTCTCAAATTTTTAAATACATCATTTTATTTTATTTTTAAATTTAATATTTTCTCATATAATTGATTGTGCAACCGATTTACACTGATTTCTCTATAAGTGTTTAAATTTTAATAAGCTTTTTTAAAGTCTTTCTCTTTAAGAGTCATAGTAATTACAAAAGTGTCTTAAACAATATGATGATTTTAGGGAAATCGTAGTTAATAGTCATGAACAACAAGGTGTAGGTGGCATGCTTCTTGAGCTTACATAATAAGAAATTTGATTAACAAAGATGTTTTGCATTGAATATTGGAATTTTAGGGTTTTGAGCTATAAAGTATTGTAACATACGTAATTTGAAAATTTTCTTGAGAAATATAAATTGGACTAGAAAGTAGAAGATAGCTCCTATGCTTTCTTAGTTGGGACCATTTTCATTTCATATTGGGAACCAGGTGAAAATCAACGATTTAAAAAAAAACAATCAAAGTGGGTCCCACAAGATCCTTGCAGGCTTTGCCCTCGAGAGTTGAAAGAGCCCTTTCCAACTAGTATTATACAACAATATTCCATTGTGTTTGGCATGGTTCCACAACTCCTCTGGGTTTAATCCCTAAACTACCGTAAGGCCCAGTGATCAAACAAACTTGTAAACACTTACTTGTTCGGCTTTAGAAGTGAACTTAAAACATAGGTTCTAATTTTTCACCTGTCAACCTATGAATGAAAAATGAAAGTTATAAGTAAACTTATGCTTGAACTTCACTTGTATAGGCACACCTGTGAATGCAAACATCCTTTTAAGTGTAAACACCCCTTCAGTGGACACAAAAACTGCAATGAAGGTAACTATATCTAAAAGCGACCATTTCCTTATAGCTCAATCTTTCATAATAAGTAGATCCTGACACCCTACTGTTGGTGAGAATGTGCACAATTTAACCCCTCACCGCCCAAGGGGACGAAAAGTGTCCTCTCATAGTCTCGCAGTATAATTCAAAGTGCTGTAACTTTTGCATCCAATGTCCGAATTCAATAAAACTTGTTGGGAAAGTTGCGCAAATTAGTCTAGTTTCAGTGGTAAAATTTTCAGATCAATCCAAGATGTACTGAGTTTTTGAGAGCCATTCGAAGTTCACATGTTCAATTTGAGTTCACCGCCTCACTGCATTATGATGGCTGCAACTTCGGGGGTTTGTATCTTTCTCATCAAATGTTCGTTTTCAATAAAAATTGTTGGGTTTTGTTCCAAGAGGTTATGAGTGACTGAGAAGCATTTTAGTAGAGGGAGGTTCATACATAGATGTGATTTTTTGCTACTTTTTTCATTGTTTTTTGACATTTCAAAACAATTTTGCAGACACAATGAGTCAATTGAATGAGATTTTTTTTCACCAAAGTGTTTGTCTTTTGGTTTGAATCACTTTGAAGTTTAATTTTTTTTCATTTGAGTAGGTTTAGAAATCGAATTTCACCTCTAAATGTGTATTTTAGAAAATTTCAGCATTTTTTTTCAACACTAAAACATTATAATCTTTCAATCTATACGGTCAAATGACCCCAAATTTTTTTCACACCATCTACAACATGCACACTACAATATTGTACGGTTGAGATTTTCATACCTCACTGAGATTTAGACTTATAGGACTTGAAAAGCAAGTCAGCTTTTACACATGGTTGGACTTCAGGCGGTGAGGGGTTAAACATCAAAGTTTAGGGTCGCTTTCAAATCAACCTATAATGAACAAATTGGAAATTCATAACTTTTTCATACAGTGTCCAAATAATGCATGCTAAAGTGCAATGGAATCCTCTTGAACTTGCTATTAAGACTCACTGAATAGGCTCAGTTGGTAAGGTGAACGCTTTAAGGTGTAGTTACCTTAGTCTACAAGAAATCACCCGGGGATAACAGGCCAGATGCAACTGAGAACGATTCAGCTGAGTCTTAAACATGCATATAAGACTCCCTCTGTCCCAAAGTTATTGTCCAACTTGTTTGCTTGGTATTCCTTTGAGCCAATTTCATTGATCATATTGTGAGAAACATGGTTAAAAAAGGTTCCAAATTATGTCAGTAGAATGATTGAAGAACATTGCATGTGTTCATTGCAACCTAAATAAAATTAGCCACAAGGAAGTATTTTTTTGACCTACTTAAAAAAACACTTTCAAACATGACTTTCAAATATGACAATAACTTCGGGACGGAGGGAGTACATGCTGATAATACAATTTGTGCTCTTAACAAAACAAAACAAAAAAGTCCAATTGCGAAACAATCACACAAATAAGCTGATGGAAAGGTAATGTATGAAAACAAGAGATCGAGTTGGCTGAATTGAATGAAAGAAAGAAACGCTGGCAGAGAGAATAATAATAAGAATAATATTAACCTAGACGTTCTTGAGCTTGGCCATTTTGGAAGGAGGCCATTTGCCTTTCTTCCTCAGCTTCCTCTTCCTAACCAATCTTTTCCGACGAAGCTCCGCCTTCTTCGCCTTCCGCTTCAGAAGCTCGGCTTCCGAGAGCATGGTCGTGATGGCAGGAACCTCAGCCGCCGCCTCTTGAATCACGTCTCCCGCTGCGTTCTTGACAATTGATACAGTCCTCCTCACGGCAATGCGCACGTTGCTGAATCCCGCATTGCTCAATACAATCCCGTGACCTAATTGCCTCAAAAAACACATCAGCTCTTAAACCCCATCTGCATCACTGAACTTTGCAACGGTGGAACAATTTTCACATTTTACCTCGGTTTCCTGATTACAATACATCATTTTAACAATACATCATTTTAAAGCTCTTGTTCTATACTACAAGGTCAATGAACTTTGCAGCGGTGGAATTTCCACATTTTACCTCGGTTTCCTGATTACAATACATCATTTTAAAGCTCTTATTGTGTACTACAAGGTCAATGAACTTGCAGCGGTGGAATTTCCACATTTTGCCTCGTATTTCCTGATTACAATACATCATTTTAAAGCTCTTGTTCTGTACTACAAGATCGACCGTGTCAACCTGTAGTCATTTTCACTGCAGCAGGTTCTTACACTACACAGTGGATGCTTAGGGTTTAAACAAGAAATCAATCTACAAGGCAGGAGCAAAGTAAGCCTGAATTGGAGAAAGGCAGGAAATCACCAGCAAACGGAGCGAGTGCGGGCTTCCAGTGCGAGCCTGAGGCAGACGGAGCGCAGGCAGAGGAAACGGCGAGCGAGGAAAGAGTAGCCGCAAGGGCGGAGGTGCACGAGGCCGCCATCGCCACCAAAATTGTTGCAAAATTGAAGTGCAAAATTGAAACAAACTTGAGCCCCTTTCAACGCTTCTTCACATTCTCATGTTCCTCCTCGCTCGCCCTCTGTGGATAACCCCTACCCATACGATGTATGGATACATTGTATATACGTATAAAAGTAAAAGTGAAAAGTATCCGGAGCTCAGGGCCACATTAGTATATTCTTGTTTTGTTTTGTTACTCCTATATATTCTTCTTTTTGTTTACACTTAACCCTTTAACCCCTAAACGTCTGAACGTGTCATGCCGGCCAGTAGAATACAATGTATTTTAGTTGTATTTGGAATGGATCCACACCTTTAATGGGTTTGAATTCAAAAAAGAAGTTGAAATTTAGATCAATGTATTGTAGTTCTAGTGAGCTAATAAAATCCCAATTTAAAGTTTCTTGTTGGTAAAAAATCTCAATTATACGGCAATGTATAAACTATCCCCATGGGACGTTTAAGGGTTAACCCCTAAACGTACTAACCCTTTGAATAGAAGTAGATTCTAGCCTCAAAAGTAGATATTAGCATGGCTCAAATGTACATGAGGTGTACATGAGAAGACCATTGCAAGCATAAATTCTACCCAAAAAATTAGACATACTTGTAGTTGGAAGCCTCTCTAATATTATCAACAGCTCTCCATCACAAGAGATTTATTGTAATTGATAGAGAATTTAATAGGCTTTCAAAGGTGATATGGATGAAAGTCATCCAAGGTTGTATGAAAAAGTTACAAGGCTTGAATATGTTCGTGATTCAGTTTTTGGACGCTGGAACGTTTAGGAGCTAGCTGTTTTCAAAGATTTGTTATAAAACCAAAAATGGAGTTGATAAACAAAGTAAAGTTGTAAATATCAATGTGAAGATCACAATTGTACGGTTGGATTTATCATGTATTTCTTTAATATTTTTAAATTAATTTTGCAAGGTTTTCTCTTGAAAATCAATTAAAAATCATGAAATAATGGAATTTTTAAAAAAATATTTTAATAGAATTGGAATAACATGGACTACAAGATAGTATGGTTTCCATTATTTGATTCAAGCTTATTTTGGAAAATCATCTTTAAGATCTTACTTTTTGAACTAAAAATGAAACTTACATAAACCACTTGAGTTGTTTTTTCAAAAATCATAATAACCTATTTTAAAGATCCAAACAATACAAAGGAAAGTCAACTTGCACAAGAACCATGATAAATTTTGGTGGATGAAATGTTCAATTTGGATGGAATTCGAGTTTGGAATTGTTCGTCGTCCACTATGTGGACGCAGGCGCTTCAAAGGGTTAATGGCGTATTTAGTGTTCTAAGACAATTGATGTCTTATACCACAATTTATTCAAAGGTGAATAGATATAGTATCCTTTAACAGATAAATAGATAGGAACTCTGGTCCTCTTTATGAGGCCAGTGTGAATAGTGTCTAGTGTTGTTTGTAATGTCAATGACCTAGTATCCACTGGACAAAGGGCTCTTGGGACACAACTACTATTCTCTATCAAGAATAGACACTTTAGTGACTAGTAGCAACAAGAAACGACAACACTCAGTGAGTTCAAAGTTGTTGATTTGGTTAATTAATTGGTTTATGGTGGTACACGTTAAGTATATGTATGTCCCTTAACCCCTAAACGTTCTCACCATTTTCATATTTGGCTATTTTTCAAAGATGCATTATAAAATGCAACTAAGAGGGATATTTTCAACTTGATGAGTGAATAAAAGTTGTACATTATGAATTTTAGATTCTATCCATACGGTTAGATTTGCGATTGCTATCACCAATATTTGTGTATAATTTTTTTTAATTTAAAATTTAGAGCTCTTTTGTAATATGATTACAAATAAGATATTGACAATCTAATAATGAAATTTTTGGGATGGGTTGAAATGTAATACTCTAAGTGTAGTGATTTTTGGAGATTTTTTGGTTGCTTAATTTTAGTACTTGACTTTTTCAAGAGCACTTTTAGACTTAACCTCTAAAGGACCATGCTCATTCCTAAAATTTTATCACTTTCTTGTGATGCTTTCAAAAAGGCAATTGTATCTCTTGATTAATATTCATGTAAGAAAATCCACCGTTGAAGCTTAAAGAAAACTTAGTCATGAGACTATACGTCAAATTTCAGAACAATCTATCGTATATATTACATGATTATAAGGTTTGATCATAAGTTGATTTTTGATATTTTTGAACAAAACCAACAGGTCATTCATTGCAAACTTTCTCATAAATTTAAAAACCATTATTAGCGTTTGAAAGTTTAGGAGCATACAAAGATGTACTATATCTAGGTGCTTACAAAAAATGGTGTTCTAAAACTAAATACAACAACAATGATTGATTCTCAAAGATTTGTGTTTGGGTGAAATGACTTGTTGGTGACTTGTTGAGCCATTGTTTGTGATCGTTATTAATTCTTACATTGCAAAAAATGTTTTAAAGAATTCAGATACATATTTGGAATATTCCAAAATATTCCAAAATAATTTAAAAAACGTAAAAAGATTCCAATTATTTTGAAAATATTCCATTTAAAATATATTTAAACATTTTTTGTAATTATTATATAGTATTAATGATGCAGTAATGGAAAATATTTTACATATTGTACACTTTTTTTTTACAAATGTGACGTTCAAGTGTGAAAACACCCTCCAAGTCATCAACCGCCCTAACTACCATGTCCCAAGTTCACCTACGCTGACGTTTTAGTTTTTTCCCGATAAATCAATCAACATAATTGCAAATCTTGAAGGATTTTTGTGTTCTTGTAACAAACATTTTCAATCCTCTATTTTACATCGAGTCAAAATTATGGAATCCAAACAAGTTATTAAAGTAATGAAATTATTTTTGGACACAATGTGTCCACCTAGTCCTTTAGGGGTTAAATCTTCAAAATTTTGGGTGGAACACTACAACATGAAATGAGGCATAAAAATATCACAAATCATCTCCTTTCTAATCCGATAACACATGCACAAAGCTAACTTCCTATAAAAGTTTCAGTAAAAAACTCACACTACAAAAAGTGCATGATGAATGAGAAATTGGAGTTCAAATCCGAACATCATGCAAAATATGCATGGTTGGGCGGTTAGGGGTTAACACTACATAGGAGTTTGTTAATGTCATTCCCACTTTCATTGAGAGTGCCATGTTCTTTTCAATTAATAAGGGTGACATGAGGTGGCATGCCATATTTATTATAAAGTTTCCATATGTCATTGGAACACTACATTCATTTTTTTTCTTACGAGAACACTATATTTTGCCAAAAAACAAATTTTGTTTAGATTTGAGAAATAGTGTCCCAATACCAAATACACCATTTACTGTAGTTTGTTTTGTTACTTACTCCTTTGTTTTGTTTTTTACTCTTTTGTTTTGTATTGTTTAGGGTTATTCTAAACAATATTCTTGTACTTTTGTTTTGTTTGTTACTCCTATATTTTATTTTGTGTCTACTTTGAAAATATAAAAATATAATAGTGTCACCTTGTGTAGTTGGCCCAAGTATTCCTGTGATTTAAATAAATTTATACTCTTCCTTTTATTGTAAGTATTTAATTCAACTTCTCATGACAAAATTTACTCAAAAATCCATAAGTTCCACATTGTAGGTCTAAAAGCCTCGAAACAATATTTTGCCACTTTGGTGCATTGCTACTCGTCAAGAGCTTTTCGACAATATCAAGAACATGGCCAGCAAGCGCACAATCTAGAAACTCTCAACTTAACCTTTAAACCCTCAAACGATCATTTTCTAGCCTTTGCTCGAATTTGATGGCATGCCTAGAACTTACAAATATGTTTTTTAAAAGTATATATATATATTTTTTTTTTAAACGCTACATCAAGTATACTTTCCAACACAATTTGAATTATGTGAATCCCAATGAAACTCCACCCAAGAGAACGTTTCAAAGTAGATCACCTCAACATTGTCTTTGTGTTATAAAAATCGTTATTTTGGGAAAATAATGACGTTTCCTTCATTATTATTTTTTTGCTTTTTTGAAGTTTACGATAGATAAACCAACTTTAACTAATCTTGCTAAATTTTAAACTCTACAAGTGATTTAGAGTTTGACCTTACGGATAATTTGAAGAGATGATGCCCTACAATTTGTATATTGAACCAAAATTTATCAAACATATCGAAGGCACATATTGTAATACATCTATGTTTTTGTCAAATACCCCTCGAGCTTTTAGAGATTAACCCGTGAAGGACCAATTGTCTTAACTAGGACATGTCAATGTATGAATAGGTTCCATAGTGTCAATTTTTATCCTAATCCTTTGAAAAAAAATAATGTCAATTCAATACGTCAATTCAAAAATCACTTTTTCTCAACCATTGACTACAGTATGACAAACCCTTTATCAAAAGTTGCACTTGTCCTACAATGTGTGCCCAATAATCTTATCGTTAGAAAATACGTTGACGATGCATAAAAGTAAATTTGAATAAAGTAATTCAAACAAATGTTCAACAATTATTTTTGTGAAGAGATGGCATAATTGCCCACGAAATAAAACTCTTCATAGCTTTCTTCTCATGAATCATACTATAATGATTCAAAGATTCTCATGTACACATAGAAATTGAATTTTTTTAATTCTAAAAAATATATATATATTTTGTACTTGCCCAAGTTGCTCACATTTCCATATGAAAAAAACACCTTGTAACTTTTGCAATATTTATTGGAAGCACACGCAAAAAAAATTTGACAACATGATTTCGATGTTTAGGAATTTCACTAATTAAAAAAAAAAATCAAAAGTCTCTTAGATAGACATGCTAATGACCGCATATACTCAAATACTTCCCCACAACAATGTAGAAACTTACATCGTCTCGAATTTTGAAAGATTGTTGAATGTTGAGTTGGGATTCAATTTGGAAAAAGTACACTCAATTGTTTTTGGTACAATAACATTTATTGCATGTCAAACACATTAGCTACAATATTTAATTAAAAATTATTTGGAGCCCTTCACCACACGTTGTGCGGTGATTGGGTGGTACCTTAGATTTTGATTAGAGTTCTATGGTGAAATTGTATAGTCATTGGCATGTCTACTATAGATTGAAACATGTGGTCATTGGAACTGTGCGTGTCTACTATAGAACATGTCCAAAATTGCAAAAAGTTCAATTTGAACTTCAAAGAATTTTAGGGATTAACCCCTAAGGGTTCCTGGCTTTTTCGCGCTTAAAATCATTATTGCTTTTGATGTGTTATATAGGTCTAAATGTATGTGAGGTATAGAAATCTCAACCGCACAATCTTGTAACATATAGGTTGTAGATCATGTGAATCAATTTTGGGATCATTTGGCCATATAGATTGCAAGATCATAATGTTTTGGTGCTAAAAAAGGACGTTGAAATTTTCTTAGCAATACAGTTAGAGGTGAAATTTGTTTTCAAAATTACTCAAATGAAAAAAATTTGAACTACAAAGTAGTTCAAAATCATCATATAAACACATTGGTACCAAAAAAGCCTCATGAAAATTTTTAATGTCCCCTAAAATGGCCTTGCAATGTCAAAAAGTAGCCGAAAAGTGACCCATTTGAACCAAAAGCAAAAAGTGTCCAAACTAGACGCGTGCACTAAAATGACTTCCAAACATTCATAACAGCATGGATTGACATGAAAGTTTTACCATGATAAGTGAACTTCGAGGGAAATTCAACCCAACAAGTTTTATTGAAAACGGACTTCAGATGAAGGAGATACAAGCCCACAAAGTTACTGCCATCAAAATTCACAGAACTATCCACAAAAAAGATACCTACTTTCAAATGATCACCAAAAATTCAATTCATCTTGGATTGCTCTGAAATTTTTACCACATTCTATACATCATGCGGGGAGTTTTGACAAATCTTTTATTAAAATCAGACACGTTTTGCAGAAGTTACAGCTCTTCAAAGGTGAGTGTCCCCCAAAAACGTTCAAAATATGGACGTCGAGACGATTAGGGATTAACATGGAATAACTTATGCAATAATGAAAGGTTTTGTATGCATGTTTAATCAAACTATCTTTATAATTTAGCCATTACACCAAGTTTCATCACGTCCCACTTAACCCTTAAAGGACAATGTGTGCTAACTTGGACATTTCAATGTTTAGGTAGATTCCCACGGAGTTAAATTTTTATCTTAATTTTTTGAAAATTAAAAAACAATTAAATATAAAATGGAGAATATGATGTTAAAAAACAAGAGAAACCCGCAGTCCTTTAGGGGTTACTCTTTAGTGCTCAAATGACCACATTGTGGTCTCTGATGTGTCGGAAAATCGAATATTGGAAAATCCCTAAAGAACCGGATTTTGAATTGTAAAGTTCAGATTATGAGCGTTATAATATACATCTTTAAGATAAAGAAAATTCCAATTTAGAGTTTTGCAACTATCAAAATACGTATGAACAAAGCACAAAAATACTGTAAATATTTGAAAATGCAGAAATATTTACAAATACATGTACTATGCAATATTTCTTGTGTTTGAAAGTTTGTTATCTGATTTTATTTTTTTGGATTGTGTTCTCTTGTTCATGCTCCATTACCTTATGTATTCCGATCTTGATCCATGTAGCAACTCCTTTGATATTTTAACGTATAATTTTTTGTCCTAAACCATACATGGATAAGTTACTCCCAGTTATAAAACTCATCATAATTATGTGTGAGTCCGTTCTTAACATGACAGATTGCAACAGAGGTGTTGACATAGGGCATTGCTGAACATCTATTTAACTTTGAAGTCACACACGCTCCAAAATCTCATTTTTGACTGTGTATTATACTGTTCAAAGATAGATAGATAGAAACTCCGACCCTAACCGGGTCGGCGTGAATAAAGTGTCTGTTCGTAAAGTATTGTTCAAAGACATACTAACTTATCCCACCATGGAATGATTCTCTAAGTTTAACAAACTGTCTGCACAGCAGTTGATAATACAATTGTACGGTTACTTTCTAATTTAATCCATTCTGTTTCTGGCAGTATCAATCATAGTGGGAAAACCCAGTGAAAACTAGCGAACCCAGCTACAGTACCAAAAGCGTTTAACCCTTAAATGCCTGACCCTATCACCGTGGTGGGGAAACTTTAGATTGTAGGCAATCTTTCACCATTATTATTGAGTAAAAAATTGAATTTCATATTTTTCCTACATGAGACCAAATGTCAACTACAATATATGATTTTTTTCAAAATTATTAATGCAAATTTTAAATTATCATGATTTTTCGAAGTGATAAAAGCAAAGAAAATTCACATCAATTATAAAATATATTTTAAAATTTCAAAAAACTTACCAAATGTGTAAATTACAAAGAAAAACATTAGTTTCTTTACCGTGCTCAAAAAATATTTTTGAACTTAAAAATACAGTGGAAAAACCTAAAACCGTGGAACATTGTGGAGGAGCCACGATAATAGACCCTGAACTTGTAATTGCTATAAATCATTCAATTGTAGGAATTTTTCAAAATTTCAAAATGGAGAGAAAACTAGACTTTGTAAGCTACATTTTATTAGTTAAGCTCAAATTCAAAAAATATCATCTCGATGGCCAAAATTGCATTTCAGCTGCAGAAAAAAATGATCAACCAAAATTGGTCATTCAGGCGTTTAGGGGTTAAGGGTTAATAGAAGAAAAGGGCTCTTCATGTGGAATCACTGTCAATATAAGTTTGCAGTCAAGCTCAAAGTGTTGATGTTAAAAAAGCAGTTTGCTTTCACACAATTGACACTTTTCTGGTGTAGAATCACATGCAGATTCATATTGATCATTCATACAGACTCATGCAGATTGCATTACCCACTCATGCTCCTAGCGTGTACCCATGCTCCGTAGCCATGGATAAGTTACCTACACTCAACCAACTGAAACTCTAATGACAAGAAAGAGACAATACTACAACCTGAAACTGCTGTGACAACCTCATACCTTACTTTGTGCATTATATTTCCAACCAAGAAGCTTTCCATTTAGTCTTGTGAACAAAACTTCATCGAAGTTCAACCCCCTCAATCAGTCGAGCATTGGAGCTTTACCGACAGGCTCAATGGATTCAACAGTACCGACACATGTTAATCACATCAAGAGGATATTTCAAGCAAGTAGTAAATGTTTAAATAAATCCTAGAGCATGGACATATTGGAGAAAAATTACCTCAATATGATAGCACACATCAATCTACTCTGTGCACACTCACTCAACTAAACACTATGAAAAAAACCCTAACTGTTTTCTAACACTGGTTTGGTCGGAAAACAAACACCCGGCCTATCATGTTGGCTGCCTAATGTACAATTCAATTGTTGGGTGATCAATCACAAAAATTTATAGTTCACAACTGTGACATGGGGTTGAGTGTCATGTCGGCATACCAACCCCGGTACTATTAATATATCAAATACGTTCCTGAAACGGCTTCATCGCTTCTGCAAAATGTACAGAAAGAAAGTTAGGCTGAGAAGACAGGAACAGGAATTTAACCCCTGAAGGACCAAGAAGCCCGAATTTGATCTCATGTATTCTATTGAAGTTTTGAGTAGGTTCTACATGAACCTCCTTTTGTCCAAATTTATTTGTTTTTTTACCAACACATGCAATGTTCTTCAGTGATTCTACTGGTGCCATCTGAATTGTGTTTTTTCCACCATATGACTGATTGAATATGTCATTTTAAAACCATGCATGAATAGTTTGTGCAGGCAGCATGAATTCAGTTGAGCCCGAATTGGGCCTCATGTATTTTATTGAAGTTTTGAGTAGGTTCTACACGAACCTCCTTTTGTTCAAATTTATTTGTTTTTTTACTAACACATGCAATGTTCTTCAGTGATTCTACTGATATAAAATTTAGTGCTATCTGAATTGTATTTTCTTCACCATGTGACTGATTGAATGTCATTTTAAAACCATGAATCCGAGGTCTTTTAAGGGTTGAATGAAGTTGAACAGTAAGAGCAATTAAAAATGTTGATTGTCCAAGAATGCATGAATAGTTTGCATGAATTGGAGTTATCCTTAAAGTCCATCAAATTTTGAAGAAGATACAAAAATTCTGCTTTACTATACTCTTATTTGTTCACTTTAAATTGTCAAAAGGTGTGGAAGATTTTGGTGGTCTATCATTATTAGGTGTGTAAGAGGTGTGTAAGAGCTTGATGGTCTTCAAAAGTTTTCAAAAAAAAATTAGCACAAAGAAAAGAGTGAAATAAAGAAAAATTCATGATATCTTCTTCAAAATTTGATGGACTTTACGGATAACTCCATTGAGTTGATGGACTCATACCGATATGTTGCCGCAGACTTCGAGGACCTCTTCCAACGGAGCCCAGTCACCGAAGTTGCGCTCAATGAACTGGTACGCAACGCCGCCATTGCCAGGTCGCATGATGAACATGCCGCCCTTGATGGTTCCCTCTCCCGTGTAGTTCCCCTCTACGCCCGTCGCCTTGGCGCGCTTGTAGTTGGCTCTCGCAGCAGCGTTGAGGAGAAACCCCGTGACGAATCCGTCTGTCGGAAGCTCGCCCTGCCCCAGCGCCGTGAAAAACTCCCGCTGCTCGTCCACCACCACGATGCCACCCCAGTAGCGCGGCCAGAACGCCCGCACCTCCGCGTCGATGTGCTCGTTGATCACGGCCACCAACTGAATTCCCATCGCGTCAAATATCGGCTTCCTGCTGTACAACTGATGTGCTTCGGCGCGACACATCACACACCTGAACAGTACAAACATCAACTGTAAGGTGATTACCCCATTCCCAACTGAATATGAGGCATTGATATTATTTAGTATTATTATTTTTCAGAGGTAGGCAAGAAGAAATAGATTCCAACACAAGTTGAAATATAATTTTTGGATGAAGAATGAATTAGTTATAAATTTCCAAAGTTGAAGTATGACACATCCCATTCACTTCACAGAAGTAGAGTTGTTTCTGTCCAAAGAAGATTTGTGTTGCACACACTAAAGATGCTTAACCCTTAAGCGTCCCATGGGGATGGTATATACGTTGTCGTATGATTGAGATTTACTACCAACAAGAAACTCTAAATTGGGACCTTAATAGCTCATTAGAACCGCATTGATGTAAATTTCAACTTCTCTTCTGCACCCAAACCCATTAAAGGTGTGGATTTGCTCCAAATACAACCAAAATACACCGTATTCTACTAGTCGACACGGCACGTTCAAACGTTTAGGGGTTAAACCAACAGCGACGAATCCATAACCACACTTACATATACTAAAACCAACAAGAGAGAACCCATTACCAACTGTAACTCATGCTACAACCATCATCATTACAGCATTGATTGCGGAAAATGCCCCTAGCTGTTGGTGAAAGGAGCCAGTTGGTAATGGGGTAACCACCAGCTCTGTAACGCGGCAAAAGAGATGAGGAGATGAGGAGCTTACCCTGGACGGCGAAGGCACAAAATGAGAGTTGGCTTCTCGGCCCACAAATCCGACGCCCTGGACGGAGAGGGCAATTGAATGGGACCTTTGTCAGCAAAAGGATTGACGCCCTTGCTATGTTGCGGCGCGATCCTCTGAATCATAATATTCTCCAGAGTTCCGTAAGATGAAACCTCCTCCTTCAAGCCTGCGGGTCGCACCAATCCGCACAGGCGAGGAGAAACGGAGGGCGCGGAGAAAACGCCCTTACTGGGGGGAGACTGGGCGCTCAGGGGTTGCAGCACCACGGGGGGCTTCGACTCTTGCGTGCTGTTCACCATCTTGATGCCCGGGGTTTGTTTCGGCGGCGACGCGGGACGCGCCCTCGGTGGCGACATGCGCGAGTCGTTTCCGTGGTGCGCCGCCGTGACCTTCCGTGCGGGCAGGACGAGATCCTTCGGTAACTGAATCGCGCACGCGCTCCCTCGGTCCAGGAACCGAGCTACATGCCCTCTCTTCATCTTGTAGTCGCGAGTGAGCTCCGCGGGGCTCGTGCTCAGAAGCTCCGTCAATGTCTTCCCGGAGGCTTCTAGCGTGTCGGCGTACTCCATCAGTAGATGGTCGTGGAGATACGTCCGGATCTCTAACGCGTCCTGCACACAGCCATCCGGTCAGATTAGGTCGCGAACAACTTGAATCTAAATTGATAGAAGATAACGGAGCACTGCATCATGATAATTCCAAAAAAACAGTATTCCGAAAATCAAGGAGCACGACGAAGCCAAGGATCAAACTTCTTTCCGGTTTCTTCGTTGTGACGCTTCATGGTCTGCTTTAATTTCCACAGTGAGGGCCTCTTTACACTAGATTTGAGAAGCCGTGATGAGAGAAACTTCAACCAAAGGGAGTCTAAGAAACCGAGAAGACCAACTTCACATTGGCCGAAATTTCTCTCCTCACGGCTTCTCGCCTCTAGAGTAAAGAGGCCCTGATCTAAGAGTCTCTCTCTGTTCGAAACTAGCTATCTTCAACTAGCAACGAACTAACATAAATACTCGAGAAAAACACACTGCCGTGATTCGGATCTCCGCTACGACCTCAAAACAGTAAAATTGGACGAAACTCTTGACGAAATTCTTAAACGGGCCTCTTGATCATCGAACACTACAGCTGAAACCCAATTCGAACAGACAGAGTTACTCATGAAGCACGTACCCGCTGTAGCTGGCTGAGCTGAAGAGTGTCCATGTCTTCCTTGGTCATCATCTTGAGAGTGGGCACATCGTCCCACCCATCCGCCGTCAAGCTGTCCAGCTGATCGCGAAGCACTCCATTTCCCACAAAATCCTCCAACGCAAACGACGACATCCTGCCCTGCTGCTCTCACTCCACACAGAATCGCGAGCCCTCAAAAAATCTATTCAATGATCTGCAGCTTCACACAAACAACTGACACCGCCTGCAGCATGAGATTCAAACGGCGGTACATGCAAGCTGTGGGAGGCTTTATAGGAAATGTGCGCGGAGGGGAACGCGGCACAGTTGGCGTCAATTTTGACCGCCTCTGCAACTGGTCGGCGATGTATGCAGCCTTCTGGGTGCTTTCGGGGATTGGGAAGCCACATCTGCGCATGCAGCAATCACAAGAGGCTGTTTCCGGGGCATCCGGGGCGGGGAAATGGCGCGGGGTCCACACTATATTTAATAATAAAATGGGTGTCCAGGCTGGATTTGGTGGGGGTACACTTGGCATGCCAGCTCGGAAAGTTACCTCCATTGCCGTCGGAGCCGCCTTACACGGTGACGCTGGGAGTCAATGATATATTGATTAGTAGCGTTGGCTATTACACGCACCTATACACACTATACAGTTGGCTGCATCCACTAGGGGCTCAAACTGTTAGATAACACTACTCTAAATAGTGTATTTAGTGTGAGGTGATGAATAATGTGCTTGCCCCTACTACTTGTTTAACCCCTGAACTTCACAGCTTCCAGAAACTGGATCATGAACGGATTCAAAGTCCTGTAACTTTTTCATACAATCTCGGATGACTTTCATCCAAGTCACCTTGGCAAGCCTATTAAGTTCTTTACTAATGAGAGGAAATCTCTTGTGATGGAGAGATGTTTATTATATTGGAGAGGCCTCCAAATGCAAATATGTCAAATTAGTTGGGTAGATTTCATGCATGCAACGGTCCTTTCATGTACACTTATTGTACATTTGAGTCATGCTAAAATCTATTTTTTAGGCTAGCATCTACTTGTGTTCAAAGGATTGGTACGTTTAGGGGTTAACACTAATTGTCAATTTGTGGGTAATTAGTGTTGGCGGTTATCATCCAATTTGATTCGTTCCATTTCTAAAATTTCAGTTTTTCCATCTAAACTTTCATCTCAAGTTTCATTCCTTACTCACACTAAATATCCATATCTCAAAAGATCACAATGTCAAAACGTTACTATTTCTCATAAATAGTGTGAGAATTCACATTTAGTGTTTTTACAAAAGTAGGTTTCTTGATATTTAGAGTGATGTTCGCAATTATTGTGCCTCACACTAAATACATTATTTAGTGTAGTAGAAATGGTGACTCTCATCGTAAATATCTTTTACAACTTGAGTTAACCGAAAATAAAAGAGGTTGTAACAAGAGTCAAAAGAAAGTTTTGTCACTAAAAATAAGATAGAGTGTCACATATTCTCAATAAATAGTAACTTGGTCTCGAATTGAATAGCAATTGAAGGTTGGAGGAACGTGTTTGCAATTGAGGGTCTCACAGTTATGATATTGTCAGGTGCTTGTTTAAGAGAATTTAGAAACTGGGCTTAGTCTCAGTTTTGGAGCTTTCTTCAACTCAAAACAAGTCTAACATGAGTTTGAGCTGCATTTTCTCTTTGGGAGCTTCTTTTTGTTTAACTTTAATAAACTACATAATTACTAGGTATAAAATAACAGAATTGCATTTGTATATTATATTTAGGATTAATATATTGCATTTATATACCGTATGTGAGGGTCAGATTCAGACAATATTGTGTCGAAATATAATTTCGACGTGAGATTTTGAGAGATTCACGTCATCATAAACTAATCACAAGATGACATGTGGCACTTTTATGACAAAATGAGTTTACTTGTATCGAAGCTGACGACGAGATAGGGTACATTACAGTAGGTAGATTGTAATTTATAGAGTCCCACCACCGAAATGTGGCAGTACTCCAACGTAGAGTTTGTTTAGGCCACAGGGCCTACCAACAACACTCTTTACAGAATAATGGACTCTTTATTTTCGCCAGTTGTAGTAGTGGAGTTCTATATATAAATGGTGGCTCTCTTAAGGACATGCCTAGGGAAAATCATTGTACATACATGGAATTGGGCACTACTTGGAAGCGATTATAACCACTGTTGTTGCCTTTTCTACAGCTATAACCATTGTTTCTCCTGAGATTTTTTTATATTCTTGAAGCCTAATTAGCCATGTAAAAACAAACTGAGAAAGTATATTTGATGAAATCTTCAGCTGACATTCAATTGTATTTTGGTAGAGTTTCTTCATATTTTGGTAGATTTTTTGACAAAATCTGGCTATCTTTACAAAAGAAATGTAGAGAAAATTTGGCAAAAAGTTAAAATCAACATATTCTCATTTTTTCTGTAACCCTTTGAAATACCTGCGTTCACATAGTGCATGATGAACAAATTCAAACTATTCTCCTTACTATATTTTCCTAGTTTCTTGACTCCTGAACAATTTTCATTCATCCAAAATTCTTTTGGTTGACTACCGTACCTTAGGGGCAGCTTCGGCACTCATCCGTCGAATAATTAATTAATTTCAAATTTTGATGTCCGGCAATAAAAAAAGTAATTTCTTAAAATTCGACTTTTCAGGAAACAAATAACTTTAAGTTCGACTTTCATCCACAATTGATGAAGTTTCATTGAATGTTTGTTATTTTAGTGGACTTCATGTGATCACTCTTAACATTTTTAATTTATTTTATTTTTAGTTCATGTATTCAATTTCAAGATATTCCATCATTCATCTAATTTTATTTCATGGTTTTCCGGCAAATAGGCAACATAATTAATTTTTTTATTCGACATTTTTATTTGGAATTATTTTTTGCCGAAGTTGCCCCTAAGGTACGGTATCATTTTTACAATACAAATCTTCAAAATAAGATATTGTGATTCTTTGAAATACAACACATTTGGTTTATGTCAAGTTTCATTCTTAGTTCAAAAAATGAGTCCTTAAATATGATTTTCCAAAATAAGTAGAATCAAATAATATAAATCATACCATCTTGTAGTGCATGTTATTCCAAATTCATTACAAAAATTCTTAGTTTTTATTTTTATTTTTAATTGAATTTCAAAAAAAAAAACCTTGCAAAATTAATTAAAAAATATTTCATTAAAAATATGATGAATTCAACTGTACAAAGATGATATTCACATCGACGTTTATAACTTTGCTTTGTTCATCAACTCCATTTTTGTTTTTCATTAATTCCGTTTCTGTTTTTCATCAAACATTTTATAACAAATCTTTTAAAACAATATTGAATTGGAACGTTAAAGGGTGAAGAAAGGAAAAATGCCATATTTTGTAGAGAAATCTGGCAAAATATAGTTAAATAACAAAAAATGAAAACACTGTAGATAAGCGACAAACCACGGTAGTAGTGAGTATATTATCATACACAATCCCTAAAAGTTCGGGGGATAGGGGGGGCGCAGCATTAGGGGAAAATTGTGGTCGCAAAGGGGCCCTGGAGACTGTCACGTGAGAGCAAAATTTGGGCTAGCCCGTGCACTTTTGACAAGGGCACCAATGGTGCCAGCAAGTTGGGTTCCAGGGGGTCGAGCCAATCGCGTTGAAGGAGCGCGTGTGTTGGCGCTGGGAGACAGTGCGGGGCTGACAGGAAGCGCCGCTGCAGCGCACAAATCCCGAGCCGGTCGAGTGTTGTTAGTAGGCCTTCACGCTTCAATTTCTAAAATTTGTCATGAGTCCGGCCACCTAATTTTTCCGCAAACGTCAGCGATGTTGCACCTTGAAACGGAGTTCTGGAGGGGGCGACATGCTGCCAACGGCTACCTCGAGCAGCCGCTACATTGGAGGCGTTTGTGGTGCTCGGCAACACAGGTTTGTGGGACGATGGGCACAGCGCGGGCGATGGCGATGGCGTTGGCGTGGGCGATGCCGCTGGCATTGGCGTTTAGGGTCGATTTGTGGAAGCATTGGTTCAGGGTCGCTTCAATTAGTCAGAGCTGCGAGGTGCCCATGTGATTGAGAGTTACGGTGGGGTTTGGGCAGCGAATTTGCATGAATTTGGTATGTTCCAGGATTTAGGGCGGAAATGTGGTTTTCTCCGATCGCTGGCAACATAATCTGCCGTTCGCTGCCAGCGGGCTGCAGAACTTGTAGTTTAGAGTTCTTTCCAAAATTCTGCCGTGACATAATGTGATTCGTGTTGCATTGAAAGGGTTTAGGGTCGTATGTGGGTTTATCCAATATTAGAATTTGCGGTACATACTCTGGCGTTTGCTGCCATCGAGCAGGTCTGATTTTTCACAAAGTTCTAGCCCGTCCACGTCTAAAAACCTTGAATTGAAAGGCAAAAAAAATTGCAACCCGTCCCAAAACTGGTGATTTTAAAATCAACCCGTCCATGGAAAGGTTGAAAAAAAAACAACCCATCCCAAAACCGGTTGCAAATTGAAAATACCCGTCCCGTAATGTTTAGAAAAAAAAAAGAACAAGAAGAACAAGATCGGTGTCGAGGTGAGTGCTTGGAGATGGTGGAAACCATGAGGGAAATGATCCCAAACAAGTCTTTATTTGAAGTTTGGGAGTTTGCAGGTACCACTCCAGAGTGGTCTATCGATTGGCATGGTTTGAGTAACTTGTGGAGGAGAGTTATAGTGATTCCTGTGAGCACTGCAATATGTGGGAGGGGTTTTTCTAAACAAAACCTCATCAAAAGTCATCTACGTACTAGCTTGAAGTTGGAGACTTTAGATGCTTTGATGCGCATTTCATGTGCAAATATTCCAGTTGAAAACATCAATTGGAATGCAATGATGTTTGTTTGGAGAAACATGAAGGATAGGAGAATTCATCCACTTGTTTGAAGGGTAAGTTCTTTTTTATTTTATAAAATTTTGAACATGCTTATATAAAATATTAATTATTCAATTTCTAAGTGTACCTTCAATCATAATCTTTGACATTGTGTTACAAAGGTTCTAAATATTGTAGTTGATGAATCATTGTGTGCAGGTGAATCGAGCTTTTGAAGATTGGTATTTTGATTAGGTATTAGTGGTTTGACTCCATTATGCTTACATTTACATTCACATGTCATATATGACATAATGTAATTGATATTTGCACCATTTATTTTTTTGGGAAATTTTACTTAAAAATAAAAATAAAAATTTAGAACCCGTCCAAAGTGAATTTAACCCGTCCAAAAACCAGTTCATTTTTTTAGAACCCGTCCACTGGAAATGTTTTTTTTTTCTGAACATGTCCCTGGACATGTTAGGGACCTTGTGAAAAATCACCACTACCATCGAGGGTTTAGGGTGTACTACTGTGGGTTTCTTCGATGTGTTGACATCACATTACCTGGCGCCTGCTGCCATCAAAGGCAGAACCTGTAGTTTTAGGGTGTCTTCCACTATTCTGTCATTGCACTGGCATGGCTAGACGGCCAAATTCCCAAGTGCAGAGCGTTGTGATGCATAACAATCAAGACGAAGAGGGCAACTGGATCCCAATGAGGTTGGGCTGTGATTCATGGGTTATGCTGCAACCAACGTCGGAGGGGCCTTGGGGTAGAGAAGCAAGGCGGCATGGTGGAGATAATTTTCGAGGCGCTTTCAAAGCGCAGATCATAGATTTCTCGTAGACACCTGGTGTGCGTGGAGAAATCAACCTGGATAAAGTGCTTGTGCGACATGCGTACCAGCCTCGCCATCTATGTTTGGATCCAGCGTTGACAGCGAATGGGCCATGCATGGCCAACTACCTGTACGCGTCGCATTATGAGGATTGGGTGAACCCCGCATCTATCATTGGTCCCATTCTTGTGCTCCATGCAAAGATTGGGGAGGCAACCCGGAATGGTCGAAGTCACGTGGACTTGTTGGACACAGGTACATTCTTCCTCAAGGGTGTGTATTTCCCTCCAGTGAGCCCTGAGTTGTACGGGAAGGTAGAAACCCTCCTGCTCCCTGATTTCAACGATGTCAAATGGCCTTTGCCAGACATGCACACATCCGAGGTCTTCAAAACCACGCTTACCGCAGATTTTCAAAGTGCGATGAAAGCGTCGACCGGTAGTAGTTTCGCCCACCAGCAATGGTTTCACTACAAGAGAAATGGGGTTCCAGTGTAAGAGAAAATCAACAGAAATTCTGCTGGTTCGTGTGCGGGTTAGGAACAGTTGATTCCGGATCACAATCAACAGAAAATGTCTTGGTTCGGTGTTGCTTCAATGTCCAAGTGTACAGATAAAGAATGTTTCTAATCTAGCATTCATTTTTTCTGGCCTGCCCGAGGAAAAGTAGCTGCCCGGAAAAAAATTTGACAGCCAAGGCCAAGAACCCCGGCCCACCACCGTAGGGCCCACCATGGCTAACCAAAGACCAATTCCCAACGGCCGGATTCGAACACAAGACCTTCTAACCCCCAACCACTTACTAAACCACCACACCACATACACACGCTCATGCAAGTATGAGAATTATCTTGTTAATTATAAGAGAACTTAACCATTGGCGATTCGTTTGCCATGTACAAAAAGCTTTGTTTTCAATTATTTTTTTGCACTATTTCATACAGGGATTTTTCTGTATGTACAAAAAATTTCAGATTTTTTTGAATTTTTTTTTTTTTGGACAAAATCTTGAAGGCTGGAGCTGTTTTTTTTTTCCCAGCAGTCTTTGAATATTTTTAACGATGTAAAAAAAACTTCTTTTTCAAATTTTTTTTTGCAGTATTATATGCAGGGATTTTTCTGTATCTAGAAAAAATTTCAAATTTTTTTGAATTTTTTTTTTTTCGACAAAATCTTGAAGGCTGGAGCTTTTTTTTTTTCCCAGCAATCTTTGAATATTTTTAACGATGTAAAAAAAACTTTTTTTTCAATTTTTTTTTTGCAGTATTATATGCAGGGATTTTTCTGTATCTAGAAAAAATTTCAAATTTTTTTGAATTTTTTTTTTTTTGGACAAAATCTTGAAGGCTGGAGTTGTTTTTTTTTTCCCAGCAGTCTTTGAATATTTTTAACGATGTAAAAAAAACTATTTTTTCAAATTTTTTTTCTGCAGTATTATATACAGGGATTTTTCTGTATCTAGAAAAAAATTTCAAATTTTTTTGAATTTTTTTTTTTTTTGACAAAATCTTGAAGGCTGGAGCTGTGTTTTTTTCTAAGAGAGAACCTGTTGGTTCTGTACAGTTTTTTTTTTCCAAGAGCAAACTTGTTGGTTCCAAGAGAGAATCTATTGGTTCTGTGCAGTGAATTCGGTTTTGCAACGTTAAACCCAATCTCTATTGGTTCCAAGAGATGTGTCTTGGTTCTGTCTTGTTTTGACCTCGGGGAGATCACACCCCTTTACGTTTCATAACCATGTGCGATCAAAATTTGCTACCCTATATTATATGCCTCAGATAGTTTTAATAATTATGATATTTTTTCTACATATACATAATCGTTGATAATATCTTTTGTACATTCTTTTGAAATTTTTCGTCATTTTCATTTTTTGTAGTAATTGTTTTAGTTCAATTCGGCGTCAATCTAGTTAAAAACGGTATGTTTTATGAAAAAAGCAAATCATCAAATTTGGTTACCATTTTTTACTATGTAATAGATTGTGATTTTATCTACTCATGAAAAAAATTTGATAAAATTTTGATTCATTTTGGTGGTCCTTTATGTAAAAAGTAGATTTTGTTTTATCGCACGTGGTGTTCAACTTGACAATGGAGTGCACTCCCCGAGGTTTTGACGCACTCTCTAGTAGTGAATCAACAGGAACTTGTTGGTTCCAAGAGGAAAATCAATAGGAACTTGTTGGTTCCAATAGAAATCAACAGGAACTTGTTGGTTCTGTGCAGATGACTAAATGTTTGCTACGTTAAACCCATTCTCTGTTGGTTTCAACAGATATGTGTTGGTTTTGTCTTGGTTTTTACGCACTCTCTAGTAGTGTTTATGCCTATTCATGTTATGGTTGATTTGTTTGCTGTATCATGTGACAACATTCGACGGACACCTACACTCTTCGTTCTCCAGAGTCCATCTGAGGCTCTCCTAAGCAGTTTGATGAATCCGGGGTGGAGCGAAAAGTTTCACATTGGCCAGGATGTTATCAAGTGTGTTGTGAAGAGGTCCAGCATCGGCTTCCGCTATCATGTGGATAGGCAGACACTGTACACCAGGTTCCAGTATACAAGGTTTAGGGGTGTTGCCTACAACAGGTGGGATGCGATTGACCACCTACCGGACGTGGAGATGGTAGAAGTGTGTTGTCTGTTCAGAGGAAGCGCGATGCCAACATTTCAAGTGGGCAAGGCATGGCCAGTATTCCACTTACGCCACGAAATTGCAATGACGCTCGGCGATGGCGTTCCCGAAGAATACAACATGGTTGTGCTGGAGGCAACCGGTAATCCCGAAAAAAAGGTACCTGTTGTTCGCACCATTCTCTCGGATTTTGGGACCCAATCTTCTGCTGCTTGTTGGAAGCAAACAAAACTAACGTTCCAAGTTTGATGCCTTGATGCAGATCAACAAACGCCATGAGAGACATGTACTTGCTGCTGAGGTCGCGGTTCCCAAAATCATCAAGATTGTAGAAGTGTAGGATGAGAGGTTTTTTTACAGTGGTACTTCTTATAGGGTCTTAACAAGTCCGCCTACGATTAGTAATGAGCGGTTTAGGGTTCCCCACACTGACCATTTGGTCCATACAGTTTGACCGGGACAGCTCCCTAACCCATTTTGGCAGCACCCCATTTTTTACAAGCACCGGAAATTATCTACCATACACGGATTACATGTTCTTCTTCGTTGTATCTTGTTCTCAGATGCAAATCCTAGAAAAAAAATGCAAATCGTAGACAAAAATGGAAATCCTAGTAAAAAATGTGGCAACTTCATGGATTCTGTGCAAATCCTAGTCAAAACTGATGATGCCAACAAACTTGTTGGACTCAGATGCAAATCCTAGTCAAAAGTGCAAATCCTAGTCGTAAATGCAAAACCTAGTCAAAAATGCAAATCATTGGATTGAGTGTGAATCCTACAAGGTACATGATGATACCAGCAAACTCGTTGGACTCAAATGCAAACCCTAGTAAAAATTGAAAATCCTAAAGTAAATCCTAAAGTAATACCCTCTAATAGTTATAAATTACCCAACCGGTAACTTTCAGATTTTTACATTATTATTGATATTTGATCTATAGATTTTAACTACTGCAATAATTTCGGCAGTCCAATCAAAAAATCGCAGGCCATCATGAGGGATGCCACAAAAAATCTTACTCATCATGTTGACGAGTCACCCTATTACCCCCAATTTCAATTTATGACATGGTAAAGAGCAAGGGGACAAATATTCACCTTGATTTGGAAATCCAATAATCCTCAACAAATATGCACCTTAATTTGCAAATCCATGAACACTCAATTGAATATTAATGACACGTAGCAAATATCATGTTGCCTCCACCCTCAAATCATTGTATTAGCACGCTTCATAGTGAAATTGGATGTGATGTTTAGGGTGAAGGGCTTTACCTCCCTTCGTTCATTATGAAGGGCTTCATTGAAGGAGCCACTACCCCATTGTCCACTCCCAAGAGCCACTTAAAGGCTCATGCTATATGTATGGTCCCCCCATTTTTGAATTTTCACTTTCATTTCTCATACCTCACTGTGGATTTCTCTCCATTGGACACTAGCGCTCTCTGTCCAATTTTTATGTTCTCCGAGGCCCCCCCTGGTCCCACTCTCCCCTCACTCCCGGTTAGTCGCTGCCAGCAGACGCTCCCGCGACGCCAACGAGCCGGTCTCACTGACAAGCCACCTGCTGCAACGGCAGGCTCTCGCGAGCGCGTGCGAAGGGCGAGCGACTTCGCGGGCAAGCAGAGCGCGAGCAACGCTGTAGTCTTCAGCGAGCCCAAATACTTGTGGAGGCGTGCCGACATAGACGCGGAGGCAACAGCGTGCAAGCGGGCGCGGCAACGGCGAAGGAGACCACGACAACGACTCAAACGTGTAGGTAAAATTGCGACGCATTGGCCGCTGTAGGTTTTGTTTTCGAGAATTTGCTTTGGGTTTACGGTGGATGTTGTTTTGAAACCCCATGCATTGAGGCCATGACTTTTTTGCCGCATTTCTTCAGCCATGGCAGCTGAATTTTTGTGCACGCTGAAGACTTGGCCCGGAAACGCAGGAATGGCGACGAGAAAAAAATGCCCCACCGTTGTGACGCCAGATGTGAAGCCGGAGGCGAAGTCGCTTGTGAAGCCAGGGGAGCACGAAGACGACGACGTGGAAGTGGTTGCTGCCAGCAAAGACTCAGATGAGGGAATTACGCAGTGGGACCAACCGTTTGACCTGACGGCCTTGCCGGATTCTGTGGCGTCTAAGCTCAGGTATATGGCACCCTTTCTTGTTGGTAGGAAGAAGGCAAATTATGATGCTGAATTCTTCCACCAGACCCTCGGCCTGTGCATGGAGGGAACCACGTTTGCCCAGCTCAGCAATGACAAGGTCTTAAATAAGAACAACTTTCTGGAGCGGTGGCCAGAGCGGGCATCTGGGCGGCATTACATTGCGGATTGCAGTGACGAACAAGCCATCGAGGCTTACACACGGATGCACAACAAGGTATATGGAGGTGATCCAGACAACGGAACATTTGGTACGTCATTTCTTCGTGCATGCTATTTGAGCTTTGAGATGGGCGAAGAGGTGAACTGGGCCCAGAAAGCAGAGTCGTTGCAGAAGGCGCGTGAGAAACAGGCTTCACGGAATCCCTTGAAACTCTCACCTCCAGCTTTGAGGGAGCAGATTCAGGCCATCATTGAGATCCTTGCGGAGCACATTGAGGACGAGCAAGCTGGTGCGATCATAGCCTCCCCAGTAGTTGACAACACCGCCAATGTTACCGGCAGCACCAGCAAAGAGGGCATTGATGAGGGGTATGGTTTAGGAAAAATTCGTCACGGGAGAACCCGAAGGTACGTATGGTCAACGAGGACACGAGATCTCCGAGGTCTCCCCGAGATGGCAGTAGGCCTACAACTCCGCTTGATGGCAGCAGACAGGAGGGCGGTGTCACTCCGGATCCCAAGGCAAATTTAGAGCAAGCGAGAAGGAAGAAAGCTGAAGCTGAAGCGGAACTCAAGAAGATGGAGGCCAAACGTGCACGCATTGAGGGCGACTTGCGAAACCAGCTGGCCTTTTTAGCGGAGAAGGAGGATGAAGAGAACAAGTGTCATGACGACGTTGTTGCCCACTGTGCTGCCAGCAAGAAAGCAGGGGCCGCTGGCAACGATGCAGAGAAGAGGCACTTTGCAGACTTGGCCCGTCTTGGTGGTGAACAAGTCCAGCTTGCAAGCAAAGCTGCCCAAGATTGCCAAGGCCGCATTGACACAATGGAGGCTTCAATGAGGGATGTGGAGAAAGATATAGAGAAGTGCAAAGATGAGGTGGGAGTTCTCCGTGAAGTGATATTGTCCCTCGAGCTGGCAACAGCTTTCATACAACCGAAGAATGTTTTGCCACGCTTGCCCACAGAGTTCCGAGCCCTGCCCATCCAAGTGTCAGGCCCATGCCCCTTTTGCAACCGATACTTTGTTGACACAGCTTGCGTACCCTTAACGTGCGGTTGCTTAGCACACCCACATTGCATGTTTCAGCTTGTTTTCTCGCTTGACGGGAAGTGTAGGCGATGCGAGCGCGCTGTGACCGGAGGGTGGCTTGGACAGTGGGGATTTCCACTCAATGAGACGGCTCAGGCGGAACTGCAGTTGACTCAAGAGATTCTGAAGTCCCCCAAGCGGGTTTCACCACGTCTCCACCGAACTTCTAGTGGCAGCAAGAGGCCCTCTGAGGAAATCCTTCGACCTTCCGAGGATGAAGGTTGGATGATGAAGAAGAACCGCATCGAAGGCCCCGGGGGGACGTCGAAGCCTCCAATTGCACGCAGGTTGGTGACTCTCCCAGCTTTGATGCCAGCAGCCGCAAAGGAGGTGGAGGACGTTGCCACCACTGACGTGAAGGACGAGAGCGACACTGTACAGGAAGCACAAGAAGTTGCACTGGAGAAGGTCGAGGGCACAGGCGGAGATGAAAATGATGTGCCGTGTGAGTGGCTCGATGAGCCCGAAGGAGAGGGAAATCTCGACACCCTTGTTGACGCGATTGGAATAGCAGGCGTGGAGTAGGTTTGAGGTGTTCTTGTAAATAGTGAACATATGGACTAACATTAGCGGGTTTACGGTTCGTTGTTGAATTTTCATCGGCAAAGTGCTATGGTACTCTTTGTTGTCAACCGGGGGCATTGGACAGTAGTTGCTGCCAACAATGTGTAAGTAGGTCGTTTTTGTGAGTGACAACTCAGACGTTGTGGAACGCTGACCCCCTTATAAATGAAAATCCTCATGGTAAAGAAATGCATTGTTGTAATTGTATCGTGAACATGTGCCTGGAACTCTGTCCCCCTAAACTGTGCAAGTAATTTTGCAAGTAGTTTGGGGAAGGTGAACCTTGTTGGCATCATCATTTTTCACAAGGATTTGCGTTTTTGACTAGGATTTGCGTTTTGAAAGGGTAGTATTGACGGATAAATCCAAAACGTATACTTTCAAAAGAGCTTCTTACAAGTCAAACGCCATCTGTCCCGTTCTATAGGGTACTGTACAAATGGACAAACATCGTTGAAATTAGAAGAGTATACTTAAACCATATCCCGTATATCCGAAATGAGCAATTGTAATGTGTTTTCCTCAATCGCTCTAAGCATCTTCAATGTCGACACTGTGGGCAACATCCTCGATGTCCACGTCGTTAGCAGCGACCTCAATGGCCACATCGTTGGCAGCATCCCTTTCTTCTTCGTTGTCGCCTCCATTCCCAACCATCACCCCATCGCAGTTCCATTCTAGGTTGCCCTCTCTAAAGCCATCCCCTCCACCTCCCACGGAGTCTTCGGTAACCCACGCTTTGCTGACACACCGTCGCCTTGACCGCCAGTTCTCCAAAGCGTTGGCAGCATTTGATTGATGCCAACGCTCGCGTCTTCTGCACGCAGCTGCGCCTCTTGCTTCATCATCAGGGGTATGGACGACTCTTAAACACTCCAATTTTTTGTTGTAGCGATGCTGTATATTTCGGTACCAATGCTGGAATTGTTGCAAAATGACACTAATGCGCGCTGAGCCACCACCATGAGCTGTATGTGTTTGATTTGCTGCCTTCGCTTGATGGTCAGATTTCTCCATACTCTGGCAACTCCAGACTCCGAGGCTATCATATTGTTCCACAAACCAACTTGAGTGCCTCACAAGTACGTGCTGTCACCAAGAAGAAGAAAGTTAAAATCCGTTCCCCCGATGAAGTAAGTGGCCCGTCAAGATTAGAACTAGATTTTGACAAACGTATTAACAAACATACCATCTAATGGGAAACATGCTCCTCCCCAAAGGCCTTTAAATACGCCTTTCCCCAATGTTCTATCTTCTGTTTGAACTGCAGACGTTGTTCTGCTGTCAACACCAATCCGGTCAAATATGGTAGGACATCCTCAAAGGCTTGCCACATAGCAGCCTTGGCAATGCGGTCCGCACCACCGCGAGTATTATTATTCTCGGCTTGACAAACATCTTTCCACGCTTTATCGTTGCCTGACCAAACGCTCGGCTTGAAAAGCCTGCTAGCAACAACACCACTAAGAGATGGTTTTTGTGGCACGTTGCCAGTGTTTCCATTGAGCTTCGGGTCTTTTCTAATCTCTACGTTCCCACCATGAGCCCCGATCGCTGACAATGACTTCTCCATCTGCTCGATTGCAGTAGCCCTAAGTTTTTGATCCTGTATGTTCCAAACATACATGATATGCATGTGCACAATCTTCTCCGTTAATCGAACCTGGACATTCAGTGTTCAAATGTGCACTCTGGACAAAAGAATTGGCAAGATGGGCCTCTACCGGGCAGATGCCATCATGTCACAAGGTTGTGCTGCCACATTGCTCGCAAAAAGTCCTCCCGCCCAGTTTGCCTTAGCACGGCCTCTGATGGCAGCACTTGCCTGATTTGCTGTCCCCACTGTAGGTTTAATCCTCTTTTGCTCACAATATATGCAGTTCATTGCTCATGCAGGCCCAGATTGCAGCCCGTACATACACTTAATAGTCTTCATATCCGCTGCGAGGTGCCACTCCACATGGAATTCACCAACTCGGGGGACTTGCAGTTTTTTGCCTGTTGATTGTGTTGTAATCACAGCTGGGAACTTGGATCGTGCAAATATCCACGACAAAACATCGTATGACTCCTTCTCCACCTGGAATGTTGCAACGGGCCAGATTTCTTGCTCGGACTGTACTGAGAAGTACTTCTCATGGTCCTTCTGAATGGCAGTGTCCAATGCCCTGTTCATCAATGTGATACTAACACGTTCAAATTTTTTTCCATTAACGATCTCTGCCTCGTCGAGTTTCAGGACAAAGATCAGCGGTGCCCCTTTCAACTCTGCACAGCCATTGTAAGTGGGAGTGAGGGCACATTCAATGTGCCAACAAGCTATTTTCTTTGCTGTACGCAGTCAATGTGGGTGCTGACACCAAACGGAAAAACAGTGAGCCACGAACCAGATCAAAGGGGGAACCATACCTATCTCCGTGATGCCGTAGAAGATCACCATGCTTTGTTGGACCACCTCAAGGTCAGTGAATAATGAATTCTTTTCAGTCAAGACTACATCCTTCCGTATGTCGTCGGATTTCTTGGATTTCTTGGACGTCGTTGGCAGCTCCAGTCGACCTTCAACGTGGTAGTATTCGCCAATAAACTGTGGCAAGTTGGCATTCATCTCCTGCCGAAGCAATTTCACGTGATAGGGGTTGGGTAGAATGCTAGCTTTTATATCCTTGTTCAAAACAGCAATGGGACCCCTCACGGCTTTGTAAATAGCACCGTATCCCCGATGGGACACCCCTACTTGGTCGCAAGCAGCAAGAATTTTATCCGCTCCTACACGCTTTCCAATCGATTTGAGAACGTTGTTGGCAATCTTGGTCTCAACATGTCCCATAGCAGGGTGACTCGCGAGGGCCATGCCTTTGTGCCTAGATAGTATCCTGGCTAGAGCTACCGCGGTTCTAGTTTGTGAGTCTTTATCCCCATGAAGTTGTTGGCTCTCACTCTCGACCCTATTGCGGTCATTGATAGCTTGCACGAGATGTGGTTGCAACACTCTTCTGATGAGCTTCACTCTACGTTTTGCACCACCCGTACCAGGATTCAACTCATGAATCCCTTTAAGCAACCGAGCCCTACGTCGGATTCCCACAGGCGTGTCTTTCATTGCACCGGCACTTCGCTGGAGGCGCTCGGATTCTCGCTTACAAATATGCACCTCAGATTCCAGATCCTGCACCCTTATGTTATAAGTTTTCTCCTTGTCGTCCATCTCTTCGCGTGTAGCTTGCAATTCAGCCCGCAATTCCATGCATGTATTCTCTAAGTCTCTGCAACGGTCCAGACATTCGATGGAAACAGCAGCTTCGCCTCTACCCTCATTCACTTCCTCTTGCAGCAGTCTGCATCGCATTTCCAACACACTTCGATGTGGACCTCCTTGGGGTCCCAGCTCCAATCTGCATGTATAACCATACAGGCCCAGCTCTCCATGGCATATGAATTGGAGGCATTCCTTAAGAGTTCTGAATGGAGGGGGCTTCCCCGTTACTGGATCAACCGGGTAAATGCTGCCATCGGTCCACAAGTCAATGTTTGTATCCCCGGCTGCCCTCCGTGCTGGAAACGTTGATGGACACGGCTGTTCAGATCGCAGAGAACCTCTCCTAATAATTGGTGCATAGCACGCATCAAGCGCAACTTGGGGAACATACGAAGCACTAGGTGCGCGCCCTGCTGCCATCGAGAACCCAAAAATACAAAGCAGTGACCAAATTTCCCAAGACTACAGAACGATCATGACGCTATGCGGACTCTCCTTGAGGTGGTTTCCAATTACGCTAAACCTAATCGCTGTCAACAAGTAGCCCTAAACGCTAATCGCCGTTGCTGGAAGCAAAATCGAAGGCTTCCACAATTCCTACCCTAGGACGGTGGAAAAAATGCTGCTCACAGCATGCATCGTGTGATTCGAGGTAGGACTTTTAGAAACTCCCTTGTATCTACCCAAGCGCCATAATTCCTAAAACCGATGTGGGAAGCCCTGGGCGTGGGTTGTGCGGAAATCGGAGGAACCCGTGCTGCCAGCAAACTCCGAGAGTTGCAGAATTCACAATCCCCAATTGCCATCAAGAAACACGCTACGGCTACTGGCTGTGGCAACAAACCTTCGCATGAATCTGAGGATGTTGGAGGCAGAACCACTAGCGTGCGCTTGCTGGCCGGACCTCCTAAGCCGTTGGTGCCAGCGGACGCTTCTGGCATGAATTAGCATGAATTTGGGAAGAATTCACGGGTGTAATCCCCAGCCGTTCTGGAGACGCCGAATTGTACGCATGCCGATTCATGGTTGCGTGTCCTAGTGGGCGATGGTGGTGGCGCCGGCCGCACTCCACCGTGAAGCCGTTGTGCCCACAAACTTGCCATCGCCGGCTTCACCATGCCGTTGGCAACGATCGTTCCGCGTTGAAGGCTGTGCAGAGCGCCTTCAATGCTCTTCTCCGGTCGGTGGCCAAACACCCCGGCCACGTCGGCGCCAGCAAGCCGGCCTCGGTGCCACGCTGCTCTTCTCCGACATCGGCAATAACTCTGTGGGCAGCGCTGCAAACCGCCGCTGGCACCAGCAGAGGCTCATTTGGGCAGCCGGTTCACCTAACACGGGCAAGCTTACAGGGCCCCTTTGGGACCCCATTTTTCCCCTAACGGGGGTGTTGAATTCAACTCTTATGTTTTTGACTAGCTCTTGTAATAAGCTCAATTCCTCATAGGTGTGGAATAATTTTGACGATAAACACCGTTGAAAATAAAAAAGACTTGCTTAATTTTTGTATGAAAATAAGGAACAACAAGATTACACAATTCTTGAGAAAATGCCACCGTTAAGAAGATTGGTGGAACTTGTTAGGGATATTTTGTACATAATTATGTTGAAATTGGATTTTTCAAAAGTGCTCCAAAAAATCTCAAATTTTTACCATGCGTAGAGATGATCATTTTGAGCACATGAAAAAAATTCACATAATTTGGAGGTGTGAGGAGGAATATATAATGTTTGAAGTGATGCCAAAATTACATCTTCGGAGCTCAAAAAAATCATTAAAAATTGCACACTTTATGAATTTCCAATTAGGAAGTAGCTACGGATTCAACTCTCAAAAAGAGTTAAGGTCTCTTTATTTCTCATCCTACAATTGAAGGGCCAATAACTCTAATTTCCTCACTTTATGGTTTGAGAAGCCGCGTGGGGGCTTTTTGGTCCATTAAGGGATAATCGGTTGTTCACTTTTCAATCACAAACCTTGATCTTCATGAACCAAGGACGTAGGATGCAACTTCCAAAGAGAAAGGTTATGAATTGAAACTTGTAATGGCGATGGTGACATGTTGCTAATAGGATGGAGACACTTTAACTTTGAAAAGTCAACAACCGGTTATGATTTTAAACTCCGTTGGCTCTCCAAATCCCTCGTTTAGAACATCGCCATCCTTGCAAGGCAAAGGATCACAATCAGTTTGAATTATTTGAGATTTTTTAAAGCCAGAATTAGTTTTTGACCAAAAACCGTTATATAGGTTGCATGTAATATGGAAATTATCATCAAATCCTTAGGTGAGCAACCATCGGTAAGTAGCCGTGGATGTGGCATTGTTGAAGCACATACAACGATTTGGTTTGTCACGGTAATTAGGGAAGCCTACATAACGGTTCTAGCTAGGTTCATTCTCAATTTTGGATACATCTACTTTAGTTGGTGTAGTGGGCTCATGTACCACTCTGAGCTCTTGGTCCTTGTGACTAGGCCATGCCACCTTGTTGCCCAGCTAAGCCTATGTAAAGTAGAGACACCCATTCCCGAACACTTAAGACATGTATGGCTTAGAACATGTCTTAAGTGTTAGAGGATTTTAAGCAGGTAGAGGGCTTAAAATCCGTGCATGACCAGAAACCGTGGACTAGGCCAATCTTTTCAGAAATAAAATTCTAGCCTTCAAGCCCACCCTCAAGTGTACACCACAGCTTGATCGGTTTAAGGAACACCTATCACATCACCTTCCAAAATTCATAACTAAATAAAAAAAAATTGGAAAATTTTGATTCCATCGTCAATGCTTTCCAACAAAGTTTGCACATTCTCCCAAAAAAGCTCTTTTGAACACTCCATGAGGAACTTGTTCAACTGAAATTTGATCGGTTTACGAGCCCTCTACCTTATACATGGGATAGATGAATTGATTTTTTCTTTTTTTTTCTTTTTTGGCAATAAGAAATTAAGAAGTTTTCATATTCAATTTGAGTTTTGATAATTATCTAAATAAGTACGAATTTTCAAAGTGGAAGTTGTAGGTTCACCAAAAACCGATCGTAAGCTTTAATGTACAAATGAGGTACATCTTCCCTTTCAATATTTAGAAATTAGGCAGGAATCTAAGATGGTTGGTTTTGTATCACGTTTTGTGTACATGGTCGGGAATGGATGTTTCTACCTTATACAACCTTTGACCATCTAAATGCTTGTTGCGTGGCGGTTTCCAACTATGATCACTCCCGACTTTACTATGATACGCGAACCAAAGGACACAATTTAAAAAAAACACGTGAACCAAAGGAATATTTAGGAAGAAACTGTCACAATAAGTTAAGTGACAAGCCATGGTCTTGTTTTGGCGAGCCCGGAGCTATTGTATACAACTTCATGGCCAAGGGTGAACCTTCTTCGCCGCCTTCATAACGCCATCTTTCGTTGCCGGGATTGGGGTTTAGGGTCCTTTTGTTCATGGCTCTAAAATTAAGCAACCAAAATTAAGCAACCAAAAAATCCAAAAAGGTTTAGAGTTTTAGTATGACTCCTTCACTATGTCTTGGTCAATAAACTACAACCATTGTTGAAACGAAGTGATTGTGCATGGCATTGATGCATGCGAGTAGTTGGAGAGGTTTGAAAGTGAGAGAAGTTGGAGGAAAGAAGTAGACATCTACTACTACATACTTGAGGTGTGCGGGAGCTCTTTAGCCGATTTCCACTCTTGATAATGGCATAGGTAGTGACCTTCATTTTCTAACATATCGTTCTATTTCTTGAATCTTGGAGAAGTCACTCAGCGTAAATTTTGGGTACATATAAGTGTACAACGGGTATTTAATGGGGACTATGAAATAATTGGAATATTCTACTATTAATATTTTATTAGGATACATTCTAGGAATATTCCTAAAATATTCTCAATTTCGTTTTATAACACCATATATTGCTCCTATAGATTTTTTATTTTTATCTCAAATGAATAAAAGACATCCTATATTTTTTCTCTCATAGTTATTTAAATTCTTGACAATGACTTCTCCGGGTCTTAAATTCATTGTCTAAGGAAAAGTTTACTAATGATGAATCCTCATCCTCTTGATTATTTTTCCAACCGTCATCTTCTGAATGCATTAGTGCTTCCCTATCTATGATACAACAAGTTGATGCACACGTCAAGGGAGTTGCGGTCATGATAGCGGCTGTCCAGGTTCCTCAGGCCGTATGTGTGAGTCCGTGATGGAGCATATAGATTGAAAGGCGCCTACTGCTCTTGATGGTTGTATTGTCAAATCTTGACATCACTTTCTTTAGTCCTCTACCGCTTCTCTATTGAAAATCCAGATTCTTCACCTCCATGATAAGATTGCAAGTTTCTAGTGCAACCTCAAGGTGGAACTGCTGCAGGATTAGAACTCCGTCCCGCCATGGTTCATGCATTGCTTGGCCGACATACCTAATGTGTTACATTCTTCAGCTTTATGTTCTTTATGAGGCCACTATTGGCGGATTATATGGTACACCGCAGTAGAGAAGCTGTGGGGTGACCTTCTAGACAAGGGTTTGTTCACTCTAAAGCTCTTGTCGCGTGGTGATAAAACAACCTCCGCAATTGCGTGGCACGTCACTTTTATAGAATGGTTTTTGTAAAGGCAATCACAACAACAATTCTTTGTCTACAAGGTCTAGTAGTTTTGCTACTTGTTTGTCTTGATAGCTCTCCAATCTAGCTCGCTCATTGACAACCACTTTTTCTTCCTCACTTGTAACGATCTTCCCATCAGTCGACATAGTCGTGTTGGATTATAGCGATGGAATTGACGTTTCCATGAGAAATGTTACCATTAATGTATTCCACTTGTTTCAACAATCTATGGCTATAAATCTCATTTTCAAGATGATGAACATCATTTTTTTTGGTTGTGTTGATGAGCTACATTGTAGTAGCCGTCGCCTCCATTTTTGTAGTGTAATTTGTACATATTTGTCACAAAGTCCTTCTTGGTCAGAACACTTTATATACTATTGGGGGACACACCTTAAAAATTGTATACACTAGTGATAACCTACTATTTGTATGGAGCTATTTACCATCAAGAATGTATTATTAGACATGGTATTTTTTGAAATAATGGTAAATTGTTGTAATTTTTTGCATCCTATAGGTAACTATAAATTCTTCACTCGATGATTTTATGGTACTCTACATTACATATATGTCATTTTATTCCCCAATAGCCCACATACATTAAAGTGTATGATAAATGAAAAGCCTTGCTAGAAACACATGTACAGAAGAAAAAAAAAACAAATAAAAAACATGCTTTTACTATAGTTTAGGGTTTGGAATCACACCAAAACCTATTGCAATGCAACATACTAAAAAATATCAACTACAAAAAGCTGCACATACATAACATTTAACAAACCTAGGAGCAAGAAATAAAATTTCAGTGTTGAAAAACACGATTTTTAAAAACAAACCTTGACATCTTGCTTGAAGGCTAACTATATTCAATTTAAAGTCACATTTACAAGGTTTTCACAATCTCTACAATATAATGTATGCATATTATATTGCCATATTTACAAAATACATGTAGTCTTTTACCAACAAATAAACATAACACAAACTATAGTGATTCACGCAAGCCCGATGTATTTGTTCCAACCATACCAGTAGCCAAAGGTCCTAGCAAAAATATGCAATGACAAATAACACAATGTACAATCAACACAATGAACACATTGTACAATCAACGCAATCAATTAGCGAAATCATAATCAATTAGCAGAAAAAATATATTGCAGTTGCCTTCACCATTCCTAAAACCTATAGTAGGATTTTTTTTTGGAATTTAATGCAACCAAAACAAGGAAGCGATTTAAATGAGAAAACCAAACTTACTAGATACTGGCACGGTGTTTTGGTGAGACCCAAATTCCAATTGCATCCGGCACGTATGTACCTTCAGCAACGTCAATCTGGATGTTGCCATTTGCGTCCAAAAAATCACGTAGATTTTCTAATTCATCTTCCGCGAGGTCCTCCAACGGCAACAATCGAAGGCGAAGGTCAGCAATTGGTACACGAAGCATCCAAGACTTTACAAACAGTCCATAGTTGAGGTTGAATCTAATCTTCTCCATGACGTCCACGGAGACCCAAAGTGGCTCAGGGATTTTGGATACCTCCGAACGAGCAAGGCGTAGTGCTGCGTATTCAATGGTGCTCTCCAAGGATTCCTTCCAGGTCTTACAGCAGTCATGAGCAGCATAAAAATCAGCAATCGTGGTTGGAACAATGGCATAAGGGTTTGCGGGAGGCAATTCATTCCAACCAGACCACTGAGCATGCATATCTTCTACAAAGCGTGGCAACAAGCAATCCCGCCCAATAGTCTCCATAGCAACTCAAAATTTGCAGTGGATCAAACAAAATCACGCGAACTAGAAAAACACAACAAGACAAAGACATCTAAATATATATATGCTAGTCGTCTTTTACTTTATTTTGGTTTAAAGTAAAACAAATATAGTATTGTTTGTCTTTTATTTTAGTTTGGATTAAAGTAAAACAAATATAGTATTGGTTGTCTTTTACTTTAGTTTGGATTTAAACTTGATGTATGAATAAAAATTGTACACTATGAATTTTAGATTCTATCCAACCTTTTAAATAAATCTATGATTGCAATCTCCAATTTTTTGTATAAATTAAATATGAAACTAAAAATTCCAAATTCTTGTGTAATTCAATTACAAATAAGATATTGGCAATCTATTGATGAAATTTGTTGTGATGGATTGAAATCTAATACCCTACAAGTAGTAATTTTGGAATTTTTTTGGTTGCTTAATTTTAAGGTCCGTCAGTGCATTCCTGAACTTCAAGGCTCTTCCAGGGACGTATGCTTAGTTGACTTCCTTATAAAGAGGTTGTGGGTTCTATTCCCCATGCCGGTGTGGTGCTCACCACTATAAGCCACCCAACTATGGTGGGGGGTCCTTGGACCAGGTTGTATGGGTCTTTCAAAGCCTTTTGAGGAGATACCATGTCTGGTATCTTCAAGACACTAGTGACTTGCTAGATAGTAGCATAGTGTGTCACTATAGTGTCCATCCTCGAAAAGGGAGAGTAGTATTGTTCCAATTTCCCCTTGTCTGGTGGGCATCGGGTAATTGGCATTACGAACGGACACCTCATTCACGCCAGCCCCTTGCTTAAAAGGGACCGGAGTGTCTATCTTTCTATCTATTTTGACTTCCTTAATTGACTCAAAGACATGCATTTTTCTTCATTTTTGAGGCTTGTTTTTGCAATTTTTCTTTCATTCTTTTAAGCGACTTCTATTTGTGCAGTATAGTGTACACCAAAATGAAGCAAAATATGTCAATGTCTTATCTTCATTGATTATATCAACAATTTATTTGCAATGCTACAAAGTAGGTCATCAAAAGGTTTCTTGAGACCGTTTTTTGGCATTTCCTCAATTTGAACAACTGCATAAACCTAAGATTAGGAATTTAAAAGACCAACGCAAAGAAATAGTCATGCGACAAACCTTTGAAAAGAAATACTGCGATTGAACAAAACGTCAAGGAATTATGCATTATCAAAGTTTAGTTGACTCAAGGATTTGTGATGTGTATATCTAACTTAATTTTGACTATTTAGAGAGTTAACAATGCCAAATCGGTCTAAAGTTAACATCTTAAACAAAATCCAAAATATGCACACTTAATGCACGAGATGTATACTAAAACCAAAGGCCAATCTAGTTGACCATATTGTGCACTTACCCAGCTCTTTAGAGTCTCAAATCATTTAAGAATGCAAACAAAAAATAGAAAGAGATGTATAGTTAGTAAACTGTGCAAAAATCAACTTAATCACTTACGCAACCAATCACTTCTAAATTGAAATGATGCCAAAAGACCCAAAAATAAATAAAAATTGGACTTATGAATTACCTAATACATGAAGAGCAAACTAGAGAATGGCATCATAAGTTTATAAACCACATGCAAAAGAATCATGGCTTGAGAGGCCAACGGCTTTAGATCTTTATGATGCTACAGCAGCCTAAGAGTCAATGTCCCCGAGGATGATAGAATAAAAGGAGTTGTAATAGTGTAGGACAATTGCCCTGAAATAACACCAAAAGGACCCATTCCATTCTCTAAATGAATTTGTGTGGATCATTTTAAGAAGTTTGCACTTTTAATGGAGATGAAAAGGCATTTTTATAACATTTTAGGACACCCAAAGTTTTCCTTCCTAATACTAATACAATAACCTTTTCTTTTTTTGATTAATGTCTTTTGGAATAAAATTGAAATCTCAAGCCTTGGTGATTTCTATGAATGGTAAGCCTAGCAAAAGGCATTATATCAAAAAGGCATTGTCTTAATCAAGTATTACGTGGCCAAAGGTGTAAAGATAACCGCACCAAACAAGGCATTACACTATATTGAAAGGCATTGTGAAGGTAACGTATCAAAAACATTTGACACTATCTCAAAATTTAAGGCATAATCTCAATCAAATATCATGTAATCTAAGTTGTACGTGAAGATAAACGTGTCAAACAAGGCATATCTCAAAACATTCCACCTAAATCTCAAAATATTTTTACCCTACAAAAGATATAAATTTGATATAAATCATCTTGCACCAATTAAGAGTCACAACCATTTCAACCTATTTCCTAAAAAAGCACATTAAATGGAATAAAGGGTGCTAATTATAAAAACATTGATGAGAATTTCTAAATTTAAAGAAAACATGTGTTTTCTTCTTCTAAAATATATTTGATATATAGATGATTCTATACAAAAAAGTCCAACACAGTACATATATACTCCACGGCAATAGGCTCTAAAGATCACTATGAATGTTTAAATGTTAATGAAGGTTGTTTTCCATTATGAAACTTTGGATCGGAAATTTTGACTCGTGGGAACTTTCCATGCCACCTTCTGATGCTTTCTATGCTTCCTTTCAAGTCGGGCATGGAACCTTGGAAAGTAATGGCCAACATTGAAACACGCCTTTAGGATCTTTGAGAACTAAAAAAAACTCTCCTAGTGTAACATTTGTAGGCCCGTACAAATGAACTTCCGATTTGTACAAAACCGGCTTGTTGAACTATAAATGATTTAAAAATTGATCTCTCAAACCACAATTCATTTGCACGAGTTTTATAGGGTGATGTCATTCTCTAGTTTGCTCTTCATGTATTAGGTAATTTCATAGGTCTACTTTCTTTTTTTTGGGTCTTTTGGCATCATTTGAGTTTAGACACGGCTAGTTGCATAAGTGATTAAGTTGATTTTTGCACGGTTTACTAACTGCACGTCTCTTTCTATTTATTTTTTTGCATTCTTAAATGGTTTGAGACTCTAAAGAGCTGGATAAGGGTACAATACGGTGAGCTAGATTGGCCTTTGGTTTTGGTATACAAGCTTGGGCATTAGGTGTGCATATATTTTGGATTTTGTTTGAAAAGTTAACTTTAAACCGATTTAAAAAATATGTAGCAATGGTACAATGAAAACGAAGTGTACGATTTTTTTAATTTGGGTACATATTGACTATAGAAAAAAAATTGCGAAATTTTACATACCCATTATTGGCACTATTAACTTTTTAAATCGTCAAAATTATGTGACATATACACATCACAAAATTCTCAAGTCCTTGAGTCAACTAAACTTTGATAATGCATAATTCCTTGAGGTTTTGTTCAATGACTTCAATCACAATATTTCTTTTCAAAACTTTGTCATATGAGTGTTTCTTTGCGTTGGTTTTATAAATTTTCAATCTTATGTTCATATAGTCATCCAAATTGAGAAAATGCCAAAAAATAGTCTCAAGAAAAACTTTTTGACGACCTCCTTTGTAGCACTAAAAATAAATTTTTGATATGATCAATGAAGACAACACATTACATATTTTGCTTCATTTTGGTGTACATTATACCGTACAAAAAGAAGTCTCTTAAAAGAATGAAAGAGACATTGCGTAACAAGCCTCAAAAATGAAGAAAAATGCATGTCCTTGAGTCAATTAAGGTAGTCAACTAAGCATATGTCACTAGAAAAGCCATGAAGTTTAGGAATGAAGTGACGGACCTATGAATTAAGCAACCAAAAAATCACCAAAATTACTACTTGTAGAGTATTACATTTTAATCCATGACATAAAATTTAATTTATAGATTGTCAATATCTTATTTGTAATTGAATTACAAAAGAATTTGGAATTTTAAGTTTCATATTTTATACAAAAAAATTGGTGATTGCAATCATAGATTTATTCAAAAGGATAGATAGAATCTAAATTTCATAGTGTACATATTTTTATTCATACATCAAGTTTAAATCCAAACTAAAGTAAAACACAACCAATACGATATTTGTTTTACTTTAATCCAAAATAAAGTAAAAGACGACTAGCACATATATAATTAGATGTGTTTGCGTCATTGTATTCTTCTAGTTGGCATGATTTTGTTTGTGGCCAGGAGAGCTTTGCCTTGGAATCGAATTGGGAACACCAAGCAACCCGAAACTCTCCCTAGGTTGCTCAGGAGATTTACGATGGTTCGAGTGATGGCACCGGTACCGCTAGGTTTGCAACTGTGCAACAACACCCGCACCGGCTCCACAAGTTTAGGTTGCGTAAACGGGAGATGTAGGAGCTGCTGTAATCCAAATAACAATAGCACTGATCCAATTGATCTAGTTGCATATCAATTTATGAAGCTTGCGAGGATGACTTTGGGGAAGGAGAAGTATGATGACTTAGTACAAACGTTGAAGGACTTCAACAGCGGGGCAATAAATGTGGTTGAAGTGATAGGTCGTGTAGAAGAGCTCTTCCAAGGCAATGCACAGTTGCTTACCGGCTTCAATCTGTTTGTTCCTACAGGATTCGAGGTCACCATTCCTTGATTTCCTTGCAACGATTGTTAGCTTCGGAATAGGATTGTCTTGTTTCGACACTTTTTTTAATTGATGTTCGTTGTGTGTGGTATTAAAAAAGGTGTTGAATGGACAAACCGCTTTTAAGGAACTCCTAAAAAGATTAAAGCATGCATGCCGTCACTTGTTGTTGTCATAGCTAACCATGCCTTTTGGAAGAAAATTATAAATAGATGAAGAGTTCAAGCTCATTGTTCAGTTGATAGTGTGTATCTTGTGACATAGAAGATATATTGTTGCAGAAGCTTTCTTATTAGGCTTTGTTGTCATTAAGTTTCATTTATTAGGGTAAACAACTGAGCTAGGAAGTCTTTGGCAAAAAGTTTAGCGGGAGTTATTGGGTTGTGGGTTGCAGATGTATAAATGAAATTACTCAATATACTCAATATACTCAATTTATCAATATCTTGTTCATAATCGAATTACAAAATAATTTTGAATTTTAAGTTTCAAGATTTATACAAAAATATTGGTGATAGCAATCATTGATCTAACTGCATGAATAGAATCTAAAATTCATAATGTACAATTTTTATTCATACAGTAACTTCAAAACATCCCTCTTAGTTGCATTTTGTGATGCATCTTTGCAAAACTGCCCAATTTGGAGAGGATTGTGGACATTTAGGTGTTAATACACTCTCAATTTGAATAATTAAATCATAATTGAATACGCCATAAACTTCATTGTTGTGTCAATTATACTCATGATAATGTTAAATATCCATAAAAAGAAATCCAAAATTTCAACTTCATGAGATTATTAAATATATTATACAAATACTATAGGCTCAAACTATAGTATTTATATAATATATTTCATAAAGAGAAAGGCGAAAATCTTCTATAGTGGTTTAGAAAACATCTAAAAATGGCAAAAAATGTGGTGCGAAGAGTGTTGAGGGCGTTTAAAGGTTACATGAGATTTACACTTTTACAAAAAAATTATATTGTGAAATCAACTAAACTTTGGCAATGCACAATATCACAACATTTTGTCCAATCATGTTATATTATTTTTTTGAAATTGTGTTGAATGAACATTTTTTTGAAAATTTGTCAAATATTGTGTTGGTTATTTAAATAACTAATTTTGGATTCATCTAATTGTCAAAATTGAGGGAAATCCAAAAAAACCCTCAAAAACACTTTTTGATGCCCTACTTTGTAGCAATGGAAACAAATTTATAATTTTATCAATGAAGGTACTAAATTGCAAATTTTCAATTCGTTTTGGTGTATACTAATAATGTAGGAGGAAAGGAACTAGGCCCGAAGGGCCACTGTGAATGAAGGGTCTATTGAACGAAGTGTAACCAACTTGGCCACCAAGTCCAAGATCGTGTGTGCTACCCTTGGGTCAATTCCTGCGTGGCCTCTAAGTTAAATCATTATGGTGTTTACTTTTTTTTAGTTTAGACAAAGTACGGTGATTGGATCTTCTTCTCTCACTTCTCTCTTTTCTCTCTTTTTCTCTTAAAGTATACTGCTAGTAATATTTGTTTGTTTTCTATTCGTCTTTTGATGAGTATAATATATTGTAAATATTTGATGGCGTTGGTGTGTATGGCTTTTAATGTTTTATTTATTAGATGGATGTCAACTTTGATATGTAATTGGTTATTGGAGTTGTGTTTTATGTTTTTTTGTATTGGTCCACGTGCTCTGGTGTTGGTTACAAATAGGAGGAGCGACTATCCATCCTCAATTTGCTTTGTCCCTTATAAGGGGTTCATATTTTGTTTATTTGTTTGTGATTCTTTCTAGTGAAAATCTATCATGACAAAATGTAAATTTTACGAATTATATAATGATGGTTGGTTGTGGTTCTATTGGGTGAGGTGTATCATGCAGATGGTTTAGTACTAGTAGGATGTTGAGGCGGAATTTTGCATTACATTGGCATTGTTGTGTGGGACATGTGCATGGAAGTAGTCAGGGTGGTACTGTGTTTTCAGAAGCTCTATTTTGACTTTTTTTGGCGTTTATTAAATTCAAGCAACTTGTTTTTTTTTGTTGCTCATGAACATTTTTGTGTGATTCCCAAACTGCATTGTTGTGTCTTTTTATTCTTAGTTTGTGGATGTTTTGTTCTAGGCATGTGGAATCTCTCTAGAAAATGGATGTTTTGTACAAAAAGGAATCTCTCAAAATAATGAAAATAATGCTATGAAAATGACCCTTAAAAATGGGAAAAAACTCATTCTTTGAGCCAAGCAAACTTTGACAATGCATAATTCCTTAAGGTATTGTCTAAACATTGTATATCTTTTTAAAAAAATTCATGTGAACATTTCTTTGTATAGGTCTTTCAAATTCCCAATCTTAGGTTCATACAATCATCTAAATTGAGAAAATGCCAAAAATGGTCTCAGAAAAACTTTTTGACGTCCTACTTTGTAGCAATGGAAATAAATTAGTGATATGTTCAATGAAGGTAATACATTACATGTTTTGTTTTTATTTTGGTGTACACTAATGCATGAAAAAAAGTCTCTCAAAAGAATGAAAGGAACATTGTGAAAACTAGCCTAAAAATGAGGAAAAATGCATGTCCTCGAGTCAACTAAGGAAGTCAATTAAGCGTACGTCCCTAGAAGAGCCATGAAAAGAAGGAATGACGGATGTCCTGAAGTAAACCAACTCTTCAACCAAGTCCCTACTGTAGAAGAGCCAAGTATGCAGCTCGGGCAATATGGGGGCAACTGAAATAGCTGAGGAAGTGATCCCCCATCCAACCCTCCGAATTGAATGTTCAAGCCCTCCGTCCCTGGCTTTTATGAATCAACTAGGGATTTGGGTGGGCGCTCGAAGGGGCCATCAGATAGACAGATAGAAACTTTGGTCCTCTTTCGAGGTTGGCATGAATAAACTGTTTGTTCGACAAAGGGCCCTGGAACAAAACTACTTTCCCTTGTCAGGAATAGACACTTTACAAGAGGTCATCATAGTAAAATACCTGCTGAAAATGTGACATGAAACCAGATGAAGCAAAATTTACTCTTTCCTGAAAATCCAGTTGTGAGGATTGTGGAAGGCTTTCCCAACGAAGCAGAATCTGAGTTTAGTTTCTCTTGTATACTAGGAGAGAATGTGAAGCAGCTAGTGAAGAAATTATCAATGCTAGGCTGACTACAAACTCAATGAAGCTGATTTCCTAAAGGGTTTTGCTCTGCCCCTTCAAGCATGTGCGTCGAGTCATCAAATGAGTCGCTGCTGTTTAGAGGCTCATCACGGTCGAATTCTGAAGCCTTCACATCGTGATCAATTTGATTTGAACTAAACTGGATTGTGGCAAGTAGGTACCTTCAATGGGCGGAGTAGCTTCAGTGACAACCATGCGCACTGCCACACAGGATTGTGAACTGCAAGTTGCGTTCTCAAAGGAATGAGAAGAGACTCTTGTAACCCATGAACTTTTGATTGCCAGCTGAGGAAGTTTGCGTTGTCATAGATCCGCCTGATTGTGCACTTGTTGCTCTGGGTTCATTGAGGTACCACAGGTGGCGCGTTGAGTTCAATAATGAAATGCAGTTGGAGAATCGAAATGCATGAAAAGGAAATCAGCCACTCAGATGTTCAGCACAGCAGTTTCTAGGTCGAGCAATTTTAGCATCCAAGGCATACATTATGGCCGGAGCCTTTACTGAAATGAGTCTCGAATTTTTTTGTTAAATAAAGTTCTAAACACAAGAAGTTCTAAACACAAGAAGTTCTAAACACAACCGAGAAGTTTAGATGATGGACAATCTACGATGCCATTGAGTGTTCCTGCCCTTCAATTTGGATATTTTATCATTCTGATTTACCTAGAGTGACAAGGAACATCAATCAGAAATGAATTTACCTGACTACAATGGGCGTGTGGTCAAATCTGTAGCAGCTAAAATCCTCTTTAGAAGAAGCCCGGTTTAACGGCTCTTCAATCGTTTTGTTTCGAGAATCGAAAACTTTCAGCCTGCTAGAAATAGGAAGATAATTAGACATTTTGGTGTGATATTAACGTATTTCTGTCGTGCATGTACTAAGCCACATTGAGCAGTAGAATGTTGAAGATTTTAAAGAGCAGTATATAATACGGAAATAAGTCTCGAAAGGTGTTTCATTCTTAACCGTTTGGCTTCAGAAGTAAAGCTCCAGTTGTCACTGTTTGAAGGCTCATGATCAAGGGATATATATTCCTCAGGATCCTCCAATGTAGGATTCAAAATTCTGAAAACATTTCATGAACCGAGTGAGTAATCACAATATCCAGATTGTCATCTTATTGAAATGAGACAAGGGACACGTGCACGATGCTTACAGGTCTTCCAAGGAAAACTAATGTCAGACCTGGAAACATTCGACGTAGATTTTCTAGTGAACCCAAAGTTGAAGCTCTTCAACTCCTTATAAAGAGCTACTCGATTTGAGGGGCTCTCAATCTGGGCGCTTGATGAGGTTTCTAATCTGCACCTTCAGCAGTGTCAGAAGCGTGTAGTATTTCTGATCAGAGTAAAAGATATCAAAGCGTTGCCGATCTATCTGCAACTTCAGTTTGAAGAGAAGTATCTATCGAATGATTCATAATGAGGTCTCTGGTTCAGATTCCGTATGCTACGTTCATCTTCTTGAGGTCTCCATCAGCTCTCATATCGGAAGGTAAACAGCATTTTGGAGGATATTTTTATTGTGTTCAGCCAAGAGGATAAACTAGAGAAAAAATTACATCTCAAATCATAGCCAACGCGAGAAGATTAAGAAAGACTTTAAAACACAGTAGGCTGACCTGTTTTCGATATGCATATGCCCTCGAGTTGGCCTCACGGTTGTAATATCATTAGGATCTTGATGTAAAACTGAGTTTTTCTCTTTCGCAGCTTCTTTGGCTCCAACACTACACGGAATCATTGTTGGAAGCGGTCATTACAAGTGAACTGTATGCATTAAAACACAACTGAAAAACCATACGAAAGAGAATTACCTATCAAATTTGGCAGAAAGTTTATTCTTGGTGGAGCTCCACGACTGTTTCTGCTGGAATGGGTTAGAAATGCTCTCCAGGGTTGTCAAGTCCGGTTCTTGTATTATTTCTTCTTTAACAGGTCTGAGAAAAAATCAAACTTGTTACAATATGGAACGTAAAATCAGCCAATTTCACCTGTAAACACTAAAACTGGTTCTTACCTGATAGGGAACCAACTCAACTGGACCCGTGGAAATTTTCAAGCTTGTCAAACTGATATTCCAGTACATCCATTTCAAGCAATGGCAATAAAGTTTCAGTCGATCAGACAGTGTCAGAACAACACACTGACCTCCTCCAAGGGTACATGGACTCGACAGTTGTTCTCCTTAAGTCTGGTTGATCGGGATCCTTTTTCAGAAGAGGGTTTGGCGCATTTGTACTTGTGACACTAGCAGACGTTGTCGTAGAAGGTACTAAAACATTTGGACCATGCATAATTTTCTGTTGTCCACCACTTGCGTCAGGAAATAGAAGCTGCTTTTCAGAAGTCTGCTTGGTCCTAGCCATCGTGCCTATTACATTTCCTTGAGCGTTGTCATTAACAGAGGGTAAGCTCAGAATGCTTGAGAATCCAGTCCGTCGAATTTTTCTCCTCAAATCTGATGATAGAAGATCTGGTGGAGCTGGTGGGCTCGTCAAAGAGGATAGAGCTGCAGTCGTAACAGATTTGGATGGTCCAGAACCCTGGTTAAGCGCAGACCATGTCTTTAACTCAACATTGTCATGCGTGGTTACATTGTCATGCGTGGTTACATGCCTCTCATCCAACAGTGGATCCGAAGTTTCTGTTAAAGTCTCAGCGTCGCAGACGTCCCTGGAGGTCGAGGTCGTGTTTCTATCCGCAGAATTTTCATTGAAACCTACGTACGTAATCACAGTGACTTTAGCTTTCAGATTCGGAGATAGATCCACTTTAGACGGCTGCTACTCTTTAACAGTACTAGAATCGAAATGAAGTCAGAAATAGCATGAGGATCCGGGATGATATATTGACTTGCCTGCATTATTCGTACAGCATGGTTCTTGAGTGGACGCGGGAGTGCACTTTAAAGTCTCCTGAGAGAAATCGTCGTTTTGTGAAATGACCGGAGGAGCTTTTTCTCCTTGCAACTGGTCGTTCATCAAGCCTGAGCCGGTCTTCACTTGTGTTTCTTCATTGCTGGTATGCAATCTACGAAACAGTCTCCTCTGTGGGAAACGAGGCGGTAGCAGTTCTCTTTGTGCACTTACAATGGGGGAATTGCACCCAGACGTCTCTAAGGTTTCGGCTGGTACAATCAACGATGTGCAAAGCGAAGTATCAACAATATCACTTGCGTGGGAGGTGGTCAAGATTTCAGGGGGATCTGCATGAGCGGACTTCTTGCTGGGGGAAGATTCAGAAGAGTGTGTAGCTGATGTTGCTAGTGATTCTATTTCAGACGTTCTATCTGGTTCCTCCCCAGTAGGATTTGGTGGAGAGTCCTTCAGAGGTGATTCTTTGATACCCGAACAGAGCTTATTCAAGAAATTTCTTGTAGCTAAGGTCACAGAACTGGAATCCAAATTCTTTGAAGGATAAGGACAGGGAGCTTCCAGAACGGGAGCATCGGATGCACCTGTTCGTCGCGTAGGAGGAAAACCCGGAGGAAAACTTGAGGATTTATCCACAAGGGAAGGGTCAGTCCCATTTTGTAATTTTGAGACGGTTAGACTATTAGAACTAAGAGAAGTTCTAAACGGAGAGGACTTGTAGAAATTTGTTACAGAGGTTTGGGGTCCTTGGCACCCTTGCTCGCCACCCTTTGTTTCGCGGTTGATTGCTAATTTGCAAACAACATCAACTCCAACTGCGATCCACTCTCCCAACCGTTACAAAGAAGGCATGAAAAAGAGTACTGTCTGAGTTCCTTTAATCAGATGAGAGATGCGCCTGAACTAGTAAAATCACTTACCATATTCCTCAGAAATGAGAGCAGCAACAACTAGAACATGCGGCTCGTTACAAGCTGAACTGCACGTAATCGTGACAGCATATGGACTGCACAAACTCGTTTTCCGTCAGGTGGCAAGAACCGATCACGTCATAGGGAGTAGATGTTATCTAATGGTCGAGCAAAAAACAGGACTAGTGCATAATAAGATGCCAAGAAAAGCCGGAAAGGTAATTTTGGACATACCTCGCAAATTGGTCCATTCTGATGAACAAAAAACAGCATGGATGAGAATCCGCATACAACCTAAAGTAGGTAATCACTATTCATAAGCCAAGTACATCCAAACATTGATCGAGGATTTGGAAATAGAGTCGTACCTGATTCTTTCACGAAATAATAACATATTGTCCACCTTGTTTCCCACTATCTGCAGACCTCCATGATTGTATTCCTCAAGGGCACCGTATGTACTCACTACACTGATGATCGATGGCTACACCTCTGATACTCTTTCAATCATAATCGATATATCTTCTTTTGGTTCAAGAAGTAAACTCAATTCTTCATTATTACTTAGCGAATATAAACCTCAAGTATTCATACAAATCTATCTGTAAAGTTTTGCCATACAAATCCAGATTCTTGCATATTGCCAGGGAGGAGAAGACTTGCAACTAATGAGGGTTGAAGACGAGCTTACCAACTCAGCCATATGAAATATCTTTTCTGACGATTGTGGTTGTGAGACTCGGTGAAGTGTAAGTAGGCATTGATCACCTCTGCCGTTATCAAAAAGATTCATTTCAACCTTTGGTGGAACATCACGTAATAATGTTTTGAGTTGATCTCCATATGGAAATTTTCGTCCAGTAATGGATTCTAACCGTCGAGCATCAGCGTTCGCTAACTTCTCGAAAGAATCCACACCAGCCGTTACCAAAGCCTGCACGACAAATGCCGATAAGATGAAGACACATGATTTACGAAGCACCTGGCAAAAAAGAGACGAAGAGCTTTCGTATGTGCCCTGAAGTTCCTCTCAATTCTCCTACTTAAGTTTGGATTGTTACAACTTTACAGTCTGTAGTGATCAACCCCGGACGCTGTTATACTCTATGAGGACAGCTCAATGCATCCAATTTCCCACTAACATGGTAATAGAAAGAATTAATTATGGATTTTAGCACTGATTGTATTAATTTTATAGAGTCCATAGCAATTTCGACTAATATATCAAGCCAGGCAGGTACCAGCGTAAATTAATTTCATTCAGAGACTCAATCTTTTGATCACCTTTGCTGTCACCGAACCAACGCCAGCAAGTTGCTTTATCTGACATTTTGAGTTTTCCCAGAGCCGTTGCTTCAGGCATTTGGATAGCATAAGAGCACTCCAAGTCTCAATGTATCTTTTCAGGAAGATGAAGTAGTCGCCCATGCACCGACAGATACGAGTTCCAGTGCTACAAATTCCAGTAATATCCTGTGAAACCAGAAACTCCTTAAGAAAGAGATAAAATTGCAGATACCATGAAGCACTGGACCTGGGAAGCTCCCAACCAAAATGATTGTCCTCATCATACCTGGCTCATTGTGAAATCCAGAACAGAAGGGTCACCAGAAAGAGCATCATTCACTAGTATAAATATCTTCTCAGCGTCTGATTGTATCCTTTTCTTCAGCTTCCCGTCCAAGTTTACATGAAATCTGATTCTGCCGCTCATGTCCGCATTGATATCATTCAATCTTTTCTTTTCATCCCGCCGAAGCTTGATCCCTGTCACGAACCGTGAGTGTTCAAGTATGTTAAGAGGAAATTAGCTGGTGGACAACTGGTGGAAAAAAAAATACTAAAATCCTATTGCAACGTGAAGAGGCCCTCATGTACATGATAGCTCCTCAGCGTTTGTCAAAATGTGAAGGAGATCCTCCATTGTGCTTCTCTCGGGAGTTTTTGTGATGGCTTTCATTGTCTCAAACCGCAAATAGTACTTCTCCATTATTCGTCCAGGTTCTGCATGCCACAATAAAAATCTCAGTCGAAATTTAAGATCTTCAGACAAAACGCAAGTCGAGAAGTTGAAATAAAAGTATAAGTTTCAAATGATGTACAGAATTCGTACCGAGTGGTGTCAAGACAAAACCAAATTCGTCTGTCTTCACCAAACCATATTTTGCAAGTTCGTTCACATTCTGCACACAGATGTCTGCAGAAACACATCTTCAGTCTTGGAAACGCTATCGACACTCACATTTTACAGGAGCATCAGCGTTATCGAAGCATTACCCTTCAACTTGTTTTCCAGTTGATCCAGTGAGACTCCTTTCTTGATATGGTAATGTTGTGGGTTCTAAGCAGAAAAATCATACATACTGTCAGGTCATTCAGTGACATTGTTCAAATGCATGTATACTGGAAACAGAATGAAAAGTAGTTTGTTTCAAAAAGCATCATACCTTCTTGATGCGAACATACAGGTAGGAACACTTGAGCCAATCTATGGCCTGGCTACAATCAGTTACAGTCATGAGCACTATCTCAGCATTCAAATGCTCCACAATGGATGGAAGTAGCCTGCGTGAATGTGGCAAGTATGCAAATTGTGAGGTAGAAAAACCGACTTTGTAAAAACCCAGAAGCAATTCAAAGCTCCAAGATGCAAGAAGTCTATCGAAATACTCACTGAGACTCCACTGGTTCCGATCCAGAGAGTAGATTTTGATATAAATGTAGCTGCAAAAGAAGATCCAATTATGTCGCGAACCTGATCTGTTAAATTTCTTAACCTGGAACCTCACTTATCGGTAACAAGGACTTGGGTAATCGTGCAACTTAGCCAATGTAGAGTCCAGAAATCTCTCCCAAGAACGCCTCACACTCAACAGTCAATGCTGAATAAGAGACCATCTCATCAGCGTAACCAAGTCACATTAAGGACAGCAATTGAAAATTTAATTAAAGAGAAAACCACGAGCTACATTCTTACACTTTCATTTCTTGTCATTATGATGACTACGCCACTATCTTCAAATTGAGGTCTGCCAGCTCGTCCACTCATCTGGAGGATAAATTTGAGAGTCAGAATCTGTGTGTAAACATGCTCTCGTCTTTAACCAAGTGTTGTAATGTTCAGCTAAGTGATGTACACTAAAGCGCATGGAGGCTTGTCTCATAGATTACCTGTAATATTGCTGAACGTTCGTACTCGACATAGCTGCTTTGAGTCTTATTACTGACAGAGCAACAAACAAAAGTTCTTAGCAATATGATCAGGTTTCTCCAAGTTATCCAAGCTTGGAACTGTCAAGGAAGATAAATACTTAGCCGGAACATTTGAAATCATACAACATGACTGGCTTCTATATCATACAAGTGCGCCTGAAAGTTATAGAGAGGCTTTGAGCCTAATGGAAACGGTTATCTTTGATTGTTGTTCAAAACGTCTGCAGAAGTTACTACAAGGTCTAGGGTTATATCTCCTCTCCTGGGGCTCTTACTAGTACTGAGTTGACTTGATGATGACTGCATACGCTGGCAAGTTCACGCCCTGTGCCAGTGTACTTGTTGTACAGAGCACTAAGAGATCACCCTTCAAAAATAGCTCCTCAACGAGACTTCTGTCCTGCATTGAAAGGCCGCCATTGTGATATCCGACTGCAACAGAATGGAAGGGCAAGTTAGCACATTCCCTGGCTGGTCTTGTGAGGTTCTGAAATGAAGGTTCGTACCAGAGATGGTTTTCTGCTCAATGGCACCTTCTAAAAAAATTCCAAGCAAGCCACCGTAATGGTTATCATAGTCTACTAGAAGATTAAATGCTCATCAATGTATAGTGGCAAAAATATTCGCCTTATTACAGCACATTCATTCCTGTTCTTGAGGCATTATACAATACGAGATTTTCCAAATTATGGTTCAGAGCGGCAAACCTCCACTGCGGATGCACTGCTGCAGATGAACATCACTCGTCCTCTGAGCTGCTACTTGCAGTCGATCAAAGTGCTCCATGTTCTTTACAAAAGGATTTTGATTCCGATTTTGCGACACGGATTGAACGAGAGACACTGCAGTGTCTTGTACTCCTTTCCTGGTCGAGCAGAACACAAGCGATGGCTTTCCTCCTGAATGATGCATCAAGATATCTGCATTGTAAAGGATTTTGTTTTGAGCCTCCGAAAAGGCTTACCTTTCAATCATGATATTTAGAAACTTGGATAATCGTCATTGGGTTTAAATCCTGTATATGATGAGGTCAAATGGGCATACAGCAACTGATCCTTACCTAACAGGAAGTGCTGAAGTTTCTGTCAAACACAGACATATACAAAGAAAAGTTCGAGTAAGAACTATACACATCAAGCGCTAAGAGTTGGATAAACATACCGAAGAGTTGGCGAGTACTTTAGCGAAGTGTACCCTTTTCCTAAAACCTTAGAGAAAAACTCTCACAGAGCAAAGGTCCCTCATTCGCCGAAATTCTTGAGGATTCAGTGTTCTCACAGGTAATCACAAGAAACTAAGTCTATACTCGCTTTGACAAAGGGAATAACAAGAATTTCGAAGTTAATTCTAACTTTGTCAACTTTCTATCAAATAGTTTGCTACGCTTTACAACGTCACACTTCAATAGTAGATGCCTCATATTCAATCAAACAACATCCTAGAAAAAAGTCAGAAAGATTCGCATGGAAATGATCGTAGAGTGTCATCACAATACCCTTTCAAACAAGAAATCGTTCTTCGCAGCCTGGTAGCCTGCAAAGATAGAAAAATCTAAGTCTCTTTGTTCCTATTTGGAGGAGGAAATATCGGGCCTGACTAACATGCATCTTTACAGTTGATAGGTGGTCTCTTGGGCCATTAAAGGTCATATTGGAGCATAATATATTACAACAGATACACCTACCATATGTTCAAGGAGTTTCTAAACCAAACTGCTCGAATGTAAAATGGATTGAAGGAGAAAGAATGACGTACCGAACACACTTGTTTTAAGCTTTACTGGTCGATACTCTTCTCCAAATCTAATCACAAACAAACACAAAGGTAGAATCGGCATTTAAAAAACATGATCGGAAGTCTGCTCTGTTAAGGCAATGTGTCACATAAGTCAGTAACTGAGAAAAAAACAACCAGTACAAGAAAAAAATTGGCTGCAATTTGCGTGTTGCGAATGAAACTTAAGGAAATAAAGGATGTTTTCGATGTAGTTGAACTGCTCCACAGCAACCTTTTGATTCCATTCTTGGGGACATGAAGCCATTCCGCTGAGATGTCATAACATGTACACAACGTAGAGCACATTAAGCATGACAAAAGAACAGATTCCCACCATGAACAGTATCGAGTAAATAAGTATAATACTAATCGGCTTCTTGCATTTTAGAGATGTACCAGACGCTAGAAATCGATAGTTCGTTCCAACGAATATGAACAACCTGACTAGTAACTTTGTGTAGTTGCTTCAAGAGCAACAACCTCAAACATCAGCCTCAGATGCTGATAATATAACTGATCATGAGATTAGACTTCTGTTTCCAAATTCCTTCACACTATCAAATCATCTCAGCGAACCTTGCAAAGTTCTGGAAATACACTAATGACCAGAAGTACACTATCAAGGAAGCAAAGATTTAACGTTAGCAATCACCTAAATCTTCAATATTTGGAACTGTCGCTGAAACTGCAACAAAGCGAATAGCTGATAGAGGGCATCCCTTTATTTCAGGGAATCGAGCCAGCATCTTCAGCCTACTTACTACTGCTTCAAGAGCTGCACCACGAGTTTCACTGAGAAGGTGTACTTCGTCGATCACTAGAAGGGCAATGTCTCCGAAAAAACTCATTCCTCCCCGGTCGCGATGCCGTCGAGTAATGACATCAAATTTCTGCGTTGGAAAAACAGAGAACAAGCTGATCGAAAAGAGCACTACCGGTATTCCCAGGGAATTGGAGAGGCATTACGAAGATATAAGGCATTTCTTTTTAGAGTACCGTATACTTCCATGTTATCTCAGGCATTAGTGAATTATTTGCTCTCGTCCTCATGATGTGGTAAACACATGATTGCTAAAAATAGTAACAAAGCACAAAAGAGCACATAAACATATATATTACCTCTGGAGTGGTCAGTATAATATCTGTATCTAGCATATCTAGAACGTTTGTCGGTCCTGAGTCGCTGGTTAATTCCTGGCATTTCACTCCCAAAGGGCTGAATCTCTCGGTCCAGTCCCGGACCTTATCTTGTACAAGAGCTTTCATTGGTGCAATGTATACCTGCCGCAACGAAAGAGCAAGGATCAGAAATTTATGGTTCGTGGTAATTCCAGAACTGTCCAAATTTTAAAGAGAAGAACCAAGGGATAGTCCATTATTTCGAATTAAATGGAATTGCAAAGCTCTAGACATAAGGTAAATCAATTTACTTCACATGCAACAGCCAAGGAAAGACGTGAGCATGGAGCGTTCTGAAAATACTACTATTGATTATTGAAAGGTCTTCAACCCTGCATCAACTTGAAGACCAGACACAGTGGTGCAGTCTAATTTGCCGCTTAAGCACATATCCGCTTCATGAGCCTTACAGTTTTTCGAGCACCGGCAACATGGTTAAAGTGACCTTCAGCCGTCAAGGATTTCTCCAGAAGCCTGAGAATACAGAGCTCGAAGAGCACTGTCTTGCCGCTACCAGTAGGAGCAGAGATCACCACATTGTCGTCGGAGAGGAAAACTTCAGCGAAACACTCACTCTGAACAGCGTTGAAATATCTGTACGAAACAGAATCTTTTTTTCAAATTTTAACAGTGACTATTGATTACAACAGGTAAGTTTTGGCAATCATCGTAACATGTACATTTCCTTCCAATCGACCGATGAGAATCTTCAGAATATATAGTAGTTCAACAAAAGCCTATAGCGCAGTGAACTACAGAATTGTAAGTAAGCACACCTAAATGGAAAGACACATTGAAAAGCAGCTGGCAAGAGGGACACGGGCTTCAAATAGTCTGGATCAAGTGGATCCATAGCCAACCTGCGCAAATTGTAATGTTAAAGCGAAGAATGTATAATTTATCAAGAAACAAACAAATATGAACGAAGCAAACACGGTGAGTTATTCTAATGGTGATAATTCTCCACAGTTCTCTACAAACGTGTTCAAACCGGACTAAAAGACTGATCAAGAAGCTAAACGTGAACAAGAATACAAGAATTCGCTACGTACTTACAAGTCCATTTCCTGCGACAAAAACGGCTACACTTCAACAGAACTCTAATTCAAATCAGCAGCAAAAGCTTAGGAAAATATCAGCCGTAACGGAATAAGTGAAATGAATTAAAATCAACAAAGACATTGCGGAGCTGGCCACGGCGAAATGTTCTGGTTAACAGACATATAAAGAACAAGCAATGTCGTACTGGATTCTGAAGAGTATTTCCAAACTGCTTCGGATCACGGCAGTACACTTGATTTTTACAGATTCTGCAAGGCAAAAGTCAATTCCCTCACAAGATGTCAAAAAATGGTCTCTCAAGTCCTCTGCGCTGCCATTAACCCGCCATGTCCGAGAAAATGTGTGACTATCTCCCACTCATGTGCGATATGTGTGCGGGAAGTGTGTCGAGTCGACCTAAGATCGACTGAAACAACCGAAACTGATTATCCTCTCAAAGTCGCTGCAGCTGCTCTCCTTATTCTCGAATAGACGAAGCACACAATTTATTATTAACCATGTCGTCTGCTACCGTATAAACTTGCCATTTCCATCACCTCCCTACACAGGATTCTTTATAATAGGAGCATTGATGGCTAACCATCGCTAAGAAATCGAGTCAAAGCCGCATACTCGCATGTAAATGGAGGCCGAGTGTGAGTGAGGACTGCGAACGGGTTTGCAATCTTGTATAAGGTTGAGACACCCATTCCCGACCAGGTACCCAAAACCGATGAAGCCTAATTTTTAGATTTTGAAAGGGAAGATGTACCTCATTTGTACATTACAGCATATGATTGGTTTTAGGTACACCTACAACTTCGCACTTTAAAAATTTGTACTTATTCAAATAATTATCAAAAAAAATTAATTAAATATGAAAACTTCCTAATTTTTGTAGTGCTAAAAGAGGAAAATAATCAAAATATTAATTCATCTATCCCAAGTATAGTACATGTCTTATTTGATCGGTTTTAGGTGTCTCGACCTTGTGGAACGCACCTTCAATGGAAACAGGTCTCCTCTTTTGGGCCAAATTGTCCTTGAACTATCGTCCTCATGCCACTACTTGCACTACTTGCACTACTTGCACTAGTAGGAAATGTATCGTTTTTCACTTACTATAAATGAAAAAAGGAATGAAACCGCGCTAGGCACATGAGTTGTATTAGTGTCAGTGAGTAGTTTTGGTCACAAGAAGACAAAATATAGGTATAATATTCCGCCACTGTTCACTGTTCACTGTTCCCACAAAATGGGTAATGAAAAACGACATATCTGCTACTAGTGTTGTTGAACTCAAATCCTATTACGTTTGGTATTTCTTATCAATAAACACAACTCATGTCATTGATAAGGTTGTCACCCTTAGCAAAGATATCAGGACGTATCACTCTTAACCCTTAAAAGTCACGAAGTGTCCTTAGAATTAACAATTTGAGAAAAACCATTATAAAGTATTGTTTGGAGGAATGTTTTGGAATTGATATACACATGAAAGTTGTAGATTTTGGATTTTAAATTCCATCCGTATGGTTACATTCACCAATGCTATCACCGATCTTTTATAATGAAGTTTGAAAGTAAATTTTATTTATTTTTAAATTAAATTTGATTACAAACAAAATGATAATAATTTTTAGTAAAATATGAAGAACCAGATTTGAAATGAGATACTCTTGACATGGTGATTTTTTGAAATTTTTGAGTTTCTTAAATCTATGACCTCATTTTTGCATGACCACTTTTGAACCAAAGTCAATGCAATTTTGGCTTGGTCAAAATTTCACATACTTATAGTTTGTAATTTAAAAAAAATATGAACTAAAATAACACCAAATCCAACTGTTGGATAGGACAAAACCTTGATGAAGTATCTCTAAAAAATGTTTCATGGTAAAAAGATTCATGAGGAAAGAGATATGGATGAAAACAATCATCCATTAACCCACGAGGTCGGTTGAACCTTTAAGGGTTAACCGTGGGATCAAACTCGGGATTAAACTTGTCATTAGACTTCAAGCTTACTGTGTGTTTCAAATTAATTTTGAAAAAGGATTTCTAAAATTCCTTCACATTTCACTTTTTTCATGGCATCTTTTTTGACTTGAGTATTGGTAGTGAAGGTTGTTGTTTTTCAAGATTTGTACATGAATCTTAAAATAAAGAATTCATTGTTTTTGTTAAGTGTTTAGTGCATCGATAATAGGTAAAGTAAAGTGTCAATCATTTTTTGGAATATGGCTTGAAAACCATTATTTTTGTTCAAGTAAATAGTAAAATAGTGATAAGATAGTTCAAATTTTGATATAAAAATAATCTGTATGTGCAATGCATCTTGTGCACTAGAACATATTTAAATTTTGCATGGTAATTCCAATTTATAAAAAAAGAATTCTAATTCTAAGCTAGAATTGTATGACTTTTTGGAGGAGGGTGTACAAACAGGTTGAGTACAAGAATTTTATTAACTTGATGTTTTGGTCTATCTTTCTTTAATAGTAATATGGAGTTTTGTGTCACTCTCATTGTTTGCACTGTTTGATGTAGACATGGCTCACTTATGAAGTATAAAACATAGGAAAAATGTTGCAAAGAAAAGAATGCCAAAAATTAAGACAATTATTTTTGAACACAAAGAGTATTGTTGACACCTATAAATTAAATCCATGAGATAGTTTTTTTAAATTTTTAATGACTTTGTTAACCCCTAAAGGACCAAGGATTCATAGTCTTAGAATGAAAAATTTAATCAATCACTACCAATAAGGTGGCCCTATATTGTTGGCCCACATGTTTCCCCTACTTCCCATGTTCCCTGTGTTCCCCGTGTTCTATGTGCTTTTTCTTTTTAGAATAATTTATTCATAATTTAATTCAATTTAAGGTGACAAAATTCAATTAAAATCCATAACTTCCACACCGTAAGTCCAAAAGCTACAAAACAATTTTGGTTCACCCCTACTTATTTGTATAAATATTGTGCAAAATTTAATTCAAATGGGGCTAAATTAAATATTACCAAAATCAATGAAGAGATCATTTCATGTATTAGTAAAAGAAAGAGATAAATTTGATCAAAAGAAAGTTCATTTAGAATCTACACTCAAAACTGCATAAATAAATAAATATGAGGCCCAATTCAGACTTCTTTATCCTTTAGAAATTTATAAAAGTAAGGAATTTTGCATTTCATACATATATGGGACATTCCACTTTTATTATAACATCTCCACTGTCAACTTTGAATTGCACTTCTAAAGGTAATTCAAAAATTTTACACATAAGTCATGCATAGATTCTGCATGGATTCTGCATTTGTCATATGCAATCAATATTATGAAATATATGAGATAGTTCTCGAGAGTTATCATAATAATCCATGAGACAATTCTTGTAAAAGAATTGGCCAGTTATATCTACCTCCTTTCATTCCTTTAATTTGGATGGAGATAGGGAAAAAATGTCTTTGTAGTATTCTAAAAAATAATTTTTTTGAGCAAGGAGACTCCCTTGTTCCTCCTCCTTTGAAACCTCGAAGAGGGTTCAATTTTTTTTTTAATGAATTCTAGTATTAGCATAGGTCAAGTATTAGTGGAGGTTTAAGATCATTATAGAAAATTGAGCATGTAAACATTATTATTTTGTCAATGCGCGAAGTTATGACATTTGGAGTAGAAATTGTTGAGAACCTAGCCGAGAGTTATCATAATAGTGCGCTTATTGCTTATCAAAAGCACTCAACTTTTCAAGGCATAGACGTAATTAGAACGTTCCTAGGAACTTTTTAGGTCCTGAGACCCAACCCCCTAATTCTAAAGGTCGGAAATTGGGACTGGTTAGAAATATGCACTGCTATCTTAGTATATATTGTTTATAGCTTTTTGCCTTGACTCTACATTAGGTGTTGTGGAATATTCCATACTTAACATTGCTTTGTGGAGGCTCAAGGGGATGAGCAGTGTTCATTATAGAAAGGCATTGGACATGAAAGCTATTGAATGTTATGCAAAAGGCCGGCACAAGTGACTGCCTGCTTGCGAGCCTGCTTGTTTGATTTGATTCTTGTGTACAATACTTGCAATGACAATATTGAGCAAATTTATTCAAGCCCTTACATCCAATAGCTTGATGACTCTATGCCTAGGCTCTTCAGTAGATGGTGCAACATATTCAAATCAACCCTTTGGACTTCATTAGTAGGTGATTCGACACGTGGTGTTCTAAGGTGATGTACAAAGTGTATACAGGGATTACGGGCTATTGAATGTTTTGGCATATTCTCATGAAAACCCTAATTTATCTAGTTCTAACATTGTAAGTCTAGCGGATATCAAATATTCAAGCATATTCTCATCAAAACTTTAATTTATACAATTCCAACATGGTAAGTTTACCCCAAATGAAAATATTGAAGCATATTCTCATTAAATCTCATTAAGTTTCTAATTCTAACATGTCAAAAAACCTATTCAATCAGAAGACCTTGGATGAGCCAAATCCATCAAATATGACACTCCTTTAAATGGGAAGACAACCAACCAAATATGTTTGTTTTTGTTTCGTTCATGTTTATTTCAATTGAAAAAACTCATCACATAACTGACCCTTAGTTTTAAAAGATTCTAGAATGTGGTCTCATGGTGGATTTAAGATGTTTTTAAAGGTAAAGATCAAATATGATAAGGATAAAACCTGAAATCCAATATCAATCTACTCTCCAAAAGTACATATTCAATACCCATTCATGCGTTCATTATTGGTTTTAAATTTGTAAACTTTGCTATTGTAAGGAAAACCAACCATGTCACCATTTCAAAAAGAGGATTCTTTTCTATGTCAATTCCAACATTTGGCCTACACATAAGGTTTTATAAACTACAAATTTTATTCTTGTAAATACTATTTTGTCACGTCGTTATTAAAATTAAATGCATTTTCAAATATTAAAAATAGAGTTGAAATTACATCCCTTGATAATCACCCCTTCACAATAACCGTGACAAAGAGGCAAACTTTTAGTCACTATATTTTTCATGAATTGGTCATAAACAATTACAATATAATTTACTGAGTCTCTTTGTCCTCTCTTTTGGTTCAATTGTCCAAATTCAACTTCTAAACTTTGGATTCAACATTGACTTTGGAACTTCAATGTCAATCCAAGGTTTACACCTTTGTTTGATTGTTTTTTCCCACAAAATTAAAGAAAAATAAATAAAGTATTGTTATAGGTAGGTGTTTGTCCCTATCTTAAACTAGGTAGAAAGATTTGAATAAAAAGAGACATTATCTTGGTTAGGTTGTACCTTGAGATTTGATGTGAATGTTGTTGGATTATTTCCTACTTAGCATTTGACATGAGTGTGCACAAACACGTCTTATCAAGGAATTTGAATCTTCAAGATATTTAACACAAATATACACATTTAGAATATCTTCTGTGCAAATAGACACAATCTCAGGATGGAGAGATCGGTAACCTCGAGTCTTGCGTCTTGTTGAATGTGCAGGTCCGCCAGGATAGAGAGATCGGTAACCTCGAGTCTCACAGCAGAAGCCGCAAAGCAACTACAACTGCTCAGATTTGTATGAAAGAGAGAGAGACCGAGCTTATAAATAATTATAGGTTTAGCACCACCCAAATTGTGGCCCTCCGTGACTCATTTGGCTGCTACACAGAGGAGCCAGTAGGAGTCCGACACGTAGCAGGTGATCGTCACCAGGGTTGCACACATATATTAATATTCAATAGCACACATTGCTTTCTGCCATGGCTCTCTAGTAGATGGTGTGGAATATTCCACACCTACCATTGTTTCATGGAGGCTCATGGTGATGAGCAGTGTCCATGAAGGAAAAGCACGATGAGCAGTGGACATGAAAGCTACTGAATGTTAATGACAAGGCAAAAGTAATTCTTTGGTCGTCTGATCTGATTCCCTATACAATATCCACAAGGATCCTCACAATTCGACCATGGGTCTAAACTTAAGGTGGGTGTGATAGTGAGGGACTTTTACCCCGAGGCAATTTTTTTTTTTTGTCCCCATGCCGGTCAAAAGCACCATTGTATTAACCTGGTAAAGGTTTCGAAAAGGGAGTCAAAAATTGACCCCCCACTTTTAATCCTCGCTTTCGGACACAATCCTAAATGGGATAAAAAAATGGAGCCAAACCATCCACTTTTTACTCCGGCAAAAATGTTTGGGACCCCTATGATTTGAAATGACAATATTGAGCATAATTATTCAAAACATTACATCCAATAGCCTAGAGTGTCTATGCTCTAGGGTAGATGGTGCAGTATATTCCAATCAACCCTCAAGACTTCATCAGTAGGCGATTGGGCACATGGTGTCCGAAGGTGATGTACAAAGTATACCATACCAGGAAGGCAGGGTCGGCAAAAAATAATTCCCCAAAAAAATGCCGGAAAAATAAATAAATTTATCAAGTATTTTGTCGAAATCAAGAAAAATGAAGTCAACAAAAATTGTAGACCAAAAAACAAAGGAAAACATGTAGCCGCTAGTAAAATTCAATTTTAGTTATTAATAGCCAAATTTTTAATAATTATTTTTGAAAGTGCCGACCCCTACTTTTCAAACTTTAATTAATTATTCGACATGAAAGTGCCGACCCTGCCTTCCTACTACGGTATACAAGCTATTGAATGTTATGGCATATTCTTATAAATGCCCTAATTTATCTAGTTCTAACATTATCACTGTTTAGATGTGTGTGTGAGAGAGAGCGAGCTTATAAATACTTATAAGCTTAGCACCACCCAAATTGTGGCCCTTCGTGACTCATTTGGCCGCTACGCACAAGAGCCAGTAGGAGTCCGACACGTGGTAGGTGATCGTTACTAGGGTTTCATACATATATTTATATTCAATAGCACATATTGCTTTCTACCTTGGCTCTCCGGTAGATGGTGTGGAATATTCTATATAAGTGCTATTGCAAATTAGTACTCCCCTTCTCTCAAACCAATAGGGGATGCACATGATGGAGGCTCCATCATTGCTGTAAGGTTAGTCACTCCCATTCACTACCCATAAGTATAATTTTAAACCATTAGCAAGGGTCATTCTGGACGCTGTAGAGGGGGCTCTCCTTGGGCCAAAAAATTTGCTAATGGAAGAAAGAAGACAAGAGGAACACAAGAAAGAAGACAAGAAAAAAAAAACAAGATAAAGATAAAATAAAAGATAAAGATAAGAATACAAAATAAATTAAAGAATTGTTTTTTACAGTGTAAACAATTGAAGAAAGACAAAAATTGCTGCTTTTTAAAGAATTTCTTAAACAAAAAATTTTAAAGCCAAATTTGCTCATGAATTGAGTGCACTTGGCCAAGTGCAAAATTAGAGAATTGGGTATTGACAATGTTAAAGATGCTTCCTACTCCTTTACACACAAGTGATATAAACTGCAAAATAAATGTCTTCTCACCTTGATGAACAAATTTTTTACATTAGACAGTTGCACTTAAATTAGTACTTTATATTATTGTTGTATTTGTACCTCTCAATTGAGACCATTAACAATAATTTGTATATTTCAAAGTAACAATAATATAACACTTAATAGCATAAAGCCCTAGTAACTAAAAAGATGTAGATTTAGAATTTAGATCTCTTTAGATCTTATAAGTGACAATTTTCAAAATTGTGGAATTGAAATTTACGAAAATTTGACATGAAAGGAAAAATATGTATTACCTTTGTCTGAGATGTAAGAAGCAAGGCAACTAGTCACTGAAGGGACACTACAATAGAGAAAGTTTGAATCCTCTTCAAGGCCCTGTTAACATGACCAATGAAACTAAATTTGACTCACGGACAGTGAAATTGATGTACAAGTTTTCTAAAAGATTTGGGTCACCATCTTGTAATGTACAAGATTTCTAACAAATTTGGATCACTATCTTGTAGGAATTTTGTAAAGGACCTTAGTAAATTTATGAAAAAAAACAAAGATCTCCTAATTAGTCAATGTACCTCTACATAAAAAAGTAATTTATATGGATGTAATTTTGATAGGTTTTTAATTTACTCCAACAAAGCTCAAAGAATTGGCCAATTATATCTACCTCCTCTAAATGGAGATAGGAAAAAAATGTCTTTGTAGTATTGTAATAAAATAAATTCTTTGAGCAAGGAGACTCCTTTGTTCCCCCACTTTTGGAACCTTGAAGAGGGTTCAAATTTTCTTTAAAGTATTCTAGTATTTTCACAGGTCAAGTATTAGTGGAGGTTTACAATTATTGTAGAAAATTGAGCATGTAAACATTATTATTTGTCAATGGGCAAAGTTAACACATTTGGAGTAGTAACTGTTCAAAACCTACTCGAGAGTTATTAGAATAGTGCGCTTGTTGTTTATTAGAATCACTCAACTTTTCAAGGCATATACGTAATCAGAATGTTCCTAGGAACTTTTTGGGTCCAGGGTGGGTGGTTTCTGAGACCCAACGCCCCAAAATCCTAAGGGTCGGAAATTGAGACTGGTTAGAAATATGCACCGCTACTTTAGTATATATTGTTTTTGGCTTTTCGCCTTGACTCTACAGTAGATGTTGTGGAAAATTCCACACCTATCATTGCGTCATGGAGGCTTAAGGTGATAGCAGTGTGCATGAAACAAAGGTATTAGACATGGAAAACTACTGAATGTTATGCAAAAAGGCACAAGTGACTCCCTACTTGTTTGATTTGATTCCCTGTACAATACCTGAAATGACAATATCAAGCATAATTATTCAAGCCGTTACATCCAATAGTTTAAAGTGTCTATGCCTTCGCTTTAGAGTAGATGTTGTAGTCGACAACTTAAGCCGTTTTAACCGTTTAGTGCCCATGGTGGTTCTGGAGAAACTATAGTTTTTTGGGTGATGTTTCTCTAAAACTATCTTCGTTGAAATTATAGATGCTATTAATAGTATTCAACTGTATGAATGTAAGCATAGCTTAACGAAACAAGTGTCAGTTAAACCTTGGTAAGATCAGACCGTTGGATTGGAAGATTATAGTATGTCTTTGAGCCGTATAATACGCACTCAAAAATGAGATTTTGGAGGGTCTGTGACTTCAAGTTTAAATAGAATTTGGTTTCAATTTTCAAAAATAAAAGTGAAGATGTTCAACAATAATTTGTATCAACACCTCTTCATTGCAATCTTTCATGACAAGAATGGACTCATACATAATTATTGTGAATTTTATAAGTGAGAGTGACTAATCCATATACAATTGAGGACAAGATTTATAGATTAAAATTAAAAAAGAAGTTGGTTCATTGATCAAGATCAGACTACATACTCTTATGAAATATGAGCAACCACTTCAATTTAGCAAGTGTTCACCACAAATTCACCATCATTCTTGTACCATTTACTACCTGATGAATGTGTCAAGGTGCCCTGTGTAAGAGAACACAATCCAAAAAAAAACAAGATAATAAACTTGCAAACACAAGAAATATCACATGTGTTGTATTTGTAAGTGTTTGCAATATTTTGGTGTTTTGTACATAGGTATTTGGATAGCTAAAAAAGTGAGATTCCAACTTTTCTTTTTGTATCATTTGCAAAATCAAAAGTTACACATCTGAATTTCAGACACCAAACTGAGATGGTTGACACATTTTCCAACATTTCATTTTCTAGTGATTTAGTGACCACTTAGTGGTTACTTGGGCACTAAAGGATCAAGGGCGTGGATTGATTCAGTGTCTCCCTCCATGATCAACCCATGCATATCCATTTTTCAGTGAGCTATCCAGAGTGCCGGTGGAGATGCTCTTATTCAGGGCACAAGTCTCAACTCCTGAACGCAACAGACCCTAATGAGCTCGGAGACGAAGACTAAGCTTATAACGCAATCTATTCGCAAGCTCACGATTCCCGTCCCGCCCTCCATCGTTCATTCACAAATTCAAATCCAAACAATGGCGGGCACACGACCACCTGCAAAAAGGTGCTCATGAAACCACCATTGCTCGGCTTCTACTTCAAATCCATGCTCGGGAAATACATGCTCGGGAAATACCGGCAGTTAGTGTAAAATGAAATAGCCCGGTTGGATTTTCTATAGACAGGATCCTGTCTGCTTCTGCTTGAATATTTTCCCGAGCGCTGCTCCAAATCATTCACAAGGTGTAAATTGTATAATCAAATGCTGGAGTGAATCAGTCAACGACTCAACGCATCCACGACACAGAAGAATTCGGGCTAGTCTATAGTACTCTGTTAGTTTCAGACAAGCCTTTTACTTTTAGACAAGACGCCGGCCACCTTTTTTATACTTCCGAACAAAGTGTGTGCAGGTCTGGATCGCTGCATTGATCGCATGAGCATGAATGTTTGGAAGGTTAGATATTGAAACGTGAATTTGGCAAGAGGAGGAGTGAGAGATGGGGAAAGGAGTGGTGCTGCCGGGGGCCGCGGGATCGAGGGTTCCATTGCCGGCAGCGCTGACGGATTTCCGGCAAGAGAGCTACTGGGACGAGTTTTTCAAGGCCAGCAAGGGGCGCGCCTTCGAGTGGTATGGCGATTGGGCGTCGTTGCCCGACGTGTTTTCTCAGCTTCTGGGCTTGAAGCCGCCGAAGCTGCAGATTCTCGTGCCCGGGTGTGGCAACTCCGCGCTCTCGGCGACGATGTACGATGCGGGATTCCACAGCATCGTCAACGTGGATTTCAACAAGCGCGTCGTCACTGAGATGTTGCGCTTGCATGTGCGGGCGCGCCCGCTCATGAAATGGCAGGTCATGGATATCACCAAAATGCAGGTCCTGCTTGAAACCCTAGCTAGCTAGAGCTGCCACTCATTTCAATTCCCTTGTTGTTTGGGAACTCCGGTCGCTGTTTGCAAGTGAGTGATGAAGAGGCGGAGCTAATTCTTGGTCTTTAGGGTTTAGGGTTTATTAAATTCGTTGTCATGGTTGGCTTCTTCACAGTTTGCAGATGGTTCATTCGATGTGGTGTTGGACAAGGGGAGCTTAGACGCACTTTCGGGAGAGCCGGATGAACCTCAAGATGCAGCGAAAGGATTTCTTGCCGAGGTCTGATTTCCTCTACGAACTGGGCCTTTGTTTGATTGTGCCATTGACTCTACATTTCGGTCTGTTTGTCTGTCAGTGTGTGATCACGGGAAATGCTTGAGTTGCAATTTTACTTTCGTCTTTAAACTTTGTTTTTTTTTTAATTTCATCTTGAGTGAATCACCACTTGTATGTTTTTTAGTGAAATATCACCTTGTTTTATTTTTTATGGATGTAGTCATGTTTTTGCCAGAAGACAATGTTTGTCTGTATTATGATATTTCTACTTGAGACCGCATTAAATTCAAAGGACATCCTTCAGTTGGTGTTGATGGTGGCAAGGTTGATATGTAAGCAACATCTTCAATCCTGATGGTGGCCGATTGCTTTCTCATGGTAGGCGAGGCGAGTGCTGCGAGATGACGGCAAATATGTCTGTATTACACTTGCTCAGGAGCATGTGCTAGGTGGGTGAACTCTCACGCCAATACTAGTTTATGAATATTTTGTATGACCTTTAGATTTTGATGGATGTTACCTGGACCTGCAGGATTACTGTTCAGGAATTTCAGGAGTGGCTGGGACGTTGCTGTGTACCAAGTAAAAGAAGATACAACTGACACTGCAGTCTTGCAGCCTCTGCTCGTAGTGGCTACAAAGACTGGTTCTGTTGAGGTTTCTCCTGTGAAATCTTTCTTGGAAGTAATCAACCCAACAGCAACTAATGCAGACCAGGTGAGGGCTTTGTGCGTCTTGTTTGCTTAAAACTAGAGAGGTGGTACCTCGTTTTTGCTCTGCATGAATGACTTCTTGCCTGGCAACCTTTCGTCCAGATTGCTATACAACTGCAATGTAATTGCTACTGTGCAGAATAGGAAGTGATTGCAAGACTGAGTGGAGTTGAATTCATAAGAAATTAATTGACACGTTAGCTTGATGTTCGCTTAGCTGATGTATTCTTTCAAATTTGATGTTTGAGTGATTATCATACTAATAATCTGTGCGATGCAGATGAAAGGTGTAGTGACTGTGATTGAAGCAGAAAACGAAGAACGCAAAAGTGCCTCAAATTCCCTGAAATTGGAGGAAGAGTTAGTTGAAGCGGACGATTTTGAAGTATACGATGATTTAAGTCCCGGCGCAGTAAGAACGGTGAAGTTAGGAGGTCACTATCCTGCAGTGATCCTTGATGCCAAGCCCAATTCTGAACCTCATATGTTTAAGGCGGCTGTTTTCTTAGTCCCAAGGGTAAGCTCAGGAAGATTTCTGCACACACTGTGGTAGTTTGATTTGCAAAATGGTTAGTACTTTTTGTTATACTACATATTTATGCAAATGGGACTGACTATTTATGCAGGGTCGAGCACATGAATGGCTCTTCTCCACTGAGGAAGGACAGTGGGAGATTGTTGAGGCTGCCAAAGCAGGACGTCTTATAATGGTAAACTCTTTTTTTTTTCTTCTCGACCGACTCTAGCCCAGTACCGGTATGTAGCAAGATTGGACATTTATTATTCCGGTCCCTGGAGGCTTACCAGTGAAAACACAATAGCAAGTTCAGCATAATCCGACAGTTTGAGAATGAGTTTCACTAGTATCTGGTTTATTTTCAAAAGCTACATGAACAACAACTAATTTCTATTCTGTGAGATTGTATTATGGAACTAACGACTAGGTCATTAGAAAGCGCCAATTGAGAATCTTCTACTTAATTAGCGTTGGACATGGTCATTTACATGCAGGTCATGCTAGACACTCAGCAATACCCAGGAAGTTTAGCCGCTGTTCAGGTACTTTCAAGTTCCCTTTTTTTTTCATAGTATCATTCTTTGCATGTTTGAATGTTTACTGAGAGGCTGTGGGGTTATTGCTGTTCCTTTCCTGTCCAGAAGATCTTCATTTCTACTTTCAATCGCTGGGATGCGCGTCAAGTATTCTTTGTGTGCTAACTTATACCTAGCCATCTAAAACATAATTGAAGTTTAGAATCAATTTACAAACTAGTACATTACCTATTTCAAGTGCGTATTCATTCTTATTATCCATATCTGGGATTGGTTTGGCACAACGCAGGACGAACTGTCTCATGTAGTGAAGTATTACCTGCCTATTGACTGCAAGGAGTCTAAAGATATTCCGTGAGTTTCTACAACTTCCCACCAGCATTTTGCAAGTTCTGGTTTAGTAGCTTTGTTTATTCTCAGAGACTGGCTTTTGCAAGTTGTTTGCTCAGTACCGGTATGCCACTATCGTATAGGTTTAGGAATTTGCACATTTTTATAAGCTTTTCTGTTAACAGTTGTTAAGACAATTGCTTAAGCCTGAAGTTTAAGCTGACCCTATAAAAAAGGATCGTTCTGGAAATAATTTATTATCATTGTGCAGCATTTTTTTAAATTTAAGATTGATGTAATTCATCTATGTGAGCATCAGTTTGCTGAGAAGTCTCTGTTTGGACAGATACATGACCACAAATGATGGTGTACACCGGAGAACTGTACTTGAAGAGGTATGCGTCTTCTGGTATAACATCTTGTAGCTTCTTTTTATAAGCCTTCGAAATGTTTAAACGTTTTTGACGCATTTAGTAATGATTAAGTGGTGCATTTGTAGATAAACTCGCCAATTACTGGTACAATTAAGGTTGAAGACGTGGTACTTGAGTATAAGAACAGCAGCGAAGAACAATCTACTGGTACAACACAGAGCTTCTTTCGTCGGCTCATATTTGACAGGAATCAAAACCTTATTCAGTCTGATGCAATATTAGTACCTTACCCAGCAGTTGTTAAAGATGCACAACACCAAGCGAATAAGAAAAAGAATAAGAAAAAGGGTAAAGCGAAGGAGCCCTTGCAGGAAACGAAACAAGGTAACATCTCATACAAGCACCTCTTGTTGTGGGTACTCTGATTTTATTTCTTTCTTAAAGTTATGTTGGTGTTGCTGTATTGTTCTTGTTATGTATGATTCAAACGTCAGAATATGTCATGTAGTTTTCAAATCCTATTCCTCCACTGTCTGTAAGGTATTTAGCTTATTTGTTTTGAAACCGTATCTCGGTGTTACCGATTGCTCTCTATGTTACTAATTCTCTCATTTTCGGTAACAGATGCGATGGAACTCAGGGTGGATCATAGTCAATTGGCTTGTAGCTATCATGCAGGGATCGTTGCAGGCCTTGCATTAATTATTCGCAACCTAGAGCAAAGCTGGTCCATCAAAGTGCCAGTAAATATTCTACCTTTAACTTTTCCAAGTCTTTTTTTACAGGCCTCCGTGTCATCATGATGTGACAATCTTGGAGCCAGATTGCATACCGTACCCAGAAGGCAGGGTCGGCAAAAAATAATTATAAAAAGAGATGGCCAAATTTTTAGGAAACAGTTTTTTCAAAAAAGATATTTTTTCTATGGTGAAAAAGAGAATCTTAGAGAATATCCACATAATGTTAGGGAATATTCGGAAAAATAAACATTCTGCAGGGACTGCCCTGCCTTCCGGGAACGGTATCTGGGAGAATTATTGCGATTTTATGTCTTTAGTAAATTGCTTCTCTAGGCATGTTCTTTTTTTTTTTTTTTTTTTTTTTTTTCCCGTGCCCATGATGGATTTCCTATGTTGTACTATTCTAAGCTTCGTGATGGTAAGTACTAAATTAACGAAAGTCTGACCTTGCAGGTAAGAGTGATGGTGGTGGGGCTTGGAGCCGGGATGTTACCCATGTTTCTGCATAACCATCTCCCATTTGATGAGATTGAGGTTGAATCTCTCAACCTACCTATGGAGAAGAATGTATACCGGTATATCTTTTTGGTTCTTAAGTAATAGATAGGCTTGGAGAGCACTTTCTCAACACTAGAATCTTATGTGCAATCGTTATTTCCTTTTCTGTTTCATGTTGTCAGCTTATTTTACTCGTAACCTTTGTCTAGGTGGTGGAGTTGGATGGTGTAATGGCACAATTAGCGGAGCGTCACTTTGGGTTTGTCCAGACTGACCGTATGAAGGTAATCTATCATATGTATTTTTTTTATACTGCATGAATGCTTGCTAAGTCAAGGAGTGGATTTAGGATGACCATAGGGAGTCCTCTTCATGATACTGTTTAAAAGTTCTTGAAACAGACTGATTTTACTGAAAACCCTGTTTGGAAATCGATAAGGCGGAAGGATGAACAGCATTTTATCTGCTTTAGTCTAGACAAGATTCAGAAGTCATGCTCGGTGATCTTTCTCGGTGAAGAGAAAAAAGGAATTTGTATCGCCTGCTTGCGTCTATGCACTCCGCCGTATTAACTTTAGCATGTCCAATGCTGCAGCTACACTTAGGAGATGGTATACAATTAGTGCATGCAATTGCAAAGCAAAATCTCGAAGATCTTGCAGATTTTCTGGCTGCGAGTCATATTAGCGAAAGTTCAAGCTCAGTGAAGGACGAAAGGTTGAATGTTATTATTATTGATGCAGATGCTGGCGACTCAAGGTATGCTATCTTACCTGTGCACTCTTTCTCTGGTAGTAAGGAAGAGGATACTCTTTGCATCCCTTTAATCACTTTAATCACGAGTGTGCTTTCATTTAAAGATCACTCAATAGTGCAGTGGAGGGGATCTCCTTGGGTAAAAGATCCGAACTCAAATTGTCTTTATCACTATGTATGATGATTTCTTCTGCAATCATCCAAAGTGGGAGGTTGTAGATCACTATTGAAGGAATAGTAGACAACCCCGTTTGCATTTGGAGGTTAGTGGCCATAGACCAATTCATTCTAGTCATTGATTGATTTCACCCAAGGCCAACCAAATAGAGTGATCGTTAAAGTCATTCAAGTGGGGGTGTTGACCTTGTTTTGGTGAAAAAGTAGGGGTGAATCTCTAATGAATAATGCCATAAATAGGTGTTGGTAAGCTTTTTTTTTTTGTGGTTCAATCACGAATCTGAAGTAGTGATGAACTTGAACCCCTAAAAGACCAAGGATTCATAGTTTTAGAATGACGAATTCAATTGATTATATTGTGAAAAATATAATTCAGATGAGACCGAATTTTATATCAGAATCAATGAAGAACATTGCGTGTGTTGGTAAACACTAATAAATTTGAACTTAAGGAAATCCACCTAGGACTTGCTCAAAAATGCTACAAAAAACATGAAGTTGTTTTTGGTAACAGGAGTTGCCTTAGGTCCCTGACGGTTTTAGTATCCACTACCATAGTTGAGGTCATTTATGACGCGTATAACAACCATAATTGGGTAGGCTTTAGTAATTGTGGTTGTTTGTTTGTCAGCTTGGAAATGAGCTGTCCACCGGCAGAGTTTCTGGAAGAGCCCTTCCTTGTTGCAGCCAAGGCCGCGCTGGTTCCCGGGGGTATGCTGGTAGTCAATGTGGTGTCCCGAGCTGCAGCAGCACATTCTTCAGCAGCCTCAATGCTTCACAAGGCAAACACTTCTTATCCAATACATGACTAAAAGATCTTTTTTTGTCTGTTGATTCAATTCTATGCATCAAGTCTTGAGTGTATTCATACATGATACATAACATTCTTAACCTCTAAAGGACCATAAGACCACCAGGTGGCTCCTGTTTTTTTCAGTGATTTTGAGTCGGTTTTATGTAGATTCTTTTTTGTTACTTTTATTTTTATTTTCAATTCAACATATGTAATATTCTTCACTGATTCTAGTGATATAAAATTTGGTCCCATTCAAATTATAATTTTCACAATATGATTTTTAAACTTGTCATTTTAAAACCATGAATCCTTGGTCCTTCAGGGGTTAAGCATCCCTTCAATTTTAAGAGAGCTCAAGTATCTAGGAAAGAATGATCCTCTACAAGGATGAGGTGGCTTAACTTCCTTGACTCACAAAGAGACGATTCTTTCTTTTGAGCCTATATTCTTGGGCCTTCAATAGTGTTCTGGGCACCCATGCTACATTGGTATAGAAATTCTAGAATAATACTTTTTCATTGCATTGAGAGTATTCACTAAGATAGTGCACCATTTTCATGTTTTTGAACAACATTGTTATGATTTTCTGCAGGTATTTGAAGAGGTTTACGAGTTGGTGCTTGACGCAGATGTGAATCGTGTTCTTTTTGCTCTGCCACGTGAAAGTCCTGTGGGTAAGGAGAATCTAGAATTGCACTTGCGTACCGCAACATTGCAATTGCGAAAACTGGCTGACGATTTTGCACCGTGGAAAAATGGTCCAAATTTAGAAGACTTTCTGGAAGGCAATATCCGTTTGGTTCCCAGAACTTAGTTCAGGTAAAGTAGATTTTGTGTGAGAGAGAGAGAGAGAGAAACTTGGTATACCTGGGTATTAGCAGTTTTGAAATATGTACAAGACAGGTGAGACAGTGAGTTCATGCAAACAGGGAATTTAAAAACCCAGCAGTTACGGAATTAATCTACGAGCCTTACCACCGAGTTGGCCCTTTCTATTATTCTGGTACTTGTCCTATTTTTTTTTAGGGAGAATTGCTTGGAAGTGTTGGAATTTTTTTTTCTCTCAAAAGGTGTCACATACTCTCTCTGACCCAATAAAACACCGTGTTTTTCTTTGGACAGGGGGAGTATGATTCTTGAAGCTAAATCAAACTTTGAAAGTTGGTGTGAGTCATTAGAGTTATCCTTAAAGTCACCTTGTATTTGCATAAGATACTGTGAATTTTGCTTTAATGTAGTATTATTTGTTCGCCCCAAATAGTTAAAAGGTAGGGTAGAGCTTGGTGGTCTATCATTATTAGGTGTGTAAGAGCTTGGTGGTCTCTAAACTCAAAGGAAACTAGTTTAGCCGTCAAGAAAAACGATTAAATTAGTTTTCCATGAGTTTGAAGACCACCAAGCTCTTATACATCTAATCACGAGAGACCACTAAGCTCTTCCCTACCTTTAAACTATTTTGAGTGAACAAATAAGAGTACATTGATGTAAAATTCACGGCATCTTATTCAAACACAAGGTGACTCTAAGGATAACTCTATTGTCTGTCGTCTGTGATTCTCAACTAATGCAGACCTCACAAAATGGCTCGTTGTGTCTGAGATTCATTTCTTCCAGATCAGCACAGCCTTGAAGATTTCATGGAAATACAATCAAACCGACTTCTTTAATATGATCTTCATTTTGTGCTTACAAGTTGCATAGAATGCAATCTGAAACACCAAGGGCGAAGCTCAACATGTGTTAGAGAACGAAATATTTTCATTCTTGGACAACACTGCTGGACACGCACTTTACCACAGTATTGATATCGATCATTGACTGGAACAACCACTTTCCATGCACACATTCATTGATTCGAATTGATTGTTCCGGGTGCCCAGCTAGTCACGTTAAAGTGCTTGGAAGCTTGATATGAGCAATCTCGGAAAGAATGAATACTGGTGCGCAGATCCAATATTGAGACCATTTCGATTGAATTCTTTCGATGCTGCTGCAAGTGCCATTTTGATTGAATCACCTCGACTTCCTGCTCAACAAAATCCACCGTGCTATGTGCACATTAATCAATAGGCTTGAGGATCATGTTAACATTGGGAATCAAGCGGGAGCTCAAAACGTTGGGAGCTCAAGACGGTAGGCGCCGGATGAGAGAGAGGAGAGCGCCGCAGGAGAGAGGAATTAGGGTGGAGACCACGATGAAGAGGATGAAGAGGATCGATGGGGGGGTTTTAACGCGACCCGAAGGTCGGGTATTGATGCCGGGTATCGGATGCCGGGTATCAGGCGCCGGCAGAGCCACAAGGCTGGCGGGGGCGGGGCTTTCAGGCTCCGTTTTGAATTCCTTCTCTGTGCAATCCTCCATTTGCTTCTAGGTCTAACTTAGTCGATTTCCAGCACGCACTGGATTTATTTTTCTTCGTGCAAATCTTTCCTTGCCATCGCTTGAAAAAAACTCACTCACTATGGCGACGGAGGTGAAGCTGTCGGAGACAAAGGACCTCACCAAAATTGAGCGCATTGGTGCGCACTCGCACATCCGTGGCCTCGGCTTAGATGACGCCTTCGAGGCGCGCGCTGTCTCTCAGGTACTCACTCAAATCCATCCCCACTCTTCGAAACTTTCGGTTAGAAAACGAAAGACCCGATTAGGTTTGCCATATATGTTTTTCATTTTTTTGAAACAACAGGGCGCTTTAGAGAAAGAAATATCACAGTGAACCAAGGGCAGTAACCCCGGCGATTTTTTATTTTTTTTGTTTGTAATAAGTTTAGGTTGTGTGAAGATTAGCTGACACGAGTAGAGGATGCTTGGTTGGTGTAGGGCATGGTCGGGCAGAAGGCTGCGAGGAGAGCCGCGGGAGTGATCTTGCAGATGATCAAGGACGGGAAAATTGCGGGGCGAGCTGTGCTCTTGGCTGGTCAGCCCGGCACCGGAAAGACGGCGATTGCCATGGGAATGGCGAAGGCGCTTGGCGAGGAGACTCCGTTTGCCATGATGGCTGGTAGTGAAATCTTTTCTCTTGAAATGGGCAAGACGGAGGCTCTCACTCAGGTATTCTTCGGGGTTTAGGGTTTAGGGTTTTCTGATTTTATGGAGGGTTTAAGGCTTATGAGGTTTTTGTTGAAGAGGACTTCTGTGAGTATGCCAAAAGTTGGTGCTTCCTGTTATTAGACTGACTAATTTTTATTAGTCGTTGTCATTAAATGAATGGAGTTTCAATACATTTGGATACAGCATGCAAAAGTTATAAGGGTTCAAATTTCTTCTGGTTGATTTCCTAAAACCAAACACAAGTTTGGATGTCAATGGATATGGACTTATTGTCCAAGATTCTAAGGCGTCTGATTTAGGAACGTCTGAATTTCACCCACTCTGAACCCTAGATCATCTTCTTGTGTACTTAACGTGATTGCGTTTAGGCGGAATTTTAAAATGGGGCATATTTTACTGCTAATTTTTGTTCTGTTTTTTCCTGCAGGCATTCCGTAAAGCCATTGGAGTGAGAATCAAGGAAGAGACAGAGCTAATCGAGGGTGAAGTTGTAGAAATTCAGATTGACCGTCCGGCTTCAACGGGAGCAGCGTCTAAGACCGGAAAGTTAACCCTAAAGACCACGGAGATGGAGACGGTGTATGATCTTGGTACTAAGATGATTGAAGCCCTCGGGAAGGAGAAAGTGACCAGTGGAGACGTGATTGCCATTGACAAAGCTTCTGGGAAGATCACCAAATTAGGTCGTTCATTTGCGAGGTCACGTGATTATGACGCAATGGGACCACAAACGAAGTTTGTACAATGTCCCGATGGTGAACTTCAGAAAAGGAAGGAAGTTGTGCATGTTGTGACATTACATGAAATCGACGTTATCAACAGCCGGTAAGTATTCTTGAATGAGATGCACATCTCTTTGGCGATTTTTTGCGTAGTAGACGCCTCTTGATTTTAATGGCATTTTGCCTAATGATGCCTATACTATAAATTCATCTTTAGTATGGTATGGTTTGGGGTAAAACCACACCATATTAAATACTCCCTCCGTCCCAAAGTTATTGTCCAACTTGTTTGCTTGGTATTTCTTTGCGCCAATTTCATTGATCACATTGTAAGAAACATCATTAAAAAAGGTTCCAAATTATGTCACTAGAATGATTGAAGAACATTGCATGTGTTCATTGCAACCTAAATAAAATTAGCCACAAGGAAGTATTTTTTTGACCTACTTAAAAAAGCATTTTCAAACATGACTTTCAAACATGACAATAACTTTGGGACGGAGGGAGTATGAGTTTTTAGTATAGACATCTTTAGGCATTTGGCCTTGAGCTATTGTAGAGTCTTACATCGCCTGTGTTGCTGTGGTTTCTCCCATCTGGTATATCAATTTTCTGTTTCATCTTTCAATTGGCTTGGCTGCCACGGCTGTACTTGTGATATGAGATATCAATGGATTGATTTGAGGCCGTGTGATGTTTTGGAAATGCTTAGGACCCAAGGTTTTCTTGCGTTGTTCGCTGGAGACACTGGAGAGATCCGGTCTGAAGTTCGAGAACAGATAGATAGTAAGGTGGCAGAATGGAGGGAAGAAGGAAAAGCTGAAGTTGTACCAGGCGTTCTTTTCATTGACGAAGTGCACATGTTGGACATTGAATGCTTCTCGTTTTTGAATCGGGCATTGGAGAATGAGATGGCACCCATTCTAGTTGTTGCTACCAACAGAGGCATCACCCGGATTCGTGGAACAAACTACAAATCACCACACGGAATCCCAATAGACCTTTTAGACAGGCTTCTGATTATTTCTACCGTCCCATATACTGAGGATGAGCTTCGGAAGATTCTTGACATTCGGTGCCAGGAAGAAGATGTCGAGATGTCGGATGTTGCTAAAGAGCTCCTGACCAAAATTGCGTAAGTGCATACATCCCAAAACCTGTTTCTAATTAGACGGATATCTGATAAAGATAATCTTAACATATCTTCTGCTAGACACCTTCAAGGTCTATGATGTTACATCTCAAAAAGCATCTATATCTAGTCCCTGTCCCACAAAAATACCCGTAGTTCTTGGCGTGTTCTAACTTAACGCTTTTTTTTTCCCCAAATAAGCCGTCTCAATACTTGAAAAATGGTTTATCTTTAACAGTAGTATGTAGTTTTGTGTCGCTCTCATTGTCCATTTCGTTTGAAGTGGACAGGGTTCCGTTTTGAAGTATCAAATATAGAACAAATATTGCAAAAAAAATGCCAAATACCACAGGTTTTTTTAATGGGACAGAGGTGAGTATTGTCTCTCGAAGTGCATCTTATGAAGTGTTTTTTCTTTGCAGGAAGGAGACTTCACTGCGTTATGCAATGTGTTTGATTACTGCTTCATCACTTGCATGTCAAAGACGTAAGGGAAAGGAGGTGGAGATCGAGGACATTACCCGGGTCTACCAACTATTTGTTGATGTCAAGCGCTCCACACAGTATCTCATGGAATATCAGGAGCAATTTATGTTCAATGAGTTCCCTGTGCAGGATGACGGTGATGAAGAAGCAACCATGGTGGAGGATTGACTTTTTTAGAGTTTCTTCGGGCTTTAATAAGAAGCCTATACAAGATGTTGTAAAGCTAAAAGCACAGCTCCCATTTTTGGCCGCAGATACAATGGTTTCAACCTACAGCGCTGGAACGAGGAATTGATGCAGTGTTCTAATGCTCCTTATTAGCAGAATGTGACGCCAACACTGCAGCAGGTTGCCTGCTTGATATGGTCAACTGTTCCTAGGGTTGGGTAGTATTATGAGGAAATGTGAACATGCAGGTATTTGCATTGTAGTTACAGTGCCCGGGAGGCTTGCTCTGGAGTTGGTCATCAAGCATGTACATGATATTCCCTCAGAGTATATGGGTTCACATGAGTACTATTCCGAAGTTTTTTTTATTGCAGTTTTCAAGCTGAAGTTGAGATGGTTATGTAGCAATGCATGTTACGAGGCATTGATTTCTTGTGGTTCTGTGAATTTCCGTACATCGTTTTCTATACTACCTTACCTTCAGGTCGTTTTTTGTAGCACTGCGGCAATGCTGAAGTTCAGCTGCCTCAATCTCAAAACTTGTTCAATTTGATAACTTTGATTGATTACCAACGATTCCACAATCTCTCAAATGAGGCGAAAATTTGGAATCTAGATCGCTTTTTCAATAGCTTTCCAACGCAACAAGTCTCGCTTGATTTGGTTGAGAAAATCAACTTTTTCTTCATTATTCTCTTTTAAATAAGCCCATGGGGCTTATCTTGACGTTTAAGGGTTAAGCCACTCAGTGACTTAAGCCATTCATTATTAATTCATGTAATATTTATTTAAAATATTGATAATGATGATTCAAGAACCATGTCTCTTTCAACTTAAACCAAACTTGGCCCTTTATCCTTTAGTGCCCAGCTGACTACATTATGGTCACTACAACGTCCGAAATGCAAATAGCAGAGAATCCGTGAAGAATTGAAATTTCATTTTTGAAGTTGAGATTTGCCCATATACATTACAGACCTTCCTGAAAAAGAAATTTTCAATTTAGAATTGTACAACTATCAAAATACCTATCAACATAACGCTAAAATATTGCAAATACTTGAAAATACAGTAAATACTTACAAATACAACACATGTATTATGCAGTATTTCTTGTGTTTGGAAGTTTGTTATCTTGTTTTATATTTTTGGATTGTGTTCTCTTCTTCGAGTTCCATTAGTGCGTGTAATCCGATCTTGTACCCACTCCTGTCAATTTTCAACATATAAAATTTTGTCCTAAACCATATATGGATAAATCACTTTCACTTATAAAATTCACAATAATTATGTATGAGTCTATTCTTGATATGAAAGATTGCAACGGAGAGGTGTTGACATATAGCATAGATGAACTTTTTACTTTCATTTTTGAAAATTTAACCCAAATTCTATTTAACTTTGAAGTCACACACCCCCCAAAATCTCATTTTTGAGCATGAATTATACAGTTCAAATACATACTATAACCTTCCAATCCTAGCATTGAATGATTCTCAAATTTTAATAAAATATGTGTTCTCCAGTTGAGAATAGAATTGTACGGCTACTTTCTAATTTAATCCATTCTATTTCCAGTTGTCTCAATAATTACAGTGAAAAAAACCACTGAAATCTAGTGCTCTCAGCTACAGTACCCTAGGCACTAAAGGATTAACCCTTCAACGTACCAAGGAGTCCCTGGAATTGACAATTTGAAAAAAATCATCATGAAGTACTATTTACAAAAATATTTTGGAATGAATATACAAGTGAAAGTTTTAGATTCTGAATTTCAGATTCCATCTGTACGGTTTGATTCACTAATACAATCACCAATGTTTAATTATAAAATTTAAATGTTAAAATTAAAATTTGCGGATAACTCTATCATAGCACATCAATGTCATCCTGCAAATAAAGTTCAGTAAAAGTTCTCCAGATGTGTGTCAAATACTGTCTTTGATGTTTGAGGTGTACCAGATTCGACAGACCCAACATTTGAGGTTTGAGATATTCTTAAACACGGTGATTCTTTAAAAAATTTGTGTTTCTTAAATCTATGACCTCATTTTCACAAGGCCACTTTTGAACTACAATTTCGGCTTGGTCAACGACTTGACATACTTCTACATTTGTGATTTTAGGAAAATATGTAATCAAGTATGACTAAATCTAACTATTAAATAGGACAATAACTTGGTGGAGAATCTCCAAAAAATTGAATGACTTTCATTCCAGCATTGATGAGAACGTGAGAAGGTTTTGAATCTATTAGACGTTCAGTTTCTGGACACTTTGACGTTTAGGGGTTAAAGGTTAGAGATACTCTCACATCACTTATGGGTAAATAAAAATTATAAATTTTGAGCTCAAAAGTGAAGCCTTAGAAAAAACTTAAAAACCAATCATCCCCTCCAAAATTTTCCTTTTTGTCTTCCTTGTCCTTTTTCTTCTTCTACTTTTTCTTCAATTGTGGTTGTTAAACCCTAAACAATGGAAGCAAAGCAAAAAAAAAAAAAAAAAAGATAAAAAAGTTTATTTAGTTGTGGTGTGCTATTGAACCATTGCGGCAGTCAATTTTTATTTTTAAATTTTGATTAAAAAAAAAGATAAGGATAAAAAATAATAAAAATAATAGTTTGTTTACAATGGAACAAATTGAAGAAAGACAATAATCGTCGGTTTTTTTTTAAAAAGTAGACAAAAAAGAATTACTCGGGGAGGTCACTTCCAAATATTACGTAACAACGTGCGAACAAAGATAGGGTCCAAACAAATCTTTGAAGATAATTTTTATAAATGATTTACATTAATATATGATGCTTGCAATTCATTACAAGAATAAAAATGAGAATATTCTCGAAATATTACTAATTATAGTAAGAATTATTTTTAATTTTTAGGGTGCTTTTAAGTACCCTTTGTTCACACGTGATACTCAAAAGATACAAAGAGTGACCTCCCCGAGAAAAATTATGCATTTGAGAACCAAGCGCATGGTTATATGGCCAAGTGCACAAATAATGAATTGTGTGTGTGTTCCTCCTACTTTTTAATGTTTTTCCAAGCATTTCAATATTACGTTTGATGTTATTTTTCACGTCGAGATGTATGGGAAAATATATTAAAAAACATTACAACGTTCAAAAAATTCTTGTTGTAAAAAACACATGATTCTTATAATGTATTGTAGGGTTTAGTACATTTCATAACACAAAAGACAAACCTTTGGGAGGAGACGCAAATGACCATAGAAGAGACGCAAAAGATGTCTTTCCTCATTCTTGAACACTCTTATATTCACATATTGAATATCATCATTGTCAAGGGTTTCTTCTCATTACTTTTCTAAGACTTCACTAGGCCCAAAGTTCTTTCTTTTGTCTACACAATTTAGGCTCACTAACCTCTTCTCTATGATATCCCTGCACCTAGAGCTTTCTTATTCACTACCTCTTGACACAACCAATTATATTTGTAACATTTCTAAAAGACATCATTGTATTTCATCCCATTCTTTTGTGACACATTTAGCATAGAGCTTTGAGCTCTCTAACTCCATGAATCATCAACCATCTATTTCAATCAAGGCTCGGCCACTTAGGTTCAATAGCCGCAACCTCCTTTCATTTCTTTTAAACAATGCACAACTCCAATTGTCATATCCAAATTTTACTCATCCCAATAAGGCATATGTTTACAGCAAGTATTAAAAGTGTGTCGTCTCTTTCAACATGCGCATAAGTTGAAATGTGATGTTTGTTCATGGTACTTCTTAGATTTTTGACTATATCTTTTGTAAGATTTTCACCATCACCAGTGAGGTCTCTCTCACTTGTTCACCACAATGATTGAGCATCCTTTTATAAAGAAAATGACAACTTAGCTTATACAAAATCCTCTAAGGCCATAGCCTACAAAAATCGTTGCTCATATATTCATCAAAAGCACTAGGAACTCTAAATGCAAGAGACTCAACCAATACCAATATCTATAAATGTCTAATCTACATAGCAATGACGAATAAAAACTTTGGCTTGCAGAAGAAATGTCCAAGTCTACTCCTTTGAGGTAAGCATAATGAAAACAAAAGAAGCAATACTAGGAACCAGTTGTATTGGCTATGGACCACAAGTTTTTTCAAGCTCATATTCACAAAACCAAGCACAAAACGACATTACCACTAGAATCTTTAAAAGAGCCATGGCCCTCATCACCTTTAATACATTAGGAGAAATTTGGGGTCCCAAAGGGGCCCTCTAAGACAGCCCGTGTTAGGTGAACTGGCTGCCCAAGTATCCTTCTCCATGTGAACCCATTAGTGCAGGTCGCTGCTCGCTGACAGCGTCGGAAGCCGCAGTGCTGGCAGTGTTGCCAGTGTTACTAGTGCTGGCAATGTTGCTAGCGTTACCAGTGCTGGCAGTATCGATTGGCTCGACCCACGGAACTGCACCGTTGGCATTACGATGGCACCATTGGTGCCAACATGTAAAGTGCACGGTTTTGCCTCAAATTTTCAGCACGTGCCAAAGGCAAAGGCCCCTTTGTGACCCCATATTTCTCCTAATGCAACCTCAAAGGAAGTCAATATCACAATAGCCCAAATTTCAATTTCATTTATAAATTTGCAATCCACAACCCAATAACTCCCCCTAAACTTTTTGCCAAAGACTTCCTAACTCAGTTGCTAACCCTAATAAATGAAGCTTCATGATAACAAAGTCTAATAAGAAAGCTTCTGCAACAATATATCTTCCATGTCACAAGATATACAACATCAACTAAACAATGAGCTTGAACTCTTCATCTATATATGATTTTATTATTCCAAAAGGCATGGTTGGGTATGGCAACAACAAGTGACGGTATGCATGCTCCAATCTTTTTAGGAGCTCCATAGAAGCGGTTTATCCATTCAACACCTTTTCTAATACCACACATAACGAACATCAACTAAAAAATGTGTCGAAACAAAACAACCCTATTCCAAAGCTAACAACCGTTGCAAGAGAATCAAGGAATGTTGACCTTGAATCTTGCCAAAACAAACTGGTTGAAGCCGGCAATCAAGGGTGCTTTGCGTTGGAAGAGCTCTTCTACACGCCCTATGACTTCGGTCACGTTTATTGCCCACTCTTGAAGTCCTTCAACGTTTGTACTAAGTCATCAAACTTCTCCTTCTCCAAGGTCGTCCTCGCAAGCTTCATAAACTAATATGCAACTGGATGAATTAGATCACTGCTATTGTTGTTTGGATTACAACAGCTCCTACATCTCCCGTTTACGCAACCTAAACTGTGGAGCCTGTGCAGGTGTTGTTGCGCACTTGTAAACCTCGCGGTACCGGTACATTACTCGAACCATCTTGAGTCTCTTGTGCAACCCAACACTCACATAGTTAGTAATCTCGAACTTTCACAAAACATACATGCTTCAACCTCTACACAAAGAAAAAAGTGGCAATAGACACTCTCACACACAACATGATATTAAAGGTTACAGAATTGGTTATGACATGTCAACGAAAAGAGATTCTTGTGGACATAGATGTATCCCTAATGCAATAGATCACTTCTACTTTTAGAAATTGATGTAGAAAGCAATTGTAACAGGAAGTAGTCTCTTACAAAACAAGCGTGACGGGAAAAAGCAGGACAATCGGAGAATGAAGGAATAACAACAATTAATGAGGAATTTATGCAAAGCTGGTCATGAAGCTTGTTAAGGGGGTTTTCCTTTGCATAAGCATTTATCGACCTTCCAAAAGTGGACATTCCAATCCTTTTCATTCATTTTACATTTAGAATTGGGAGGTTCAACAAGCCGGTTTTGTGCAAATCGGAAGTTCATTTGTATGGGCCTACAAATGTAACACTTGGAGAGTTTTTTAATGTCTCAAAGTTTCCTAAAAACGTGTTTCAATGTTGGCCATTATTCTCCAAGGTTCTATGCCCAACTTGAAAGGAAGCATGAAAAACATCGGAAGGTGGCATGGAAAGTTCCCATAAGTCAAAGTTTCCGATATGAAGTTTCGACCCTTAATGGAAAACGACCTTCATTAACATTTAGACATTTATAGTGATCTTTAAAGCCTATTGCCGTGGAGTCTATGTGCATTGTGTTGGAATTTTTTTGTATAGAATCATCTATATATCAAATATATTTTAGAAGAAGAAAATACATGTTTTCTTTAAATTTAGAAATTCTCATCAATGTTTTTTTAATTAACACCCTTTATCTCATTCAATGTGCTTTTTTAGGAAATAGGTTGAAATGGTTGTGACTCTTAATTAGTGCATGATGAATTATATCAAATTTATATATTTTGTAGGGTAAAAAAAATTTGAAATTTAGGTGGAATGTAGAGATATACCTTGTTTGACACGTTTATCTTCACGTACAACTTGGACTACATGATATTTGATTGAGATTATGCCTTAAATTTTGAGATAGTGTTAAACTTTTTTTGATATGTTTATCTTGACGGTGTAATGCCTTGTTTGGTACACTTATCTTTACACCTTTGGCCACGTAATACATGATTACGACAACGCCTTTTTGATATATATAATGCCTTGTTTGCTAGGCTTACCGTTCATAGAAATCACCAAGGGTTGAGATTTCAATTTTATCCCAGAAGATAGAAAGAAAAATAAAATAAAAGGGGTATTGGATTAGTATTAGGAAGAAATTTTTTGGGGTTCTGAAATGTTATAAAAATGCTTTTTCACCTCTATGGCTCCATTAAGTGCAAACATCTTAAAATGGTTCACGTGATTTCTTTTGGAGACCCTTTTGGTGTTATTTGAGGGCAATTGTCCTACACTATTATAACACCTTTTATTCTTTCATTCTCGGAGACATTGACATCATAAATGATTTAGAGGTTGGCCTCTCAAGCCATGATTCTTTTGCATGTGTTTTATAAGGTTATGATGTCATTTTCTAGTTTGCTCTTCATGTATTAGGTAATTCATAGGTCCAATTTCTTTTCTTTTGGGTCTTTTGGCATCATTAGACTTTAGAGGCGGTTGGTTGCATAAGTGATTAAGTTGGTTTTTGCACGGTTTACTAACTATTCGTCTCTTTCTATTTTTTGTTTGCATTCTTAAATGATTTGAGATTCTAAAGAGTTGGGTAAGTACACAATACGGTCACCTAAATTGGCCTTCGGTTTTGGTATACATCTTGTGTATTAGGTGTGCATATTTTGGATTTTGTTTAAAACGTTAACTTTAGACCAATTTGCTTTGTTAAGTTTTTGAATAGTCAAAATTAAGTGAGATACACACATCAAAAATTCTCAAGTCCTTGAGTCAACTAAAATTTGAAAATGCATAATTCCTTGAGGTTTTGTTCAATCAGAGTATTTCTTTTCAAAGGTTTGTCATATGAGTATTTCTTTGCGTTGGTCTTTTAAATTTCTAATCTTAGGTTTATACAATCGTTCAAATTGAGGAAATGCCAAAAATGGTCTCAAGGAAACCTTTTTGATGAGGTCCTACTTTGTAGCACTAAAATTAAATTGTTGATATGAACAATGAAGATAATACATCACATATTTTGCTTCATTTTGGTGTAAACTATACTGAACAAAAAGAAGTCTCTTAAAAGAATGAAAGAAACATTGCGAAAACAAGCCTCAAAATGAAGAAAAATGCATGTCGTTGAGTCAATTAAGGAAGTCAACTAAGCATACGTCCCTAGAAGAGCCATGAACTGAAGGAATGCAGTGACGGACCTAAAAATTAGGCAACCAAAAAAATTCCAAAGTTACTACTTGTAGAGTATTACATTTCAATCCATAACAACAAATTTCATCCATAGATTGCCAATATCTTATTCGTAATTGAATTACAAAAGAATTTGGAATTTTAAGTTTCATATTTTATACAAAAAAATTGGTGATTGCAATCATAGATTTATTTAAAAGGATGGATAGAATCTAAAATTCATAGTCTACAACTTTTATTCATACATCAAGTTTAAATCCAAACTAAAGTAAAAGACAACCAATTCTTTATTTGTTTTACTTTAATACAAATTAAAATAAAAGACAGTCAATACTATATTTGTTTTACTTTAATCCAAACTAAAGTAAAAGATAGTCAATATTATATTTGTTTTACTTAAATCCAAACTAAAGTAAAAGACGACTAATATATATATATATATATATAAAAATTTAAAATTAGATGTCTTTGCCTCATTGTGTTCTTCTAGTTGGCCTGATTTTGTTTGATCCACTGCAAATTTTGAGTTGCTATGGAGACTATTGGGCGGGATTGCTTGCTGCCACGCTTTGTAGAAGACATGCATGCTCAGTGGTCCGGTTGGGATGAATTGCCTCCCGCAAACCCTTATCCCATTGTTCCAACCACGATTGCTGATTTTTATGCTGCTCGTGACTATTGTAAGATCTGGAAGGAATCCTTGGAGAGCACCATTGAGTACGCAGCACTACGCCTTGCTCGTTGGGAGGTATCCAAAATCCCTGAGCCACTTTGGGTCTCCGTGGATGTCATCGAGAAGACTAGATTCAACCTCAACTATGGACTGTTTGTAAAGTCTTGGATGCTTCGTGTACCAATTGCTGACCTTCGCCTCCGATTGCTGCCGTTGGAGGACCTCGCGGAAGCTAAATTAGAGAATCTACGTGATTTTTTGGACGCAAATGGCAAGATCGAGATTGACGTTGCTAAACGTACATACGTGCTGGATGAAATTGGAATTTGGGTCTCACCAAAACACCGTGCCGGTCACTACAGTTTGTGTTAGGTTTATTTGTTGTTAAAACACTACATGTGTTTTGTAAATACGGTAATATAGTATGCATACGTTATATTGTAGAGATTGTAGAAACCTTGTAAATGTGACTTTAAATTGAGTATGGCTAGCCTTGAAGCAAGATGTCAAGGTTTGTTTTTTAAAACTTTGTTTTTCAACACTTAACTTTTGTTTTTTGCTCCTACGTTTGTATAATGTTGTGTATGTGAAGCTTTTTGTAGTTGCTAATGTTTAGTATGTTGCATTGCATTGGATTTTAGTGCAATTTCAAACCCTAAACCATAGTAAAGGCATGTTTTTTTTGGTACATGTGTTTTTAGCAAGGCTTTTTGTTTATCATACATTTTAAAGAATGTGGGAAATTGGGGAATAAAATGACATATTAAATGTAGTATAGAGTATCGTAAAATCATCCACTGAAGAATTTATAGTTACCTATAGGATGCAAACAATTACAAAAATTTACCATTATTTCAACAAACACCATGTTTAATAATACATTCTTGATGGTAAATAGCTCTAAACAAATAGTAGGCTATTACTGGTGTCTACAATATTTAAGGAGTGCCCCCTAGTAGTATATGAAGTGTTCCGACCAAGAAGGATTTGGTGACAAAAATGTATAGATTGCACTACAAAAAATGGAGGCAACGGCTACTACTATGTAGCTCATCAACACAACCAAAATAAATGATGTTCATTATCCTAAAAATGAGATTCATACGAGGATTCATAAACTAATATTTAACTAATTATGGACAAATTCATAGTCCATAAATAAGTCGGTCCTCAGCCGACAAATGCAAAATATGCAAAGGATGCAGAAATCAGACCAGGAATATAGAAATTGGTTGAATTTCTTTTTGTTTTTTGATTTGAAAATTAAAATCAGTAAACAAATACAAGTTGCTCAAATGGAGCAGAAGAGTGTCGGCCTGCAGCCGATACCTCTAGCCTAACAAATGGAGCAAAAGCTAATCGGCCCGTAGCCGATACCTCTAGACTAACTAATGGAGCAAAAGATAGTCGGCCCGCAGCCGATACCTCTAGCCTAGCATAAAGAATAGGAAGGAATCTTGTACTTCAGGGCATGTGCAACTTCGTAGTGTATCTGACCAGGTCTATGAGAATGCTTCATATAATCACTAACAGACTCAAACTGATGTAAGGGATAAATGAAGGGAATAATATCTGTTGCAACATTGGGAATAGTCTTGCTTGATGCGGTGAAGTCTCCATGAAATGGCCATGGCATGTAGCACGCAGAATCAGGAGTCCTGCGTAGAAAGAGAGGGCTAACATCAACGAGGAGGACTTGGTCAGGCTTGCATACATCCCTAGAATGGCGCTTATAATAAAGAGTGTCGAGAACCTTGTAAGACCAGGGATAATGTTCAGGACGTTCACAATATTCTCTACCAAAAACAAATGATAGCCTATCTAGAACGCCCTCCGGGAGGATAAAATTTAGCAAGAGCTTCAAGTCTCGGATGGGCATCTAGGACCAGAGGCCAACATGGAATCGCTCCAACAACATTGTGAACAACTTCCTAACACCGGGCCTTTTGACAACATCTCGATGAGTATTCCAACGATCCGGCATAACATTAGGATTGATGTAGCAAAGCAATCCCGAAACACATAGAACGATACACTTCTTGACGGCATGAGGTTGAGCGAAATGAGAGTCCATGAGGCAATCTCCCTGAACAAAAGCAGACGAATAACTCATGAATAAGGTGGTTAGAGAAAGAGGAAAAGCGGACGACAGTGAGAGAGAATGTAAGTAGCGGAACATCTCGGCCGGCAGCCGACAACATGATAGAAGCTAGAACATGGAACACATATCGGCCGGCAGCCGACAACATAATAGAAGCTAGAATATAGAGCAGATATCAGCTGGCAGCTGACAACAGTATGAGTGAGAAATCCAGTTAAACGGCACAGATTGAAAGAGTAAGAAAGATACAAAAATAAAAAGAGACAAAGAATGATGTGAAATTGGCCAGAAACGCTCATAATATTATACAGAAGAAGAGCCATCGAAATGATAATTCGAACAGTCATTCCTCTATAAAAATGATACAGTATTAACAAAAAAAGGTCTTCAAAATGTACATTTACATGATAACAGCGTCCTCACAACTACACAGCCCGCAACAGAGTGACCAGCTACAAAAATAGATCCTCAACATTTACAATTAGTTGGCATTAAGTAGGTCCTCAAAAGTGCAATCTCTACCAAAATGTACACCTATGCTAAAGATATATAACCTAGGTGACTAGGTACGCTGGGAGAAAGTCTATCGGCCGGCAACCGACAAGTAGAGCCTCATGAACTTCAAGGCTGCTAGGTGCCGAAACTTGAAAATCTCCGACGCAAAAAGAAGGGTGGAGAGAAGTCAACCTATTTGGCTAGCTCCGTTAGATGTAGGTACTAGGCATCATCTGGAAAAACGCGGCGTTGCCCAAAAGTTTGGTGGGCCTGCATGAACTGTGGAACAGATTGTCCAGAGCAATACAGCTTATACAAAAGGGGCATCAGAGTTTGCAGTAAGAAAGGTTTGCGACCCTTCTTCAGCTTTGTCTCCGAGTACATCGTGCAGGTAGGTGGGTGAAAAGCATTAAAGGGATTGTTCAGGGCGTTCTTGTATGGGGAGTCATCAATGAGGAGGGTGTTCTCCACAGTGGCTCCACGCTTCACGAAATCAGGACGGAGCTGAAACAGGTGCTCTAAAGACTTCAAAAAAAATGGCTTGTCGAGAGCGTTCTTGTCTCTATAAGCACTGACCTTGCAAGTTCTTTGACCAAACTGCAAGCAGTTTTCTGGAAGGCGAGGGACTTTGCCCCGGATGAAATCGATCCGAGGAGCAAGGTTGTGCTCCATGACACAAGACCAGAAACAAATCTCCATCCCAGCGTCTATAACCCAATCCAAGAATTTTTCTAGACCCGGTCGAGCCCTGGACTCACCCCTTTTCACCCTTTCGCCACCCAGTATTTTAGGGTTGGAGAAGTGAATGAGAGTCCCATTGACGTCGAAGAGTAGAAAATATTTCATAGGAACTACCTGCGGTGTGAAGATAGTCGGAACTGGCCCTAACGCCAGGACTTGAGCAGCATCACCCTCGACTTCAATATCGTCCTCTCCGTCGTCACGGTCCGGTGACTCGTACTCAGAGAACTTTGCAGGAGGATGAAGCATTCATTCGATGAGCGACAAGATAGCAGACAAGCACTCCAGACTCAATAGAAAATAAATGAGGCAGGATAGAAGTGAAAAACTGACGATTATAATATGCATCGGCTGGCAGCCGACATTGCAAGCCTCTCGGCTGGCAGCCGATACAAAGCCAAGTTAAGGCAGTGAGCAAAATGCTAAAAACCATGGCTACACTAGATTGTAAGAAATCCTGCTCTTTTGTATCGGCTGGCAGCCGACATCATAGTCCTGTCGGTTGGCAGCCGATACAAAGAAAAATAAATCTAGTGAGCAGAGTGCTCAAAATTGTACAGGCTATAGACACTAAGGAATCCTGCATATATAAACGCGGAAGGTTCTAAATGAGGACTAAGACGATGCGAATCTACAGTAGTAGTACAGAATCTTGGGCACTATATATAAAATAGACTAAAACACTACTCCGTCGACTGGGACAAACCTCCAGTTGGCCGCTGTCGCTTTGGAGAGGACTGAGTGGCGGGCGGCGGTGATAGCTGCTCATTTGGCTTGTCAAGATCTGCCGCATTTTCAGGGAAGTCCGCCTCCGTGATCTCCGTCAACAGCAACCGCTTCTTGGACGTAGCCTTCTGCGAATCAGCGGAAAGTCGGGACTTTCTTCCACCTCCCCCCGGTAAAGAAGCCGAGGATGTCGGCTGGCGGCCGACAGGAGGAGGACTGGATTGCAATGAGGCCCTCCTACCCTCCCCCGCCTGCATATGACCAGCATCGGCGCTTCGCGATCCAGGCACGATATCCGCCAAACGCTTTGTGATAACCTCGGAAGAAGGAGGATCACGCAAATCCACTTGCATCGAGGCAGCACCAGAAATGTTAAGATCCTCAAGGCCGTCTAGCGCTTGCTCTCTCGGTGATGCAGTATCCGACATGGAAGAGGAGTCCTTCGTGGACTGCGAGGAAATGATACCATGCCCAGGCGTCCGAGGAAAGCCCGACGTATCCATTGGAGGCGGAGATAAAGCAGCTGCGCCACCCCAGACATACGATGCCGGCTGAGAAGATATGGTTGTCGCAGGCGTGGGAATCGGGGGAGTCTGATCAACCTCCTCCGCCTCTCCCAGACCCACATTGAGTGGTCCGTGTCGGCCGGCAGCTGATAGGGGGGGTCCCGCTGCTGGCCCAACATCATCTTCGGTCTCCATGTTATCGTCTGCCGCTGGCCCAACGTCTTCTTCGGTGTCCATGTTGTCCTCTGCGGCTGGCCCAGTATTATCCGCCAGTGGCCCAGCATCTTCATGGGCTTGCATGTTATCGTCATCGTCTTCGTCTGACTCGCTAGAGGGAGCCTGGAGGACCATGTCCAAGTTCAGCCCCTTCATTCGGTGCTGCGCCTTCGCTACATCCTCCTTGCAACGAGCGAATTCGAGAACAGACCTGCCATTCCTCTGTACATAAAAGGGAAATGATTAGCAGTGTATCGGCTGGCGGCCGATATAGACAATGAAAGATGTCAGAAGATCAAGTAGGAGAGGATGATGAAGTGGAAAGCGTACTAGGCCGATCTCAGTGACGTTACCGCCACCCCAGATGTTGATGATAGTGGCATTGGTTGACGAACGCAGTGAGGGCTTGATCAGCTTCTCCGGGGTCTCATGGTCGACGCCGCAATCTCCGCTATTATAGTCACGAACTCCCTCAGGACACGTCTGGAACCAATCAACGGGCTTCTGGATTCCAGTGAATTTCTTGAAAACTTCGAAGCCGCCCTCCAAAGTCTTGGGATATGACAACGACATTGTGACAAGCGGATAAGAGTCCATATCCGACTTCTTAAACCCAGCGCGAGTGGAGGGGTGATAGTACACAGTATGCACCAGCCACGAAGAATCATTCGATCCCGTCACATATGAGAGGATATCTCGCTGCCTAGAATCACCGATAAAGAGCATTGGGACAGGAATCTCAGGATGCTCAGGGCGCGAAGGCAAGTTGCCCTCATTGTCGTCAATGAAGGCTGAATCGTCGGGTTTGAACACCGCGCGCTTCGCAAGATCCATGATGTTTTCTCTCCTGACGGGTGTAGGGTCGCCTGAGGATGAGTATGCAAAGAGCACAATCAACTTGGGGCAGTCGGTGATGGGGACAATGCATGCTTCACCCGAATCCAGTGCATAAAGAATGTGTTTATAATTTCTTCATATTCAAGTGTTTTCCAATTTTTGCTTCCTCATTTTGGGCTTTATCTACATTTTTCGGACATATTTCACCGTCATAAATTGTATGAATTTGTCCATAATTAGCAAAATTGTCCATAATTAGTTAAATATAAGTTCATAGCCATACATTGTTGAAGCAAGTGGAATACATTAATGGTAACATTTCTCATGGAAACCAAAGTTCCATTGCTATAATCCAACACGACAAATGTTTTCAAAGATTTGTTATAAAATGATTGATGAAAAACAAAATGGACTTGATGTTCACGATTGGATTAATGGTATTCTGTATCAGTATTTTTTATTTAATTTTGCAAGGTTTTCTCTTGAAATTCAATTAAAAATCCTAAAGTAACACTAAAAATTTATAAAATAGTGTAATGAAATTGGAATAACATGCATGTGGTATGGTTTCTATTATTTGATTCTACTTATATTGGAAAATCATGTTTAAGGTCTCACTTTTTGAATCAAAATGAATCTTGTCATAAACCAATTCTATTGTTTTTCAAAAAAACCATAGTATCTTATTTTGAAGATCAATATTGTAAAAATGATAGTCAACTAGCACAAGAACCAAGAGAAATTTAGATGGATGAAAATCATCCATGTATGTAGTTAGGAGAATAGTTTGAATCTATTCATCATGCACTTAGTGGACGCAGGTGCCTCAAAGGGTTAATAAATTTTCTTAAGATTGCCCTTTATCCTACCTACTTAGAGAGGCTTACACTTTACTTTGTTTAGTTCAATTATCCTTAATTCCTAAGTGTGCAGAAGCCCGGTGGGGCCATGTTTGGTCGTTTCCAGTCAAATGTTGATTTCCACCAAGTTCCTAATTTCAAATGAAAATGGTCCCAACTAAGAAAATGTGAGGTTATCTTCTACTTTCTAGTTCAATTTACCATTCTTCAAAATGTCTAGTTCTTTCCCACCCAGGGATAAAACGTAATATTCTTCAGGTGGTGTTATCAAGGGTCTGCTTTTTGTTTTATTAAACTACGATTTTAGTGAAACCTTTCAAGGTCAATTGTTAAAAGTGCATTTTTTTACAGCAGTTTAATCTCAAAACGTTAAAATTCCAATACACATTGCAAGAAAAAGTTTTCCTATCAAATTTCTTTCTATGCTTTCTAAGCTCAAGAAGCATGCCACCTACACCTTATTTTTCATCACCATTATTTACATTTTCCCTAAAAATTCATACTATTGTGAGTATTTATGTAATTACTATGATTTTTATAAGAAAAAAACTTTGAAAAATCTCGTAGAACTAGGGCTTCGCTACTCTCCGCATTACAAGTGACGATTGATATCATATGATGCATTGGTACATAATTGAAGGACAAAGTTGGTATATATGATATTATATAATACTTATAGTAGTGGTATGTATATGTTTATGTGTAATTAAATTATATATAGAGATATATTATTTTTATTTGAATATGATTTATATATATTGTGCATGTAATATTCATTAATCCATTATGTTTTGTTTTGGAAATGGTATTAGTTTTGTTTGTGTGATGCAATCTCGATGATGTCTCATATCAGGAATATTGTATATTGATGTTTCAGGATTTATTTCATATGCAATGTCAGTTGCATATGCTAATGCAAACACTCCACATGATGAATTGTCTGGTTGTTGCAAAATCCCGTTGCACCTGTACCGAACACAAAGCCAACCAATTCAATCAACTCGTAACAACCGTTACTGTCAATTCAAACAATTATCCCGAAATTGTCTCTGTAAAACCTATAAAAACAACAAACCATTAACACGCCTTAAATGGTTTTTACCTTGGTTTGAATTGTTTGAGAAGAGAAGTAAAGCATCTCCAGGCTGCTACTCGAATCGTGAAGCAAACCATCAGAAATTTGCGTGCAAAAAATAACTAGAATCCTCAGAATAAAAACAATAAACAAAAAATGGCAATGGTAACAGATCCAGCTCACAATTCAAAGCCAATTTTAAACCCTAATTTTGCTTCGAGTACTTGCCACACTTCTATGGTGTGCTGAAACTCGTCCAGCTATTGATTGGCCGCATTGCGAATGGAGGGGTCGGGGTGATGGTACAGGGCCAGCAGCAGCGTTGTGCGCGTTGGCCCTCCGCCTTGCTGCGCTTCCATGGCACAGATTAATCACACCAAGAAATTGCATGATTCCTGAAAATCGCTAATCCAGCAAATGCAGAAGAATGCCTGGATCTGCCGCTCGATCCCTTCAATGACCCTACAATACAAGTAAGCACGCACGATTGTCGCAAATCACTCCCTACTCAAGATACCCAGCGAGAAGACCAGAATACGGCACCCCAGAAGAAGCAGCAACGGCAAAACCCTCAAAATTAGTCGACTTACAGCGGTCACGAACTGGGTATATGCAGGTTTGGGTGAGTTCGCTAGACCAGGGTGGTACCACTGTCCATGACCACCCCGCCTCCTGTGGTTGAGATTTCAAAAGATGCTGGCATTGTGAATGTTCACTCCATCGACAGCAATGTTCTGTACGTGGGTCTAAGAGCACCGGCCCCTGCCGCGTCCGTCGCTGCGGCGGCCCCTTGCGTACTCGGAAGTAGTAGAGAAAACACGCATCGTCTCGTCCGAACAAGTGACTAAGTTGCGATTGCAGGGGAAAGCGATCATACTTAGAAAAATTCCAATGTCAAATGAAAATATCTGAAATAAGAACAGAATGCAACCCTCACCCATACCTTCGAACTTCAAGTTCTGAAATGGCGAAATACTCAAGCCCTAACCTCGGGAAGAAAGAACTTGTGCGTGATGTCATTCTGCCGGTCCTTCACTGTCACCTTGTGCAATAGAACCTCGTACTGTATTTGATCTAGAAACAAGAAGGTTCCCACCGATGCATTCTTCTCCTGGCCGATTCACAGAACAATGCCTCGCACAATGCAACTGGCTCAGATCGCAACTCGTCACCGCCCGTATATCTGCCATCACCAGAGAATACCTTGATCTGCACGAATAGAAACATTAGCAAAAATGCACGAGAGAACCCACGATCTAGCACACAAATGCACGAGAAGACCCTGCGAGAAGGGCGAGATTTGCACAACGACAAGACCCTGCAAGAAAAAACGATCGACTGCGATGAACCCGGAACGGTCACCTCAACTGCGATGAACGAGCCACGGCGCCTTGAAACGGTCCTCCAAATAGTCTGAAACAGTCTTGGTGACGAGACGAAATGGAACCGTCTTGGTGACAAAATGGAATTGTCATGACGACGAACCTACCATCCAATGCAGGCTAAACCAGCTCCGACTTTCGTCGTCACTGGAATTTTTATTTATTTAAATTAAATAACTAGGGCTCCGCTGCTTTCCGCAATACTAGTGACGATTGATATAGTAAATTAATTGGAAAGTAAAAATTAGATTTTTTATATACTTGGAATTGTATGATATTGTGGATGTAATATTAAAATATATTAAAGCATCATATTTTGTTTTGGAAATGGCATCAATTTACATTGTGTGATGAAATTTTTTAGATGATGTCTCATATCCAAAATAATGTATATTGATGTTTCAAGATTTTTTGAAAATGCAATGTCAGTTGCATAAGCTAGTGCAAACACTCCATATGATGAACTATTTGGTCGTTGCAAATCGTTTGCATATTTATAGTGGAATGATGTAGAAGGCATGAGTTGTTGGAGTTTGTGAGCTATATCAAGTGGCAACAATGAGTTTTGGGGTTTATTGGAATCATATATTATTGTTTGGTAACAGATGTTATTTGGTTGTATGAGAGCGAGTATCCAATGGTTTCCATTTATATATAAATGAGGGAGACAATTGGTTGTATATTTTGTTCTTCTATATAATGTGGAATAAGAATGTTCTTCATAGCCTTGATGATTTAGTTGATTCTCATACAATATTTGCATTCGTGCTCCCATGTGTTCATCACATAGTATTTATTCACTTTCAGGGAATCATGCATCTCCCAGGTTGATCTCATTGTGTCTCATACAATGTGAGGTTACATAAAGCCCTCCAAAATTGCCAACCTAAACATTCCTCCTTTTCACTAGAACAGAACTGCATCACAACATTCCATTATTTTAAATGGTGAACCCTGAAGTGTTGAGTTTCCGGAGTCAACACTTCCAAAACAGCAGGTCATGAAACAGGAAGGTTCCCACACATGTTGGATCCTACTTTATTATGTTTGGTTATGAACAGCTTGGTCATCTGGTTCCAAGACGCATTCAGCATCTATTACTGAACCACAAGAAAAAGGAAAATAACACGCTAAAATTCAATCATGTGACTTGCAAAGACCTTTAACTACCTCAACTGGTGAAAACATACAAGGTGTTTGAAAACAATGGGGGTATGTACCAAGAGAAATTCCATACGCATTCCTTGTGACCCTGTATCAGGTCCAAACGTGACACCGGATCTCTGTGATAGACGACAACTAAAACCATGATGATGCAAAAAGCATGAATCCTCAGGAACACGGGAAGTGCCCCCGTTAAGCCCTCTTCTGCTCAACTGAAACCCTAAACCACAAAATTGGAACCCTGGTGATCTTATTGCACAAAGAATTGATACTGTTGAGGCTCACCAAAGACAGACACAGTGTTTGAGAAGTGACATGATTGATGGAACGAAAAGAGCCCATTTTCTAGAGGAAGTGCACAAAGACAAATTTCCCCATTCAACAACATCCCCGCCCCCTGATCCCCCAAAGCATGAATGACAATCTGATGACAGTCGATGATCAAAGCCATGAAAAGCTAACTTGTGTAGAATTTCGACAAAAGAAATCCCTGGCCTACCTCGGGGAAGCATATCTCTCCACACCAGAGTTCCATCAATCCCTGGCAACACATTCATTGTCCACAAAACTGGTTCGTAAAACGCTGAAATTGTTCTTGACTCGACTCTGGAGATTTATCATCTCCGCTTGCATTAAAAAAATTGAGGTTGGACACCATCATGCTTCCATCACAATCGAGGAGCCTCAACCATGCATCTGAATGGAAGCACTTGCATGCAATCCTAACCACAGCAGTAGGAAGAACATCCAACATATTAAACATTCAACTTATCTTGGCTCCCTCAATTAAAGATCAACTTCCTTTCGTCGAAGAATAGATTTCCAAAGTTCATATACTGTATCACTGTACACTGTTCAAGTGTTCATCTGCACATATTCAAAAGTTCTTATGCGTATTAAAATGAAATTTGATATCACACGGTCACAGGGAGTCACATGATTCACTGAAATGGGAGAATGAAGGATGAGAGAATTTTCTTGGAGGCCAGGAAATAATGATACGTATAATCAAATCCAAAATCCAAGCATTCACGAAAGATTATTCTTCCTGGCAATTGAATCCTCCAAAGGCTGAGCTTTCAACACCAAAACCTCAAAATCACAATCAATTCAACAGAATTAGGGTACGATGGTGCTCAGGTGACACCCAATGCATATTCTATGGAAAGAATGTGTAAATTTCAATGGGGTGGTGGTGCTCGAGAATTAGATCTTCTCTAGCAAGGATTAAAGGCCAATAATTAGCTTGGGGTATCACTTTTTGGACACACTAATTAGGTTATTTTTGTTTAAAACCTCCAAAGTTTGCCTAATTTGCTCATTTTGATCAAGTAAAAAGACCCTAAAATGAAAAAAATAAAATCCTGCACCTCAAATGGAATCAAAACGTATATGTTCAAAGAGTTTATATTAAAAAAATTAATTTTTTTAGATCCATTCATAGATGTGTAAAAAAATGCTGAATTTTGGGATTTGCAAGCTACATAGTGCACAATTCATTAATTTTTTTAATGATAAAATAAATTATTTTGTACTCTACACAATTAGATGTAGGTCATATTCAAAAATAATATTAATTTTTTTTTTTTGATATTCCATTTGCTTGATTTCAGGGATTCTAGGTGATTGGGACATAACTTACTTTTTCAACTAAAAAATCAAATAAAATTACTTTAAAATCTTTGATTGTAATCAAAAAAAATTTCCTTGATGCATTATAAGTGTAGAAAACTAAAATCACATTTAATAAAGTCTTACTTTATTAAAATTAAAAAATATGTTTGTTTGACACACCAGCACATAGTGCAATTGTCCCGAAGATAGCTTTTTGGGGTACCCCAACTATACCATCACTCTAAACGAACCCTAATTCGGCAGCAGTGGAATTGAATTCATCGCTCACCTTGGCGCCTCAGCGACCTGCGATCGCCACAAAACCCAGACAAAACTCAGACAACACATGATCAAACACACTATCAAGCACAAATGGTTTACCAAAGGCTCGCAAGAGAAATGCGGACGCGAGCAGCAGCACGAGCGCACTGCTCTAGGATCTCCTCGCCATCGCTGCACTACTAGAGAAATGGGGTTCCTGACACGCACAAAATCAACAGAAATTATGTTGGTTCTAGGCGGGTTAGGAACAGTTGATTCCGGAAAAATCAACACGAACTTGTTAGTACCAAGAGAAAATCAACAGGAACTTGTTGGTTCCAACAGAAAACTTGTTGGTTCTGTCCTGATGACTAATTGTTTGCTACATTAAACCCATTCTCTGTTGGTTCCAACAGATGTGTGTTGGTTTTGTCTTGGTTTTTACGCACTCTTTAGTAGTGTTGCCATGCCGTAAACTTGTCGACTGCACGACGAGATGAGCTTGCAAACGAAGAGCGTGCCAGACAGGCTTGAGAACGTGAACCGGCTGAGAAGGTGAACAGGCTGTGAACCGGAACTGTCATGGAGATAGCTGGAACGGGCATGGTGACGAAACGAAATAGAACAGTCATGGTGACGAAATGGAATTGTCATGACAACAAACCTACCATCCAATGCAGGCTAAACCAGTTCCGACTTTCGTCATCACTGGAATTACGATAAAAAAATTAGAGAAAATTGGTTTAACAACTTTATGTGATAAAAATACCATAAAAAAATATCATATTTTAAAATGTGAGGAATCGATGAGGTTTGACCGAATAATTGTAGTATGGACATTTAACCCCTAACCGTCTTGACATCTATATTTTGGACGTTGATGGGGGGACATTTACCTTTGAAGAGCTATATCTTTTGCAAAGCTTGTCCGGTTTTAATGAAATTTTGGAAAAACAAACCGCATGATGTATGTAATGTGTGGTAATAATTTCATATCAATCCAAGATGAATTGAATTTTTCTACATATATTAGTTATGAAATCTCCCTACAACAACCAACCATGCAATTTTTTTTTTTGTAATTAACTAAAGTAACAACACTTAATCTTGACAATTCAATAATTGAGTATAGTTCCTATTATTAAGATAGTTAATTTTTAATATTGTTTTTAGTAATTACAAAAACAATCTACTGCCAACTCATTATCTCCTATTTAACATTCGTTATATGCAAAAGTAATGAGGGTTTAAAGTAATTATGATAAATGACATTAATTTATTATGAAATCCAATATTCAAGTTGTGTACATTCTCAATTCAATATGTACTCATCATCAACCACATTCTTTACACATTATTTCTACAACAAACATATTGTAATTGAGTGTCGAACGTAATCACCCCTATTCATGTCAACGACATACAAAAAACATCACAAAAACATGACTTGCTAAGTTCGTGATGAAAGCAATGAAATTGAAAAGACGTGAAAGACTATGTTATTTTACATAATGGTCTTTTAGGACGAGAAGGAGTAATCACGGGAAGATAATTCAAGAATGTGAAAGGTTAAGTTACATCATAGAAAATCCTAGCTTAGAAGTGTTGACTCATTACTTTAGGCATGTAAGCCAAGTTGCAAGTATTTATTTCCATACAACTTGCTCTAGTTAACCCTTAACCCTTTAGTGACCACGACACCAAAAAGTGGTCGCCGGTGTCACTCAATTGCAAATTGTGGGCAATTTATACAAAATTAGGATTTGCTTCATTCCTAACAGAAGAGCTGGTAAACCATGCTCACCAAACGCAACAATCGGTTTTCAGACCGGATTAGCCCAATGGCTACAAAATGCAATTATACTGCAAGAATGCCTAAATACAGCGTAGACTCCTTCGAAAGATAGTGGAAAGAAGGTAAACATACCTGTGAAAACGTACACGGTGGCCGTAGGGTCAGTGAACAAGTGGGAACGGGGAACACGGTTGTGGCTCATCTAACTGCCAGCTCCCACTGTGCAAGATTCGAAAGTGTCTCTCTTGCCAATAGGAAGCTACCGTGCTGAGAGCATCCTCACCGTTCTGGGCCAAAGGGGGCCGTCATACAGTTTGGCGAGCCCGGATTCGTTTTGGTCCCTCACCAACGCGTGCTCAACGGCTCGCTTGGCAGCGCGCTCATCAAAATTCCTCTTTGTCTCGCCATTCTCTAGAGTGCCACAGGTTTTTCAGCTTGCCCTTTTGACGAAAAATTGCAAGGCAGATTTGATGTAGATTATATTTTTCAAAAGTAATAGAGTATTCAGGTAGGCTTGAGGTGTACCTCAAGCCTACCTCAACACGCTTTTACTTTTTAATTTGATGTAGATTGTATTCTTCAAAAGTAAAAGCGTATTGAGGTAGGCTTGAGGTTCACCTCAAGCCTACCTCAACACGCTTTTACTTTTTCATTTGATGTAGATTGTATTCTACAAACGTAAAAGCGTGTTGAGGTAAGCTTGAGGTCCACCTCAAGCCTACTTCAACACGGTTTTACGTTTTCATTTGATGTAGATTGTATTCTTCAAAAGTAAAAGCGTGTTGAGGTAGGCTTGAGGTGTACCCCAAGCCTACCTCAAGACGTTTTTACTTTTTCATTTGATGTAGATTGTATTTTTCATACGTAGAAGGGAAAGATTACGTTTTTTTTTGGTAATTTTACTTGGTTTTACTTTAGGATTTCACAGACTCTCGCACTGGCCAGCCAAGGACCCAGCCACCATGGCCTCCTTACCAGCCACCGTCGGCCACCTAAGCAGCCAGCATGGCCTGAGGATGCTCTGAGTTTCTTTGTCGCTGCGCCTTGCGGAGGAAACGAATGTTTGGGGAGCTGGAAGGACGCTGTGTGGAGACTTGGCGTCATTCCCTCTCCATTGATTTCTGGTTGAGAAGAGTTGCGGTATATGACTGAACGTGGAGAGAAAGTGATAGAGCGTACAAGACTAAGAACAAGTTCAGGCGCAATGGTGGATGGAGCTTTCTTGGTCGTATTCCTCTTTCACGGATTGTGTTCACTTTCCTTGGCTGGATCATTGTCCAGAGTGCTTGGAGAGTGGTTTAGGCGAGAGGCGGCGATCGTGGCGTCTGATAGGGCCGGACAAGCTCATTGCAAGGAGTGGTGAAGCGAAGGTGTTGTTTGAAATTTTTGATCTTGCAGTACACCTGAGTTGTGAGTGGTATGGATGGCGCTCGAAATGTTTACCGTCGGGGCGTGTCAAGAGCGGTGTCATGGCGTGATTGGCCCCAACTTCTCCCGTTCCCGCCTCAATACGCTTTGGTGGCTCAGATGTTGGCAGACTGGACAGCAAAAACTGGTGTTCCTACATATAAGCTTGAAGTACTTCAAGGCCTACTTGACAGAGATTTTTTTGCTTGCAATCCCCCCTCATGCTGGGTCTCGAGCGTTTGATGCAACACTACCGGAAGGACCGCAACTACGTTTCCGATTTCGCAAGCACGCTGCACTATTGCTGGGTTGGAAAAGCAGACAAAAAGAAGGAAGTGCCGATGGGTTCCCAGACGCCCTCAACTTTGCCTTGCGGACCATCGTCTATCCGTGAGCGTGGTAAATCTTCGAGGGTGGTAGATTGGGATGGAGCCAATGTAGATTCCTCTGTTTTTAGGGATCTCTCGTCAATTGTGGGATTGCCAAGCGATTGTGAAGTTTTCGCAAGCCCCACTGTGCAATTGGGATGCGAGGCTGTACGTTGGATGATTGTTGCGGGTTCGACTGCCGAGGGTCTCCATTCATGTCCAGACTCTCGTGGAGAGAAGATGACAGTTTTCACTGATGGCGTACGTATTTCAGGAGAAACAATGCGCCTCGACTTTGATGGGGACGACAACATTTGGAAAGAGGAACTGCATTTTCGAAAGGCAGAATGGTGGTACACGGAATCCACAACCACAGAAGGAGACGCCGCCACGGTGTTTGTCAATGGATCGAGTACGATCGAGAAGCGCGCTTTGCCTGCGGTTTTAGAAAACAGCCCGAGACGCCGCGGAAGTCCACCAGACGAGCGACGAATGTGTCTGTGGGTGAGGCTACTGTGCAATGTGATGTGCGTGCAGTTGAAAGTAGAGGAAGTGCGCGAAGAGGCCGTGGGAGGGGTCGGGGAAGGAATGCACTGAGTGGCGATCCGACACACGTTCGTTCGGCAGGGGGTAGAGAATCACCGGCAACATCACGCGGGCGTGGACGGAGATTGGGGAAAGGAGGGACAAGAGGCCGGGGACAAGGTTTAACTGTTTTGGAAGATACACCGGCATCACCGGATATGGTTGCCCGTAATGCGTTGCTCTTCACGCCCCCGCGTACAAGGAGGACAGCAGATCGCAAAAGACACTCAGGAACCAAGCTCTACGTGAGATTATTTCATGACCAGCCGACGCACCTTGAGGACAATCCATGCTCAATGGTAGATGCACAATCTGTCATTGGCAGCGTGGCCTCTACTGTCCCACGGAGTCCTGCATCTGTGAATGGGTTCCCACGTCCCGAGATGTTCATAGGTATTGACATGGACGTGATGGCGGGTTCACCTGTACCAACTTCAAATGCCAGACCAGTGCCCTCAGTGTTGGAACATGCAGCCGATCCGCATGTGCAAAGTAGGGCAGAAATCTGCTTGGGGTATCACTTTTTGGACACACTAATTAGGTTATTTTTGCTTAAAACCTCCAAAGTTTGCCTAATTTGTTCATTTTGATCAAGTAAAAAGACCCTAAAATTAAAAAAATAAAATCCTGCACCTCAATGGAAACAAAATGTATATATTCAAAGAGTTTATATTAAAAAAAATATATTTTTGGATCCATTCAAAGATGTGTGAAAAAATGCCGAATTTTGGGATTTGCAAGCTGCATGTGCACAATTCATTAATTTTTTTAATGATAAAATAAATTATTTTGTACTCTACACAATTAGATGTAGGTCATATTCAAAAATAATATTAAAATTATTATTTTTGATGTTCCATTTGCTTGATTTCATGGATTCTACGTGACTGGGACATAACTTACTTTTTCAACTAAAAAATCAAATAAAATTACTTAAAACTCTTTGATTGTAATCAAATTTTTTTCCTTGATACATTATAAGTGTAGAAAACTAAAATCACATTTAATGAAGTCTTACTTTATTAAAATTAAAAAATATGTTTGTCTGACACACCAGCACATAGTGCAATTGTCTTGAATGCAGCTTTTTTGGGTACGCCAACCGGACCATCACCCAGTAGACAAACCCCGCATGCGCCAGCAGCACTATTGGGCATCGGCAGTACGGGCGCTTCTGATGGTGATATATCCGATGTGAACGTCGACACCTCTCTCAACATATTGGAGCCAATAGAGCTTGCAGGTGCGCCCTACCCCGTGAAAATCAGAATCTCTCTGATTTGTATGATTTGGGGTGGGGAGTACTTGTCGGTACCATGTGGGTTTGCTTATGGAACGGTGTTGGAGGTTGTAAGGGAGTTGGAAGAGGAAGACACAAAATTTGTTGTAGACTTCGGGGCATATTTCGGGATTCAGATGGTCAGGGCTCATGATTGTATGGACGCCATGCTGCTCGAAGACAAATACGAGCCAGATCAGGCCGTTGAAGATTCAAATCGTGAGGACTGGACGGACTTGAACGGAGTGGAGAGTCTTGGAGAACAAGTTTAGTGCCACTCGTCTGTAGCCAACTCAGGTGCTGTTGTTGACAGTCCCGTCGTGTTGTCTGAGACATCTTCAGAGACCGAGTCTGAGTGGACGCCCGATCTCCTCGACTTTGTTGGTTCACCCCATGCTAACGCTTATTCATCTGGCAACTCCAGTGATCATGGAGAAGAAGGACCGCTGGACTTGTTGGGAGAGTTGGGTGTCTATCCATTTGGGCCTCAACTTCCCAACAAATCCCTCGAGGAGAAGTATAGCGAGGTGAACTGGCACGCCAAGTCATGGTGCCTTTTGCCACGACAACCGTTTAGTGGACCGCCTAAAGGACCCACTGCTTTGCTTGGATTGGAAATGCGTTCTCCACTGGAGTATTTCCTTTGCTTTTGGGACCAGCGGATTCAGCGCAAGATCGTCTTTGAGAGTAATACGTACGCGCGATACCGAGACCCAACCACTGGTATCATGGCAGGTGGCAAAGTTCAGCGCCCCCCTATCAGTATGAGAGAGCATCGACACTTCACTGGCATTTGTGCCTTGATGGGGATCTGCGAGCAGCCCACAATCAGATCATATTGGGCTGCCGGAATGGAGACTTTACACTGCGAGATCATTTCCAAGACGATGTCGAGATGGCGATTCGAGTATCTCCTGAAGTGTCTGCATATTGTTGACAAACACCACCGTTGTCACAGAGAAGGATGACCCTCGATACGACCCATCTGCAAGGTACGATGGCTTCTGGATGCATTGGTTGTAAACTTCAGAGCACACTAGAATCCATCTCCAGAGGTTTGTGTTGATGATCTAATGATCGCCTACAACGGCCGGTATTGCGCCTTCAAGCAGTACTTACCGCTGAAGCCCGTGACTTACGGTATCAAACTTTGGTGCCTTGCCTGCTCGAAGACAAAGTTTGCTCTGAACCTCGAAGTATATATCGGGGCGGTGAATGAGCAGCGCGTTGGAGAAGCCTTCACTCATACCCTTGGGTCTGGCGTTGGCGTTGTGACGCGACTGACGAGGGGGATGGACCACATGTGGTACACCATGACCATGGACAATTTTTTCGCAGGACCATATTTGTTTGATGACCTTCTAGCACGTGGTTTCTATGCTATAGGGACTCTGAAGGCCCACCGAAAGGGTTTCCCTACTAGCATTGCGATCAGCAATAGGGAGCCTCGCGGCGAGTTCCACGTCCGAATGCACCGAGATAGACGTATGGCTGCGGTTTTGTGGATGGACACGGCACCCGTGATGCTACTGTCAACAGCGGCAAACCGAGCGGTGACAAGTGGGGTGGACACCAATCGGCGTTCTTGCTCTCAAGTCCTCACTATCCCAACATCGCCCATGCAGATTCATTACACGGCGAACATGCGTGGAGTTGATGTGCAGGATCAACTCCGGGGATCATATAGTACTTAGCTGGCAACAAAGAAGTGGTGGCATCGCATTTACTTTTTCTGCCTTGATACAGCGTTGACGAATGCTTATATCATGCACCGTGAGTGTATTAAACGCAACAACGTGAGGGCAATGCCCCACCACGATTTCCAGCGGTCTGTTGCATATGGGCTTATCGAGGCAGATATGTCCACTCCTCACGACAGGCTTCGCAACCTTGCCTACAACCGAGTTCCGCATCATAGCATTCGTGACAAGATGAGGAGAACGTGCAAAGTATGCCACAAGCGCACGGCGTGGATCTGTTGGGGCTGTCAAAATACGCCGAATTTATGTGCAGGGCGTTGTTTTCTTGGATACCATGCAGGCAATGTTTGACTCACCGTCTATGGTCGTCTGTGCAGGATGGATGTCCCTTTGGAGACTGCCCGGATTTCACTCAATGATCAGACGGTGGAGGTACACCCTGAAACCTTTTGTTTGTTCCACTTGATGTGTTCCATTTTGGTTCTTGCTGTGTCGCCTATGAAGTGTCTAAGTTCTTCCTAGTACGTGGGAATTTTTGTTAGTACTGACGCAAGAAACTGTGTTTTGACAGAGAGAAGGCTTGAGTATTGAACCGCACTATATAGACTAGTTGCTCAGGATAGTTACATATTCAGTAGCCAGAATATATCCCTGGGAAGTACATATTTGTGATAGGTGCTCTGGTTTTGCATCGAAATTTTAGATGGTGGGCACATCTCGGAAGCAGTTCACAGTCGGAACTCCGAGATGTACCGTGGCTGCGTGGACGCTGGAGATGTTGGGTGCAACAACGCAGTCCTTGGCCAACAACCCCTTTTCAGCTGGCGTTGGGTACCACTCATACTTCATCGAGAACGCAGTAGGGAAAGGGAACAAGTCGGTGTTAGAACTGCGAGAACGTACTCAGCTTTACAGAGAACTTTGACTCATGAAAAAGAAGAGACACGTGTTGGTCCCAGAGTTAGAAAGATGAAGCCTGTAAGAGAATTACGGCCGCACCGTATAGCACAGACCCATGTTTCGTATTTTTGAACACTACGTAAAATCGCCATGGTCATTTTTTGTGTGATTTTGAAATCCAAGTTTGTCATTACCACACTATTTTTTCCACCGTTCCGATTTTTGTTATTACAATCAATGGTGCCTGCACACGTTGTTTTGGTACATTTTGGACCGTATGCAAACACTGCACTTTCCTCACCTTGCGACGTCTAGATTGCATGCAATATGGCCGAATCCCAAAATTTTGGTCTCACCAAACTCCAGTCATTGTTACCTTCGTTTTCTTAGTTGTGGCTTTTCTGATTTGTACACTTGTGCATCAGCTAAGCAAGGTTACTCTCCTCCCTCTGAAAACACTGTATGTGCTAAAATATGCGCTTCAAACCCTATTATCTTAAGATCTTGGCGGTGAACTACTATAAAAATTTGCAGACATTTCACAAATCAACAAACCAAGAGATCCCACCGGCCCGATTAAATACAGAATGCTTCATTTTCCGCGAAATTGACCCTAAACCTTGCTTCCACCTGGAACTGTCACCGGCGACCAAGATGGTCACGGTCACTAAAGGGTTAAAGAACAATGCAAGCCCCACAAGCTTGGTTATATTTTGGGAGAATCTTGCTCATAACTTCTACTCCATTGCACCAAATGGGGTTTTTAGAATGCCAAACCCCTTACAGAGATCTATACTTCTTTAGAATAGAGACAAAGTAAATTAATAACGGAATCATGCTTTAAATGTAATTTAAAAGAGATTTTAGGTGTAGTATCAAGAAAGCATATGTCCTTTAAGGGTTAACTTATGCTAAATTTTTACCTTACACAAAACTTATTTTGGCGTTAAAGTTTAAGTGAAACCAAAAAAATTTGAACTCATTCATTTGAACGCACAAGTGTGAAACCCACTACTCGGGTTATTGTCATTACTGTGAGATGCACTAATTGTTTTAAAATGACGACATTTTTTTACGCAAAGTGGACATTTTTACGAAATATGTTTATGGACATTCTACTACATCAGTAGCATCAATAATATCTTCAACATTAATAAAAATATTCACCTCCGGTATAGCCTTGAGTAAGTACTTAGTGTGTCTCATAGTAATGACAATAATTGTTGTACCAATATCATTACACTGATTGCAAAGTAAATTGCAAAAAGTTAAAAGTCACTTTTCCCTTGCAACCAAAAGCTAAAAGATTCAAGTGGATGCTCTGAGTTGGAACTATCTACAAAAGGCCAATGGTAGTGTTCCCACTAGTCAAGATTCGTCATCCAATATAACATCCTTCATCCAAATATATCATCCATAATCTATTCATTCCGGAAGGACCCCGTCCACTGATCGGCGCCCTCCCGATAATCCGAGGTGGATAGCCCGTACCCCTTCACCATTCCACCTCAGACAAATAAACGGCGACCAATGAGAATCGTCCACGTCAGCCACCGCGTCGATTCAGCTCTTTGTGCCTTGTGTTCCAAGCTGACACCGCCATTTCCATTTCCTGGCCCTACTCAGGAGTCTTTTCAGGCGCAGGAATCAATCGGTATTTGCACGCACGATTGGCAAGCAGGCGATCAATTTGGCGCTGGCTGGCTGTTTTCGGAGCTCTGTTTTTTTTTATGCGTTTTGGTTGAATTTGGAGCATTTTTGGCACGGCTATGGCGACGCTGTTGCGAGGAGCGGGAACGGCTTGTCTCGGGGTTTCTTGTGCGCAGAATCGATCCGGCGTTCAACAGAATTTCTCGTTGCCGTCGTACGTGAAGATCGATGGAAGCGGGATGAAGAAAATCAGAGCTAGGCCAGGGTTGCTGTTGCGCCAAGGGGAGGACGTGAAGCCCGTTGTTGTCGGTGCTGCGCCTCGTCGGTTCGAGCCGTTTGAGGAGCCTTCCGCCTCTGGTTAGCTCGACGCTTTTCTGTGTTGAATTTCTGTAAAAAATTCTTTAAATATGTTTGCTCGATTTATGCTTTTCTTGTTCAAAGAGATGTCATAGGTGGCATTCTCTGACCTTTGAGCTTGAGTTTGCGATCTTTTAGTCAGACAGTGGTTAAATTTAGTAAATAGGTTTGCTCGATTTTGGTTAGCAATCAATTTCTTGTTGGAAGGATGTCATAGGAGGCATCTCCTTGTGTTGTCTGATCTTTGAGCTTCTTGTGGAAGGAAAGATTTGAATGTTTTAGGGTGAGATTCAATGTCCGGGGAGAATTAACTTTAAGGTACAGATTAGACGGTTGAAATTCAGAATTGCTTAATCGAGTTCAAAATCGTAGGAAGAAACTGATTATTTGAGGGGGAAATAAGAGAATATTCCATATTTTAAAAGGCCTAGCCGAGAAAATGCTCTGGTCAAAAAAAATGCAGGATCTCAGCTGCTTAAGCTAAAATTTCTCTCCGGACTATGGCTTCGTGTGTAAGCAAGGATTTGGAGATTTTCTGTTAGATTGCGGAAGGCCAGGCATTGGTGGAGTCTTAGCCGTCACTTTTTTTTTCATCATGTTGGACTGCTGTGCATGCTGAGGTGGAGAGAGTGCTAGGTTTTCTGAATGATGTAATCGGATAGTAAGTGACGTACAGCAGAGCTTTTCGTTATGAGGATATGAAATGCAGGGAGAGCTTCGTGAATTTTGAGCACGGATTGCGTATTGCAGATTGGGAGACAGAGGAGCTTGATGATGGGATTGCTCCTCAATCCTGGGATAAACAAGAAATTTCTCCCGAGGCAGGTGCTATTGTTTTGTCGTCGTCGTCGTCGTCTTCTACTTCCCTGCAGTCCTTATCCAAGGTGAGTTAAACGCTGATATAATATTTTCATTTCCATGGATTGAGCTATATCAGACAATGTAATTCCTGAAACATTATCTAGTCGAAAATATTAATTTTAAGGTTGTTTTAAAAATTGGAAGTTTAGGCTTATGAGTTATGCGTTATGATGGATCTCCAAGGTCGTGCCTGAAGTAGCAGTGATTACTGGCGTTGTAACGTTTTGAAGCTGGAAGCGTGTTATTGATAGCACATGGTATTCAACGATAATACTCCGCTTTTTCGCTGGGGGGTTTTTAGTGTAGGTATGGAATCATGACTTTCATGAGAATATGCTAAAAGTTCAAACCCTCATTTACAGGATGCAGCGATGGGAATCATCTTGCGTGCTGCTGGATCAACAGCTGGTTGGACAACAGGGTCTGGCTTAGAAGGCCCTTCTTACTCCATGAAAATGGCTGCAAGTGAAATGCCAGGTCCTATTTTCAGCAAGTCGCCTAGGCGTCGCATGCGGGTGGCATTTACATGTAACGTGTGCGGCCATCGTTCTATTCGAGCCATCAATCCTCACGCCTACACTGATGGCACAGTATTTGTACAGGTAATAATGGCCACTTTTTCTTTTGGTTGTTTGGTGGATTGTGACTTTTCTGCCTGTGGTCTGAGATTAAAGTAAACGTTGCGGGTGGTGCTACAGTGTGAAGGCTGCGATGTGTATCATAAACTAGTCGACAACTTGAAGCTGTTCCACGAACTGAAGGGCCGTATCTATAAAGGTTACGAGTGTTTTGAAGTCGGGTTTGATCAGTACTACGACTTCCTTGGCTGATTCATTCCTAACCCTTGAGGGACCAGGAGACCAATTTCTGTTCACTTGTATGTAAAAACATTGAATAACGAAGGAATCAAACTTTGGGCCCAAAGGGGTCGTATTTAGAGAACTCTCTGACGGATCTATTGAAAAAAGAAAAACAGCATCTGGACCATTCGAAGTCCTCTAAATACACATTTGAACTCTTAAGAAAAGTACGTTGTAAAGGGATAAGAAGCACACTCATGAAAGTCGTATGGAAAGACAGCTGATGTGGAATCTTGACAGGGAGAAGAAGGAAAACTACTTTCAACCATAGGCAACTAGGGTCAGAGGGTTAAAGGGCTTTGCCCGTTTTTGTGAATATTGTGCAGGAATATGGGTGCAAGTCGTATATGCTAGGGTGTTCATGTAAAATCACCAGACTCGTGTGCAAAGAGGCTGGTTCATCTATTATCTCTTAGTATTCAAAACATTTGATGTTTTTCTTGTCAACTGTGTTTTTCTTTCAATGTATTAATGAATTACCATTTGGATAACATTCAGTCTCTTGCTGTGCAAATCTTATTAGCATAATAGTATCTTGTGCATTTGCTGAATCTTATTTATTGCCTTGCTGTAGATTTGCTTTGTAGTTTCATTAACCCGTTGACACGCCTTTATTGCAACCTTTCTCTTGAGTACATCCTGTATAGTTTTTCTTCCATCCAAATTTTTCTTGGTTCTCATGCTAATTGACTATCATTTGTAAGGTACGGATTTTCAAAATAAGATATTGTGATTTTTGAAAAACAACGCAATTGGTTTATGTCAAGTTTTGTTCTTAGTTCAAAAAGTGAGACCTTAACCTTTTAGCATCCAATATGAAGTTGTTCGGATCTCATCTAGATTGGCTAGTTTTCATCCACCAAAACTACTCTTGATTCTTGTGCAAGTTTACTATTTTTTTAACGGTTTGGATCTTCAAAATAGGTTATTATGATTTTCAGAAAAATAACACAATTGGTTTATGTCATGTTTCATTCTTAGTTCAAAAAGTGAGACCTCAAATATGATTTTCCAAAATAGGTAGAATAAAATAACGGAAACCATACCATCTCATATTGCATGTCATTCCCCAATTTCATTACAATTTTTTGAATTTTTTTAATGTTTTATTTGGGATTTTTAATTGAATTTTTAGAGAAAACCTTACAAAATTATATAAAAAGTATTAATAAAAAACTATGATGCATCCAACTGTACAAATGTGATCTTCACATTGACATTTACAAGTTTTCTTTGTGCATTTACTCCATTTTGGGTTTTCATCAAACATTTTATAGCGCATCTTTATAGTGTTTATTATATTATATAGTGTTGAATTGGGTTGTTAAAGGGTTCTCATAGTGCGTGTTATTCCAATCTCATTACAATTACAATTTTATTTTATTTATTTTGTGAATTTGGGATTTTTAATTGAATTTCAAGAAAAAATTCTTGCAAAATTCATTTAAAAATATTAATAAAAAATATGATGAATCCAATTGTGCAATGTGATCTTCACAATGATATTTACATTTTGCTTTGTACATTAACCTCATTTTTGTTTTTTCATCAAACATTTCATAACAAACCTTTGAAAACAGTGTTGAATTGGGATGTTAAAAGGTTAATGATATTCGGTTCTTACTTATTCAAGCCTGTTCATCCAAATATCTAGTTACGATAAACAAGGAAAAGCCAACAGGAAATGATGGAACAACACAGGTAACATCTCAAGGAAATTCAAAATGATTCAGTTGAATTCTTATAAATATGAAAATAATTATCATAGGTGGAGGTTAAGATTGCAAAATCATATCTAACTTGTGCTCTAGACAATTGAGTTACCCAAAAAGCATCTACTTCTAACCTCTCTATTGAACTATACTTGGGTTGAATAGTGTCGTGTCATAAATGTCCCCTTGTGAGCCATGGGCTTGGAGCGTGTGGGAGTCATAACGAGGTGTGGAAAATAATGATAGTGCCTTGCTTTAGATTGTCTCCCAACTCATCATCGACTAGTTTTTGGTCTATTTATATTCCGATATGAGTTCAGGAGGAATTCAACACAAGTTTTCCAAAACTTTCCTCTTAGGGCTGACTTTTCGGTTAACCTCTAAACGTCCCAGCGTCCGGAAACTGGATCACGAATGGATTCAAAACCTTGTAACTTTCTCATACAATCTCAAATGACTTTCATCCAAGTCACCTTTGCAAGCCTATTAAATTTCCTACCAATTAGAGTAAATCTCTTGTGATGGGGAGATGTTGATAATATTGGAGAGGCCTTCAAATGCAAGTATGTCAAAAAAATTGGGTAGATTTCATGCATGCAATGGTCCTCTCATGTACATCTGAGTCATGCTAGTATCTATTTTTGAGGCTAGCATCTACTTGTGTTCAAAGGATCGATTCGTTTAGGGGTTAACTCTAATGTCAATCTACAACAACTCCGAGTTGCGCCCTAGATACCTTCTTCTTTCTCTTCTTTTTCTTCGGAGGTGCATCAGTATTTGTTTCCTCAGGTGCCAAAACTATTGCAGGAGCTGCAGATTTGGGTAGTTTAGGCTCTTTGGCAATTTCCTTGGCAATTTGGACAGCAACACTAGGGAGCCATTCTTCACCCCTTCGCCGCTTCAGCTCAGCAACTCTCTCCTCTTCTTTCTTTCTCGCCAATTCTGCTTTGGCTTGCGAGGATTTCGCCGATGTCAGTATTTTCTCTCTCAACCTTTTAGCTTGCTCTTCTACAGTTTCACTGTCCACAACCGTAGCTTGAAGACGAACTAAATGCTGCACCAACACGGAAAAAAGACGGAAATGATCTCTTTCAGCCAACCTCAGGTTAAACATAATAAAATCAAGCAGCTATGCTACAAGGAGCTCTGACCAGAATAGAATGGGTGAAGGACAAGAAGGCATTTAAGTGGAATCATGAACAAAATATATTTGCTACAGTGGTATTTAGCCCCAAAAAATGAGTGTCCCCGCAATACCTCTTCCGTACATTCAGAGCCAATAAAAACAAGCAGCTATGCTACGAGGAGCTCTGACTAGAATAGAACGGGTGAAGGACAAGAATGCATTTAAGTGAAATCATGGTTAGAATATATTTGCTACAGTGGTATTTAGCTCAAAAAATGAGTGTCCCCGCAATGCCTCTTCCCTACAATCAAATCCAATAAAAACAAGCAGCTAGTCGCGTAGTCTCTGCGTTAGTATTTACCCTAGATTTACTTTTATGGCTTGTTTACACTGTTCAGCCATGAAAACGATGCGTTTCCATAGTCTCTCCCCTAGTGGGGCAAAGACAATAAAACATTATGATGATCTCCTTTTGCAATATGGTTGTCACACCTCTTTCCGAGAAGTTTGATTCTTTGGAGACTGAGAGCCTTGGGAGAGAAACGTAGAGCCAATCTCCATGAAGAAGGTGTGAAGCCGTGTGAAGAATGAGAATGGACACAACTTGTTAATCATCTCCACGGCTTTCTCAATCTTCATGATTTCTCAATCATCACGCCCATGCTTCACCTCTGGAGGAGAAGATTGAAACTGGGTCCTCGACAATTCAAGGAAGAAGTGCCATGTACGCATTCTATGAAGATTGAGAATGGGAAGAAAGAGGTGTGACACCCCTATTCTATGCATACATCATCACACCAGACATTGCTTCTACAATTGCAGAACCCCATGACTCAAAAAGGGCATGAATTCCTTACAAAGAGCTTTTGCATGCCTTACAGTTCCAAATCTCTCTAAGTAGAACCTTGGATACACTTTGACAGTTAAAAAGAGTACCTCATCCAAGTCCTCATCCAATGTCAGGCTTGGCCGCAACTGGGGTTTTATTCCTGGCCCATGTCTTTTCTCCTCTGCAAGCACAGCCAAACATTAGGTAATTGTATTACAAGAGAATGTCAGTGTACCTGAAACCAAGAAACGCGAACATAAAAATTCCATCCAATTATATCTGGAAACCTATTTTTGGAAGTGAAAAGAACTTTGTACTCCATAACATTCTAGAACCCTTGTTGAGACAGACATGAAAATAATCCTTGACCCATGGAAAAACAATCCCTAACACCTTGTTTTGCACAATTTGAGCAAAGTGAGAGCTCCTCAAGGACTAAGGATTCATGGTTTTAAAATGATCATATTGTGATTCAAATTTTATATCACCAAAATCAGTGAAGCACATTGCATGTATTGGTCAAAAGAAAAAAAAATTGAATGAAAGGAAGTCCACATAGGACTTACTCAAAACTGCTAATAGAAACATAAGCTTCTTCGTCCTTAGGGTTAAGTCAATCTTCACTATGAGATACAATTTTGCTCAACTTTGCTCTAAATAATTCACTCGTGCCATGCCACTATTACCCACTAGTGTTGTCTATGGAACACAATTTGTTACATTTATTAGACTATAATGTCAAAAACCATAACCAAAGATCACATTGCAATGACCAAAGATCGCAGTGCCATAAGTAATGACCATAACCCTTTGGCAATATTGTCTTCAGCTTTGGCAACATGGTCTTTGACTTCGGATACATGGTCTCTAACTTCAACAAAATACAATAATTTGATCAAGGCATTTTGGCTAGGACAACATGGACTTTGGCTATGGCAACTCTTAGTTGGCACTGGTGCCATGCCACTATTACCCACTAGTGTTGTCTATGGAATACAATTTGTTACATTTATTAGATCATAATTTCAAAAACCACAATGTCATGTCCAAAGATCACATTGCAATGACCAAAGATTGCAGTGCCATAAGTAATGACTATAACCCTTCAGCTTCGGCAACATGGTCTTTGACTTCAACAAAATACAATAATTTGATTGAGGTATTTTGGCTAGGGCAACATGGACTTTGGCTATGGCAATGCAGTATTTGCACAAGCATTATGATCTAATAAATGTGACAAATTGTATTCCATAGTTGTAATGAAGAAGAATTAGGGTTTCTCCTTACAACAGTGAAAGGGGAGAGTTCAGTACCACGGAGCGGCACGACAATGCCTGGAGGAGCTCGTCGAAAGAGACGGATGCCACCGCTCTTTGCACCTTCCTCAACAACAACATCGTTTCTAGGCGGTGGAGGAATCACCGCAAGCTTTTCCTCTCCAAATGCTTTGTCCAAGTGTTTGTATAAAAGATCCTGCAACTGTGTGTTCCGAAACAGGGGATTCAGAATTCATTTGTGACCAAAACCTAAAACGGATTATTCATCATATGCCCCAGCCCTATTTCTCTTTTAAACCAGAGTTTTCACAGTTCCTTACAAAATTTGGGTGGAAAAGTCAATGATTGTAGCCAGATATTCAACATAGAAATCAATTCAATGGAGCCAGATAACTTTTTGCATCTCTATAAATGTCACTTTAATGCATCAGTTTAACGGAATATATTGAGAATGTTATTGTTGAACTTTAAATACCAGTTCAATGAGCATTAAAGAGGAAGACCAAAATCATTCAATGTTGCTTATCTGATCCAACGTCTTGTAATTTTTGTATTAAAGCTCCAACTATTAACCAATTTTGTTCATGCCTTCTTATTAATACAATTGTTGCCATTCAAATGCACTCTTTGAAAATTTTATACAATTGTTGCCATTCAAATGCACTCTTTGAAAATTTTAGATCGCCATAGTATGACATGAATCTAACTAAACTCAAACCAATAAAGCCAAGCTAATATAATATAAAAGTCGCCACAACAGCACTGATGTTTAAAGAATTTGTCATTATCACAAAAACCAAAACAAAGCCCTGGGGATTCAGAATCCATTTGTGACCGAAACCTAAACGGATTATTGATCTTATGCCCTCAGAAAAACCCTAAAACAAATGTTTACCCGAGTTTGATAGAGCTTCAAGCCGGAATTGGTATTCTCATTGCCCTCGTCCTCATCTGCCCCTCCTTTGGTGGCCAATTTTCGAAGCGACGTCGCCGGCGCACTGGCATTCTGGATTACAGCTGACGAATCGATGGCCACACTCGCAAACTTGGCCGCATCCACTTCATCTTCTTCGTCCGATGAGGTCGACATTTGTGAGTAATTATTGTTTGTTTCCGACTACCGGCACTGAAACCTCAACCACGGTCAATCAGTCCTGTGCACATTCTGTCCCTGCAATCGCAAATCCTAGAAGCAAACAGTCCATTGGGAGACAGAGAAAGAAGAAAAGCTTTTTTTAGGGTTTAGGGTTTAAGGAATGCTCTGTCCGTCCGATGATCAGTTCTCATCCGTTATCGTCAGAGTTACTACACCCGTTAGTCTGAGTTGCACTAAGGTGGTTACCCCATTCCCAACTGAATAAGAAATACGGATATGAGACATTATATTATTTAGTATTATTATTTTTTAGAGTTAGGCAAGAAGAAATAGATTCCAACACAAGTTGAAACATAATTTTTGGATGAAGAATGAATTAAATATAAATTTTCAAAGTTGAAGTGTGACACATCCCATTCACCTCATATAGGTAGAGCTCCTTCTGTCTAAAAAAGATTTGTATTGCACGTACTAAAGATGCTTAAACCAACAATAATGAATCCATAACCACACCCTAAACCAGCAAGAGAGAACCCATTAGCAACTGTAACTCATGCTACAACCAACATCATTGCAGCATTGATTGTGGAAAATGCCTTTAGCTGTTGGTAAAAGGAGCCAGTACGTTGGTAATGGGGTAACCACCTTGATTGTTTTAAATTGATAATATCTTTTTACACAAGGTAATTGTTTTACCAAAGTATCGTCTGTGAATTATTCATCCCATGAGTACTAAAGTAGAGGACTCCAAAACCAACAGGGTTCTAATTCCAACAAAATCTAGGCACGATAATCATCTTAGAAACTAAATTTAGGTAAACCATAGATAACTTATCATTTTGGTCAGCATTCAATAAGAGCTCTATGATGTGCCTAGATTTGTGTTTTAAAATAAATGCATGGTCTAAATTCTGTTGGAATTACTAGGACCTTGTTGGTTTTGGAGCCCTCTACCTTACCAAAATCTTCAATCTCGGTAAAAACAATTGTCTCATATAAAAACTAATAACCATAAGTAAAAAGATAGTATGTTTCAGAATAAAGACGATAGTAGGTGTAGAAACTATTCCTTCTATCCCACTAAGAAAATTTGTGATTCTTGGCATTTTCTTTTTTCGCAATATTTGCCTTCCATTTTATACTTCAAACGAGAACTTTGTTTACTTTCAAACGGGATGGATAATGAGAGTGATACAAATACTATTAAAAATATACAAAAATTTTATAGTATTAAGACGACTTTTTTTGGGGAAAAAAAAAAGAATTAACTCCTAAAAGCCCTTGGTGTTGCTAAGCACTTCAAATCACCTAAAATGAGAAACTTAGAAATAGTTGAAACGGAAAACTTTGGAGCCTTGTTTTGATGAACCAACTAATTAATCTTAACCCCAAAGCTCCCAAGAGACCAGTTTTTTGGTTGCTACCAGGCGTGGACGAAATTTGTACATCATCCAAAAAATGGATAGTTGGTCCTTTAGTTGTTAGTTTCACTTGATTTTTTCAAAAATAATAATAAAAATATCCTTGATTACCAATTTAAAATTTAACATGGCTATCACAATTCATCTTCTAGGCCAATATGGTTGAATAATACTAGGTTTTGTTCAAACAAAGAAAATAATTTATAAAACATTAGGAGAAATCTGGGGTCGCAAAGGGGCCTTTGCCTTTGGCACGTGCAAAAAAAATTGGGGGTTGCCCGTGCACTTTTGACGCTAGCATCAATGGTGCCATCTGGCTGACAGCAGTGCAGTTCCTTAAGTCAAGCCAATCGACACTGCCAGCACTGCAACTTCCAACACAGTCAGTGGGCAGTGTTTTTCACTCACGCTGGCACCAACAGAGGAGTGTTTGGGCACCCGGTTCACCTAACACGGGTTGTCTTATAGGGCCCTTTTGGGACCCTTGATTTTTCCTAATGCTTCATGGATACAAAAGTACTCAAATCAACCCTTAAACATTTACACTACATTTACCTGGTCAAACCTCATCAATTTTTCACACTTAAAAAAATATTATATTTTTTGATATTTTTCTCATATAATTCATCGTTCACCCAATCTATACTGATTTTTATCATAATTATATAAATTATAATGAGATTTATAGGATTTTCAAAGCTTTTCTCTTGGAACAAACATAGTAATTACATAATTGTTTAAAATAGTATGAGATTTTTAGAAAAAATGTAAATCAAAGTGATGAATGTTCAATAAGGCGGTAGTTGTATGCTTCTACAGCTTACATAATAAGAAATTCAATTGAAAAAATTGTTTTGTAGTGTGTATTGGAATTTTACGGGTTTGAGTTTTAAAGAGATGTAAAAAACACAATTTTAACAATTTGAAAAACAATCAATTGCACTAGAAAGTAGATAACAACTTCCACACTATCTGAGTTGGGACCATTTTCCACAAATCATGATAAACAAGATGATTCCAAAACTTTCACATTGAGCACCTCTTCAGAAACCCCACACTCTCTTCTTTCAATTCAGTTAACTTTTGTTATAATTTTAACAACCATGTGCCTACAAGGGCATTTGTATCGTGCTCATCTCCAAACACATATTTCTCTACACAATTCAAATTGATTACTCTAATGTGAATTGAAGTATAGAATGAAGTCCTCTATGACATGTCTCGGGGGGTGCACTCCCTCTTATATTTTGCGTACACGTGCGTTCTGGACCTATTTATTGGGGGGTTATTTACCTTGCAAAAAGAATTATAAGGTGATGGTATTTTACATGTAAAGAGCCTGAAAATATTATATGTGATGGTATTTTACATGTAAACATGTTTCACTATTTTAAAATCCCCTATATTACATGTACATTTTTTACAAAATTTTCCTACAATGAATATATTAGACCCTATTTTTTGTCGCACGTGGTTTCTAAAATTTTCGCTAGTGCCCCCCTAAGTGACGTGTACACATATACAGTCATACCTCTATAAGCTAAATATATCCCCAACAATAAACATTGCATGAATTTATGAACTACAAACTTTGGTCGACTTATTCATCTTCACCTGCATTCTCTACACGCGCTAGCCACTTTTGTTTCAACAGTCTTGCAAGCGAGCTTGGTGTGATGAATGAGGGACAGTGAGGCCGCATCCCGCGTTGCACAAGCTTCATTTGCTCTTGGAAGGGCAAAGTCAAGAACACGTCTTCTCTCGCTTGTGTTACAAGTTCCACCTGCATCTTGTAGGGCAAAAGCACAATCTCATCATCTCTTGTTGGGTCGAAACATTGAAATGCATATATCTGAAGCACATCAAATGAGCTGATTAGGTTCCAATTCTCTAAGAGTGCAATTTGCTTTGGTATTCCCAACACCACATTTCGAGCAACTGCTTCTCAATGAATGAGCAACACAAGACTCGCAAATCTTATTGCTTAGACATTGTACATGAGGAATCGAGACTCAATAGTGTCTTCAAGAATCAACGACTGCAATTCTACATGCATGAAGCACTCTACGACTTCTTCAGCCACTTGTGCCTTCAGCAACTTCTTCACTATCCAGCATATTGCCTCTAGCTTACATCCAAATGCCGAAATTGTGTCCACGTCTAAAGGTTGTTGCTTGCGACATTCTTCACGAAGCTCTACAAGTATTTCTATTGCTACATTGCTAACAATCTTCACCATGGCCTTCTCAAAAGCAGGATCGGAGACACCTTGTCAATGTTTGAGAACAACTCTTCTAAGAAACATTGAGCGTTCTCGAAGCTCATTTGCTTTCAATCCTCACATTGTGTGTCTCAACACAAAGCAATACGTATGGCCTTCTCCATCCGATCGCATACTATTTTACAATCATCTTTTTTGCTTGGGTCGTCCAATGCCAACCGACCAACTAGACCTTTTGCCTCACAACAGGCAAACTCCGGAAAAGACAAGTGTTGCCAAATCTTCAATTCATCCTCAATAGACCATTTGATGGTCGATAAATACTCAAAAATGGAGCTTATCAATTCACGAAACTCAATTTGAGACGCCACTCGCATAAACTCCAAACTAGATTTGACATCCTTGAAGTCCTTGTGGAATGGAAAAAACATGTTGCGTAACAGAGAACGTCCAACCCGTAGAGCACCTCGAGATTGAATTCCATGGAAATTTTAGAATTTTTCCGTCCCTTGTTCAAACACTCCTCAAAGTACTTGCTGCAATTCTTCAACTCGTTAGAATGCATCTTCAACTCTGCCAAGGTGCATCTGCTGGCAAGGCTGGTCACAAGTTGGTTGTTTGCCTCTGGTACCAAGCGTATGCAAACATCCTGATCTCCTTTCATCCCCACACAATATCTGGCGAGATTGATTTTGGGCCATTTGCAAACGTCTTGGGCGCTTCATATCCAATCTACATTAGATAGTTACATGTACAATTAATGGTCATGAAATAATGTATGAAACATTGATTTAGACGTATAGCTATAGTGCTAGGCAGTTGATTTTTCAAACAAACACTAGCTAGAACAAAAAATAAACATGTATTAAGCATCTTTCTGCCCAACTAACGTGCATCAACGCATAATAATCTTGTTAGTGCAAATTACAGAAAGTAGGTCATTCAATGCAAGTTGCTTAAGATTGATGCCCTAGAGCACTAAACACACAATTCGCTATTTACGCACTTGGCTATATAATCATGCACTTCGTCCCCGAGCGCATGATTTTATTTGTCTAACTTTTATTTTTTAAAAACCAACGATTATTGTCTTTCTTCAATCCCTTACATTGTAAACAAATAATTATTTTAATAAATTTTTATTCTCATCTTTATCTTTTCTTTTATCTTTTCTTTTATCTTTTCTTTTTTATCTTGATTTCTTTCTCGTCTTCTTTCTTGTCTTCTTTCTTGTCTTCTTTTTGTCTTTCTTCTTGTCTTCCTTTTTGTCTTCGTTGTCTTTTTTTTCTTCTACTTTTTCTTCAGTTGTGGCTGCTGAACCTTAAACAATGGGAGCAAACGAAAAAAAAAAAAAAAAAAAAAAGTTTTATTTATTTATTTTTTATTTATTTTTTATTTATTTTTTTCGTTTTTCGGGTTGGCCGTGGGGTGCTGCTGAACCCTAAATGGCAGCCGCCAAAAAATAAATAAAAAAATAAAATAAAAAAATAAAAATTGCCCTTTTTCTTGGCTATGGGGTGCTGCTGAACCTTGAATGGCACCTGCCAAAAAAAAAAAAAAAAAAAAAAAAAAAAAAAAAAAAAAAAAAAAAAACTTTTTTTTTGACTTTTTTGACTTTTTCTAAAAATTACTATTTTTAGTCGCTGGGGTGCGCGGCAGCGCACCCAAAGACTCTTCTTCCTCTTCTTCTCCTTCCCCTCTCCTCATATATATATAGGGGAGAGGTGAGGGGAGGGAGAAGGAGTTGAAGAATGAGAGAGACCCTCTCCTCTCCCCTATATATATGAGGAGAGGGGAGGGATGGAGAGGGAGGGAGTGAGTGAAGAGGATAAAAGAGGCTTAGGATGCGCGGCCGCGCACCCTCAGCCGTCAGTATTCTAAAAATAGAAAAAATATTATTATTATTTTTTTTTTCTTCCGGCCGTTTAGGGTTTAGCCGCCGGCGGCTGGACCCTAAATTTTTTTTAGGGTTCATGAGCCCTAAACAAAAAAGAAGACGAAAACCTAAAGAGAAAAAAAAAAAAAAAAAAAAAAATTTTTTTTTTTTTTTTTTTTTTTTTTGGTTTTTTTTCCTCCACCGCCGTTTAGGTTCAGCTGCCGCTGACTGAACCCTAATTTTTAAAATTTTAAAATTTCTATTTTTAGGGTTCATGAGCCCTAAGCAAAAAAGAAGACGAAAATCAAAAGAGAAAAAAAATAAAAATAAAAAAATAAAAATAAATAAAGGTTTTTCTTCCTCGGTGCGGGTGTAGGGTTTGCGGCTGCCACAAGAGGTATGAAGAAAAAAATAGAAGAAGAAGAAGAAGACAAGAAGGAAGACAAGAAGGAAGACAAGAAGGAAAAGAAAAAGAAGACAAGAAAGAAGACAAGATAAAAGATAAGATAAAGATAAGAATAAAAAATAAATAAAAGAATTGTTTGTTTACAATGTAAGTGATTTGTAGAAAGACAAAATCGCTGTTTTTTAGAGAGCTTTTTACACAAATTTTTTAAGCACGATTTGCTCATGAAATGAACGCACTTGGCCAAGTGCATAAATAGCGAATTGCGTGTTACTAGTAGGATCATATACTAATTGCTAGGTTAGTTAGCAACGCTAAGGTATGAATCTACTCTTACAACAACTGCAATTATGCAGACTCGATGCAAAGTTATCAAAGCAATTAATTAGTACTTCTAGATCTCTCACTACATACACTAAAGAACATCAATCAGCACTGTATGCTTTAATAAGGAGCAAAAATCTCGTCTAGGATGTCGACTCTCTTATTGAAGCTCAGCATGTCTACGTACTGCAGCGAGAAATTTGCAATCCGATGATGAGTAATCAAAGAGTACGTATCATGCAGTAAGTATCAACCTCTAGCAACTTACATAATTGAAATTACCAAACATACATTAGTAGAAAAATATAGTACGCATCTGGCAGCATATAGCTACAGACTACATATCTTAAGTTTGAAATGGTTCACAAATGGAAAAGAAAGCTAGGTACCATGGAATAGTACTACGGTGCTTGCTGAAGATGGACAGAAATATGGTGCTCCGCCAGAGACAGAATGCTCCGCCAGAGACAGAATGCTCACGCAGTAAGCAAGGAGAGCTCTAGACCGAGACAACAAGGAAGAGTGAAATGGGATGAAGATGATTCAACCTCCTCCCTTTATAGCTCCAGAATTTGAGTTCACAATACCGAGACAATGCACACTACGGAGGTCGTGTAACACACTTAGACGCATTCCCGTGTTCCGTCCGTGGTTCCGTCGTTGGATGGACCTTGGTACCAAGCTACTGTAAGCTTCAACTTTCAACTCTTGACATGCAATACATATCAAAGTCAAGCTAAAAGAGTCTCAAAATGAAAACATCCCATCAACTGAAAAATTAAATATGTATCGAGAAGGGTTCATACTCTAGAAAGTACTATTTAGGCTCCGTTGGCTCTCTCACATGTTAGTACAACATGTAGGTACTAGTATATATCTTTGCAATATTTCACAAATACATAGAAGGGAAATGTAGGTAGTACCACGTAGTGAGAACTGCGACGCTTGTTGAAGATGGACAGAAAGTTAGAGCTCCGCCAGAGACAAAATTATCATGCTCCACGCCAAGAGAGGTCTATACGGAGACAGACATAACAACATGAAATGGGATGAGGAAGATCCAAGCTCCTGCCTTTATAGCTATGGAATTTGAGTTCACACAACCGAGACAATGCAAGTTCAGTACTACCGAGGCCGTACAACGCACTCAGGCGCATTCAAGAGTGTTATGGGATTGATATTTAATTTGTATTATTAATTCAATTAATTGAATGGCTCTTGACACCCAAGCTACTGTAAGCATCAACTTGTCTCGTCAAGAAAACTTACATGCACCAAATGTTGTAGCTTCTTCCACTTGTATCAATGAAATGTTTCCTTGTTTCATTGAAGATGCCGCAGGGAGATGAAAACAAGAATTGAATATGGGAAACGCGAACAAATTTCTCACAATTGTAATTTTCCTAGATTGAAAATACACTACAGTCATCCCAAGAAAGTTACAATTGTGGGAACTTTGTCCCACTTCCCATATGAAATCCCATGTGGGAATGCCTTTATCTCTCTTTGTGACATGCATAAAGATGTTGCCTGCTAGTGGTTTGATGCTTGTGGAATTGGTGCAAGATCCATACTCTATGCTGCAGATGAGGTACCTGAGTGTAATTCGGTTTCAGAGTGTACGTGTGCACTTGTTGAAATTTTGATCCTTTCTCGTGATTCAGCGGTAGTGAGGTAGTCTGATTCTCGTGTTAGTGCATTCCAAAGCAATTCTTAATATTCATCCTCTGTTTGTTGGTAGAGTTGTCATGCTGAGTTGCACTTGTAAAAAAGGTGACACTGTCAAGGGAGATGCCATGGCAAGTAATACCCAATTCCATGCATGCATAGTGATTTTTCTTGGGCATCTCTCTAAGGAACACCACCTTTTCTACTAGTGTTCATAGATTTCAGTGAAAACAAGGTCCTAATATTGTGGGACGGAGGGAGTATCATTTAAGTGCCCCTCATTGAGGATAGACTTAGTATATAACTTTGACATCAATTGAGCACCCATTCTCAACTTTGAAAGGTTGTTATCAATTGAGTACCAGTGTTCAAGGATAGGCTCTATACGGCTTTGAAAGGCTGGTATTATTTGAACAATGAACACCAGTTCTTGAGGGTCTACAGACTCTCTGGACAACTTTGAAAAGTTGATCTCCCTTTTGAGGCGCGGCTAAAGATCTCCAAGTCAGCATCCCAGTCAGCATCTCAGTCCAAGGGATTTGATGTTAATGTCAAGCCTGAAGGTCGTATAGTAAGTTTCATGTATATCGTACGTGAGGGTCCGATTCACACAGTCTGGTGTCGAAATTTGAATTTCCACATCAAATTTTGAGTGGTCCATGTCACCCTTAATCAATCACAAGATGATATGTGGCACTTTTGACAAAAATAATTAATTTTCTCCTTCCGCCTCATAATAAGTGATTCTTTTGAGAACAAAAATAGTCCCAACTGAAGTTACTTGATGCAAATCATGTATTTAATTTGAAGTTGATTTACAGATTCTAACAAAACAAAGGAAAATTACTAGACAAGTGCATAGGAAGTGTTTTTTTTTTTTGTATGTGAAGCTTGTCTTTGCTCATATGTGAATCACAAACAACATATGATCTAGCTAAAATTAATGCTATCATATGCTCGTTGCATCAAAGAACACACTACAACAAACATCACCATATTGCCACATACCACACATACTACCGAAACAATATGATACTACTTCGATAGACAATTACTCGAAATAGAAACTTACTGTATTTAGAGATTTGATGAAATCATTCTAGTTTGCTTAATTTTTATTTCAAAAGCATCATTTATTATGGGACGGAGGAAGGTAAGGTAGGAGCACCCAAAACCAACAGTGTACTTAGTACCAATAGAATTTAGACCATGCAATCATTTTAGAATGCAAATCTAAATACATCATAGAACCTTTATTGTATGTTGATTCAAATGATAAGCTATCTATGGTTTATCTTAATTTACATTTTAGAATGACTATCATACCTAAATTCTATTGATTTTTGGTGCTCTTACCTTATTGTTAAAAGTGACCGTGATGTAGGAAATTCTAGTTGAAGTAATCAATGGGTTATGAAGTTTGTCTCAATCTACAAATAAACTCATAAATGCATAGTCTTTTTTCTCTTATTATGCTCAAAATAATACCTTTGAGAGATTTTTGGTGTGACATAACATTCAGTAGCTTCTGTGACTGTTGCCTCCCTTCAACAAAATGATGTAGAATATCCCAAATGAAATGATGTGGGATATTCCACATCACAGTAGTAGCTATAGGGGCACGTGGCATTAAGCAAGAGGAATCAACCATGGTAAACAGTCATCGAAAGCACTCATTCAATCACAATTCAACAGTGTTTTGTAATTGTCTATTTGATTCAATAATTCATTCAATTAGAAATCACTGATCACTCCATATATAAAGGTTGATGAAACTAAAAAGCAGTGAGTCTCTCTGAAGGCTACTGAATGTTATATGAAACACATCATTCACCTGAATACAGTACATAAATTTGGGAAGGAAACTGACAAGAGCGGCCATTGATGGTATAATTACGTCAATCCACCTACTAAAGCCAGGTGAGCATCACAAACCACACCAACATTCAAACTAAACTCGGTATTGTCTCTTTCCATGCTAGCTTGGGTTTTGACCCCAATCCATCACCAAGTATCTCCTTCACCACTTCAAGGCTCCCAGTAACTTAACCCCTAAACGTACCAACCCTTTGAACAGAAGTAGATTCTTGCCTCAAAAATAGATATTAGCATGGCTCAAATGTACATGAGGTGTACATGAGAGGACCATTGCAAGCATGAAATCTACTCAACAAATTTGACATACTTGTAGTAGAAGGCCTCTTCAATATTATCAACAGCTCCCCATCACAAGAGATATATTGTAATTGGTAGAGAATTTAGTAGTCTTACAAAGGTGACTTGGATGAAAGTCATCCACTGTTGTATGAGAAAGTTGCAAGGCTTTGAATCTGTTCGTGATCCAGTTTCTGGACGCTGGGACGTTTAGTGGTTAACCCCTAACTGCCCAACCATGCATATTTTGCATGATGTACAGATTTCATCCGTATTTTCTCATCCGTCATGCACTTTTTGTGGTGTGATTTTTTTACTGAATTTTTTATGGGAAGTTAGCTTCATGTACGTGTGATCCGATCGAAAAGGAAAAAAAATTTGAAAAAATTATGCCTCGTTTTGTGTTGTAGTGTTTCACCCAAAATCTTGAAGATTTTCGTCTAAAAGTGTTCTTGAAAAAAAAAAACTATTAAAATCAAGCATCCAAAAAATCTCCAAAAATCAATATACCTAAAGTACTACATTATAACCCATCACAACAAATTTCATCCACATATTGTCAATATCTTATTCGTAATTGAATTACAAAATATTTTTTTATTTTATGTTTCAAAATTTATAAAAAAAAAGATTAGTGATAGCAGTCATAGATCTAACCGTATAGATAGAATCTAAAATTAAAAATGTATAACTTTTATTCATACATCAAGTTCTAAATATTCATATTAATTTCATTTTACAATGCATCTTTGCAAAACTGCCTAAACTGGACATAGGTGAGGACGTTTAGGGGTTAATCTTTTCAGCTTCAGTGCCATCTTCATGCTATTTTGTTACCGAGGCCCATCCAATACCTGAGACTGCACAACATTAACTGACATAGTTATTAGAAATCATCCCAATAGCTTTCCCCGTGGAACAAAGCCGTGAAACTGATGTTTTACACTCCCCAGCGAGGTTTGTATAGATCAGTAGTATAATTATGGTCAATTCTTAAGAAAAGTGTGACACATCATGTAAGTTACCGTACGTGGAAGGCAGAGTCGGCACTTTTATGTTGAATAATTAATTAAAGTTGAGACAGTGGAGGTCGGCACTTTCAAAAGTAATAATAAAGAAATCGGTTATTAATAGCTAAAATTTAAAAAAAACGGCGGCAAACCGTTTCATTTTATTTTTTGTTTATGGTTTTCGTTGACTGTTATGTTTTTATTTTTATTTTTTTCGGCTTTTTGTTGACTTTAATTTTGTAGGTTTCGACAAAATGCTTAATAAATTTTATTTTATTTTTGACATTTTCTTGGGGAATTATTTTGTGCCGACCCTGCCTTCCACGTAAATAGATAGATAGATAGATAGAAACTCCGACCCTATTTCAGGGCCGGCATGAATAGAGTGTCCGTTTGTAATGTCAATGACCCGGTGCCCACCGGACAAGGGGACATTGAGACAATACTACTCTCCCCTTTCGAGGATGGACACTAAAGTAACTGCCTTCCACGTACAGTATACTTTCCATGTAGAGTATACTTTGTCAGAAAAAGAAAACCCATGGACTAGTCACTCCCCAAATGGAAATTTATATATGTATGCATGTACTCACTCCCCTGACATGCCTCTTGCTTCTTCATTGCAGCCCATGCCACTCATGCACATCCATCCCGGGATTCAACTAAGGTAGTAACACCTTAAACCGACAGAATAAGGGAATTGGTAACCGGGGAGTGCAAAAAGCATGAAGTGAAACCATGAATGTGTTAGCAAATTGGAGACGAAGTGTTGGGTCTTGGAATTAAAAAAATTGGACATATGAGCAATTTTACACGAATTTTTAAAGTGAAGGTGTTGTAGACACCTAATCAAAATTGTAGACTTACCCAAAAGAAACAGAAGGAACACATGGACAAAACTTGTCAATGCTTCCATCTCAATGGTTCCATCTCATTGGTTCTAGTGAAGTTTAACCCTAAAGGCCCTTAAAAGCCAAAATGGTTTTTTGCTGTTTCGGGCAGCTTAGATGGAAGGTCTAAATAAAGAATTTTAGACTATAATTTGGCGTGGGCGTGGTCATACATACAAGGTGTGTGGGGTAAAAATTACAAAGTCAAATTCGGATTTTATAATCTTTTTATTGAAATTTTTGGTTTCAAGCCCAACTGGGGCAGAAAAAAACTTTTTATTATATTCATTTTTTCAATTTTTTTTTTTTTGGAGACATGCTCTTCACCACATTTAGGCTCAGAATTTGAAGTGACCCATGTTGATCATATTCTTGGCTTGACAAGGGCAGCCTCCAAAATAAAGAACAGCAACCTCCAAGGTTTTTTGTAATTTCACATCCATTTCTTTCGAAATTTGTCAAAATTTGAGATTTTGAAATTTTTTTAAAATAATTTCGCCTAAAATTTTTAAAATCATAGAGGTACCTAATCACCGTTCATTTTTTCCAAAAATCAAATACAATTAATGTGATGCATGTTTCACCAAATTGCCATTTTTATACCTACTTCCGGAAATTAATTTGGATGAAGGTTTGAAACGCGTAATGAGTCTCTAAAATTTTGCATGAGCGTACCCAACTTAGTTATCTACATGGAAAAAAATATGAGCAAAATATTTGGAGTAACAATCTTCAAGTCCCCCTTTGCACTATGGAGACAATGCCTCCCAAGCAATGCCCCGAAAAACTTTTGCACAAACTTTGGATGTTATGATCTTGCAAATGATGAACATCCAACGGTCAATTTTTTAAACAGTAGCTATGAATAGGCTTAGGTACAAGATCTTACGGTTGGAATTCTAAAAGAAGTAAAAAAACTTGGGTCACATCCCCGGGAGTACATAGAGGTAGAAAATCGCAGTTTTGAGGTTTCAAGCTCCCAAAAACACAAGGAAATTTAGGGGTTAAGTGAAGTTGTGGTCCATTTTATGTACACTCCCAATCACTTTGAGGTGAAATTATAGGAGGCAGGAATGGGTAGTTGGCAGTTTAAGGTGTTACTACCTTAACATCCAATCAGTCTGCTATTAACCCTTTAACTTAGTGCCCTGGGTGGTTCTGAAACAACCACTATTTTTTGGGTGATGTTTCTTTAAAACTCCCTCTGTTGAAATTAGTTATACTAATAATAGTATCCAACCGTATAAATGTAAGCAGAGTTTAATCCCTAAACGTCTGAACGTGCCGAGGCGACCAATAGAATACGGTGTATTTTGGTTGTATTTGGAACGGATCCACACCTTTAATGGGTTTGGGTGCAGAAGAGAAGTTTAAATTTACATCAATGCAATTCTAATGAGCTATTAAGATCCCAATTTAAGTTTCTTGTTGGTAGCAAATCTCAATAATACGACAACGTATAAACCATCCCCATGCGATGTTTAAGGGTTAATAAACCAAGTGTCGATTAAATTTTGTTAAGATCGGACCGTTGGATTGAAGATTATAGTATGTCCTTGAACTGTACAATGCTTACTCAAAATTGAGATTATGCGCGTAAGTCAATTAAAAGTTAACCCATAAACGTCAAGGTTAGCCCCATGGGCTTATTTATGATAGCAAAATTAAGAAAAAAGTGGAATTTCTTAACTAAAGTAAGCGAGGATTTGTGCATTGGAAAGCTACTTATCCAAAAATTGATACTAAGCAACATTTCCGAAAAATATTTTTGAAAAACTTATTATAGGATTTCCTCCGAGGGCCAGTTTACACTATGGTGGAGAAGGCCTCCGGTCGGTCAAGAATGCTTGGCCAAGACATGGTTATATGAGGCAAATAGTGAATGTGCCGGAGAAGAATGAAAGGCAATAAAATATTTTTAATCACTTGGGCTTCTCCGGAGGAAGAGTTTCTTCTCCGGCCTCAAGAGGCCGGACAAGAAATTCCTCCTCCGGAGAAGCCCAAGTCCAAAAAGTGCTGCCATGTAGACGGCCATCTCATTTTATCATCCATGAGAAATCTTCACCACCATTCTTGTCTTCACCTAGTGTAAACACCTTCCCGTGAAGAGTTCCAATTTCGGCCAATCACAGTTTAGAATCGCCCTTTTTCTCATGACCGGTGGACTTCTCCACCGTAGTCTAAACCGGCCCTAAAGCCCTCAAAGTGATAGCATCCCAAATTATCACAATTTTGAACATCTACACGGAATGGAATCTTTAGGATTTTTACCAAATAAGATCCGTTCTCACATGAACAAGGTAACCACCATATAAAACCCACGTTTCTAACCTATAATACTTGATTCCAAATCAAAATGATTAAACTTGTATTTTTAATGAATTTTTGACGAATATTCTTATAAACTCGTTATTACATACTTCATAGCATTTTTCCAAATTTTACCCATATGGATGTTGTCTTAATGTTGTGCTCTACGTATGTTTTAAGATTGAAGCTCACAAAAGTTGAGTAAGATGGAAATTATGACACATCTAGCATTTGAACAAAAACCCTTGGGCATTGAGGGGTAAAATATAAAAACTAGCCCTTGTGTGACATAAGACATACGCACACCTCATCAACCATTAATTGTCATCATTTTGAGTATGCTTCTATGTCAATGAAGCCATGTGTAATATTAGATCAAAAGAACTTATCATCGTATATAGAATGATCGAAAGGACAGGCAATTAGAAATCTCCTAATCAAATAAAACCTTACAACTTCCACACAGTGTATCTAACTTATAGACTTTCTTGAAAGAAAGATTGATCCTAAACTTACACTCAGGGAGTGCATTATTCAATAAAGCCAGGAATCACGTGCGTGCATCCCCCTTATTAAAACACCCATGTATACGTTATTTTTTGGCTAAAATCAAGCAATATATGTACAAATCTCACAGCCTCAAAATAAAAAAAATTATGTATACAAGGGCTAAAAATGAGGATAATAACTCCAAGCCCCATGTATATCTACATTCCGCTCGATTGAAATAGGTTTCCTATACATACATTTTGTACATGCTTGTTCTAAATAAAACCCTTGTTGTGCACGCACGTGTATAATTTAAATACTTGAACAGTACACTCCCTCAGAACTTACACTTGGACATACTCTCTGATCTTAATAAACATGAAGAGAGCAAGTAACATGTGACATATACACAATGTCATCCACTTTAGAACTATAAGTAACCTTGAGAGCCGAGGGTTGAGCACATTTGAGCCTAAGTGATACAATCTTTAAAGACGCATGTTCAACTCCATTCTAGCATCCTAAGTGATACAGTCTTTAACCCCTAACCGCCCAACCATGCATATTTTGCTTGATGTACAGATTTCATCCGTAGTTTCTCATCCGTCATGCACTTTTTGTGGTGTGATTTTTTTACTGAATTTTTTATTGGAAGTTAGCTTCATGTATGTGTGATCCGATCGAAAAGGAAACAATTTCTGAAAAAATTATGCCTCATTTTGTGTTGCAGTGTTTCACCCAAAATTTGGAAGATTTTAGTCTAAAAGTGTTCTTGAATAAACTCATAAAATCAAGCATCCAAAAAATCTCCAAAAATCACTACACCTAGAGTACTATATTATAAGCCATCACAACAAATTTCATCCCCATACTGTCAATATCTTATTCGTAATCGAATTTCAAAATAATTTTTTATTTAATGTTTCAAAATCTATAGAAAAATATTAGTAATAGCAATCAAAGATCTAACCGTATAGATTGAATCTAAATTTCAAAATCTATAACTTTTATTCATACATCAAGTTTCAAATATTCATGCTAGTTGCATTTTATAATGCATCTTTGCAAAACTACCCAAATTGAACATAGGTGAGGACGTTTAGGGATTAAAGACGCATGTTCAACTTCATTCTAGCATCTTACTGTCTTGTTAGTGCAAATGCTCCAAATCAACCCTTACAATAGAATCCATCTGATCGTCAACATTAATAGATCAAGTAATGTGTCTGTTGTTAACAAGTACATAAGCTAGCATATGTGTCAATTGAAACACTTTTTCATTTGGCTATATGTAATCAAAATTTAAAAGTCCAAATGTCCCCATACCCTACAACCTCTTGTACTTCACGCGAATCCCTACCACCTCATAGCAAAAATCCAACCTAAAAAATCATCAAGAAAACATGATTGTGTTACTTGAGATGCATCAATAGGACGGATTGCCAAATATCGCAATAACATAGAACAAGCTTTTCTATTGGTTTTCTTCCATCCCGAGTTGTTGGTGACAGCATGAGCAAGTAGGTCACCCAAACCCCTCTTAATCCACCAATTCACTAGCAAACTCCTTTTGGGAGACTTCAAGTGTGGCCTACCATGCTAGGAGTGCCTCAAACAAGCATTGAAATGTCAACAAAAACATAGCACTAAACAACACAAAATTATACGAAACACATAATGCAAGTAAAAATCAAAACTAGCGCTTAGAAGAACGCTCTTAAAGATCTATAACATCGAAATTGGAATACCTAAGTAGTCCAATAGCACTATGCACGTTTATAGTCCAACCTTCCAACATTTTTATCACATCATCATATCAAGCCCAAAGGTAGTTATGCAAAGCCAACAAATGTAGTTTTGCTTCCAAAGTTGTGCAAAACAACAGGAACACCATCCTAAATACACAACTCTCTTTGATCCCAAGGTGCATGCTAATAAGAATTTAAATGAGTTTCATAATCGCAAGAATGTGTCAACGGACAATTATTAATTACCAAGCAAAATGAAAGTACATACTTGTGAGAAATTACTTGCCACGAACAACAAGGCATGTATTTTGATATGAAGCCTTAGCTTCACTACCATATTGGTAAACAAAACACTGTTGGTTGGATGTTGTTCAATAACGTTCTCTCCAAAGATAGAAACATAAGCATGCTCTCTAAACAAAATTGTTGTTGCCTTTAGAAAACCGGACTCCGTTGAGAGTATGAGACACCAAACATTTGCAAGTCATGAGTAAAGCTTACATGATTTGAATTCCTTTATTCATTTCCAAAAGATCATATACAACTATATGTTCACACTCATAAGGACCGACTAAATCCTTTTACTTTGCAATAGCAACAAGTCCGTTTGATAAAAGAACCAATTGTATTATAAAACTGGTGGACACTCCATTAAATATGATTTGGAATCCTATCATGCATTAGTAGGTGATACCGGGAAACATGCGGGAAATCAGAGCATGGTCTTGGACGAGATGACCTCCAACAATATCTGGTGTCTTTGCCGCAACGCACTTGACCTTTATTCCGGTCGCATCGATACTCTATTTGTGAGCAGGCGGCCATCCCGAGCAATCGAAGCCGATCCGTTGATGATTGAAGTCACAAGGGGGCAAAGGCTCTTTTGGAGGATCGTAGCAATCCCACCCGGGAATGCCACCCCAAACCGAACCACACGGCGGCAACTCACCGAGATCTTTGATGGATCCCATACCCTCCTCGCTCTTCACCTTTGATACTCCACTCTCGCTCTTGACCTTTGATACTCCAGGCGCATCGACATCCTTTTTAGGGTGGGGCGGCCATCCCGAGCAATCGAAGCCGATCCGTTGATGATTGAAGTCACAAGGGGGCAAAGGCTCTTTTGGAGGATCGTAGCAATCCCACCCGGGAATGCCGCCCCAAACCGAACCACACGGCGGCAACTCACCGAGATCTTTGATGGATCCCATACCCTCCTCGCTCTTCACCTTTGATACTCTAGGCGCATCGACATCCTTTTTGGGGTGGGGCGGCCATCCCGAGCAATCGAAGCCGATCCGTTGATGCTTGAAGTCACAAGGGGGCAAAGGCTCTTTTGGAGGATCGTAGCAATCCCACCCGGGAATGCCGCCCCAAACCGAACCACACGGCGGCAACTCACCAAGATCTTTGATGGATCCGATCCATCGTCCTTGTACCCCGTGCAATAGAAAAGATGTGCCGAAAAGAATCCATAGGAGTGGTACTACCCGCTCCATCATGATTAATCTGCCACATATATCATATCACACATGGCTCTTAATTTCTAATAGGTAAAAGTAAGGTTGTGGATTGCTACCAAAAAGCAATATACATCATACTCTTGTGATTCCATCATTTAAAACTCTTAATGTTGTTATGACTTATGACTCATCATGAAACATCTACTTGCGTGTGTAGGTATGTAAAGAAAATTAGAATTTTAAAAAACATCCACTTTGAGGACGTGCACTAAATCAACAATCAACGGTTTACATAATGCAAGAAAACAAGAGAGTTAGCTAGCTTTGATTCAGAAATTCAAGTCAAGACGAACTCCTAAATTGTCACAAAATTCATTTGCTATGTACATGATAAATGCAATCAAACTAGGAAATTAGTGTGCATATCCTTTGATGCCGCAAGGTAAAAGCAAGAAGCTAAAACATGCACGATAACATGAATAAATGACCAGTTAAACATGCACGCAATTTTTAGCAGAGAAAAGAGAGATGAGCTCACAACTCACAAATTCAAGAGCTCACAAAACAGAGGAACTCACAAACATAGAAGCGCACAAAAAAAGGAACTCACAGAAGTAGGTTCGTAGTGCGTGCGAGCATGTGAAAGTGTTTGCTCTCTCCCAACCTCAACCCCTTTTATGTGCGGTTGTGAGGGCCACAAAAGAGAACAAGAGGAAGTCTCGGAGGAAGGGTGCCAGAAAGAACAAGAGGAAGCTTCCGAAGAAGGGATGCGCAAGAGGAAGCTTCCGAAGAAGGGACGCGCAAGAGGAAGCCTCCGAAGAAGGGACGCGCAAGAGGAAGCCTCGGAAGAAGAGACGCTAAATGAACAAGAGGAAGCCTCGAAGGAAGCATGGTTTTCACTACTCAATCATGGTCACGTAAGATACCACGTCTTGATGTTTGAATAAGGGTGTGAAATACTTAAAAGGTGTTGTGGCGTTACCAAAAGAAAACAATTTGGTGTCATTTTGAAACGTTGTCATTTTAAAATGCAACTATTTCAAAGGTTATTTCAAAGGTTATTTCAAAGGTTATTTCAATGGTTAATATATCAAAGGTTCTTTTAATGCCATTAATATATCAAAAGTCATTTGGATGGTTATTTGGACGGACATTTTTACATTTAAATTTGTTCTTTAAGTTTTCAACAAATTTTTCATTATTCCACGATAGTGAATAGTTTATTGATTTTTTTTTCAATACTGTAAGTCCGTCACGTTAGCAACAACCAAACAATGTCGTGAAATACCACTATAATAAAAAGTTCTTTTGAAACTTTGTTTGAAAAGAATGTTAATATTTTTTCAAGAAACTCACTATACTCCTATGTACTCCACTTGAGCATTCATTCCAAAGTTTGAACATATTTTTCATTTCATAATCTAAGTTAAATTATAGCAACGACTTATTTTTTATTTGTAAACTATACCATATCGTTATACAATGTAAAAAGACACCTTAAATTACAAAAATATAAAATAAAACTTTTGTAATTAGTAGCAATATTAATGATATTCAAGCTCAAAAACCATATTTATTTCAATTTAAAATATAAATTTTTATAAATTTTTGAAATTTGTATTTGAAAAAAATGAACAATAGCATTTATATTACCAAATAAACATGGAAGTTCATTGTTCAAATTGCACAAAAAAGGTAAATCTGGAATGTGATTTATTTATTTTTGGAAATGAAACACGTGAAATTCAAATGGGGTGGAATTATTGATGCTTTAGAACGTACCATTTTATTTGTAAAACAACAAATTCTTGCAAATTCAGCCAACGGCGCACACTCTTGGATGTATGTTTCGGGTCATTATCATGTTGAAAAATCAAATTGGCAGGATCCAAATCGTATGCATGGAGCGTATGAATCAACTCTCGCTCTAAAATTTCTCTATACATGTACTGATCCATTCTTCCCTCAATCCTACACATCATACCAGGGCCACTTGAAGTCATGCAACCCCACATCATCACTCCGCCACCTCCAAACTTGACAGTTTGTTGTACCATTCCTGCACTTCTACTCTGTTCATCACGAAACCAACACCAACTGCGACCATCAGAGCAAAATCGGTTGATTTTTGTTTCATCGGAGAATACTACACGATCCCAATCATCATCAGTCCAATGGCAATGACGTCTAGCAAATTCTAATCGTCGCTTAATTTGAAGAAGTGTAAGTTTTGGTTTCTTTTGCTTCACTTTACATTTCAAACCTGCTTTTCGTAACACTCTCCTCACAGTACTATCGCTCATACCAACATGAAGCTCTTCCCTCAAGTAATTTCCAACTTTGTGTGCAGTTTCTAAGCCACCCACAGTGATTGCTCTGACACAAGCTCTACGATCAACTGCACTGTACATTTTTGGCCTACCACCAAAACTTTGATTGACATCACTCAATTCACTCAAATGTTGCTTACGAAATTTTGCAACCCAACTTTGGGATACCTGTAACTCTCTAGCAACATTTCTAGTACTCTCACCCCTCCTCAACTTCTCTAAAGTAGCTTCTTCTACTTGCTTTCTACTAGCAACAGAGAGAGATCTCAATGAAACCATTTTGCTCAATTTGCATACATGATGTGCACTGAATGGGGAGACATTATAAATGTGAAGGCCAAAAACATGCTCACCCAAAAAATCAGACCCAGAAAAGACCACTTGTACATGTCAGATTTGTAGCATTCATTGCTTAATCCAAGTGTGAGCATAAGTGAGTTTTGGAGCTAATTTACTTTGATCTGGATCTTTCTCAAATTATCTTGCATTGCTGGACTTGTAATTTGGTAGCCACATCATTTACATGCATGTATACTTGAGCCGTTAACTGATTGGACATTAAATGCATCACATTATAATATATGAATGACTAAAGGTAAACTATGTTTTTCTGTACTCAGTTTTGGCAGTCACTGTATATTTCTTCTTCAGGAGTGAGTATCTTAGTCCTTTGGTTTTCATTTTCTGAACAAAGTATTACTTACAATCTTACATGCTGTGTCACAGTTTTCTTAGGAATTGACCATATGATACTGATCAACAGTAACCTCCGTCGGGAGTATGAGTCATCAGTTTCACGGCTTAGGGGTGGTTTACACTACGGACCAAGAGCTGTGACCAAGGAAAATGGATGAATTCCATGGTCACACTTCATGGGACGACTTCCATGGTCCGAGTTATTAAAAAAATAGTTTTCAAGGTTCATGGGTCCTTCACTAGTTCACTAGGTGTATACCAAATGTGGACCGAGAGGAATGACCATGTACTAAAAAGTGGATGTGCTGATTTTTTTAGTATATGTCCAATAATGACAATTTTGGAAAAGAAATTAATCTTTTGTCTTCTTTTGACATTGCTCATTAAAAAAATATTACAATGGCATTTCTCTCCTATGGGCCCTTGCTTTTTCTACAAGACCACCTCTTTTGCCTCTCTCAACGAAAAGGCCATTGGACCATGTTAGTGGATAATGTAGGCCTTAAATATTGTTTTTTGGGGACCTCAACTCCTTAGGTCACTTTTTTTTTTCTCGTTGTGTAAACCCAAGTCATCCCGGGACGAGTTGATGGAGCCAATCACAGATTCTAGAGTTGCATGAAACGAGTTCTTGGTCTGTAGTGTAAACCGCCCCTTAGTACCAGTGGGAAGCTACTGGTCAGTAGTTTAACGTAACATAACAATACCGTAAGTGGAAGGCCGGGTTGGCACTTTCATGTTGAATAATTAATAAAAGTTGAAACATTGGAGGTTGGCACTCTCAAAATTTATTATTAAGAAATCGGTTATTAATAGCTAACATTAAATATTTTTGGCTGCTAAACATTATATTTTATTTTTTGCGTGGAGTGTTATGTTTTCACCCAATTTTGTTGAGTGTTATGTTTTGAGTTTGTTTTATTTTTTTCGGCTTATTGTTGACTTTATTTTTGTTGATTTCAACAAAATACTTAATAATTTTTTATTTTTTTCGGCATTTTCTTGAAGAATTAATTTCTGCCGACCGTACCTTCCACGTACAATAGTCTAACATTGCATTCAGTAGTCGGCAAGAAGGGTGCCTTTTTGTTTCATCCACCTTTATTTATGGAGTGACCAGTGATTGTAATTGAATAGACTATTGAATCAATTAAATAATTGTAGAACACTGTTGAATTGTGATTGGCAAGTGCTTTGAATTCATGTTCACCATGGTTTATTGCTCTTGCTTAATGTCACGTGCCCCCATAGCTACTATTTGATGTGGAATATCCCACATCATTTCATCCTCCAATGAAATGATGTGGGATATTCCACATCATTCTGTTAGGAAAAGGCAGCAGTCACAGAGAGGCTACCGAATGTTATGAAGGTATTGGATGGGCCTCGGTCAACGAAGATGGTACTAAAGCAAAGAATTATGGTAGAATGTCCTAAAACCATTCCCTCCCCAATTATGACATGTAGAGCTTTTTTGGGGCTACTACAGTTGAGACTCAAAACCACCAATTTAACTATTCAAGTAGATCAATGGCATATCAAGCATTGTGAAGAAATAGTTGGTGGTTTTGGGTATCATTATGAGTGAAAATTAGTACTACATGGTGTGAACATAGGAAAACCTAGAGGTCTGATTTGGGTCACAAAGTTCTTTTCACTTCAAAAATTTCTACCAATTTGAATATTGGGAATTAAATTGTGAAAATTTGTGCATTCTATGAGAAATCTTCTTTCAAATGACCAAAAAAAAATTCTCATAAATAACCTTGTTGAAATGAGGCCATATTTCTTTAGTTGGTGGTTTTAGAACATCCTTCCTTCCTGGAACCTTGAGGGGATGAGGAAGAACTCGCTATCTTTGGAGTCAACATCCAAACTAGCATGGAAAGACACATGTAGTATGTTGTATTTCTTATATTTGGAAGTATGATATATATATATATATATGGATTGTGTTCCATTCTTCATGTTCCATTAGTGTATGTGGAAGTCCGTTTTTGACATAATAGATTGCAATGGAGAGGTGTTGACACAATTCATTGCTCAACATCTTCACTTTTATTTTTGAAAATTTAACCCAAATTCTATTTAACTTTAAAGTCACACACCCTCCAAAATCTTATTTTGGGCGTGCATTGTTCAGTTCAAACACACTATAATCTTCCAACCCAATGGTCGATCTTACAAAGATTCAACCGACACTTGTTTCACTAAGTTATTTTTACATTTATACAATTGAATACTATCTAATAATATCCCTAATTTCTACAAGAGATAGTATAAAAATCACATCAACTATAATTGTGGTTTCTCGAGAACCATCTTGAACACTAAAGGGTTAAGAGACCACCTTCACATGCAATGTTTTGTTTTGTTTTGTTTTGTTTTGTGGCTATGCTTTGCTAGATTTCTTTACAAGATATTAGGCATTCCTCTTTTGTTAAGGAAAAAAATGAAAAAACTTTCACTTCTTTTGCCATATTACCTCTATATTTTTTTATGAAGAAAGCTAGTTTTTGTGAAGGAATCTACCAAAATATGATTTTTTTTTATCAAAATATGATTGTAAGCTTAAAATTTTGCCAAATATTCTTTCACAATCTTTTTTACGTAGCCAGTTAGACTTCAAGGAAAAAAACACCAGAAAAACACTACTCACATGGGATATAAATACGTATGTGCCAAAGGAACTGGGAGGCTCTTTGCACTCTAGTGACGCGAAGGACAGAGGCAGGTGGGCTGCAAGAAACTCCGCCCACTTCAGTTTGTACATAACATTCAGTAGCCTCTGTGAGTGTTGCCTCCCTTCAACAAAATGTTGTGGAATATCCCACATCATTTCATCCTTCTAATGAAATGATGAGAGATATTCCACATTAAATCAGTAGCTATGGGGCACGTGGCATTAAGCAAGAGCAATCAACCATGGTGAATAGTCATCAAAAGCACCAAATCCCGCGAAGAACCGGCCGTTAATTACAAGTTAGCTAGTTGATTTTTCAAAATGACTGGTTGAATCTCAATAATAGAGGCAAAAAACCGAACTAAATGACTGAAATTTAGTTATGTTTAGTATTTATAAAAGAAATATACAGGATATATTCTTAAAAAATTGATTGGTTTAGTAAAAGAAAGGAAATTGACGGGTTGGCTCAAAAAGTATCCCGAACAGCTGAAAGCACTCATTCAATGACAATTCAACAATGTTTTGTCATTGTTTATTTGATTTATTCACAATTAAGGAGAGTTTTTAGTAATTGTTTATTTGATTCTATGGTTCATTCAATTAGAAATCACTAGTGAATGAAAGGTGGATAAAACTAAAAGGCACCATCTTGGAAGGCTATCGAATGTTATTGTCGCTGGCATTCCACATACTATTTCTTTTCATTCATCATCTGATGTGGAGCGGGGTGCCTATGACGTGTGAAGTGGCCCTGATATGAAGATGAATTTTTCAGTATTAACCCTTTCAGGCGCGTGCGTCCAAATATTGGACGCAGAACAGATTTTGAGTGTTCGAATTCAATCCAAATTGGACAGTTTTCATCCACCCATTTTTTTCATGATTCTTGTGCAAGTTGACTATCCTTTGTACGGTTTTGATTTTCAAAATAGGTTATTATGATTTTTGGAAAAACAACACAAGTAGTTTATGTCAAGTTTCATTTTAAGTGATGGATCAACCATTTTATGGTCTATGCCCTTTTTTTATGGGCTGCCCGAAATAGAAAAAAACATTTTTATAGAAAATAAAAAATATTTTAAAATAGGTAATCAAGTCTACTTTCCAACCCAATTTGAATCATGTCAATCCGAGTTAAACTCCACCCGGGAGAAATTTTCAAAGTAAAACACTTCTACATTGTCTAGTGTTAGAAAACTTACTATTTGGGGAAAGTAATGATGTTCTCTCCGTTGAAAAATTTTCAATTTTTGATTTTAGAATAGAATGTCTAGTTTTAACAAATCATACAAAATTTCAAATCCTAAAAATAAAATTTGTGATTCTTATAAATATTTGAAGTTAAATGCTTCTAAATTCATTATGAGATGATAAAAAGCTATTTTTTGATATTTGACCATATGGAAAATTACTAAACATCAAGCTCCTCATTTTCTCTTTTGGACCAAACTTCATCAAAGTTGAAGAAATAATTTTTTATAACACATTTATGTTTTGCCCTTACCCCCTCCGTCATTTAGGGGTTAAAGATGATTTTTCAAAATAAGTAGAATCAAATAATAGAAACCATACCATCTCATAGTGCATGTTATTCCAATATCATCACAATTTTTTTATTTTACAAACTTCGTTAATTCATGATTTTTAATTGATTTTCAAGAGAAAACCTTGCAAAATCAATATAAAAAAATATTAAAGAAATATATGATAAATCCAACCATACAAATGTGATCTTCACATTGACATTTACAACTTTTCTTTGTACATCAACTCCATTTTCAGTTTTCATCAAACATTTTATAACGAATCTTTGAAAATAGTGTTGAACTGGGACCTTAAAGGGCTAAGAAATATGTACCGTATTTAAGTTGTAAATGGGTTAACCCTTAAAGGGTTGATGGGGATAGTGTTGTAGCACGTGATACCGGATACTCCCCTAGAGCGCACTTTTTTGTATTAAGAATGCTCGTAGAGGTGATTTCCGGGTTATCGTTCCGCGGAGACTCTATGAAGTGGGAGGTTTCCGGAGATTGATCCGGACTGGTGATTTCTCTCTTGCTCTCACCAGCTAATTTCCTCCTTCCGTACTAAACCGGATCTTCTTCTACTGACTGATCCGGTTGTGGCTAGATCCGGTTTCCATCCGGATTGGAGGTTTATCTAACCCTACTCTGCCCGGTCTATCCTAACAACTCAACCCGGTTTATTTTAGCCTCTCTTTTCCCTCAGAGGGTTCTCCATTTGCATTTACTGGTGCTGGATTTAAAGACACATCCTCCCCTACTGATTTCAGTGATGGGAACTTCACTACTTTCCGGTTATCCTATCTCAACTCCTCGATCCGGGTACTTTCCGTACTGCACTTCAACTACAAATTTATCCCAAACCCACAGCCGGTCACACAAGCGCAACCCGGTTTCCCCCTTTTCTCAAAATACTACAACGACTTGCTAACCGGGGTGGACACTATCCGGGTTGTTCGGAATCGGTCGGGTTCCTAACGGTCTATTTTACTCTGGCTATTCCGTACCCTTCTATTACACGATCTACCCAGGTGCTGGCACCTCGATCGGACTACCCATCCAGGAGTTCTGAGAGGACCGGAGTACCCCCTCCTATCCTCTCAGCCGCTAACCCGTATTATTCCCTGCAACCGGGCATAGAAAATCCCACGTTCAAACAACCTCTAACTCCTCCAAAACCTATATCCGGTCTCTTAACTGAATCTACTCCAGAACCCGGTCAGTCCATCCGGTTACCAAGGGACTAATTGGACCACTGTCTCAAACAACACACACTCACACACACACACACACACACACACACACCCACCGGTTGTAGAAAAACGTGCGCCTATGATCATTTACAAGGGAACAGTGGTACACAAAAAGACCCAAGGAATGAAGAATATTCCTTGATAAGAAGCAAACTCCAAATGCCCGGATCCGGGAAATCCTTAGATCCTAAAAACCTGGGATCCGGAAATCCGGGGAGCTCTCCCCACGGTTCAGTTCCTATCCTAAACTGCCACTAGCATTGGAATCCTAAAAAGCCTACTTCACAAAAAGAGTTCTAACCTACCTACTCAAAAAGCTTCTTACAAAGCCGGCTCCATCAAATCCGGATCCTAACTAAACAGCGGAGCTTCCAAACAGCTACCCCTCGGTTTTTTCTTCTCCGCCTTCTTCCTCTTGCTGCTCCTCCTACTGTTTACCTTCCGGTTCGCGTCCTTGCGCACCGTCCGGTTGACCGTCCGGGTTACCTCCTAGCCCACCCTCTGGTCCTACTTCCTCTCCCTGTTGGACACCCGTCTCCACTATCTCCTCTTCCGGATTCAAAAAGCTAGCTAGACTCGCTCTTCCTTGGTCTGCTGCCTGAACCGGCTCCACATCCTCCACGAGTCGGGAAGTCTGTTCCAGGGTGGAGCTTCTTACTCCCAGCAACCGGTCTAAATCTCTTGCCTGGGGTGCGTCCACTAATAGCCGGAAGGTCTACTGTAGCTCGCTTCCGGACAGAGGGACTCTCCCTCCTCTGTTACTGGTTTCCTCCCACTTCCGGTTCGGGTACGGGTGGGCACCTTGAGAGTACCTCTACCACCAGCGCCCGGAATCACTCCAGCGCCTCTTCCACTTGGGCAGCGTACTCCTTCACGATGTTCTTCACCCGCGCTGCCCCTTCTACCCCCGTTTGGGTTAACTTTTCATCGTACAGCCTCGTCTTGGTCTATACCTCCCCATTCGGTTGGAACAACCATGCCACTTTCTTGAGACGAGTCCGATCGTGTTGCTCTATTTTCCGGATGGTCTTCCTCATCCGGTCCAGCTTGTTCTTCTGCTCCAGCATGAGCATGGTTGCCTTGGCCGACTCCTTGCGAGTCCGGTCTACCTCCCGCCTAATGTTCTTGACCCTTTCCGGGTACTCCTCTACTTCCTTGCATTTGAAGACGTTCCCGACTCCCTTCATTGCTGTGTATAGTGGAGTATACCTTTCCTCTGGACACCATTTCCATGGCCGTCCGGATGAGGAGGAGCATGATGTCCGCTACTGCGAGGATCAACGTGCTCTCCTGTGCCTCCCGGTTTGGCTTTGCTTCCCGGGCTGGCTCTTCTTTCTGATCTTCCTCCTCTTCGGATTCATCCTCCTCAGAGTCATCCTCTTCTTCTTCCTCTTCCGGTTCCGACTTCCTCTTCCGCTTGGCCTTCTCCTTTACATTTTTTTTTTGCGGCTGCTTGGACCGGCTTCGTCGGTGGGACGGACACCTCGGCCATTCACTGGGGTCGTCTTCATCCGATTTTGGGTCTTCTTCCGGGGCAGGGTAATCTCTTGGATCTCCGAGTCGTCTCCCCCTCCATCACTCCGGATGACCCGCTTCCTCTTCTGTTGGTGCTATCCTCGGGTGCGCGCTCGGGAGGGACCACCCTCATCCGGTTGTGTACCTCCTGCCGGATCCTCTCCCCTCTTCCGTCTTTCCTCCAGCTGCGGGTTACACCTCCCGGTTGGCCTCCTTCCGGGTCTTCCCTCTTCTTCCGGCGCTCCTCAGGCTGGGTCCTGGCGCTACCCGGTTCCTCTCGTCCCGGGTCCTCCCTTCTCTTCCGGCGTTCCTCCGGTTGAGTTCCTCTGACCGGTTGGGACGCCTCCGGTCTCTCCGGTTCACTATAGTCACTCTACACGCCCTCGTCATCTTCTTCGTCCTCACTCACTTCCTTCTCCGGTTTCCTCCTCCTTTCCGGACGAGGCGTGCGCGCTTTGGCTGGGCTCCGGTCTACTAGAGGAACTGGTTGCGTCTCCAATTTCACCTTCTCCCTATCCGAGAGGCATCCATGCTTGTCATATAGATGGTAAAGAAATGGAGCAATGGGACAACCATTCGTACCTCCGATCTTTGAAGCCTCCCGGTCGACAATTTCTTGCACCAAAATGCCCCACCCAATCGTCTTGTTGTAATGCAGCGCGGAGTAGATACCCTTCGCCAATTTGATCGTGATGGTGGTTGGCTTATCCGGGCTGAAGATAAGCACGAGAAATTGAAGAAGATGCTTCTCCCGGGGCGTCTTGCAATGCTCCACCTTAAACCCGTCTTTCTCCAAAAGCCGGGTGAACCGCTCCGTCACCCAACCGGAGTCTCCCTTTCCGCCTGCCTCGAGTCCGTTTGGGCTGTCCGGAAAGCCGTAGGTCATACGCCAGTGCTCTTGGGTCCAATTTCTGAACTTCCCTTGGATATAACTCGTCCGGAAAGCTAGCGCCATTTGTCCTCCCACTAACTCCGCCAGCATCCCAGAGTCCTGGATGTCCCAGGTCGGGTAGAGAAGCTCCTTACACTTCATGGTCGCAAGGTCCTTGCGCAGCATTTCAAAATCGCCCGGGTGTTGCGGAACAACCGGAACCACCTTCTATGCGATTTTGAACCCTACAAAACTCTCTCCTCTCCGTGCCATTTCTACAGACTCCGGACGCGCTCTCCTTCTCCTCTGCGAACTACGCCTAAGTTTTTGGCGCTCTCTCTTCTCTAACTCCGGTCGCGCACTATCAACCCTAATGCTATCCGGAAACACGAAATTTTGCTGATGAGGGGGACTGGAAGCGCTGGGAACAAATGAACAGTGAGTCACCCAGTTTAGGGCGGCCCATTTTAACTCCTAAAGGCCCTTAAAAGCCAAAATGGTTTTTTGCTGTTTCGGGCAGCTTAGATGGAAGGTCTAAATTAAGAATTTTAGACTATAATTTGGCATGGGGGTGGTCATACATACAAGGTGTGTGGGGTAAAAATTACAAAGTCAAATTCGGATTTTATAATCTTTTTATTGAAATTTTTGGTTTCAAGCCCAACTGGGGCAGAAAAAAGCTTTTTATTATAATCATTTTTTCAAATTTTTTTTTTGGAGACATGCTCTTCACCACATTTAGGCTCAGAATTTGAAGTGACCCATGTTGATCATATTCTTGGCTTGACAAGGGCAGCCTCCAAAATAAAGAACAGCAACCTCCAAGGTTTTTTGTAATTTCACATCCATTTCTTTCGAAATTTGTCAAAATTTGAGATTTTGAAACTTTTTTAAAATAATTTCGCCTAAAATTTTTAAAATCATAGAGGTACCTAATCACCGTTCATTTTTTCCAAAAATCAAATACAATCAATGTGATGCATGTTTCACCAAATTGCCATTTTTATACCTACTTCCGGAAATTAATTTGGATGAAGGTTTGAAACGCGTAATGAGTCTCTAAAATTTTGCATGAGCGTACCCAACTTAGTTATCTACATGGAAAAAAATATGAGCAAAATGTTTGGAGTAACAATCTTCAAGTCCCCCTTTGCACTATGGAGACAATGCCTCCCAAGCAATGCCCCGAAAAACTTTTGCACAAACTTTGGATGTTATGATCTTGCAAATGATAAACATCCAACGGTCAATTTTTGAAACAGTAGCTATGAATAGGCTTAGGTACAAGATCTTACGGTTGGAATTCTAAAAGAAGTAAAAAAACTTGGGTCACATCCCCGGGAGTACATAGAGGTAGAAAATCGCAGTTTTGAGGTTTCAAGCTCCCAAAAACACAAGGAAATTTTGGGGTTAAGGCGCGGATCGTGGCCGGGTCCGTCAGAGACCCGTCCCCCTCTATCCGGTCGCCCATCCGGTTTCCTACCGGAACCCGCTGCCTATCTAGTCTTGCAGTAATCCCTCTAGGGTGCGTGCGAGCGCCACTCTCTCTCCAAATAAATAAATAGGCCATTATGGACACTACTTCTCCTATTTATGGCGGCTCGGCTACTCCTAGCTGCCCTAAAAAACCCTATCTGCCCACTTTTGAGAAAACGAGGTTCTACAAATAGTAAATATGTTGGCGTATATTTGACATTTATTGTAAATAGGAAGTTCCAATCTGTAACCCCAATAGCTCATTAAAATCATTTCAATGTGAATTTTAACTTCACTTTTGATCTTAAACCCATAGGAGGTGTGGAACCATGCCAAATACAATGGAATATTGGTGTATAATACTGATCGGAAAGAGCTCTCTGAACCATTTAAGGGTTAAGAACGTGGAGGTTAAACACTTGTTGCCAATATCTTGCATCTTAACTCCTAAAGGGACTAAGTCCAAATTGGGTCTCAAGTTTTCTTTAATAATTTTGAGTAGGACTATGTGGATTTCTTTTTGTTCATTTTAGTTCATTTTTTTTTAACCATCACATACAATATTCTTCAATGATTCGAGATGATTCTAGTGATATAGAATTTGGTCTCATTTAAATTCAATTTTTCTCAATATGATCAATAGAATTTGACATTTAAAACCATGAATCCTTGGTCCTTTAGGGATTAAAGGTAGGTCTTGAGTTATATGTGTATTGTTGGTTGTTTCACTTTTAGAGTAATTCATGGATATTATTCTAATGAGACAGTAATTTATCGGTTTCCTAAGTTTTAGAAATTTCAACCTAAAGTTTATAACACATATTATCAGTCGTTTATGAAATTTTATAAAATTGGAGTTGACAGACACAAGTATAGAAGAGGAGTTTGTACTTAATTAAATAGAATGTAACAACAAATAATATGACATGTATTTATATATATATATATATATATATATATAAAAGGTGAATTTTAATTATCTCTATTTCACATAGCCACATGGATATGGATAGCATGGCTTCCAAAGACAATCCTCAAGGCCGCTTCACACTATGGCCGAAGGTCGAGAGGCCATCGATTTCCACCAATCGAATTGCAACAATCAAGAATTCGGCCTCTTAACCCTTCATATTGAAGACCAAAGTTCAAAAACCGTAACCCTTCAAAATGCTTACATGGCAACACTTTTTGACCAAGGTTGGCGGATTCTTGAAGGAAGTTTGGGTTAAACGGGAATAGAAACCCAAACTGTAGTTGAGAGGCCGTCGATTTCTTTTATAAAATATATAAACTATATTTTATTGCTTATTTTCAGCCCATTTCTTTGGACTCTCAACAAAGTTTCGCCACTCAATCCCACAACCTCTCGACTTGGACTCCCACAGTGTGAAGCGGCCCTTACTACTACACTAAATAGGTAGATTAGTGTTAGATAATTATAAGATTTGAAAATGTTATAAATTTTTACTCTTGACAAAAAAAAATTCTAAAGACATTGTTCCAATACTATTGAAAGATCCCCATCTTGACCAATATAGAGGGTAGAAAAATTGGTCAACAGTAAAAACTTACAACATGTTTATGTAAATTAGTGTATCTAACACTAATCTACCTATTTAGTGTAGTGAAAAACCTCAAATCGTCAAACTTGTTCAAAAATTAGTGCTTCAGACATATGCTCAGCAAGTTTCACAGTCTCGAGCAAAACAATACGTCTATGGTCAATAAAAATTTGTCCACAAGACTATCAAAAAAAAGTCATAGTTTTTTACATTATTTTCAACACTTTTGATATTAAAAACCTGTTTTTCAAGACTGAAGTGTCAGAAAAACTTTCGAAAAACAGTGCCGGAATCAACACCCTTTTTACTAAGTTTCTGTGTTGGCTAACTTACTTGTTGAAACAGATTTGTGAGTTTGGCATACTCTGGCAATGAATGTTGTCACCTGAAGGGGATTACAAATTAGGGAATCCTGCAGTGTTTGCTCAGGGTGAATCATTTTTATGTCACATTCAACAAATATCATTGTTATGGTATCGCTGTACTTCATTTCTCGTATAATAAGGGGCTGTTCACACTATTGCTGAATGTCGAGAGGGCATCGAATTCTATCAATTAGATTGCAAGAAAGTCTGAAATTGGACTCTCATGCTTCACACTTGGGACCAAAGTCCAAAGGCCGTCATCCTTCAAAGTGTCTACATGACATCACTTTTTGTGAGTTTCGGCATCAATGCAACGGACTCTTGAGGGAGAATTGGGTCGGCCAAGAATGGAAAGCCAATTCTCCCTCGAGAGACCGTTGAATTTATTTTTTATGTGTATATTATACTACATATTTTCAGCCCAAGACTTTGACTCTCGACATGAATTGGATTTAGACTGTGACGGCCTGTGGACATAGTGTGAACCAATCCTAAGTTGAAAAGAACAAGCACTAACCTTTTTATTGTGATTAATGCAAAAAGGAAGAAGCCCAAATTGGCCCATGTACCCTTTTTTTTTTTTTTCGTTAAAAGATTTTTTTAGGAAACAAATGCATTAAAAGAAATTTTGAGTAAGCCTTATGTGGACTTCCTTTTGTTCATAATTGTTTACTTTTTAACTAACCTATACAATGTTCTTTACTAATTCCGGGGATATAAAATTTGATCCCATAAAAATTATATTTACACAATGAATGAAATTAGACTAATAAAAACATATTTGGATTTTTGAAGCCACCGAAAGTAATATAGGATTTCATTGCAAATAGTTGTTTTTCTTTGCAAATTGAAGCTTGAATTCAAAAGCATTTTCAAAAACATGAGTGAGTTTTTATAACATTTCGTTTCCTACTTAGATTTTCCTTATGATTTTGAAAACAAATTCATTGCAAGTGTAATGCTGCAATGAAAGCATTGTCATTTAACCCTTTAGCGCGCCGGCGTCCAGAATCTGGACGCCGGATGAATTTCAACAGCTCGATTTCTGTAGGTACCGGATGTTTTTCATCCATTTTTATTTTTTTTCATTCTTGTGCTAGTTGAATACCATTTGTACGGTATGGATCTTCCAAATAAGATAATGTGATTTTTTGAAAAATTACAAAAGTGATTAATGTCAAGTTTCAATCTTAGTTCAAAAAGAAAGACCTTAAATATGATTTTCCATAGTAAGTAGAATCAAATAATGGAAACCATACCATCTCGTAGTGCATGTCATTCTAATTTCATTACAATATTTTTAAATTTTTTTGTGTTAATTTTGGATTTTTAATTGAATTTCAAGAGAAAACCTTGCAAAATTACTTTAAAAATATTAATAAAGAATATGATGAATCCAACCGTGCAGATGTTATCTACACATTGACATTTACAACTTTGTTTTGTACATCAACTCCATTTTCGTTTTTCATCAACCATTTTATAACAAATCTTTGAAAACAGTGTTGAATCGGTGTTGAATCGGGACGTTAAAGGGTTAAAAGAGGCAGATGGTCAAAAACATCCCTTTATCCCTTTGGCAGGCCAGCGTTCATATTCTAGACTCTAGATGATTTCTAACGCGTCCCTTCACCATATACGGTGATGTTTTCATTCACTCAAAAATTTCTTGATTCTTGTGCTAGTTGACTACCATTTGTTTGGTAAGGATCTTCAAAATAAGATAACGTAAATTTTTGAAAAATTACAAAAGTGGTTTATGTCAAGTTTCAATATTAGTTCAAAAAGTGAGACCTTAAACATGATTTTCCATAATAAGTAGAATCAAATAATAGAAACCATACCGTAGTGTAGTGCATGTTATTCCAATTTCATTACAATATTTTAAATTAATTTTTGGGTGTTAATTTTGGATTTTTAATTGAATTTCAGGAGAAAACCTTGCAAAATCAATTAAAAAATATAAATCATAAATATGATGAATCCAACCATACAAATGTTATCTTCACATTGACATTTACAACTTTGCTTTGCACATCAACTACGTTTTGTTTTTCATCAACCATTTTATAACAAATCTTTGAAAACAATGTTGAATCGGGACGTTAAAGGGTTAACTTTTCTTATTATTTTCTTCTTTGACTAAACAAGTTCAACATTTTGGACATTAAATTATGTTACTTTACCAATCTCGTTACCTTTTCTTCTTTTAAATCTCATAAATGTTTTAAATGATGTTGTGTCAATTGAATATTTGTTATTGCATGGCTTTTAGATAATTTTCATGATTTCAACAAAACTTAGTGATGAAAGCTACTAACATTTACACTTTTCTTTAGTCTTTGAAAATTATTTTTACTAACCAAGAATTAAACTTCTTGAATTTTATATTATGTCAAATAATTTAATAATTTAAAATTACAAAAAGAGAAAATGAAATTGAAGAGTATTGTATTTTGTTGACCCTTAAACGTCTTGTAGTTTTTCTCATTTTTGAGGGTCATTTTCATGACTTTCCTTTCAATTTTTCAAGGATTTTTGGTGTACATTATAGTGTACACCAAAATGAGGCAAAATATGCAATTTATTATCTTAATTGATAAGAATATATATATATATATATATATATATATATATATATATATATATATATATATATATATATATATATATATATATATATAAATAAAAGCATATATATGGCTTCAATGTAGGTCATCAAAAAGTCCTTATGAGATCAATTTTATGGTCAAATTATAATACATGCATACATACATATATATTGAAAAAATTAAAATGGATGATAATGATAGATGAAATTCCTTTCCAAATCAACAAATTGCAAAATTTAGCTAGGCATGATAGACACGAGTTGTTATGGGGTTTTTGGTAATAGGGCTCGAGCAAGCCATTCTTGCAATGAGTGGGGCCGAAGAGTACAAAATGTCATCATACATAGTGAAGTAAAAATGAAGTAAACAACAGCCGGTCATTCATGAGTGTTATTACCGTAGTAACTTCAAAGCCATTCTCTCCTGGCAGGGGCGTTCTCTCTCTCTCTTTCATTCATGGCCATGATTGAATGTACTGAGCGCCAGGCTCGTGATTGCTGGTTGTTCCTCTGATGACGGTAAGTTGAACTCTCATAAGTTCGCAATTTGATTGAAGCCCAAATTGAATGATGCTATGATTGAAAAAACAACATCAGACATTCATCGCCGGTAAAGGCCCGCCCCTTTCGAGAGCCAGTACCACTGAACGGGGAATTTTCCAAGGAAACAGGTTAAAATCCAATATTTTACAAAAGCAATCTGTTTCTACAAGAACCCATCCAGTTATTACCCAAGTATCACAAATTTTATCCGGATGTTAGCCTGAAACTTCCGAAAGATACACTCTACATTATGTTAGAGAATCTTGTGTGTTCATGACCCCTTCTAAAAAAAACCCTTGTATACAAGAGGTTCTATGTCTAAGTACCTTTGTATACATATATATTCCGTTAAATATATGTTTAATCCCTAAAGGACCAAGTGTCCTAACTAGGACATTTCGACGTTTGGGTAGGTTCCTACGGTGTCAATTTTTATTTTTATTTTTGAAATAAATTATGTGAATTCGGTATATCAATACAAAAATGGGGATCTAAAATTTTTTGACTCCGACTTTTAAAGTGGAAGTTATGGAGCAAAAGGGGTTTTTTTGGGGAGAATGGGCAGTGCGGGCAGGGCTCAAAATAAACCTCAAAATTTATTATTATTCAACTTTAACCGTAGGATCTTGTTATAGATTTCCAAAAGAGTGCATGGTAAAATTTTCATAGAATTTAACCATACAAATTGTAAGATTATAGCGTTTGAAGTGAAAAGATAAAATTGCAATCTTTTTGAATATTTCTTGACCGTCTTTGAAGGCATGGGAAAAATTGTTAAATTGGTCAAAAAAATTCTTAAAATTTATTTAAATGCTTGATTTGGTATTTTCTACCAAGAGGAAAAAAAATATTAACAAAAAAATGAATAGAAAGAGATGAAAATGATGCTCAAAAACAGGAAAAACTGCGGTCATTTAGGAGTTAATGTAAGTATACGTGAATACTTTCAGTTCTAAATGTGTTTATTGTATGTATATGTAATACAACAATGTTCATATCAATACCCCTTCTGTGCACTCGCGTATACTCGTACATGTTTACTACAGTGCAGCCCTTGAGCTGAAACTATGAATTTCAACCTGTAATTTGGCAATCCCATTTGATTGATTGTTACACTAACACTAGTAGCATATCTGTCGTTTTTCATTCCCCACTTTGTGGAAACAATGAACAATACCAAAATATTATACTTATATTTTTGTCTTCTTGTGACCAAAACTACTCATCAACATTGACACAACCCATGTGCCTCGCGCCGTTTCATTTCTCTTTCATTTATAGTAAGTGAAAAGCGACACATTTCCTGCTAGTGTAACTTCCAAATGTCCCCGTACATTGGCTGGTAAAGTTTCAAGCATCAGTTTTGTGTCAGTTTTTCTGCAGTTCAAATGTACACCCCACAGCAATGGCCGTGTCGTTCAGGGGGTTTTGAAAAAGAGTATGGTTTCAGCCAGTAAACTTGAAAGCTGTACTCTGTTCACTCAGGTCCTCATGGAATGCTAGATTTGTGTGTCATCGAATTACTCCGTGCAGAGATACGACAGTTGAGTTTGTGTCTGCCACAATTGAGTTGAGTTTTCTCGCAGACATGCCTGGTCGAAGTTCAAAACTTTACCGGCAGATAAGAGCAGGCCCAGCAGCAGTCGTTTCCCATTCACCGAATCTATTTCTGAATGATAAAGTACCTCTTATGGTGTAGAGTTTGATGTTTGCACACCAGATATTGTCGAGGGGTGGTTCTCACATCAAGCATTTTGTCGTATTCTCTGACATGATCATGCTCATACTTTATGAAGTTCTGTTTGGTAGATTGACTCTCCGCCGTTCTGATTGTCCCGTGTAATGACAAAAATAGTATGTATGTAATTGGTCGATGCACCAAATTGCTTGTTGTGCACCAAGTTCACATCCAAGATGGTGTGTGAGAAGTGCATCGCCGTTCTAATTGTCCCATGTAGTGACAAAAATACTATGTATGTAATTGGTCGATGCACCAAATTGCTCATTGCGCATGAAGTTCACATTCAAGATGATGTGTGAGAAGTGAAAACTTTCCTAGCAACAACCACCAAGTGTGCCCGGAATAGATTGCATGGACCACTTGCATACCACTACTTTTTACTTTTGTTACTATATCAATTTACTAAACTTAACTTCATAAAGTGAGAGCATGGTATCGTTAGAGAACAGGACAATTTGTTTGATGTGAGAACCACTCTTGCTATATTGACAATATTTGGTGGGCAAAAACTGATCAAACCCCACAATGTAAGACGTACTTTATTATTCAGAAATAGGTTTGGTGAGTAGAAAATGGCTATTAACGGGCCTGCTCTAAGAAAATGAGGCATAATTCTACTTCATGACAAACCCCCAAAAGCAACAAAAAGAAAACCAAATTAGGCCTCATGTTTCTTTTTAACATTTTAAAATAGACCTAGTGTAAACTCCTTCGTGTTTCAACGATGTAAACATTGATTTCAGCGATATAAAATTTAGTCTCATTTAAATTCTATTTTTCCCAATATGATCTATTCAATTGGTCATTTTAACCCCTACAGAACTAAGAAGCCTAAATTGGGCCTCATGTTATTTTTACTAGTTTTGAATAGGTCCTATGTAGACTTACTTATATTCAAATTTGTATGTTTTCGACTAACACATGCAATGTTCTTCATTGATTTAAAATTTGGCTCCATCTAAATTATTAATTTTACAATATAATCGATTGAATTTGCCACACAAAAACCATGAATCCTTGGTTCTTTAGGGGTTAAAACCGTGAATCCTTGTTTTCTTCAATGTTTAATTTGACTAAAGATCAACTGATAAAGTGCAAAACATTTTGGTCAATTGAAATTTATTGATAACATTTGGTGTTGCCCAAAAAAAATAAAAAATAAAAAAAAAAAAAAATAAAAAAAAAAATATATATATATATATATATATATATATATATATATATATATATATATATATAGTGATTTTCTCTTTCAAAACATTCTCTACTGAAAAAACTTCCCAACCAGTTGGGCTATGTGACTAGGCCAACACCGAATTGCAACATGTCTGAAATAGTAAACACAAGAGCTTTCTTCTCCAACACCATATTGGTGTGGCCTTCTTAATGTGCTTCCAATGGTTAATACAGGGTCAATTCATTTCAAAACAGGATCTCATAAAAGAATTTAACCCCTAAACGTACCGATCCTTAGAACACAAGTAGATGCTAGCCTGAAAAATAGATTTTAGCATAGCTCAAATGTACAATAAGTGTACATGAAAGGACCATTGCATGCATGAAATCTACCCAACAAATTTGACATATTTGCATTTGGAGGCCTCTCCAATATTATGGTCAGGACATCTTCCCATCACAAGAGATTTACTCTCATTGGTAGAGAACTTAATAGGCTTGCAAAGGTGACTTGGATGAAAGTCATCCGAGATTGTATGAAAAAGTTACAGGACTTTGAATCCATTCATGATCCAGTTTCTGGACGCTGTGACGTTTAGGGGTTAAGGTCCCTGCAAACTTGTAAACGTCCCTCGAACGTCCAAGACAGTGATTTTCAGCTTAAAATAGCTCAATTGCTACACTTGAAATACGATGGCTAATTTTAACGAAATCTGTTTTAAAATATGAAAGGAAAAATAGCCATATACTTAGGAAAATGTTAAGTGAGTAGCCAAACTTTGCCTAGGTACTACCCATGTATCATCATGGTAACACCAAGTATCACCCCAAGTATAACCAAAGCATCGTGAAAATGCAAGCTACCTAGGAAAATTGAAATATGTATATTTTTTAAATTCATTGGTCCAACAAGAAAGTCATTGAATGACATGAAGCTCGAGAGATATGGTGTTAGCAGAGGACTACATAGCATTGAGTAACCTTCATGCCCACTGCCTTTCCTTCATGCACTCTACTTATCACCTTGAGCTTCCACATGTCCATTTAGCGACTAATGAAGTACTATTGGGTGTGGAACATTCCGCACCATCTACTGTAGAGCCAAGGCAAGGACAATGCATGCTAGTGAATGTTATGTAGTGGGGAACACTAACCTACTGACACTACTAAAAAAGGTGGTGCTCCCTAGGGACATGCCCAAGCAAAATCACTGTGCATGAGTGGAATTGGGCACTACTTGCCTAAGCATCTCCCTCGGTAGTGCCTCCTTTTCTACTAGTGTGACAATAATGTTGCTACAATTAACTATTACTCCGTTGGCATGGTCGTTGAGTGGACTAGGGGAGAAGCTTCAAAAAGAGGTAACTAACCTCCAAAACCAAAAAATCCAATTTTTGTATTGAAGCGTGCATAAGTGAGTCCAGTGAGCCCATAGAACAAGGACACTAGAAGGCAACATCCAACATTTGACCTTCCAAAGACATCATAAGCATATGGATGGATTCTACCTGCATAATAACAATAAAAATAATAATGAATGAATGGCATGCTGATGGCCAGGAAGGTGACACACTGACACCAACGCGGCCGGTGGACCTCACAATCACCGACGCCCACCTCATTGGCAAGACGGCTGCCTCCTCACTTGGATATTTTTCACAATTCGGAAAAAAGGGCTTCTAGGTAAGTATCAGTCGGCCCATACAGGTTGCCATGAAAATGCCTAATTTTTAAAAATTCATATGGTATCCATGATTCTAAATTTTATTAAAAAAAAACCTCTTTCAATTTCCAACAAAAACTAAGATATCATGCTCGGCCGCCAAGGTCAGGAACTCATGCTGAATATTTAAATTTTTTTGGTCCAAATGTTATGGATATTAGAGGTATCCGTTAACAACTCACCTTGGTTTTGAATAGGATATTATGAATTTTGCTTTTATTTTTAATTTTTTTTCACTCCAAATAGCTATGAGGTATGGCTGAACTGAAGTTTGTGGCCTCTCATTAGGGTTGGATAGCCTATTACCACCACCTCCCCCAATTATGACATGTACAACTTTCTTGGAGCCACCACAATTGAGACCCAAAATCACCAATTTCACTATTCAAGTAGACCAATGGCATGCCAAGAATTGTGAAGAAATAGTTGGTGGTTTTGGGTTAGCTCATGAGCGGATCTAGGAACAACAAAGTGTGAACTTAGGAAATTGGTATGTGATGTATGGGTAAAAGGTTACTTTCCACTATGAAAATTTGTATAAAATTGACAAATGCAAATTAGATGTTGCAAATTTTTGCAATCCTCATCAAAACCTATTTCGAATGCAGTCATTTTTTTTTTGGGAATTTAGCACCGCCAAAAATAGGCCAGATTGCTTAAGTTGGTGGTAATAGGTTATCCAACCTTATTAGGTGTGTAAGAGCTTGGTGATTTCTAAACTCAAGAAAGATTTAAAAAAACGTTCGTTTTTTATGGCAATTTTTTTTCCTTGAGTTTGAAGATCACCAAGCTCTTACACACCTAATAATGCGAGACCACCAAGTTCTTCCATACTTTGTAACTATTTGGAATGAAAAAATAAGAGTATATTAAAATAAAAATTCATAGTATTTTATTCAAAGTCAAGGTGAGTTAGCGTATAACTCAGTTGTTTAAACTAAACCGACCATAGGCTCTTTTAGCTCTGTTTGTGTACATTTTGTACAACCAATATCTGCACTAAATAGTGAAATTAGGTTGCCCCTCACTAATTTCTTGACATTTGATACTATATAAATATTAGTTCTTATTGTACAAGAATGCACTACTTTTGAATTAAATATTACTCTAATCAGGACTTATGAACCTACATATATACAAATGGAAATATTTATGGAATTATATATACGTTGACTTTGATGGCTTGTAAAGTAACTTTCTTGGGATAAAGCAAACCTATTTTTTCAAGCAACCTAATTTCACTATTAAATGTAGGTTTTAGTGTTTTTTTATAATCCAATTGTAAGCTAGGACCACTTTTTGGGACAAATTCTATTTTAACCCTGAAAAGGCCCTTGGGGTCTCTCTCTACAACCCGTATTTAGCCTTATAATTTTTCAGTTGTAGTTCAATACATTGTAATATATATGAATTGTGGTATACATATTTTCATGATTATTATTTTTTACTTTGTGTCTGGTCATTGTTATTTTGATCAAATACCACCGAATACACCCGCAAAGGGCTATCGGCTTAAATCATTCTGATAATGGAAACCATGATGAGATGCTCCATCTTGGTTGCTTGAGTTGATAGAAAACGCGGTAGGACTGGTTCCACTTATTCGTTTTCCGCACCCCACAAACCGTGTTGGGGTAAGCCTAGTTTCAAATCACTTTCATGGTACTACAAGCCGGCCAAATAAACAAAAGGTGCGCCGATCTAGGTCCCGCCGGGTGGCCCGGGGGAAGAGACGCTAGCCAGCCGACTGTACAACAGTATGGATGATGACGATGATGAACATGACAAGACAGGGTGCTTAGGAAATTGGGCTACTTTAGAGCCAATTAGAGGGCAGGAAGTGATTGGTATGATCCCACTGTAGAAAACATGGCAAGAAAGATTTTCTGGTAGGGATATTCCAAACACAGACACCACTCTCTTCCTTGCAGTACCAGCGACCAGTCCTGTTGAGTTTGTCAATTTTGGCGGGGACCTGGGACCCCTGCAACAGACATTTTTTATTTTGGTTCTTTTCTGCAATACAAACCACAGGAGGACCACTTATATTTCGTCCGTAGTGCCCCAAAAAAAATTGTTGTTGGGGATTTATCGTGATGGAAGATTGTGGATGACATCAACTTTAAAGGATTGAGAGATTCAGTGGGTATTCTAAGCCTCATTTGCAACGCAATATATATCCACACTTCAACGAAGAGTTTTGTCCAAACTTCAAAAAAGAAAACTTAGTGTAGATGTGCCTCATGCAAAGTAAATGAATCAATCACGTAATCATGATAGTGGCTTGGAGACTATTGTGAACAAAGAGCATGTTGGAGGTAGTTTGTCTATTTGTGTCTTAAGGACATGGGTAGCGAGGTCTGCTTTGAACCAATCATAAAGTGTATCATGTGTAGAATGTTCAACAAGATTTCATCGTTTGTGTAATCAAGTACAAGATTTCATTGTTTGTGTAATCAAGTACAAGATTTCATTTAAAGTTAGTCATGGTGAGTGATTTGGAGGCCTTAGTAAAAAAGAGAACATACCATCTTAATCCTTAAAGGACACACTAAGCCTGAGGTGCTTAGTTTTGAAAGACTAAAGCAAATAACTTTTAAAAAATAGTCCACCATGAAATATAAAATTGTTCCACTCAAAAGGTAGTAGAATTGCTATTCTAGATTCTTCACAAGCAATGATCGAGATATGACATGTTTGCTACTTGAGCCACTAAAAAAAAGGTGGGAATCATTGGGTGTCGAGAGGGAGGTTTTCTTTTTCCTCATGAGGTGCAATAAGAATCCAAACGTTTGAAGGGAGAACAGTGACAGGGCCAAAAGATGGGTCTATATGTTGCGTCCCTCGTTAACCCCTAACTGCCTAAGCGACCATATATGGTCGCTCAAAAATTTCAGAGTTTAAAAAAAGTTCAGCCCTCTTCAAACGTCCATAACTTTTGCAAAAATAACAATTTTTGAGCGTCATTTTTTTACTTGTAGATATTGAAACTGGGCAACTTTTCCAAAAAGAAATCTTGAATTTTTTTTAACCGATTTTCCTCTAAAGCCCTCGAAGTGACAGCATCACAATTTTGAAAATTTGCCCGGAATGGAATCTTTGAGTTTTCTACCAAATGAGATTAGTTCTAACATGAACAAGGTAACCACCATGTAAAACCAATGTTTTTGACCTATTATACTTGATTCCAGGTCAAAATGACTAAACATGTAGTTTTTATGAATTTTCAAAGAAAATTCTTATAAATTGATTATCAAATAATTCATAGCATTTTTCCAAAATTTAACCGTATGGATGTTGTCTTACTGTTGTGTTCTACAGATGTTAAAAAATTGAAGCTCCGGGTGAAGCTCATAAAAGTTGAGTAAGATGGACATTATGACACATTTAGCATTTCAAGAAAACCCTTGGGCACTTAGGGGTTAATGCAAGTGTGGGGGTGGCCTAACACGCTAAATGGCGTCGGGTGATTGCAAGCTACAGTCACCCATGTTTTTTGTCGCGGTGTAGGAATTGCCGCACTTTTTGAATCTTTGAAAAATCACCAATAAATATCGGGATGGAATTTTGTGATGAAAAAAATTGCATTATTTCTAGAATTCCAAAGTTAAGATGTCTACCACAATAAAATTTGAAAATTTTCAATCTTTCTATCCCAATTAAGCATTTCTACTTAGATTTGGTAGCGTGTCGCTTATCAAAAGTGCACCTACTTTATGGGAAATGCTAGAAGGGGGTCAAATTTGAACTTCAAAAATTTATAGCAACATACCACAAGTATGTACAAAGCTACCATATTTTATAATTTTTGGTATTACGCATACTTATTTTTTAATTAATTGTTTCGTGATGTTTTTGTTTTTTAAGCTTTTCGTGCAGCTTAAACTTTTCATTTGGATTTTTTTTTTGGAAATGAAATAATGGTTCAATTTCAAAGGTGGGATGTGAAATGCATTATTCATAAAACCTAGCTGGATGTTATGTAAAAAAGGCTCTAATTACCCTTGTTAGGTAGAAAACAAAACAGGTTGTTGAGTACAGCCCAAAGTCTTGAAATTAACTTAACAATTGCTAAAGTGAAAGTATTAGCATAAACCCTATTTAGGATGGTGAATTTTTTGATTTAATTGAAATTTGAGAGGTGCACATTACAACGCTAATGCATGAGTTGCACGGCCCTTAGTTGCACAAGCTGCACCATCCACTTGGTAGACCGTAGCTTGCAATCGCCCCGTCCCATAAAACATTCTCCACTAGCTACATAAAGCATTTTGTACTAGTCACATGAAGCAATCCGCATGGGCTAGCCTCTCTATATATATATTCACTACTGCTCATATAGACTTTGGAGATTTTAAAGATTCAAAACCTTTGCCTACTATCAAAAGGGGGCAATCAATGGAGGGATGTCCGTCCCTAAATTTTGATCCATATTCCTTTGGCTTACCCCCTTTTATACCCTAATATACTTTAAAGGTTAACCCCTAAAGGATCAAGGACTCATGATTTTAAAATGACAAATTCAATCATTCATATTGTGAAAAATATGAATTGAATGAGACCAAAGTTTATATCATCAGAATTAGTGAAGAACATTGCATGTATTGGTAAAAAAAAATTGAAAAAAAATAAGACCACATAGGATTTTATTAAGAAGTGCTAAAAAACCATGAAGCCAATATTTTCAGCTTCTTTGTTATGTAGGGATTAATAAATATCCAGTAGTACTTAAATACTAGAAAGGACACTTAGAAAATTTGATAAACATGGTGCCTTAAAATATAGGGTATGCTTTATTCATTGGAAGTCCTCGAACTTATTTATAGGATGCCCTCGAACAAATATATGGTGAATATTCTTTGCCTCAAAAATTACAAAAATTAGAGTTAACCAAAAAGAAGTACTTCTAACCTCCCTTTTTGCTCTACTCCTAACCTCTATTGAACTATACTTGGGTTGAATACTATTGTCTCATAGATTGTCCCTTTATAGGCGATGGATTGGAAGTTTTGGTGGAAGCTATAGGATTCATAGCAAGGTAAAGAGAATAATGACAATGCCTTGTTTTAGATTGTACCTCAACTCGTGATAACCTAGTTTAAATTGGTCTATTTATATTTCAATATGAGTTCAAGAAGAATTCACAGGAGTTTGCCAAAACTTTCTTCTTTAGACTGACTTTTTGGTTAGCTCTATTATACATCATTAACCCCTAAGTGACCGAACAACCATTTTTTAATTGCAACCCAAACAGCAGTAATTTCCTATGAGCAAGAAATGACATTTTCCAAGTTTTAATTTTTGTTATTTAAACTGGGGGTCAATATCATGTCTAGTGCTTTTTGCTACATTTCATTTGCAATATTGAAGTTCTCTAAGGAATTTTTCAAAAAAAAAGACCTCAATATTGTCCTAGTGTTATAAAAATTATTGTTTTGGGATACTAACGATGTTCACTCATTTGAAAAACAAATCTTTTTAAATTTTAGAATATATAGAATGTCTAGTTTTAACTAATCAAACCAAATTTCAAATTCTAAAGATAAGATTTGTAATTTTGGTGAATTTTAAATGGTAAATGCTCTTAAATTCATTACATGAGTATCTAAAAATATTTTTGGAACTTTCACTGTATGGATAATTACTAAAAATCAGGTTTTATTTTATTTTATTTTGGACCAAACTTCATCAAAGTTGCAGAAGTAACATTTTATAACACATTTAGGATTTGCCCTTATCCCCTCTGTCATTTAAGGGTTAATCTTTAAACATCAAGAGGGCCTAGGCGGGATAACCTAGAAGGCGTCTAAATTTTTGAAAGAAGTAGAAGAAAATAAATAAATAAATAAAAATAAAAATAAAAATAAAACGGCTTTGTTAGCCAGCCACTTCTATGGCAATGTTACACTGCGTCACTTTTAAAAAAACAACCTCAGCTAAGGTCCAACCTCAACTTTTGTTCAAATCAATTACTTTAATTAATTGTAGATGATTCCACAATCTCCCATATGAGGCGCAAGTCGATAATCTAATTTGTTTTTTTAATAGCTTTCCAACGCACCAATCCTCCTTTGTTTTGGTTAAGGAAAACTACTTTTTTTTTTTAATATTCTTTCAGAAAAAAGCCCATGGGGCTTCCTACGTTTAACCCTTAAAGGACAATGCATGCCCCATGGGCTTGGTTATATTTTGGGAATTTTTTTCTCATAACTTCTACTTCATTGAACCAAATGGGGTTTTTAAAATGCCAAACCGAGCACTTTAGATAGATCTATACTTCTTATGAATAGAGCCAAAGTAAATTAAAAACAAAATCATGTAATTGAATGGAATTTAAAAAAGATTTTGGGTGTGGTATCAGGAAAGCATATGTCGTTTAAGGGTTAAGGGTTAATTTACTATAAAAGCCAAGTGTAAAAAGTTGCATCGAGGATGGTCTTATTGGAATTAATAAGGTACACATAAGTTCCACCAAAAACAGTACCAAAAAGTGTGGCTAGTACCAATAGAGTATCAAAGAGCTCCTTGGGATCAGGGGCAATTTGCAGCCATTTTTGAGTTCTGGTGTTATGGCAACTGGTGCAGTCATTTGAAGTACGAGTACCTTTTTTGTTGGACGGAAGGTGAGGAGGCCTTGTATTGACAAAAGCTCCATCTACATTGAATGTGAGGAAGTTGGAGTAGGTCTCTGTTTGAAATGTGAGCTAATGTAACAAAGATAGAGCCTTATGTAGCGTAGCTTTTTGTTTCACAACTACTACTTTTAGGGCCAGTTTACAATTGTATAGACAAGCCTTGAGGACAAGATACTAAGAGCATGTGCACTCTACGCCAACATGAGCCCTTGACTCTAAAAACTGAATGAAATATCTTTGTAGGGCAGGTGAGAAAGTCACAAAATATGAGTTACATATAGTGATGCCTCTATAGTCCTTCTACAGAAAATTCAAGAAAGGGCTCAATATCCTAAATTGATGAACAATAATGAATACATATGTATAGTGATTGTGATTGGGATTGGTTTACACACTATGTTGAAGCAGTTTAAGTGTGTGGAGACAATAGCTTGTGTCACCAAATCTTGGATGTGATTACAATGTTCAAAGGGTGAATTGAAGAGAGAAGGGTGTGTATGCTCTAATAGAAAGGTTGGACACAAAGAAATAGTATTTGAGCTTAGTGCTTGAGATCACTAAAGCACTACATTTGTCATTCTATTTAGTGTATGATACATTGTTTTGTAGCCCTATCACTATTATTATCGTAATAGGACATCATAAATTAGTGTACTTATTGATGGACACCCTTTACTTGCTCAGGACTTTTTGTTGGCTACTTCAATAAATTCCATTTTCTTAAATTAAAAAAAAATACCGCCGAGGCGATCTAAATACCTTGTACTATTTTCCATTTGCAAAAGAATTGGAGTTCTCCCCCAAGATAAGCTCTTCTTGGTGAAAAGTGTTTAGAGAGCTTCTATTTGTATTTTTCCTTGCAATAAAAGAAAATTTTGCATATGTAAAAAAATACAAAGCAAATAACAATTTGGAGTTTTTTTTTTTATCATACATTTGAGTTTCAATGGAAGAATAATAAGGGCTAATTTACACCTTCTCTTGGGGGTGATCATGCAAAAACTAAAAAACCAAATGAGTTAAACTATAGGGTTTTTTTATTCATGGAAAGAAAATTTTCTACCTAATTATATAATTTTATATGTAACATAGAATACTTTAATTCAAGTAAAGAATAATTCAAGATTTTTTTTAGGATATACCTATAATATTCTAAAATATAACTTGAATATTCCAATTATATGATAGCCTCATTCAAACACCTTCTTAACGAACGTGGTTACACTAAATATATGTTAGTGACCTCAAATGAGCACATTCTCCAACCTTGTCTCTAACAAAGCATCTTGTCCAACAATGTTGAAAACAAGCCAACTTTTTTAGTCTAAGACATATTGTTAAAAAAATCAATCCAATACAAATCATACAATCTTGTTATACCAACAACATATTTTTAGTAAATTTTCAGGTTTTCATTTTTTGAAATAAAAAAATACGAATGTTTGGGGATTTTTTCGTTGTATTATGTCCAAATTCAGATATTTGTTAATATTTATTTTATCTGATTTTTCAATGCACTTCTAATAAAAAAATATTTTTTATTACTTATTCCATGTGGATAATAATATTTTGGAAAATTTAAGGAATTAAAGCAAAAATGTTTGCTCTAATATATTTGCAAAAATCAATGTAAAAAATGGATTTTTGAGATTTTTGGCAAGCTAGTTGAAACTTTAGATTTTTAAAATTTTGAATGGAAGTTTTAGAGTAATTTTAGGTTATTATGCTCTACCTGTCAAGTCTTGTTTCATGAGATTCCAATAATAATTGAAAAATTTATGAGTTTAAAAAAAAATTAGAACCAATATAGGTAGCGATAGAATTTAATTTTAAAGTTTTGATTGTTTTTTTGGTCTTGATTGAATAGACCTTGATAGCTCTATTCACTCTATTTTGATTAAAAATACAAAAGTCATGAAGAGTTTTTTTTTGAGGGTGATTACAAAAATTCTTGACTTAAATAATATTTGATGTCTTTGTTAACTCATTTTTTTTAAATTCATACAAAACAAAAACATAAGATTCATATTGTATAATAGAACATTTTACCATTGAAATTGATAATTTTCAATGTTGCTCCAAAGATATTAGTATTACAATTTTTTTTTTATTTCATCAAATACGTCCTCCTACTTTCTTTCTTTTTTATATTTTAAGATGAATATGAATTTTTATTTTGTTGATTTATTTTCAGGTTTTTTCAACTCATTTTTTTAACATATTATTAAAGAGCACAAGTTGCTAGATGCACGTATTTGTTACGAATAGGTTTGAAAAATGAAAGTTTAGATCAATAAATAGATAGATAGAAACTCCGGTTCTGCTAGAGGGCCGACGTGAATAAAGTGTCTATTCGTAATGAAAATAATCCGATGTTCACCGAACATTAGGCCATTAGGACACTACTACTCACCCCTCTCGGGATTAGACATTGTAGTAAATGAAAGTTTACCTTTAGGAAGGGATGTAATATGGTTGTTTTTTAACCCTTAAATGTCAAGAGGGCCTAGACGGGGCAGCCCGGAAGGCATCTAAACTTTTTTGGGGAAAAAAATTAAAAAATTAAAAATTAAAATAAAATTGCAAAAACGGCTCTGCAGTGCACTGCTGGCTAGCAATGTAGCACTGTGCACTACGGCATTGCTGAACTTCATGCTGCCCCAACCTCAAAACTTGTTCAAATTGATAACTTTGATTGCTTACCAACGATTCCACAATCTGTCAAATGAGGCGAAAATTTGGAATCTAGATCACTTTTTCAATAGCTTTCCAACGCACCAAGTCTCGCTTGATTTAGTTGAGAAAATCAACTTTTTTCTTCATTATTCTCTTTTAAATAAGCCCATGGGGCTTGCCTTGACGTTTAATGGTTAAGTTCAAACATTGTGATCATGTAATCATTGGGTTTTCCCTCTATAATTTTGAAATGATATAGTTACAGTTAAAATTTAAAAAAAAATCAAAGTTAGTGGGGATTTTTGTATTACTTTGGAAAAAAGTGCTTTGGAGCTTTTGGGCATAAAAGCATCAAAGAATTTTTTGAGTTAAATCAAACATAGTAAGATCAACTCAGGGGTTAACCCATAAAATTCTATAAATCACTTTTACTAAGTTAGGTATGAAGTGAAAGTGATAGGAGAATGGTCCGGAATGACCTTAAACTACCAAATGATGGAGAGGGTACCCTTAAGGTGTTGTCGGGGTACCCAAAGGGTTGGCGGTTCGATTCCGACCGTAAAATCATCACTCTACCGGATGGAAATTCCCCGGTGATGGGTTGCCAAATGATAACTCGTCAGCTTGCCACGGGTTGCAAAGCAACTCGTGTGTTCCCCCCCAAATTTTATTTTTTTAAAAGTGATAGGAAAATTACATACCTAGGTTAGAGTATATCTGTAGACTGTGTACTATCCTACACGAGGATAAGTATTCCTTCATATCAACCCCACGGATCAATGTCACAAGTAAGATTTTCCTCCTCTATACAAAGTTCTTGAAACCCATTTTTATAACATGTACCCATTTTCTCTATGATTTCAATAATTTCATATGTGTTAGCATCTTGAGCTAGATCTTAGCTCACCTTAAAATTAAAATTAAAATCTTTGAAAAGTGGCCATTGAGGTTAAAGGCGAGGAAAAAATAATATACGGGTAAATGCAGTGTATAAAACAAAGGTCAAATTCCACAGGGGAAAGTGAAGATTCCAGTGAAAACAAAACATTGCTTTTGTATCAAGTGGAAATGAATTCCTATCAACTTTTATTTTTAACTTTTTACTCTTTTTGGGCACAAAAAGATGTTCGTTTCTAAAGTGAAGAGTAAAAATACAGAGTCACCACCAACACCCACCTCCCGAAGTTTGTTTAGTTGTTCTTTACTCCATCTTTCTTTTGCATTTTTCGACCACCAAACGCAAGAAGTCAAGTGGAAAACGAAAGTACATTACCTGCCGTAAGGGTTGGGAGAATAATAATCATAAGAAGAGAAGCCCAAATCTTTAGGATTTTTATTTTATTTATTTTTAATTTTTTCAAAAAAATGTTTTGACGGAATTTGACATTTGTTTCTGCAAAAATAATTTTTTTGTACGAGATGCCGAATTTGATGGCTGACACTAGTAGAAAAGGTGGCGCTCTCATGGACATGCCCAAGCAAAATCACTGTGTATGCCTGGAATCAGCCACTACAATTGCTTGGGCATCTCCCTTAGTAGTGTCACCTTTTCTACTAGTGCAGGTACAATATTTCAAAAACAAAAGACGTTTTTTTGAGATGGCAATTTAATTCTCTTAGAATTCAATATTTAGAGATGTTACATACTCCATGTTTCATATAGAGAGTTTGTTTTTTTGGCATTTTCTTTTTCCTAATTTTTTTTCCTATGTTTTATACTTCAAATGTGAGCAATGTCCACTTTAACCCCTAAACGTCCTCACCCTTTTTAGATTTGGCAGTTTTTCAAAAATGAATTATAAAATGCAACTAAGAGGGGTATTTTCAATTTGATGAATGAATAAAAGTTGTACATTATGCATTTTAGATTCTATCCATACGGTTAGATTTGCAATTGCTATCACCAATATTTCTGTATAAATTTTAAAACTTAAAATCTAGAGCTCTTTTGTAATATGATTACGAATAAGATATTGACAATCTAATATTGAATTTTTTTGAGATGGATTGAAATGTGATACTCTAAGTGTAGTGATTTTTGGAGATTTTTTGGTTGCTTAATTCTAGTACTTGACTTTTTCAAGAGCACTTTTAGACTAAAATCTTTCAAATCTGGGGTGGAACACTACAACATGAAATGAGGCATAAAAATTTCACAAATCATCCCGTTTCTAATCGGATCACACATGCACGAAGCTAACTTCCCATAAAAGTTTTAGTAAAAATTTCACACTGCAAAAAGTGCATGATCGATGAGAAATCTGAGTTCAAATTCGTACATCATCCAAATATGGATGATTGGGCGGTTAGGGGTTAAATGGGGCAGACAATGAGAAGTGACCCGAAAACTACATACTACAATTAAGAATAACCCATTTTTTTCAGTATTGGGATTACTTTTTTGGGAAAAAAGAATGTTAAGTTGAGAATGCAAAAAGAAATAGTCTTTTATTATGAAATGGAGGCTGTGACATTCTTGAGAGTTGTTCCACAGCCCTTTTGATCTACTATAAGTGGAAGGCAAGGTTAGTGTATAATATTTCTAAAAGAAAATGCCGATTTTTTTAGAACATTTTTTATTTTTATTTTTTAGATATTTTCATGTATTGTGAAAAAGAGAATCTTAATAAAATATTTTAGAGTATTCTGTTTGTCAAATATTATTTCTTAAAATATATCTATTATATTAAATGCACATTGTCACGCAACCCCGTTGTCACGAAAATGGTCAAGTTTCCATTCTCTTTTTTTCATCCAAACTCGATTATACTATGTTTAAGGCATCCCACTTCATTCTTGCATGCATTGATGTTGAATGCAACGGGCACCATTCTATGTTCTCCTATGTTCATTGTTGCAATGCAACAGGTCTGTGCTAGTACATACACACACACACACACACACACATACACACATATATAGATAAACACATACACTAGAGAATCTATATCATAGTCCATGCAGTTCCAAAATTCTTGAATTGATAATGAACAAGGCTACTCTAGAGGAATTATTTCACTAGAACAACATGGTAGAAACGGACATTATCAAGGCAATTGAAGAATGTCATGTAAAGTAGCAAGGTGTTGTGTATACACATCTCTCACGTTCTATCCCTCTTTATGTAAAGATTTGTTGTAGAAGTTTATCTTAGTATACCTTTAATATTTTACATCGTCTAGGCTACATTATTGAAAGCAATTTACATTATTTGAAAACACCTATATTAGCATGGAACACTTTAATTAGGTAACTCACTTGTTATTCAAGTTACTTTAGATACCCACAATATTAAGCAAAAAACATACCTTTGCAAGTTTATCACATTAAATTAAGAATATAAACCCATATCAATTGAAAAGGTACATTATTTTATATTAAAGAATAATTAGTGTGGGTCCTCCTAATTATTTGATAACATCTAATATGTAGAATAAATAGTATAGTTTGTTGCGAAAACATTTTTTTAGTAACTTGTTGTGAAAACATGATGTGTGCAGGGGCTATTTGTAGAGTGGTTGGAAGCTTACTGAAAAATATTGATATGTTGTGAAAATTCATTGTACAATCTTTAATCTAACAAGTGCAAGTATGTGAATAATGCCTATACAAACAACAATACGTATATCTACGTGAGTTAAATGCACTTTAACCCCTAAGCCCCTGGAGGTTTTGGACAATACCTAAACTGTATTATAAAATGAGGCTTTCTGTAAAAAAAATTGAGCTTCAACCTCTAAGTGTTTAGAGGTATTAGCCAATGCTTAAATGTATTATAAAATGAGGCTTCTGCAACAGTTTTGAGCTTCAACTTTAATGAATGTATTTAAGACGTCATTGTTAGAAGTATGTCATGTTGGACATCCAAAACTCATAATCTTGATAATGAGTGTTCTTATACTTTTCATATAATTAAAATGATAAGATCTTTTAAATCAAATTTAAACATATTTTGACACTATTACTAAATCCAATTGTATGGATGTCAAAAAAAAGTTATCATCTACAACTTTCATTTGAATGTCAGCCTCAAATAATGGATTTAGTGCTCAAATTTTTTGATTCTTTTAGTCAAAATAGAAGACCATATGGAATAAAAGAACCTAGTATATTTGCTTTTGGTTTATTTTTCTTAATCTCGTTTCACTTTCTTGATCTAGATCTAGCTTTATTTACGTGAATATAATTTGACTTCACTACTTGAAAAAATTCTTGAAAAAAAAATCGAAAAAAATTTACTTGATAAACATCACCACAAATGAGAAAATGATGAATGATTTTGTACATCATCCAAAATATGGAGGTTTATGCAATTAGGAGTGAATTTCGTATGTTTCCTTCATCAAATTATTTTTGAACTTAATTCCAACTCATAACCTAGTATTTAACAAGGATTTTGTGGAACATCTTTGGTGGTTTGAAGAATAAGATTTGGCCAATGAATCACCTCAATTGTCTTATTAGCTCAATCTTCTCTTATTCATAGAACTTAGTTTGAAACACTTGTATTTAACTCCAAAAACATAAGTCATTTATGAACTATTATGTAGGACAAAGCTCGGGACAAAGTTTCTTTGTTCCAAGGTGCTTACTTCAGGTTTATAAAGGAACTAAGGTCCCTTCTATGTAGCTTGGACGGACAAAAGATTCAATTGATCTCGGGGGGTGCACTCTACATTATGCTTTGAGAATCACGTGCGTTCATGACCCCTTCTAAAAACCCCCTGTATACAAGAGGTTGTATGTCTAAAATACCTTTGTATCCCCAAGCAATTGATTACTGGTCAATTTGAGCATTTCTAAGACCAAATTTTACTTTCTACAAATTATTGCTTGTGCTCTTTGCTCATCCATATCATACATAAAACTACACTTAGTTGGATGGGGGAGTGTTTGGAGAATGTTGCAATTAATGATTGTTTACCTCAAAACTTATATTTTTCTACGATCACAACCCTTAGTCCAAGGTGTATAGCTACATCAATAACAAAATTTTACGCCTACATTTTTGTGAAAACTAGGTAAAGCTAAATTATATTGCTCTTATATTATACTTGATGATCAACGGAACTTTTGTTCCTTCACTAGTTTCACATTTTAATATAAAATTTGGAATCATTTTCTTCCAAAAATACAAAGAACCTATGCCCATGGCAATTGATGCCTTTTACCTCCCTCTTAACATGGCCTAAATGAAGTTGTGGGCAAATTCCATTCAAACTTGACATGGTAAGAAAAATCCCAATTTTAACCCCTAAAAACAATAAGCTCATGTAGAGTTTCTTTAAAATTTGGATAGGACACTATGAAGTTAGTTTTGCATGTATATATTTTGAATTTTTTCTACTAAAGATGCATGCTTGTATAAGTTTTGTGATTTATTTGTTTGCATCATGCAACACGGTGAAAGCATGGTAAAGTGAACCAATATTGATTCTTATGAAGAAGCAACAATGCAAAGTCAAAAAATACATTTAAAAGTTTGTATTTTTTTAAAAAGAATTTTCTAGCAAAATAAAAGACGTAGTGTTTAATAAAGTCTCACAAAGAAAATAAAAAAATTCTTCTTCAATAATTATTTTATGTGTATTTTAGTGACGTTGACGTAGTCAAAATTGAAAAAGTAGTTTTGATCCAAATTGAAAAGTTGATATAAACCAAGCTAAAAATGCATTAAATATTTCTTATTTTCAAGAATTTTTTTGCGGAGCCCTCAAATGGACAACAAAATTAAACAATATAAAATTTATATTCATATTAATAACCTTTGAGTACTGATAAGAACAACAAAGGACGCCATGAAATTTGAACCAGTAGAAAAGAAATTTGATACTATTTTATAGCCTTTGACAAAAAAACATTGTAATTTTAGTAGGACAAATCAAATTTTTGGTACACGATAATATGCTTTCACGCAACAAGCAAAAAAATTACGAGGTCCAAAGCTCTAAAGATAGCTTGGGCATGGTATTATAGAAGGGTGTCTGAATTGTTCGTTAACCCCTAAGCGTCCTCACCTATGTCCAGTTTAGGCAGTTTTGCAAAGATGCATTATAAAATGCAATTAATATGAATATTTAGAACTTGATGTATGAATAAAAGTTATACATTTTTAATTTTAGATTCTATCTATACGGTTAGATCTATGACTGCTATCACTAATCTTTTTTTATAAATTTTGAAACATAAAATAAAAAATTATTTTGTAATTCAATTACGAATAAGATATTGACAATATGTGGATGAAATTTGTTGTGATGGGTTATAGTGTAGTACTTTAGGTGTAGTGAATTTTGGAGATTTTTTGGATTCTTGATTTTAATAGTTTTTTTTTTCAAGAATACTTTTAGACCAAAATCTTCAAGATTTTCGGTGAAACACTACAACACAAAATGAGGCGTAATTTTTTCAAAAATTATTTACTTTTCGATCGAATCACTCATACATGAAGCTAACTTCCCATAAAAAATTCAGTAAAAAAATCACACCACAAAAAGTGCATGACGGATGAGAAAATACGGATGAAATCTGTACATCAGGCCAAAAACACCTGCTTGGGCAATTAGGGGTTAAGCTATAAAAATATCAATCCACTTACCATTACTTTAACTGCAAATATCTTTAGAATCAGGAAGGCAAATAGGTTGAATTTTTTCCGACACATTTATGCATTAGTCTAGTACAAGATTATATTGTTGGAAGAGATTATTTTTTGGTTAATGCATTAAATTTGGGGCTATATTTTACTACAAAATCAAATACCAATGTAAAATCACGAGATTGTTGTTTTTTTTTTTAATGTTTTCCTTTGTTTTTTAAGAATCTTTTGGTAATTTATATAGAAGATGAATTTTTGTACTCAACATTAGGATTGCAATTAGTCTTAACCCCTAAAAGCCCGAGGGGTATTGAACAAAACATAGATGTGTTATAATATGTGCCTTCCATATGTTTGATGAAGGTTGGTTCAATAGACAAAATGTAGAGTATCATCTTTACAAATTATCCATACGGTCAAACTTCCAAAATAATCTTTAGATCATTTTCTAATGAATTTAAAAGCATTAACCTTCGAAAATTTGTATAAATTATAATTTTCAATTTTAGAGTTCAAAATTTAGTACGATTGGTTAAAGTTGGGCTATCTATCGTAAACTTCAAAAAAGCAAGAGAAATGATGGAGGAATCATCATTACTTTTCCCAAATAGCAAATTTTGTAACACTAAGACAATGTTGAGGTGATCTACTTTGAAAAATTCTCCCGGGTGGAGTTTAACTCGGATTGCCATAATTCAAATTGGGTTGGAAAGTAGACTTGATGTAGTATTTTAAAATATTCTTCATTTTTTCAAAAAATTATTTTTAGTTCCGGGCAGCCCGCTTTTTTCGGGCAGCGACCAGAAAATGGTCGCTCGGGAGCTTAGGGGTTAACCCCTAAAAGCCCGAGGGGTATTGGACAAAACATAGATGTATAATATGTGTCTTCTATATGTTTGATGAAGTTTGGTTCAATAGACAAGATGTAGGGCATCATCTCCATAAATTATTTGTACGGTCAAACTTCCAAAAATAACTTTAGATCATTATTTAATGAATTTAAAAGAATTAACCTTTGAAATTTGTATAAATTCCAAATCTTTTAGAGTTTGAAATTTAGCGTGATTGGTTAAATTTGGTTTATCTATTGTAAACTTCAAAAAAGCAAAAGAAATGATGGAGGGAACATCATTATTTTCCCCAAATAGCAAATTTTGTAACACTAAGACAATATTGAAGTGATTTACTTTGAAAAATTCTCCCGGGTGGAGTTTAACTCGGATTGACATAATTCAACTTGGATTGAAAAGTAGACTTGATGAAGTATTTAAAAATATTTTTTATTTTTTCAAAAACTAATTTTTTGGTTTCGGGCATCCCGTTAAAAACGGGCAGCGATCAAAAAATTGTCTATTGAGAGCTTAGGGGTTAAATTTGGGTTCACGAAAGAATTTGATATTTTGCATGTATTCTTAACCCCTAAACGTTACATAGTGTCCCTTGAGTTGATGATTTGAAAAAAATCACATAAAGTACTATTTGGAAGAATATTTTGGAATTCATATACAAATGAAAGTTGTAGATTTTGAATTTTAGATTCCATCAATATGGTTTGATTCATCAAATAATATTACCAATATTTTATTATAAATTTTTTAATTTAAAATTAAAATTCCTTCAAAATTTGATTACAAACAAAAAATTATCTTTTTTTGAGAAATTTTCGGGGATGGATTTGAATTGAAATACTCTTCACATGGTGAGTTTTTGAAATTTTGTGCTAATTAAACCTATGACCTCATTTTTGCAAGGACACTTTTGAACTAATGTCAATGCAATTTTGCTTGGTCAACAACTTGACAAACTTTTACATTTGTGGTTTTAGAAATTTAATATGTATTGTCGTAACAAATCCAACCATTACATAGGACAACAACTTGATGACGTATCTTCAAAAAATTGAATGACTTTCATTTAACCCCTAACCACCCAACCATGCATATTTTGCATGATGTACGGATTTGAAGTCTGTTTTCTCATCCATCATGCACTTTTCGCAGTGTGAATTTTTTATTGAAACTTCTATGGGAAGTTATCTCCGTGCATGTGTGATCCAATTAGAAAGGGGATGATTTGTGAAATTTTTATGCACCATTTCATGTTGTAGTGTTCCACCCAAAATATCGCAAATTTTAGTCTAAAAGTGCTCTTGAAAAATTGAACTACTAAAATTAACCCCTAAAGGCCCTTAAAAGCCAAAATGGCTTTTTGCTGTTTTGGGCAGCTTAGATGGAAGGTCTAAATTAAGAATTTTAGACTATAATTTGGCGTGGGCGTGGTCATACATACAAGGTGTGTGTGGTAAAAATTACAAAGTGAAATTCGGATTTTATAATTTTTTTATTGGAATTTTTGGTTTCAAGCCCAACTGGGGCAGAAAAATACTTTTTATTATAATCATTTTTTCAAATTTCTTTTTTGGAGACATGCTCTTCACCACATTTAGGCTCAGAATTTGAAGTGACCCATGTTGATTATATTCTTGGCTTGACAAGGGCAGCCTCCTAAATAAAGAACAGCAACCTCCAAGGTTTTTTGTAATTTCACATTCTTTTCTTTTGAAATTTGTCAAAATTTGAGATTTTGAATTTTTTTTAAAATAATTTCGCCTAAAATTTATAAAATCATAGAGGTACCTAATCACCGTTCATTTTTTCCAAAAATCAAATACAATTAATGTGATGCATGTTTCACCAAATTGCCATTTTTATACCTACTTCCGGAAATTAATTTGGATGAAGGTTTGAAACGCGTAATGAGTCTCTAAAATTTTGCATGAGCGTACCCAACTTAGTTATCTACATGGAAAAAAGTATGAGCAAAATGTTTGGAGTAACAATCTTCAAGTCCCCCTTTGCACTATGGAGACAATGCCTCCCAAGCAATGCCCTGAAAAACATTTGCACAAACTTTGGATGTTATGATCTTGCAAATGATAAACATCCAACGGTCAATTTTTGAAACAGTAGCTATGAATAGGCTTAGGTACAAGATCTTACAGTTGGAATTCTAAAAGAAGTAAAAAAAACTTGGTTCACATCCCCGGGAGTACATAGAGGTAGAAAATCGCAGTTTTGAGGTTTCAAGCTCCCAAAAACACAAGGAAATTTAGGGGTTAAGCAACCAAAAAATCTCCAAAAATCAATACACTTAGAGTATTACATTTTAATTCATCACAGAAAAATTCATTATTAAATTGTCAATATCTTATTTGTAATCATATTACAAAAGAGTGTTAAATTCTAAGTTTGAAATGTATTACACAAATATTGGTGATAGCAATTGCAAATCCAACCATATGGATGGAATCTAAAGTTCATTGTGTAAAACTTTTATCTATTCATCAACTTGAAAATATCCCTCTTAGTTGCATTTTATAATGCATCTTTGAAAAACAGCCAAATCTGAAAAGGGTGAGAACGTTTAGGAGTTAAGAAGTAATGAAAACTTAAGGAGAGTTGGAATTTGGTAGTCCTCCATTTTTTGAATGTTGTGACATTTAGAGGTTAAGACATCTTCTCAGTGCAAGATGATTAAACAATTTCTTGCACTTTGACTCGCAATCCATGAAATCAAATGGGCTTTATTTTTTCACAAATCCTTACAGTAACATAACATTATTTAAAGGGGTAATGACGCACATGGGACATTTGAAAGATCTGCATTTACAGTGCCTTGGAATCACAAGCATCTTGGTCCGAGATGACCCTAAACTACCAAGGTGATGGTGGTAAGGTACCCAAACCTTTGTCTCCGTTGTTTCAGGCTTTCCCGGCCTTGTACCGGAGGGTTTCCCTCCTAGAGCTTCGGCTCGTTCTTTTAATACATTCTCCTGGAATGGGTTTAAAGGTAAGGTACCCAAACCGAATGAAGAGGTTGGCGGTTCGATTCCCGGCTATGAAAGTGTCTTACTACTTGATTCAAAAACTTGCCGCAGGTTGCTAAAAAATGAAATTCGTGTATGTAAAAAATAAAATGAAATAATAATAATAACAAAAGGAAAAAAAAAAAAAAAAAAGAAGAAGAAGAAGAAGAAAGAAGATGTGGTCCAACAAGGGCCAAAGAACGTTATGTTCTAGTAAAAAAATATTTTTTTCACTTTTATTTATTTTGCATTTCTGATTGGATAAAATTAAAATTTTGGCAGTTTCTTTTAGAGAAAAGAAATTCATGTCTTTAACCCCTAAAATTCCTTGACCGTATTCTCACAAAAAACCATGAAAGACGTAGCATTTGGAAGCTGCAGAAGAAATCATATGTTTTTTTTAGTTTTTTCATCATTTAACCGTAAGATCCAATACCCAACTTGAATTTTCATGTGAGCACAAAATTTGAGAGCAAAATGACCATTAGATTCTTAGATTACAAGAATCAAATATAAAATCTTGTAAGAGAAAAACTCATATTAATTTTTTCATAAAACGATTACTAGAAGTGGGTACAAAGTGAAAGGAAAAAGAAAATCATTAATAAGTTTGACAAGGAATTGTAAAATGTCAATCTTAACGGTGAGAATGTTGTACTTGGAAATCTTCAGCTAGTGCCTTTTATTTCATTAAAAAAATATTGAAAATTGAGTTTAGAAATTAGCTTCAAAGTTATTTTTGTCCAAACTGCCCAAAAAACAGATCTCCTCATACCTTTTATCTCATTGCTCAAAATGGGTAGATTTAAAGCTTCATTTGTAGATAAAGATCAACCAATCATGAATCAAAAAAGAAATTTTCAAAAAGAGTAAAAAATAAAAAAATTCTTGTTGCCCGATCTCGCTTAAAAAACTTCAAATGCTTATAACTTTTGCAATACTTATCGGAATGACATGAAACAAAGTGCAACATGTAGAGTGTAGTTTTTGGAAGCTACACTGAAATTTTCATTGAAATTTTCATTGAAAATTTTAAAAGTATGAGGTCCCTGGGGGCTGCCCAAAAAGTGGAACGACCAGAATATGGTCGCTCAGAATTTTAATGGTTAATTTGACTTCACCACCACCGAAATTTGCAAAGCACTTCCTTGGGCATCGGTAGAGAGGGCCCCCACCAATATGTACACTCAAATATACTTGCCATGCACCTAAAGTTAAACGCAACAAAGAAAGGAGCCAATGAAAGGTGCCATCAATGAGCAGTGAAACTCAATGTCTTGCTTCTCCACTCACCCTCCTCCGGTGAAGTTTGAGACCTCAATCCTTGTCGTTTTATTGATTCCACCGGAACCAATCATATATGGAAGCCCGCCCCAATGTTAGGCCATAGGTCCCAAATTTATAAAACAATTGCCAAAAAACAGTCCCTAGGATGTTCAAAATGAAAATTTCAGTAAATGGGTCCCACGAGTGAATAGTGCTTGCATTAATGTCAAAGGGGAATTTAGAGTCGAGGTAATTTGATGATGCCATGTTGCAAGAGATGGGTCTGAAAGGGATGAAACTACGGTTCCTAGTACTGTTGGGTTATGTGGAGAAAGTGGTGTTTTGTAATGAGTAGGAAATGACAAGCCCCCCTCAGTTCTGCTTTGAATCACCCGGCCACCTTTTAAGTCCACCTTTTAGGGCCTCCTTTCTAAACATCCTTTCTCAATCTATGCTAAAAGTTATTCTGCTTTAACTTGTGTTCACACCTCCAACCTAACTCCTTTCAATAATTAACCCCTAAACGACTAGGAAATCCATATTGAGTCTCATGTTTTTTCTTGGTAGTTTTGGGTAGGTTTTATGTGAAGTTCCTTTTGTTCAAATTTATTTGTTTTTTAGTTAGCACATGCAATATTCTTTAGAGGATAAATCAAGTTAACATCATTACTCATAAATGCTAAATAGTAATTGGATGTGATGTGGTAAACAGTCATTGGATTTAACCCCTAAACGTCTTGACCCCTCTCCAGATATGGAGAATTTCAAAGATATCTTATAAATGTAACTAAGAGGGATATTTTGAACTTGATATATGAATCAAAGTTGTACATTATGAATTTTTAATTCTATTCATACGGTTAGATCTATGATTGATGTCACCAATATTTTTGTATAAAATTTGAAAATTATTTTGTAGTTTGATTACAAACAAGATATTGACAATTTGTATATGAACATTTTTGTGATGGGTTGAAATGTAATACTCTAAGTGTAGTGATTTTTGGAGATTTTTTGGTTGCTTAATTTTTACGAGTTGAATTTTTTAAGAGCGATTTTACACTAAAAATCTTTGGTATTTTTATATGAATCACTACAATATAAAAAGAGGCATGAAAATTCCACAAATTATCCCTTTCTAATTGGATCACACATGCATAAAACTAACTTCCTATAAAATATGTAGTAAAAAATCCACATTGCAAAAAATCAATGACGGATGAGAAAACTATGTTTGATTTTGTACATCATTTGTTTTGTGAACGGTTGAACATTTAAAGGTTAAACCCAAAGTTTGGTGGTAACCTCCAAAGATGACATCACACAAGAGAGCTCCACGTAGATTTGTGCTAAAGAAGAAATAAAAGAGATCGCACTAGCCGTATGAAAAAATGAAGTCATCTCAGGGTTCTACCTTTTATATGGAGACCCTGGGTTTGAAAGGAAGCTGATGAATTTTTAAAAGTGCCCATGAGAAAAATACACAGTAAGCGTAGAAGTTGTCACTGGTAAGCTAGAGTACTAAGGTCGAGGCACCTAAAACCGACCAGGTACCCAAAACCGATCTGGCCTAATTTCTAGATTTTGAAAGAAAAGATGTACCTCATTTGTACATTACAGCATATTATCGGTTTTGGGTCCTGAAGTACTTTTCACTTTGAAAAATTGTACAAATTTCAATATTGGGAAATAATTCATGAGAAAATTTGCATTCTCCGCGAAAACTAACTTCCAACCCGGGAAAATATCACCCTATTAATGGCTGGTCCAGAAATAGTGTAGGTAGCTTAAGTTATCGGTTTTAGGTGCCTTGACCTTAGCCCATGGTAGATTTCATCACGCAGTCATAACATTCTCGAATATGAAGGGGAGGTCCCTATTCTATTGTAACAATGTAAGGTAGCAGTACCTGTAGCCAATAAGTGTCCCATAACCAACTTTCACCGGTTATGCAGTGCATAACTAATCTGTAGACCTCTTAGAAATTGCATTTCATGAACCCCAAAGCCTTCATGAACTCCAAAGCCTACATAGTGCTACCCAAAAGCTAACACAATGTTGGTCAATAAGGAGCCGCTAACACAAAGCAAATTCATGTTTGGGAGTTGATCTCGTTGTTGTCGGTTATCGGTGAACCTACATATAAATCACGGGTTTTTAAAATTTTCACTTAATTTATTTCTTAAGGTTTTTTTTGTAAAAAATAAATTCAAGAAATTATCATTCTATAGTAACTTTTTTTTTTAATGAAAGAAAATATCTCATCAGTGAAACTTCAAAAAAATTCATGCTAAAATTAAGCAACCAATTTTTTTTTAAATCACTACACTGAGAGTATTACATTTCAATCCATCACAAAAAATTATTATTAGATTGTTGATATCTTATTCAAAATCATATTACAAAAGAGTTTTAAATTTTAAGTTTGAATCTTTTTACACAAATATTGGTGATAGCAATCGCAAATCTAATTGTATGAATAGAATCTAAAATTCATAATGCACAAATTTCATCCATTCATCAAGTTGGAATATTTGTTTTTAGTTGCATTTTATAATGCATCTTTGAAAAATCGCCAAATCTAAAGAGGGTAAGAACGTTTAGGGGTTAAAACACATTTTGAGTGTCTTTGTCCTTCAATGTCTATTTTTGGCATTTGAAAATTTAATGTAAAAATTACACAAAAATTATTTTTGAAGTTGTCATACAAATGAAAGTTGTAAATGGCTCAGTAAATGGTGAAACTTGAATGGCATCTATACAATTTGATTAAGTATTTATGCTAAAATATGTTTGAGTTCTATTTTTAAAGATGGTATCTTTATAATTATGTTAAAAAGATACAAAATAACTCATTTTTTTTAATGAATTTTGCAATTATTGGCAAAACAAGTATATTCAACAATTTTGAATTCAAATAATAAGATTATTACTTATTAACACGTCTTTTAATCACTTTTGAAAAGATCTCAAGACATCTCTACAAAACTATAATAGTCCTCATGTAAAGGGAAAGGCCTCAGATGGAGGGTCTCACGTGATGGGGGCTTAGTAGAGGAAGGGGGACGAAGTCCAAGCAACGATGGCGGTTTCTTCCATCACATGAATCCGATCATGGCGGGCCTGTCATGGCATAAAGCCCAACGGATTTCACAAGATATGATCATGCTACAATCACCAATCTTTTAGATATAACCGCACTTAAAAGCTTATAATTGCAACTCCAAAGTTGTGAGATCAATCCACGGCAAATGCTCGGGCAAATGTAGTCTTTGTACGGTGGGTGAACTAAGCGAAAAATTAAGTGTATAGCGGGTGAAATCGTGTAAGGATGACCTCACAAGGTTGACTTTACACAATTTTGCCCGCCGCAATTGTCATTGGTCTCGTGCATAGAGAGGCGTCCTGCAATTGCATTGAATTTTTCCCGGTGGGCCTTATGTGAACAATTTCATTACTTTTGAAACATTATGATTTTAGACAATCATAATGAATTTTAAGTTTAGAGTATCAAAAATGTAATTTTTATGAATTTCCAATGTCAAAACTTGTAAATTCAATTGAATTTTATGTTTTCAAACTCGACTATGGGGCGTTTATATGGTATGGTCCACTAGAATTCTTGTCCCTGATTCCATGTGCATTCTTTTGAGGATTTTGAGAATTTGAAAAATCCAATTCAAAGAGAGAAAAATATTTTTGTGAAATATGAAATGGTAGGATGGACTGTACCAATAAAAGAGATTTTTAAAAATAGAAAACTAAAAATTTAGTGATATGTTTTGATGGAGGATGAAACATAGGGTAAACTAGTGCATTGTCACTATGCATAATATGCACTCTTAATTCTAAAAAAGAAGGAGAACATAGGGTTGTAGATGAACTTTTGTTGTAGCCATATGTAGCATGTAGACACCAAGAGCTAGCTTCCCGCATTTTTATATATTTTATTTTCTTAAGATTTCAAGGCATTTGGCTCCAAGCCTACATGAAGAAAATGCAATCATTTAGCTTCTATTTTTATATATAATTACTTTTTAATATATATTATTTTATTAATTTTGGTATTGTAGCTACTAAACTACAAAAACATTATGCTAAATTTGTCAGATTCAAGAACTTGAACCAAATTTTGGAGCCACCTAGCAAAAAGAAAAAATTGAAATTAGAAGTGAAATGAAGAGAAAGAAAGATCTAGTATACACTAATTGCAAAATTGAGTGTGTGTTGGTCATTCAATAGTGTTACTTAGTCTATTGAAAAGCCTAAACGACAATTATAGTCATGAACATTTAATCAAATGATTGTCTTCCGGTTGAATTTTAGCATTGGTATAATTAACTTGATGAGCTTGTTTGAATCAACAATATATTTTTTTCGAACCCTTTACCAAGTTCATTAGACAAAGGAGAGTGTACCATTAGTGTCAATAATAGTAATAGGATAGTATGTATTTTAGTATATGTGTGTGTTTTTAAGCTAGCTACAATGTATATAATGGGTCAATATAAAAATGTAATGTGTGTGTGTATATATATATATATATATATATATATATATATATATATATATATATATATATATATATATATATATAGATATATATATGTAATTTGAAAAAAATCAAGGACTATTTTTATGATTTTTTTGAATATGATTGTGTAGATATCCGATTATTAGTCCATTTTTTTAGCGATGTTTGAGAAAAAAATTGTAATCCAAAAGGACTAAAATGTGGTTGTCACCAGTCTTTAAAAATGACTAAAGTGTCCTTAAAAAGCACTTAAATATTCTTAATATTTCTGAAAATGTCCTTATTTTTTTTAATATTTACATAAATTGAAGATATCATTTTCATAGCACTCATTAAAAGTCCTTAGACTTAGGCACTGTTGGCGTATTATATTGTGAATGCATCCTAGTACATTCTATAAATATTTGATGACAACTTTGTGCAAATTTTGCATCTCGAAAGTCGTGAACTCCAAGACATTAGGTTGACTTTGGCATGGTATGAGTTAAAATTCAAGGTATTGAATTCTAACATAGTAGTGCAATATGAAAAACATAAAGGGTCATTCAATTGGTTAATGCGGAAACGGAATACTAAAAGATTATTTTTAATATCAGATTCTTCATAGGTCATAGCAAAGGTGATGATGACATGTGGCACAAGTCTTAAAAATAAAATAAAATAATTAAAAAAAAAAAAAAAAAAAAAAAAAAGTATAACATTTATTGACAAACTTGATAGATAGTGTGTTTATGATCTATTATAAATATATTGATCCAATATTATATACTTATAAGAGACAAAAGACTAAGATGGGTTTGTATTTGAACCCTAACATTCCAAAGGTTCTCACTCGCAATGTTTTTTTCATGTATTTCTCCATACAAGCATATGATTGTTGTTGTGTCTTACCACATCAACACGTTTGGGTGCACTATTGTATTTGAGTATAGAATGTGTTTGAATATATCATTTTATTCATGTACAGTAGGGGGACAAAAAGTTTGGCGTTTTTGGTTTCGCAGTGGGAAAAAATTCAAGTCTGCCCACTTTGAAAGCCTCTAGAGAGATCAAAAATTGGTATTTTACCTTGAAAGTTTTACCATGAACCTGAAATCAAGTTGTTAGTATGCTTACCAAATTTCAAAGCCAAATAATTCACCCAAAAAAAGTTCTTCAAAATCTACCAATATAGGTAGCTGTGGAAAAAGTTTCACTCCTACCAACTTCGACAGCCTCCCGAGAATTGAAAAAAGAATTCCTTACTTTGATATTTTTTGGTAGAAACCAATTTGTGTTAGTAATATATGGTAAAAATATCAAGTCTAAAAGATTAGTAAAAAAAAAAGATATTCCCAATCTACCAACATGTGTAGTTGTGGGAAACAATGGAGGAAACCATTTCATTGCTACCAACTTTGACTACTATGTTGGTAGATTATGAATAACGTTTTTTTGGTAAATCTTTTGGCCTTGAAATTTGGCATATATATAATTCACTTAAAGATATTTCTTTGGTAAAACTTTCGTGGTAAAATACCAATTTTGAGCTCTCGGGAGGCTTTCAAAGTTGGCAGTATTCAAAGTTGGTAGGAATGAAATGGTTTCCCCCATTGTATCCCACAACTACACATGTTGGAAGATTGTTAATATCTTTTTTTGCATTAATCTTTTGGTCTTAAAATTTTTATCATATGTTGTTAACATAAAGAGGTTTTTTTTCCGAGAATTTCATGGCAAAAAAGAAAAATCAATCTTTGGGAGGCTGTCAAAGTTGGCAGCAGTGAATAACTACCTATATTGGTAGATTTTGAATAACTTTTTTTTGGTGAATTATTTGTCTTTAAAATTTGGTAGGCAAACTAACAACTTGATTTCAGGTTCATGGTAGAAATTTCAAGGTAAAATACCAATTTTTGATTTCTCTAGAGGCTTTCAAAGTGGGCAGACTTGAAATTTTTCCCACTGCGAAACCAAAAACGCCAAACTTTTTGTCCCCCTACTGTACATGCGATAAATTATATAAGAAAATGTACGGTATACATATAGGATGTTGAACAATTAAGTATTGTTCTTTCTCTTTCTTCTAATAAGGGACACTACCTGACATGCACATCAAGGGGTCCAGTCTAGTATGATGCAATGCATTTTATTTTTTGGCAAACCTCAGTTAGAATCTCTCTAAGATCATCCCTAAAAAGTACAATGTGTAGAGTTGAGAACTCAACTATCCTAAAAAACAACTCTTGTTTGAGCTAGACAACATTAGCTTCTTTAGTTTAGATTGGGCTCCCAATGGAAATTGATGCTTTGATTTTTGGGCATAACTCAACTAGATTTTTGTTAAGATCCTCCCCTAGAAAGTACCACATAAAAAGAGTTGGGAGCTCAACTACCTTGAAAAGAAAAGCAAAGAATGCTTGTTACAAGTGAGCATATACAGAGACGTGTTAGACCTAACATAACATTCAGTAGCATGCACGGTCTGTGCCTTGACTCTACAGTAGATGGTGTGAAATATTCCACACCCACGAGTACTTCATCGGTAGCTAAGTGAACACATGGAGGCTCAAGGTGATGAGCAAAGTGCATGAAGGAAAGGCAATGGCCATGAAGGCTCCTAAATGCTATGAAGAATTCTTCCAAGTTAAACTTTCAGAAAAATATCAAAGTTTGAACTATCCGGCTGAGAAAGATTTTTAGCGCAGCATTCAAGGCGAACAACTTGGCCATCACATTTTCTTATTCCAAAATTGTGGAGAGTCCACATTGGCCGCGTTACATACCGACCGTGCTTGTAGTGTATCTGAATTCCTGGCTTGGCCGGTTTTGGCCTTTATTCCTTCCCACCAATCCATCCATGGCCCATCCATAAGAACCACCAGCCATTTTTTAATTTTCTCAGTTGGTAGAGTGACATCATGCATCCTGGAATGTACACTGATTATCTCATTTCGTGTCTGTGGTACTAATTTCCGAAGCGTGCACTATTTTGTAAAATCTCAAAATTAGTAATGGCTGAAATTTTTACTTAGTGGGTGAAATTTTCATGTCACGCTAATTTCACATCATAATGATATTTATTATCACCTTTACTAATTTCTCAAGCGCACTATAAACCCTTACTAAATGGGATAATTAGTGTACCTAGGTTGGAAAAAAATGGATACAATCATCCTTTTAAATATATATATTTGTCCATAAAATTATTTGTTATAGGGCACTTTCATTCAAATACTGGCAACCATAGAAATTTTTGGAAAGGATTTTTGCAATATCATCCACTTTTTTTTACCATTATTTTTAGTGTAAAAGTAGCCACTTTCAAAATCATGTAAGATTTGGCAAAAATTTGCCAAAATCTTTTTTGGGCTATAACCCACCTAATTATGGCTTCAATGGAGTACAATATTTTCTCTTTGTATTTTGTGACAAGTGACATGATCATGTTCTAAGGTAGCAGCATCTGAAGTGGACAACGACCCATTGTGGCCAGCTACTTTTGAACCAAAAATGAACCCCAATAAGTTTGAAAGTTACAAGCAGCTTTCCACTTGTTGCTTCACAATTGGTCCAGTTCAATGTTGTTTCACAGTTGGCCCTTTGTTTCTTTTGGGTAAGTTTACAACTTAGAACAAGTGTCTACAACACCCTTGCTTCAAAAATTTGTGTAAAATTGCTCATGCTTCCAAAAAAAATTTAATTCCAAGGCCCAACACTTCCTCCTAGATTTGCTAAGACATTCATGATTTCATTTGATGTTGCTTGCACTCCCAAGGTACCACATTTCTTATATTGTCATGAATAGTTGTCTCTACCTTACCATAGGCTAAAAAATAGTATAAAATGAATGCTACACCAAAATCACCATATACTATAGCCCACGATATTTACGAGTAACTTTACTAATTATAATTATTTTTTCTAAATATTGTAGTAAAATTCATCCACTTTGGACGAAAATTTGTCCAAATGGATGATTGTACCCACGCCATTCACCCATATGGTGAGTTTCGATGTACTTGTACCCCTGATAGTGCCAAACCAGAAAATACATAAATAAATAATCACAAATAAATAAATAAATAAATAAATAAATAAATAAATAAATAAATAAATAAATAAATGAATGAATAAAAATAAAGACTTTCAGGCTGTAGAAATTGGACTGAGCTCCAATTATGGAGTTTATAGCTGGTTGGTGCAAAGGTTATTGTGTACAATAAAATCTTGTAAATGACGGAAGTTCGTCTCTCCAATTGGAAATAAAATGTTTCCAAAATAGAAATCAAAGTTGCCCCTCTGCAAATGAATTCTACTTACACCGTAGTAACAAGCAGGTTTGGCACTTTTTCCAAATATCTAATATTTTGTATTTTTAAATTTTGGCAAAATGAATATTCCTTTAAATCCATTGTTATTCCTAACAAAAAAAAAATGAAAATTTAATTTTTGTAATTTTCTACAATAGGTATTCTTAGAATTATTTTCTGCCAAACTTGTTTGTAGCTACGGTACTTGCTTGTATGAAAAGACAAGTAAAAATGGAGTTTAGGTTTAGGTTATTGCACTCTTTAGACCCATAAAGCTTATAATGGCTACTGCGCAAAGGTAGTTGAGTTGAGAAATTTAGTTGAATTTTCGAACTTGAATTTGTGTGTTTGCACAATTGAGTTGAATTTTCTATCAGCCATGGTTGAGTTTCATAACTCAATTGGATTAAAGAATGAGTCATAACGGTCTTTGAATCACCCTTCATCGTCTAATTTATTGTCTATAGTCTTAAGACATATTCTAATTACAATTTGATACAAAGGACCTAGGATCACTTCACTTAAAATTAGTTGCTCAAGAGGAAAAAGTAGAAGTCCATTAAAATATTATAAATAGGCTTTTGGATAGATATTGTGTGAAGGCCTAGAGAACAAGTTTATCATTCATCACAGTGTGACTTACCAAAAGTCATATATTTGTTAGGTTTTGAATATTTTAAGGCAAAAACAGATGAATGTCCAATGGATCAAGAATTGGATTTTTGATTTTGTTATGTCCAATTCTTTGTCAAGTGAACAATTCCTTGGTGCCAAAAGTGCCAAAAAATGTTGCCATGTAGACATATTTGAGCAAAACAACCTTTGACTACAACGACTTTGACTATTGTCCTTCAATACGAAGGCCGAGAAGCAAAAAGAATTCTCTCCACAACTCAAATTGCCTTAATTCTTTGTCCTCTCGGCAATTGGACATAGTGTGGAGTAGTCCTTGAAAGCATCCTATCAAACTTAGCTTGATTGAAGTAGGACTTACAATTAACATTTGGAGCTTACATACTACCAAATTCAACTAGATTAGATTACGGTTGAGTTTTTTCAATTCAAGCATTAGTACGGGACTCAATTAGAGAATCTTATCCAAAATTTGAACTAAAGTGGGACTATTTTTCAACTCAACTATATACAAAGGACTTGTTAACCTTTTAAAACAATGGAGAGGTTATACCTTGTCACTAATGTAATTTAATAGGTTTTTTTAATAATTGTATTATTATTAATTACTTATTACATTTTCTCCAAAACATTTCCTTAAGAAGTTGAAAGAATTCGCAAATAAGTAGGACATGTGTCCAAATTTTTCAAACTTAAGATTATTTTGTCACTTAGTCATATTTGCATTGACTATTGATTTTCAAATTCAAACTCATGAACTTCTTATAGTGCAAAAAAATTAGATCTACCTAATTGAAAGTGAAGAACCTCTCATATTTTTCAATTGATACTAACATGGAACTCACGCCATTTTAGAGGTGCTAACAATAAGTTTGCCAAAATACATGTTATTGCAATTGTATATACATTACGTGTGACTATATTAGAAGGCTAAAATATTTATCCCTAATTTTTCTAATTTTTTTCTTAAATCTTAGGGAATCTTTTCAACATGGCTTTCCTAAAATAAATTGAATATTCAATTAGCACTTTTCTTCTCTTTGCCAGCCAATGACGACATGAAAGGCCATGGAATTAAAAAAACGTGAAAGGCTAAATTACTTCATATAATGATCTTCTAGTACGGAGTGGAACAATCATGGGATGACCGTTCAAAAATGTGACAAACAAGATTACATCATAAAAAGGTTGCATCATCAAAATCCTTACTCTAAAATTGTTGACAAATAGCTCGCGGCTTGCGAACTCGCTTACATACGCTACGAGTGTTAAAAGAAATGTGGGATTCAACGACTACAAGTATACAACTAAAACTAGTTGAGAATGACTAACGACAATTATTACAAAATAGTTTTTGCACTATTGTAGAATCCCAAATTTCTTCTAATGGTTAAAAATCTACAAGTGAAACCTATAAACACCAAGATCTAACTAAATCAGCTTTGACCTAAGGTCATCATAATTTTTTTGTTTTGCTAAGCTCACTAGGAACTATGGTACCAATATTTCATTTTCATTTTTATAGTACCATTATTTGTTATCTGTTCATAATACCAAAAGCTTAATATGCACCTCTATATACACTATAAAACGCATACTGAATTTAGTAAAAAAGCCCATATATTAGCAAAGCTTTCAATCTTGAGCTCAAGATGTTGTACATAATAATATAATTTTTAATTTTTTAATTTTTAAACACATACCCATTTTGTAGCTTTTTTTTTCATGTATTCAGATGTTAAATAATGCACCCTATTAAAAAAATACACAAAATAACCTAATGAACTTAATGGCATATGTCTTCTACTATCAAACACAACTGTAAAATTATGTCTTGCATAACCAATCTCTTAAAATTGAATAAGAAAATAATTTTTGGAATTCCAAACTTATTTACATTGCAAACTATAAAATATTTACCATATTTAAAAATCCAAAAACCCCGAAATTTGTCAAAGGATTTTTCAATGCAATTATATGATTCTATTTTTTTTATACATTTTATTAAAATTATTATTTACCTTTAATAATAATAATAATAATAATAACTCAAAGCATGATTAAATTTCTAAACCCTTCAAGGCCAAAGGGTCTTAAATCTTAAAAGCTCACAAGAAAAATTTAAAAGTGTTTAAAACAACTGTATGTAATTTTTGATAATTTGTTTGAGATTTTTTTGGATCAAACATAGAAAAATGTAAGATTTTGATCATATTTTATAAGAACTTGTTCAACATCATTGAGATATTATTTAATGCATTTTGTTCATGACATTATCTTGTAAAGTTTGCGCTCATGTAAAAAGTTGACTTTATATAGATTTCAATTCTCAAATAGATTTAAATATAATACAATTTCAATAAAACCAACTTTGTGCATAGTGCATGGCAAGTATAGTAGAACATGTCCAAATTTTATTTAATCATTTCACTTTTAAACTTATTAAATATGGTAGTTTTGAAGTGTGTATGAATTTTTTTGAGTCATTTTATGCATCGTGATTACTTTATTTAGAGTTGGATGAAGAAATTTAATAGGAGGTCAAAATAAATCTTAATTAAGCCCTAACCGTCCCGACGTTCATAATCTGAACGTTTTAGGGGGTACATTCACCTTCAAAGAGCTGTAACTTTTGCAAAACGAGTCTGATTTTAATGAAGGTTTGAAAAAACACACTAGATGATGTATGCAATGTGTAGTAAAGATTTCAGATCAATCCAACATGAATTGAAGTTTTGGTGATTATTTAAAAGTAGGTATTTTTTTTTGCACAATTTTGTGAATTTTGATGGCAGCAACTTTGGGGACTTGTATCTCCTTCATTCCAAGTCCGTTTTCAATGAAACTTCGTGGATTGAATCCCCTTGAAGTCTAATTACCATGGTAAATTTTTCAGGCCAATCCATATTGTTCTGAAGGTCTGGGAGTCATTTTTGTGCACAAGTCTAGATTAGACACTTTTTTCTTTTTGATTCAAATGGGTCACTTTTTGAGCTACTTTTTGACATTGCAAGGCCATTTTCGGACACATTAAATTTTTCATGAGGCTTTTATGGTACCAATGTGTTTATATGATGACTTTGAACTACTTTATAGTTCAATGTTTTTTCATTTGAGTAATTTTGAATACGAATTTCACCTTCAACTATGTTGCTAGGAAAATTTTAGCATCCTTTTTTAGCACTAAATGACTATGATCTTGCAATCTATATAGCCAAATGACCCCAAAATTGATCCACATGATCCACAACATGTATGTTACAAGATTGTACAGTTAAGATTTCTATACCTCACTTACATTTAGACCTATAACACATCAAAAGCAATGATGCTTTTAAGTCCAAAAAAGCTAGGGATCCTTAAGAGTTAAAGTCATCAATATTTTATTAGAATTTATTATAGAATCTTGGAGTGATATTTATATATTCAAGTTGGTGATTGTTTAAAACAATCGCACCCTAAATTTTCATATGGCCCTATTTGGAATGGTTTTTGTCTGTGGCTGTTTCTAGAGTATCTCCAATAGCTTGGGGATTTCCTACCAAGGTAAAACAATACAACTTTAGAGTGTTTCAGCCAATTAGTGTTGCAAAAACAAATGAAGGTACTATAGATAAAGGACCTTCAATGAAATGTCATATTAAGAAAAATGGTTTTAATAATATTTTGAACCCCATTTTTGGAATAAATATTAAAAAATAGAGTTAGGAATTATTTAGTGAATTACACATGCCATACAAAGAGTTTGCAAATCTAGAAAAATTTCTATTCCTTACAAGTGTTCAATTTAAATTTTGACATATTTAGGAAAATTTTCATTTTAAGTGTATTTTTATATGTTTTATACTGTACATCTTCCAATTTTAGATATAAAATTTCAATATAACATTTTTTTGGAAAAATCCAATTAGTACTTTAGTAGTATAAAATTGGATAGTACCACTACAACGAGTATATGAGAAGTACAAATTGGCACATGGTTGATATACTAGAGAAATTCGCAAACTCACTGGATCAGTGGTCCAGACTTGCCTCCCATATCCCATATATTTTAAATATCCGGATAGTCCCTCACAGAAGCTCAAGAGAGCTATGCCAGACTAGGATTAGGAGCCATAAGGTTCATGGGGGCCACGAAGTCCTCGGTTCAATCCTTGGCGGCGGCTATTTCCAACCATGTGGTACATCAATAGTTGACCTCCGGCGGCATGCCTGGTGGCGGGCCTTGACACGGGAGCAAACTCACTCACCCTACTTTACTTACCGGAAATATAACTCATCCGGTTTTTATTTTTGGAGCCCGACACTCCTACTTTCAATGACCTGTGAGCCAGAATATTTACTGACGCAGTACCGGAAGCCTGAGATTTCAGGACTTTACAAATTTCTCTACTGCATATGAAATCTTGTCGAAACATAAATAACTGAGGTTCATTTTGCATTGTCCCTACCTTAAAAAAAATAATTTCACAACAATTAAGTACTAAAGTAGTAAACAAGGTTTTTTTGGGCAGTGTGTGACAAATTTGAGCCTATACACAGGCCTATACAACCACGTCCTTCCAAATATTCTATAGTGAAATGAGGAGAGTGAAGATGATATTGTTCCAAAAATAGACAAATTGTTTGTTATAAATAGTAAATTGTGACAGAAATGTAGAGTGTTACTCGCAGCAATCTATGCAAGTAGTTGTTTTGTATGAATGCTTTTAATGTGAATTAGGGATAAGATTCAATAATTTGAATCTAAAATTTCAACATTTTTTTAATGTTGGTTGATTCCATACTATAGTACCTTTTGAATTTTGGCTATAATTAGATTTTTTTGAAAACTGATTCCATAAAATTAACATGGATATCTTACAAAATTCCAACATTTTGGGATTGCCAAACTTAAAAGTTAAATTTAAAATAATCAATCGGCACTAAAGTGCTAAAATTGAGAAAGTAGTATGGTATGCAATGTATGTTTTTGAAGTCTTTTGTACCAAAAAACCTTGAAATTTTAGGAGTTAATCTCAAAAGAATGATTAAAAGCCTCCTATTTATATATGGATTAATGTACCTAAATTTCAAAAAAATCAATCTACTTGTGAAGTGGAATTATACGTTTTTTTTTTTTTTTTTTTTTTTTTTTTTTTTTAAATTTATTTTAAATGTTTGAAGTAAATGCATGCTATCATATAATCATTTTTTTTCTTATTACTACATAATAAAATTCTAGTTTGCAAACAAAATTACCTTGAAAATTTGAATTTCAAAACCTCCACTTTAGTACTACTTTCACAAATTTAGGGCCAATTTTTTATCATAATGATGGTTGGCGTTTAATGATGTATTTGAAAATTTAAAAGAACATCACCTAAGAACTTAATTTTCGAGCATGTTTATAAAGAAAACAAATCAAGTTTTGTTATACATAACTAATAAAAATTATTAATAATGTAAATCTTAAATTTTAAATTAAATTGATTTTTTGTTGAAATAAATAATGTAACGTATTTTGGTTTTTAGTATTATTATTATTTTTAAATCTAAAAAAATTGAGTTTATTGTTTTTTACATATTTGACTAAAGGGGGCGGGGTTTGGGGATCCAAATTCCATCTACAATTTTCTTTTTTCAAATTTGGAGATGCATTTTTGTTTCATGGATATGACTTTCATGATAAAATTATTCAAATGATTTACAATGACAAAATGGTTGGAGTTTCATAATAAAATTCTTTGAACTTGATTTGACAAATGTGAATAATTTCTTTTCCAAATTTGATTATATAGATAATTTTTATTCATGATGCACATCATAATCTCTTTTCATGAGAAATTAAAAAAAGTAGTAAAACACGTACTTCCTTCGTCTTGTAATGGATGATGTTATACAACAAACAAAGCAAGTGTGCACACAAAAATAAATATTTTTATAAATTATTTTAAAAGTAAATAGAGTATCAAGTTCTAAATATGTAATTAAAATTTCAAAGTTTTTGGGTTATTTTGGGTTATTTTGGGATTAAATTGTACTAGGTCCCAAATGTGAAACTTGTAGTGTACCGTGTGGTGAATTTTGACAATTTTGGCTTTTTAATATTGAATCCCAATTTTGGCCATCTAAATGTGTTTTTTTGCATCTGAGCTACACAAACAAAATGAAGATTGTCAAGTTTAATCTTCATTCTATATGAAAATTCCTAAATAAGTTCTATAAGTAAATTTTTGAGCATTTTATTGCAATTATAAGTTCATTACTTATAACCATAGAATAATTCATTTATAATATATTATAGAAATGGATGACTTTCATCCACCACAATGCTATTCATTGTTATTTAAATTTATGGTAAAAAAATTTAGTTTTCTTGAGTATGTTTACAATTAACATCAATCTTTTTCAAAATTTTCCTTTGAATATGACAATAATTTCAAAACCTCGACAAAGAAATACTCCTTTGTCCCAAAAAAAGACTCTGATACTGCTAGAACCCAAGAATTAAGCATTCTTCTCACTGGAATCCATGGATTAAGTTTAATCCGATGATTATAGAGGGAATATGTCCATTGTGATGCAAATCCACGAATTAAGTGAGTACAGAGGGAGTATTTTGATTGCTAAAAAGTGTATACATGGTCTATATTCATGGTAATAATCCATGATCAAAACTCATGTATCCAACTGCCAAATCATTTACAATACAATGAAGTAGTTGTCAAGTGCACACGAAGCTTAATTGCTGGTATTAAATGAGTACAGATGAACATTATGGTTTTGTTTTTGAGATAACATTTAAATCAATATTATAGTCTTTTGTGGGAGGGAGGGAGTACAAGAACTTGTAGATTGTTGTTAAAACATTCATTCATCTTGAAAAAAAAAGAACAATAAATAATATCATTCATTTATAATGACAATCCCAAACATTGATACAAATTATAGTTTGACTCCACGGGCATAGGCCCAGGCATTTAGGGGCAGCATGAGAGAAGTTCTCAGAGAACTGGGTGGACTTGATTTTCCCAGTAAATGTAATTCAATGGGATAAGTCTTGGACGACTATTTCCAATAATGAATTGGAGAAAAGATCAGTTAATAAACTGGTCCCAAAGTACACCATCAAGAGGGTCAGTCTATTAAATATATATACTATATAATTATACAGTATTATTCATCCAGCTGGGTAGAATTCCTGCATCTTTTTAGCTCTCCGTGATCTCTGACTTTGTTGTAATTTGTCGAGCCTGCATCTTCTCTAATATAATGGGCTGACGTTCCTTGAGAACAGGAAGGAAAAACAAAATTATTTTTTAATAAAAAACACACATTGAATTTGCCTTTCCTCTTTGAAGGCAGGCTGAGCACCGCATGGGCCTCCCCTTTTTAAAGCCTATGGAAATTGAAGAGGGGGTAGGGCTCATAACACCGAGGGAGTAAAAGCCTTGATTTGAGACCGTAAAAGCTAAAGCTTGGCCACCTGAAAGGCAAATAAATTAGTGGATAGGGAGCCTAACAATGGCAAATAAGTGACTTTCACGCACTCCATACCAGTGACTGTACATTATGAGCAAATCATTAATTAATCAATTGCCTGAAAACTACGCTAATTACTGTGGGTTCACTAGCATAACAATTTTCAATGGCCCACCCATACTAACTAAAAAAACCTCAAGATTCATAGGGATTGCTCCAGCTCTATTTTAATCTCAAAACCATCACTTTTTTGCGTTTTTTGTTTTCTTCTTTGACTTGCGATGAGTTTCAACTCATCAATTACTGATTTGACACATTACTGAATGCACCCGAATTAATAACAGCCCTTTGTATGTATCAGTCATGATAAAAATCACCGTCCCCTGATCATTGATTTTTAATGCGTAATTCCAAGCTTGACCGTCCCAGATCACAGAAGCCAATGACGAGGAAGGTTACGTTTCCACATGATCAGTGGATTATTTACACTCTCTCCGAACTACTAGTTAAGTTAAGTTAGCGTGTGCATGACCGTTGTGATTGTCAATCAATCAGCTGCATTGATGTTATATTCACGGGGTGATAAATGGGGTAATTATAGAGCAATCCGGCAAGGTACGAGGTGAGATTAGAGAATTAAAAAGCGCAGTAAAAGCCAGCCATGAGTGAAGAAGATTGATCAGAGTCTGAGTAAAAGGGATTGATTACTCACCAGGCTAGTTAGTAGGGTCAGAGGCTAGCTAGGGGAGAGGAAGAGGGGGCCCGGGTTTGCTTTGCCTTTGCCTTTTGTTTTTTTTTTTCCCATTCAGATTTTAGCAGAGCTTGAAGGCGGCGCCCCCCCCACAGCCCACTGTTTCCTTTCACTGTTTACTTACTCTTCTGCTGCAGGCAGGCTGGGGTGGCCCCAACCTTTTTCTCGCTCTCTGTGCCTTGATTGCTTACAGGTAAGTTTGACTTCAAGCCTCGCTCCTGTCGCCCACTCACTCACTCACACGCTTATCTTGTGCACACATCGACCACAAGCTGCCTGGATTCACAATGCATCATGAGACTTTTAATCAAGCTTACTGTGCGCGCGGTCCTTGTGATTGTGAGATTGCTTTCTTTGCCGGTGGAAGAACTCGGATAAGTTAACTTTACACAGTTTCTGTAGTTTTTAAGCAGCTCATTCAAGCAAACCAAACCAAAGATCTCTCTCTGTCTGTCTGTCTGTCTAGGCCTGAGTGTATAGAGCTTTCGTAGCCCACAAGAGCGTTGGTTCCTTTTTAAGTCGATTCAGTTTTGTGAGATGAGGCGTTGATTGCGTTCTAGATCGGTCTCATTGGACCCGTTGATCTGTCGTCTTTACCGACCTGCTGCACATTCCTTCCTTCCCTGGAGTCTCATGATCCCACTGATTGCCCCTGGAGTAAGAAGACTTTTGCTGCTGATTGCGCAAAGTCGTTGTTGGTTTTTTAAATTGGTTGCAGCACTTTCTGGCCTTTCTTCTCTGATCTAGATAAGCAATCGGGTCTGTTCCGCACAAACTACTACTACTACTACTGCTACTATTGGTATTACTACTACTACCCTTTCATAAGATCGAGGAGTACCGGCTTGAGAGCAACGTTCCACCTGCGTACTGTCGACGTACGTTGCTAGCTAGCTTAAGACGAGTTCTTGAGGCGGTAGATAATTCACAGGAGCAACAAGCTTTCTCTCGTAAGCTTCGACTCAATCGGTAACTGGGATTGTATGAGCGTGGAGGCAGAATACCAGTAAGTTGTTTCATGGTTTTGTGACGTTGTCCAGCTGCTGTAGTAGGTCAATTACTCCGAAGGTCGTAAGGGACAAGAGAAACTGTCGTCTCCGGGTTCAACTTTGGGGCCTGAGTACATTGTGTGCCAATGTTGTGATCTCATCTACTGATCACACGTATTGAGTGTTTGGTTGCCTAGCTTTCTCTACACTTGAATAGTTAGGAGAATTCAGAAAGCTCTCGAGAACATTTTCTGGCAAACCGACCGTCCGGGGGGAAGTCCGAAAATTGTCACAGTTTTCGCTTGATGACTATCCTGTCACAAACTGAGTTCCAGAGGCATAATTCGTGCAAAAATAATCAACTTCAATGACATTTTGTGTGTTTATTGAAACGCCGAAGACTAACCAGCTTCTTGGTTTTCGAACAGTTTGTTTTGTTGTGTCATTCAGAGGTCGGGTTTTCTTGTTGTAGTCAGATAGAGGTCAAAGCCAACCCACTAATCAATTGTCAATGACTTTCAGATTAAGATGAAACTGTGGGTAATTCAATATTCAGCTCTGACGTGAGCCTCATGCTTGCCGACAGGTTGCTGGCTCAGGGCAGTTAATTTGAACCGTTTCCAGAAGTGAAGTTAGCCAGCGGCCCAGCGTATGGTGATTGGTGAAGGACGTGCAAGCAGCTCGAGCTTTGAATTATTAAATGGGTTCCAATTACGATCCTTACTACAGCAGACCAAGTTTTCCAGGACGTGAGAATTTTCTGGTGAGTCCTCTGACAACACTGTGATAAACCGGGTTACTTTTATAACCCTGAAGATTGGGATTAGGATACACACAGTTCTAGAAGCAGCAAGTTGAAAGAGAGCAGTTTTGGCGCATGAAAACAACAATATAGAAAAAAGGTGTAACTAAGAAACGAAGGGTGTAGCGTAACGTCTACACGTCAGTTGCTACCCTTGTCATTGTCTCACAGTTCCCTACACCAGACGGGTTGTACAGTATTGCAATTCGGAGGTTGCCACATAAATGACGGTCAGTTTTAAAAAGGAGTGGAAATTCATATACAATATTACAATTCCCTTACGACGTACCAATCATTAACTCCATGTAGTGCACGTGGTCTAACCTCCCGGGCAGGGCTGCACTTCCCAAGACGTTGCTCATCAAGTTCAGGTGATGCCAGATCGACGTGTCAATTCGCCTCTCTCGGTTAGAGTGCCACTAGTTTGCTTGCACCATACACAAAGTCCTCGGATAATTGTTTTACCGTTCCAACTTTCCCTTAGGAAAATATATATCACTGTCGGTCACTCTCCTGTCGGTAACGTGAACATTTGGGACGCTAAGAGGTTAAGACACGTCTGCTGCCATCACGATTCTCGAGGTGCTAATTCACACAGAAATTTATTATTATTACTCAGTGCATTGGAGAATTGAGATCTGACTGGACTGATGGATTAATGAAGCTCGCCGTGTTGGTGACAATTTGCAGGAATACTCGTCTGGCAACATGGGCAGTTGCGATTGCGACGAATCGTCCCTGTCCAGTGCGCTGACACTCGCAGAGCAGCGGGAGATGCTGCGATCAGTGTTTCCCGGTCGATCCAGCGACAACAGCGGAGAGTATGACGACGATGACGAAGGTATAATTAATTACATTGCAAACCTCGCTTTTAATCAACTACGGAACTCGTCTGGTACCACAACAACACGAGAATAGTTTTGTTGTTGCAGGTAGTTCTAGTTCGTGTACGTACACGGAGAACCAGGATATTTGTTGACTGATTGAGTACGTCGTCCAATGCCGCACGGACAGATTTTAACCCCTTGCTGAAAAGCATTCACTGTCCGTCCGGTTCAAATTTTCAGAAAATACGCGTTCACTGTGTATTATCTGAAAATTGGACTCCTTGCTGGAAAACCATCTGTGTGTGTGAAAATGACTATACACGATCGAACGCTCTCGATCTTGTAGTGTAGAACAAGAGTTTTAGAATGATGTTGATTGCAATCAGAAAACCGAGGTAAAATGAGAAAATGCCAGTGATGCCATATTGGGCGTTTTAGATTTTAATGTTACCAGTAAGTTGCGTGGTGCAGGATCCAGCCAGAAATTGAGGTTCACGAAAGCGCAGTTGCGGGTGCTGGAGGACACGTTCGAGAGGCTGCAGCGGCCGAACGCGCACCAGAAGAGCACGTTGGCGATGGACCTGGGCGTGCAACCGCGCCAAGTGGAGGTCTGGTTCCAGAACCGGCGAGCCCGCGGCAAAGCCAAGCGCAACGAGTCCGACTGCGAGGTTCTTCGCCAGCGTTGCCAGGACCTCATTGTGGAGAATCACCATCTCAGCTACCTCATTCAGGTAATTAATCAACACTGTAAATCACTCACTGTCTGTACCCTCATCTTATCAAATAAAATAAAAAAACCATTCTCTGCTGCCTGTAACGTTTTCCACACTACGTACGTAAGTCTAGGATCATATACTAATTGCTACGTTAGGGGAGTCCGCAGCTATAACAACATTACAGTTCCTAAGTTTTGCCTAATTGCTACAGTTGCTTAACAAGCTGTAGAATTATAACTTGTCCTTTAACAAGCTGTTACAAGCTGTAACATTAGAGCTTGTTGTTTATCAAGCTGTTACAAGCTGTAATGTTGCTTGATTTATTCCCCTACGTTGCTTACAAACTTAGCACACAGTCTATGATCCTAGTAGTGCCAGTGTTTCAGAGTGCCAAATCACGACGCCTAGAGCTTCGAAAACTATGACAGAGCTCCTAAAACTAGGACTTTCAAGTAAACATATGAATTCTAAAATAAACGTAACAAGAAGTCCTGGTATGGATATATCCAATTCACTAGGAAGTAAACATTACTGCCAAACTGCTATTTATAGCAAGTTTAGCAAGTGGTTGTTCAATTTAGCAAGTGATAATCGAGAATTCACCATCATTCTTGTACCCCCATTACTGCTTGTAAATATGGTCAGGGTTCCTTGATATGAGGTTTCAGTTTAATTGGCAATATGAGGTTTCAATCAGCAACTGCACTAAAATCTGTCGTTTTAATTGAATATGGAGGATCAGTCTCAGTGGCCGTTCTGAAATCTACGACTTACGTAGATGTCGATGAGCTGATGATTCGGAGCTCTGCTGCAAGAGTCTGTCTGTATACGTTATTTTTGTGGTGAATTTATGATGGGATTGTGTTGCTGTGATGGCAGACGGAAAGGATGGGTTACGACAGTCGTCAACTGGCGCAACACAGCAGCGGGCCTCTGCTCCAGATGTCGCTTTGCAACTCGTGTAAAAAGTTGCGCAACTCATGAATTAAGCGGTGGAATTAACCGATCATCGATCAGTTCGTCGTCGTCACCGACTTGATCGACATGATGCATGCTGGCTGCCAATATGATAATCGCCCACACATGACAAAGTCCTTTAGGAACCATCTCAACAAGCTAGAGCGACAGTCGAATTAAATTAGTGGTTGGGGGTCATGCCTTTATGACAGTCACCGGCTTTCATTCCCATTCACAAGTACATTTTTGTTGGTGGACGTTCGATCAACTTGTCTGTCTGTCTGTCTAGCTAGTTACGTTCTTCAGTTTCCTTTGTTTTTCTTCATTAGCTCAGAGCGGACTTTATGACATCCTCTGGTCGATCCACAGGAGCCTGCCCGGCCTTTTTTTGCAATTATAGTTGTTACACGACGCTGCTGGCTCGATCATCACCCGGAGTTTTAAGTTATTACAACACTCATGCAGTGAGGATGTTTTTTTATGTATACTATTACTACAATTGTATCGATATTAATTAAATATCTCTACCAGTTGGTCGTCGTCGATCGATGTAACAGTTAGCTAGATTATTATCTATCATGACTACTGCCAGCTAGTAAGAGATAGATCTAGACCATGAGCTGGTCGATCTAGTCCCTAGCTAGCTAGCTCACAGTAGTACTACAATTGTAAATTTCAGGAACTATGATTGATGTTTGCCCACAGTACGTGTCTGTTGAAATTTAATTGTCAAAACGCCAGGCGCGTTAATGTTTTAGCTGATGCATCGCTGTGAATGAGAGTCACCGTGATTGTGACCTCACGTCTTTGACATAAATGACCGCCACTAGCCTGCACTGGTCAAATTAGACCTTTCAATCAAATCAAACCTAGCGGAAACATAACACATACAGTAGCTTCTAATACACAGATCATCCACGTTAATGACATCCGCTACGTTACCGGCATTGTGGTCCACCTTAACGCTTCTTACTTGACCCCTAAGCGTCTAAAATGCCCATCTGCATCACTGCAACTGTGGCATTTTTTCATTTTACCATTGCAATACATCAGTTTAAAGCTCTTCTTCTACACTACAAGATCACTGTCTAACTTGACCCCTAAGCGTCTAAAACGCCCATCTGCATCACTGAAACTGTGCCGTTTTTTCATTTTACCTCGGTTTTCTGATTGCAACACATCGTTTTAAAACTCTTTTTCTTTACTACAAGATCACTGTATAAAGATCACTGTATAACTTGACCCCTAAGCGTCTAAAACGCCCATCTGCATCACTGTAACTGTGCCATTTTTTCATTTTATCTCGGTTTTCTGATTGCAATACATCATTTTAAAGCTCCTCTTCTACACTAAAAGATCAACAGTGTCATTTTAAAGTGTCATTTTAAAGCTCTTCTTCTACACTACAAGATCAACAGTGTTATTTTAAAGTGTCATTTTAAAGCTCTTCTACACTACAAGATCAACAGTGTCGATCGTGTCAAACTGAAGACATTTTCACGATTTGCAGCAGGGGGTCCAATTTTCCCACACTAACACAGTGTACGCTTAGGTGTTAATAAGAACCTACTATCAGTAGCTTGGATTCTATGGTAGCTCAGATCGAGCTAGTGTGATCGAAGACTGTCGGGACTCCAGCAACCGAGCTAGTTAACTAGTGCAGAAATTCAAGAAGAGGAAGCTCAGGCATCGCCATCGCTGAGATCCTGCAACCTGGCCTTTCGGTCACTCTGCTGCACTCTAGCTAGCTAGCAGTCTGACAGTTCAGTTGGAAAAGAAACTCAATGGGTGTTCATGAGTTTTGAGAGGACCTGCAAGTAAGTTAAGTGTTTGCATTGTGTGGGACACTGATTTCTTCAACCCTGCGTTCTTAGGATAGTGATGGTCTAGCTAGCGCTCGAGGTGTTTTTTTGCTTCAGGTTTGGTTTTCGTAAGTTAGCCATGATGTACGTGTCATGACTCTGTTGTGTGGCCGGCCGGTCTGTTCATTGTATGTGGCTTTGTTTGGAAGCAGCGTCGACTGGTGGTAAATTTTCATTTAATAATTACACATTTAAAGAATGGGACCTACTCACTAATGACATGCAGTCTCACTGTAAATGCACATTCATTTGCAAAGAGCTTTAAAGCTACAGAATGTTGTCTGTAGCCGGATTTACATGCCAACTTGGTCTTTGTGGATAGAAATATCACAGCATGTAACTTTATTTTTTCACTTGATTTGAGGATTTTGAGCATGCTGATTTAATTTGAAAAATCTTGAATTCAGAATTCAATAGTGTGAATGGTGTACAAAGGTTTTTAAACTTTAGGAAAATTTTGAACCCTGTAGAAGCCCTCTAGAGTTCCTCAAAAGGACCTCGGTTAGCTTTTTAAAATGTACTTCTCATGAAAAATGACAAGACTATTCCCCTATATCCGTCCACCCAAGAAGCAAGATGCAATGATGATAAGATGGTCGTGGGTAATTCCCATTGGCCATTCAAGTAAGGTATGAAGAAGAAGTACTCCATAACAAGATAGTTATACAAGGTAGAGACACTTCACACACGTTTGTTGTACCCATCCCTAAGCTCAATACATTTTAACAATGTCAAAAACTAAAGGGCTCTTAGAGGACTCATTATTTTGCTAATAGAGAACTTGTAAGAGAAGATTTTTTTTTTTTTTTTTTTTTAAATTTAATTTTTTTTTATTTTAAAGATTTAGTCATTCAAGTCTCAAGTGATTAACCATCAATGTAATATTAAGATTCAAATTTTGTGGTAATAAGGTTTTTTTATTTTATTTTTTATTTTATTTTTTTATTTTTTTATTTTTTTAATAATTTTTTATTTCCCATGAATAAGAGCATTGTTAAAAAATTGAGGACCTATCTCTATTGAGAAGGGCAACACTCCCCATCACTTTTTCAGTTTGGTAGTTTAGTTTTAATGAAATGTGGTTTAGTTTTAACAAAAAGTTTTCCAATTTTAACAAAATGTGCATTGCACTTGAAGAGCCATTGTTTTGTTCTCGAGCATTTGAAGAATAAGGATACATTGTTCTAAATTCTAATGCTTTCATTTATAAACAATTTCATGTTCACTACATAGAAGTAAATGTTTTGATAGGAATGTTAGATTAAATTATTTTCTAATCAAACTATTTAATTTTCAAAAATTTGTGCATTGTCAGTTATTAAAGATAAGATTTAGTTTAGAAACAATAATGTTGGTAATAGGAAATTTTAAAGCACATAATCAATGTAAAGTTGCCATCTTACGTTAGTTTATTCTAAGTAGTGAATTTAGAGGTCTAATTTTAGTCACCAAGGTATTATTTTTTTTGATTTTTAATATTCCAATTGATTTATCAATTATGTTAAATTGTCCTGTTTTAATAAATGGAAAGGACCTTTTTAAGGCTTCATACATTTTCTAATGCATCAGGGAAAAATAATTAAATAAACATGAACTTATAATACTTTAATTACTTTTGAGCAATGCCTATTCTACTCAATAATGTAAAGTAGAAAGACCAACAATTTACTATAATGTGTTACCTACCCTAATAAATAATTAAAAAATATAAACATGAACAATTATAGTTATTAAAAATAGTACCAATTTTTGGAGTTAGGTAAGAAGAAATGGAATCAAATGCAAGTTGAAATGTAATTTTCGGATTAAAGATGGATTACCTTATGCTAAGGTCAAATCGGGCATAACTATGCTTAACCATTTGACGCGCGTGCGTCCATATATTGAATGACGCACAAATTACAATCGTTTGAATTCCATTCAACTGGACAGTTTTCATCCACCAATTATTTTCTTGGGTTCTTGTGCAAGTTGACTACCTTTTGTATGGTTTGGATCTTCAAAACAATTTATTATGATTTAAAAAAATAAAACAATTTATTTATGTCAAGTTTAATTCCTTGTTCAAAAAGTGAGACCTTAAATATGATTTTTCCAAAATAAGTAGAATCAAATAATGGAAACCATACCATCTTGTAGTGCATGTCATTCCAATTTCATTACAAATCTTTTTAATTTTCTTGTGTTAGTTTGGGATTAATATTTTAATTGAATTTCAAGAAAAAACCTTCTAAAAATTATTTATCTTCACATTGACATTTACAAGTTCTTTTTTTAAACATCAACTCCATTTTTGGTTTTCATCAAACATTTTGTAACACTTCTTTGAAACAACTAACTGATATTTAACTAATTATGGACTTTTAAAAGTCCAAAAATAATATTGAATGCATCCACCGAGGCCCCGACAAAATTAAAAAACAGATTTGTGAAGTGAAAGATGTCCACATGTAGAATTTTTTGCTTCAAAAAAGGTCAAAACAATGAATATTAGCCAATAGTTACTTAGTTAGATCACAAAATCACACACAAAATTGATTTTTGACCCTTTTTTTTTCCGTCAAAAGTGTTGGTTGGCCGCCAATAAAACTTTCAATTGTTTAGAATTGAACATTTTCTACAATTTTTTGCAAATTGTTTAGAATTCGTCGTTTTGTCAATAATTAGTTAAGTATCTGTTAACTATCTGTAACTTTGAATCAGAATGTTGAAAGGTTCATATATAATTTATCTTGAGAGGGCTGTCGTAGCACGTAATACCGGATATTCCCCTAGAACGCACTTTTTCGTATTAAGAACGCTCGTAGAGGTGATTTCCGGGTTATCGTTCCGCGGAGACTCTGTGAAATGGGAAGTTTCCGGAGATGGTCCCGGATTGGTGACTACTCTCTCTCTTTGTCACCAGCTGAATCCCTCTTTCCTACTAAACCGGGCCTTCTCCTACTGACTGACCCGGTTACGACTAGATCCGGTATCTCTCCGGGGAGGACTTCTTACTAATCTTCCTCTCCCCCGGTCCACCGTTATGACCTGATCCGGTTTCGTTTAACCTCTGTTTCCCCTCAGAGGGTTCTCCATTCACATTAGTGGTGCTGGATTGAAAGACACACCTCTCCCTACTGATTCAAGTGATGGGAAATTCACTACCTTCCGGTTATACTCACAAAAACTCCTAATCCCGGGTACTTACCGTACTACCCTTTCAACTGCTAGTTTTATCCAACCGGCAGCCGTGTCACGCAAGCGCAATCCGGTTTCCCCTTTCTCCCAATTACTACAACGACTTACTAACCGGAATAGACATTATCCGGGGAATCCGAAACTAGTTGTGAGAGCACGATACTGCTCTCTTGTTTTGTTATTGTTTATTTGTTACTTTTATAAATATAATGTTAACAAGCAATGTCATCTTGAGGTAATTTGACGAAATTTAAGTTAATTAAGTTGTGAATACAATATGCATGTTAGAGGATAGTTGTTGCAAGGCCTTGGGTAGGTCGTTTGGCACTAATTTAAGCTTTAGGTTAGATTTAGTGTGGAAGGACTAGGGAAGGTTTAGCCCCCTAGTGGATCCAATGAAGGATGGAGAAGGACTAGAGGAGGGAAGATCCCCCCTAGTGAATCCTAAAATTAGGAATATGGTTAGTTGCTTAATTTAGAGTTGAGTGTTTTACCGTGGGCCTTGCGCAATTAGCTTTTAATGTTTATGTTTGTGTTTATGACGTGATTGTCTTGGTTTCGTTCATTTAACTTCGTGGTGGTATTTGTGAGTTACATTCATTCGTGGAAGTGCTTTAAGATGGAGTGCCGTGGAGGTTGGAGCTTCATTCATCCGTCATTCCGTCAACGCCTTAGGTTAGGGCTTTTAAACCTTAGGGTTAGGGTGAGCCACCTCTTTGGCGGCTCATTCTTTTGTACTTAAGAGCTTGTTTTCAAGCTTCAAAAACAATCCTTCTCATTGTTTATCAATTCATCTTGTTTCTCATTCTTTTCTCTTTGTGATGGCTAATTGATAGGAGAAAAAAGGCCTTAGGCCTCCTTCTCACTCCTCTTGATCTCTTCCTCCATTGTGTTAGTAGTTGCTTTGAACTCAAGTAGAGTTTGATGTCTTTTGTTAATCTCCATTGAAGGTCTCTCGGTTTATTCCCCATCAGTCCCTCGTTTCTTGTCCAAGTTCTTTGAGATTTCTAGGGTAGGTAGCTTGTGAGTAGAACTTTCCATCGGTATATGACACGTCCAATTCCAAGTTATAGGGAGTGAGATATTGCCTCCCAAAGTTGGGGGTGTCAAAGGAGTTTCCCAACCGGCGGTTAGAAGAAATAGCCTCAGTTTTTTAGCAATCAGTCCTAGGGTTTTGATCCTATGCATTTGAGATTTTTAGGGTGAATGCACAATCAACTTAGCTTTCTAAAAAACTAAGGCACGCCCCGATCCGAGCTAGGATGGAGAAATGACGACCTAAAAACTGAAAGGCACTTCTATGTGGTCCGGGGGGGTCTTTCCTTCTCATTTTCTTCTTGTTCCCCATCTTCTTCTTGTCTTCTTTTCTCCCTTGTTCTACTCTTCATGTAATTTTGTTTTAATAACCCCTTGTGATCGAATTCCACCTCCATGGTGGTTTTTGAGCTCACACTAGTATTCAGGAATCCTAGCGCCCTGTTTTACTCCCGTGATCTCGTATTTCCCCTCGCTTGGACCTTCCGAGTGCTGGCACCTCAACCGGACTACCCGTCCAGGAGTTCTGAGCAACCTGGAGTACCCCCTCCTACCTGCCGAGCCACTAACTCCGATTACCTAGCGTACGGGACTTAGAAACCACTCTTTCAAACAGTCCTCAAATCACCCAAAAACCATATTCAGACTTCACACCCGAATCACTCGAGAACCCGGACTACCTACCCGGTTACCGAGGGACTCTTGACTGCTGTACCCTTCCACAAACAACCCCACATCACATACACAAATTTCGGATAATGCTCTACAGCAGTTTGCTTTCAAAGAAACAGTAATAAAAGAAGACCCCAAGAATGCCAAGCATTCCTGGGCAAGTAGTGGCCCTCAACCACCGGACCGGATTTCCCGCCCAGATCCTACAAACCCGTGATCCGGAAATCAAGGGAAATCACATTCAAAAGATCCCAATCCAACCCTCCTGGAAAAAGTGCCTAACCTACCACGAAAAGGTCCTATTCACACGCGGGCTAGTCTACCTAGCCTAAAGCCTACTCCCTAGCCTGATCCGGTTCACACTGCAATCCGGATCCTACTGATCTTCCTGCCCCTCCGGGCCACTGACCCTGTCGCCCTAAGAGCCCCCGTCCTCTTCCTGGTTGGATTTCGGAGAAGCATCCTCCTTCTTCTTGGACCGGCGCTCCCGGACTTCCCCCTGGTCACTTTCCCCTCGGACTCCGGTTGACTCCCATCCGGCTCGTCCTCCTGGGTCTCGTGTTCCTCCGGTTTGCCCGCATCCACTTCGCACTCCTCTGGCTCACCGGCATCCGTCATGTCTTCCTGGCCACCTACATCAGGTTGGCCGTCTACCTCCTGGTCTTCCCGGGTCCTAACTTCCTACCCGGGGTGGTTCCGATTTTCGCCAAATCAGCAGCCTGGTCTGCCAAATTAGCCAGACTGGCCTCCGATTGGTCCCCTCCGATACTGGCATCCGGATTTCTCCGCGGCATACTCACCACTGGACTCGCAGCTGGTCTTGAAGTCTGTTCCGGAGTGGATTGACCTCCAGCCATCATCCTATCCATCTCCCCCATTCTAGGTGCATCTTGCGATACATGGAATGCGGCCAACAATTCACTACTGGCTAAGGGTGCATTCATACCTCTCGATTTGCTACCCTCTCATCCGGTTCGGACCCGGATGAGAATCTTGCTTGATGCTTCGCCAGTAGTTTCCGGAATTCCACCAATCCTGCCTCGACCCTTGCGGCGTACTTCTTTGCCACATTCGTCACTCGGGCGGCACCGTCCAATCCGGCTTCGACCATCCTCTCCCGGTACAACCGGACCTCCGTTTGGGCCTCCCCATCCGGTTTGAACAGCGACGCGAGGAACCGGTAAGTGGGCGACTTCTGCTCCTTCAGAGCCCGGATCTCATCCTGTTGCCTTATCAGTGCCAAGCTCCTTTCCAAAGCTTCCCTCCGGAGCTTGTCTACTTCCTTCCTCATTCTCCGGACGATCTCCGGGTACCTCTCCACCTGTGTACTCTGGATGACACGCCCAACTTCCTTCATCGAAGTACAGATGGGGCGGTACTTACCTTCCATTGTCTCTAATGCTTCCCTGACTGGTTTGAGGAAGTCCTCCTCCGATTCTCGTAGGGGGATGTCCTCCAGTTCCGGTCCTGCATTCCGGGGAGCTTGCTCATAAGTCCGGATCTCCTCCGGATACTCCTCTTCGTCCCGCACCGGTTTCAATTCTCGCGCCCTCTTGGTTTTCACCCTGACGTTATTCTGACGTCCGCTCGACTCCGGTGCCCGTCCCCTCTTTCTCTGGCTATCCACCGGTGTCGTCTTCCTGTGTCTCTTCTTCGGAGGAACCCTAACCCCGGTCACAATCGTGTCCTGGTCCTGGTCCTCTTCCTCTTCCTCCTCGTCTTCTTCCGGAATCCTCAGGTGCCTCTTCACCTGCCCTCGGGGTGGTGTCTCCTGGTCCGGTTCCTCCTCGGGTTCCAATTCGTCTGGAGTCTCCTGGAGTTTCTTGAGTTGGCCTCGGGTGCGCGCCCTGAAGTGGCCCGCCCTCACCGGTGTCTTCTGACCCGGTTCCTCCCCTTCTGCTGGGGTCTCCGAGAGCTCCGGTTGGCCTTCCTCTATATCCGGATTGACCGCTGCTTCGTCCGCTCTTCTTTCTTCCTGCTCTTCATGTTCTTCCTCGTCCGGGCTGTCTTCGTCTTCGCTCTCATCCGGATTCCCTTCCCGGGCCCTTGGCAGCTCCCGGTTCATGATCCTCCGGCAGTTCTCCCATTGCTCTCTCTCCTTGGTCTTGAGACACTCGTGCTTGTCATACAAATGAAACAGAAAAGGGGTTAGAGGACATCCCTTCCTGTTTCCGAGTTTGCGCGCTTCCCGGACCACCAACTCGTCCACAATGAGTCCCCATCCGGTCTTCCGGGTGTTGAAGTAGGCCTCGTAAATGGTCTTCGTCAGCTTGATCATGCAGGTGGTGGGTTTGTCCGGGCTCAAAATAGGCACTAGAAATCGCAGCAGGCGCCTCTCCCGGTCGTCTATGCAGTCCTGCACTCGGAATCCGTGTTTCTCTGAGACCGGTTGAGAAAACCTTTCCTTCACCCATCTGTAATCTTGCTTGGTCTTGTCGTATCCAAACGGGCTGTCGGGGAAGTTGTATGTCACGCGCCAGTGTTCCGAGGTCCACTCCTTCCACTGTCCCCGGATTTCGCTGTCCCGGAATTCCGCCGGTACAGGTTTTCCACCTAACTCCTACAACATAGTATCACTGTGGAGATCCCATGGTAGGTACAGAAATTCTTCACAACCCATTTTGCGCAAATCCTTCCGCAGCTGTTCCCTATGGCCCGCATCGGCCGGAGCAACCGGGCACACCAACTTATCCGGAACCGACAGTCCGAGCCTCCAATCGTCCTTCCGTCCCATCGCTGCTGGCTCCAAAACTTCCTTCCCTCGATTGCGCGCGCTCCGCCTAAGCTCCCGGAATACTTGCTCGCCACCCGGTCACTCTCCCTGCTCTCTCACAGTATCCGGAAACACAAAAATCTGGTGCAAAGGTGGACTGGAAACACTATGCGAAAATGAACAGTGAACCGCCCTAATTAAAGCCGCCCATTTCAAGGCGTGAAACGTGGCCGGGTCCATTCCTGACCCGTCCATCCCCTACCCGGTTTCTAATCCGGGTCCCGTGACCAATCCGGATACCTATTGTCAAAACCGGAACCTAGCAATAACTCTACAGCGCGCGCGAGTGCCTCCTCTACATAAATAACTAAATGTGCCATTATGGTCACTCCCACACTCATTTATGGAGATTCGGACTACTCCTAGCTACTCTAAAACCCTAACTCTCTACTTCTAGGTCGAACGAGGTTTGACAAGGGCCCACTTGGTAAAATGTTGATTTTTCATTAAAAATTAAACAAAATCAATTATACACCCGATTATACAAGAGAAAATGCATAAGATTCATATTCAAAATTTGGAGTCAATTAGTAAAAATAACCGAGAATTATGGGTCTTTATGCCTTATCTTATAATCATGTGATGATAATTTTGGAAAGCCTTGTAAATTCCACTCCTTGAACAGTTACAGTATGCTAATGCTGGCTGGGTTCAACAAAGTTGTAGGATACATTCGTGATAATAGAAGCCAACGGTGTCCAAATTTATGAACTCTTGATGAGTGCTTAGGATATGATATCTTTAATAAATGTAGATATTAGAAATTAATTAAGAAATTTTGCAAAATATTAAGAACATTTTAGTTCTTATTAAGAACTAGTTACAACCATATTTTAGTCCTTTTGGAGTACGAATAATTACTCAAACATCGTCAAAATTTGATATATGTTAAAATGACATATAATATATGTAGGAAATAATTTACATTGCATTATTAATCTAAATGATATAGTTATTGCTTAATAGTTCATATAAATAAACACTGGTTACACTTACCTTTTGCCATGAATGCACCCCGTACGTCCCACTCATATATGTACTCTATTGTACGCATACTTATATACTCCATGTATTGTACATGCATATCAATGGAAACTGGTAGTCTTAACTTCTTTGATTATATGAATTAGTGTAGTCTAAGGAAAACATAGATAGATAAATAGATAGAAACTCCGGTCCCTTTTTAGCAAGGGGCCGGCGTGAATAAAGTGTCTGTTCGTAGTGTCAATGACCCGGTGCCCACCGGACAAGGGGACATTGGGACAATACTGTCAGGAAAGCATACAACTAATCAATCTCAACATCCATTTCGGAATGTACAAAAGCTTTCGCTTATGAGAGGCTCACGGTTGTACACATTCTTTGCAATGAAATTTCATTTGAAAAAAGAGAAAAATAAAAATAAATAAAAATGTTTGGCTTACACAGTACACTAAATAGTGTACTTAGTGTGAGGTGATGAATAATGTGCTTACCCCTACTACTTGTCTAACACTAATTGTCAATTTGTGGGTAATTAGTGTTGGCGGCTGCATGCGTCGCCACGTCTCTTCGCAGCCACCATCTACTTTACTTTCTATGATTTCAGTTATCATCCAATTTGATTCATTCCATTTCTAAAATTTCAGTTTTTCCATCTAAACTTTCATCCCAAGTTTCATTCCTTACTCACACAAATATCCATATCTCAAAAGATCACAATGTCAAAACGTTACTATTCTTCATAAATAGTGTGAGAATTCACATTTAGTGTTTTTACAAAAGTAGGTTTTTTTGATATTTAGAGTGATGTTCGCAATTACAGTGCCTCACACTAAATACACTATTTAGTGTAATGTACTGTATTCATTTTGGTCCATTTTCTTGATCTCATATAAGTCAGCAATCATTGCCAAACCTCAGTGATTTTAATATTCATTACATTATGATTATAATTAATGTTGAGCCTTAGAGAAATAAACCTTTCCCCACCTGTATTAACCCCTAAGTGACGGATCAACCATTTTATGGTCTCTATCCTTTTTCTATGGGATGCCCAAAATAGAAAAAACATTTTTATAGAAAATAAAAAATATTTTTAAATAGGTAATCAAGTCTACTTTCCAACCCAATTTGAATCATGTCAATCTGAGTTAAACTCCACCCGGGAGAAATTTTCAAAGAAAAACACTTCTACATTGTTTAGTGTTAGAAAACTTACTATTTGGGGAAAGTAACGATGTTCTCTCCGTTGAAAATTTGCAATTTTTGATTTTAGAATAGAATGTCTAGTTTTAACAAATCATACAAAATTTCAAATTCTAAAAATAAAATTTGTGATTCTTATAAATATTTGAAGTTAAATGCTTCTAAATTCATTATGAGATGATAAAAAGCTATTTTTTGATATTCGACCATATGGAAAATTACTAAACATCAAGCTCCTCATTTTCTCTTTTGGACCAAACTTCATCAAAGTTGAAGAAGTAATTTTTTATAACACATTTATGTTTTGCCCTTACCCCCTCCATCATTCAGGGGTTAACTCTTGACCTTTTAACCCCTAAACGTCCCAGGGTGTCCCTAGAATTGACAGTTTGAGAAAAATTGTTATAAAGTGCTATTTAGAAGAATATTTTGGAATTGTTATACAAATGAAAGTTCTAGATATTGAATTTTAGGTTCCATCCGTATGGTTAAATTCATCAATGCTATCACTAATATTTTATTATAAAATTTCAAAGTTATAATTAAAAATTCCTTCTAAATTTGATTACAAACAAAATATTGATATTTTTTGAGTGAAATTTGTTGGGAAATGAGATACTCTTGAAATGGTGATTTTTTGAAAATTTTGTGTTACTTCAATTTATGACCTTATTTTAGCAAGCCCACTTTTGAATTAAGGTCAATGCAATTTTGGCTTGGTCAATTGCTTGACATACTTCCACATTTGTAGTCTAAAAAAATATGTACCCTAGTAACACCAAATCCAATCATTAGATAGACAACAACTTCATAAAGTATTTTCAAAAAATTGAATGAGTTTCATCCATGAAGTAATGTGAGTGTAGTGTGAGTTGGAATCTGTTCATCGTCTAGAAACCAGACGCTCGGATATTTAGGGGTTAACATCCCGATTCAACATTGTTTTCAAAGAAGCATTATAAAATGTTTGATGAAAACCAAAAATAGGGTTGATGGTCAAAGCAAAGTTGTAAATGTTAATGTGAAGGTCACATTTGTATGGTTGGATTTATTCTATTTTTATTTAACATTTTTAAATTAATTTTGCAAGATTTTCTCTTGAAATTCAATATAAATTCCCAAAGTAGCACAAAAAATTTAAGAATATGTTAGTGAAATTGGAATAACATGCACTACGAGATGGTATGGTTTCCATTATTTGATTCTACTTATATTGGAAAATCATATTTAAGGTCCCATTCTTTGAATTAAAAATGAAACTTGACATAAACCAACTCTATTGTTTAAAAAAAATCATAATAACCTATTTTGAAGATCCAAACAATACAAAGGGCGGGACAAAGGGTAGTCAACTTGCTCAAGAACCAAGATAAATTTTGCTGGATGAAAACTATTCAATTTGTATGAGAATCTAGCAATTTCAATTTGTGTGTCGTCCACATAGTGAACACTGGTGCGTTAAAGGGTTAACCCCTAAAATCTTGAGGAATATTGAACAAAGCATAGATGTGTTATAATATGTGTCTTCCAATTGTTCGATGAAGTTTAGTTCAATAGAAAAAATGTAGGGCATCATCTCTAAAATTATCTGTATAGTCAAACTTTAAAAAAAAATTAGGTAAATTTTTAATGAATTTAAAAGAATTAAGCATTGAAAATTTGTATAATTTTTAGTTTTCACTTTTAGAGTTTAAAATATATCTTGATTGGTTAAACTTGGTTTATCTATTGTAAACTTCAAAATAGCAAAAGAAATCATGGAGGGAACATCATTAATTTCTCCAAATAGAATATTTTATTACACTAGGTCAATGGTTGAGGTGATCCACTTTGAAAGATTCTCCTAGGTGGAGTTTTATTCAAATTGACAAAATTCAGATTGCAAATGTTCAAAAGTAGACTTGATTAGTTGATTTAGTATTTAATTTATTTTATTTTATTTTTCAAGAACATGTTTTTTTGTTCTGGGCTGGCTGTTAGATTCAGGCGACGATCATGAAATGGTCGTTTGAGCGTTCAGGGGTTAAGCGTGCAAAGAGCCTCATGGGGCTATGTTTAATTTATTTTTAGTCAAACATTAATTTCACCTAGTTCCTAATCTCAAATGAAATTGGTCCCCAAATAAGAAAGTGTGAGAACTATCTTCTACTTTCTAGTTCAATTTAAGGTTCTTCAAAACTGTTAAAATTTCGTTTTTTTTTTTTTTTTTTTTTTTTTTTCACTTTAAAAATCAAAGCCCTGAAATAGTAAAATTCTAATATACATTGAAAACAATTTTTTTCTATTAAATTTTTGGTATGGAAAATTGTTTTGAGAACTCATTGTTCAAAGCTGCGAGTAATGTTTATGCTCTACAATTTATAATTTTTTTTTATCAAAGTATTGGAAATTTGGAATGAAGTTCAGCAGAGAGAGGTTTGTGTACACACTCAATGGCAATGCAAGTGTGACTACAAATACAAGACATAATCTTGCAAATTAACGATCAGATCGACATGATCCTTTAATAGAATGCGTGAAATAAAAGTATGCTAAATTTAGTAAGGTTGGATTCTTTTTCTTACATTTGTACAAAAATGCCACCTATCTAGAAGCTCCTCCTGAAAAATGATTTTCGTGAAAAACTGACTTGGGTACTAAAGGGTTAATTGAGTTCTTAGCTTTCTTTGCTGAGGTGTTGTGTCATTTGTTGTTTGTTTGTTTTTCTGGAAATAAACTCCTTTCCAAATATCATTCTTCAATCCACCATACCATACCAGCTCCTTTTTAATTTCAAAATAAACAAGCGGCTCATTGCAAAATCTTTGCCTTTGTATTTACCCTAAATTTACTTTTACACCTTGTTTGTACTGTTCAGCCATGTAACTTTTTAAAAACAAAACGTTTCCGTAGTCTCTCCCCTGGTGGGCAGAGACAATAAATTTCACTGTTCTATTATCAACTTGTATGTCATGAGAGGAGATAAAGAAAGCTTAAATTCAAAGACCTACAATTATGGCCCCGTTCATAAATCCCCCGGTGGTCTTGAATGAATGGGGACAAAAGTGCCCCCTATTTTTGTCCTCGTCAGGGTCCACCTTAAAAAACAACCCCCTCCTCCCATCGTTTTTTATTCCCAAATAGGTGCCTTTGAAGTGAATTGGGGCTGTAGGCCCCAAATTGGCAAAACAAATTGCCAAAAAAAGCACCGAAGGTGCTGAAAATGGAAATTTCAGAAAAGGGGGGGGGACCATGAACAGTGGTCTCGCAGGGGTCTCGCATTCAAGACCACCGGGGGATATAGAGACGGGGCAATTATGGTATTGAAGAAGTTGCAGAATATTCTGTATATATTACCAGTGTAGAAGGGACCATCCACCTAGATTTTGGGTTCAAGAACGAAGTGCCAAACTCTTGTGATAACAAAAGAAATCATTGTAAATATAATACACAACACCATTAGAAGGATGCCAATCATTGTTTTAGGGTTTTACCCTTTAACTACCTAAGCGTCCTTTTTTGGACAATGTACATATTTCATCCACGTTTTCTCATTTGTCATGAACTTATTGCACTGTGAATTTTTTGTTATGAATTTTATGGAAAGTTAGCTTCATGTATGTGAATCAATTAGAAAGGGGATGATTTGTGAAATTTTTATGCTTCATTTCATATTGCATTGATTCAACAAAAAAATTCTTAAATCTTAGTTCAAATGTGTTCAAAAGCGCTCTGGAAAATTTATAAAATTCATAAAATTAAGTAACCAAAAATCTTCCAAAATCAGTACATTTAGAGTATTACATTTCAACCCATCACAACAAATTTCATCCATAGATTGTCAATATCTTATTTGTAATTAAATTATAAAAGAATTTTCAAATTTAAGTTTCAAATTTTATACAAAAATATTGGTGATTGCAAGCATAGATTCAACCATATGGATAAAATCTAAAAATCATAATGTACAACTTTTATTCATACATTAAGTTCTAAATGATCCCTCTTAATTGCATTTTATAATGCATCTTTGTCAAAGCTGCCCAATTTGGAAAGGACTGTAGGCATTTAGGGGTTAAGTACAGTATTTCAAACATGCCACCACTTGAAAGTAGTTGTACGGTCATAAATAGAGAGAGAAACTCTGGAGGGCCAACAAGAATGAAGAGTTGGTTGGAGGAAGTGCTATCAACTTGGCCACCAAGACCAAAAAAGCACATACTACCTTTAATGCCCTTTTTTGAGGATCATCCAATTCATCTTTGCAAGCTTATTAAATTTTCTACCATTTAAAGTAAATCTCTTGTGATGAGAAGATGTTGATAATATTGAAGAGGCCTCTAAATACAAATATGTCAAATTTGTTGGGTAGATTTTATGCTTGCAATGGTCCTCTCATGTACACCTCATGTACATTTGAGCCATGCCAATATCTATTTTTGAGGCTAGCATCTAACTTGTGTTCAAAGAGTAGGTAAGTTTAATCCCTAAATGTCTAAACGTCCTTTTGCGACCAATAGAATACGTTGTATGTTGATTGTATTTGGAATGAATCCACACCTTTAGTGGGTTTGAGGTCAAAAAACAAGTTGAAATTTAGATCAAGTGAGCTACTCAGATCCCAATTTAGAGTTTCTTGCTGATAAAAAATTCCAATTATACAACAGCGTATATACTATCCCCATGGGACGTTTAGGGGACGTTTAGGGGTTAAGGGTTAAATTTGAAATAAAGATGGAAAAAAAATTCCTAAAATTTCGGCCCTCATTAAAATTATATAATTATTGCTGAAGACATTAATCATGTACTACGGTAATGCGGGAAGGGAGCTAGCAAGGGTACTAACTGAATCATGGAGGCCGGGCGGGCGGGCGGAGCCGACGCGGCGGTTGCGAATGATGTGCAGTCAGAACCGATAACTGTTTACGAGTTCCGCAATCTTGGCCTCTTCACTGGACATATCCCTGTGGCCGCTCAATTACAATGGCATGAATAATGCCACAGTGACTCTATCAATCACACAGTTACTGTCAGTATCTATTTATCACTCGTGAACACACACACACACATTCATATTCAGTAGCTCCTGTAATTTCAGTCGACGTTAAGTTTCCTCCAAGAGTGCTAGCTCAATGGAAGCAAACAATCTGTGAAGATTGAGGAGCTGGAAACTGCGGAGACCATCTTTTCCCGAGCTGAAGACGTAGTTACCGATGGAGATTACCGTGTGGATGTTGGTGATGTGGGCAGCTGGAGCTTTGACAGGAGCATTAGCGCATTATCTCCCTCTGGACCAGTGTGACTTCTACTTTCAGGGACACCGAGATTATGTGCCCATGTTAGATGTGCTGGATACTCGAAACATCACCGCCTCGCCTCCCATTCTTACCAAGTGAGTCAATCATTCTGTGCAGGCACATTCTACATTAATACACTCACAGATCGAGCCCTTCACATGCGAGACCGTCTAATTATCACACTAATATCATGACTTATATGGGGAGTTTCTTTTAGTTCTGTTTTGACCAATTCGTGCAATACTCTTCACTGACTCTGGTGGTATAAATAAAATAAGAGTTATATGATCAATCAGCTGGTTTTTGATGCGAAAATGTGTGGTTCGTTATCAGCTTCATGCATGAGGCCGTCTAATTATCACACTAATATCATGACTTATGGGGAACTGTTTCTTTTAGTTATGTTTTGACCAATTCGTGCAATACTCTTCACTGATTCTGGTGGTATAAACAAAATTAGAGTTACATGATCAATCAGCTGATTTTTGATGCGAAATTGTGTGATTCTTTATCAGCTTCATGAGACTGTCTAATTATCACACTAATATCATCACTTGTATGGGGAGTTTCTTTTAGTTCTGTTTTGACCAATACGTGCAATACTCTTCACTGATTCTGGTGGTATAAATAAAATTAGAGTTATATGATCAATTAGCCGATTTTTCATGCGAAATTGTGTGGTTCTTTATCAGCTTCATGAGACCGTCTTATTATCACACTAACCTCATGACTTATGGGGAGTTTCTTTTAGTTCTGTTTAGACCATACGTGCAATTCTCTTCACTGATTCTGGTGGTATAAACAAAATTAGAGTTATATGATCAATCAGCTGATTTTTGATGCGAAATTGTGTGGTTCTTTATCAGCTTCATGAGACCGTCTAATTATCACACTAATATCATGACTTATGGGGAGTTTCTTTTAGTTCTGTTTTGACCAATTCGTGCAATACTCTTCACTGATTCTGGTGGTATAAATAAAATTAGAGTTATATGATCAATCAGCTGATTTTTGATGCGAAATTGTGTGATTCTTTATCAGCTTCATGAGACTGTCTAATTATCACACTAATATCATCACTTGTATGGGGAGTTTCTTTTAGTTCTGTTTTGACCAATTCGTGCAATACTCTTCACTGATTCTGGTGGTATAAATAAAATTAGAGTCATATGATCAATCAGCTGGTTTTTGATGCGAAAATGTGTGCAGCTTCAAATTATCACACTAACCTCATGACTTTTCTTTTGGCCGATACGTGCAATTGATATTCTGGTGATGTAAAATTTGGGGGTGTGCGTGATCGATCAGCTGGTTTAATATATTTTGGTACGTTCTTTGTCAGGTTTGATGTCGAAGTGGTGGCAGCAGATATACGTGGAGACTGTGCATTTCTACCGGATCCATCGATGGTGTTCGAGAAGCGGAGCTGCCGAGGGCTCTTCCATGTGAAAAACCACCACCTGTCAGGCCGCTTTGCCAATGAAGAGTTTGCTTCCATGGAGGCTTTCCGTTTCCACCAAGTGGTCCTGGCCCTTGAGGTACGTACAGAAACTCATACTGCCTTGGAAAAGAACAATCACTGGGATCGTTTTTGTGCACAATCTTGAGCTCGAAAGATGAGCGTCATGCATGGAGCTCTCAATGTTTTGATAGTAAATGTCAGTCTTTTTTTATTTGGTTGTGGTGGGTGAGAGCACTAGTAGCAGATTTGTCGTTTTTCATTCCCCACTTTGTGGAAACAGTGAACAGTGACAGAATATTGTGCCTATATTTTTGTCTTCTTGTGACCAACACTAACACAACCCATGTGCATGGCACCTTTTCATTTTATAGTAAGTGAAAAACGACGACATTTCCTACTAGTGGAGTGACTAAAGAATGTTGCAAGACTTAGTTTCTCTTGACACACAAAATTTAACCCTGGTGAACTTTCTTCATGATTGTGGCGATCAGGACGTAACGCTCGCGGACGGCACTGTGCTGAACCAATATGACAACAATCGACAGTATTGGCGTCCCAGGCGCTGTGTCACGTTTCTTACAACCCCCGGTGAGACAGCACAAAAGCCAGCTCTAATTAAACATTACATCATGTAAGAAAAATTGAAGTTAATAATAAAGAAAACCAACTCACGATTGAGGATTTGTTACTTTGCACTCCGCGTTCTAATACAATCTCTGCTGTGTCTGAATTAAACCCTCAATGACCAATTTGATGTGAAAAATATGCATCATGGCAATTTTGTAACCCTCCCAAACAATAGAGTAAGAGGGGTTAAATTTTTTCCTCATTATTGGGCCAAGAAGCTCGAATTGGGCCAAATTGGGCCTCATGTTTTTAGAAGCAGTTTTGTGCTCCTCTTAACCCCTCGAGACCAAGAAGCTCAAATTGGGTCTCATTTTTTATAAGCAGTTTTGTGTAGGTTTTGTGAGAACTTTTTTTGTTCACGTTTATTTGGCTTTTTATCAACATATGCAATGTCCTTCATTGATTCCAGCGATATAAAATTTGAATTATATTTTCCGCAAAATGATCGTTTCAGTTTGTCATTTCCAAACCATGAATCCGTGATCTCTTAGGGGTCAACACGATTAAACCTCTTAATCCTCCCAGTGATGATTCAGACAGGGCCAAACTTTACACCACAAGAATCAGTGAAGAACATTACATGTTTCGATCGAAAGAAACAAAGAAAGTGACCACATGACCTGCTAACCCTCGTCGTCATTTCTCACCATCCGTGGAAAAACTAAACTAACTAAAAATAGTCATTCTGGACCCTATATTATCAAATGCAGTAAAACAATAAAATTCGATTTTTGAGCGATTTAGAAAAACCACCCCAAATTCTATTTTTAACCAGTTTAGTTTTTCCATGGAGGGTGAGATTTAGGGTTAACAGGTGAGTGAATATGCATTTGTGAACAATCTGGTGACTGACCTAAATTAACGCTTGTGTTTGGGTGAGAAATTAATATGGCAGCAGCGATTCCACATTACAACGGTGCAGGAGGCGGTGGAGGCCTTCCAAAGGGAGACGCCATCACCAAGATGATCGAGCTGGTGCCGAGAATGCTGAACAACGTGCACCGGAAGAAGCTGAACAAGATCCGGGCGTCGGCGCAGCGCCTTGGTCACGACATGGGCGCACTTGCCCAGGACGTAGCCCATTTTCCTTAAGTAGTCATCAATCAACATCTATACATATGCCATTTAAAGCCGTGTTGAAAACATACAGAATTCTGGCTTGACTCAGGCCTCTGGGTCACCTCTTTGCACAAATCACATATATAAAGAGAGAATTGCCCTAACTTCCAAACACCGTTTTGGAATGCAATTTCATAACTGACGGTGGCTGCAAAAAATTAGGTGGGTATTCCGTTCCAGAGACCTTGAACGTTTTGAAATAAAAGACTACACTGACACGGCTTGCTGCTGATCTTTCTTTTCCAGCAGTTCATGAAAATGTCTTGAAGTCTCACTCCATTCTCTAGCCCAGAATCAGTTGAGAATACAGTCAGTGCTTGCAATAAAGCAGAGTTTCAGCAATCGCTCTTGACTAGCTCTCAATATACTGCAACACACATTGATTCACAAGAAGCGCTCAACATAGTCGCAAGGAGGAACATAGCGGTTTTTCCCTTGGAGAATTACACATAGATGGGACTTGTGAAAGACCAGGACATTTGAGACAGGTCCCATCAAACACAATGGGAACTTTGATTACAAAACCACACGGGGAATACAATGGGAACTTTGATTACAAAACCATAATGAGAATATTGATGGTAATACCCTAACACCGGAACATTGATCAATATTATGTAGATAGTTTCTATCAGAAGTAGAACATTTGAATATGAAGATTACAGAGTTGTGTCGTGGAAGAACATGATTGTTTACAAATCGCTGACATTTTTTGCACGGTAGTTTCGTGTCTATTCAACTGGGTACAAGACTTTCAACTGACAAATTTGCAATCTTCATGCGGACCTACAAATTTACATTTATGAATTGGTAATTGATAGATGTTAATTGCCAAAAGCAGCACCAGAATTCATGGTACCGAGCAAATAGTAATTTGAGAAGAAGTCGTGTTCACCAACCACATCTCAAGTGCATGGTACGTCCGAGTGGTTCACAAGAAAACCAGCTCGGCCAGCTGAAGCTTCGCCTTTAGTGTTGGAATACTTCACCCATTGCTTCACATGCCTCAGCTGACCATACATGTAATTTACATCCACATCTGAGCATCCTTAATGAATAATTACTGTTCATTTCAACTACGGGAATTCCATTGTTGTGCAGCTCAATATGTGATGTATCATTATATCACTTTAGACTGTTCGCAAACCTCCCTGCAATACAAAAAAATTCTCCCATGTTTACTATAAACTTCATCCACCAGCCTGCTCTTCTACAGGCCTGCAAATATGCCCCAAAAACAAGCATGCTCTTTCAGTTACCCACATGATATGAAAAGCTGGAAAAATGGCTATTGTAAAGAAACGAAATATTAGGGTTTGGGGAATGAAATAGAGTTAGGGTCTTTGGAGATGCAGAGCCCTAGAAACGTACTGTTGATTCTCATTCAGAGAGTTCCAATTCTTGCTCACACTAGAGGGCTCGGTGAAGCGTGAGATTTTGACCCTCAATATCATGAGCATTTCTTTGCTAAATGAAACAAACAACACTCTATCTTGTAGTACATCTCAAGAGAATTTCAGAAAGCCTGAGTTCATCTTCTAACTCCAAGCGATTTGTTTGCTGTGAGCATTTGAAGATCTATCATTCTTCACATGGGGTTTATTTATCATTATTTGGTGATTGGAGACATAATGGACAACCTCTTTGATTGGGTTGACTTCTATATCACACCATAGTTGACTATATCATCTGATATAGAAGTCAACCCAAATCACATTGACTGCTGAGTATTGGACGCCAGATTTCCAACTTTTGTCAAGAATCGTAATCATAAGAAATATTAGCATTCAATACACATACATCTAATAAGACCTAAAATTTAAACATAATGAAATCATGTAGTAGCAAAGTTTAGTATACAAATATTTAAATGAATTTCGAATTCCGAGTTACAGTAAGGGTTCAGAAGACACGTAAAGCAAAATGTGGTTTGGACGTTGAGGATATTAAGATCCGCCGTGACTAGCTTCATTGTCTGCTAGATTTTATTGAGGGCCATGTTCTGGTTGTACATGGGAATTTCCATACGTCCTTCGCTACATTCACTTCAAATCTTATGGAACAACCTCTCCACACTCAACTTTACAGCCGCAACGCTCACGAGCAAACCACAACTACTTGCTGCACTCGCAATCACACAAACTAAAACTATATTGCGAGCCTGGAATCAAGAAACGCACGCCAAGTCTGTTCACCACCTCTCCTCAGTCAAATCACCACAACAACTGTAGACTTACCTCAAAATCAAATTAGAACAGCTTACCACGTTCGTGAGTTGAATACATAAAAAGATACGTCTGCCGCAACACTTCTAGAATGATGCACCAAAAGCCTCGACGGGCATCCAAAAGAAAATGAAGGCTCAACCTATAAGATTCCAATGGCTTCAAGAAGCGCCAACTCCAAAAAAAAGTTGAGTCTCACTCCATCGAAATGGCGCCTACAACAATATTGGCGAGAGTCTAAAGTTGAGGCATTTCAACAAAATCGCGATCTCTCTTTATGGATACTCTACTCAGCCATCTTTCTCACTCTATGTGTCTGTCTCTGAAAGTCAAATGAACTCCGGTTCCAATAGCTACAAGGAATGTAAGCTAATCCCCAACAAAGCTCTAGAAAATGTCAATTGCTCTCCCAAGCACCACTCCTCAATGTGGATACTCAGCTATCATTCTCGCTCTGAGTACTTTCAATTCCAATGTCGGCAACAAGTGCTAATAAAAGAGACGGCTCTTCGCTTAAGAATGCAAACAAGAGCTGCTTTACGCTGGAGCTTGGACACACAAATGCTCTGCGTCGCTCTTCCCGCTCGCTTTGATAGGACAATCACATGATACCCGCCAGAGTTTCACATCTAAATAACAACCGGGTATTGTACCAGTATCGCATGAGTAACACCTCGTAAGAAGCTCCCGTGAGAGGAAGGTTTTGTATTTGAGACGAAGACCATCTGCCACCTCACCTGAGTATCACCAGGATATCGTATAAATAGAATCCGGGTAAGAGACTAGTATCTTTATGATGCAAACATCTTAGTCTCTTCCACTCAGCGTGTCTCTTTCAAGCCTTTACTAATCATGCGTCTCTTTCAGGTCTATTTTTTTATGCTGTGTATTAAAATCGGTTTTCCAAATTGAAATTCCTATCTAAATTTATTTATTTATTTATATGTATATTTATATGTAATGAGGTTATGTTCCCTCCGTCCCACAGTAGATGATGCTTTTGAGAACAAAATTTGCCCCATTTTACTTGATGCAAATCATTACTCGTTTGTGTAGCTTGTCAATGGTCATATATGAATCACAAACAACATATGAGCTAGCTTAAATCAATGGTAGCATATGTTTGTTGCATGAGAGATCACATTGTAACAAATATCACCATTTCGCTACATACCACACATATTATTAAAACGATATAGTACTGTTTGTATAGAATATTCTTCAAAAATAGAAACTTATTGTATTTTGTGATTTGATGTAATCATTCGAACTTGCTTATTTTCTTGATATTTTTCATAAACATCATCTATTATAGGGGGAAGGGAGTGTTACTTTAGATGCATTGTACAAACAAGATTCAATGGAAAAATTGCAGTTGGTTGCATCCTAAAGGCCCGAGTAAAATAATCAATTGTATTAAATTGAGACAGACTTGATGGCTTTCTTAACTTTAAAACCTGCGCATGTGTAACCTTTGTTGAAGTCAAAGAAAACCCAAATTATAGTAGAGAAATTCACTTAATGCATAGAAATAAAACTCTGAGAGTGCTTTGTAAGGGAATCATTTCACTACAACAGAATGAGGGCGGACTTCCATGTGGGGATCGGTTGGGTGGAAGGCACTAGAAGACAAGAATTGAGGTCTCAAGAACCACCCATGCTCCACCCATTTCGGAACAAATGAAAATTATACTCTAGAATCCTCCTGTTTCCACCCATTTCGGTCGAACTTCCTCCTTTTGAGGACCGGCCACCCACTGCCCCCTGACATGGAAGTCGGCCATGAGTCATCTTTTAGTTGTCACTTCTCACTTAATGAATGTAAGTGGTCATTTAAGACAAAATCCTTTTTTACTATTCGATATGATATATACAATGTGACTTCATCAATGACTAAATATTCTTGCAATCTATGAAACTTTCTCAATAGTCATTGAATTTCCGTTATATCAATTCTATTTTGTAACTATTGCCAAACCAAAAGAGGTAGTACGGGATCAATGTTTTGCAAATTTTGATTAAGGTTATTCTCTTTGGTAGGGCACTTAGTGCATTTTAAATTGAGGTATACATGTGTAAAATTTATAAAGGAATTCCAACTAACGAAGAGTCCAATAAATAAAAGTGAAAAATCCCATTACAAATAAGGTATATAGGTATAAAATGTGAGTCATTTCTTTTTTGTAAAGGAAAACAGGGGTTAAAGATAAGGATCCTAAGTAGAATGTATGTTTAGTAAGATCTAATTTGTATGCATGTGTAATGGACGATGGATGGAATAGGAGTTCTACATCTACCCATAAATGGATGAAAATGATGGGTGGGAGTTCACTCTTGGTCGTCTTCCTTACTACCATTTGAGATCGTCTAGGGTGTTTTTTGTTCCTGTCAACTCCATTGTGTTTTGGACTTGTTCGTTGAAGCTTGTTGACTGTTGAAGCTCATTGATTATTTTCTTCTTCGCGATAGCATGCGTAATCTATCGATTAGAGTTTCCTTTGAAGTTTGAATTCGTAAACCCATGACTCTAGTTTGAGGAGTTTGATCTAGGGTTTAGTTTTTCTTTGCAGTCAGATGTAGAGTTGTTTTCGAGGTGTGTTAGGATATTGTTTCTGTATGCGTTTTGTAAGTGATTGTTAAACTTGTCCTAGAGCGGCTGTGTTGGTTCTGAGGCGTTTTATAAGAGATTGTTCAAGTTTTGTTGGGGCCGCCGTGTTGGTTTTGAGGTGTTTTGTAAAAGATTGTTGAACTTGTGTTGGGCGGCCATGTTGGTTCTTAGGCGTTTTGTAAGAGACTGTTAAACTTGTGTTGGGGCCCGTGTTGGTTCTGAGGCGTTTTCTAAGAGAATTTTAAACTTGTGTTGGAGCGGCTGTGTTGTGTTGATTCAGAGAGGTTTTCTAAGAGACCGTTAAACTTGTGTTGGGGCGGCCGTGTTGGTTCTAAGGCGTTTTCTAAAAGATTGTTAAATTTGTGTTGGGGCGGCCGTGTAACCGTGTTGGTTCTGAGGCGTTTTCTAAGAGACTGTTAAACTTGTGTTGGAGCGTATGAGGCGTTTTCTAAAAGACTATTAAACTTGTGTTGGAGCGGCCGTATTGGGGCGGCCGTGTTGGTTCTGAGGCATTTTGTAAGAGATTGTTCAACTTGTACTAAGGCGGCCGTGTTGGTTCTGAGGCATTTTGTAAGAGATTGTTCAACTTGTACTAAGGCGGCTGTGTTGGTTCTGAGGTGTTTTCTAAGAGACTGTTCAACTTGTGTTGGGGCGGCCGTGTTGGTTCTGAAGTAATTTGTAAAAGATTGTTGAACTTGTGATGGGGCGGCCGTGTTGGTTCTTAGGCATTTCGTAAGAGAGTGTTGAACTTGTATTGGAGCGGCCATGTTGGGGCGGTTTTGAGGCATTTTGTAAGAGATTGTTAAAGTTGTATTGGGCGGCCGTGTTGGTTCTTAGGCGTTTTGTAAGAGATTGTTGAACTTGTATTGGGGCCCGTGTTGGTTCTGAGGCGTTTCTAAGAGACTCTTAAACTTCTGTTGGGACGGCCGTGTTGATTCTGAGAGGTTTTTTAAGAGACCGTTAAACTTGTGTTGGGGCGGCCGTGTTGGTTCTGAGGCGTTTTCTAAGAGACTATTGAATTTGTGTTGGGGCGGCCGTGTAACCGTGTTGGTTCTGAGGCGTTTTTTAAGAGACTGTTAAACTTGTGGTGGGACAACCATGTTGGTTCTAAGGCGTTTTGTAAGAGATTGTTCAACTTGTACTAGGGCGGCCGTGTTGGTTCTCAAGCAATTTGTAAGAGATTGTTGAACTTGTGATGGGGCGGCCGTGTTGGTTCTAGGACGGCCGTGTTAGTTCTGAGGCGTTTTTAAGAGAGTGTTGAACTTGTATTGGAGCGGCCGTGTTGGTTCTAGGCTTTTTGTAAGAGATTGTTAAAGTTGTGTTGGGCGGCCGTGTTGGTTCTTAGGCGTTTTCTCAGAGATTGTTAAACTAGTGCTAGAGCAACCGTATTGGTTCTAAGGCGTTTTGTAAGAGATTGTTGAACTTGTGTTGGGCGGCCGTGTTGGTTTTGAAGCGTTTTGTAAGAGACTGTTGAACTTGTGTTGGGGCGGCTGTGTTGGTTCTGAGGCATTTTGTATGAGATTGTTCAACTTGTGCTAGGGAGGCCGTGTTGGTTTTGAGGCGTTTTGTAAAAGATTGTTAAAGTTGTGCTGGGGCGGCCGTATTGGTTCTCATGCGTTTTGTAAGAGATTGTTAAACTTTTGTTGGAGCAGCCGTGTTAGTTCTGAGGCGTTTTCTTAGAGATTGTTAAACTTGTGTTGGGGCGGCCGTGTTGGTTTCTAGGCCATGACAACTCACCATGTACCTTTTTTTCAAAAGACGCAAGATGGTTGCAAGTGAAGAGTCCGAGCGATCATCATGCATATTTCTTTATGGGGACAAAGGGTGGTTGCGAGCAAGTAGAGCGGTCATTCTTTGAGAGCATGAAAGGTGGTCGTGAAAAGGAAAACGGTCTTTCTTCTTAAGAGCAGGAGAGGTTACAATGTCAAAGCGTGATAGGCTTTCTTCACGGTAGGCATTCTTTAACGATGTTCTATGCTCTTGGTGCGTCTCTTCACCTTCCTCTGTATGCATATCGACTTTTTAGAGGGATAAGTCGGATAATAGCTTATTTCATTTTTTTGCCTTTTTCTTGTATACAAATCGAGTTTTTAAAGGCCGCTTGTATGATGCTCTTCTTTTAGGTTATGACAATGAGTTGGAGAAGGGTGTGGATTCATTTGTGTACTGTGATGTTACAACTAAATGCAATGTATTTTGTTTTAAAGTACATCAAATACTTTGGGGAAACCCTCTACAAAGTATTGGATGTTCTTTTGGAGATTAGGTGTTGTGGAGACAATCGAAAGTAGTTGTGATGTGTTTTAGACTTTTAGATAGAGGATGTGCTTTTGGCAGTTTAGGATTTATACAATAATATGGATATTGGTTTTTTTTGAGTACACATCTTTTGATGTTAAGAACTTTCCTACTGTCCTTATTAATCTTTAGTTAGTCTATTTTAACCTTATTAATCGTTGTTTAATGGTATGTTTAATGGTATATTCGGAGAGAACATAATTGTATTGATTGCTTCTGTTGGAGAATGTTCTCTTTGTGACTAATTGAACAAGTTTGATTTAACATTTATCGTTTTTTTTAAAAGACATGATTGTGATTTTGTAAAGAAGTGCTTTGCATATTTGTGTGTTTGTGAATGTGAATGGTTGATTGAAAGGGTTTGATCTAACCTTTATCCTTTTCTGTTTACAATATGTGTATGCATCATGAATGTGTTTTAGTAAAGAAGTGCTTTGCAGAAGATAAAAATTAGGGGAAAAAAATGTCCTAAACTAAAACAATTATTTATGGACAGAGGAAGTATGTGTTAGTGTGATTTCTATAGAGCTATGGAAAGATCTCGTGAGATCAATTTTTTTTCTTATTTGTGGACATTGTTAGATAGATAGAAACACCGACCCTAAAGAAAGGGCCGACGTGAATAAAGTGTCCGTTCGTAATGTCAATGACCCGATGCCCACCGGACAAAGGGACATTGGAACAATACTACTCACCTCTTTCGAGGATGGACACTGTAGTAACCAAAACAAAGTAGCAGTAACAGTAACAAAGGAGAAGAGCGAAGTAATGATGGTTGAGTGCTAGTTTGTATGAAGGTATGTTTAGTGTTAAGCTTTATGGCCAAGTCATGAGTTCTTTGGTTGGTTGGTGAAGGGCCTTGTATCACATTTATGTGGTCCGGGTTCGAAACCAATTGGGCTCGTTGAGCAGTGGTGTGGTACACATGGCTTGGTGCTGCTAGTGAGTTATCATAGCAGGAAGTGGACATTGTTACATCAATGTGATGTATTGTGGCAGTGGCATTTGGGAGCGTCATTGTAGTGTATTTATTGCTAAAGGTCACAAGTGGCCTTGCTTTTGGTGCATAAGGATTAACTTTTCTTTGTATAGGCATTGCAATGTTAAGTCACGATATGCCATAAAAATTACAAATTGACTTAGAAAAACCTTTAATTTGATTTGACACAAAATTGACTCTCATATTGACTCTTCATGTTCATATTTGGAGGACTTTTATATTGACTCTTCATAATGGCAAACTTTGCCTACATTACTTGGAGTTCTTCCGACCACTATAATCAACTACATTGCTCAAGTAAGTCAATCTTATTTTCACATTTTTCTTGAGACAAGAATGCTTAAGTGAACTTAGAAGCACTTGTTAAAAATGGTTAAAAATTTGTTTAACTTTAGTTAAAAGACTTGTTTTGAGTTTTTCAATCCATTTTTGGAAGGTGGCTTGTTGATTGAAAAAAGAATATTGTCAATTGTTCTTCATTGGATTGGGTGAATATCACTATTTGATCATTGTATTCTTGGAATTTTTGAAATCAAGAGCAATGTGGATGAATGAAGGTAGAGATCTAGGCTCCCATACATCATTCTACATTTGGTCCATTTGATTGAAGTATAGCTCATGTGTTGTTCTTTTAGTCAACACATTTGCAAAGGCAACAAGTTTTAAACATTGTCTCCCAAATAGTTATGAGTACTATAACCTCTATAATATTCAACATTTTGGCAATTTCAAAGGAAAAATAGGGTATTGTTTAATATCACAAAGTACTTTTTTTTTTAATTTTTTAATTTTTAATTTTTAATCTTTAAAAGGAATAAAGGGTCTTTTTAAAAAGAACGTGAGACAATAGTACTTTGTTAACACAAGAGATGTCTAAAATTTATGCTAAGTTGTCCTCGAGTTCATATTCTAATAACGTCATGTTTGTGATTCTTATGAAGGTTTTTCTATCGCTTGCCTCATCGAAAAAGAATGTTGATTTGTAGCTTGGGATCGTTGGTGCAAATCCAAGTTGGGTGCAAGACAATTGAAATAGTTACGGAGTGCGTGACTAATGAATTGTGATACATGGGTGTTTGCATGAACTTGGACTAATTGATTTTTAGGTTGGTCGAAATGCAAACGTGCTGCGGACAAACCTCTACACGGCTTTGCAAAGTATCGTTAATGACGTTGTTTTGTTTTCTCCAGGCGAACTAGATTATGCATAATCGATACATTTGAATGTTTGTTTCATCCATGTATGTTCCAATTGTATATATTTTGATTACTTAGAGTCAGTTACTTCACAATCATAATTGTCGAGGGTTTGAGCATTGTGATGTACGTACATAGAATACGGGATTAATATACTGAAACTTTCAGATTTGATTGTGAAGTAATTGGTTTTGACTAGTCAGAAATATATACGATCGGAACACAATTGGAAGAAAACGAACATTCAAGTGTATCGATTTTGCATAATCTTGTGCGCCTGGAGAAGACCAAATTGCATTCAACTATTCATGAGGGATACTCTGCAAAGCCATGTAGAGGTTGTTCCGCAACAGCTTTGCATTCTGACCAACCTAAAAATCAATCAGTTCAAAATCATGTAAAACACCCAAGTTGCACAGTTCATCAGTCACGAATCCTATAACTATCTCAAATAATGTACATAACATTGATGCTAATCTTGTGCTCCGTGATTAGATTCAATGCAATCAAGGCGATTTCAGAGAAAAGTACTTATATGAGGCTTAATCATATGAGGCGTGGTGAATTTTGGAACCTCAGCATGAATGGGTCTTGTAGTTCTGTAGAGAATCGTGTTAAACACAGTTTCGACACACACAGATAATAAGCTGAGCCAAGTGCACTAGCTTATATGCCATGCTTGGGCTTGATCAGTGACGACTCCACTTAACACTAACTAATTGCTAGTTTAATGAGGGTCAGTTAAACACCGCGTGGTACTGGATGCGTTTAACTGACTAAGTGATCCTGTAAGACCGAAACTGATACTGGTCTAGCTGGCTACTTAGACCTGACAGGTGTACAGGCTATTCCTGACTTCATGTATCAAGACCCCTTTTGCTCCGGATGACGGGAGAGTTATCTTCGGAGCGCTTCTTCGGCTGACAAGTTGCAATGTCTATTCCTGACCGTGCGACAATGCGGACTTTCTGTAAATCGTTCGTTGATGACTTTACCCTGTGGCAGTCGTTCCTTTTCTGCCTCTGGACATGTTGTGTTTTCGTTTGCAAGGTTGCACACCATGCAACTGAGGTGTTGGAATGGTGGTTGTTGGACTCCCTGGACCTTGAGGAAGATCAAGAATCGGAGGGGACTGTTTCTGGTAGTGATTCGACTGGCAGTTCTGATGGTGATCTCGGTGATGTTGTCTTGTCATCGTTGGAGCGAGTCAACCCAGTTGGATGTCTCATTCCATTCTTGCCGGATGAGGTCATTCATGAGCGGATTTGGCCTGCGTTGATGGACCCACCGTCGATGCAGCTTCTTCTTCGCCTCCGTCACGTCAGTAGATCATGGGGCAGCTTTGTGGTGACCACTGTCAAATGGAATGCCTGGTCCTTCGTTCAACTCGACTCTCCTGGCTATCTAAGGTGCTGTACTACAGATTGTTTGACCTATTTTACTTTCGATCAGAGGTTTGGTTTCGAGGTAGCTAACTATCCGTTCCTGACTACAGAAGATATGGAGGAGGTGTCCTGTAGGCTAAGGTATCTACGTTCTAGCAGAGGTTCTGCGCCATTCTATGTGTCTACTGTGGGTTGTCCTCCAAGTCCTGAGCTTTGTCCCGAGTACTACGGACTTTAGTTAGGGCTAGATTCTTGGGTAGTTAGATTGACCAAACCTAGCTGTTTTCTAAGTCTTTCAAAGGCTATTTTCCCTAAGGCTTTAGTTAGTATATCGGCTAACTGTTCTGTAGTTGGAACAGACTCTAAGTTAATCTCCTTGGAAATGATCTTTTCTCTGATAAAATGATGTTTTACCTCGATGTGCTTCGTGCGTCCATGGTAGACCGGATTTTGAGCCAAATTAAGGCTTCCTTGATTATCTCCGTAAATTGTCGTTGATTTCTTCAGGTTTTGGAGTTTTAGTTCTCCAAATAGCCTTCTCAACCATACTGCTTCTTTTGTGCCTTCTGTTATCGCCATGTACTCTGCTTCTGTTGAGGAGAGAGCCACTATAGGTTGCTTTTTGTTGTTCCACGTGATGGGAGTGCTTCTTGACAGAAAAGGTAGCCTGTCGTAGATTTTCGGTCGTAGGCATCTCCGGCCCAATTGGCGTCGGTGTAACCTCGTAAGTCTCCATCTTCCCCTCGCCGATAGTGTAAAGCCAAATCAGCGGTGCCTTTGAGGTACCGGTAGATATGTTTTACTGCAGTGGCATGGACTTCTTGAGGTGCCGCCATAAATCGGCTTACGAGGCTCACAGCATAAGCTATGTCTGGCCTTGTGTGTGCGAGAAAGATGAGTTTTCCCACCATGGTCTGATACAGGGCGGCATCAGCTGGGGCGGTGTTCATATCCGGCAGCAGATGGACCTTTTCAGCCATGGGGGTGGCCAGGGGCCGGCAATCACTCAACTCAAAGTCCGCCAGCATGGACTTGATGTATTGGTGTTGGGTGAGTCTTATGCCGTCTTGCCCGAACAAGAGCTCGATGCCCAGAGAGAATGACAGAGTTCCCAAATCAGTCATCTCAAATGCGGTCTGAATTTCCTTGCGAATGCGGGCAATGTGGTCGGTGTTGTTGCCTGTGAGATAGACGTCGTCCACATAAAGTATGAGTAGTGTAAGCAAACCCTGATCCTCGTGGAAGTAGAGGTTTTGATCGGCGGTAGACTTCTGGAGGCCCTGGCTGGTTAAGTACTGATCGACCTTGCAGTACCAAGCTCGTGGAGCCTGCTTTAAACCGTACAAGGCTTTTTTTAATTTGCACGCATGGTGTGGATGGATCGAGGGCTCGAATCCGGGGGGCGGGGCCACGTAAATGTCCTCTTCAATGTCTCCATTAAGGAACGCTGTTTTGACGTCCAGGTGCACGATTGTCCACCCGTGGTCACCTGCTAGGGACACTACGCTCCTCAGTGTATTCCACTTTACAACCGGCGCAAACGTTTCGGTGTAATCGTGCCCTTCGCGCTACTGAAACCCTTTGGCCACCAATCTGGCTTTGAACTTGGCGATAGTGCCGTCTACATTGTGCTTGACCCGAAACACCCACTTCGTGGCAATGGTTTTGCGGTCGGAGGGTAGGGGAACCAAGTCCCAGGTATCGTTCTTATGAATCGACCTTAGCTCATCCTCCATGGCTTCGCGCCATTCTGGGTGGCTTAAGGCTTCCAGTGTTGTTGCAGGAAGATCAGTGTTGAGCTGGGCTTCAATTGCATTGAGGTAAAAATCCTGGAGTCGGACAGGAGGCTGGCGAGTGTGGTCACTTTTGGAGAGCCCTGAAGAGGGTTGGGCTGGCCTTCGTTGGTAGGTGTATAGCGAACGCTGGGCGTGACTTGAGACATCGGGGCAGATGGGCAGGTGCACCGAGAGGTCTTCGACTGGCGTCATGTCTTCGTGCTGGGGTACTGCTGGATGTGGGGCTGGACCTGTGAGAGGTGAGTCCATCTGAGTGTCACAAGGTTGAGATAGGGGCGATTCTGTACCTTGTTCTAGCCTCGGAGGAGCAGCCGTGTCGTGAGAGATTGACTATGGCACCGATGCATAGCCAGGAATGCATGGCGTGGACGGGGCTGGGTCAGAAGCCTCTGTCGTCTCTGGCCAGTCTTCGTGTGACACCTTGGCTGATTCTTCGAGGTTGGGCTGCAGCAATGGAAAAGAGGCCTCGTCGAATCGCACATCTTTGGAAATAATGATCCTTCTGGTCTCTCTGTGGTAGTTGCGGTACCCAGTTGATGTGAGATCATAACCAAGAAAAATGCATTTGTTGGCTCGAGCTGCCCATTTCTTTTTGGCTGGTGATGTGTCCAAAACTATCGTGCCACTCCCAAAGATCCTCAGGTGACTTACGCTCGGTACCAAGCCTGTGAGTCTGCTGTAGGGTGTCTCTCCGGCATTAGCGCGTGTAGATGTACGATTGATAACATAGTTAGCAGTCGCAACCGCTTTGGTCCATAGGAAAGAGGGCAGGTTGCATGCCACTGCCATAGTCCTAGCTTTCTCTGACAAGCTCCTATTTTTGCGTTCCGCAACACCATTTTGGTGAGGGGTGTGAGCTTGAGTAAGTTGCCTTACTATACCAGATTCATCACAAAAATTAATAAAAGCAAGTGATGTATACTCGCCTCCCCTGTCTGACCGTATGGTTTGTATCTTATATTTTCCTGAAAGTTCGACCATTGCTTTAACCCCTAAATTTCCTTGTGTTTTTGGGAGCTTGAAACCTCAAAACTGCGATTTTCTACCTCTATGTACTCCCGGGGATGTGAACCAAGTTTTTTTACTTCTTTTAGAATTCCAACCGTAAGATCTTGTACCTAAGCCTATTCATAGCTACTGTTTCAAAAATTGACCGTTGGATGTTTATCATTTGTAAGATCATAACATCCAAAGTTTGTGCAAAAGTTTTTCTGGGCATTGCTTGGGAGGCATTGTCTCCATAGTGCAAAGGGGGACTTGAAGATTGTTACTCCAAACATTTTGCTCATATTTTTTTCCATGTAGATAACTAAGTTGGGTACGCTCATGCAAAATTTTAGAGACTCGTTACGCGTTTCAAACCTTCATCCAAATTAATTTCCGGAAGTAGGTATAAAAATGGCAATTTGGTGAAACATGCATCACATTAATTGTATTTGATTTTTGGAAAAAATGAACGGTGATTAGGTACCTCTATGATTTTATAAATTTTAGGCGAAATTATTTTTAAAAAATTTCAAAATCTCAAATTTTGACAAATTTCGAAAGAAAAGAAAGTGAAATTACAAAAAACCTTGGAGGTTGCTGTTCTTTATTTTGGAGGCTGCCCTTGTCAAGCCAAGAATATAATCAACATGGGTCACTTCAAATTCTGAGCCTAAATGTGGTGAAGAGCATGTCTCCAAAAAAAAATTTGAAAAAATGATTATAATAAAAAGTTTTTTTCTGCCCCAGTTGGGCTTGAAACCAAAAATTTCAATAAAAAAATTATAAAATCCGAATTTGACTTTGTAATTTTTACCACACACCTTGTATGTATGACCACACCTACACCAAATTATAGTCTAAAATTCTTAATTTAGACCTTCCATCTAAGCTGCCCGAAACAGCAAAAAGCCATTTTGGCTTTTAAGGGCCTTTAGGGGTTAAAATATCTGAACTTGGTCAAGGTTTCACTTTTCTGTTTCAGGAAAAAAATCCAGGTAAACCTACTGAAGTCATCAGTTATGGTTAAGATATACCTGGAGCCTGATAGTGAGTGGGTAGACATTGGTCCACAAAGATCTGTATATATAAGTACCATTGGTTGCGTGGATCTATTAGCTCCGTAAGCTCCCTATCCTTCTCTCCTTGTGTTGCGGCAGCTAGTGCAGATCTTCAAGTGTGGTGTCTTGATCGGAATTTGCTCCCTGGTCTGTTTTCCAATATAGCATAGTTGGCAGAATGGGAGAGATTTGATCGATGAAGGCAGTCCCTGTGCTTTAATCTTGGCTGCCATATACTGCAATGTTCGCAGGTTCGCATGTCCCATGCGACAGTGCCAAAGTCTTAAGCTTGCTTTGGCTGTGTTGTATATTGCTTGTCTCGGTTGACTGGTCTGCAGCACCTCTCTGACTGGCTGAGTGACTGAGTCCGTAGTCCCTTGCTCGTCGGTGATATTGGCTGGGAGTTGAGACGAGTGAGTAGCGCTGTTGACGGAATCCTCTGGAGGACGGAACTTGTACAATCCGTTCTTGCGGTCCCTTAGTCCATCGGTGACTACATAACGATCACCTGGTGTGGGAAATTTTCTGAGTATCTAGACTTGGTCTGAATCAAATAGTATTTTGAATTTTTCTTTGCTATCAGCTATTGTTCCTACAGATAGGAGATTTTTTGTTACACCAGGGACATAAAGAACATTGTCAAATTTTATTCCTCCTGAATAAGTGGGGATGTCCACTTTGCCTTTTCCTGCAACATTCAGAGTTTCTCCTCCAGCAGTGCTAATTCTTGAACTACTGCCTGGCTCTATTTCACTGAGTAATTTCTTAGTTCCAGTGACGTGCTTGGAAGCACCACTGTCAATGTATCATTCTCCATTTGCCTGACTAGCACATTGCTCAGCTAGATTGATTTCAATCAAGTTAACTGCTAGATCGGAATCGGAGTCTAGAGAGTCATCGTCCTCACCACTATCAAAGTTATCGATCAGGTTGATGGTCGCCTTTTCTTTCCGATCGGCCTGTCGCTTCTTGAGCTCAGCTGCGAGTTTGGGGCAGTTACGCATCCAGTGACTCTTAGATCCACAATAGTAGCACTCGCCAGGTACCTTCTTCACTCTGTCGGAGTTGTCACCTCTAGTTGTTGGTTTTCGACCGATGAAGCTTCTCTTTGTCTTGACCAGTAACGCCTCACCATCGCCATGCTTATGACCTGTGATCTCCCTCCTGATCTCGTCCTGAAGGAGAATCACTGTAAGTTCAGACACGCTAGATAGCGCTGGTTGATACGTCAAAGTGTTGATGAGTCCTTCGTAGCTCTCGGGCAGGGCCATCAGGACGTGTTTGACTATTTCTTCATCAGCGATGATCTCCCCTGCGCATGCCAACTCGTTTACAAGTTCCTTGAGATGCTGTAGGAAGATCGTCATCGAGCCTCCTTCTTCTAGTTTGAGACCGGTCAGCTTCCGGCGGAGCAGAAGTTTGCGAGAGTTGGTACTGCTCGCATACAGTCCGTTCAAAGTTGCCCAGCACACATCGGGCTCGGTGATATCAACTATATACGGTATTACGTTATCTCTGACAGACAGCGCTATCATCATGAGTGCCTTGTTCTTCTGTACTTGTAAGGCAGCTATTTCTGCGAGATCGGTTGGTGCTACAGTTCCTGGCGGGGGTTCTACAAACTTCCATGTGTCTTCCCTACAGATCATATTCCGCATTTTAAAACTCCAGACGCTATAGTTAGGATTCCCTTCTAATTTTGACGCTTCTCCCATGGAGGTTTCACGAAATGCCATAGTGGCCTAGTAAATGTCTGATCTGGTGCTACTGATTTAACTTCTTCGGGCCTTGATCTGTTCTACGACAGCTAATTGCTCCTCTGGCAACACTAGACTATCCTTCAACAGTCAACTCAGCTCAAAGCATTCCTACCCCGCTTTGATACCATGTAGAGAATCGTGTTAAACACAGTTTCGACACACACAGATAATAAGCTGAGCCAAGTGCACTGGCTTATATGCCATGCTTGGGCTTGATCAGTGACGGCTCCACTTAACACTAACTAATTGCTAGTTTAACGAGGGTCAGTTAAACACCGCGTGGTACTGGATGCGTTTAACTAACTAAGTGATCATGTAAGAGCGAGACTGATACTGGTCTAGCTGGCTACTTAGACCTGACAGGTGTACAGGCTATTCTTGACTTCCTGTATCAACAAATTCATACATAAAAGGTAGTAGATCAATGACAATTTATTTTGTTGTGCTTCATATCAGCAAGTCACAATTTTGCACCTATTATCTTTGTAAAGCATTTCAAATGATCAACACACTTTCCGAGAGAATGCTACCACAACCTGACAGAGGATATACATTTACAGTACTTAGTATATAGTCAAGTATAGTATGTATTTGAAGTAGATAGATAAGAACTCCAGCCTTTTATCAAGGGCTTGCGTGATTGAAGTGTTTGTTCGATATTTGAAGTACTTCTATCTGTTGAAGTTCTTGCACTAATAGCAGATCTGTTGTTTTTCATTCCCCGCTTTGTGGGAATAGTGAACAATATCGGAATATTATACCTATATTTCTGGCTTCTTGTGACCAAAACTACTCACCAACATTGACAAAACTCATGTGTCTAGCGCGGTTTCATTTCTTTTTCATTCTTAGTAAGTGAAAAGCGACACATTTCCTACTAGTGTTGAAACTATCAATTGCAAGAATTTATATCTAGAGCAATGGCAATGGCTCGAAAGGAGGACAAAGATATATATTGCTCAAGATAAGAATCAAATGGAGTGTTGAAGGTTAGTGCGAGTGTATACTATTTTGTTTTATTCTTTACAAGTTCATTACTTACAATAGTGTGTGACTCGCTCTTATTCTCCATGAATATTTATCTACAATTTACAACAAAACAACTCAAGCTTTACTGGATTTTCTTACTCAAACGATTAAGAAGCGACCGACAGTTGCTTGAATAAGAAAAATCAATAAGGTTTGACATGTTTTGTTGTATTGGTATGTATATGTATGTACAGAAAGACAGTTCATAGAATCAATTGGTATAAATTTTTAAGATAACAAATCATTTGCTAAGGATGTATTGTCCTTCACTTACAACATAACTTACAAGCAAAGTCCTAGTGTATTGATTGTAGTCCTCAAAGTATTGTCCATATGGGCTAATTGTTGAAGTTAAAAAGCAGCATGGTAAGTGTGCATTGAATTTTGCTGGATTTAGCCTGATGCTATTTCAAGTTTCAATTCAAAATCTCAAGACTTTACAGAACACTATATTGCAATATTGGTAACCATGTGTTCTCCATTTCTAAACTCCTGAGGCCAATAAATCCTACATAAATGTTCAATAACAAGAACATGTATGACCACTCACAACATCCTCCCTCTGTTTTCCAACACTTTTCTTCCTTTTTCTACAAAGAGTAGTCAACAAGAAGCCAGTTCCTCGCAGACATCATTCCTATTGTAAACTTAACCAATCATGATGTTACATAGGAGTTTAGGACACGATTTAACTTTGCCTCCATATCAAAAGCATATCAAGTCAATTTTCATTGATGAAGGGTTGTTTACACTCACTTAGCATTAGCTAAAAGACAACTTAGATTTTTTTATTTCAAGGTAAAAATAGGTTTTCTTCTTGCTAATGATCAAGTTCAATGTAAACAACCGTTGAAGGGACTTGTAAATACTCACTCTAATTGTTGGCTAAAAGACAATCTAGATTTTTCTATTTCAAAATAAAAATAGGTTGTCTTCTTGCTAATAATCAAGTGAGTGTAAACAAACCTTGAAGGGACTTGTAAACACTGATTAATCATTGGCTAAAAGAAAACTTATATTTTTCTATTTCAAGGTAACAATAGGTTGTCTTCTTGCTAATGATCAAGTCATTGAACATAATCAACATTTGAAGGGACTTGTGAATACTCACTACAAATCAATGGCTAAAAATCAAACTAGAATTTTCTATTTAAATTTTTTTATTTCAAGATAAAAATAGGTTGTCTTCTTGCTGGTGATCTAGCGAGTGTAAACAAACCTTGAAGGGACTTTGAGAACCAAAAGCAATGCATTTTATTTTGGAACAAAGGAAGTAGTATCTTATGCATAGAAGCACTTTCAACTACTTTCAAGCTAGTGTGTCAAGCCAAACTTTTTTAATATAACTAGCTTTGAACTCTATCAATTGCACTGTACTTATTGACAAAAACTAAATTTAAAAATTACAAATTCTAAAAGAAAAGTGAAAAAGTGGAATTAAGAGGACAAGTTTGGAATTCAAACATCTATTTCTCAACAGGCTAATGATGCCTAGACACTACTAGAGAAATGGGGTTCCTGACACGCACAAAATCAACAGAAATTATGTTGGTTCTATGCGGGTTAGGAACAGTTGATTCCGGAAAAATCAACACGAATTTGTTAGTACCAAGAGAAAATCAACAGGAACTTGTTGGTTCCAACAGAAAACTTGTTGGTTCTATGCTGATGACTAATTGTTTGCTACATTAAACCCATTCTCTGTTGGTTCCAACAGATGTGTGTTGGTTTTGTCTTAGTTTTTACGCACTCTTTAGTAGTGAGAATTGTTCTAATGAATTTTGTGGCATGTATTTTTTCTCTCTTTTCCGTGTTGAATTTATTTTGAAAAGAGCGGGTAGCCTATACCTTGCATGATTTTAACAGCAAACTACCAAGAAAACGTACTGAATAAGCGAGCCAACTGAAGAGGCCTGTCGGAGATCACAACTCGAGGTAAAGTGACCATGTATACTTGAATCTTTATATTGTAGCTATTTGACACCTGAATGCAATTTGTATGAATCTCCTGAAGATGCATGATCAAGTAAGTCAGTCCTATTTTCACTTTTTTAAGATGAGAATGCTTAAGTGAACCTATAAGCACTTCCTAAAAAAATTTAAGGTCTGTTTAGTTTTAGTTGAAAGACTTGTTCTGAGCTTTTCAGTTTATTTCTAGAAAGTGGTTTGTTGATTGAAAAAATAATAATGTCAATTGTTCTTTATTGCATTGGGTAAATATCTCTTCCTAATCATTGTCTTCATGGAAATTTTGAAATTAAGAGACTAATGTGAATGAATGAAGGTAGAGATTTAGGCTCCAACACATCACTCTACATTTGGTCAATTTCATTGAATTTTAGCTCATGTGTTGTTCTTTCAGTGAACACATTTGCAAAGGCAACAAGTTTTAGAAATGTCTCCCAAATAGTTATAAGTACTTTAGCCTCTATATTATTCAACACTTTGGAAATTTCAAAGGAAAAATAGGGTATTGTTTAATATCAAAAAGTAGTTCTTTTTCTACTTAAAATGTCAATTTTAAAACAATGTGAGATAATAGCACTATGTTAAATATTTTGTTAACACAGGAGATGCCTCAAATTTATGCTAAGTCCCTCTCCTTGAGTTCATACTCTAATAACGTAATGTTCGTGATTCTTATGCAGGTTTTGCTATCATTTGTCCCATTGGAAAGGAATGTTGATTTGTAGTGTGAAATTGCTAATGCAAATCCAAGTTGGTTGCACATGACTAGTGAATTGTGGAACATGGGCGTTTGCATGAACTTGGACTAATTGAATTTTAGGTTGATTGAAATGCAAAGCTGTTGCGGAATGACTTCTACACGGCTTTGCAAACTATTGTTAATAACTATGCCATTTTTTTTGTCCATGCAAACTAGATTAATATGCATAATGGACACATTTGAATGTTCGTTTCATCTATTGTGTTCCAATTGGATATATATGTTCCAATTACTTCACATTCATATCTGAAGGTTTGAATATTGTGAGGGTTTTTATTTTTAAATTGACTTAATCTCTAAAGGACCACAACTGTGTTTCTCTTCAAACACTTCAAAGTATCCCTTCTCATATAAAGACAAATAGTTTTTGATCTAAAATCTTTTTGACCGATTCAACTGTACGATATTTCAACCAACTTGAATATATTAGAACCTAAAAAATTCAATTGTTCAGGGTTCTTTAATTATAGTAAGATTATATTCTTCAAAGTTGGTTGCGCTTTTTCTTGGCTTGTTGCCCACGTTTGAAACTCTTTGAAAATGCCCAAAATGCAAAGTTTAGTCTTAGATTCGGTAAAATGAATTTGGCAGTTGTGTGTATGGGGGTGTTAGCTCCAGTGATGTCAGAACCACTTTATGACATTTAGCACAGGATGTTACCTCCCACATAAATGGTAGATACTTTGGCTACCTTGTAAATGTACTACTCACAATACCTCTGTAATATCCGGCAATACCCTTGATATACTAAGGTGATACCATGACGATATCCGCGGATATCACCTCATGAAGTTGCTACATATTTATAACATGATGAGCATTCTCGCTACATTTCAAAAAAATCATTTTTTTCTTTGTATGTTTAGCAGCTCCATTTGTTTGGTAGAAATCCAGCTAATATTAGCCAGTTTTGAGATCGCTGGTTAGCTCATTGTGTACAAAAATCTAAATGCATAGTTCATTGTATGAAAATTTTCAAGAGTTGCCTGCAATTAGGTTTTTGACCTTTGCATGATTGTATCTTTTGATCTATACATCATCTACGTACGCAAATTACCATCCCATCTTCGTTACAAAGAGTAGAATCACCACAAAAAATCTCAATAATTGAGGATCAATACTCATTCTATACTCAGCTAACCGAACTTGGAAAATCAGCCTTGATCCTTTAGGGGTTATTGTATTGAATGAAATGTGCAGAAGTTGTGGACTAGTCAACTATTACAAAAATTGCAAATGTAGTAATACTTTAATAGATATATTATTATTACATTTGAAAAGTGACACTTATATATTCAAGCACATGAGCAAAATGAGTGTCCTATATTCATTAAATAACTGCAAAATCTATAAGCTTAGGTCGGGGTTTAGAGCCCCCTATCTTGGGCTTGCTCAAACTCGGGCACACACCCCCTTCTCTTCCCCAATCAATAAATTTTTCTGCCCTACCCTAGCTGCTTTTGTTGCACGTTGATAAAATATTGTATACCCAATAAATATCCCAAACTATGCATTGGGAAAAAAATTGGGGCCTTCAAAAGGCCCTTTCCATTTGAGATTGGCTCATATAGATGTTGTGTGAAAAATAATAATAAATTAAAATATATTTTTAAAAATAAAATAAATTTAAATTCAATCTACATTGATTGCAACCATCCATATTAGATTGGATTTTATTTTTAAATTAATAATATTTTCCTATTCACATTAGATCACATCACATTCAAGGCTCTTTAGAGGCTCCAAAACTTATATAATGATAATGATGCCTCAACTAATCTTTTTATGTCTTGAACTGGTCAATTTTGACCTCAACATTTTTGACGTTGGTACGTTGTCCCAATTTTTTTAAACTCATTCAAAAATCTCTAAAAGACCCTTTGACTAGCTCGTAACTACACCTTGGTACTCCCAGTACATTGTCACCAAGTAGTCAAGCATTGAACACACATTGTCCGCAAAATTGAGCTTGCTAAATTTACCACTCTCTTTAGAAAATCTGTAAGCCTAAATCCCTCTATCGACGTTATTTAATGCAAGAAGACAAAAACTTGCCCCCTATTTTGTACATGTTGGGGCCCACCTTAAAAATAACCCCCTCATCCAAGGGCTTAAAATTCCCGGGACAAACCCTCTAAAGTAATTTAAAACCACAAGCCTCAAATTTTCAAAAGAAGTTGCCAAAAAGTCCGTAGGGTGCTTAAAATGGAAATTTTAGAAAAAAGGGCCCATGAGTGAATAGTGATTGCATTAACATTGAGGGATTTAGAGCCGGGGAGTAATTATCTCAAAACCAAACTACCTTTAACAATAAAAAACGTGACGCTCCTCATGGACATGCCCATGCAAAATCACTTTGCATGCATGGAATTGGGCACTAAGGTAGAAACACCAAAAACTGTTAGGTACCAATTGTCGTCACCTATAAAAAGCACTTGTTTCAACATCAATAGTGGTTTATGCACATTAAATTTGATAACAAAACTACACATTGTTAAAAAAAATTAAAAATTGAGCTTGGTTATCAAACTTAAAGTTTTATGTGCTACAATTTTTTATCATTGAAAATCAACGCTCTATGTAAGTTGAAATGCTTAAACTAACGGAAATTGTACCCCTTACCTTAGTAAAAAAGGTGGCACCCCCAAGGACATGCCCATGCAAAATCACTATACATACCTGGAACTAGGCACTACACTAAATAGGTAGATTAGTGTTAGATACACTAATTTACATAAACATGTTGTAAGTTTTTATTGTCGACCAAATTTTTTACCCTCTATATTGGTCAAGATGGGGATCTTTCAATAGTATTGGAATCAATGTCTTTGGTAATTTTTTTGTCGAGAGTAAAAATCTATAATATTTTCAAATCTTATAATTATCTAACACTAATCTACCTATTTAGTGTACTGATATTTAATTAGTTATGGACAAATCTATAGTCCAGAAATAACTTGCCCGGGCATCTCCCTTGGCAGTGCCACCTTTTCTACCACACTAAATAGTATATTTAGTGTGAGGCACTGTAATTGCGAACATCACTCTAAATATCAAAAAACCTACTTTTGTAAGAACACTAAATGTGAACTCTCACACTATTTATGAAGAATAGTAACGTTTTGACATTGTGATCTTTTGAGATATGGATATTTAGTGTGAGTAAGGAATGAAACTTGAGATGAAAGTTTAGATGGAAAAACTGAAATTTTAGAAATGGAATGAATTAAATTGGATGATAACTAAAATCATCCAACACTAATTACCCACAAATTGACAATTAGTGTTAGACAAGTAGTAGGGGTAAGCACAATATTCATCACCTCACACTAAATATACTATTTAGTGTAGTGCGTACTCAATATTCTAGCGTACCCTAGATTGTAAGGTAGTGTGCCCAATAACCGTTCAAATTTCAGATTTGGCTAGCTTATTGGAGGGCGGCTCAGGGAATCAATTTTGGTACATGTGCAAAGTATGCTGGACTTTAAAGCAATTGGAATCATTAATTTTAGATACATCTTGAATTAGTTATGAATTTTGAAAGTAGAAGCCGTAGGGGTACCAAAAACCGTTCAGTCTAAAATGAGCACGTTGAGTACATTCAAAATTTGAGGTGGGGGCTATAATGTACCTCCTGCTGATATCAAGCTACTGCACGGTTTTTGGTGCCTGACGGAAATTGGTACCCGTACCTTAGAGCAAAGTGTGTAAGGTGGTTACCCCATTCCCAACTGGCTCCTTTTACCAACAGCTAGGGGCATTATCCACAATCAATGCTCCGATGGTGTTGGTTGTAGCATGAGTTACAGTTGGTAATGGGTTCTCTCTTGTTGGTTTTAGTATGTGTAAGTGTGGTTATGGATTCGTTGTTGTTGGTTCAAGCATCTTTAGTATGTGCAATACAAATTTTTTTAGACAGAAAGAGGTGTACCTATATGACGTGAATGGGATGCGTCATACTTCAACTTTGAAAATTTGTAACTAATTCATTCTTCATCCAAAAATTATGTTTCAACTTGTGTTGGAATCTAATTCTTCTTGTCTATCTCTAAAAAATAATACCACTAAATAATTTCAATGCCTCATATCCGTATTTCTTATTCAGTTGGGAATGGGGTAACCACCTTAGAGAGCCATTGAAGGGTTTCTGTAGCTTTGAGGCAATTCCCTCCGATTGTACACGACGCTTGGCATCCACTCCTTTCCCCGGCTCTTAATTAATTCCTGGCAAATCGCTCAATCCTTTTCCAGCCTGCTCGTAGCTCCTAGTCCAGGCAAGTCCATCCAGACAAGATGAGGCAGTAGTGTACCCTATTTGTGCCACAACTTGGACATTGTGGAAATGTTACGAAGGTTAAAAATATTAGAGTTATCCTAAAAGAGAAGTTGTGTTTTAACAAGATACCATGTGTTTTGCTTTAATATACTCTTATTTGTTCACTTTAAATAGTTTAAAGTTGTAGAAGAGCTTAGTGGCCTCTCATTATTAGGTGTGTAAGAGCTTGGTGGTTTTCAAACTCATGCTCAACTAGTTTAGCTGTCAAAGCTTTGAAGACCACCAAGCTCTTACACACCTAATAGTGAGAGACCACCAAGCTCTTTCAAACTTCATAACTATTTAGAGTGAACAAATAACAATACATTAAATCAAAACACATGGTATCTTGCTCAAACACCACTTGTGTTTTAGGATAACTCCAATATTAGAGTTAACCGAAAAGTCGGCTCAAAGAGGAAAGTTTTAGCAAATGCCTCTTGAACTCTTCTTGAACTCATATTGAAATATAAATAGACCGAAAACTAGTTCAAGGTGAGTTGGGAGACAATCTAAAGCAAGCGACTGTCATTATTCTCCACACCTCGCAATGACTTCCACACCTCCTACCAAAGCTCCAAGCCCATGGTCCACAAGGGGACAAGTTATGACACGACACTATTCAACCCAAACATAGCTCAAGGGAGCTCAAAAAAGCGCTTGAAAGAAGGTTGAAAAGGCATGTTCCATGTCCTTCTTTTCGGTTAACTTTATTGAATGTGGAACATTACAACATGAACTCGTCGCAAGTGGAATTATATTTTTTGACATCATATAGTAATTTATATAATTTATTGAAGGTATTGTCAACAAATCCAAAAGTGCCACTAAGACTTGGCCTCCATACTAAATCAGAAAGCAACCCATGATGCTATTCCTAACTCCTTATTTGAAACGGTCATGTGTTTAGTCTAATTATACAAATACTTTGTGTTGTGATGAAAATACACTATCCCACACTTGTGTTTAACTACCATCACTTACAAATCTTATCCTATAATAGCCACCGTGCCAGACAATTTCTAGCATTAATGAAAAATATCTTTACAAGGGTAAGTACGTAGCACAAATAAATGCCTTGAATCCCTTCTTAGATGTCACAACTCAAAAATAGTCAAGTGTCACAAATAGGGTGTACTGCAATTGTCCCTCTGTGCTATGACATGTTTCGAAAGCCCTAACTTCAAGGTAGTAGGTATGGATTAGTTAGATAATGATTTGTTACATGTATATTGCTTAAAACAATAATAGAGTCATCTACAAAGTCGAAGCCAGTCTCTTGACTAAAGCTTTTGTTTTGTAAATAACTTTCACTGTCCATTTTTGACAAAAAGTGCCGGCTTGCTTGGTGTAGGTGAGCATGTGCTTGGCATCTATGGGGTATGTGGAGATTCTCCTTTGGGATCCCGTGTGAAGTATGGGGGAGCTTCTTTAGCATTGCGGAGGTTCAAGGTTCGAATACAAAGCGTTGTTATTGGTCGAAATTAACCTTTAAACATCAAGAGGGCCTAGGCGGGGCAGCCTGAAAAGCATCTAAATTTTTGGAGCAGAAAATAAAATAAAATAAAATAAAATAAAATAAATAAAAAATAAATAAATATGTATATATATATGTATATATATATATATTGGTTTTTTTGGAAAAACGGCTCTGCTAGCCAGCATTGTTGTGGCACTGTAGCATTGCGGCACTTTTCAAAAAACGACCTCAACTGCCCCGACCTCAACTCTTGCTCATTATGATAACTTTGATTGTTTGCCGATGTTTCCACAATCTCCCAAATGAGGCGCAAATTTGGAATTTAGATCGCTTTTTCAATAGCTTTCCAATGCTCCAATCCTTGCTTGATTTGGTTGAGAAAATCCACTTTTTTTTTTTTTCATTATTCTCTCATAAATAAGCCCACGTGGCTTACCTTGACGTTTAAGGGTTAAAAGAGCCAAAACTTATTTTTACTGCTTTTCAAGCTAAAAATCCAATCTCGCCCTTGTTCTTCCTCTTGTAGAATTTTTTTTGCTCGATTTCACTGATAACTCTAACATCGTCATATTAAGGAGTGTCCGTCATTGTAGACTGCAACCTAAGGGGCGGTTTACACTATGGACCAAGAGCCATGACCATGGAATTCTAAAATCTGTGATTGGCCCAAAAAGAGCTCTTGGTCCCATTTGGCTTTACACTACCTTGAAAAAGGAGAATGACCACTAACTTTGAGGTCCCCAAAAACTACTAAAATCTGCCATTTGGATAATGTGCCATGGTCCAACGGGTTTTCCGTTGAGTCGAGGCAAAATGCTCGACTCAACGGAAATCAAGGGACCTGTAAGGCTGAAAATAAGCCATTGGCCGAAATTGTTTTTAAAAATATTTTTGGCCGAAAAAATCAGCCCATAGTTGTCCCGGTCCAAATCCACTTTACACTACAAGAGTGACCAAGCCACTCAAAAATCCATTTTTGATTTTTCATGGTCACGGCTCTTGGCCAAGAGCCATGACCATGAAAATGATTTAATTTTCTTGGTCATGGCTCTTGGTCCATAGTGTAAACCGACCCTAAATTCCGCAGACGGAGCTTCCAGAAAAATTGGCAGATTAATTGATAAGCAAATAGGAGATAAGAAGAAGTAGACTGAAAGATACTTCCGGAGCCAGGCCCTGACAAGGCAAGCCACTCAAGCCGTTGTTGCCAAGCCAGAATTGGAGCACCAATGCCAGCTCTCATTAATGCCTGACCACTGCGGAGCTAGCAAGTCTAGCACCAGACAGATCTCGCGTCGACACCGAGGACGGCATGTCAGTAGTCCTCTAGTTCGTACACAATCGACATGAATGCGTGCCATTCGTCTAACTTAGATCCCACCTTTCGTTTCTGCTACTGGAGCCCTGATCAGAATCACTTCTGTACTGTACTGGAACCTCGAGTACCGGGAAGTGCGAACGCAAGAGTCTCCAGATGCATCGACATTCATCTCGCTAGCTTTTGATGCAAGTAGATCAATCCAATTGCACACCGGCAGTGTTGTATCTTGAGCCTGTTTGCGGTACTCCGTCTGGGGATCTTGCGGAGTTAGCAAATGGAGCTGATACTGCATGATGTTACCGTGATTAGTCCTACTTAGTTTATTCATTCATTAGGTTTGCATGCGGTAGTCAGTTGAGGAATCGATCTTGCAGGGTAGTTGATGAGATTGGCATTGCAAATGGAGCTCATACTTTATGATGTTACCGTGATCAAGTTAGTCCTCCTTAGGTGATGGCAGCGGGCATTTTCATTCACTACTTCGGCTCTCGACGTTTGAATAAAATCACTCACTTAATTGATGACGGGACTGATGGAGTGCTAGTCCAGCCGAGAGGCTGAGGTTTATGGCTTAGTTTTGATCCATCAGTCAGGAATTTGTGATGTCGACTTGACCAGCTAGTTCGGCTTTCCAGCAGGGTGGTTTTGATTCTGGAATTTGTGACGTTGCACGCGCGTGATGTATTCGTTTTCGCCGGGAGAGATGGAAGTCGACGAATGGGCACCGGAGATTCGGATTCGCACTAGTACGTGAGTTCTGTAGGAGGCGGGGTGACGCGGACGATCCATGGCAAGCGAGGAGAGGCTGTCGGGGAGCTACGGGGAGATGGAGGAGATTGAGTGTGCGACCCAAAACGTGCCGGACGCGTCCGTCAAAGGCCGCGTCAACATGTTGCTGTTCCAGGGCCGCTCTGTCTACGATGCCTGGTTCAGCGCCGCTTCCAACCAGGTATGGAATTAATCCCTAAAGGACCATCAGGCCACCAGGTGGCTCCTATTTTTTTCAGTGATTTTGAGTAGATTATTTTTTGTTAATTTTATTTTTGTTTTTAATTCAACATATGAAATATTCTTCACTAATTCTAGTGATATAAAATTTGGTCCCATTCAAATTATAATTTTCACAATATGATTGTTTAAACTTGTCATTTTAAAACTATGAATCCTTGGTCCTTTAGGGGTTAATTAGGGTATGTTGAATGAATGGGCGAGAGGTTTTGATCGAATAATGCCGTCGGTGCAAGGCAGATAGCGCAAGTGCTGTTGACGTTGCCGACGTCGTTTGCTCAGCTCGGGTACGCGTCCGGAGTGGCGCTGCAGATCTTCTACGGCATTCTGGGCTGCTGGGCGTGTTACATGATCACTTGGCTGTACATGGAGTACCGGACTCGAATGGAGCGAGAGGGCCACACTTTCAAAACCCATGTCATTCAGGTTGGATTGGCATCTTGAAGCTCTCCTTCTTCACCCCTAAGCGTCCACTGTGTTATATTTTCTGTAATGTAGGAAAATTGGACCCCCTGCTGGAAAGTATCTGTTCGTGTGAAAATGACTTCAGTTTGACACGATTGACACTGTTAATCTTGTAATATAGAAAAAGAGTTTTAAAATGATGTATTGCAATCAGAAAACTGAGGTGAAATGAGAAAATGCCACCGTTGCAAAGTTCAGTGATGCAGATGGCCATATTGGGCGTTTTAGATGCTAAACCCTAAACGTCTGAAAGTGCCTTTGCGGCCAGTAGAATATGGTGTTTTTTTCTAGTATTTAGAATGGATCAAGACCTTTTATAGGTTTGAGTTCAATACAAAAGCTGAAATTTACATCAATGCGGTTCTAGTGTGCTATTGAGATCCCAATTTAGAGCTTCTTGTTGGTAGCAAATGCCAATTATACGGCCACGTATCTACTATCCCCATGAAACGTTTAAGCGTTTAGGGGTTAAGTGCAATTTGATGTGAATGTTGTGCACTAGTGCATTTTGATGTGGATGTTGTGCACGAGGGCGTTTTGGTGTGGATGTTGTGCACAAGTGCATGTTGATTGACGAGAGTTTGGACGTCTCTGGTGATGGCAGTGGTTTGAGGTGCTGGACGGATTACTCGGGCGGAAATGGAAATACGTCGGCCTGGCATTCAATTCTGTGTATCTCTTGTTCGCGGCCATCACGCAGCTGATTGCTTGTGGAAGGTGAATGATGCCCTAATTCTGAACCCTAAATCTCATTCCCTTTCCACAAGGATCCTTACCGACGCAGGTACAAGTAAGATTAATCGTCCTCTTTGTGCCACAATTCATAAGTCAACCTATTTACGCCACCAGTGTACTGTACATATCAAATTTTCAAATGTAAGAGATTGATACATAGTGATCACAAATAACCATATGGCACAAATAGGGTGGTTTACCTTAGTGGAGAATCTGACTATTTCAGAGCATTAATGTTCAAATCTACACTTTTTGGTTGATGTAAAAGCTAAGAATGAGTAAAAGTTCAAGTGTAAAGGCAACTGTGTGGCGTTCTCATTAACAACTTAGAATTTATGGTACAAACTTGATCATTATAGGTTGAAATTTGAACTTGACATTATGTTCCATAACCTACTCCTACAACTCGTTGGTTAGTCCATAATGCAGCACTCTCTTGTGCTCTTAGAGAGTTGTAGATCTGATTTTAGGGCCACTTCACACTATGGCCGAAGGTCGAGAGGCCGTCGATTTCCACCAATCAAATTGCAAGGAATCATGGGTTCAGCCTCTCGACCCTTCACACTAGAGGCCAAAGTTCAACGGCCGTCACTCTCCAAAATGCCTACGTGGTAGTACTTTTTAACCAAGGTGACGGCCTTTCGAAAGGAAGTTTGGGTCACATAGGAATGAAACCCGAACTATGGTAGAGAGGCTGTCGATTTCTTTTCATAAAAAATGAAACCTATATTTTATTGGCTATTTTCGGTAGATTTCTTTGGACTCTCAACAAAATTTGGACTCTCAATCCCACGGCCGTCCAACTTGGACGGCCATAGTGTGAAGCGACCCTTAGTCTAGAGGAAAGGGATTTTGCAATGAATCTGTGGAGTCTGTTCACTTACCGCCAGGGTGAGGCTCAAATTTGACTGATGCAAAACGTGATGGATTCCTGGTGTACAGCAACATCTTTTTGCTGAACGATGATCTTGACAAGCGAGAATGGACATATGTTTTCGGTGCTTGTTGTTTAGTGACCATCTTCATTCCCTCGTTCCGGAACTACCGTCTGTATTCCTGCTTCGGCGTGGTGGCGATCACCTACACATCGTGGTACATGACTGTGGCGGCCCTTGTTTATGGTCAGGTAAAGCAATCAATGCTCATTTCCTCGGTGACCTAATTCTAAACTGCACCCTTCTCTTTCCTCTCCAATAGAGTTAACCAAAAAGTCAGCTCAAAGAGGAAAGTTTTAGTAAACTCCTCTTGAACTCATATTGAAATATAAATAGACTGAAAACTAGTTCATGATGAGTTGGGAGACAATCTAAAACAAGCCACTGTCATTATTCTCCACACCTCGCAATGACTCCCACACCTTCTACCAAACCTCCAAGCCCACGGCCCACTAGGGGACAATCTATGATACGACACTATTCAACCCAAGTATAGCTCAAAAGAGAGGTTAGAAGTAGAGCAAAAAGGGAGGTTAGATGGGCTTCTTTTCGGTTAACTCTAATGTCAGGAATGTACCTTTGTATGATAATCCTGAAGCGAGTTATATTGATTCTGTCTGACCAGGTTATAATTTCTGGTACTCACTCAATGGGCCCTGTCTTTTTCGAGTGTAGGCGCCGGGAGCAACTCACAATGGCCCCCGTTCTTTGGTCCTCTACTTCACCGGCGCCACCAACATCCTCTACACCTTCGGCAGCCATGCCGTCACTGTGTAAGTGCAACCTACAAGTCCTTGCATTTCTTAAAACCTTAAGTAGGGTTTCAGCATGTAACGCTTTGAACTAACCAAAGCTTAGTCTATAATGGGACCCATAGATAGAATTGCGCATGTTGGTCATTTCAGTAGGAAAAGAAAACCCTAGCTGCCCATTGTAACGCTAGTTTACTCCTAAAGGACCAAGGATTAATGGTTTTCATTTCATACAAAATATAATTTAGATGGAACCAAATTTTATATCACTAGAATCAACGAAGAACATTGCATATGTTGGTCGAAAAACAAATAAAACTGAACAAAAGGAATTCCACAAAAAACTGCTAAAAAGAACATAGGTTCCACTTGGGCTTTTTGGTCTTTTCGGGGTTAACCCCTAAATGTCTGAATGTGCCTTTGCGTCCAGTAGAATACGATGTATTTTGGTTGTATTTGGAATGGATCCACACTTTTAATGGGTTTCAGTTCAAAAAAGTTGGAATTTAGATCAATGCAATTCTAGTGAATTATTGAGATCCCAATATAGATTTTCTTGTTGGTAGCAAATCCCAATCATACGACATCATATATACTATCCCCGTGGGACGTTTAGGGGTAATTGTAATGTGGCAAGAGTTTTCTGGAGTACCTCTGCGGATGGTGGATTATCCTACTGGTGCTTTTGAATAGAAACTGGAGTGACGTTTTGTACAATTGTTGGTTGTTGCAGGGAGATTATGCACGCGATGTATAGACCGGTGAAGTTCAAGTACGTGTACTTGTTCGCCACGCTCTACATCTTCACGTTGACCATCCCGTCGTCCATGGCGATCTACTGGTCCTTCGGAGATGCTCTGCTGGATAACGCCAATGCACTGCAGTTGCTGCCCAAGTCTCCTGCTCGGGACGTCGCCGTCCTCCTCATGCTCATCCATCAGGTGCCTTAAACCCTAAACCCTAAGCCCTAAACCCTAAGCCCTAAACCCTTTTCACCAGTGTTGTACTCTGTTCAGAGTTTCTATTACACGGTACTTTGGCTAAGTTGTACTACACTCAAACCTCCTTATTTTGACCTCCTTTAAAATGACATTCGCCACATTAAAGAGGTTAAATTGTATAGCGTGAACCAGGGCTGCTTCCTCCAGATTCAATGCTTAGCATTTGAAGATTTCCGATCCTAGCTTCAGGATTCACTTAGAAAATCCTTACAGTTGTCCCTCTCTATTATGACATGTTTGGGAAGCCCTAACTTCAAGGTGGCAGGCATGGATTAATCGTAGAAATGACTCGTCACATGTTTTTGCTTGAACAATATTTATAAAAAGGGGGTTCTGTAGGAGTTGATCTCATTGACCTTTGGGTTTTGTTAATTCCTCTGTAATTCGGATAGGACTTCCGTGCCTTCGATACCTGGTGGCTCCTCCATACACCCAATTTTAACCAGAGGTTGGTAAATGGACATAGATAAAGAAAGTTTGGACTCTTGTGCAGCTAATTATGTCATGCAACCATATTTGGTGCTTGTCATATTCTTTTCAGTCTACATTGTATTCTAATTTTACTTGTACCCCTACTATCTTTACTACCCCTACTAAATCCAACTTCAAATGTGAAAATCTTTTTCATTTATAAGCTGAACTTTTCTGATTCCACCTCCTCTTTCCCTTGTCCAAAATGGCCTCTGTTTAAGTGCACATTGCTTACTACTGTCCCCAATTGATGATGTTGTGCAGTTTGTGACGGTGGGATTCGCGGTGACGCCGCTGTATTTTGTGTGGGAGAAGATCCTGGGAGTGCACCAGGCCAACAACATGCTGCTGCGGGCGTCATGTCGAGTGCCCATCCTGCTGCCCATTTGGTTCCTGGCCATCGCCTTCCCCTTCTTTGGTTCCATCAACTCCGTCGTCGGATGCTTGCTCGTCACCTTCACTGTGTACATAATCCCCTGCCTTGCGCACATGGTTTACTTCTGCAAGCCATCTCGCCGAGCGGTACATATCACTCTCTCCTTCACTCCTTTCACCAAACAAACAAACAAACAAAAAATCAAGCCATGTTAGTTTAATTCCACTATCAGAATCATGATCATACTTGTTTGAGCCTTTCCCCCTTTTCAAATATGAAGGCAAAGAAGCATAGAATTTCATTTGCTCCATTTGCATATCAACAGGGGTGTCACAGTGCGTGATTGTCATTGCAAGATTCTCTTCTTTCTTTCCGTTTTGAGCCCCAAATTCTGAAGTCTTATTTGAGAATTGCCTCTTATAGCGGAATGCAAGTCTTGCACTTTGACATGCCCAAATGAAGGAGTGTTTAGCAGTGTATGTCAGTGTATTTTGCAACAAGACGTAATTTGAAAATTCTTAGGTAGAATGCTCTTAAACCGCTGCTTTTCTTGGAAGTTTTTGAAAATCGAATTGGGACTATAGAAAGATTCATGAATGCAAGTGAAATAATTTTATGTTTTCTCAAATAAAATGTAATTTATATGCAAAAAGTTAGTCATACCCCACTTGTGATGTTTTTTCAACCAAAAAAAAGGTTTCATGAACTGCATCTTGGACGCCCCAATACTGTCCACTTGTAGAAGCCTTGGATTGGATAACAAGTGGTCAGATTTGGGTTCCTTAGGTGGTGGTTATGGAGGGCACCTACATGACCAAAATGGGGATTGGTTGTTCCACCTTAGAAAGAAATAGTGAAATCTTGTACAGAAGTCGAAAGCTTTGACATCTAATGGGGTGGGGTTGCTATACAATTGTCCCTCTCTATTATGACATGTTTGGGAAGCCGTTTTTCATGAATTAGTCATGGAAATGACTTGTCACATGTGCATTACTTGAAATAATAATATTGTCATATTATGGAGTGTCATTGTATGCACCAGGAATTTAGAACCCCACGGATTTTCAACAAAACTTTGTGCAACATCTGATATTTCATGGGTTCATGCATTTTTTGCATGGATTCCGCACGGATTTTATGCTAATTCTGCACTGAATCTGTACGGATTCTACATTCACTCTTTTCGTTATCTAACAAAGTGCAAAATGTGCGCGGTATTAGTGCGAAACCAATGTAGAATCTGTGCGAATAATGCACGAACTCATGAAATATTGGATGTTGCATGAAAATCGTTGAAAATCCGTGGGGTATAAATTCCTAAAATTTTGTGTGTATTCTAACAATCTGGAGTGGTGATGGCAGCCCTCAGTGGAGAAACCGCCGTTCTTCCTGCCCACTTGGACGGCTGTGTATGTGGTGAACATTTTCGTGATTGCGTGGACGGTGGCGGTAGGGATTGGCTTTGGTGGCTGGGCAAGTGTTTCAACTTTTATCAAACAGATTCGTGCCTTTGGTGTGTTCACAAAATGTTATCAATGTCCAGAGTCCAGCAGATAGCACACTTTTTGCATTACTAGAACCTCAATCATAGTAGTGTACACTATCTCTCCATGCCTTTAACATGAGAAATATTTCAGTAGGTAGTCACTTCAATCACCATTTTTTGCTACATTTATGATGCTCTGTTATTTCTAGCCTCTAGGCAGAGATGGCAGCTTAGACCATAAGGATTAGAAAGTCTGTAGTGGATGGGCAGCATTAGCAGTGACGTCGTATTGTTTATGAGCAATTCATACATTGTTTCTGAATGACTTATAGATCTGGGAATTCTTTATAAAGAAAGAGAATATGATTTCTCTGCATTGCCGTCAGATGAGATATTGGTTATATTTCTACTTATTGGAGTTATCTGAAAACAGAACTAGTCCATGAGTGGAGTTCAAGTGGAGTTCTCTTCCTATAATTACAATTTTTGACAAGCATTGTTCCCATGGTCGGGTCTCTTGGCTTGGGGGAACTTGTGGGAACTCTCCTCTATCATTGGGGAGGTCACGAGTTCCACAGGTGGTGTAGGGCCTTGCTTTAGATTCAAGTCACTGAAGAGTAGTTTTGCAGTCCTTTTGAACTCAAAACGAGTCTAAGGTGAGTTTAAGGTTTTTTTCCACTTTGGGACGCTCTTTTCTTTTGGTTCGGTTTTCTAGCTCTATTTGGCTAAATGTCATTTGACAAACATAAACACAGAAACATGCAATCGATCAATTGTAGCACTTTGCCCACATTTGTTTGTGCAACTCTTAACACAACTCTAAACATTAACCCTTAAAAGACCGAGGGGTATTGGATAAAACATAGATGTGTTATAGTATGTGCCCTCCATAGGTTTGATGAAGTTTGGTTCAATAAACAAAATGTAGGGTATCATCTCTACAAATTATTTGTATGGTTAAACTTCCAAAAATAACTTTAAAAGCACTAATCTTTGAAAACTTGTATAATTTATAGTCTTCACTTTTAGAGTTTAAAATCTAGCATGATTGGTTAAAGTTGATTTATCTATTGTAAACTTCAAAAAGCAAAAGTAATCATGAACAGTGACTCACAAAAGTTGTGGGCCGCCCTAAAAATTGCTCTCATAAATTGAGAAATTAAAATTATGAAGTGAAATTTGGACATGTTGTAGTACATAAGGGAATCTACTTTCACGTGAAATTTCATTTAAAATAGAATATTTTTAGACCCATTATTATTTGAATGAAATTTCTATGAAAAAAAAAACTTTTTGTGAAAAGTCAAAATGTCTCATTTCTTTTTATAGGAAGAATGTACATCTTGACTTGAGTCACATGTTAAAGTTTCATGAATTTTGGAGTTTTTATTCATTGAGATCTTATTGACTGAAAAATGACCCTAAAGTTTTGAAATTTTTATTTTTCACTCCATAAATTGCAATAAAATAAAATAATAATACACATAGTTATTTGATGTGAATGTGCATTATTATTTTATTTTTTTGCAATTTATGGAGTGAAAAATAAAAATTTCAAAATTTTAGGGTCATTTTTCAATCAATAAGATTTCAATGAATAAAAACTCCAAAATTCATGCAACTTTAACATGTGACTCAAGTCAAGATGTACAGTACCCTGTAACAAATGTTGCAACCCCACTTTCAAACCTCACAGTAAAACATTTATCACACTCACTACAACGGGATGTTGACCATGAAATTTTGCATGCACCACCGCTTGGACAAAAAGCATTTTTGGGCAAAATTTGGTATGTTAAAAATGAACGGTTTATGAAATAGAGCTAATTTGTTAACTTTTGGGCCTTCGTTAAAAAAAAATTATATATGGTACCCAATAGCTACCATGGATCCAAATTTTTGGTAGAAGGTAGAAGTCGTAATGAGGAACAATATGGTGATATAAAGAATAATGGTATTCCTAGGTATTTTTGTATCCAGTTGCAATTCAAAATTTTAATAAGAATGCTAAATTTTAGTTTGATTACAAAAGAATGTATTAAATGACCTATTTTCTCATCTTTTTGTGACACCAAGTTATTCCTTACTATGACAACATGGTGTAACAAAAAAAGTGAGAAAAATAGAAAATTACTTTATTATATAATTAAACTAAAATTTAGCGTTCTTATTAAAATTTTGAATTGCAACTGGATACAAAAATACCTAGGAATACCATTATTTTTTATATCACCATATTGTTCCTCATTTTGATTTCTACCTTCTACCAAAAATTTGGATCCATGGCAGCTATTGGGTACCATATATGATTTTTTTTTAACGAAGGCCCAAAAGTTAGCAAATTAGCTCTATTTCATAAACCGTTCATTTTTAACATACCAAATTTTGCCCAAAAATGCTTTTTGTCCAAGCGGTGGTGCATGCAAAATTTCATGGTCAACATCCCGTTGTAGTGAGTGTGATAAATGTTTTACTGTGAGGTTTGAAAGTGGGGTTGCAACACTTGTTATAGGGTACTGTACATTCTTCCTATAAAAAGAAATGAGACATTTTGACTTTTCACAAAAAGATTTTTTTTCCATAGAAATTTCATTCAAATAATAATGGGTCTAAAAATAGTCTATTTTAAGTGAAATTTCACGTGAAGGTAGATTCCTTTATGTACTACAACATGTCCAAATTTCACTTCATAATTTTAATTTCTCAATTTATGAGAGCAATTTTTAGGGCGGCCCACAACTTTTGTGAGTCAGTGTATCTCTTGTACCAAGAACGATCACTACAAGCAGAGGCGTCGTTTCTCACTCTAGAGGATCTTGTTCATTGTCGTTTTTCACTCCACACATGACAAATTGCACTCATCAAGTCCAACCAAAAAATTAGTGAGTGCAAAGTGGTGCCATTTGACTCATAGAGGAAGTGAAAAGCAACGCCTTCTCCATGTTGTGGATCTTTCTAGAGCTCTACATGAGATCCTCCGGCCAACAATGTTTGCAAAAAAACCTTTCAGATTTCGAGGTAAATAATGGACAGGTCCATTCTTGGAAGTGTATGCACATTTATGCTTTCAAACTCTGCATTAATTCCAGGGTTACGTATGTCTGTGTGTAATGTCACTAGTAGCAGATCTGCCGTTTTTCATTCTCCACTTTGTGGGAACATTGAATTGCATATTATACTGATATTTCTGTCTTCTTGTGACCAAAACTACTCACGAGCACTAATACAACCCATGTGCATGGCGCGGTTTCATTCCTTTTTCATTTATAGTAAGTGAAAAATGACACATTTCCTTCTAGTGGTGTAATGTATGGACAGGAAAGGTAACTAACAGTCATTGAAGTTGCAGGATGATGTATCATAACTTGATGGAGGGCTTGAGCTTGCGGGACGAAACGAAGCGAACGTGTTGATGTTTCCTGCTGGTGGACTTGGCGCCAGGAGTGTTGTTCCAGGCTGCAGCTCGGACGAAGGCGATGGAGACGAACAACCCGCCTACACAGGCCACCAACCCCATGGCTGCCACCAGGGAGCACCCTGCTGCCACCACATCGCAACCCAACTGCAACAGCGCCCACGACATCCTAAAACCCTAAACCACACCCCACAAAATTAGGTTAATTAAATTATGCACTTCAAGCAGAATGTTCAATTCATCCAGTACAAACTCGCCTTGTCCTTCATTGCCCTCGGTCCCAAAAATTTTGTCCTAGTTTTTGGCGTGTTTTAATTTAACACATTTTTTTGCCAAAAAAATCGTCTCAGTACTCGAAAAATGGTCTATCTTCAATAGTAGTGTGTAGTTTTTGTGTCACTCTTGTTGTCCGCCATGTTTGAAGTGGACAAAGCTCACGTTTGAAGTATAAAACATAGGACAAATATTGCAAAAAAAAAATTCACAAAAACTAGGACAATAATTTTGGGACGGAGGGAGTATGATTTTAGGATGAAAACATGAGCTCGGTAAACCACTTACTGCAAGTGACCTAGTTCCATTCTCCTAAATTCTCTTTCTCTTCTTGACCCACCAGAGATGCTCAAGCTTCATCTACAACTGGTTTCGTTTTCAGAATTCTCTTCCTCCTTACAGAAAAGCAAGTTTATGAACTGGGGTTGAGTACAAGAGTCTTTAAGAAAGTGTATCATCACAACAGACTACACAACTGAAGCTGTGAACTATTTTTCCATAAGATCTCATAAGTTACGCATCCACACAGAATTCGAACCCTAGCGGCCTGCCAAAAGTGTCTGTATAGCTGAAGAGCCATTACAACATCCGAAATTCAGTTTGCAAAATACAATGAGCAGGGAGGGACTGTCTGGTACCTTGTTAGTACTACAAATCAAGAGCTAGCTGGAGATCTACAACTGGCCCTCATGACGACTAGTACTCGGCTCGTCCGTGCATGCGCCGACAGTTCGGATTCATGGTTTTAAAATGATAGATTCAATTGATCATGTTTTGAGAAATATACGTCCGATGAGACTGAATTCTGTATCGCTGGAATCAGTGAAGAACAGTGAAAATATATGTTGGTAAAAACAGCAAACAAATTGGAGCAAAAAGAAATCTACAAAGAGCTTATTCAAAACTGCGAAACGAAACATGAGGTTTATTGGTCCTTTAGAGGTTAATAATCTCTCACCGTTGAATTGCTTGCTTGTGGTCCTGCAGTTCCTGCAACTCAGGGAATGAGACTGTGGCATGCAGACGGTGGAAGCTCCACGTCGGAGTCTAAACGGCGGAGATCACAAAGTCCCTCGCCTTTTCTATTCTCTCTTCCCGAATATCTGCGCCGCATATCCTGCATTGTAACTCTTAGTGGAGGATAGTTACACTCTAAAAATTATTCTAAGGTATGTGCATCCATAATTGTCTGGGAAGTCAATGTCAAGAATTTAGATAACTGTGAGAGAATAAATATAGACTGTCTTCTTTTCATTTGAGATAAAAATTATAAATTTATAAAAGTAATATAGGGTGTTTTAAAACTAACTTGGGAATATTTTAAGAATATTCTTAGAATATATGGAATATACTTTAAGTATAGTATAAATAATAGAATATTCCAATTATTTCATAGCCCTCCCATTATTCAGCCCAGTATATGCTCATATGTATCTAAAATTAACACTCTTTTATGGCTTACCCGAGATAATTATCAAGATCGAGTAAGGTTGGGATTACTATTTCGATGGTGCACTCTTTTATGTATGAAGAATCACGTGAGTGAAAAAGAGGGGGATTCTTTTGAATACTACTGTACTATGTATACATATAAGAAGCATATTTAGGGTTGAAAATAGGGTTGTATATATATACATATATATACATGAAAAATATAAGAATATTCTAATTATACAAGGGGTTTTTTAAAAGAGGTTATGATCGCACGTGATTCTAAGGTTTAATAAAGAGCGCACCCTTATACACATAAATACTTATCGAACATGATTTTTTCAATTTTTTTGGTTAGAATTTGTTAAACATTGTATCTTTTATTTTATTTACAAAAAAAACTCACCAAAAAAAAATTAAAAAATTAATAGATTTTTGAACCCTGCATTGTTGCTTCTTCATAGGGATCACAGTCATGTGGTTCAATTTATCATGCTTTCATCCCTTAGCCCTTTTGAAAGGGCCTTGAAGGCTTTGAATTTACTACCATGTTGTCCTCATCTAGCATACATTCTAGAACACAAATGTATTTGAGTAGAATATGAGAGCATGATTGTTAATCCCTAAGTGACGGATCAACCATTTTATGGTCTCTGCCCTTTTTTACGGGTTGCCCGAGATAGAAAAAACATTTTTATAGAAAATAAAAAATATTTTCAAATAGGAAATCAAGTCTACTTTCCAACCCAATTTGAATCATGTCAATCCAAGTTAAACTCCACCCGGGAGAAATTTTCAAAAACAAACACTTCTACATTGTCTAGTGTTAGAAAATTTACTGTTTAGGGAAAGTAATGATCATGTTCTCTCCTTTGAAAAAAATTCTTTTTAAAATTTTAGAATAGAATGTCTAATTTTAACAAATCATAAAAGTTCAAATTCTAAAAATAGAATTTGTAATTCTGATAAACATTTGAAGTTAAATGCTTCTAAATTCATTATGAGAAGATAAAAAGCTATTTTTTGAAATTTGACCGTATGGATAATTACTAAACATCAAGCTACTCATTTTCTCTTTTGGACCAAATTTGAAAAAGTAATTTTTTATAACACATCTATGTTTTGCCCTTACCCCCTCCATCATTTAGGGGTTAAAGAGATGGTTATGGGAATGGCTACCGTATCCCAATTGCAAGATTGGAAAAATAATAATAATAAAATTAAAGTCCGGTTTTTTAAAATATTAGTAGAGGAAGTTGTTGTAATTATGGAATTAGAATATATCAAAGAAATGTTTAAATTTGTGAAAATTAGGAGTAGCCAAAGCCAAAGTCAAATGCATGAGTTGTAAAGAATTTTAATAGATGGATTTGTTTAAAAACTGGGTAGAATGCCTAAATATTTTAAATTCATAAGCCCTAAAAGACTTGGACTATTTTGCTCAATAAACACTACTATGCTCACGGGGAGGTTACATACTACATACTTTTGTAAACCACGTGCGGTCGGAGGTCAATTATATGTGGGCTATTTATCTAAATTTCTTAAATAATTTTCACCCTATTAGTAGATAAAATGGTACTTTGAGGTATTTTTCAAGACCCTATAGGTAAATATAATCTCCACCATTAAGTTATTTTATAGACCTTATTTTATTTATAAACTGGACTATTTATCAAAATCCTAGAATTTCAGCATAAATTGAACTTAATCAGACATAAAAACTGACAACAATATATGATCATAACTTTCAAAAAATAACAACTATCAAACTATGCTTGGTGCCTAAAATGTCCGAAGGTATGTTTAAGTGAGAAATCCATGTTGTGAGAGGAAGCATGCGGCACTACCACCCCACCCTAGCCTCGTGAATCTCATTGGTCACCTAATGCTAAAATTCATCATGACGAGACTTTCCCATGAAGTCAAATAATTCAACCTTCATTTGTGATTCATTCCGAACCATTGGCTAACTTCGCCGATTTTTAGTCAATTGAGGCAATTCTCATTCAATCCAAGGATTTTCATTAGAACTCACATAAATTCTTTGTTCCTCTAAATATTTTGAGACCCTACTTTATTAGTAAAAATAGAATACTACCTATGCTTTTCAACTACCCTACTTTAGATGTAATACCGTATAGGCCATTTCATTCAGGCTATGGTATTTCTAAAATTTGTATAAATTTTTTCTCTAATGAATTAAATGTACCCTATATTTTTTCTCACGTGGTTTAATAAAATTTTGATAGTGACCTCCCCGCGACTATGCTACCATATCTAATCCCTAGGGATCAATTTCAAAAACAGACCTTTTTTTCACAATCCAATTGTAGAAACTTGTCGTTAAGTATCGTAAGAAAGTGCACAAATTTTTTCACAATCTTTGACTATATGGTTAGAAGATATATACGTTCATAGTGAGAACGTGTGAGAAAAATAAAACATGCCCAACGTTTTTTTCTTCCTATTTTGAAAATGTTCCACTATAGAAACCTGTCGCTCTTTACTTTCACAATCTACACAATGTTAGTTACTTGTATCCTAAATTTGTGAAGTAGGAGAATGATTTAAGACATTGACAACAATATTGCAAGTAGAAGAGGTCCAAACCATTGTCCAACACATTTAATTTTATTGTGAACTTAAATTTATCTAATATCTCAATCCAAACGGTAAAAAAAAAGTTCTTATTTCTCTTTGATGTAATTTTTTTTTAAATCTCTAATTTTTATCTCTAAAAGAAGTCGTTTTTTTTGCAACCTGTCCAACTACGCTAAAATTATTTGACTCCTCTTGGAATGAATATTTTGAACTACAGAGTTTTAATTTTTTAATTTTTTAAAAATAATTTTTGATACCATTCTAAATAATATGATGTTACTTAATTTCATTCTATACTAACATGATTTTGCATCCTCTACTACTTCACTTGATTTTTACTGATACAATAACAACAAAGAGCATCCAAGAGCATTAGAGAGTATTGAAGAGAATCTTGGATCCTTTAGTAGGGGTACAAAGTCTAGGGCTTAACAATGTTATGCTGCTTCTATTTTAAATTTTAGAGCTTTTAGAATAGTGGAGCATTTTTTCCAAGCTGTTGGCTTTGCAAAAAAGCAAAAAAAAAAAAAAAAAAAGGTTTTATTGATACTTCTTTGATAGCAATCAAAGTAGATTATAAATCCTTCTCATTATCCATCTCAAGAATAACAAAGAAGAAAACAACTTAGAGTAGACTATCTTTCAAGAATTTGTTCAGAGAACAGAATAGAAAGCAAAGCTAACAGTCGTAGCAAAAATAAAGTCTAGGAAAAATCAAGATTAGATAAACACGGTAGATCGAGTCTACCAAACATCCAAATTCAAGACAGTCAAAAAAAGGGATTGCAATGATTATAAGTTCAAGGTACAGTAGCAATGAATCAAAACCAAGGAAATAAAACTCAACAATGTGCAAAGACAAAATGGTACACTAAATAGGTAGATTAGTGTTAGATGAAGATTAGTGTTAGGGCCAATAGTTATCCAAAGCACTAAATATCAGTTGAAATTACAAATAGTATTAGGGTAGGTCAAGCGCCGCCCTGCCGCCGGAAGAAGTCGGAAGGTGGTAGGGTTTCTCTGCTGTCTCCGCTGCTCGTGTATGCTGGACCTTCGGCGCTAGTCCTTCGCTCGTCGGTGCTCGTGTTTGCTTGTCCTTTGACAGCCGTCAACACCACGCTCTGGACCCCCTCCCATGCGCATTTCATTGCCACTTTGGCGCTTCTCCTGCCTCCCTCCGACTGGCCCTCCATATTACGGTACGTTATGTCCATTCCGTTCCATGGATACATCAGTTTTCCTCTTGAAAACGGCATGAGTTTCGGGCTGAACAAATGTGTCTGCTGGAAGCTCTATAACCCTAATTGCTGATCATAGTTTCATTCATTCTTTGGCTCAGATTTTCAAGTCAGGGTGATCGAATTAAAGCCTTTGTGAGCAGATTGATGCAGCGGAAGCTGCTCCAAGATACCCTGGGTCTTAGCTACGAGAATCTCTGCATTCTTCAAAGGACTTCGTAAGGAATTCGCTCCCTTTGTCTATGAGGAGCTTGCATTACAGAAAGTTTGAGCCTTTAACTAGGCCCTTAGAAGAGGGATATGAGATTTAATTTTCTATCAGAAATATTGTTTCCCCTATCTCTATCCTCGGGTCTCTTTCAGGGGAGGTCAGATGTATGTGGATCGTGGGCTCCTTTGATTGATCAGCTCATATCAAACTCTTGAAATTTATACAAGCTGACACCCCAATCAGTCAGAAAATTGTCAGAAAACTGCTTCTTGTATTTAGCTTCGCTGTATTTTTGTAACATATCAAGGGCCTACTTAAGGGTTCAGACTTTTTGTAATGGTCTCTTCTGTGAACTTGTACTGTAGGACTTCTAGATGCACATCCGTTCAAAAAAAAGAGAAAAGGGAAGACTCTAAAATAATGTACAGTTTGAGAATATCTGTGAGCTTTTTCCACTTTACACGAAGACACTGGAGTTTAAAGGTTTGAGGTTTTAGGGTTCCGGTCATTTACTTACCAAGGTACAGAAGTCAATCCTCATCTCTTGTTGTTTTGAGTTTTGAGTTTGGTCGTCAATGAGATTGATTTTTGACTCAATTCACGATCGTAACCCTAGAAAAGACTCATTTTTGCATTTAAGCCTTTTTTCCGCCGGGCTGTGGCCCTCGTCACTTTCGTATTGCAGTCGCTCCTTGCTGGTGCGTGTTTCGGATGATGTTCTTTTTTTTCTAAATGAAGTTCTTACATATTTCTTTTAAAAACTCACTTTCAATTTGCAGAAGTTAATTATTTGTGTTGCGCTGATTTTGTAGAAAATGGCAGCTCCACGTTTGCCGCTGGTTGAAATTCCAGAAAACATCCGTCATCCCCAACAAGTCTCTACCTTGAGTATTCGAAAATCAGTTATCCTCTGGATGGTTGAGGATGATGCACTTCGAGGAAGAGAGGGCCTCAACGCCAGAACAATTCAGCAGTTCCCAGAGCATTTTCGAGGACGTCCTGCAAATTTGGTGAAAGCCAACCGTTGGTGGCAGCAGCGCCATGATTTTACGAATGAAGAAGGTATTGTTGGATCCACATCTTGCTCTCGTGGTCTTGTTCAAAAAAGAAGGCGTCTTTATCCTAAAGCTAAAGCAGGTCGCGGACAGAAACGAAGTCCATCGGTCCAATATTTGTATCCAAAGGTCCTTGACACATTTAAACAATATAAAAAATCAGGAGTTAAGTTCTCAGCCAAACTTCTTCGTAACTTAACATTGTCCATTCTAACACCGCCTGATTCTGAGTATAACATTCATTCTGTTGATCCTAAAGATGGTATATTGCTTGTGACTAAGATTAGTAACAGTTGGATCCAACAGTTTATAGATTCACAAAATGTAGTCCTTTTATCCCAACGTGGTAGATTGGTGTGCAGTCCATCAAAAGAATTGCATATAGAAATGCAAACTGCATACCATATGGGAGTTTTACATAGAGGATTTTTGTCAGGATTTTTTCAAGAACATCTTATGGAAAACCTAGATGAAACTCATTTTGTTGTTAATTTAGATAATGATAAGACTTTAGGATTTCGTGGTGACACAACCGTTAAATATGCAAATGTTGTCTCAGGAGGAGAGTCTATGACCCTTGTTGTTAGAATTTTAAGGGGGCTTCGTTCCATGATAGAAGCTCCTATGATTATTTTCACAAATGAAAATAGGAGCTATCCTATTCGGGGGTTAATTGACAATGTTCCTAGGGTCACTTATAGGTCTAGTCCTAAAGGATGGATGGATAAATGTATTCTCTCTGAATTTTTTTCAGATCCTCGTGCATACCAAAGTGATCCTCATGGGCAGCAAAAAATTGTATGGTTAGATAACTGTAGCGGTCACACAATGACACCTAGATTAGAAGCAGTCCTAACTTCCAAACATACTAAATTTTGTTATCTTCCTCCATGTTCTACTCATTTGTGTCAACCCGCGGATACATTTATTACTTCCAAAATTAAGGACTCGTGAAGTAGGAGATGGGAAGCTAAGAAGACTGAATTGATACAAGCCAATGCATGGCAAGATCATGCCCGTGTAGATGGCCAATGGTCAGGGAAGTTGATCAACCCTGGCAAACGTTTTTTCCTTGAATTAGCTGCTCTTTGTATTGATGATGTTAACAGAGAGGTAGATCCTGATAACATTTCATATGCTAGAAAAGCTATGATTCGTTGTGGTTTAGCATTAGGGCTTGATGGTTCTTGGAATGTTACTCAGTTATTTCCACATTTACAGGAAATTATTGCAAAACACTTGCAATACTTCCAAGGACAAGATATGCCACCATTTGTTAGGGCACCATGAATTATAGGGTTCATTTGATTTGATATTAAAGATGTTGGTATATAAATAAAGCTATGTTTTGTATTTTATTTTATTTATATATGTTCTACATTCTGTATGCTCTATTTTATATTTAGTTAACGTTTATCTTGGTGTTAAGTACTCTATAATTTTCTTTTTTCTATACTTAGCAAGCTAAAATTCAAATAAATGTCTCTTTTAATGCTAAATTGTGGTTTTTTGTGACGTTTCTCAAAGAAAATTTCCTTTGTCTTTATTTTGCATTCTCAAAGTTGAGTTCCATTAAGTTTAAATTTTGTGATATCAAATTCCTAGCATATTACATTTTCTATGAGGCTCTCATATTCTACTTCCAATTCTTCATTTGAAGATCTACAAAAAATTGTCATCTAACACTAAATGCGCTTTTGTAAATATTCAAAGTTACTAATTGGTACAAATAGTGTTAGAGTTGACATTTAGTGTTCTAACACTCTGAAGACAATTGACATTTAGTATTTTCGTCGACTATTAGTGTTTCCAACACTAATCTACCTATTTAGTGTAGCATCAAAAATTTTGGACCCCACTGATTTTGCACGATTTCAGTGCGTTTATCGTTAAACATTGATTCCGCACGTCATACGTGAATTTAGAAGTGTCGTTACGATACGGAAGTGACATGCATTACTAGGATGTCGATGCAATGTCTTTACAATGATTGTGGAAAAAGTGTTGTTTCCGCACAAAAGTCGTGCTTGACGGAATCCGTGCATTAATCGTGTATCTACATTACATGGCTAATAAGACACGGATAATATGCAATTAAATTTAACCCCTAACCATGCATATTTTGCATGATGTACGGATTTGAAGTCCGTTTTCTCATCCATTATGCTCTTTTTGCAGTGTGGATTTTTTATTGAAACTTTTATGGGAAGTTAGCTCCATGCATATGTGATCCGATTAGAAAGGGGATGATTTGTGAAAATTTTATGCCCCGTTTCATGTTGTAGTGTTCCACCCAAAATTTGGAAGATTTTAGTCTAAAAGTTCTCTTGAAAAAATCAACTACTGAAATTAAGCAACCAAAAAATCTCCAAAAATCACTACACTTAGAGTATTACGTTTCAACCCATCCCAAAAAAATTCACTATTAGATTGTCCATATCTTATTCATAATCATATTACAAAAGAGTGTTAAATTTTAAGTTTAAAATTGAATACACAAATATTGGTAATAGCAATCGCAAATTTAACCGTATAGATAGAATCTAAAATGCATAATGTAGAACTTTTATTCATTCATCAACTTGAAAATATCCCTCTTAGTTGCATTTTATAACGCATCTTTGAAAAACTACCAAAACTGAAAAGGATGAGAACGTTTAGGGGTTAATGTGGATCTAGTATCGTATACGTATCATATCAACGCCTTTATTATATCCGTGCGATTGTAGCATCTACCATAATGCAATTTATTTTCATACGACATCCGTGTAGTTATATTACAAGTTTTTAATTTGAGAATGACTGACTTTTATTTCTCTACATCACTCGCGTTCAAGGTTGTATTTTTGCACTACAGTAGCATGTCATACTTCTCGACAAAAAAAGTTTACACTGTTTTAAAACTATTGATTTATTGATGAAATATAATAAGTAAATAAAATACCAAAATATTTTAATATTCTTTTTAGGAATCTTTAGGGAATATTTCAAAATATTTTTGGATTATTTTGGATTATTTTGGAATATTCCAAGAATCTTCGTTAAATTATCCTTACGGTCTAATTTCCCAAAACATTTTTAGATCTTCATTCGTAGAATTTAGAAGCAATACACATTAAAATTTCAATGAAATTACATTTTCATTGAAATTGACAACATTACTTTTTCAAAATAGTAAGATTTGTAACACGAGACAATGTAGAGGTGTTGTTTTTTTGAAAGTTTCCCCTATGCGGAGTTTAATTTGGATTGGCACGATTCAAATTGGGTTTGAAAACATACTTTATTTCCTATTAGAAAAAAATTATAGTTTAACTTAATTTTACGATTTTGAGTCTTGGGCAGCTCATAAAAGGGGGTATCGACCAAAACATGATCTCTCAAAGCATTGCGAGTTAAATTGGGTTTAAAATCAAACTTTTCTTTGAACTCAATTTGAGCAACTTTTCAAAAATAAAATTGCAAGAGCTTTTAATTGCTTGCTACTCCCTCTGTCTCACTAAAAGACCGTGGGTTCCTTAATATGGCAGATTTAAGGGCAATTCTATTTTGGGTTTCCCAGAACACTGTTGACTTGGATTATGCGGTTTCGTCTTTTCATTCGCCTTGCATTGCCTGATGTGTCCAGAGGACATTCACCTTCAGGGAATGGCATGTGTTGGCATCATTGATTAGCTATTAATACACCAAACGACAATCTTATTTTGAGACAGATTATTTTACCAAACCACGGTCTTTTAGTGAGACGGAGGGAGTACAACATTCAAACCATTGAATTTTTTTTCTAGGTATAGTAAAAAGCTTGTATAATGGAGTGCAAAAAGAATTTGTTTATAAAGATTTATTTACATTGCTAAAAACATCTAAAATCTATTGAAAATGAAAAACAGCTCACAGCCTTTAAGAATTTGGGAAAAAAAAAATTCATAAAAAAATTGAAATTTTTTCTACATATAGAAAAATGCTTGCATGATCTACTGCAAAAAAGAAATTGGAATTTTTTTTTACATAGCAAAAAAGTTAAAAGCATCCAAAGTTAGCTTCAAAAAAAATAGCTCACAACCACCACGATTTTGGCAAAAAATAAATAAATTCAAAATATTTTGAAAAAAATCCTAGATATAGAAAAATTCTTGCATAATCAAAGTTGACATCATGAAAACTTGCACAATTTTGTAAATGTCCTAATTGGGACACTTGGTTCTTCATGGGTTAAACGAGGGGTTAAACTTTGTTCCTAGTAGAGCTATCTATAAAGTAGAGCAAAACTTTTCTCTAAAAAGAAAGACAAGGCATAACTAATTTTTTAATTTGGAAGATGGAGAAAATGAGTTTTAGTTCCTTTTTTTTTACCAATCACAAGGCTCAGTGTTGTCAAGGAGTATCGAACTTTGCACCTTACCAATGCAAGTGAAGCTCCCCTACACTATACTCAAGTTCCAAAGAGAGAATCTATTTGTGCCTCCACACAACTTTCATACTCACCTGAAGCAAGTGCTTGGTGCCATATAACTAGTGGCATGTGATTGACAAGTACAAAAAATGTTATTTGAAGGCTGCAAACTTCGGCCAACAAATATAATACCCCTTTTTATTTTACGAATAAACGCTAATTCCTCAATTATTGTTTTCATGACTGCCTAAGCATGCTTTTATTAATTAATTATTGGGCATGTTTTCCCCATTTGGTTCATTAGTTATGCTATCAAAGTACGGTACTGCCACCTTTAGTTTTTTTCTCCTTAGCTTTACCATAAGAGATGCTTTAGGTATTAACTACTTAGCTTTATCTTGCCTTAGAAATCAAAACAAGGTTGTTATGCTAACATTCCATGTTGGTTTGTTACTCAACCAATTATGAGCATGTCAAGAAACACTCCCACATGCTACTTATAAGGGCCTCACTTCCCTCCCTCTTCTTATATATTTATATATATATATATATAAATATATATATATATATATATATATATATATATATATATATATATATTTCTTGGTGTTTACTTATGGATTCATAGTTTCTTCATAGGTGGAGCTTCATGTGTTGAAAGAACTCTGCCCCTTTTGTATACTCATCTTCTTAAGGTTGCTTCACATTACGGCCGTTCAAGTCAAGAGGCCATGGGATTGAGTGGCCAAACTTGGTTGAGAGTTCAAAGAAATGGGCTGAAAATAGGCAATAAAATATAGTTTTGTTTTTTTATGAAAAAAAATCGACCACCTCTCGACCATAGTTTGGGTTTCTATTCCCATTCAATGCAAACTTCCTTCGAGAATCCATCCACCTTGGTCAAAGAGTGTTGCCATATAGGCATTTTGAAAGGCGACAGCCTTTGGACTTTGACTTCTAGTGCGAAGGATCGAGAGACCGAATTCTTAGTTTCTTGCAATCCGATTGGTGAAAATCGACAGCCTCTCGACCTTCAAACATAGTGTGAAGCGGCCGATAATACAAATTCGCATATGTTTTTAGTCACTACAATACATTACGCGTTGTCACACATCCTTCACTCCATTCTCAATCTTTAGAGAATGACGATGTGGCACACTCTCCTTGAATGGTGGAGGTCCCATTTTCTAAAAACTAAGAAATATTATTCTTCTCCTCCAAGGGTGAAGAATGGGCATGAAGAATAGAGAATGCAGAATGGCCCATGCTCAAAGAATGAGTGACCAACTAAGGTCGAGGCACCTAAAACCGACTAGGTACCCAAAACCGACCTGGTACCCAAAACCAACCACCCTAGATTCTTGCCTAATTTCTAGATTTTCAAAGGGAAGATGTACCTCATTTGTACATTAGAGCATGTGATCGGTTTTAGGTAAACCTATGACTTTCACTTTGAAAATTTGTACTTATTCAAATAATTATAAAAAAAAATCAAATTAAATATTAAAACTTCTTAATATCTTATTGCTAAAAGAGGAAAATACTCAAAATATCGATTCATCTATCCCATGTATAGTGAATGTCTTAAATGATCGGTTTTAGGTGCCTCGACCTTAACAACCTTTACTCTCCATTCTCAATCTCCACGAACCACAAAAAGGTTGTCACACTTTCTTCATGGAGAAGGTGTCCTACTCGTTCCTCTTTTCTCTCATTCTTCGAAGAAGTTCCATTCTCGTACAATCCCTATTATCTCGAGCCAAATTTTATTTATTTTTCCCTTTTTCATCAGAGCCAAGTGTCAAGGTGAAAGGATAACGCAGCGCCACATGGGACGGTCACAGTGGCAGAGCTTGCCATGCTCCATTCAGCCTTTTCCTCAGTGAGTGTCCATACTGCCTTTCTGCACCAGTACACTAAGACTAGTACCAGTACTTAGTGGCCATGGCGTCCATGACGATGCTGGCTATGGCGAAAACCCTAATCACCCCGACCTCCTCCTCTATTTCTCGCGCTTCTTCGCTCTCTCACACCCCACTCCTGCGCTCACCCCGCTCCTCGCCCACCCTCCCCCTCTCTCGTAAGCCCCCTTCGCCACTCTGCCCTTCATCCCGGCTCGTGTGTTGCGACGCTTTTCGATTTTTTTTCTCATGTTTCTGGTTTGAGCTTGATGGCATTGGCGTTTGGCAATGCTCGAGGGTTTCACGTCTAGTATGTAATTCACGTTCAGAGAGTAATTGCGGTTTTTGAAATGCTCGTTGATGAGTCATCGGACACTTCGATGCGAGTAGCGTAAAACTTTTGTTACGATTATCGGAAGGCGATTGTATGTGACTGGGATTCGGAGTTTCTGAATGTAGCTGCGGATTGTTTTTGTTTTGCTCTGTCGGGGTACGTTTCTGTGGACTTCGATTGCTATACTGCTCAGGGGACACCACTCCGTGAAATGTACACCCCTGGTACATTTAGGACATATACTTGGTGTTCCCTGAGCAGCGCTCTACCCGTTATTGCCACGGGTTGGAATAGAATAAGCCTCTTTGCTAATTTGTAGCAAGCGTAAATTACTTGCAGGGCTTCTGATTTGCTTCACTAATAGAGTTTATTATTTTGGTGTTGTGGATTGTCATTTGTTTCGCAGGTAGACATACATCAGTTCTTCCTAGATTAACTCGAGTGCAAGAAGCTAGAGGTCGAACCATAATGGCATCAACTGCTTCAACTGAGACGTCCACAAATGAGGAGAGCCTGTTGGAATTCGCCAAGAATGACAGTCGCCGCATGCTTCATGTTGTGTACCGTGTGGGCGATCTTGACAAAACCATCAAGTACAGTGTGCTCCCTCCTCGTCTTTTTTTGACTTGATAGCTTTTTACTGATATGTTATGCTTTACTCAATCGACTCAAGGTAAGGTAGGGAAACAATTGCCGTGGTTTTCAGTTGTTTTGAGTGGTTTTCTTTATTAGAGTGGAATTTGTTTTGTGTAGGTCTTGTCCCCATCTTCGAGAGGATTCCATCGTATTAAATTATTTATTATTTAGATATTGTGTATTAATAAGTTACGAATTGCTGAAGTTTGAATTAAGGCCGCTTCACACTATGGTCGAAGGTCGAGAGGCCGTCGACTTCCACCAATCAAATTGCAAGAAACCAGGCCTCTCGACCTTCACTCTAGAGGACAAAGTCCAAAGGCCGTGGACCTCCAAAATGCTTACATGCTTACATGGCAACACTTTTTGACCAAGGTGACTTCCTCTCGAGAGGAAGTTTGGGTCCGACGAGAATGGAAACCCAAACTATGGTCGAGAGTCCGTCGATTTCTTTTCACAAGAAATGAAAACTATATTTTATTGCCTATTTTCAGTAGATTTCTTTGGACTCTCAACAAAGTTTGGACTCTCAATCCCACGGCCTCTCACTTGGACGGCCATAGTGTGAAGTGGCCCTTAGTAAGCTCTCAATCAAGAGCCTAGACCCATGAGTACTGTATCTATGGATGCAATTGCATTGTAACTCGGTGACTTTTCAACCCACGGAAAAGGGACCCCGTGCAAGTGGATTCCCTACCTTAGCATTGTGTATGCTCAATTGACATTCAAGGTCCTGTAGTATAACTTCTGTTACCTTTGCTCAACTCATGTGCATGTGCAGGTTTTACACGGAATGTTTGGGGATGAAGCTTCTGAGGAAAAGGGACATTCCCGAAGAGAAGTACACGAATGCGTTTCTGGGCTACGGTCCTGAAGACACCAACTTCGTGGTGGAGCTGACATACAGTAAGTGTGTCATGTTATTTGATCTATGCTATCAAAGAGGCTTCCTAGTATCATATTGACCTGCAGTATTAGACGCAGCATATAATTTTTTGATACATTTTAGAACATGCACAAATGTTTTGGACCTTCCCAGTGGAATCCACGAGAGTCTTACAGTTCACATCATGCAGTTGGCCTCCGATTCTGTGATTACAGACTGTTGTCCCTAATCTGGTTTTGTTAACTTTGGACAGATTATGGAGTGGACAAGTATGACATTGGCACAGGCTTTGGGCACTTTGGAATTGCCGTTGAGGATGTAAGTTCATCTAATTTGTATTAGAAAAGGTCTAAGCAACTTAATTGACATTATATATCGCTGTCAGTATGATACGGGAGGACTTGACACGAGTAGGAGCTTAGATTTTTCATAGCCTCTTTTGTCATGGAAAGTATTAAAAATGTAAAAATACTCCCTAGTGCTTGGCCTCTAATTGCTGAGTTTCTATGCAATCTTGCAGGTCCAGAAGGTCGTTGACCTTGTCAAGGCAAAGGGTGGAAAGGTCACAAGAGAGCCCGGTCCTGTGAAAGGCGGGAAGTCGATCATTGCCTTTGTTGAGGACCACGATGGTTACAAGTTTGAGCTTATTCAGAGGTCTGCCACACCTGAGCCTTTGTGCCAGGTCATGCTTCGTGTTGGAGATCTGGATCGGGCAGTTCAGTTCTATGAAAAGGTATTCATTCCTCTTTACTGCTATTATGGGAAATTGTCAAGAAGCAAGTAATTGATTTTTTCCTGCAAGCATGAGACCTGTTATGATATCTGTAAGCCGAATGACTGTCATAAGGTAGTATTTTCTCTACTATCATTCTTTGACCCTCCAGTCTTTCAGTCTTAAGATGTTGATTTTGAAAATATGTCCAGGCGTTTGGGATGAAGGAGTTTCGCAGAAGAGACAATCCTGATCAGAAGGTAAAATTCATCACATTTTGCGCAGTAATAACTCAAGAGGGATATATCCTGTGTAGATTGTTTCAAGCTTTTTGTCTTGTTTTGTGGATTCTTTCCAATTCTTTTTCATGTGTCCTTTCGACAGTACACTCTCGCAATGGTGGGCTACGGCGATGATGAAATGAAGACGACTGTCCTGGAGTTGACATACAACTATGGTGTGACGGAATACACCAAGGGCACCGGCTATGCTCAGGTACACTCTTGCTGAGACAATTCAGACAATAAGAGTGACATCTTTACTGTTGGTGATACTGCGTGCTCCTTGCTCTTCTGCTCTCTTACACACTCTTTTGTCATTCCAGATTGCCGTAGGCACAGATGATGTTTACAAGACTGCAGAGGCTGTGAGGTCCTTCGGCGGAAAAATCACACGTGAGCCTGGTCCTCTGCCCGGTCTCAACACCAAAATTACCGCTTGCCTAGATCCTGACGGCTGGAAATCGGTATGTGGCTGCCTCTGTACTCAATTTCCTCTACAAGATACTCCCTCTGTCCAGAAATAAGTGTCCTAGTTTTTGGCGTGTTTTTAACTTAACGATTTTTTTGGGTCAAAAATAGCTGTCTCAGTACTCGAAAAATGGTCATCTTTAATAGTAGTTTGTTGTTTCTGCCACTCTCATTGTCTGCCCCGTTTGAAGTGGACAGGGCTCACGTTTGAAGTATAAAATGTAGGAAAAATATTGCGAAAAAGAAATGCCAAAAACTAGGACAATTTTTTCCGGACAGAGGGAGTACTCTTGATTAACCCTGAATAGTCCAAATGGCCAAAAATGGCGGTTTCCATATCTAGAGTTGAAATAAATTATTTAGAAAGCTTCAAGGAAGGTGGCAAAATGTACCAATAGAAAAAAACTGTGCCCTACATTTTTGAACAATAGAGAAAGTTAGTATGTTAACTCTTTAGTTTCCAAAGTGCACTTTTAGCTTGGGCACCTGGGGGTTAAAATGTCTAAATTTTCATGTGAGATTAGTTCGTGGAAGTGCATTTGCAGTATATTTCTTAAGAAAAAATTCCAAGTTTCACGAGCTGTGAGTTTGTCTTTTTTCAGGTTTTTGTCGACAATGCTGACTTTGCTAAGGAGCTGGAGTGAATGGTATCATCTCTCCCACATGCACATCATTTGCTGAATCTTTAGATGGAAGGATCCTCTGGCTCATCCCCCGAGCTTTTTGGAACTCAGCAACCAAGGCAATAGTGGTTTGGTACTTTTGTAACTTTTGTCATGTTATGTACATGTAGATGACCGATATTTATATATATGTATACAGTTGCCTGAGTCTAGGATGTTCTGTAGTCCTGGTCCATGATTATTATATGTTGCAACGCATTATTATATGATGGGTTTGTTGTCTGCGCCACTAGGGGAGAGACTACGGAAACGCTTTGTTTTTGAGGAGTTACTAGGAGTTATGCGCTTGCATAATAAAAAGAAGCCGTAAAAGGAAATTTGGGGTGACAAATACGAAGGCAGAGACTTTACGACTAGCCACTTGTTGATTCTCTTCTCGATTGCTCATTCAAGGACGTTTTTCAACTCCAATTCCTTTATCTCTCAGGAATAGATTGGAACCAAAACTTTTGTGTGCTTGTCAAGATTGGATCAAGGTACCCATAACCTTATAAGGATAGAGCCTATGACCATGCACTCAAATTCAATATCTTTAACTTTGTATGCCTCATTTTACAACACATCAACCAAAATTATGCTATGAAATTGCATTTCCAAACATTTACAAAATTGAGTAAAGTAGCTCCCAGGAGACCATTTTTTTGGGTGTTTGTCCATTTTCCGGGGCTGCCAGGATCCAAATTTATTTGTTTTTTCAAAATGAAAAATATTATGTTACAGGAAAAGGAGTCTTCGGTCTAATGCAATTGGAATTATGTGTATCCGATCAAAATTCTATTTAGGATCTTGGGCACTTCCTAAGATCACAAAGCACATAGTGCATTTGGTCCCATTTTAAAAACTGCATTTTATAAGTTTGAATCCACGAGTGTTAGTGTAATAGTATTGGGTATTGTTATGTGTGTTTATGTGATCCATGTGCTTCTAAGCAGCACTTCGAGCTTTACGTTTGGTTAGCCAGTGGCGCCTTTGTGCACGTAGACTTATATATAGTTAAAGCTTTGCGCCAAGGATTAACCTATCACTTTTGTCCAATTCACATGGGTTGCATGCCATGAATTGTGGGCTCTCCAATTGAAAAAGAAATTCTAATTTAGTCAAAATTTATTGTGTCCTTTTATACCCCACCCATTACAAGGTTTTCGAAAAAATGCTAATGAATTGAACATCTTGTCAAATTGAGTCATGCATCAAATTTAGTAATGCAGCCAAAAAAATATTAAATTACAATAGTGAAACCAAAAATGTTTCCGCTAGAAGGAGGGGTCGAACCTCCGACCTTGTGGTTAACAGCCACACGCTCTAACCAACTGAGCTATTCCAGCCGACCAATGGGGTGATGACACGTTACATGTACCCCTCATGCGTCTGCCGGGAGTCGGAACCCGGGTCCATTGCTTGGAAGGCACTTATCCTAACCGTTGGACTACAAACGCCACGTCATTACATGAGAAGATGTTGGTGGTGAACGAAATATCGAATATATCAAGAAGTCCCGTAGCAAAATCTGCTTTAACTATTTTCATAAAGAAGTGACCAAAACAATGAAATGTAGCCAGAACATGGAAAATGAACTGGGGTGGGTCATGACGGACCAGTGAACGGGGAATTTTCCAAGGAACTAGCTGAATCTAATATTTTACAAAAGCAACTGGTTTTAGCTAAGAACCCATCCGGATATTACTCATGTTTCACCTCGGTAGCACCCGGGTATCACAAATCTTATCAGGATTTTAGCTTAAAAGTATGAGTTTCAACCGGCAATTCACTAAAAGAAAAAAGGACTTGTACACTGAGCATGTTCACTCAGATGTGACCAAACTTGCTCAAATGTGGTCAAATTCACTCAGAATCTTACTCCAGGCTGAGTGATGAGTCCCTCTTTCCTTCTAGTGATTAGGCAATTGCATTAGACTGATTTGACACCAACTGCCGGATCTCCCCGTACATTGTGACGGACAGAGATGTATTTAGATATTTATGTTTATGTGGGGCACAAAGGAGATGAATGTAAAGTGGTAAAGCCAGCTCGGAGTTGCTGAACTAGTAATTGAATGGATCAGCATTTACGACAAGGAACTGGGAATCTCTGTGAGTCGCTGCAGAGCACATGAGGATGGTTGTGCACGTCACGCACTCAATATACTGAATGCCTGCAGCACTCTCCAGTGGCACTGCCCAGTCACGTGAAACTCATGTCACAGGTTGTGTAACCGAACCATCATACACGATACCATTCTACACGTGAAACTTATGTAACATACCATTCAACTAGAAAAACCATGTTTGACAGGAATATTACTCATCATTATGTATGGTCTATCAACGACTTTCTTTTTTAGGTGGAATCTTAGGTAAGTGGCATGTGTGCATGGTAGCAACAAGGAGCACTAGTAGAAAAGGTGGCGCTCCTTAGGGACATGCCCAGGCAAAATCACTGTGCATGCGTGGAATTGGGCACTACTTGCCTGGGCATCTCCCTCCGCAGTGCCACCTTTTCTACTAGTGGAGGGAGCAGGTGGAGAATCCGTGTTTTGTACATTCACCTATTTCACATGCAAAAAGATTCCAACTTGTGGATAGATGAAAAGGCAAACCCTACACTAGCTATTAAATGTTATGGTAGCTCTAAGAGTCTTTCTTCAACCTCGTAGTAGTGGTTGCTAGAGTTGGCTAATAGTGGTTGGAAGACTGCTTTAAAAGTGAACAAATTATTAGAGTATTGTGGAGGCTATGTTCATTAGAGGATATTTGAGCTCTAAAAAGGGCCCTTAAGGATTGACAAAGAACCCCATTTTATTGATGTAGGCTTAGCTTAAGTGAGTACCAATGGATCTGTCTCTATCTTGTATGAAAGATTAGACTAGAGGACAATGAGTGCTACCGCTAAAGAATGACTCACCTATCAACTCCCTCCACCATGCTTTGAATCATAGTACCATACCGCGGAGTACATGGGCACAAATAAGGGAAATGTTCTCGTCCTTCACCTTTGAAGTACTAAAATAAATAAAAAAACCAAGGTGCCCCACAAAAGCTTCTTAAGGGCCCTATTTAGAGCTCAAATATCCTCTAATGCTACAATTGGTGCATGGGTGGGTTGCATTGTTGTCGGTATTTGTGCTAACAATGGACACAACTTGTTGGTTTAGGATTTGAATTAGAATTTCAAACACATGCTTAGCAAGATTTGAACCTAGCCTAATCCTTCATCACTTGAAAGCCAAACGCAACAATAACAAGAGACTAGCAATGGAAGACCAACAACATTTAGCCCCTAAATGTACCGATTCTTTGAACACTATTAGATGCTAGCCTCAAAAATAGATATTAGCATGGCTCATATGTACATGAGGTGTATATGAGAGGACCATTGCAAGCATAAAATCTACCCAACAAATTTGACATACTTGCAGTTGGAGGCCTCTCCAATACTATCAACAACTCCTCATCACAAGAGAACTATTGTAATTGGTAGAGAATTTAATAGTTTTATAAAGGTGACTTGGATGAACGTCATCCAAAATTGTATGAAAATGTTGTAAAGCTTTTAATGTGTTCGTGATCCAGTTTTTGGACACTAGGACATTTAGAGGTTAAATACAAGGGCATGACAGTAGAATATAATTGTGGTAAAGGAGGTTTTGCCAACTGTCAAGACAACCATTACAAAGGCCGAAATCCTATATTGTTTATGATACCTTCTCTAATATCTCAATGTCCCTAACTTGCTCCATAGCTATACATGTTCAATACCACCTACTATATGTTTGATACTTGCTCCATACTCCAAGAGTGATAAGTGGGAATTTACTACCTTTTTGATAATCTCACCAATATAAACCCCTCCATAACATTTGGTACTTTGTAGTGGCTTGACCTTGGCCCATAGTAGATGGTGTGGCTTATTCCACATCCAACAAGACCAAACAATAACTAAATAAACAGGTAGAGTTCTAAGATGATACATGAAAGATAGGCACAAAACATGAAGGCTATTAAATGTTATGTCTTGGAATTTAAGTGAATGATTTCCTATTTTTTTCAACATTTAACTAGAACCCTAAACCCTAAACCCTAAAAAAAAACCACTGTCATTATTCTCCACACCTCACAATGACTCCCACACCTTTTACCAAACCTCCAAGCCCATGACCCACAAGGGGACAATCTATGACATGACACTATTATACCCAAGTAAAGCTCAAAAGAGAGGTTAGAAATAGAGCAAAAAGGGAGGTTAGATGGGCTTCTTTTCGGTTAACTCTATTGTTCAACAATGAGAAGAGCCCCATTTATTCTATCAAGTCAACTTTTGTTTTTACTATTGAAAGCCAGATTAAACAACATTGAACAACATAACATGTAAATCAACTTTTCCTACTGGTAGTTTTGTTTATTAATAATGATCAAGGTTTTAACTTTTACAATTAAACTTCCAAATTGTCAATTCTTGATATTGAAAAACTAGTATTTACTGATAAAAATTTATGTTTAACCAAACATCACATACGACCTTGAGCTCATTTTCTTGTCTTCTACTCCTCGAGCTACTCCTGCACTTTACAAAAATACTCATCAATGTGTTTCAAGGCCTATGTGGCCCTGGTACAAATCCATCAAACCATAGAAAAATTTTATTGGCAAATTTTTACCGTAATCTTACTTGATTTTAGGAGTGACTACTTTCACTCTAAAAAAAATTGGGCAAAAATGAATAAAATTGAAAAATTACTAGAATCTGCGGTATTGGATGAAGTGCCTTCTAATACATAAACAAATAAATAATTAAATAAAAAATAAAAAATAAAAAAATATATATATATATATACGTATGTACGTATGTACGTATGGATGATTTTCCGTACCTGCTACATTCCAAGATGCATGTAGCTGTAGCAACAGAAAACAAAAACAAATCTCTAAATCAGAGCATGAAGGTGTGGACAAAGCGCGATGAATGAAGCTCCAGAGCTCTCCACTAGCACACAGCCACCGCATGTGCAGACAACAGACCTTAAAACAGGACGAGCATTTCATGGCTTAAAGGTTCCGCATCTTGACTTATATTAGAAACGAGGAGAATCACAACGTGGTGATTAACTAGCAAATCACCAAACCTGCATTTGAAGCGACCGAAACGATTGACATTTTACTGCAACACCAGACCTTCAGACCTCACGACCTGACACACAGTCTGCACGATGCGTTTCCTTCAATCATCGATCCAGGCTGTTGGGTCTTCCCCCATGAGGACTTTGCAGTGCGAATAATTTAATGAATCACCTCTTGGGCGCACATGCTTTTCTCGTCCGGCCATTTGCGGTGCTCATTTCTAATTTTACGTAATAAATTGCGACAGTACCGTCGTCGTACTTCTGGTTTGGTTTCTTCTGTACCATGTGCGCACACTCAACTCCGTCACATGCACATCACATGTCTAAGATTGGTATAAAGTCTGCATACATGGAGTGCGACTCCTCCCGTAGACAAGCTCTATCCTATCTATCAGTTCCTGAGCTTCTAAGTCCACCTTTCGATCTCCGGTGTCTTGTGTTCGTAGATTGCTACGAAACTTGAACCTTCTTTGTGACAGATCAACACTGCAAGTGTAGCTCACAGTTTCTCAGGTACTGATCGATGTGTTATAGAGTTTGAATGTAACTGATTATAGAATTCTATTTGAGATCAATCGTTCCGTTTCCTGCCTGTCGTTAGAATTCATTCATTGCTAATGTAGCTCGATTGGAAAACCAGACCGAACAGTGTTACTCGAATTGGCGTATCAATGTCGTATTCGTTAATGTCTGGAACTTCACATCTAGACGAGTTTTTGTTATAACTGTAACTCAAATTGGCGTACCTCGTATTCGTTAATGTCTGGAACTTCACATCTAGACGAGTTTTTAGAGCTCGAAAGTCACGGTTGTGTCTGGCAATCGTGATATGGGTCTGATATTTTGGTTGTTTTTGGGATAACTGCAACTTCGGAGACCTGTATCTTCTGCATTCGGTGCCAGATTTCAATAAAACTTGTTTGGAAATATGCCTTTACTAGTCTAGGTTTTCGTGTAAAATTTCAAGTTTGAAAGACTGAAGAGAGCAGGGATTGGTGTGACTACTGCAGGATGGGCATGCACCGGCGTCTAGTGGTGATGTTCGACGGGACTTGGAACGAGCCAGAGGACTGGACGAACGTGGCGCGGATGAAGGAGGCGATCGACACGGGCAAAGTGGAAAATGGGGTGGAGCAGGTAGTGCGGTACTTCGCGGGCGTAGGCACGAGCTGGTTCGGCAAGATTCTGGGCGCCACCATGGGCTTCGGCTTGTCGGAGATCATCAAGGAGGCGTACGAGTGGATCTCGTTGAACTACAACGAAGGCGACGAGATTTTCGTGTTCGGCTTCAGCCGCGGCGCGTACAGCGCGCGCTCCTTCGTCTCCTTGTTACACAAGTGCCACGGCGTGCTCAAGAAGGAGGTATGCAGACTTACCAGTCCTTTAACCCGGACCATATAATTGTAATACAAACGTCCTCTAAACAGTCATGTCCAAACAACAATATTAACTCCTAAATTATACCCAAAATTTGCTCTAAACATTCATTTAAAAGTATTGTCGGTTACTATTTATTTGTTTGTTACTGGTTAGTCACTATAGTGTCTATCCTCGAAAGGGGAGAGTAGTCTTGCACCAATGGCCCTTTGTCTGGTGGGCACTGGCTCATTGTCAAGACGAACAGACACTTCATTCACGCCGGCCTTGAAAACAGGTCTGGAGTTTTTATCTCTCTATCAGTCCTTTCATTTGTGCCTATATATTGCCAATTCACTATTTGAAAATGGGCTTGCTATGTTGCTATAAGTAAAGAAATAGAGTAATCGCCATAATCTTCCCTTATCAAGCATTGCTACTGTATTATAGAACTCTGTAGAAAGCTATATACTTGTAATGTAAAGAATTGGAAATCGCCTTAAAAAAAATGCTTTCTAGTTTACCAGTTTCAGTTTTTAAATCGCCGCTGAGATTCCGTTGAAAAAATGATTTTTTCTTTGCAGGTGACGTCGGACCACAAGGTGGAGGAAGCGTACGCGCTCTACCGCGACGAGAAAGTGTCCTGCACCGACGAGAAGATGATGGCGTTCTGTAATAAGCATTGTCGGCCGGTTCGTGTGAAGATGCTGGGCGTGTGGGACACAGTGGGCGCGCTCGGCGTCCCCGCGTCCGCATTTCAGTCGAAGACGATCTTCAAGCCCGTGATGCACATCCTGAGCTATACGCCCATCAACCGCAACCACTACCAGTTCCACTCGCAGGTATAATATCTTTTTTGGTTTTCGCTTAACCCCTCACTGTGTATTTTCTATAGTGTAGGAAAATTGGACCCCTGCTTGTGTGAAAATGACTTCAGTTTGATCTTCTAGTATAGAACAAAAGTTTGAAAATGATGTATTGCAGTCAGAAAACTGTGGTAAAATGAGAAAATGCCTCCATGATGGATGACATATTGGGCATTTGACTCTAAGTTGGCGACATAAATTCAAAATGGTGTACATAACCAAATATTGGAAAGCATCTGTTTGTGTGAAAATGACTTCAGTTTGACACTCTTGATCTTCTAGTGTAGAACAAGAGCTTGAAAATGATGTATTGTAGTCAGAAAACTGAGGTTCAGTTTGACCCTGTTGATCTTCTAGTATAGAACAAAAGCTTGAAAATGATGTTTTGCAGTCAGAAAACTGAGGTAATTAAAATGAAAAAATGTCACCATGATGAATGGCATATTGGGCATTTGATTCTAGAATGGGGACATAAATTTAAAATGGTGTAGCCAAATATTTTCATATTCATCTATATATATTTTGGATAAAACCATCGTTTGAATGATGACTTTCATTATAACAAAACTGATTTATTTCTGAAAACTGGCATCTTCATCCATTCTGTTCTTCAAAATTTTCCTTTAGGCTTGGGGCACGCAGGCCAATGAATGATTTTGGGTCCTAAGAAAAAAAATCACTGGTTGCTCGCAGGGGCTGCCGTGCATCGTGGACGAGGCGTACCACGCGCTGGCGATCGACGAGCACCGGGAGGATTTCGCACCGACGCTGTGGCTGAACATGAAGAAGCAGAACAAGGTGCTGGAGCAGTGCTGGTTCGTGGGCTCGCATTCCAACGTGGGAGGGGGAGTGGAGAACGACGATCTGTGGCAGCTGAGTTACGAGTGGATGCAGGGCAAGGCCATGGCGCTGGGCCTGCGCTACAAGTGGACGTACACGGCGGGGGATCAGTGGCCGCACTGGCGGACGGTGCCGGAGAGCTCGTTCAAGAACATGGCGTTCGGCGTGTACGCCATGCTGAACAAAGAGTACAAGCGCACCCTGGGCACCGCCGTGGGGGAAATTCTGCACCCCAGTGTCGTGGCGAGAATCGAGAACAGCCGCGGGGAGTATTGCCCTCTCGGTGTCAAGGAAACCGGGAACTTCCCTGACAATATGCACAAGGAGTTGCCGTATGTCAAGCCCCCTGTTGTGCCTTGCACTTGCGAGCAACCTAGTCCCTTGGACTCTAAGAAGAAGTAGACTAGACTACAGTATGTAAGGGTCAGATTTGGACTGTATTGTGTCGAGAGGTCCCTGTCACTGTAAACCAATCATAAGATGACATGTGGCACTTTTGGACAAAAATTAATGTTGAAACTGACCACGATGTAGGGTAGCTTCAGCTGGTCATATCATAGCTTTTAAATGCCTTTCTCATATTCAAGCTTGCACATACAATCCCTTTCAATATGCACAAGGAGTTGCCGTATGTCACGACCCCTTGTTGTGCCTTGCACTTGCGAGCAACCTAGTCCCTTGGATTCTAAGAAGTAGACTAGACTACCTTATGTAAGGGTCAGATTCGGACAGTGTTGTAATGTCGAGAGGTCCATGTCACTATAAACCAATCACAAGATGACATGTGGCACTTTTAGACAAAAATTAATGTCGAAACTGACCACGACGTAGGGTAGCTTCAGGCGATCATGTCATAGCTTTTAAATTCCTTTCTTATATTCAAGCTTGCACATACAATCCCTTTCGTGTTGAAAATCACAGTCTAGGCTCTCATTTGCGTGCTAGTTGTTGGTGGGCCACCTTACGGTGAATCCTCATGAATATTCGTTAGGATTTCTCAAGTTGAGCCTCAGATCCAAAGATTCCGAAACTCTGGCCGCTTGAAAAAAATAATTTTGGTGCTCTGAAAGACTCAGACGTACAGATGTGGCGTTTTTAATGCTTACTGTACCTGCATGCAAAGTACAAATGTGACTTCGGTTTGATGAAATTTGTCTTGCCTTGTGTTACATAGGTATTGGTTGTACTAACATTTTCTTTCCCATTTTCAAGGTTGAGTGTCCTTTCATGATGAAAATCAATGCTTGGTTATAGTGTAGACTCTCATAATTTGTCGGGAACATACACGGAGCTTATAATGGTTTCCCTGTGTACGTTTCCCTTTTAGTCTCACTTTTCTCACCAAGCCTCACTGAGAGTTGATACTTGTTAAACTTTCCTTTCAACATTAAACTGGTGAATATGCAGCTTTAAGACTCAGTGGGAAAAGTGAGACTGGGAGGGTAATCACATATGAGATCTTGCTGCTTTCTTATGGTGAATCTTCATATTCGTTAATGATGAATTTTAGTTTAGCCTCAGATTTAAATAAACCAAGACATACTCTCACTGACCACTTGAAAACGACATAATTTTGGTGCTTTGAAAGACTAGGAGCATGGCCACCCATGCCCTAAGTAGAGAGTCTCTCACACTCGAGAAGCAAATGAAAAGTGCCAAGGGCCCTTTAAAAATTCCTCGACTTTGGATCCTAGTGTGTTAGAAATTGGGTCTTCAAATCACTATTTAGTTGACTGTATCCTCACAATCTACTTGTGATTGGTCCATTGACTATTTGATGCGCACTTTTTATTTGTGAAGCGTGTGCAAGGGTGGGGGAGTGTGAGTGCAAGGGCCCTTCAAATGTAGATGAGAGTTAGTCCTAGCGTGGATGGGTGGGAATGCCCTATGATGTACACATGTGACATTTGAATGAATTTTGTACTTTCTTGCATAGTATGTTTGTATAAATATGATCACTTTTCTGGTTCGACAAAACTTGTCTTGCCTTGTGTCACGTAGGCATTGGTTGTAATCCACAAAGTAGTCTTGGTGTCATAGAAGAAATAGACACTTGGTAGATTAAAATTGACACCTGACACAGCTTGTACGAACTTGCTATATGAGTATTAGAGTATGTTCATTATAATATTTGTGTGAAGAGGGCACATGCAATTCATGCTGCGTATGAATGTTAATTTCCTTCAACAAAGTTCGGGAAGGATTTGGAAAGAGCAAGCAATAGCATCTCTTATATTTTTGAAATCATTCGGTCATAAGCTCTATGTATGTTTCAGGAGTCACAATCAATTTACACATGGTACGTATCAATTTTTTTCTTCCTTGAGGATTGAAAATTCAATTGGTCAACTGTCAATTTTGATCAGTCAATCTGTAACTACGGAGTAGATAACTTAACCCTTCAACGCGCTGTATTCCATATATTGGACGACGAACAAATTCAACCTGTTCGGATCTCATCCAGATTTGAGAATCTTCATCCACCAAAATTAATCTTGGTTCTTGTGCAAGTTCACTATTCTTTGAACGGTTTGGATCTTCAAAATAGGTTATTATTATTTTTGGAAAAATAGCACAATCGATTTATGTCAAGTTTCATTCTTAGTTCAAAAAATGAGACCTCAAACATGATTTTTCAAAATAGTTAGAATCAAATAATGGAAACCATACCATCTCGTAGGGCATGTTATTCCAATTTCATCACAATTTTTTGAATTTTTTTGTGTTGATTTGGGATTTTTAATTGAATTTCAAAAGAAAACCTTTCAAAATTAAATAAAAACTTTTAATAAAAAATATGATGCATCCAACCGTACAGATGTGATCTTCACATTGACATCTACAAGTTTTCTTTGTACATCTACTCCATTTTAGGGTTTTATCAAACATTTTATAGTGCATCTTTGAAAACAGAGTTGAATTGGGACCTTAAAGAGTTAATTATACCTTAGAGGGAGCATTTCTCATCCTCCATGGAAAAACTAAAAGGGCTAAAAATAGAATTTTGAGGTGGTTAAAAATTAATGTCACCAAAATGTAAATCTCATCACACCTGTCAAAAAAGTATATAGGGTCCCAAATGACTATTTTTAGCCCTTTACATGTTTCTTGTCATTGGTGTCTAATGGGATTTAATAAAACTCAGCCATTGGCAACATGGCAGTTAGAATTATTTAATGGTACGAATTAACTATGTACGAATCTGACTTCTTAGCAAAGGGTAAATTGTGAGCATGTGCCACAGGACAATCAGTGAATGATGAAGCACAGGTGTGAAACTGTGAATGGAGTGTTCTGTGACACTTGTGTCTGACCTACTCAACTTTTTAATAAACAGTGTGTCTCGTTTGACAAATGTACAAGCATCTCCACTGGTACCACTCGTACAACTAGTACAGGAAAAATTCATTCATTAACCCATAAAGGGCTGATGTGGATAGTAGATACGTTTGCGTATATTTGACATTTGTTGTAAATAGAAAGTTTCAAATTGAGATCTCAATAGTTCATTAAAATCATGTTGATATGAATTTAACTTTACTTTTGATCTTAAATCCATAGGAGGTGTGAAACCATGTCAGAAAAAATAAAATATTGTTGTATAATACTAGTCGGAAAGGGCTCTTTGGACCTTTAAGGGTTAAAACTTCATCACCAATCCACTACACTCCGCTGAATGGCATATTTAGTGTTCAGGGACACTATTTCTCAACCTCATGACATTCACTAAGCTTTTGTAAGTGATGCCTTCCCCAACAGAATGATGTGGAATATCTCACATCATTTCATGTCCCCAATGAAATGATGTGGGACATTCCACATCACATCAGTAGCTATGGGGGCACGTGGCATTAAGCAAGAGCAATCAACCATGGTGAGCAGTAATCAAAAGCACTCAACCACAATTCAACATTGTTTCGTAATTGTTTATTTGATTCAATAGTCCATTCAATTACAAAACATTGGTCACTCCATATATAAATACATTGGAAGGCTACTGAATGTTATGCTCAACACTATTTGCCAAGTTTTGACTACATCAAAAAAATGTTGGGGCAGACTATTTTGGTGCCATTTTGACACCAAAGGCCGCGTACATGTCATTTTAGTGTTATTTCATCCATACTAGGCTGGTATAGAGGTTGGCACCAAATTATCTTAATTGCATTTCAATGACCATCATGGCACCATGTTCACATGCCTTGAAGTTCTTGATGTAGGTCATTTAGGGATCAACTTTCAACCAACAACTTGTCTCCTAGTGTGCCAATTTTTTTATTTAAAATAATCATTTATTATCCAACTTACTAATTGTAAAAGATAAAATAGTATTGGCAACGATTACTCGACCACGGAAAAAATAGCTATATGTTGAGACAAAGAGAATATTTTGGCAGGTCCAATTAATAATTTCTTGCAAAAAATGTCGTTCTCGTTTAGAAGAACGAGTAGTGATACTCTAAGGTAGACTACCTTAAGACTGCCCATTCAAGATGTAAGTTATGTTTAGAATGTTTTTTAAAATCATATTGAAATTATTCTTGGCTAATACACATAAGATTCATGAATAAAAATTATTTATTTATTTATTTTTGAAAAACTTAGTCATATCCCACTTGTGACATATAGATGATGTTTTTATAATACAAAAAAAATATCATGAAGTGCATCATACATGCCCCAATTTCACCCATTTGTAAAATCCTCCAATTGTACAAGACTTAGTCAATTTTAGATTCCCTATATATTACAAATGGTCAGATTAAGGTTCCTTAGATGGTAATTGTTGAAAGCATTTACAAAACCAAAATGTGGGTAGGTGGTTCTAAATCATTCCACTGTGAAAATTTCAACTTGGAATATTTATAACTAATTCAAAATATGTCCAAAATGATTATAACACCACTTAGAGTACCACTTGGAGTGAGTCTAATAATAGGGGTTGTCACACATCCTCCACTCGAATCTCAATTTTCAGAGAATGAGGATGCAACACACTCTCCTTGAATGGTAAAGGTCCCATTCTCTGCAAATTGAGAAATTTCATTCTTCTCCTCCAAAGGTGAAGAATGGCCGTGAAGAATGGAGAATGGTCCATGCCGGAAGGATGAGTGACCAATTCACAACTTTATTCTCAATCTCCACAAATCACAAAAGGTGTGTCACACTTTCTACATGGAGAAGGTGTCCTATTAGTTCCTCTTTTCTTTCATTCTTCGAAGAAGTTCCATTCTCGTAGGATGTGTGACAACCCCTAATATAAGAAAAAACATGTGTGAGGCAATATGTTTTACACAAAATATAGATTTGTTTGCCGCTAGAAGGAGGGGTTGAATCTCCGACCCTGTGGTTGACAGCCACACGCTCTAACCAACTGCGCTATTCCAGCCGACCAATGGGGTGGTGACACGTCACATGCACCCCTCCTGCCTCTGCCGGGAGTCGAACTCGGGTCCATTGCATGGAAGGCAATTATCCTAACCGTTCTACAAACACCACGTCATCACATGATGTGTGACCAGGTATTCACAATTATCAAATTTCTGAGGCAGTTCCTTACCACAGTTTGCTTCATCTGTGTTTGTAAAAGTAAGAAAAGGGGGTAAAGAAATGTCCAAAACAATGAAAAATAGTCAGAATATAGATAAAGTAGCATAACATTCTTTAGAAATCCCATTATTCACCTTTGAGAATCGGCATCACATGTCAAAATCGTTGCAAGAATTCTAATCTTATAACCTCTAAACGTACCAATCCTTTGGACACTAGTAGATGCTAGTCATCAAAGATGGATGTTAGCATGGTTGAGATGTACAGTGGGGTACTAATCAAAATGTCGTTTTCAAATTTGCAGTGAGAAAACTTTCAGTACTGCCAACTTTGAAAGCCTCCCGAGAGCTCAAAAATTGGTTTTTTACCACGAATTTTTAATTAAAGAATAATCTTTAAGTTAATTATATATATGCCAAATTTCAAGGCCAAAAAATTCACCGAAAAAACGGTATTCAAAATCTACCAACATTGGTAGCTGTGGAAATTGTTTCATTGCTGCCAACTTTGACAGCCTCCCAAAGATTGAATTTTTTTTGGTTGCCATGAAATTCTTGGAACAAAAACCTCTTTATGTTAATAACATATGATAAAAATTAAAAGGCCAAAAGATCAATACAAAAAAAGATATCAACAATCTACCAACATGTGTAGTTGTGGGAAACAATGGGGGAAACCATTTCATTGCTACCAACTTTGAGTACTGCCAACTTTGAAAGCCTCCCGAGAGCTCAAAAATTGATATTTCACCACAAATGTTTTACCAAAGAATTATCTTTAAGTTAATTATATGTGTGCCAAATTTCAAGGCCAAAAGATTCACCAAAAAAACGTTATTCAAAATCTACCAACATAGTAGTCAAAGTTGGTAGCAATGAAATGGTTTCCCCCATTGTTTCCCACAACTACACATGTTGGTAGATTGTTAATATCTTATTTTGCATTGATCTTTTGGCCTTGAAATTTTCATCGTATGTTATTAACATAAAGAGGTTTTTGTTCCAAGAATTTCATGGCAAAAATAAATAAAAAATCAATCTTTGGGAGGTTGTCAAAGTTGGCAGCAGTGAAACAATTTCCACAGCTACCAATGTTGGTAGATTTTGAATAACATTTTTTCGGTGAATCTTTTGGCCTTCAAATTTGGCATACATATAATTAACTTAAAGATTATTCTTTGGTAAAAATTTCGTAGTAAAAAAACAAATTTTGAGCTCTTGGGAGGCTTTCAAAGTTGGCAGTGCTGAAATTTTTCTCACTGCGAATTCGAAAACGACATTTTGATTGGTACCCCATTGTACATGAGGTATATATGAGAGGACCATTGCAAGTATAAAATCTACCCAACAAATTTGACATGCCTGCAGCTGGAGGCTTCTCCAAAATTATCAACAACTCCTCATCACAAGAGAACTGTTGTAATTGGTAGAGAATTTAATACTCTTACAAAGATGACTTGGATAAGAGTCATCCGAAATTGTATGAGAAGGTTGCAAGGCTTTGAATTTGTTCGTGATTCAGTTTCTGAACGCTGGGATGTTTAAAGGTTAAAGACTTTAGCTAAAGATGGTTCGGCACCTCAACAAACTTCCGTTTATTTAATAGTTTCTACATGTTCCACATCATTAATTCATATTCAGATGTTGATTCTCTGTACAGTGGGGTCCAACATGGAATGGCGTTTTTGGTTTCGCAGTGAGAAAAATTTCAGTACTGCCAACTTTGAAAGCCTCCTGAGAGCTCAAATATTGGTATTTTACCACGAAAATTTTACCAGAGACTTATCTTTAAGTTAATTATATGTATGCCAAATTTCAAGGCCAAAAGATTCACCAAAAAAACGTTATTCAAAATCTACCAACATTGGTAGTTATTCACTGCTGCCAACTTTGACAACCTCCCAAAGATTGAATTAATTTTTTTTTGCCATGAAATTCTTGGAAAAAAAACTTCTTTATGTTAATAACATATGATAAAAATTTCAAGGCCAAAAGATTAATACAAAAAAGATATTGACAATCTACCAACATGTGTAGTTGTGGGAAACAATGGGGGAAACTTTGCTACCAACTTTGACACCCTCCCTACGGTTGAGAAATTGTCTATTTACCATGAAATTTTTGGTACAACATGCTCTTTATGACAAAATCATTCATGCCAAATTTCAAGGTCAAAAAATCTATACAAAGAAAATTATTTACAATCTACCAATGTGTGTAGTTTCCCCCATTGTTTCCCACAACTACACATGTTGGTAGATTGTTAATATCGTTTTTTGTATTAATCTTTTGGCCTTGAAATTTTTATCATATGTTATTAACATAAAGAAGTTTTTTTTCCTAGAATTTTATGGCAAAAAAATAATTAATTCAATCTTTGGGAGGCTGTCAAAGTTGGCAGCAGTGAAAACATTTCCACAGCTACCAATGTTGGTAGATTCTGAATAACTTTTTTTGGGTGAATCTTTTGGCCTTGAAATTTGGCATACATATAATTAACTTAAAGATAAGTCTCTGGTAAAATTTTCGTGGTAAAATACCAATATTTGAGCTCTCGGGAGGCTTTCAAAGTTGGCAGTACTGAAATTTTTCTCACTGCGAAACCAAAAACGCCATTCCATGTTGGACCCCACTGTACAAGCAAAAGGATGTGCTATAGTACTAGCTAAAGAATGTTATGAGTGGATTGTGTCCTTTACACGTGTGTTCAATTTAAATCCCACTATCATTTTTGGACATATTTCCGTGACTCGTTCATTCAATGGTTCATCATCTTGTACAGTCTGTGTGTGGGTGGAGTGCAAATTTGAACACCTCTATAGAAAGGGAAAATTGCATGTGTCCTGATAGGGATGTTTTTAGGTTGGCCTTTCTCCACTTGGTATAGTTGTTGTTGTGGTGGATTTGTATTTTACTTCATAACATTCAGTAGCCTCCATGGCCATTGCCCTCGGGTGGATCACTCTTCATATATTTTGGGTACCACGTGCGGCGAGGGGGTGTTTTTTGGGGGGCTATTTACCTCCTAGCTGAAATTAAAAGGACCCCTATGATTACTTAATGGGAAAAATGCCCTATATTATGGACTCTATCATTTTTTATAAAACGGTGACCAATGCAATTTTTTATATGCTATCTTCCTTGTAAAGGCTTAAATATAATCTAAAAGTAACATGACTTTAAATTTAAGTGGATAGAACTGAGCTTTCATTCACTTCTAAACCTACTTTTTGTCCACCGCGCAGCTAACAGCCCTTTCCTACCAACTGTGCTCCAGCTGTTTCTCCCCCAAAACAGACTTTACTCAGTTTAATACCTTGAATCCCATTCGCAATTCTCTAAATTACATGTACTAAAATTATAATGGACTAGAAATGTGGTGTACCTAAATTATTTATAATGGCATGTACTCTTTCATTGCATTCTATTTTATTTGTAATTTTTTTATAAATTCTTATAAATTTTACCTATGATGAATAAAACCCATGCTATTTTCTGCCGCACGTTGTTTGTAAAATGCAGTAAGTGACCCACCGGAGCCATTGCCTTTCTTTCATGCACTCTACTCATCACTTTGCACGTCTACCTGTCCACTTAACTACTCATAAAGTAATGTATTAGTAGTCCACTATAGAGTCAAGTTAGGGACAATGTATGCTATTGAATGTTATGTTCATAACGTAATAGAGCAATGCAATGGAGCAATGTTTTGAAAAATGAATTAAAAGAGAATCATTTAGATTCACTTTTTTAAGCAATGAAGGAATGCCATTTGTATTCTATGAATTTTGGAGACTATCGTAACATGGCCATGTAAATTTAGTTTCTAATTGTAACTAGAGTATGGTTTTATTGCAAAGGGGTGTTGATTCCCATTATAACATTCTTTAGTAGTAGGATACTGCACCGCCTAGTACTGCTTGGTTGGATTTTTGCTGATATAGTAAAATTTCTTGGAACATGAAGTGAAAGATGACACTAGTCATTATATGAGGAAATTTAGTAGGAATCAAGCAAGTAAGCATACAAACTTAACCCTTTAGCGCGCCGGCGTCCAGAATCTGGACACCGGATGAATTTCAGCAGCTCGATTTCTGTAGGTACCGGATGTTTTTCATCCATTTTTATTATTTTTTCATTCTTGTGCTAGTTGAATACCATTTGTACGGTATGGATCATCCAAATAAGATAATGTGAATTTTTGAAAAATTACAAAAGTGATTAATGTCAAGTTTCAATCTTAGTTCAAAAAGAAAGACCTTAAATATGATTTTCCATAGTAAGTAGAATCAAATAATGGAAACCATACCACCTCGTAGTGCATATCATTCTAATTTCATTACAATATTTAAAAAAAAAATTGTGTTAATTTTGGATTTTTAATTGAATTTCAAGAGAAAACCTTGCAAAATTACTTTTAAAATATTAATAATAAATATGATGAATCCAACCGTACAAATGTTATCTACACATTGACATTTACAACTTTGTTTTGTACATCAACTCCATTTTCGTTTTTCATCAACCATTTTATAACAAATCTTTGAAAACAGTGTTGAATCGGGACGTTAAAGGGTTAAGAAGTGAAAACAAAGATTATCAATAAAAAAAAACCTTGGAAACTTTAGCACGGGTATAAAGTCTAGGACTTAACAATGTTATGATTGGACTTAACAATGTTATGATTGCTCTATCATGCTATCAAATTCTTGCACTCAACTTCCTTCAATTTGTGATTTAAAGAAAAAAAGAAAAATACAGTGGAGGACCAGGGATATTTTCTTTGTGTTGGTGATGGTCATAATGAGGCAATGTTGCTGACTTGGTTCCACCTACCTACCTACCTCTCTAGCCTTATCTGAAGTACCACTGTCCGTACCTACTGCATGATAGGCAGGTAGGAATCTTGTTATGCTTTTTTCTTTTCTTTATCTTTTCTTTTGATTTCTCTCTTTTCCTACTACTTTTCCATTCATCATAATATTCAGTAGCCTTCCAAGAGGTTGCCTTTTAGTTTCATCCACCTTTATATATGGAGTGACCAGTGTTTTGTAATTGAATGGACTATTGAATCAAATAAACAATTACAAAACACTCTTGAATTGTGATTGAGTGAGTGCTTTTAATTACTTGTTCACCATAGTTGATTGCTCTTGCTTAATGCCACTTGTCCCCATAGCTAATGATGTGATGTGGAATATTCCACATCATTTCATTGGAGGGATGAAATGATGTGAGATATTCCACATCATTCTATTGGGAGAAGGTAGCATTCACAAAGGCTACTGAATGTTATGATCGTTTCATGCACTACCGTATATAACATTTTTAAACTTTAGACTTTGTACCCCTACTAAAGTTTTCAAGATTTTTCCAATGCTCTTGAATACTTTTTTTTTCACACCTTAAGTTTGTTTGTTTACGTACTTAACCCCTACTAAATTCCCTCATATAATGGCAAATGTCATTTGTCACTCCATATTCCAAGAAATGTTACTGTATCAGTAAAAATCCAACCAAGCAGTAAATGGTGTAATACCCTACTGTTTATTAAGAATGTTATGTACCCCACTTTCTGATTAGGCAAAAAAAACAATGAATCAAAAAGATTATATAGGATGTTTAAAAACTCAATTTAAAATTAAATGAAGAAAATGCCAAAATTACACGATATTTGATCCTCCCAATCACAAAACATTTAAACATTCTCTAAATAGGTGTCTAAGTCTTAATCATGATGGAAGTGGAGGAGAAAAGGCCGGACTTTGTGCCTACTTCTAGACTTAAAAATAAAAACATCTTAGAACATTTGTATTCTCTTTTAACATTTGTGTCTCTGCAAGTTAACCCCTTCAGGATTGCTTAAGCCAAAATGGCCTACGGTTTGCAATACAGGCTGGTTTTAGGGTAGTTGGACTATGTATTTGCAAAAACTGAATTCTTCAACAATGTCTACAAAGATGGGAACTAAATTACTGTGGAAAGTAAAAAATTAATTGAGCAAAGATACAAAAATTGTGCCTACAAGAAGTGCGTATTTTGCATATTTTGGGAAGGGACCGAGCTTGTATTCTGTAACCGTATTTGTTTGAAGGGCCACGTATGTGATAGTTCAAGAATTTTGGCCTGGCCAAGGCTCAATTATTTTATATCAAAGTGAACTAGGTGAAGCCCTTCCAGAGACGATAAGGAGAAAAAAAAATTAATTAAAATAAATGCGACTTCTAGGCCCTGCTGAAGGCTAAAATACGGACAAATACAACACTTTTTTAGACTGCACAATATACCAAGAATTTTTGAAGAATTGAGAATCACTCAAAAAATTGTGCTGCTACAAAACTGCTGACAAGTCCTACTAAAAAAATCTCATTGTATGAATACCTCGTGAAGGTACTCAAATATTGTTGTGTACACAGATACTTGGGCAAGAGCACCTGCAACTGGCCTCATGAGTTGTATCAAACATCCTTTAGGGGTTAAACTCTGCATTTGATGTCTTCCACCTAGATCGGCATGCTGAATGGCACATGTAGTTTTGAGACGCATGTATAACCCCGCCTCCATCTCATGGAATTTAATTCACTTAAATAATGATTTTTTTATTTTTTAAAATTAAGTAAATCCAAAATGATTTTCTTTTTCAATAAATAATTACTTTGGCATTCACTTGCAAGATTAAAAACTGAGGTACAATAGTAACTCTTTTAAACCTTACCTTTGGCAACTTCGTAAATCTTTTGGTTCCCCCTTCTTTTTATTCCTTACTCCTTTTTTCTTCTTTATTTGAATTTTGATCCACTAAGGATTACCGTATTAAGTGTTTCCAACTATGAAGTAGAGGCTTTACTACCTTAGAACTATGTTATGCCACATTTAAAATAAAAACATTCATCATGATAATTTTAAGCCAGATTCAAGTAAACCTGAACAATTTAATTAAGAGTATTGTATTTGGTCCTCAAGATTGGCAATAAAAAGAGAAGCTCAAATTTTTAGGAAATCATTTTCTCAAAAGAAAAATTATTTTGTATGGTGAAGAAGTGAATCTTAAAGAATATTTACATAATTTGACATTTGTTGAAAACAACATTCCAAAAAAATTAATTATTCGGCATGGGATGCTGACCCTAACAACCGTATACAATATTACAATTACAAAATACATCATTGAATGTATGTATATTACGCTCAAAGCTTTATATTGATAAAACTACGACAAAACTCTCCACAACAATCACAACACAAAGAGAACACCTCGAACCTCCACTTGTCCACTTCGGGCAGCTTCACACTGTGGCCGAAGGTCGAGAGGCTCTTGATTTCCACCAATCAAATTGCAAGAAACCATGGGTTCGGCCTCTCGACCCTTGACACTAGAGGCCAAAGTCCAAAGGTTGTGGACCTCCAAAATGCTTACATGGAAAAAAAAAAAATCCAAGGTGACGGCCTCTCAAGAGGAAGTTTGGGTTAAGGTAGGCTGTCCTAAAACCACCACCTCCCCTAATTATGACATGTAGACTTTTTTGGGGGCCATCATAGTTGAGACCCAAAACCACCAATTTCACTATTCAAGTAGACCAATGGCACGCCATGCATTGCGAAGAAATTGTTGGTGGTTTTGGGTATCATCATGAGTGAAAGTTAATACCACATGGTGTGGACATGGGGAAACCTAGAGATTTTATTTGGGTCACAGGTTACTTTCCACTTTGGAATTTCGTATAAAATTGATAAACGCGAATTAGATGTTGCAAACTTTTGCAATCCTCATCAAAACCTATTTCGAATGCGGTCATTTTTTTTTTTCGAATTTAGCACTGCCAGAAAAAGGCCAGATTGCTTAAGTTGGTGGTTTTAGGACAATCAACCTTAGATGGGAATGGAAACCCAAACTATGGACAAGAGGCCGTTGATTTCATTTCATAAAAAATGAAAACTATATTTTATTGCCTATTTCTAGTAGATTTCTTTGGACTCTCACCAAAGTTTGGACTGTCAATCCCACGACCTCTCAACTTAGATGGCCATAGTGTGAAGCGGCCCTTAGCTACCAATGAAGTATTGTTGGGTGTGAAATATTCCACACCATCTACTATAGAGCCAAGGCAAGAACAGTACATGCTACTGAATGTTATGATAGATCAGCTTGCATGAACTAATTCTAGCACCACTCTCACAAGAATTCCTCACAATAATGGCTTGCAGCGCTAGCAAAACCAAAGGCTTTTTCCCCTCATTTTATATTAGCGAATGCTCATTTTCCAAATTTCAACCCTTCCATGTTTCAAGTTAAGGTGGAATGCCCCACAACCGCCAACTGCCCATTCTGGTCTCGTATGTCCTCAATAATCGTCACCCAAGGAACCTAAAACCAACCACTTGTGATCCAATCGGAGGCTTCTACAAAGAGCATTATAAGCCCCAATTCATGATGCTCTTTGTGTGAAAAAAGGACACCACTTATATGCCAAATGAAGCCATTCATTGAGTGAGTTCCAACATCCATCGCAACATTACTCCGTGACCTTCCGGAGGGGCACAGGAATGGCAAAGAGTAGGACAATGATTTGGGAAGGAGGGAATGGACGACATGAAGGGGGCCAAAAGAGAGCATCGTTTGTAGAGAATATAAAGAGGGGTTGTGAAGAATCTCATGGCTTTCTCCACAATCATTTATCCTTAAAAAAATATGTTTTGACAGTTTTCCATTCGAAAAGGTTAGAACCAACGAGTAGATTGAAACATCTGAAGTCAAAGTGAAGTACAATTGCATTACCTGCTTGTGACGAGCTTTTATTTTTAGTCCCCAAGACTGGAACATAGCCTCCCTCTTTAGAGGGTAAATATCTACATGTGAACCTTCTCTTTCAGAGAAAGTTCACATGCCGGTATTTGAGAGAGTGAATACAAAGCAAGGCAGCGTCAAGAACCCAGCCAGAGATCATAAATATGACTTGTTGGCTCCTGGCCAATCCTCTTTAAACCTTCAAACTGTCGCCGGCTACCCAGGAACTCGGCCCGCTGCATTGGCACATAACCAAGCTCATCAACCTCTTTCGAGGTGTATACTGTCCGCAATCGATCAGCATGCTTGGAATCCGTATGAATTGCAGCATCGATGTCATCCGGTGACATAAATTCCTAATCCATACCAAAACATATGTGAGCTACAAGGTGACATCAAGAACGGGCATTAACCCCGAAAGGATCAAGGATTCATGGTTTTAAAATGACAAATTCAATTGACCATATTGTGGAAAATATAACTCAGATGGGACCAAATTTTATAACACTGAAATCGGTGCAGAACATTGTATGTGTTGATGAAAAAACCAACAAATTTGAACAGGACTACTCAAAAATGCTAAAAAAGACATGAAGCCCGATTCAAACTTCTTGGTCCTTTAGAGGTTAAGCGAATTTCACAAGTTTATAGAAGAATGTTAATCGAGTTCTTTGATTCCCACACATCGAGATGATAAGTGACTAAACGTGCATTAGTGCCTACAAAGCAGCGAAAGTTTATGATATGAATTAGGATAGAATTTACCTGATAAAAAGAGTGAATCAACTCAATAATTTGCTCTCTACAGAACCCTCCTTCGCTAAAAAATGTCCGAGAAGAAGGACCCAGCTCAGAAAAACGGTCAATGGGAAATAATATTGTCAAAAAGGCACCTCTGAACACAATCTCCCGCTTTTCACTACACATGAACATTCAGAAATTGTTAGAGGTGGCATGTAGAATGGATGCCAAAAGGTGGTAGAAAAAAACAGTTCCATTCGTCAAATTGCACCAAGCTGCCTCAATTCTCAGACACATGTCCCAAAGAAAGCCAAGGTCTGTTTAGAACAGTTTTGTAACATTTTTCTGTCCAGCCAATCCTGCCATGGGTGAGCATGATTTTTTACCTTTCACTCAAAACCCTTGTGTAAAGTTCCTTGTCCGAGACCTTGTTCCCAAGCTCCCGATAATGACCACTTTCATCCTCGTAACCATTTTCCGCTTCACCATTTTCAAGGACAACCTTGCCTGAGCTATCCGTGTATACTTCAGCAGCTGAAGGTGTGTCTGTCACTACCCAACATATGGAGTCCAGGAGGGAAGTTGGAGTGATGGGTCGAGGAAGTGTCCTACATGGCTGTGTCAATATCATCAGTCAGTAAAAATGGATGCATAGAAAAAAGGCAAGTTCCACGAACAGTTATCTATTTGCAAAACATGACAGTTGTAAGTAGTGGAATACACTAAACGGAGGAGGTTAAACATGTGCCAAGTTACCCCATTCGTTGCGCACAGCCTTCTTCTGGATCACCAATGTGCAATCACAAGCTCAAAGAGAAGAGTGCAAGTTCTGCTCTCAAAATTTACCTGCATACGAGGACCTCGTCTCCGGCGCACTCCTGCCTTTGCTGCAGTAGCTTTCTCTTGTCGATCTTGCAAGTGTGCGTCTGCTGTTCTGGCATTAGCAGGTCTTCCATAGGAGCTGACAGAACCCTGACACAGAACATGCACAGATTCCCCCGATGAGATGGAATTAAACCTAATAATGAATCTATAATGAGCGCCAATTCTAGTTCATTTTCACATTTATGCATGACAGAGAATAGAAGCAGGCCACTAGTATAGATTTAGAGATTAGGGACAAGTTGAACTAGAAGATTCCTGTACTATAAGCATTTCCATAACATGAATTACTAAAATTTCTAGCCAAAACCTGCTCTAATAAATACGATGTCTCAAAGACTCACATAACATCAAGTAAGAAACACATACAACGAACCTTAGGCAGGGAACCACTATCCTTTCCAGATAGGAGAAGGTCAGCTACATTTCTCGCAAGATCGGCTGAATATTGAACACATCGTAATGGGAAGCCATCCCGAGCAGAAAGAACCCACATAGGCTGCAAAGGATGGTACACACCTTACAAGTAAGCATGTATATCTAAGAGAAACTTCTTAAATAAGAGAAGAGCAGCTGGTCTAAAGGTCTGACATGTTCATGCTTTTCAGAGAGGTGAAGCTTCATTCTAGCATACATATGTGACAAAAGGTGATATCAACACAAATTTAAACTATAAACAAGCTCGTCGATGAAAGAAACGAAGGTTATAAAACGTGACTATAGGTTAAAAGATTTGGGATTTTCGTGATGCTGAATTTTTCTGATTCCTGAAAGCTCCTAAAACACATAGGAGAGTTGCTTACTGAGACAAGATGAAGATTGAGACCAATATACTTGGAAAGAGAGTTTGGATCACAAATAACATGAGTTGTGTTGTTGTTCTTGGACCAGATCTCCACACATGTTGCACCCCATGAATCGACTGCCTCTAGCACCTGTGAATATCAAATGTTAGTAGACATAAGCTTGATCCCTATGTTAAAATCGAAGAAAATGGTTAAAGGGACTAAGTTCAAAAGAGCCTATCACTAGATATATAACGAGGTCAATTATGACTCAACCCCTCCTCTTTAGTAAACCAGTTGTACAATTACAAGGCTAATAAAAACATGAAATCGACAGGGAACCACAAAAAATTGCTCAATTCACCTTAGCTTGCAAGTCCTCTGAGAGATCCGGGTCTATGTAAAACCGAGCCCCTGAAAGAGCTGTATTTGTATTTGATGTCTGGATTGTACGGGTAGAATGTGGTGTGCGAGGCGTGCTTGCTGAAGTTTTTATCGACCCTCCAGAGCTCCTTGCTTTTGATACGCTATTTTTTTGCCTGTAAGTAGTTCCCATGTCACAATTAGCTGATATGCATGAGTTTTGCCAACTGCTACTGGCAATCGCGTCGGAGAAATTTTCAGGAGAAAATGAATCCGGGATACTCTTTTGTACGCTGTATAGATCTTCGTCTAAGCGCTCTGCAAGGAGGAAAACAAAAAAAATTACTGTAGTACTTATGGTTGTGATGCAACTGGATAACCACATCACTACTTAAGACCGCCATGACCGAGCGACCATCATAACAGACAGTAGAGACTAAAAGAAAACCTGAAAAGGTGAGAGAAGTATAAGACTCAGCTATGTTCAAAGCTTCATGCTGGAAGAGTATAAAGAAAAGCTTTGGAGAAAACGAAAAAGACGTCAAGGAGGATATAGAAAGGCATACCAAATTGTTTTGCAGAATTCAAGAACCACGGCAATGTGACAACAAATAAGCCTCTGTGCAATCCATGCTTCAGAGCATGCTCAAATTTTCGACCGCTGCAGCTGTGCATGAAGTCAAGGAGCCTGTCGACTTTACAAGCTAATCAAAAGGACAAGTTCTGGAAATCTGCAGTTGCCACTTGTTGACAAAGGTTCACAAAGGTTCACATATTTATTTCCTTGTCTTGAAAAGCTAGATATATGAAGAACCTCATGTAGGGAGGACGTAATCTGTCACATGATGTCTAAACATATACTCCTTTGATGATGACATTGCTACCCGACTGTGTTTTGTGCCAAAAGAAAATCATACAAGAAATAATTGCAAACATTTCATTATCAGCGCAAAAACTAACTCCTGAACACAATGTAGAAGTAAACGAGCTGCGTACAACTAGTAAGGGAAGTCCTGGTTGCTTACCAAATTTAAGGTTTTGACTTCCAATCACAATTGACAGGATGAGCTACAAAATTCTACTTTAAATCAGACAGTCTCTGCAATAACATGCATTACACATTTGCAATAGTAAGCTCAAAAGGATATTTGAACAACAAGATGAGTGCAGTTAACGTGGAGGTCTGGGCTGTACTGGCCACCCATGCGCTCGGTCATCATCTGCACTTGTTTGCGGGCCTCTGCACTCCACAGACAATTCAGTGTGCTCTTTCAGAATGCATCACAAGAGGATATATCAATGTGTCATTACTGCCACTTGTATTCTAGCGCCATCTCCACACAGGTGTGAGACATGCGACTTTTCCCTTGAATCACCTACACACTAATTTAAGTAAGCAGTGTAGTTGATGTCTGTACACTTAAGCAATATCCATTTAGCTCGCTGGTACACGCCCTACTGCTAAGCTTCCCAGCATCTTGCCAGGGAGTCCAAGACAACCATCGCATTGGTGATGCTTGCGCTTGTTGCACTCTCTTGTAACAACAACTAAACTCTTTTCGAAGACACAACAAAAACATTGACGACACGAAAAAAAATCACACTTCTCACCAATGAGTACCAATACAGAAGAAATGCCAATTAGGTTCCGACAGGTGAACAAGCAGATGACTTAACTTAAGGAACTACAATAAATTTTCTTACTAAATCAAAAGCCATAAAGAGATCATCACCTTTCGAGAGGCCGGTCACGCATATTATAAGCCCTTCAAAAGGCTTTTCACTGAACACATCCGTCGTGAGACGAGCCAGGCCTTCAAGCGCTGCTGCGTGCTCCCTGCTCGGCGCTCCATAACGAGACGAGGACGGAGAATGAGAGGGCGATAACATTTGCATGAAGGAAACTTCTTAGATATGAAGAGCTGCGAAATTTTATCAACTTCTTGTTTCTACAAAACCGTAGAGCCTTGAGTAAACACCTCACACCACAATTATCCCCACAAACACCACGCACTCTAAATGTAACATGATCATAAAACCCAGGTCTTCATCAACCTTGGCACGGATCAACCAGTCCAAAAATTAGGGTTATTGCTATCTCATTTTCAACCGATACACCAATACTGTGTTGACCCCTGCTGTATAATCATTCTATTTCATATACTCCCATCCATATACTTTTTCTCTCAATGACAAGTTCAAAATATATGGCACCTACTTCAGCTCAGCATCATCATCAAAGCTATACCTTCCAGAAAGTTACCACGTGCTCCAAGACAACTGAGGTTCAATGTTAAATTGAAGCATCTATATGATGTTGAATTGGAAATACTTTCGATCCTATCTAGCTAGTCATAAATTCATGAAGGACTTCATAAAGCACAAGAATATCCTATGTGGTTCAGGTAACCATCTTCTCTCTCCCACACCTAACTCTTCTCTTTGAGAATAATCAATGTGACCTGATCGGGCACCATCTTTCGCGCCACAACAAAATGCGGCGACCGACAAAAATTTGAGCGATTAGAACCTAAATGCAACAACAATCATAGACAGAATCATAAGCGGTTAACCCCTAAAGCACCAAAAAGCCCGAATTGGACCTGATGTTGTATTTAGCATTTTTGAGTTGATTCTAAGTTCAATTTTATTCATGTTTTGATCAACGTATGCAATGTTCTTCACTAATTCCGATGATATCAAATTCGGTCTCATTTGAATTATAATTTTCATATTATAATCAATTGAATTTGTCATTTTAAAACCGTGAATCATTGGCCCTTGTTACTCAAAAGTACAAACCCTAAACCGAAAAAGGATCATCGATCAACGAGGTGGCTAGTTGTTGTAGTTACCAACCATTCATTACCTCTCCTTCAACTCGGCCTCGAACTCTTCCAGCTTCCGCCGGATCTTCGGCAAGAACAGCTTCGTCAACGTCTGCTTCATCCTGGTAGAGTCCTTCACATCGCCAGCGCTAACCGTCACCTCCAACTCCAGCTCATCCAGCTCGCCATAGCAAGCCTCGGGGACCTTCATTTTACCTTCGATCGCCTTGTTGCTAGCGTCCATATTCACCAGGAGCTTCATTTCGATCTCGAACGAGTAGGCCACGCGCTTGCGCTGCCGCACGGTCACCATGGACGCGTCGCCACTGCAGCTGGTGACCTCCAGAATCCTGGCAATGCAGCCATGGTCGAACTCCACGGGCTCCACGGTCGGCAGAAGCTCCTTCACGCGGCTGTAAGCCCAGGAGCTTAACACATTCTCCTCCCACGTGGTCCCGGTATTATTCTGGTTCCACTTCGAGCCTAGGGTTTTGCCATTGTGCATCTCGTCGGCTGTCAAGGGGCGCGGCGTGGAGCTTCGGGCCCAGTACCGATTCGACGAGGTCTTCTTGAGCTCCGTGGACTCCGCCTCCTCATTCTTCACCTCCGCCATAGCCAAAGGGCGTCCAGCTCCTTCCCTTCACTGCGATCTTTCGCTCTGTCTGTGTCTGTGCATGCGAATTCGTGTGTGGAGGGATTCTAGAAGCGTATTGAAGAGTCCGCCCGTTTCGAAATGGGAGAAACGGAAGTTTGGTGAGACTCTGTCTTCAAGCACCCGCCATTTCTTCCACACGTGACCAAAACGGGCGCTGCGAAGCGCAAGAGGTCCGTATTCTCGCGCACTACAGGATCCTGCGACACAGAAGAGCTACAGGGATCGATCGGAAAGGAAAAACTCGTGCAATTCTGGCGCCCGTCGGTTCAACGTACCACGAATTCAAACTTCGATTGAACGATGATGCTTTCCGACCTATCTGCCTCTACTTCGGAGGAGGAAGACTTTGGTCGGTTGAGACCCGGGATACGCTCTCCTAGTTCCGGATATCTCCGGCCTCTGGACTTACCTGAATAATACGCCAATAAAAGACTCCGATCCGTGTCGGTTGAGATCCGTGGTAAGCTCTCCTAGTTCAGGATATCGTCCTGGTATGGTGAGAAGTTTAATTACCATTAAACTATTCACCGATATTTTAAAATAGATTTCGGTTACCGTAATACTAAATATAATTTGTGCCTAAACTTCACGGCAATATTAGAGTTATCCGTAAAGTCCATCAAATTTTGAAGAAGATACCGTGAGTTTTTCTTTATTAAAGTCTTATTTCTTCACTCCAAATAGTTAGAAGGTGTGGAAGATCTTGATGGTTTATCATTATTAGGTGTATAAGAGGTGTGTAAGAGCTTGGTGGTCTTCAAAAGTTTTTTAGCACGAAGAAAAGAGCTAAAAAACTTTTGAAAACTTTTGAAGACCACCGAGCTCTTACACACCTCTTACACACCTAATAATGATAAACCACCAAGATCTTCTACACCTTCTAACTATTTGGAGTGAAGAAATAATATTTTAATAAAGAAAAACTCACGGTATCTTCTTCAAAATTTGACGGACTTTACGGATAACTCTATTGTAGGTCCAAATAATTACAAAGCATCAGTCATAGCAAATTCATGCCATCAGTCATGATGGAGCCAATCACAGATTTTAAAGTTGCATGGGACGAGTTCTTGGTCCGTAGTGTGAACCGCCCCTCATTTGAGTGAGACCTATAGCATATATTAAATCTATGCTTCCAAGTTTCAAGTATCGGAATATAATTTTAAATACATTTATATAAGTTTAGCTTTAGAGTGCAAGTAGTCGTGCCAACTTTTGCGCAAGCTTTTGTAACAAGCTTTCAAGCCAGTACATGGTTTACATCTCTTTGAAGAGCAGTTGCAGTAACTTGTAATTTCAATTTGCATGTAGAAGGCAATTTTTTTGGTAAGAATCTCAGGTTGTAGGTGTTGATTACGAGATGCCAACAAACAGGAACCACGTTGCAAAGTCTACCGTCAATCATAAGCATGCACTTTGACATCCTCTATAGATCGGTTGGCAAGAATCCATGGTTTGTTTGTTCAGGACTCTACCCAAGACTCTACTAAACAATGGGAAAAAAATATAAGATCTACTTTACTTTTTTCAATAGGTAAATCCTATACTACACTATCTTAAATGTATATAAAATATAATTGTATTGGAAAATAGTTTGTATGATTGTTGAAATGTGAGATAAATGGTTTCATTGACACCAGTTCGTAGAATCGAAGTAAGTATGTTGCATGAGTGGAAGTATATTGGTTCGAGTTTTGAGATTGCATTTAGTTGTTTATCCTAGTTAGTAAACAAAAAATAAAATAAAATGTGTTCTACATTTGTACTACCTTTGACATTGGTTCATTGGTGTTATTTTAGTTAGAGATGTACTCAAAAAGATCCATTCTTAATAAAAATGCATTAACACTTAACTGCCCAACCAAGCAAAAAACGCTTGATGTACAAAATCACTTGCCGTTCTCTCATCCGAATTGATCTTTTCGCAACATGAAAATTTTATGGTAGATTTTATAGGAAGCTAGCTTCATGCATGTGTGATTCCGTTAGAAAGGGGATGATTTGTGAAATTTTTATGCCTCAATTCATGTTGAGTGATTCACCACAAAACTTGAAGATTTTAGTCTAAATGTGCACTTGAAAAAATATATTCATCAAATTAAGCAACCAAAAAAGCTTTAAAAATCACTGCACTTAGAGTATTACATTCCAACCCATCACAACAAATTTCATTCACAAATTCTCAACATCTTATTTGTAATTGAATTTCAAGTTTCAAATTATATACAAAATATAGATGATAGCAATCGCAAATTTAACCATGTGGATAGAATTGAAAAATCATAATGTACAGCTTTTATTCATACACCAAGTTCAAAATATCCCTATTAATTTCATTTTATAATGCATCTTACCAAAACTGCCAAATTTGGAGAGAGGTGAGGACATTTAGGGATTATATTGTGATGTTCTACCACCACCGTCGATGGAGACAAGGGTCACGTCCTTGCTTAGAAGCTCATTGCAAAAGTTGGAGCAAATACTTACACTCTGACATCCTTCCAATGTTTTTGTAAATAAGACCAATGCTTGCGAGCCTCTTGAATGTGTTCCCAAACATGGTTTCATTCTTTAACTCTCAATTTTGGTTCAATCTCTAATCTCCTCTATAGATTAAAGCCCACTTTAATTAAGGCCCAACTAGATTGTTGTCCCAAACTCAATTGACAAGTAATTGGGTCAATGATCATACGGATCGTAGAGATGCGTGAGATTCAATTGTGAGGATATATTGAAGTGTTTGGGCCCAAATTATAGAACTCGGTTTAAGAAAAACTCCCTCAAATCAATTTTCTTTAGATCATCCAAAATTTTGTTGTCACTCATAGGATGAATGTACCTGAGTTCGTTAGTTCTGTTATATCCGCTGACTTTCTCTACTCAAATGCAGCCGTCGTCGTCGCAGTAAGTGTGTATTCTCCGTCAGTTACGGTGTGGCTTCAAAAAGTTACTACCGTCACGAAAATTGTGGGGCTCTGTTCAATCGATGTGACGCGGGCGGTTACAAGCGCAAGATCAGAGATCGGTGTGTTCGCAGCGACCGTTTCAATCCATACTTTCGCTTCCACGAATTTCGGCAGACAGTTACCATGAACTCTCACACGAACTTCATGAGTTCAGTGCTCCAGCCTCCTCACTGCTTCTCTCGTGGACATTTGAACAATAACAGCATGTGATTCCTCGGTAATTTTGAAGACTTTTAACAAGCATATATAAGTCGATTGCGGGCGTTTTCAAGTTCGGCCAAGTTCAACCTCAGATCTCCGGAAGTTATTTTTCCATAGTCGACTTTCTAAATGCCCGCCAACCATAGCTTCGGCGCTTATCATAATTCATATCTTTGACAGACTCAGTTACACTAAGAAACCAAGCTATTGTGCATATTGCAGGAGAAACGGTCAATGTATTATTGGCCCTGACAGAGAATGAATCGCAACACAGTTGGGTCGAGGAAATCGATCAGCGGGATGTTCATTAGTACGACGCAGCTGAGCTCGCATTGAGTAAAGACGATGTCTGAGGCTAAGGAGCAGGAGGAGGTCGCGAAGGTTGAAGACGAGGAGGAGCCAGAAGAATCTGAGGAACCCGAGTCTAAGAAACCTGAGAGCCTGCCAGCAGCACCAAAACCCCTGCCACGCAAGAAATCCAGGGAACAATCTGAAAAAGAACACATGGAATTCGCCCAGATTTTCGATCGGCCATGGGCAGCCAATTGGACTCCCAAGGCGAAGAAGTTCTTAGGTTTTTCCTAGGGAATGCTTTACTCGCACCAATCGAACTGTTACTGCTTCAATCATCGCAACGAAGATCAATGCACCACCAAAACTGCAGCAAATTCAGTTACCTGCGAAATGCGAAACCCGGATCGGAAATGTGGCAGCAGAGACAGCGATACCGGATCATAATCAATCACAAGACAACCCTAGACTTGTGAATGAGCAATCCAAGACAATCGTAAACGTGTGAACAATGGTGGGAGACAAGAAGCCAAGGAGGAGGCAGACAAGATACGAGGAGGAGAAGCGGGACAAGAGAGGCTCCTCGGACCCCGACTACGAACCTCCGGACCCGTTCGGCAGCTTCGATTTCACGCAACCGGGGCAATGGGAAGAGAATGGCGACATCTTGCGGAACAAGAAGGACGGGATCTGGAAGCCGCCCATGTACCTCAGCCCCGGCGTGTACCCCAACCGCAAAGTGCTGCGGTTTCCGAAGCGGCCGCAGATCGGCAAGAACGTGCGCTGGGGAGAGTATCAGGGCAAGAAACCGCCACTGGAGAAGTGGATCGACCCGTTGCAGCGCGTCGTCGACGCCCGTGACTTCACCGTGCAATCTCCTCTGCACACCGCCGTCCCGCAGCCCGTCGAAAACAAGCCCGGCCCTCCTTTCCACTGGCGCTTGCACCGCGCTGTCGCGTCGGGAGACAAGAAAGTATCCTTGCCACCATGTCGAGGCTGAGTCTCAACTTCATAATTCAATATCTCGCTCCTCCAATCCAATATTCTAGTGAGCTCTTCTCTCTACACACGAATAAATCAGCCATAACATTCTCGAGCAGTTGTGAAGATGGAGTGCTGTTTTTTCAAGAGTGTTGATGCTGCTCAAAAGGAATCTAGTTTGTTTTGCTAGGGTGTTGTTTTGCATTTTCTGTAGAGCTCCGTCTCTGTAGGAAAGGATGCGAGCGAACCAGCACTGGAAAAACGACACTTGACTCTTGCTGTCCACAGAGCGAGAGCGTCGTGCTCGTTGAGAAAACCCTAAGTCGGTTCGAACCACGGAGAATACTGATCTTACTAAACCGATAGTGAGATTCGTTAATTCCAATATCTTCTGAGGCAGGACGAGAGATTAGGTTTCACTAATTAACTAACCACAGGGGAAGCTAAGCGAGAACCCGCAAAATCTCATCAGGGGTTTGGAAAGGTTTTGTCAATCAATGTATTCCTTGACCGGAAGCAACAACAAACAGCACCACTGCAGGATTGTCGATCCTGAAGGCCGGATCCACCGGAAGAAAGGAGGGGGCTGGCTGTGCAGGAAATGGACGCCGCGCCCGCAGCCCCGCGACCTTGTCAATCACAGCATCAAAGAATGGGAGGTTCGTGACTCCACCATAATTTCATCTCTCTGTAATCTCCTTTGGTCTCTGTTTAAAGCAGCTTCAAGTGACGGTGTTAGGTCAGTCCAAATCTTCTTAACTTTGCCAGAAACCACAACACTATTTACCAAACCTGAACGCTACGGCATTCCTGCTTCTATCTTGTGTTTTTCGAGTCAGTTCGCAAATCTGCAAAGTGGAACTCAAAGAATATAGCATAGATAAGACCATATGGTGGTGGCATTTAGGGTTTTGCTAGTTCAGCTGCTGTGAGCTCTAGGATGTTGATCCCGGATGATTCCACGAAGTCTGAGAAGCTGGTGAGTTTAAGGTTGTGTGTGCAGCCGTGGAGGATTGTGTGTCTGCTCAACGTAGTGAAAACTGCAATTGGCAAGCACGATTGTCGTGGTCTTCACTTTAAAAAGGACTGACCAAACTAAATAAAGAAATGGCGAAACGGAGAGCTAACAAGAAAAAGGTGCTCACGGATGCCGAGAAACAGGAAATGGCGGAGCAGCAGGCGCTCCGGGAAGCCAGGGAGGAAGCGGCGTTCCAGAAGCTGATGAAGGAGGTGTTCGGCGGGATGAAGGGCGAGAGCGGCGTAATGAAGGACGTGACGGAGTTGCTGGATCGGGAGAAGCACAACCACGACGACAAGCAAGTGGCCATGTACAAGCAGTGGGAGCAGCATGTGTACCACCATATTCAGAACCAGATCGCCAAAAAGCTCAAGAAACTCACCCCTGATCAAATCTCCAAAAAACTTCGTACGTTGCTTGTCTCTCAACCAAACGTTCTGCATGCCTTGCTCCATGTCTTGCTGCATGTCTTGCTCTTGCTTAGTCTTAAGATTTCTTCACACTGCTCAAGTTCACTCATTCTGCATATCTGCTCCATTTTTGTTTCACTAGGACATGGTGTCGTTTTTCAGCTCCATTTTTGTTTCACTAGAAGAACATGGTGTCATTTTTCAACACAAAGCAGGGGAAGGGCACCACAATTGGCTAAAACGGGGGGCTGTCCTCAGTGGTGTTGGTCACAACTGGACAAAAGTTCCCTGTCGTTTCCCCATTTCAGAGGGTGAAATGCGACAAGATTTCTAGTAGTGTTCAGTCTTAAGATTTCTTCACACTACTCAAGTTAACTTACTCATCCTTTGAAATAACCCACAATGGTAAGGAGATCGAAACTCTTTCCGTCACTCTAATCAATATGTAGGAGTGTGCTTTCTTTTGAGAGATCATTCAGTAGAGAATCCAAATCGCTTTTATCACTATCTATGAATTTCGTATGCAATCATTCAAAGTAGGAGGTTGTAGACGGGATACTAGACAACCCCATTTTCATTCAAAGATGAGTGGTCAAGTCATGCTTATGCCACTTGAAGTTGCCATAGGAGACAGGATCAGGTCCCTCAAGGTTTTAGTACCATTGCAGGTTACCAGCAAATGCGGTACGTAAAGGAATCTGGCGACAGACGGATTTTCCGGGACATCATCAACGAACAATATGATCCTTTTGAGTTGGAGCATGCGGGAGTTCACTACAGCACCAAGGAGATTCTGGACCCCATGAAACATGACTTAGAAAAGGTGCAAATGCCAAACACCACCTGAAAAAAGTCACATCAATTCTGGCCTCTTGATTACTTCACAGAGAATGCTATTTAAGCATTCTAACATACATAAGAGTGTGATTTTTGGGAGATCCATAGAGCTGTGGAGAGATTGTTTAGGTACAGGATTCAAAGCTGTTTTTGTATGAATATCTTACACAATCATCCAAAATGGGAGGCCGTAGACCAAAGTAAAACAACCCCATTTCCATTCACTGATGAGTGGTCAGCCAAGTCACTGGAAACTTTGATCAGTTTAGCCGAGGCTAAACTGAGGTAGTTTAGCCCCTTCTTTAGCCCTCCTTAGCACTATGTGAAAGGGGGGGGGGGGCTAAATTTTTGTACCACGTACTAGCCCCCTTTTTTGTACCACTAGCCAGGGCTAAAACACAAATTAGCCGGGGTTAAATAGGATGGTCGATCAAAAACTGCAAGGAGATTTGGGTTTAGCCGGGGCTAAACGTTGTGGTTTAGCCCCCATAGGTGTTTTAGCCTGGGGGCTAAAAGTTTGAAAGGTTCCAGTCGTCATGCTTACACCAATTGAAGGCCAACCGAGTGTGAATTGATAACATGGTTCAATAAAGGAGAGGAGATCAGGGTTTTAGGATCCTCTACCTTAACCCCTAAACGTCCCAGCGTCAAGAAAGTGGATCACGAACAAATTCAAAGCCTTGTAACTTTCTCATACAACCTCGGATGATTTTCATCCAAGTCACCTTTGAAAGCCTATTAAATTCTCTACCAATTACAATAAATCTTTTGTGATGGAGAGCTATTGATAATATTGAAGAGGCCTCCAACTACAAGTATGTGTGATTTGTTGGGTAGATTACAGTGACTGCCAAAACTGAGTACAGGCACATCATATTGAAATTCAACAAACAATGTAAGAAAATTGGATGCATCAAAAATGAAACCATAAATTGCATAGGATTACCATTGCAATTAGTCATACTTCCATGGAATTGAGGCCTATTACACACAAGTATGCACGTACAAACAAAAATAAAGTAAAATTCAATCTAAAACTCAGTTTTGCTCACACAAGCTGGAATGAAGCTAAAAATTTGTCCACCTACCCTTAGCAGCTATAACAGCTGCAATGCGCTTAGGCATGCTCCTATACAAGTTCTGACACTCATTGGAAGTAATTGAAGCCCAACAATCCTCGACACGCTCCCACAATTCTAACATTCCTTTGGGAGGTCTCTCATATTGGTTTAGTCGGCGTTTTAAAGTTTCCCACAAGTGTTCGATTGGATTCAAGTCTGGAGATTGCGCCGGCCACTTCAAAACAACAAATTCTTGCAAATTCAGCCAACGGCGCACACTCTTGGATGTATGTTTCGGGTCATTATCATGTTGAAAAATCAAATTGGCAGGATCCAAATCGTATGCATGGAGCGTATGAATCAACTCTCGCTCTAAAATTTCTCTATACATGTACTGATCCATTCTTCCCTCAATCCTACACATCATACCAGGGCCACTTGAAGTCATGCAACCCCACATCATCACTCCGCCACCTCCAAACTTGACAGTTTGTTGTACCATTCCTGCACTTCTACTCTGTTCATCACGAAACCAACACCAACTGCGACCATCAGAGCAAAATCGGTTGATTTTTGTTTCATCGGAGAATACTACACGATCCCAATCATCATCAGTCCAATGGCAATGACGTCTAGCAAATTCTAATCGTCGCTTAATTTGAAGAAGTGTAAGTTTTGGTTTCTTTTGCTTCACTTTACATTTCAAACCTGCTTTTCGTAACACTCTCCTCACAGTACTATCGCTCATACCAACATGAAGCTCTTCCCTCAAGTAATTTCCAACTTTGTGTGCAGTTTCTAAGCCACCCACAGTGATTGCTCTGACACAAGCTCTACGATCAACTGCACTGTACATTTTTGGCCTACCACCAAAACTTTGATTGACATCACTCAATTCACTCAAATGTTGCTTACGAAATTTTGCAACCCAACTTTGGGATACCTGTAACTCTCTAGCAACATTTCTAGTACTCTCACCCCTCCTCAACTTCTCTAAAGTAGCTTCTTCTACTTGCTTTCTACTAGCAACAGAGAGAGATCTCAATGAAACCATTTTGCTCAATTTGCATACATGATGTGCACTGAATGGGGAGACATTATAAATGTGAAGGCCAAAAACATGCTCACCCAAAAAATCAGACCCAGAAAAGACCACTTGTACATGTCAGATTTGTAGCATTCATTGCTTAATCCAAGTGTGAGCATAAGTGAGTTTTGGAGCTAATTTACTTTGATCTGGATCTTTCTCAAATTATCTTGCATTGCTGGACTTGTAATTTGGTAGCCACATCATTTACATGCATGTATACTTGAGCCGTTAACTGATTGGACATTAAATGCATCACATTATAATATATGAATGACTAAAGGTAAACTATGTTTTTCTGTACTCAGTTTTGGCAGTCACTGTATATGCTTGCAATGGTCTTCTAATGTACACCTCATGTACATCTGAGCCATGCTAATATCTACTTCTGTTCATAGGGTTGATACGTTTAGGGGTTAAAAACCTATTGTGTGTTCATGGTGCAGGAGAAGCGGGAGAAAGTATTCTTTGGCGAGGGTGTTTTCCACAAGGCGCATGGCAAGGAGACGTTGAATCCATTCTACTGGACTTACGACCAATTCCGCTCGACCATGCACGGTCATATCAATGCTGATGATGAAGACGCCACATACAAACCCAGGGAAATGATTCCTGAGTAAGCTCTTCATCCTCATGTACTAGTCCTGTGGCATATCATTAATTCTATGGCATTATGGTCATGACAACGTGGTCTTTTGTTAAGGCAATGTAATCTTTGGATATACATTCTGAGTTTTGGCATTATAATCTAGTAAATGTAACTAATTGTACTCCAAACGTGGTTCCCTAATCGAGACATTTTCTTTGTTCGAAGAGTGGTTGAGAGCTAGAACTAATGGACTGGCTCAGGCGATCACCATGTTGACCTGAGGCGGCTTTGTATGTGGCATTCCAGACCTGTATTCTGGAATGGGACATGGGGTGCTGAATGCTGGAACGAGGCATTCCCACCAGGAGGAAAATGCGTAAGCTTCACATTCTTGCACATATCTTTGGTAAATAGCATTCATGACCACTCTGTTGAGGCAAATTGCCTGTGAAAACTTTTCATTGTGCGTTTAAACTTGCTGCAGATGGATGTGCCAAGACCACCCGAGAAGTGCGAGATGATTTGGAAGATCGAGAAAGGCCAGGTCGAAGATAGTCCGGTGAAAAGTTATCCCAAACTACAAATTTCCACAGAAAACCCCTGGTTCTAGCTAATCAATTTTTGTACTTATTCCACAATCTCGAGAATCCCAGCAAGTCCTACAAGTTTTGCAGAGGACAACGTACCATCTAAGGTGAGAAAGGTAATGTGAGAAGCGAGTGTGGTGACATGATCATATTTTAGGTCGTTGATCACAGAATCACATAAACATAAACCTATTCCAACACGAATTGTACATAGTGCCATATCATGGTAAGAAGGAGGAATTTTGACAAACTTTAATTTGCAGCTCATTCTAAGGCTTCATTTGCTTAGGCAGTCACGACCAGTTTACCTGGTATCCTACTTCTAACCTAATTCATCTTCAATCATGCCTCACTCAACAATCAAAGAATCTATATCAATCTCAACATATAAGGTAGAGGGCTCCAAAACCAACAGGGTTCTAATTCCAACAAAATCCAGGCACAATAATCATCCTAGAAACTAAATCTAGGTAGACCATAGATAGCTTATCATTTTGGTCAAGCGCCAATAAGAGCTCTATGAAGTGCCTAGATTTGTTTTCTAAAATAAATGCTTGTTTTCTAAAATAAATGCATCAGATTCTGTTAGAATTAGGACCCTGTTGGTTTTGGAGCCCTCTACCATAGATTCATGAGCGTATTGATCTCGATACGACCCTGGTAAGCTGTCAAGAACTTAAAAAGATGTATCCAATATTTGAGCCAATACGATTCCCTGCACTGAGGAGGCCGTCATGGCGGAACAAGGTAACGATCAAAAGAGAAATTCTGGTACTTGCTCATATAAAGAGTGACTAATCGTCCACATCGGAACATAACACTAATTTAGCACCAACCACATGAACTGCAATCACGCAAAATACAGAGAACGCAAGGAACAAGAGAAGCAAAATCGTTTTCGACAGCGGTCTTACTCATATTTCTGAATGTTGCGAACAATGTAAGGAGCAATCACATTCCAACAGCCTACTTAGAGACCCCGCGTCCAATCTCTACCGCAACCGAATAATCTGTCGTCCAGCCATCCTCCACGACCCTCGCCATAGCTCTATTCCGTGGGCATGGTGCGGATGATGTCGGAGTCACCGGGGTCGGTGATGCTCAACGTGCAGACACGGAAGTACTTCCCGCACGCGGTGCCCAAGTCCACGTTGTTGCCGCTGTAGTGGTGCACGCCGGTCTTGGAGAGCATGGCGTAGTACTCGATCTCAGACTTGCGCAGAGGCGGGCAATTGTTCGAGATGATCACGAGCTTTCCCTTGCCGCCCCTGAGCGACTTGAGCGTGGTGGTGTAGCCCAGCGTGTACTTGCCGGACTTCATGACCAGAGCCAACCTGTTGTTGATCGACTCCTGCGCTTTCTTCGTCTTCTTCGCGGCCACCATCGTGCCTGAACTTGCTTGCAACGGCCCCCTGCGGGCTTCGATCAGCGACAACAACAAAGAGCAGAGCTTCGCTCCGGAGCTGGTGCTGCGCGAAAAGAGACCTACTAACCTGCCTCCCCTGCCTTTTGGCAAACCCTAACCCCCTCCCCCAAAACCCTAATTGTTTGTACCCTGAACGAGACTGGATGTCCCGGGTACCAATCTCACCGGTTCTCGCCCGGACACAGGGTGTCCCTTGTCAGTTGAGTCACACCCTGAGGGACACAAATCTCGCCGGTTATCAGCGTCTGCTTTTTGTGTACACTGATTATGGGTATAAGTGTGTGTGGGCAATTAGTGTCACAAGAAATTAGTATGTGTGATACTATTAGTTATTTTTAAAAATTATTTGTTTTTATAATTAGAAAATAGAATTTTAGGGATGAATTTGAAATTTAGCGCTTAAAGAGTTTGTTGAATTTTTAAAAGAATTCTCATATACATGCTTGTATACGGTATCAATTGTAGAAGAAGAAGAATAACTCTGTATCTCTTTCAAGGCTTAACCCTTAACCCCTAAACGCCCAAGCGGACACATTGTGTCTAGGAATAATTTTGTAACTTTGATAACTTTTTTGGATCCCATGATTTCGACTAAATGAAAACTAGAGAATTGTTGATGTTTGTTTAAAGAACACAAAATACAAGATGGACAATTGTGTTGATTGGTTTGCCTGATAAAAATTAAAACTCCGGCATAGGTGAACTTGGGACATGGCAGTTAGGGAGGTTGATGACCTGGTTACTGCTCCCTCCCAGTTCTACATAATGTCAGCACCGATCTGGGATCTATACTTCAGGAAACCCTAGTAAGCCCTCTGATCTTTCTTCCAGTTCAAACCCTATGATTTGCTTGCCCACGTACTTCTGTAGGATCCGACAAATCCATTTTAAAATGTGCTCGTTGGCAATGCTAGTAGGTTCACATTCATTGCTGGTAATTAAAATGGAACTGTCGATTCTCTTTCAATTCTCTTCATCGTAAGAGCCTCTGCCTCAGCACATGTTAATTACATTTTAAACCAATGTGATTACAGAGAATTAATCCATAGATTGATTCCACGGGGTTGCCAAAATATAATTAAAATAAATACAAACGTAAGGAACCGAAAATTATGAGAACAAAAAAAGATTATATAATAAATTATTTTTAGCTATCTCTACCTACTTCTAAGTTATTTTGGGCCTTTTTAATATTTTTTTCTCAAAAATGACAATCAAGAAATTCATTTTTTAGGAACAAACCTCATCATTCAAAAAATATTAAATATTCATTCATGGGGTGGTGACACAGGTGTGGTACTACGGTAGCAATTTTGACACCCTCTTGTTGAATAATTATCATTATTTTTTAAATGGATTTTGGCAAAATTGAATTCCTTGAAGTCCGTTATGTCCCCTTACAAAATATTTTATGGAAAATAATTTCTCTAAAACTCTAGAAACCATTTTTAGAATTAATTTCCGCCAAAACTGAATATGATATTAACATGCATTTTCAAACACTATACCCTATGTTGTGGTTGGTTTTGACATTAATTAATTAATTAATTTTTGTCACAAAGTGTCACATGTCATCTTGTGATTGGTTAAGGGTGACGTGGACCTCTCAAAATCTGATGTGGACATTCAATTTTGATATCTGGCTATTTGAATTCAATCCTTATGTACGGCACATTTGCTTTTGGAAGTTACTATGTTTTTGGACTTAATTTGTCTTTATTTGATTTGATTGGATAGTTGATGTTATATAATTGTAGTATATTTGTACATTTGTCTCACTGACGGAAATAGGTGGTCCTAGTGAGTGGAAAAAGAATAAATAAAAATGAAAAAGTTCCTGCTCTACGTTCTAGGCTCCGTGCTCTAGAGTCATGTATCAAGAGGACCAACGCTCTGACAAAGCACTTCTGGAAATGAGTTGCTGGTACAAGTAACCGGTTGGTCTGGTCATCTTCAAAAACTACATCCGAACATCAATCTTTTTGAATCAATCAATGTTGTTGTGTTTAGTTTTAGAACTCCAGTTTTTGTGAGCACTTGTCTATAATACATTTTTGTACGCTCTTGAAATTTTAAATGCTAATCATTGTTCTAAAAAATTTGAGAATGTTTGTAGTGAATGACGTGTTAATTTTGCTCAATTTTTTTAGAAATCAACTCATGATCAAACCTTATATAATCATGTATTCCATACGGTAGATAGTCCTGAAATTTGATATATAAGCTCACAACTAAGTCCTCTTTGAGCTTCAACGGTGAGGTTTTCTACATCCATATTAATTGTGATATACAACTGCATTCTTGAAAGCATTGTGAAAAGTGATAATATTTCAGTGTTGAGAATGGTCGTTTAGGGGTTAAACATCAAGGTAAGCCCCATAGGCTTATTTAAAAGAGAATAATGAAGAAAAAAGTTGATTCTCTCAACCAAATCAAGCGAGGATTGGTGCGTTGGAAAGCTACTGAAAAAGCGATCTAAATTCCAAATTTTTGCCTCAATTGAGAGATTGTGGAATCGTTGGTAAGCAATCAAAGTTATCAAATTGAACAAGTTTTGAGGTTGGAGCAGCTGAAGTTCAACAGTGCCGCAGTGCTACTGTGCTAGCCAGCAGTGCACTGCAGAGCCGTTTTTGAAGGATTTAAAAAATAAAATAAAATAAAGAATTTCTTCCTCCAAAAATTTAGATGCCTTCCGGACTGCCTCGTTCAGGCCCTCTTGACGTTTAAGGGTTAATAAAGTGCCTATTTGATCCACCCTTGATGCGATGTCTATAAGACAAAGAATCAGTGGTTAGGACAACCGATTGTTGACTCATGTGCAAATTTCATATTGTGTCTTGAGAATTGATTTGGATATAAATTTTCTTTTATGTAGAATCTCACGTACAAAAATCTATTTCTTTAAATTAAATTATTTCGAATTCTTCCATTCTCATATCTAACAAACACACTAATTTTGATATAAAAAGGTGTTAAAGACATGAATTATGACAAGTTTCAGCCCGTAAATTCCAAATAATTAAAATTAGTGTGTCCTCGGAATTAGTATCACACACACTAGTAGCCATAATTAGTGTAGACTCATACCCTGCACGAGACGGGCTTTAACCGGGTATCAATGTCACCAGAGACGGGGATTGCCTCTGTCGGTTGAAGCATTCGAGCTTTGTGGACCTCTTGAGCTTTGGCGATGGCGGGTGCGCGGTTTCACTGGAGAATTTGTTGAACACTTGGATGTAGATTGTAGGAAGAGTTCTCGTGTGGCGTTGGCGATGGCGATGGCGGCCCTGGTGGGCAATGCCGGCCGCCTGATAGCCTCATCTTCACTTGCTCTTCCTCGCAGCCGCGCTCACCGTTTCCTTTCCGTCTCGGCTTCTGTCCACAATGCGCAACCTGCTTCCACTGCGACGTTAAATTCTGATGGTCCCGTGGGAGTTAGGGTTGCCTCGAAGGTCTCGCTTAAGGACATGACATTCCCTGAGCTTCAGAGCTGGGTGGAGTCGCACGGTCACAAGGCATCGCGAGCGGCGCTCCTGTGGCGCCACCTCTACGGGAACGGGAAGTGGGTGGAATCAGCTTCCGCAATTCCGCAACTCCAGAAAGAGTTCGTCTTCCTCCTGGAGGACCGAACCGAATTTGCTCCCAACTTAAAACTACGTGACGTGCACACAGCTAGGGATGGAACTCGCAAGCTCGTGTTCTTCCTGGAGGATTACAACGCCACGGTCGAAACGGTGGTGATCCCCGGGCCCCGGGGCAGGATGACCGTCTGCGTTTCCAGCCAAATAGGGTGCGCCATGAACTGCCAGTTCTGTTTCACGGCCAAGATGGGACTGCGGGGGAACCTTTCCACGGCGCAAATCGTGGAGCAGCTGGTGGTTGCGTCTCGCCTGTTGGAAAAGCCCGTCACGAATGTCGTGTTCATGGGAATGGGGGAGCCGCTGCATAATCTCGACAGCGTGATTAGAGCGGCGGAGATTATGGTGAGCGACATAGGGTTTCATTTGAGCCCGCGGAAGGTGACCATCTCAACCTCGGGGTTGGTGCCGCAAATCCGAACGTTCTGTCGAACATCGAAGTGCGCATTGGCCGTGAGCTTGAATGCTACCACGGACGAAATCAGGGACCGAATCATGCCGATTAACAGGAAGTACAACATTCGCACGTTGCTGGATTGCGTGAGGGAGGAACTCGTCACGCACAGGCCAGGTGAGCAGCGATTTTTATTTTTTTTGTTGCTATTTGAAAAATGGGCTTGCTCTGTTGCTATAAGAGAAATTGGGTAAAAGAATAGAGTATATCGCCATAATCCTCCCTTATCATTCGGGGTTGTCTCACCTCTTCCGAGAAGACTGATTCTATGAAGATTGAGTACTTTCGGAGAGAAACGTGGAGTCAATCGTCCATGAAGGTGTGACTCCCTTCTCATCGTGTGAAGAATGAGAATGGACACGCCTTGGTCATCTTCTACACGGCTTCTCAATCTTCACGGTTTCTCAATCTTCACGGTTTCTCAATCTTCATACCCATTAGGGGTTGTCACACATCCTCTGAGAATGAAACTTCTTTGAAGAATATTAGAAAAGAGGAACCAATAGGACACATTCTCTATGAAGAAAGTGTGACACCCCTTTTGTGGTATGTGGTGAATGAGAATGAAGAATAGAGGTTGTTAATTGGTCACACATCCTTCAAGCATGGGCCATTCTCCATTATTCATTCTTCATGCCCATTCTTCACCCATGGAAGAGAGGAATGAAACTTCTCAATCTTCAAAGAATGGGTCCTCCATAATTCAAGGAGAAAGTGTCACTTATGCGTTTTCTGAAGATTGAGAATGGGAAGAAAGAGGTGTGACACCCCCAAATATATTGCCATAATCTTCCCTTATCATTGGTACCAACAATTCCATAGAAAGCTATATATTTGTAGTAAAAAATTGGTAAATCGCCAGAAAAAATTGCTGTAGGTTTCAATTTTCAAATTCCCAATGGGACTACCTTGAAAAAATGAGAAAAAAAAATTCACTGCAGGGGAGGCGGTGTTCTTCGAGTACGTGATGTTGAAGGACGTGAACGATTCCCAGGAGGACGCCGCGAGGCTGGTGGAGCTCGTGAAAGACATCCCGTGCAAGATCAATCTCATCACGTTCAACTCGCATCCGGGCTCGCCGTTCCAGCCCACCCCTGTGGACGAGGTGTTGAGATTTAGGGATAGGGTTGCCGATGCTGGCCTTGTGGTGCACATTCGTAACAGCCGCGGCGACGACGAGAAAATGGCATGTGGCCAGCTCGGTACTGTGTTGCCTAGGCCTCCACGGAGACGGAAAGAAGAAACGCCCCAACCAGCGTAGCATTTTGGTGAGATCAATGGTGCTTGTCATTCTCGCCTCTCTTTCAATGCATGCTTGTTTGCCATCAATGCTTCATGCCGTCTCATTCTGCGTTTCTTTCTCAATAAGGTGGTTACCCCATTCCCAACTGAATAAGAAATACGGATATGAGACATTGATATTATTTAGTATTTTTTATTTTTTTAGAGTTAGGCAAGAAGAAATAGATTCCAACACAAGTTGAAACATAACTTTTGGATGAAGAATGAATTAGTTGTAAATTTTCAAAGTTGAAGTATGACGCATCCCATTCACCTCATATAGGTAGAGCTCTTTGCGTCTAAAGAAGATTTGTATTGCACACACTAAAGATGCTTAAACCAACAACGACGAATCCATAACCACACTTACATATACTAAAACCAACAAGAGAGAACCCATTACCAACTGTAACTCATGCTACAACCAACATCATTGCAGCATTGATTGTGGAAAATGCCCCTAGTTGTTGGTGAAAGGAGCCAGTTGGTAATGAGGTAACCACCTTAGGGGGGTGTCACAATTTGGTGATTTGCGGTAACCCCTAAAGGACCATAAGGCCCCTAGAGGGCTGCATGTATTTTTTTAGCAGTTTTGAGTAGGTCTTATGTACACTTCAAATTTGTTTGCTTTTTGATCAACACATGCAATGTTCTTCATTGATTCCGGAGATGTCAAATTTGGTCCCATTTGCATCATATTTTTCACAATATGATCGTTTAAATTTGTCATTTTAAAATCATGAATCTTTGGTCCTTTTGGGGTTAATAAGAAAGTTCTCTGGGAAAAGGGCTAAAAATTCATGTTCACTAACATTTCTTCAAGCCTCTTTTTTATGTTTCTTAATCAAATTTTCCATGTTGCACTAAGTTACTTACGGAAGTATGCATACACTCTAAGAAAACTTCAGGGTAAACACCCATCCAAAACGAGACTGAAATCGTTCACATGGTGAGGGCTAGTATTTTGCTATGCGATTGTTGAGCTGTGGGATCCAATTTAGAAAGTGAGAGAAGTCTCGCACTCCCTTTGTTCTGAAACAAAAGCCCATGGGAACATTGCTTCTAGTTCTTATTTACGGAAAGGTGCTTTTTATTTTTGGAACAGAGGGAGTAGGAGAATCGTGAATTGAGACAACCCCAATTATTGGAATTGCTCACAACTATTACAATGCCCCTCTTTTTATATGAGAAAAAAAGTTTCCCAAAACAAATTTTAGCATATATCAATTTAACTTCTACTTTCATTCAACTTTTAGAAGTGCGTGTACTTGGAATGTACTACCTTTTGCACATGGGTTTAACCCCTAAACGTCACAGCGTCGAGAAACTGGACGACGAATGATTTCAAAGCCTTCTCACGTTCTCATCAACGCTTGGATGATACTCATCCAATTTTTTGGAGATTCTTCACCAAGTTGTTGTCCTATCTAATGGCTGGATTTAGTCATACTAGAGTACATATTTTTCTAAAATTACAAATGTAGAAGTATGTCAAGTCGTTGACCGAGCCAAAATTGCATTGACTCTAGTTCAAAGTGGAATCGTGAAAAATGAGGTCATAAATTTAAGAAACACAAAAATTTCAAAGTATCACCACGTTTAAGAGTATCTCATTTCAAACTCATTCCAACAAATTTTACTCAAAAAATATTGAAATTTAGTTTGTAATCGAATTTAGAAGGAATTTTTAATTTTAACTTTCAAAATTTATAATTAAATATTGGTGATTGTATTAGTGAATCGAACCGTATGGATGGAATCTAAAATTCAAAATCTAAAACTTTCATTTGTATATCAATTTCAGAATATTCTTCTAAATAGTAATTTATAATGCTTTTTCTCAAATTGTCAATTCCAGGGACACCCTAGTACGTTAAGGGGTTAAAGGTAATTGATTTCATTGTTCTTATTATTTCTCATTTGATTTTGGTGAGCAGTCATAGGAATATGGAGTTTAAGGGCAGCTTCACACTATGGTCGAAGGTCAAGAGGCTTCAATTTCCACCAATCAAATTGCAAGAATCTAAGAAATTGACATCTTGACCTTTCGCACTTGAGGTCAAAGTCCAAAGGCCGTTGTCCTCTAAAATGCCTACATGACAACACTTTTTTGACCAAAGCGACGGATTTTGGAAGGAAGTTTGGGTGTGACGGAATGGAAACCCAAACTATGGTTGAGAGGCCGTCGAGTTTTTTACATAAAAAAATCAAAATTATATTTTATTGCCTATTTTCAATCCACTTCTTTGGCCACTCAATCCCACGGCCTCTCGACTTGGAGACAGGTGTGCAATCACTCGTGTATGAGCAGTCATAGGGACATCCACCCACTATGTGACAAGAAGCATCTCCTGCAAAATCCAGGGTTGCATAATCATGTGTTTTGGATGTTACAGGTCTTCCCTATTCTCGTGAGGTAATTTGAGTCTCAAAAGTTCTCTCTCCTCCTAATCTAGCAGAGATCAAGTATGCTCGTTTTTGTGGCGAAACAACTCTGGATCTATTTGTGTAATCCTTCACTCTTCTCTCACATCCATACATTAGGGGTTGTCAGCGCAAACTTGCGAGGCGAGATTGTGTGACGCAGTTCCTACGTGTTGGCATTCACAATCCATGCTCACATTAGAACGATTGCCTTCTACTCCTGAATTCACATCACGGAGTTTTGCCACCACTTTTCAAGGAGATAGGGGTTGTGTTCTTGCTCAAAAGTTAGATGCAAAAGCGTGTGCAAAAGTTGGGGCAAACACTTGCACTTTGATACCCCTTATTCTTTCTTATCCATTCTCCATTCTTCATATCGTATAAACTGAACTTATCTCAAAGAAGCCATACGAAAAATGGGCTTTTCATAAAAATGGATCCCATGAACTGCCATATTCTACGAAGGAGCTAAAACCTCTATTCTCGTCAATGGAAATCAGACGGAAGAATTTGAACTTGAACGTGGCGTTCGTCAACACTGTCCAATGGCCCTTTATCTTTACTCGTTTATACAAGATGCTTTGGGCTATATGTTTGGATTCATATGTTTGATGAAGTTTGGTTCAACAGTCAAAAATAACTTTAGATGTTTTATTAATGAATTTAAAAGCATCAACCTTTGAAAATTTGTATAAATTATAATTTTCACTTTTAGAGTTTAAAATTTAGCATGATTGGTTATAGTTGATTTATTTACCCTGAACCTTAAAAAAAAGAAAAAAAAATGATGGAGGGAACATCATCGCTTTCTCCAAATAGAAATTTTTATAACACTAAGATAATGTTGAGATGATTCACTTTGAAAATTCTCCCAGTGGAGTTTAACTCAGATTAACATAATTCAAATTGCATTTGAAAGTAGACTTGATGCAATAATAAATAAATAAATAAATAAATAAATAAATAAATAAATAAATAAATAAATAAATAAATAAATAAATAAATAAATAAATAAATAAATAAATAATTTTAATATTCCAAGCAATCCATTAGACTTGGGTAGCGTCTAGAAAAGGGTCATTTGATCGTTTAGGGGTTGACAATTTTTTTTTGAGAATCCACAATAAGTTTGAGACTTGAACTCACAACTAAGAATAACAAACTGTCAATTTCCTAAAAATGATTTCCTAAAAATTTGAGCTTCTCTTCTTATAATTTATTTACTTATTTCCCGGACTCTGAGGCATGGTACGGTATGTTACAAGTTTTTCAATGCAGCAGCATTATTGCAGGTGATCATCTTCTATACATTGCACAATGATGTGAGGGACCCAGTGTACTACATATGATGCTGAACTTGCAAGTGTATTAAGCTACTGCAATGATTAATCCAAGATACGAAATTTCTCCCACACAAGCCATGAAGATCTCGACCAAGACCACAACATGTGAGTTTGAATTTCAAATGCACACCGGGAGTGCCATCTTGAATCCCATATTTTCTTAGTACACAATTGTACCTACAGTATTCCTATAATGAGTCTCCCTTGAGCATGCGCACATATCTTTTCATCACATCTTGTCAGGAAATTGCAAACAAAAGCTGTGAGAATTTGACTGTTAGAAGTACTCACAGTTTGAAATGTTAAACATTAGCGATCTGTGCGTTCACTGCATTCTACTGACAAAGAATAGAGTGGAGACGAGTACTGTAGTACCATAGCAGGTTTGCCAAAAGATAATTCAAAAAATAAAAACCGTAAAAAAACTGGAAATTATGAGGACAAAAGAACAAAAATATGAATAAATTATTTTAGATATATTTTGCTATTTCTAAGCAATTTTGGGCCATTTTAAACCATTTAAAAAAAAATTCCTCAGAAAAAAAATCAAAAAAAATTATTTTTTTAGGAACGAATCTTATTTTTCCAAAAAATATTAACTATTCATTTGCAGGGTGGCAACCCTGTTATGATACTCCGATACATGAGGGAATATACGATACATGAGAGAATAGATGTGATGTTAGAGAGGGACCATTCGTGAAAGAGGTTCGGATGCAAATAATTCCTGCTACTGTAACTTGCTAGAAATTCCCACAGAATTTGTTTTTAAAAGTGCCACGTGTCGTTTTCTTATTGGGTGTGACCCTTGAAAATGAGTTCATGAATGACAGGAAAGCCAGTGTGGAACTCCACATCAAGCTTCTAGCAGGTTATGGAACTTACGGTAAGTGATATCACACTGACAATATATATCCTAGGACGGTCCTCGGGACGGTCATGAAACTGATTGAGTAGGAAAGGAATTGAAGTCCTGTGATGGAGGTCACGGCATGCCATGAAAGGTGACCACATCGAGGTCAATGCAAAGGACTGTACTGGAGTTTTCCCTCAATCAAGGCAGCTACATTGATTATCCCATTTAGTGAGGGTAGGTTTGTAGTGCGTGTACGAAATTAGTGAAGGTGATACAAAATTTCTTTATGACGTAAAATTAACGTGATACGAAGAGTTCAGCCACTCAGTTTGAAATTTGGCAGAATAGTGCGTGCTTCAGGAATTCGTGATAGATGGGTAAGTTAGAACACTGTCTACAACTTCTGTCCCTACCTCGCAATGAATGTCACAGCACCTGGCTGCTAGCCCCCTGCCTTTTTTTAATTCTATGTCAGATCACTCAATCACTCAATCATCCACACTCAGTAGCCAAAAGCTCTATTCATGCATGATGTCAAATTTTCATGTTGCTGTTTCCCAATTCTTGTGTCTCCATCATAACATTCTTTAGCATAATATTCTTTAGCAGCCCGATTGGAATAGCATCGGAGGCAAGAATCATTGCAGGAATCGTAATCTTAAAGAGAATCAAAGTAAAGATGGCTTTACAGATCTTTTTAATGATATTTACATGTTCCACACCATCAGTTCCCTGTTTAGATGCCGATTCACTGCAACAGCGAAAGGATGGATTGCGTGCTGCAGTACTAGCTAAAGAATGCTATATATGATGCAGGAGCAATTTAAGTGATAGTTTGACTGGAGTGGATAGAATGAGTCATTGTCTGTCTGTAAAAAACAAAAAGCAAGTAGATTCACTGGGAGATTTTCACTTGGGTTTGAGGGTTTTCTGGCAGTGCGAGATGCGGATGGACAGTCCATGTCAAACAGCACAGAAGTGCAGCCTGCATGTACAGCCTGCATGTATGTATGATTCACAACAACAGCACTCATGTAGGCCCCTCGCCTAGCTACTTGATGAAAATTGCCGCCATCATCGATCAAGCTCTGAGTGCGATCGAGAGAGGGACGATTGAAGGAGCTAGCCAGCTAGGGCTAGAGACTTTGCAACTAACCAACACAGAATTCCGCTTGCAGGAGGTTGCTGGACGGCTTGTTTGAATCCGGTACAACCTCACCGACGACGATTTCGACAGCTTCAAGGCAGTCAAGCTTGAAGCTCGTAAGCGCACTTTCATTGAATCGGTTTCTAATCCCTATTGGGCCTCATGTTTTTGGTTAGCAGTTTTGAGTAGGTTCTACGTGATCAGGACTTCCTTTTGTTCAATTTTTTTTGTTTAAAGCTACATATGGACTGTTCTATACGAAGTTCAGTTGTGTTTTTCACGATGTGATCGATTCATAATTTTGAAACTATAAATTCTTGGTCGGACTTCAGGGGTTAATTGCGCTTGCAAGAGATTGGATGAGTTAGTAGCTAGCAATTTCAGCAATGGTGCGGTTCCTGGCGGTGTTTTATTTGCTACTTATCCGCTCCGCCATGAGTATGAATTTGGCAGTCGTTTCATCGAACGCAATTACATCGTTTCAGCACCGACAGTTACAGGTTGCTCAATTCTATTATGAAAGGAGTCGGACTAGTACAGCTGTAGTGTCGACGACATCGGATGCATCGACAATGCGGAGCTTGGAAACATCGACAGGTTTGATACATCGACAGATTTTTTTCGATTCTGGTTTTAAAAACTCTGTTGTAAAGATTGAAAAAACGTTCGGCAATGGTTTCGTTTCGTGTTGCTAATGAATTGTTTGGGTGAATGTGTTAGAACTATTGATTGAAGGATTCATTTGCTTGATTGTGTTGTAGATGGGAAGAAGAAGAAGACGAAGAAGCATCTTCTTCGCAAGAATCGGGTGGTTCTCATTGTTATCATTCTCACGTCGGTAATCGCCGTGGTGGCCATCGCCATCTTTCTGTTGAGACTGTTGATGCGAGCTCGCAGGCGCAACGGAAGCAAACCCGGCGTCATGTTTGTGTGGACCAACCAACTGAGCTTGCAGCACCCTGAATTCTCCAGTTCAGAGAATAATTCCTGCAGTAAGCCTGAATTGCATTTTGTTTTAGTAGTTTTGAGTATGGTTGATTGTCCTAAAACCACCAGCTTAAGCAATCTGGCCTATCTTTGGCAGTGCTAAATTCGAAAAAGAAAAATATGACCTCTTTCGAAATAGGTTTTGATGAGGATTGCAAAAATTTGCAACATCTAATTCGCATTTATCAATTTTATACAAAATTCCAAAGTGGAAAGTAACCTGTGACCTAAATCAATCCTCTAGGTTTCCCCATGTCCACATCACGTGGTACTAACTTTCACTCATAATGATACCCAAAACCACCAACTATTTATTTGCAATGCTTGGCGTGCCATTGGTCTACTTGAATAGTGAAATTGGTGGTTTTGGGTCTCAACTATGGTGGCACAAAGAAAGGTCTACATTCGTAATTCGGGGAGGTGGTGGTTTTAGGACACCCTACCTTAGGTCTTATGTAGATTTCCAACTTGTTCAAATTTTTTACTTTATTTTATTAACACATGCAATGTTCTTCACTGATTCCAGTCATATGAAATTTGGACTTGCCTGAATTATACTTTTCACAATATGATCAATTGAATTTGTCATTTTAAATCGTGTATCTTGGCTAATACAATACTCAGTTTTCAGTGATCCTATGTAGGTTTCCCTCATGTTTAATTTTTTTGTTAACACATGGAATGTTCTTCACTGATTCCGGTGATATTATATTTGAACCAATCTGAATTATACTTTTCACAATATGATCAATTGAATTTGTCATTTTAAATAGTGTATACTGGCTAATACAATACTCAAATTTCAGTGGTCCTAAGTAGATTTCCCTTTTGTTTAATTTTTTTTTGTTAACACATGCAATGTTCTTCACTGATTCCAGTGATATTATATTTGGACTTGTGTAAATGATAATTTTCACAATAAAGTTGATTGAATTTTTCATTTTAAATTCATGAATCCTTGCTGCCACAAGAATCATACTCATTTATGGTAAATTGCGTACTTACGAAAAACAACTTTTTATTCAGTTTTTTTTAATTTTTTAATTTTTAATGAGTCTTTTGGAATTTGGGTTCAGGTGGCTCTGCAAGGTTTGAATCCGCGATGTCAAAAGTGGCACCGTGGATGAGTCACATGCATGATGACGATGATGTAAAGAGCAAAAGTGTGCCGTGCTCTGTGCCCTATGCTTTACTACAAGCTGCAACACACAACTTCAGCGCCTCCAACTTGCTGGGCGAGGGCAGCTTCGGCCTTGTGTACAAAGCCAAACTCGACTATGATGTGAATGTGGCTGTGAAGCGGCTGAACGGCGCAGGATCAAAGCATTCTCAGAAAGAGTTTCAGGTCAATCCTCGTCAATACCCTAGCTAGCCAAACACCTTCCCTTTTTCTTTTCTTTCGAAAAAATAAAATAAAATAAAATAAAATAAAAATAAAAATAAAAAATATATATAAATATAAATATAAATTAATAGAAGGTCGACAAGCCTCATGCTCATTACATTCCATAACAGTAGGGTTTTGCACCCCCTTTGATTTTTAATGATACAATAAATTTTCTTGGAACTAGAGTGAAAGATCATGGCACTTGCCATTCTATGAGGAAAATAGTAGGAGTCAAACAAGTTAAACAAACTTAACCCCTAAACGTCACAGCGTCCAGAAACTGGACGACGAATGATTTCAAAGCCTTCTCACGTTCTCATCAACGCTTGGATGATACTCATCCAATTTTTTGGAGATTCTTCACCAAGTTGTTGTCCTATCTAATGGCTGGATTTAGTCATACTAGAGTACATATTTTTCTAAAATTGCAAATGTAGAAGTATGTCAAGTCGTTGACCAAGCCAAAATTGCCTTGACTCTAGTTCAAAGTGGAATCGTGAAAAATGAGGTCATAAATTTAAGAAACACAAAAATTTCAAAGTATCACCACACTTAAGAGTATCTCATTTCAAACTCATTCCAAAAAAATTTACTCAAAAAATATTGAAATTTAGTTTGTAATCGAATTTAGAAGGAATTTTTAATTTTAACTTTCAAAATTTATAATTAAATATTGGTGATTGTATTAGTGAATCGAACCGTACGGATGGAATCTAAAATTCAAGATCTAGAACTTTCATATCTATATCAATTCCAGAATATTCTTCTAAATGGTAGTTTATAATGTTTTTTCTCAAATTGTCAATTCCAGGGACACCCTGGTACGTTAAGGGGTTAAGATGTGGAAACAAGGACCATCAGAGAGAGTAGTAGGGATACAAAGTCTAAGACTTAACAATGTTATGTTAGAAGGTGGTATAATCAGGGTTGAGAGAGTTGTACCCATCAAAGAGACTAATGGATTCACTTAGACTACGGATTCTGGTAGAATTGGCCAGATTGCCTACTTCATAGGCTTAAAGCGGATCAACCAAGTCAACAACTACAATCATTTTGGTAGATTGTAGTTTGTTTCGTTTTTTTTTTTTTTTTTCCTTCTTGAGGTTTGGAAATTCAACTTGTTAAGTGTCAATTTTGATCGACCAATCTATAACTAGTTGATTGTTTGCTACCAACTCTTTCATTGGTATAAACATAAGTGAGCCTACAATAAACATGGAGTCTTGCCTTAGAAAAAAGATTACTAGAAATATCCAAACTTTAGTAGGTCTGTGAGATTTACATCAATGATCTCATAACATTCTATGGTAGGTCTACAACTTCACTTTATTACAATGATGATCTAATAGTCTTGTACAATTCCTTGCATGATTAGAGTAAAAAAATTCTTATCACCCATGATTTGGACATGCATAAAAATTGCCTATCAATTTTCCAAGTTTATTGTAGACCTCTCATGGATGTTGTAGAAAGCTCTTAAAACTTTGAAGTTTAATAAGAAAATAAAATCAACAAATGAAGAGCCCTCTAACCTAACCCAAAGAAAAGCCGAAAACTTTACATTCGGTTGTTAAATTCCATTCAGTTCCTAAGGAGATTATCATCCACGTGTCATATATACATCACATTTTAGAGTCTGTCCAGACAAGGTAGTTTTTTTGGTCATGTTGAGCATTTTTCATCAAAGAAAAATAAAAAATCACTAAAGATTATGTGATCTAGGAAAAAAGACACTTCTAGGAAATGTGTCGTTTTTGTCGTTTTTTCACTTACTCTAATTGAGAAAGGAATGAAACCTCGCTAGGTAGTTGGACTGTGTCAGCCCTAGTGAGTGGTTTTGGTCACAAGATGACAAGAATATTCGCATATTCAGCCGATGTTCCCCCCTTTCGTGGAATGAATAACGATAGGTATGCTACTAGTGAGAGTCTTGAAGTTTCTTGTAGCACCACCACTTTCGCTAAAAATGCACATACATCATAAAAATTGTACGTGACATAAAATTATGATTATAAATTTGGGTTATGAATTCCATAGGGTTGACAATTGCCAACTCTCTCATCATACAACTTTTGAAGTTTATGCTCGGGGGTGCCCTCTACATTATGTTTGAGGAACGCATGCGTTCATGACCCCTACTAAAAACCCCCTTGTATACGAGAGGTTAAATATCTAAATACCTTTGTATATAAATATATTCCATTTTAAATATATGTTTAATGTAAGTATACATGAATATTTTCAGTTCTAAATGTGTTTATTGTATGTATACCTACTGTAATACGACAATGTTAAATTAATACCCTTTCTATGCACTCACGTATACTCATACATGTTTTGTACAGTGCAGTCTCGAGTTTATGTTGTGAATCGACAGACATTGTCACATTGGTGATCATCAACGTATTTACAATGCACTTTTGTAATTTTGTATTTTTCGGTTTGATCGTGAATATTTTGTTTTTTTGCGACAGGGCGAGGTGGATCTGATGAGCAAGATCAGACACCCGAATTTAGTAGCCCTGATGGGCTATTCAAGTGACGGACCTGAGCCTTTGGTTGTGTATGAGCTCATGCACAATGGCTCCCTTCATGACCAACTCCATGGCCCTTCGTGCGGGACGGCCCTCACATGGTGTCTCCGCCTCAAAATTGCCCTTGAAGCTGCCAGGTACATAATTATATTATAAAAGAGAAAAAGAATTGATAAAAAGGAAAATAATTAATGAAAATCAAAATTCAGCATTATATTTGAATGTAAATATACATAAATATATATATATATATATATATTTTTATTTTATTTTTTTATTTTTTATTTTATTTTTTATTTTTATATTTTTGCGACTCATAGTAGCTTTCATTACATTCTTTAGAAGACCCCTTGTTCATCCTTGGGAATCAACATCATAGGCCCCGGGAAGTCACTATCAAAAATTCAAGTAACCATGAGAGAACAACTACACAGGGCTTCTTTGATTCATTTGAAATAAAATTAATAATTTTTTAGAATTAATATAGGGTGTTTTAAAACCAATTTGAGAATATTTATGAGTATTTCTAGAATATACGATGAATATACCCTAAATACCGGTACACTATATATAGTAAAACGTTCCAATTATAATGTAGCTCCCCATTAAATACCTTGTGTTCGCTCTTGTATCCCAAAATTCACACTAAGTGGCTTCTCTGAGATTGTAGGTCAAAATCATTGTAAGAATCGTAATCTTTTGAAGAATCAAAACCATGATCCCTACCTAATGATGGCTTGGAAGCTCAACAAGCTTTTGTATTTTTAAGAGTTTCTACATCAATTCCCTATTCATATGTTGATTCTTTGCACTGTAAGCAAAAGGGTGTGGTGTGCAGTATTAGCTAAAAGAATGTTATGTTCAAACACCACATGAGAGGAAGAAAAGGGATTCATTAGTTAATTCAATTTAAGATTCTAAGGATATTATTTTTCTAAAGATAAATGAATGTCAGTTTTTTGGAACTCTTAAAAGAGAAATGTTTTAAACAATGAAAAAGGAAAAATCTTGATAAAAGTTCTTAAATGTAATTCTAACCGTCAAACCTTGTTTTAGCAAAAGAAAATTAGAACATTTGGCGCATATGCGCTAACCCTGTCCTCTACCCTATGGTAATAATATTTTGTATGCTTGTTTTGTTTGTGTGTACTAGAGTTGTACTAGGTGGCTGCTTAACCCCTTAAGGACTAAGGATTCATGGTTTAATATGACAAATTTAATTGATCATATTGTGGAAAATATAATTCAGATGGGACCAAATTTTATATCCCTAGAATTAGTGAAGAACAATGCATGTGTTGGTCAAAAAACAAACAAATTTGAACAACAGAAATTCCATGTAGAACGTACTCAAAACTACTAAAAAAAACATGAAGTCTAAATTGGGTTTTTTTGTCTAAAAAAACATGAAGTCTAAATTGGGATTTTTGTCCTTTAGGGTTAATTTGTCTTAATATTGTCGTGTATGGCGTATACACAGAGGGCTGGAGCATCTACATGAGAAGTGCAAGCCCCCCATTATTCATAGAGATTTCAAGGCCTCCAATATCCTCTTGGACACTAGCTTCAATGCCAAGGTTAGCTGCAATCAGTGGGTACATCCAGGCCTCTTTAACATCACACATTCTGTAATATCACACCCTCTGTTCTCTCAGAAAACACTCTATTAAATGTTATAAGAAGTTGCACACAAATGTAATAATAAGGAGTGTGACAAGGGTTCTAATCTCTTGTACGTGACTCAAGTACATCTTTATTTAGTGTCAGTTTACATGCAACATTATTGATTGTCTCAATGTTGTTACATGATATTTTGGAGAGGTAGGTTGTGATATTAACCTCTATAAAACTAAAGATTCATGGTTTTAAAATAACAAATTCAATCTAGATCATAATGTGGAAAAATATGATTCAGATGGGACCAAAACATTTTTCACTAGAATTAATGAAGAACATTGCATGTGTTGGTCAAGAAATAAACAAATTTGAACAAAAAATATAGAATCTACTCAAAACTGTTGAAATGAAAACGAGGTTCAATTTTGGCTGCTTGGTCCTTTAAGGTTAATGAAACAGAGGTGTACATGTTTGTGGAGGTGAAGTAAAAAAAATTCCGAGATTACACATTTGCGTCTAAACTAACCGTGAGGGTGGCTAATTCTTTGAAGGTATCCGACTTTGGTTTAGCGGTAGCCCTTGAAGAAGGGGGTTTGGTGAAAGATGATGTGCAAGTGCAAGGCACCTTTGGATACATTGCTCCCGAGTACTTAATGGACGGTAAACACTCCACTTATATACAAAACTTTCACACTTGTCTATGATCATGTTGTATTCAATAACTATGCTTTAATTTCCGTGCAGTTATTATAGACCAAACTGAGCTTTACTGCATATGAGGTGGAGGCACCAATATTTGCCAGTTTAAGGATTTTGACCTATTTAGAGCGATGGTTTTCAATGATAAAAAATTGCAGCACATAGAAATTTGGGTTTAATAACTAAGCTTAATCTTTAATTGATTTAGTCACAATGTATGATCTTGTTCTAAAATTTCAAACTTAATCTGCATAAACCACTATTGATGTTAGTAGGAGAACCAATACTTGTTTATTATTTCTAATTCAATCAGTTTGCTAACTTGGCATTCATAATTGATCATTAAACTACTTCAAATAACTTGATTGAGAACTCACAAAATTTCCGCCATATTGGGATTTTTTGAAATCTACAACTAGCATAGATTCAGTGGGAAACGATGCTTCTACCTTATTGTGTTGGATGCGCATGCAGGCACATTGACAGAGAAGAGTGACGTGTATGGCTTTGGAGTAGTATTGCTTGAGCTTCTTACAGGCAGACTACCCATTGATGTCTCCCTACCCCTCGGATCCCAGTCTCTTGTCACATGGGTAAGTACGTAACTTAGGGCCTCTTTACACTAGAGGTGAGTAGCCGTGAGGAGAGAAATTTCAGCCAATGGAAGGCCTAGAAATCGAGAAGACCAATTTCTCATTGGCTAAAATTTCTCTTCTCACTACTTCTCGCCTCTAGTGTAAAGAGGCCCTTACTATCACCCTAAAATTTCCAAAGAAGTATGTCACCTACATGAGCAATTATAGCCCTCTTCACCTTACAGTTGCATCAAATGTATCTAATCTCCCCTATTGATTGATTGATTACTGTCTTTTGATGCAAGGCAGGTAACACCTTTGCTCACGAACCGAGCAAAATTGATGGAAATTCTAGATCCCAGCCTTCAGGATTCGGTGAATGAGAAGCATCTTCACCAGGTACCCTCTTTAATTGACATTATCAGTAGCAAATGGCAATGAAATTATGAAAGTGAGAAAACTGACAATGAAAGCACAACGAATAACTCCCAAGAGTGATTTTGAACACTTTTAAGTAGCTCATATGGAGACTTTCTTTTGTCCAATTTGATTTATTTTTTACCAACGTATGAAATGTTCTTCACTACTTTTGGTAATATAAAATACATACCCACTTAAATTACAATACAATCAAGTTGTTTTATTATGACTTTCTCTAACGCGACATTTTAAATATCTTGTGCACTACCATCGACTCATGTCACACATTTAAACTATGTCACAGTAAAAAAGTTAAAACTCAAGCAAGTAAGAGTAAAGACATTTGAGCATATGATTGATCAAATTGGTCATTGGTCATCATGTCCTTCATAGGATAATTTCCTCACCAATTAATCCATTATCCCTTAACCCTTAAAGGTCCAAAGAGCCCTTTCCGACCAGTATTATACAACAATATTCCATTGTATTTGGCATGGTTCCACATCTCCTACGGATTTAAGATCAAAAGTGAAGTTAAAATTCACATCAACATGATTTTAATTAGCTATCGGGATTTGAATTTGGAACTTTCTATTTACAGCAGATGTCAAATATGCCAACGTATCTACTATCCCCATCAACCCTTTAAGGGTTAAACAACAAAGAAGTCTGAAATGGACCTCATGTATAATTTTGTTAGCAATTTTGAGTAAGTCCTATGCCGTGGACTTCCTGTTGTTATTGTTGTTTTATCACCACATACAATGCTCTTCACTGGTGAAATAAAATTTGGTTCCATTTGAGTTATATTTTTCACAATATTATCAATTGAATTTGTCATTTTGAATCGTTCCTTGTGCAGGTGGCAGCAGTGGCAGTACTGTGCGTGCAAGCGGAGCCAAGCTACCGGCCCCTCATAGCTGATGTGGTGCAATCCCTGCTTCCTCTGGTTCCACAAGAGCTCGGAGGGGCATTGCAGAACCCTAAAACCAAACATACTGATAGGAGCATAAAATTAGAAATTAACACTGATGTTGATTCCGGGTTCCTCGACGTAGAGCTTCAATCACACAGGTCAGATGACAGTGATGAAGCTCCAAATAACTCCATGATTCTGGACAGCAGCAGTTCCCTTGGAAGATCACGCTCCTGGGAAGACGCCACCAGATCCTACTTGGAACAAAAACACTGTGAAGGTCAAGACACTTGACCAGCAGAAAATTAGAACTCAGTACCCTTTTTTTACTTGTTCATGGATTTTACTCCACTGCAATCTTTTTAACCCTCAAAGGTCCAAAGAGCCCTTTCCGACCAGTATTATACATCAATATTTCATTGAAATATTTGGCATGGTTCCAAACCTACTGTGGGTTTAAGATCAAAAGTGAAGTTAAAGTTCACGTTGACATGATTTTAATGAGCTATTGGGGTCTCAATTTGAAACTTTATGTTTACAACAAATGTCAAATACAGGCCACCGTATCTACTATCCCCATCAGCCCTTTAAGGGTTAAACTTTGAAGATTTTCATCTAATACGGTACTTTTATTTCATGGCAATGACACTTTTGAGCTGCCAGATCAAGGTCGTTGTACTGGTATTACAACACCGACGGTTCTTAGTGAACTGAATTATGAATCAGAGTCATTCATTATTCAAGTCATAGAAAGTCAAGGTTCAAGGATTCACTATAGAAAGATGCCAATGCTCGTCATGAACTAACTTTTAGTAAACAGATGGAAGTGGCTAAATGACACATAATTAACGTGATAAATTTACAAGGGGTGGAGAGAAAATTTCTTCGCCTTATAGTCGGCCTATGTCCAACTGAAATCTACATAATGATATACAAGGGTCTGTGCCAAAGAAAGAAGTCAAAGGCTCAGGGCATCTTGGATACTGACCCTGAGAATTGATTGAGCAGCTACTTTCAATCTGAATGTTATGTCCGAACAAAACATTGCCGCACTGACAGCAATAAGTCCATTTGTAAGCTGAAGGACGTGGTCTGAATCAAAACATATTAACTTGGATCATCACAAGTTGCGCTCATGAGGCTCAAGCCAGGGGAATCCCAGTTTCTCAAATACTTCACGCTCTGATTTGCATGGAACGCTGACAAGTGACTTCATCTGCATTCATTCATTCCATCCACAAATCGTCAGTCTGTGTGTCATAAGAAAAATTTAACACTTAACCTTCTAACAATTAATGACCGCCTGAGCAACCGATTTTCTCTGAAACCACTCCTAAAGCCATCTAATGTTGGTTCCAATCATAAGATAGAACAACTAAATTAGGCATCATCAACCCTTTAGCTGACTTGACTATCTGAAGGCACCAAAATTTTAGGCTGGATCAAAGTAAGGAGGTGATTGCAAGGTCTGTCAAAACCAGTGTAGGGCTGGTATGGCGTCTTTCTATCTTGGACTGTGGTTCATTCTAAATACCTCTTTGAGGTCCAGTACTTCTCACAATGACTCTAATTCTTTCATTTTCACTGAGAACCGTGTAATGCCAATCAAAACCTGGACATGATATTCTTGAAAGGGGCTGGGATCACCATGAGCCTAACTGCTAATAATCCAAGGAATAATCAAGGTATCTAAGTTTCGGCAGAAAGCTTCTCATGTCTCGAGTTCCAGAATGAAAGTGTTCACTCTCAGCCAGCTAGCTATTACAGTTGTCCCTCTCTATTTATATGACATGTTTGGGAAGCCCTAATTTCAAGGTGGCAGGCATGGATTAGTCACAGAAACGACTTGTCATATGTGTCACATGTGTATTGCTTGAAACAATAATATCGTCATATTATGTAGTGTCATGTTATGGAAAATAGGAAAGTGTAGTTAGTGCCAATCACATAATGACAAGGGTGGGCGGTCAGCACTGCTCTGGAATGTTATGGAAGGGCTCAGAAGAGTAATGTTATGTCAAGAAATTATTTTGAAATGACAACTTACCTTTCCACCATGACCATCAGCAAGTACTGGGTAGAGTCCATGGTCATCCAGCTTGTACCCTTTTTTGTCTGCCAAGATCCTCAACCTGGTACAACAACATTTTCCATTGCTACAATCTCATTACAAAGGAAAGGATTTGGAAAATACAAATTAACAAGTAATAATGGTAACAACAACAAACTCTTACATTTGTTTTAAGCACAATTTCTCAGTACAGATCAACACCAATGATAGTAGCTTACAGGTAAATTACACAAATACCGACACGTTACATGAAAAGCTTTACCTGCGGTTTAAGATATCGTTGCCTGTCCATTGAATTATGCCAAATGGATACTGATCAAAGGGGTAAACCTGAACCAGAATCAAACCAAGGACTTCAAAAAGGATGAATACTACAATCAGAGCTTTCCATGCAGATACACAATTCTTTCCTCACTGGTGATACCCTAAACAGTAAGTTACAATAAGAATATTTGCTATTGAAACCAAACCTTAAATACGAAAGTCAACAAGAGATTAAAATACGAACCTTGAAGTCAATGCGGTGGCGTTGCAACCGACCTGGGTACTTACAAAGTCCAAAGTAAGTGTCAACTCCATGATCCGTCCCCTAAAAAATCTCCAAATATATGAGGCGTCAGAACTAATCTGAACATGGTTTTCAGTAAAATTAGACTACTTGAAGAATATTTAGACAACGTCATGAGGCAAGAAAAAAACACAATGAATTTCATGGAAAAGACCTCCCTAAGATTCATTTATTTCATTATACCCAAAAATTTATCTGAAAAGTCTAATTTTACTGAAAACGTTACTGTGGTTAATCTTTACAGGCAATGATTATCTAGTAATATCAATCATACCATAGCTGGAACTGTCATGGCTAATAAAAAGACCTTGATGTTATAATACCTCAATGCTGTGATCCAGACTAAGTCGTAAATCCTCCGTTAAAAAGTCCTCCGCGTGCAGTTTCTTGACTAGCTCCTGCAGGACCCCCGTGTGACTGCAGCAAAAACGGGATCCCAGCAGTCAGCCAGTTATCCCCTAAAGGACCAAGAAGCCCACCTTGGGCCTCATGTTTGGTTTAGCAATTTTGAGTAGGTCCTGTATGGATTTCCTTTTGATCGAATTTATTTACTTTTTCACCAGCACATGCAATGTTCGTCATTGATTCTGGTGATATAAAATTTAGTCCCATCTTCAGGAATTGCATTTTTCGCAATATTAGAGGTATTTCCGCAAAGTATGTAAAAGAGGGGAGACTAGACAAAGGTTTCTAAAAACTGTAGTTGAGAACCCAATAAAAGTAGACATGTCAGTTTCTTTTAAAAAGATGGAGGTGTGAAGTTTCAAGGCTCCAAAACCAGTGCCCCAAAACTTTAGACCCTCAGTTATTTTGATCCAACCAGTTTTAGTTAATTCAGGGAGCCCCAAGCTTTGACTCCGCCTTTGACGTCCCCAAATTAGCTTTATGCTTCTGCCAAATCCAAATCGATGCTTCTGTCTCCACCACCGGCTCATCCGGCGCATGCTCTGTTTTTTTGCTTATTAATGAACCTCACTCAATTTACGTTTCCCAAAATTTCAATAAAACTGAGGCTGTAAGTGGCATCGAGTTTGCGGAAAACTCTATTATCAATTGAATTTACAGTCAACATGTGTAAGACGACCAAAGGCTGGAGGGACATGGAAATTAAACCTGTGGCCATCAGGATGCGTTATGACAAAGTCCATATCCCCTGACATAGCTTTACCCCGCCGATAGGAACCTCCACAGACTATAGAAATCTGGTGACAAGCAAACAAGAGCTCAGAAAATTCGAGACTGAGGACAACAGGCATTTCTGAACCTTAGTACATGAAGTGGTTCAGTCAGAGCATCTAAGTTAATTGTGGAATTTTCATTGTAGTTAAATTTCATAGACAAGGACCTTCAAACAACAATCTATATAAAACAACCGTTAGTATGGATTTAAAGAATTCAAGATTCACAATAAAACTCCAGGGTTCAAATTAATCCTCCGTCATACAAAACTTACCCCTGGACGAAGCTCAGCTCCAGCCTTTTGCACAATTGCATCCATCACCGTGATCTGATCATATCATCACTAAAAAGTCAGAGACCCACTTACAAATGTGCACAAGAAGAACTTGCTAAAATGATGAACAGATGCTCAAATCATTACGCACTCTTGAACTACCTTTATTTTTAAATTAAATAAAATGACTTAACACGAGAAAAGAAAAACCTTCAGCTGATAGAAAATCAACCCACTCCAAAGGTATTCTAGGTATCCTAGCCGCATTGCAATTGGCAGGGATCACTTCAGAATCCCCTGAAGGACCAAGGATTCTGAAAGATTTTAAAATGACAAATTCAACCGATCGTATCATGAAAAATATAATTTAAATGGGACCAAAATTTATATCATTCACTGGAATCAGTGAAGAATAATCCCTATGTTGGTCAAAAAAGAAAGAAATTTGAACAAAAGAAAGATTGCATCTTAGGACCTACTCAAAACTACAGGAAAATCATGAGGTTCAATTCAGGTTTCTTGGTGCTTTAGCTCGGGGGGTGCGCTCTACATTATGTTTGAGAATCACGTGCATGCATGACCCCTTCTAAAAACCCCTTGTATATGAGAGGTTATATGTCTAAATACCTTTGTATACATATGTATTCCGTTTTAAATATATGTTTAGTGTAAGTATACGTGAATATTTTCAGTTCTAAATGTGTTTATTGTATGTATACGTAATACAGCAATGTTCAAATTAATACCCCTTCTGTGCACTCACGTATACTCGTACATGTTTAGTACAGTGCACCCCCCGAGTGCTTTAGGGGTAATTAAATGGTGTTACAATTGTCACCTCGTGCCTGGGGATCTTCTTGATGATGTCATCGTGAAACATCAGGCCAAGTCGTTGTGGAGGAGTGAGAGAACTGTCATTTCGCAGATCTTCGAATGTGCGATGTCCCTTGTTATAAAGCTTCTGAGCCGTTGTAGGTCCAATACCCCACACAGAGCCAAACAGGGAAATCACCTGAACCTGCAAAGTCATATGGATTCTTCAGCTATCAAAAAGTCAGAATCGTATAATTCTCTTTACCAAAACGGAGCACTAACTACAAACATTCCAAGGACTTCGGGGTGAGTGAGTACCTTTTCATCATTCTTGAGGTGCTCCAATTTTGAGAGCTTGCCTGTTGATAAAATTTCTTGTATCTGCCACCATTGCAACCACATCAGGCGACTTTCTACAAAAGCCAGGCGTGTAAAAAGTATCATTTGACAAGGACATCAGTGTACTTACACTGTCTACCAAAGATTTGCCAATGGTCGGCAAACCTTTAATCTGATCCACACTTGTGATTCTGAAAGGAATTTTCTCCAATACTGATAGCGCCTTGGAGTAACTAAAGGCCCTTCGGTCATCCCCAAGAGCTGTAAATGCCACAAAAGATCAACTTATCAGAAACTTTCTTTGAAAATCAAAATTAAGGTAACACAAAAGACTCATGAAGTATGAAGCATTCAATTCGTCTAAGTACTAAGATTCATACCTTCCTTGTATATATCCTTTATCTCTGAAAAAGGGCCAGTTATATGCGCATTTAGGTTGGGAGGAGTATAGCCTGCTTCCAGCTGTTCATCTCGGACTTCCGCACTCGAAATCTCAGGACCAGTATCGTCCATGCTATTCTCCTCCTCTATGGAGTCCCCTTGGGTGTCATGTAGCCCACCTTCACCAAAGAAAAAAACACATCACAAGAACTAATAAAGCCATGAATGCCTTAAAGGATCTACCTAGGAGTCATGGTTTTAAAATAACCAATATTGCGAAAATTGTAATTCAGATAGGACCAAATTTTAGAACATTGCATGTGTTGATCAAAAAATAAAATCAGATTGCACTAAAGATAGTCCCCATGCGGCCTACTAAAAACTGCTAAAAAAAAACACAAGATTCAATTTAGGTGAGGTTAAAACAGGCCTTCAGAAACAAACACCAATCATAGCTTACCTTCGTTTTTACGGAGTTTTTTGGCACCCGAGATGACCCCCATTTTGCCTCCCTCCTTAATGATTTGCATCCAATCCGAGCTGGTTTTCGCTTGGCCTGGATGCTCCCCTTTCAAATCTGAATCCTCGGTCAAAGTTTGAGATGGAGTTTCATTTGCAGATGATAGATGGAGGACATAGGAATCGGTGGGAAGGCACTGCCCTGCCTTCAAGCAATCTTCAATCCAGCTATAGTTGAGAGCCTTCTGCTTCCTCTTTCCCCATTTGGAGCTGCCCAGCTTTTCTGTCACCGCTTCCGCACTGGCCGCAAAAACGACGCTGAGGTGCTTCGACCAACGCTCCTCCAACACGCCCCCGAGCTGCTGCAGTTTCTGCTTCCATATCTGAAAATTTAGCAATCGCCAAATTAGCAAAGCTCTCTACAATACCCATGCCAGGCTACACAGTCCCCGGGGAGTGCACTTAAAGTTAAGATTAGGAATACACGTGAGTGCGTTTTAATAGCATACCCCCTACAATACTTGGCCTTAAAATAGTTTTCAAATTAGTATTTTTTAGGTGCCAAATCATTATGTATATATCTATAGATTTCATGACTAAATGTTTTTAAAATCTTATAAAGAGAAATGATAGAAGTTTGAACTAAAATGTGTTTTTTTTGCTTCAAAAACCAATTGAAAAACATTTACAAGTGATTGTTTTTTTGGAATTTACAAAACAAGAAATTTAGATTGTGTTTAACAACTTCATATTTTTTTTACAATTCTTAAATGAATTCTTAGTACATACATAAGGGGTCAAAAGTACGCACTCACGTGATTCATAGTCTTATCTTTGAGTGCACTCCCCAAGACACAGTCTAAGGTAAGACACTATTGCAATGGCAATAGTTTGTCTTTGACATCATCATGGGATGTCAGAGTGATGCAAGACTCCGTGACTCCCGTAAATCCATGCTCACAATCGCGAGACTCTCACCAAAACATTTGCCTTCTGAGGGCTCAATCTGGCAGATGTGGTCTACCAGGTGCATCAATTCTTCAACTACTGCAATGCAGTTGATTTCAAGACTAACCAATCTGTCGAGAAGACGCTAGGCTTCAGATACGATTCAAGGATCGTTGTTTTAGGGTTAGGAATTAGGGTTTAGGGTATAGTCTCAAAATGGCAACAGTTGCGATAGCTGTCGAATCTCCCACAAGAAGAGAAGCAAAAGAATGGAAAGAGGGAGCGGTACCTGCAAGCGGCGGGGTTGCATCCCGGTCTCAACGAAATACGCAGTGATGCCTTTGAAGAAGAGCTGATCGTCCCCTGCACCTTCACCATCATCGCCCACAGATGATCGCTTCCTCTTCTTTTTCTTCTCGCTACTCATGAGTACTGTCACCTTTAGTTATTCAAGCAGAAATCGAATCGTTTGCTGAATCATTTCCTTCGATCAGAAACCAGAGATGAATGCGAGAAAGGCGAAAAAAGAGTTCAAAATTTTGGCCCTTGCATGGTCAGTGCCAAAGCTTTGGAATACAAGTGGAATACAATTTGTTGGAGGAGCTTGCGCGTGAGAGAATGTGCAAACTTGGGAGAATTTTGTCAAGGAAAAGGAATCAGCAACAGAATTTTCAACACAAAGCAAACAGAACAAAACACTCATAACATTCAGTAACCTTCTTCATGCCTACTGCCATTCCTTCATGCACTCTACTCATCAGCTCTAGGGCAGCTGGCTCTGTTACAGTAGTGGATGAATGAAATAACGAGCCAGGTTTTTCATCCACATGTTGTCATCCAGATAGATAGATAGAAAGATAGATAGAAACTCCGGCCTTTTTTTTAAGGCCGGCGTGAATAAAAGTGTCTGTTCGTAATGTTAACCCTTAAAGGACTATGCAAGTCCCACGGGCTTGGTTATATTTTGAGTGAATTTTGCTCATAACTTCTACTCCATTGCACCAAATGGGGTTTTTTAAATGCCAAACTCAGCACCTTAGGGAGATCTATACTTTTTTAGAATAGAGCCAAAGTAAATTAATAACATAATCATGCTTAAAATGTAGTTTAAAAGAGATTTTAGGTGTGGTATCAGGAAAGCATATGTCCTTTAACCCCTAAAGGACCAGGTGGACACATTGTGTCCAAGAATAATTTCATTACTTTAATAACTTGTTTGGATTTCATAATTTTGACTCAATGTTAACTAGAGAATTGAAAATGTACGTTACAAGAACACAAAAATCCTTTAAAATTTGCAATTACGTTGATTGATTCATTGGGAAAAAACTAAAACGTCAACGTAGGTAAACTTGGGACATGGTAGTTAGGGCGGTTGATGACTTGGAGGGCGTTTTCACACTTGGATGTCACATTCGTACAAAAAAAAAGTGTACAATATGTAAAAATATTTTCCATTACTGCATCATTAACACTATATAATAATTCCGGAAAATGTTTAAATATATTTAAAACGGAATCTTTTCAAAATAATTGGAATCTTTTCTACATATTTTATGTTGTTTTGGAATATTTTGGAATATTCCAAATATATATTTGAATTCTCTAAAACATTTTTGCAATGTAAAAGTTAATAACGATCACAAACACCGGCTCAACGAGTCACCAACAAGTCACTTCATCCAAACATAAATCTTTGAGAATCAATCGTTGTTGTTGTATTTAGTTTTAGAACACCATTGTTTGTGAGCACCTAGATATAGTACATCTTTGTATGCTTCTAAACTTTCAAACGCTAATCATGGTTTTTAAATTTATGAGAAAGCTTGCAATGAATGACCTGTTGGTTTTGTTCAAAATTTTCAAAAATCAACTTATGATCAAACCTTATAATCATGTAATATATACGGTAAATTGTTATGAAAACTGATGTACAGTCTCATGACTAAGTCCTCTTTGAGTTTCAACGGTGAAGTTTTCTACATGAATACTAATTAAGAGATACAATTGCCTTTTTGAAAGCATCACAAGAAAGTGATAAAATTTTAGAAATTAGCATGGTTCTTTAGGGGTTAAGGGTTAATAACTCAATGCCCACTGGACAAAGGGTCATTGAATAAAGTTGTCATCCACATATAGCGATGTACCCACTACGAAAGTTCAGGGAGTTTGTTTTCATGCCATTGCTTGCTTAGTATCGTAGTTTACTAGGCAAGTTCGGCACCTTTCTGTCTAATATTTAATTATTTCAAAAAATAGATTTAGGCAAAACCTAATATTCTTCAAAATCCGTTTATTTCCCATATAAAAAAATAATTTCCCGAAATTTTAGGCATATTGTATATTTTTAGAATTTTTTGTGCCGAACTTGCTAGTAAACTATGGTATACTCTAGGTAGGAACCTACGGGTGGAGAACTGGAGATACCCAACGTCAATTTGAACCCCTTTTGCTAAAAATAAAAATAAAAATATTTCTTGTTTTTTTCCTTTTCTCCCTAACCATTAACGTCCCCATTCAACATTGTATTCAAGGAAGCATTATAAAATGTTTGGTGAGTTAATGTTCAAACAATATTTGTAAATGTCGATGTGACCATCACATCTAGTACTCTTGGATTTATCATATTTTATTATATTTATTATTATTATTATTATTTAATTACCTTTTCAAGGTTTTATCTTGAAACTCAATTTAAAATCCCAAATCCCAAAGTAACACAAAAATTTAAAAATGTTGCAATGAAAGTGAAATGACATGCACTACAACAAGATGGTATGGTTTCCATTATTCGATTTTATTTAATTTGGAAAATCAAGTGGATGGATCAATTAGTCACCAAATGCCTTGGGAAATGATCAACTAGTCCTAAATGTTCTAAATACATCAAATGAGCGGAGGCTGTTGTACTGGAGGATGTTGTTCACTTTGCTCTTGCATTCCAGAGCGTCCGTAGAGACTTCCCGAGGAGGACGCGTAAACTTTCATTTGAGACCCATAATTGTGACCCACAGTTTCTTGATAAAACCTACACAAAACATCCAAGATTGTTTTAAATTGCACATCAATTAACCCCTAAACGTACCAGGGTGTCCCTGGAATTGACAATTTGAGAAAAAGCATTACAAACTACTATTTAGAAGAATATTCTTGAATTGATATACAAATGAAAGTTCTAGATTTTGAATTTTAGATTCCATCCGTACGGTTCCACTCACTAATACAATCACCAATATTTAATTATAAAATTTGAAAGTTAAAATTAAAAATTCCTTCTAAATTCGATTACAAACTAAATTTCAATATTTTTTGAGTAAAATTTGTTGGAATGAGTTTGAAATGAGATACTCTTAAACGTGGTGATGCTTTGAAATTTTTGTGTTTCTTAAATTTATGACCTCATTTTTCACAATTCCACTTTGAACTAGAGTCAATGCAATTTTGGCTCGGTCAACGACTTGACATACTTCTACATTTGTAATTTTAGAAAAATATGTACTCTAGTATGACTAAATCCAGCCATTAGATAGGACAACAACTTGGTGAAGAATCTCCAAAAAATTGGATGAGTTTCATCCAAGCATTGATGAGAACGTGAGAAGGCTTTGAATCCGTTCGTGATCCAGTTTCTAGACGCTGGGACGTTTAGGGGTTAACTTGCAAAAGGGTTTAGGAAGTATTTTGCTATTAAAATTCATTCATTTTAATTCAAACATAACTTTTGACCCACAAAGAAGTGTAACACGTACCTTATAACGATAGAAGAGTCACAGAAAAATACAAAAGATGTAGTCACAATTGCTCGAATCGGTTTAAGGTGACTTTGAAATTGCTTCTTAACCCTTTAGTGCCTAGCTGACCACATTATGGTCACTACAACGTCCGAAATGTAAATAGCAGAGAATTCGTGAAGAATTGGAACTTCAGTTTTGAAGTTCAGATTTGCGCTTATACATTACGCACCTTCCAGAAAAAGAAATTTTCAATTTGGAATCGTACAACTATCAAAGTACCTATCAACAAAGCATGAAAATACTGTAAATACTTGAAAATACAGTAAATACTTACAAATACAGCACATGTACTATGCAGTATTTCTTATGTTTGGAAGTTTGTTATCTTGTTTTATTTTTTTGGATTGTGTTCTCTTCTTCATCTTCTATTAGTGTGTTTAATCCGATTTTGACTAATGTACCCACTCGTGTCAATTTTTAACGTATAAAATTTTGTCCTAAACCGTATATGGATAAGTCACTTTCACTTGTAAAATCCACAATAATTATGTGTGAATCTATTTTTGATATGAAAGATTGCAACGGAGAGGTGTTGACATAGGGCATAGCTGAACTTCTCTCTTTTCATTTTTGAAAATTTAACCCAAAATCTGTTTAACTTTGAAGTCACACACCCCCCAAAATCTCATTTTTGAGCATGCATTATATAGTTAAAATACATACTATAATCTTCCAATTCCACCATTGGATGATTGTCAAATTTGAATAAAATGTGTGCTCTCCAGTTGAGAATAGAATTGTAGGGCTACTTCCTAATTTAATCCATTCTATTTTTGGTAGTCTCAATCACAATGGGAAAAACAACTGAAATCCAGTGCCCTGAGCTACAGTACCCTGGGCACTAAAGGGTTAAAGTATGTTGGTGCAAAGTTTAAGGAACAAATACTTTGTAAAGTAATATAACCTCGGGGGGTTCACTGGCGAAAATTTTAGAAACAACGTGCGATAAAAAATAGGGTCCAATATATTCATTGTAGATAAATTTTGTAAAAAATGTACATGTAAAATAGGAGATTTAAAAAAAGTGAAACATGTTTACATGTAAAATACCATCACATATAATATTCTCAGGCTTTTTACATGTAAAATACCATCACCTTATAATATTTTTTGCAAGGTAAATAACCCCCCAAATAAATAGGTCATTATCGCACGTGTATGCAAAATATACAAGGGAGTGCTCCCCTGAGAATATAACTATACAAACAAAGGTTTGAATAACCCCAAGTCTTTTGGTAAAGTAAAATAATTATACAAAAAAAGGTAAAAGAAATACATAAAATAGTAAAGTAATATAACTATACAAAAAAGGTTTAAAATATTAAATATTAAAAGAAATACATAAATAATAGTAAAAGTTTACAATCATAACAAAAAAAGGTTTATAAATACGAGAAAGTAAAAGTAATCCATAAAAAACAATATTTTAATACAATTTTAACATAAAAGGTTTATAAATATAAGAAAGTGCTACTCTCCAGGTTTCCTAAATTTGCAATTGAATATCATCCATGGCTTCACAGTTGGTGTTTGGATATGAGGCTGACACCTAAGAGTTTATTGAAATTATTTCAGAGGTGTCAGAGTCTGACTACTACGCATGGGTTCATCCATGGCTCTCCATCTAGCATGTATATTCTGTAGCCTCTGCAATCTACGACGCATAGTAACTATGCGTGTTGGCATGTCATCTAACATTTGTTTTTGTATCACAGAGAGAATCTCGTGACACAACTCCTGATAAAGCTTGACTTTGGCTATAAATGGGTGAAACATAGGGACAAAATCTATAGATCCAAATCCCTCTTGGTTGCACATCTCGTGCACGGTACCACCCCTAAACAAGATAGCCTCTCGTTGCTCATGACTAAAGGTATACAAGTGTATACCATCTGTGTGAAACTGGGACCCATATTCAAACAAGTTCTTTTGTACAGGTACATGGTGCTCATGTAAAATTTATCTACAAAAGAACTTGTTTGATTATGGGTACAGGTTTTATACAAATGGTATACACTTGCATACCTTTAGTCCTGAGCAGCGAGAGGCTAGCTTGTTTTGGGGTGGTACCGTGAACGAGATGTGCAACCAAGAGGTATTTGGATCTATAGATTTTGTCCCTAGGTTTCACCCATCTATAGCCAAGGTCAAGCTTTATTAGGAGCTGTGTCACGAGATTCTCTCTGTGATACAAAAACAAATGTTAGATGACATGCCAACACGCATAGTTACTATGCGTCGTAGATTGCAGGGGCTACAGAATATACATGCTAGATGGAGAGCCATGGACGAACCCATGCGTAGTATTCAGACTTTGACACCTCTGAAATAATTTCAATAAACTTTGAGGTATCAAACTATGAGGTGTCAGACTCGTAGTAGTCAGACTCGTCCTTCCGGTTAGCCAGAGCTCCTTGTAGCGTACTAGGTGCTTGTTCATACACTATTAACAGAGCCAGTTGCCCTAGAGGTGAGATCTGCCCACTTTGAGTCAACTAACTTCGAAAATTCCAACTTGACGCGGGGAAGCGCAGATGGACTCCATGCTAACGAAGGGAGACGCGATGCATCATCCAATAATAACTACAAATTGGACGCCCAGCCTCACCTCGTTTGAGACACCATAGTGACAAGGCCTTCTGCCTCCACATGTCTACTTAGCTACTGATGAAGTACTATTGGGTGTGGAATATTTCACAATATTCTATATTATAGAGTCAAGGTAGGGACAGTGATTGCTACTGAGGGCCTCTTTACAGTAGAGGCAAGAAGCAGTGAGGAATGAAATATCAGCTAATTGCAATGGGAGGCCTAGGAACCGAGAAGACCAATTTTTCATTTGCTAAAATTTCTCTCCTTGGAGCTTCTTGCCTCTAGTGTGAAGATGCCCTGAATGTTATGCTGAAAACCAAAACCAAACATAACTTAAGCCTAACGCCAGTGCAGTGACCGTTTTAAATGAAAAGTCCTAAGTGAGCAAAAAATAATTATGAAAAAGGAAGTCTAAATTTGTACAAATTTTTTATCAACTTAAAAAAAATTGTATGGTGAAAAAGATAATCTTGAAGAATGTTAACATAATTTGGCATTTCTTTCGGGAAAAAAAATTGATTATTTTGGATGAGATGTCAAACTTCACGATTGGGTGCGGTAGTTTGTTTACTTGAATGTGTCTTGGAGAGGTCTATTTCACAAGCCAAACAAACAATAAAAACAGTGTGACCCTGAGGCTCTGTCTCAATTTTTATAAAATTTATATTTCATTGTTTTAAATATTTGAACAAGTATTAAAATTAAGTTTTTATTATTGGAGTAGTATAATTTTTTTTGATAATGTATATAAAGATAATATATGTTGTATTAGGATGGTACATCGCTTGCAAAATTAGAATGACTAATGGAAAAAGAGTAGGGGGGGAGCTCGGGGGAGAAAAGAATAATATCAAGTAAATATTTAACAATACTTTATTACATCAATTAATCCCTAAAAGTCCTGAGCCCTCCCTACATTTGGAGATTTATAAAGATGTATTATAAAATGCAACTAAGAGAAATATTTTGAACTTGATGTATGAATAAAAGTTGTTCATTATAAATTTTAGATTTTGTCTATACCTTTGAATTTGTAATTGCTATCGGCAATATTTTTTGTATGAAATTTAACTAAAAACTCAAAATTATTTTGAAGTTTAATTACAAATGAGATATTGACAATTTGTGGATGAATTTTTTTGTGATGGGTTGAAATGTAATACTCTAAGTGTACTGATTTTTGGAGATTTCATCATTCCTTAATTTTATGAGTTTATTTTTTTCAAGAGCATATTTAGACTAAAATCTTTGAAATTTTTGGTGAATCATTGCAACATGACATGAGGCACAAAATTTTCACAAATCATCCCTTTTCTGATCGCATAAAGCTCTCTTGCTGTAATATTTTGTAATATTTTTTCGTTGCAAAAAGTGGAATACGGATGAAAAAATGTGGATGAAATTTTTACATTGTTCAAAAAATGAACGGTTGGATAGTTAGGGATTAAATGGAGGATACTGTAATTTTTACCTCACATTATATTGATTGTATTTATTAGTGAGAATCACCTTAAAGTATTTTTACTTTATATTTTGTATTTTTTTTTGTTTGTTTTGTTTTGACATGTACAATGTACTTAAGTTTTAGCCAAAAATAGTCCTACCCAAGATCCTAGCATATTCCTTTGTATAGATAGATAGATAGATAGAAACTCCGGTCCCCTTTTAGCAAGGGGCCGGCATGAATAAAGTGTCCGTTCGTAATGTCAATGACCCGGTGTCCATCGGATATTGCAGCAAGTCACATTAATTTGAGGTGAAATGATATAGTTAACTTCAAACACAGCAATTTAGAATTTACAAATCTTACAAATATGTAAACCTAATGAGTATACAATTTGTTAAAGTTCCATCATTGGTCCTTTTTAATATACCTCAATCCTAGCTTAACCCTTAAAGGATGTTCTGAGAATGACATACAAGAGTCATTCTAGCGTATTCTGAGGGCAATTGATGTACATTCACCATTCTGTAACCCTCAACCATGTCTTTTGAGGTGGGATTTTTACACATCGAGCGCCTGCAAGTGTGCTACACAGTTCCGCAATCAAAAATGGATTCAAAGGATCCGTGCTCCTAAAAGAAATTTGTGAGTGCGGATGGGTGTTGGGCCGCAAGTATGCAACTCTGTACTGTACCAAGGGGGAGAGGGAAATAAAAAAATGTCGCACACGCCTGATGTGACAGGTCTGCACCGGTTGCACCGGTAGCCAAGCAAGCGTCTGCACCGGCTGCACCGGTAGCCAAGCATGTACAACAACGTTTTCTTAGGGTAACAACTTTTTGTTAATTTAGCTTTTAGTTTGTAGAGAAAATAAAAAACCATTTGCAGGAAGTTTGATACTGTGTTGGTATTGCAGGCAAGTGCTTGTTGCACCTTTGTATCAACTGCTGAATTATTTTCATAGTGAGAAATGGCAATCAACCATTTCAGACATTGTTGTCTCAAGAAGTCGTAAGGATGGAGCGATGCCACTTATCAGCCTTGACTACATCCAGCAGCTGATATTCATGAATCTCAAAAGATTAGCAACTGCAATTCTGTCTAATACGAGTCCATTTCATGCAGTGAGCACATTACCAGTTTCACCTGGAGAACAGCTTGTGTGGCTCTTTTCTGCAGTGTGGATATGATTTATGTCGCTTTTATTTTATTTTTTCTGGTTGGCAAATAGCCCCTCACAGTTCCACCTGCTCTGCTTGTATAGTCATTGTACGCCTTTCTGATGTACTTGTGCTCGTGTGTTGGTGTATCAAAATGTATCGTTGCAGTCTAATGCAGTGGATGATTGCGTGATTTTAGGGTCTGGTTGCCTATCTTATGTATTATATTGCCATGCTGATATTGTACTGTGGGTGTAAATTGGTGTCAGGAAATTTTCGACATCAATGTTCTTGTCCAGTGTGTTGCGGATACTTCAGATCCTGCTTCCCGAAACCAAGCATTGATGTTGCTAACAACTATTGCAAGAGTTTTTCCTGAGAAAGTTTTGAATCACATTGTCGATCTTTTGTTCTGTAATTGGGGCATCTACGATAACACAGGTTTGTTTAATTTTCGTCCATTCAACCCAGCATAATTAGTTATGTTAGGTGTCAACTCTTTCTCTTTTGATTGAAAGCCATGTGTTACAACCATGTGTATATTTTGAAGTATTTGTATTGGTTGTATATCATTAAGTACTTATGTAGAGTGTGCAAACAAGAGCGACAGAGAATTTCAAATTCCAGTCTAGGGTAAGAGTGTGGAGAGACCCATCCATCTTGCTATCTACATTTCCATCTTCATCAATAACTTGAACTTCCAAGCCCTCAAGCTTGCTGCCGGCGTGTGCTTTCTCTGGCACATGCACCAATACAAGTCACTCTATTTCAGATCAATGCGGGACTGGTGTGACTTCGTAATCGAGTGAAGATTCAAGTTCGAAACCTAAACGAGGGTCTAGCTGAACATGTGTCGGGAGGGGGTGAGCAATCGATTTGCCTGCGAGATGGAAACAATGAAGATGCAAGTGCAGAATCAAACAAAGAGGCGCAAAAGATGAGATGGGTACCTTACAATTTGTGCCGACAAGAAGCTCCTGGTGCAAGTGTGCTTGATTCACCTGCTTCGCTATCAATTCCAATTGAATAAGCAATTGTCGAGACAGTCACCGTCTGAGGCAGTCACTTTTCCACTCAGCATATGTTGTCTGACACCCCATGCAAGATCCTGAAATACAGTAGACGGCCTTGTATATGTTGGAATACGTATATGGTAAGGTGATCAATAATGGCTCAATTTTCAGCACGAGAAATCTATAGCAAAGTTAACAGTGCAAGCAATTTTCGTGCATGTGGAAAGTAAGTGGAAAGATAGAGCAAGTGGAATCATCATTTTTGGACTCTTTTGCAATTAGTTATGAATTCTTGAAGTTGTATTCATAGGTGTTTCTAAAATGGTGCCCTAAAATGACACCCTATAATGTATGTGCTCATTACATGGTACTGTTGAATTGAGAAGCTATTATGTACCTGTAAGTGAAGATTACTAGAGCTCCATTATTGGACCTGCTCCATTTTAGAGCACTCACCCATAATGCGCCACTTGCGCAAGTACAAAATCTTCAGTATGACTCAAAACAATTCCCCAAAAATCTTAAAATATTCTCGAAGTTTGTGCCAAAAATATTGTAGAAATCATAATCCATGAATACCTTCATCTTCATGCACTAAATCCACAAATACAGAAAACGTAGGCCAGTTCTGGCTGGGTGAGCATAAAGGGGTTAACGTACTTAACCCGTGACCCCTAAAGGACCGTAGGGCCCCCAGGGGGCTTCTGGAACTAGAAAGTGAGGAAATTTGAATACTTGGGCTTTGAATTATAGGATGAGCAACAAAGAGACCCTGGATCTTTTTGAGAGCCAAATTTGTAGGTACTTCTTGATCGGAAATTCATCAAGTGAGCGATTTTTGATGATTTTTTTGAGTTGCACAGTGGGTATTTTGGCTTCACTTCAGACCCTCATATCTTCCTCCTTACACCTCCAAATTACTTGAATTTTTTTTCCGCATGTTTAGAATGATGATTTCTACTCACAGTAAAAAATTTAGAATTTTTGGAGCAGTTCTGAACAATCCGATTTTAGCATGTGTATAAAATACCCCAAACAAGTTCCATCAATCTTCTCAACGGTGGCATTTTTTCAAAAATTATGCCATTTTGTTGATATTTTTCTCATAAAAAAGCTACATAAGTCTTCTTTAGTTTCAACGGTGCCGATCGTCAAATTTACCCCACACCAATGAAGAATTGAGCTTGCTACAAGAACTAGTCAAGAAAACAAGAGCTAAGTTCAACACCCCCCTGGTCCTTTAGGGGTTAAACGTCAAGGTAAGCCCCATAGGTTTATTTAAAAGAGAATAATGAAGAAAAAAGTGGATTTTCTCAACCAAACCAAGCGAGAATTGGTCCGTTGGAAAGCTATTGAAAAAGCGATTTAGAGTCCAAATTTGAGCTTCATTTGAGAGATTGTGAAATCGTTAATAAACAATCAAAGTTATCAAATTGAATGAGTTTTGAGATTGGGGCAGCTAAGGTGTACCGCAATGCTACTAACAGTGATGGCCAGTAGTGCCCAACAAAGCCGTTTTTGCATTTTTTAATTTTTTTTTTCCCTCCAGAAATTTAGATGCCTTCCGGGCTGCCTTGACAAGGCCCCTCTTGACATTTAAGGGTTGACAATGTGTGTACCGGTATTCATTTTTTTAATTGGCTTAATTTTTAAAAATTATAAAAAGTATCATAGGGCAAAAGAAAGGATTGGAATGTTTACAGCTTGGTCCAATAGCAAGGTAGGTTGGAAGTTGGATATTTATTTTGAAAGGTTGTTTAAAATATTGTTTAACCTCCTTATTTGAGAGTCTTACAAAGGTCGTTTGGATGAAAATCATCCAAAGTTATATAAGAAAGTTGCAAGGCTTTTAATCCATTCATGATCCAGTTTCTGGAGGTTGGGACGTTTAGGGGTTAAAAGTAGCTTAGAACATCACTTTTATTAATAATCACTAATATTTTAAAGAATGACAAATAAATCAAATCACATTTCTTAGTGTTATTTGTCATTTTTTCATACCCTAATCTAATACAGTGGCTAAGTCATAAATGAAATTATTTTTGAGATTTATGTTACTTTGGATGGTACAAGCTAACAACATTTTAGATTAGATTTTCAAGAAAGGTAAATAGCTCTAAGAAAAATAAAAGATGTTAGCATTCATGCATACGTTTTCAATCACGGGTGGGAGAAATAAATAGGGAAAAATAAATGAAACTTTATAATCTTGCAATTTACTCTTTGGATGATTCTCAAAAACTACATAGGCTTATATCACAATGGTCCTCTTTATTCTTTAAGATTCATCGCTTGATTCATCAGAATAAACCTTCAAAAAATTTCATTTCACCTATTTATAAGTTTTTCATTCCAAGTGGTTCTAAGTGCTTAGCAACACTAAGGTTCTTTAGGGGCTAACCCTTTGAGGACATGACTTTCTTGATTTCTACACCCAAAATCTCTTTTAAACTCCATTTTGAGCATGATTCTCGTCTTAATTTACTTTGGTTCTATGTTGAAGAAGTATAAAAGCCTCAAATATGTTCATTTTGGCATTGAATGGACCCCATTTGGTTCAATTGAGTAGAAGTTATGAGCGAGATTCTTACAAGAGGAAAAAGGTAAACATGTGGGGTTTACTTAGTATGTCCTTTAAAAGTTAAGGATTAATAACATTCCATTTTACTTGATAAACTATGTTCACAACACTTGGGCGCAAACAACCTTCTTTTCTAGGGCTTTTTAGTGCCAAATTACACCAATAAAAATAATTTGGCTACAAAACAATCTAAACCTTAATGTTTTAGACTACCATAATATCTTCCGTTTTTTGGTGAAGTATTGGATGAAATCTCTAGATTTTGATGAAATAATAGTACAATGTGGATGAAAAGTAAATTCTATCAAAATTATGGATGGATGTAGAAATATGTGGTTTTACCATATTCTTGTCTGGCTTGTGTTGCTAGTTTAGCACTCTCTGAAAAATAAAAATAAAAATGTTGGGCATGAGTAACTTAGGGAGGATCTCTATGACTCCATGAGAGACCTGCGCCCGCCCTACAAAGAGAGAATAAACTAATTTTACACTATGCATTGGATTAGAAGACGGGTGCTAGCAAGATTGAATGGGCTTAGTACTTCTTCAAACCAAGGCCGCGGTCTTTCACAAACCCGCTTAGTTTCACTTTTATAGTTTTATGAGAGTTGGATCATAGGAGATTGAACAATGAACTCGTTGTTTATTATCTGCAAGAGCAGGGACCCAGGCAGGGTGTGTCATAGGAGCGGCTCTTAGGTACGAGCCACAAAAGATTGTCTGATGGTCCATTTACACTAAGAAGATCTAACACTTGCGTTGCGTTCCTCGAATGCCGCAAGGGAAATTTTGAAAATAATATACAATTTCTTGCAGTGTCGAAGCCTTGTTTCTTCCTACTTTTAACCAATGCATGTGCATTGGTAGAGCGCAAATTTCTTGTGGCATCCAAAATGCATTGGAGCAACTTCTTGCATGCGTCAAGTTGAAAAAATAAATTTTGCATGAACACCATGTAGCTAATAAAAACTTACTTGTCGAACATAGATTCTCTACCACACTCGCGTTGGGTGGTAACTGGTATAATGGCCCATTCACATTAGTCACTTGAACGTGCGTGTGTTGAAAATTTGCGTCAGTCAAAGTAAATAAATGGTGAAAATAAATCATAGTTTAATGCAATCTACTATGATAAAGACGCAAGCAAATAGTTTCACAATGCAGAAAAGGAATAGTAGTGAACTTGCGACAATAAAATGCATTGAACAGTGTTGTATAGTGTAACTTCCAACATGATAACACCAATTTCTTTAGAACCCCTGGTGGTCTTGAATGAACGGGGACAAATGTGCCCCCTAATTTGTCCGGTTGAGGCTTCACCTAAAAAAGCAACCCCCTCCTCCAATGGTTCTTTAATCCCAAGTAGGTCATCATTAAGTAACTTAGGGCCATAGGCCCTAAATTACCAAAACAAATTGCCAAAAAAACACTTGGGTTGCGCAAAATGGAAATTCTAGCGAAAAGAGGGAGTGGATGAATAGTGCCCCCATTCAAGACCACCGGAGGATTTAGAGACGGACCGATAACACAAGTTTAGAATAATAAATCATTTCTTCAATTTACCCACCCGAAATTCAGGAACGCAAACAAACTTACGTCGGATTTCTGGTGTTAATGGGCTATGAATGGGCCGTGAGGCCTGCTATAATCATAAACGCTAGTTTAAGATTAATTCTGCAGTTTTTTTATTTTTTTATTTCCTTTTAGAAATGACAGTCTTTATAGATAGATCCCTGTCATGCGAATCTTGAATCTGTACCTAGGCTGTACTGTCGAGTACAACGTGGGTATGCAAAAACAGAAAACAAGACCAACATAGAAACATGCTATTCCAGTTAAGGGTGGACTTATGTTTTCTCGATTGAAAAGTGCACACTTGTGCGTGGACTTTGTTAACGTAGTTAGAAGTGGGGATTGAGAATCTGTGAGAGCCTCCCACTCCTACACGCTACAGATGACTCGCTGAAATTATTCATTTAACTTACATATGAAGAGCTCTTGCACTCAGAGCACGGCCACCCATGCCCTCCCAAAGTCTCTCACACTCAAGAAATAAATGAAAAGTATCAAGGGCCCTTCAAAAATACCTCTTGACTCTCAATCTTACCGTGTTAGAAATCGGGCCTTCAAATCACTATTTGGTTGACTATAACTTCATAATTATTCTCCTTGTGATTGGTCCATTGACTATTTGATGTGCATTTTTGATGTGTGAAGGGTGCGCAAGGGTGGGAGAGTTTTTAGCAATTTTGAGTAGGTCCTATGTGGACTTCTTATTAGTCAAATTAATTTATTTTTGGACTAACTAATGCAATGTTCTTCACTAATTTTAACGATGTAAAATTTGCTCCACATGAATTATGTTTTTCACGCTACGATCAACTGAATTTAACATTTTAGAACCATGAATCCTTGGTCCTTTAGGGGTTAATCGTGTGCATCACTTCTGGTAAGTCATGACTGAGTGAGAGCTCCTCTTGGATAACCATCTAGAGTTAAAGTACAAGAGATCAGTAACCCATGATCCACCACTCACGAGCTTAAAAAAACATAAAAAACAAAATGATAAACTAGAATAAAAGATTCAACTTAGCCTTTGAATCCAGCATTGACACTGAACAGAAGAAAGTCAAGCGACGTACCTTCCTCGTACACCAAGAGCAAAATTAAGTGCACAGCCTAGAATAATAAAATGGTACTCAAGCCGCTGTCTGTATTTAGCGGCTCGGCTGGGATTCGGCGTTCGAAGAAATTATTCATCCACTTGCGTGACCGGCAAATATATAACTAATTAAAATAATCAACCCCATGCTAGAACGCAACTCGTATAAGTGGGCGCGGGAACATCCGGTGTCTCAAACTCAGGCTCTCGAGTCCCTGCGGCTCGGATCAGTGAGTCTGTGCACTCAGCCTGTCGATACAATCCCTCATTGGCAGTGACTACTTTCACGTCGATCAGCTGTGCCTGCTTCAGCTCGATCATTTCACGCCTTGCATTCTTGAAAGTTGAGGTACAATCAGTTATCTTTCACGGAGACTAATTTCTATCCGCGACCTGTATCATGTACGTTTCCCATGGTTTGATTGATTCCTGGCTAGCAATGAGATCGATCTTTCAATGTGCACAGGCTCGGAATGTTGTAGGATCTTGATTCGGCGCGTTTGTCTGATATTTTCCCTAGCTTGTCTTGGACCTAGCTTGTTACAGAAAAAAACTGAATTCAATTTGTTTTGTATTAAAATTCGAGTGACCACTTTCACCGACAGTCTAGGTGCAACATTTTGTGAGTACTACTAGCTAGCTTGCTCCCGGATAAATTTTCAATAATTAGCAAATCTACTAGTTAGAGCCTTCTATTCACAAATATTCATACCCATGTGTGCATATATAGTGTTATATTCTGATATATAACCACTTCATATTTCTGCCATTGTTTCTTTTTCCAATCTGCAGGCCTGATGGACACTCATGATCTAGTGGACGTACATTACTTTGGCGGAGCGCGCAGCTCACAAGATATTTAAGTTTTTTGGTATTCGATTCAAGGATGGCTTCAATGGTGGCACGTTCTATGAAGATTCAGGTTCTGGCTGTGATCACTATGTTGGTGGCAGTGTTGTCCCAACAGGTGGCTGCGAAAACGCACTACCTCGATTGGAGTGTAAGTGCTGCACCAATCTCTAGTTTGGTTTTTCATCCATTCGATTCTTATGTGAAAGTTACTGAAAACGGAGACTGAAACTAGAGTATATAGAGATCTTAAACACAGAATTGGAACTATCTCCTCGGCTTGAACGTGCAGTGCCTCGAAAAAATGTAGACACACTTTCTGATATTTCTGAGAATTCATGTTCCCCCGGCCTGGTTGAACTTAAGCTAGTTGTGCTATTGCATGTGCAAGATTGGTTCGATCTAAGTACATCTCCGCCGGCCGGGCAAACTTTGCTTGAACGTTGAAGGCCGGCTCAGATGTTGATCGACCGCTAGTATTCATACAGGCTAACCCATTGATCACGTCATTTGCAGATTCAAAACGCAACATTCACAAGAGGTTGTCACACTGTGACCGTCGCCACAGTGAACGGCCTGTCCCCGGGACCGACTATTGAGATCACTGAAGGTGACACAATGGTAATCACGGTAACAAACAACCAGATCTACGACGTGACTATGCACTGGTGCGTTTCTCGATCCAGAGTTTTCAGTTCATTGGTGGTCAGAGCGGATTATTTGAGGGAGTTCATGCTTGCAAGGGATCATGTATTGCGAGTATTCAATTGTAAACATTGAATCTCATTCATATAATTCTTTTGATCTGCCTCTTTGGCGTCGATCTAGGCACGGGCTCAGACAGTTTGGGACCAACTACGCGGACGGGCCGGCATACATCACGCAGTGTCCAATTCAACAAGGAGATTCATACATCTACGACTTCACCGTAACAGGCCAAAGCGGAACCTTCTTCTACCACTCATATTACTTGGTTGAGAGCCACTGTCCATGGGGCCTTGATCGTGAAGCCCAAGGTGACTCCACCATATGGGCTTGTGGAAGCTGAGATCCCAATCATCCTTGGTAAGCTGCCCCAAGTTAGCCTTCTTCAGGACTTCATTTTTTCTCGTGTGTGTTATCCAGGTTTTTTTCTATGTGAGTAGATGTGAGCACTTTGACCGTGAGGATAATCAACGCGTCATACAGCATGGGCCGAGGTGTGGTTGTGACCCCTAAGTGCCTCCAAGCAACGGACTCTTAACGTACGTGTATCATAGGCATAGACCACAAACACAAAGATCATAGGCATAAATGAATGCAAAGAACACTTTGACCACACTTACAAATTAGAAAAATCAACATTGAAAGAGGGACAGCAGACCCCCTGACACTAAAACAAACGCCATTCCCTACTGATTACTCCAAATCTTACACAATAAGCTTCTAGTAGAAGCTAGCTTAATTATTTATTAGTTCGCGAAAGAATTAATGGAAAATCGTTTACCAATTGGAAGCTATGTGCTTTCAAAGTTGGTGCTCTAAATCTTGCGCGGCAGTAGACGTTCCGCCACTAAAACGACCGCCTCTCCTTCATCCTTGCTCCAAATCAAACGCGCTTTAGCTTTTTGGAAAGCTCACTCTTAAACGCATCCGCCCACGAAATTTGAGCTTTAACCTCCGCATGACGCTCTCGATCTCGGCTTCCAAAGTTGCTGCTCTAAATCTTGCGCGGGAGTAGACCTTCCGCCACTAAAACGACCGCCTCTCCTTCGTCCTTGCTCCAAATTCAACGCGCCTTAGCTTTTTGGAAAGCTCACTCTTAGACGCATCCGCCCCACCAAATTTGAGCTTTAACCTCCGTATGACACTCTCGATCTCGGCTTCCAAAGTTGCTGCTCTAAATCTTGCGCGGCAGTAAACCTTCCGTCACTAAAACGACCGCCTCTCTTTCGTCTTTGCTCCAAATCTGATGAGTCTAGGGTTTTTGGAAAGCCAACTACACGATCTACCACACCTCCAATTTTTAAGACCTAACTATCTTCGTACTAGCATCTATATTGAAAAGAAAACAGCCTATGACTATGTGGTTCGGGAGAAGAGAGAGGAAGAGGGAGACATACTCTACTCATCAACTAACATATAATAAACCCCATCTAATATACTAAAGAATAAACTCAACATTAAGTTAATAAAATAAGACTAAAACAATAGGAAATTAAAAGGCTAGAATAACAAACCACGAAGAATAACTCAAGCAACTAATAAAATAAGCTAATCACTTAGACTCAACTAATGAATTAAAATGACAAGCAATAGAACTAGGTAAAAAATCATCGAGTAAAATAAAAGGGAAAACGACCCAATTGCACATAATCAATCAATCAAATTGTTAGAAGCTCATAAACACAAAATTATCCAGATAAAAAAGAATCTAATATTGCCAATAAAACCGAACAGTAAATGCAACAAAATCCGGGAATTTGTCTAACCGGCTAAAATGTCGTGGTTAGACAAATATAAATTGCTAAACAAATCAAAACTCCAGAATTAAGAGTTTATCTCTAACGTGAACCGTTTCGACGGTTCACAGTAGAAAATCTAGGCGATCAGTGTCCAGGTGACTGTAGTGGTTCGTTATGTCATGCTTTGTGTTGATTTTGCAAGAGAATGGTTTGGTATGAATGCGAACGAGTACGAACTTGGATTTCTCTACACAACTGCTCCTGCAGAGAATATCACCACTATAACCCCGACTATCAATGGCAACTCCGGACCCTTTTATAATTGCTCCCCAGGTGAGCTCTTGTTCAATTCTGGCGATGTATGCTGCGAGTCGCGTACGATTTATTGTATTTTGTTTTCATTCGTACGTTAATGAAATGACCTTCCGTTAATACAACTGGAATTGAATGAAATATTAAAATTTGACCAAATCCGATCCGAAGTACAACATGACCAAGTTCTTGAATCCTTCATTTCGAAGGTACGGATTTGGAGGTTTGTATCAATTTGGAAAGTTACTACCAGGCTGTGATGTTCTGATATATATGATGGTTGACTTGAATCATTGCCAGCTGAGTTGACCCAGTATACGTTGAAGCCGAAGAAAACCTACCTGCTGCGCATCATCAACGCTGCCATGAACAACGACTACTACTTCCGTGTCGCCGGCCATAAGGTGACTGTCGTCGCCGCGGATGGAAACTATCTGAAACCATTCAGAACAAACCTGGTTGCAATCACACCTGGACAGACTACCGACGTCCTCCTAATTACTAGCAAGACCAAAGGTCAACTACACAATCTAGAAACGTTACATGTATTCATCATTTCTTTTAAAAAACAATCATATCTTCATGCTAAACATAGCAATATAAAATGTATGAGTTTCTAGCACTCATTTTGGGATCATGATGTACACCTGACTTGGTACGGTGTCGAGCTTAGAAAAGTTGCAACATATAGCTGAGAAGAACTTAACCCCTAAAGGACCATGAGGCCACCAGGTGGCTGTTGTTTCTTTCGATAATTTTGAGTAGGTTTTATGTAGATTCTTTTTCTAAATTTAAAATAAATAAATTCTTCCAACATATGTAATATTCTTCACTAATTTCAGTGATATAAAATTTGGTGCCATTCAAATTATAGTTTTCACAATATGATCATTTAAACTTGTCATTTTAAAACTATGAATCCTTGGTCCTTCAGGGGTTAAGCTCACGACTGTAAACTGATCTAAATTGCTGTTGTGTAGGGAAATATTATTTCGGATTCAATGTTGGGCCGGTTCCCAACGTTGGGTTCCCATCGCCGTCAATTCTAACACTAGGCCTATTTGAGTACACGAATGCGCCGGCATCAGCGACGCCGAAGTTGCCGACGTTTCCGAAGAACGTGACGAGAAAGCCGATGGACAAGTACGTTGCGAAACTGAAGAATCTAGGAACATACGCGCTGTCGGAGACGGTGAACCAAGACTTGATTTACACGGTGAACACGGCCTTCGTGTTTTGCACCGCCAACGAGCCGTGCGTGACGAAGATCATGGGGTCCGTGCAGAACACGATGGTGAAATTCGTGGTGAACACTTACTAAATTAAAGTGGTTGCTCAATTTAGCAAGTGTTCACCACGAATTCACCATCATTTTTGTACCATTTACTTGATAATGAATCGGTCAAGGTTTCTTGTGTTTGTAGTGTTTTTTTTTTCAATTTTCATTCACATGATCATCATTCTCATTCAATTATCTAAAAATTTATACCTAAAAAGTGTTATTTATCATTTAGAAGAGTCCTTGGTGAGTCATTAAAACCACTGATGACAGTCTAGCTATTCTAGTGCTTTTGATAGCTAATTATTTACAATATTGCTTTCATCTTGTACTATGTGTTTTATATACATGTTGGAAACATTGACATATCACTCTCGTCTCTAATTACAATTTAAATTAATTGAAACATCACATTGAAAATGCCTTGAAAAAAGCACTGATGGAACGTTTTTCCGAGACCCAGGTGGTGTTGCAGAACGTGTTTGCCGCGGGGATTCTCGAGCACCCGTTTCACCTCCACGGCCACGACTTCTACGTGGTGGGGCGCGGGTACGGCATCTACAATCCCGCCAGGGACCCCGCGAAGTTCAACTTGGTGAACCCGCCGCTGTTCAACACGTTCGGCATCCCCAACGGCGGCTGGATTGCGCTTCGGTTCTACGCCGACAATCCCGGCGTGTGGCTCATGCACTGCCACTTCGAGACACTAGTGCGAAACACGGTTGAAACACTACGTTGAAACACTATCCTGGGTTGGGATAGTGTTTCAACCATGAAGATTGCAAGATAGTGTTTCAACATGGTTGAAACACTATCACAACCTTGGATAGTGTTTCAACCCGATAAGCATTCGTAGATATTGCTTCTAATATCACTCCAATCCAAAGAATTGAGACACCAAGTACATATCACAAAATGAACATTTCTTCAAGTTTAGGAAAATGTACAAAGTTTCAAAATAGTATCTAAAAATTTGTGGATTTGGTGCATGTGCGGAGGCCTAGAGACCGCCCGTCGTCACGCTCCAGAAACCCATACCGTCGCAGAGCTCAGTCTTTCGCAGCACCACCGTCTGTTCCTCAGTGCCGAAGCGCCGTCCTTCGCACCCGTGCGCGTCTCGTAGCTTCGTTTTCGCAAACATGGTATGTACTCTTCGTGGTTTTACCTTCATTGCAGCTTCCGCTTGGTCGAAGTTTCGATTTGAATCTTTGAAAGAGGTTTTTGATGTTCTCTAGGGTTTAGGCGGTCGTATGTTTTTCTGTCGGTGCGTTTTTTTTTCGATGCGTTGCTTTGCTTCGCTGGCCGTGCTTTGATGCTCCAGTTTCAACAGGAGTCCTTTGATTTCATCGCGTTTTTTAAGTATATTGTTACCGTAGGGTTTGACCAGAGAGTGCGGTTTGTTCTTTTTTTTCCCCTTCCCCTCTGGATTGGTTACGATGGCGACAGTTTTCGTCATTGAGTGGCGACCTAGGGGGCAGAATAGGGTTTTTGATTTTTGGTGTTTGTTTTCGGTTCGGGGGACGAAGCAGGCTGTTTTCCAATTTCCAATGCACTCATCGCTTTGCGCTTGTGAAAAATCTCTGTCAATTTTCACCTCGCATGTCGAAAATTCTTGAAACAATTCAATTACCTTTGCATTTAGTAATGCCTGTTTTGAATGTGGGCTTGCCGATGAATTCTTGTGCGGATATTTGCAGCTTGAGATTCCTTGTGAAGCTCAAGCATGGTTAGGGTTTAAGCACGGGTGTTAGTACGGTTCAGTCTCAGCTCCAAGTTGTATGTTCTCTTGGTAATCTCAGATCGCTGCTCTGTCTTGGAAGTATCTCTCGCTTCACTGATTTTTTCTTCAATGTTTTGCCGATTGGATTCCCTTCACTTCAATTTTGTGTGCATTTGTCATTTCAGTGCAATTCGGTACGATTTGCGAGACGTTTTTTCATGTCAATCTCATGCTAGGATTGCTATCGTTGCAGATCATCACTCTGTCGGCACCTCTGAAAGCTGACGGGTTAGCTCTCTGTTTGCTGTTGAGGTAAATAAATGAAGCCGATTTCTCTGCTGTTGAAGTAAAAAGATCAAGTTGAATTGTTGAGGATGAGTTTGTTTCTTTGTAGTTGAAAAAGAGATCAAGTTCCATTGTTGAGTCTGTTTCTTTGTTGTTGAAAAAGATGAAGCTTAACATTAAATGTCAATGTGCTCAGCGGCACGGGTCCCAGTAGTCGCTCTACAATTTCCCTTCACACCATCCTCTTAAATCATTTAATTTCTTTTATGCATTTCTGAACTCTTTGCTCACTTTCTCTTGGCTCTTTCTCTCACAAAAGATTTCGCAAAGCAAAACTGTCATTCACCTCAATTTCCTTCTACAAGCAAATACTCAAATACAAATGAAAAGAACATCGAATGAGAAAGCTTGTACTCAAATGTAGTTTTGAAAGTGTAAAGTACGTACATTTAAAGACTGTCTAAATATGAAAATTAACAATCAAAATCTATGTATTTGGAATTTGAGATTCTCTTATATTCCAAAATTTAACAATACAGTTTAAGCTTTCATAAACATTTCTTTGTAATCTATCCTTGAATAGAATGTTCGGGATGTAAAGTTGTTCATTGATTGGTCTATAAACTTGTCACGAGAGCATGTGGTAAGAAAGGGATGACATTCTAATTGCGATAATTGCGATATGAGGTTAAGTTTCCGTTCAAGGGAAGTTCTGAGTCAGTATTGACCTACATTCTGTGATTTCGAGCGTGACACATTCGTTATCTTGACATATCTGGTTATGCTCAGATTAAGTGTATCGTTGAGCTAATTACAGAAGCTACTTAAGGTAGAGGGCTCTAAACCCGCCACGGTTCTGAACCCTCACTCTACCAAGGACGAACATTTTGAATCTGGATTACAGCTTGATTAGGTTGATTGGGTAGTGACCTAATTACGTCAAGAGTTAGTTGCTCATATCTTTTGAACCAGAAGACGATTGTGATACAAACGCCGTGCATAATTATGGCAGACTAAGCGCACGAAGAAAGCCGGAGTCTTCGGCATATACGGTATGTCATTCTTGCCATATCCGTGATTATTCATTTGTTCTATACTGTTTTCATTTTTTGACATCGCTCTGTTGTTGATATAAGTAGTTTACTGGTTTTTCTTGGATGATAATGACTGTTCAAGATCATGGGTATATTAAATTCTGTATCACCAACGGAATGCACTTGGATACTATCATTAAAATCTTGGGTTTGCAGGTACCCGTTATGGTGCCAGTTTGAGGAAGCAAATCAAAAAGATGGAGGCACCACTCTTAAGTATTTCTGTGAGTAATTCGGAAAGGTAAGTGTGACGAGCAATGACCGGCATTGTTATGGCTTGCGCTAGGAACAATGCTGGGAACTCTCTTCTTCTATGCTGTTTTTATGAACTAACCTATTCCCAGGTCATTTTCGGAATGCCAGCTTTAGGATTTCTTACATCAGAAACGGGTGGAAGTTGGTGCCTCCGTAAATTTATAACAAAAACTGATCTTGCAGTGGATTTTTTAAACTCAGCTATTCCTTATGGGTCATTACACATAATTTTAGGTTTTGTTTTCATTTGTCGCAAAGCTTTAACATCGTTGCATGCATCACGTTTTGGTTGCCGCTGAAGTTATGCACTATTCTTGAATCTAATGACGGCTTTGTGTCCATGATATAATAGTGTAGTATAGAAGCGCATAATTTTTTTTTGAGTGAGTATTTTTTGAAAATCTGCAGTCATTCTCATCTCAGTTCGCAGTGAAGAGGAAAGCTGTCGGCATTTGGAACTGTAAGAAGTGTGGCAAGGTTAAGGCCGGAGCTGCCTACACCTTGAAGGAACCGGATTTGTGTCCCGACAACTATTTAAAATTTTGTTTACTTATTTGCTCAGTTTCTCTGTAACATAAATGTGTCTCTTGAATTACGTGTCATGTTACTTAGAAATCCATGCTATCACTTCTGTTGACATCTGCAGTGATCTGACACCAACGTTGTTCTTGTTACAATACGATCAGGCGCTTGAGGGAGGCTACGGAGAGTTACATGGTGCCAACGTATGAAATCATTTAAAACTCCTTGTTAATGTGATGGTTGGCAACTGTCCTTGCCATTTTCGTTTTATGCATTTCCTCTTTCTGCTTTATCCTCTTGGAATGTTAACTCCCATGAATTGGTGTTTTATCTTGTCTTCAGTTGTGGTCACCCACTTTATCTGATAATTAATCTGCACACTTGTCGCTGCGTTTCAGGGACTTTATGATTGTATACGGTAGAATCCCAGTAGGTACTAAATTATTCATGAATTATAATTTGTAACTTACTATTCTTTCTTTTTTCCTTGCATATATGAACAGGTTTTTGGAGAGATGTGGCACAGCGTGTAGAACTCCCTGGGGATGCTGGAAGAATTTGATATATTTATAGATTTTGGAAAATCTGCGGAAAATTGGATGAAGGGATAGGTAATCTATGGATTACAAGTTGGTAATATGTAAATTAGAACTGTGAAATCTAAGGATCAATTGTTTGAATTCTACTAATCGAATGTCTCAAATCTATGGATTGAATGCTTGAATATCTACAGATTGGAGGTCTATAATCTATGTTTCAGCATCTGAGATTTATGAATTTCGTATGTAGAATCTACGGGTCCGAGATACTAAGATCTACGGATTTGAGACATTGGAATCTACGGATCTAAGATACAGTAATCCATTGAAATAGAGATTTTTACTTGGTGTCCAATATCTACGAAATTGAAGATGTTGAAACACTATCGTTGGGATAGTGTTTCAACATAGTAGTGTTTCAACCCGGTTGGAACACTACCTTTGAAATACTATCCCAAACACTATCTCCATAGTGTTTCAACCGGCCTTTGAAAATGCTCAAGACCGGTTGAAACACTATTGAGATAGTGTTTGGGATAGTGTTTCAACCGTGTTTCGCACTAGTGAGAGGCACAAAACGTGGGGCATGATGATGGTGTTCATTACCGGCAACGGTGGAGGGCAAACTCTCAAGGCTCCTCTTCATCCTCTTCCCACTTGCAGCGCCTGATAATTTCGATCGATGTACACGCTTACGTCGATTGTGAGCTAGCTAGCTAGACCGAGATTGAATTTGATCTCGCCGGTTTCTGATCGAGCGTAATTCTTTAATTTCTACCAATCTGCAATTCTTTAGCTACTGTAACATTATAGCTCGAGCCACCTACACGCGCAGCTTGAGCAATGTCAGTGGCGCTTCAATCCAATTAGATTAACGACGTTGCAGTAATTGCTTGCAACTCCTAACATCCCAATAATGATAGTAAATGTGCTTATTTCTTCAAGATCATGTCCATACACGTGCCATGATTTACTTCATTACGACAATGTTGTTGTAACCAGTGATTTGTTTGTCAGGAGACAGTTTATCTGTTTTACTATTTTTTCAAGGCTCACTTGAAGAGCGATCCAGGCTGCTTGATGCTCTTTTCATACCAATGTAATATCCACTTGTGGCTGGGGTTTTTTTTGTTTCAGCTGGTTCTCCTTGTAATGAAATTCCGTTTCATTTGTTTCAAGAAAAATATCAAGGTCGTACACTTACTTGTGTTGCCTCGGTGCTACTAAGGCAGTACCTGGGTACGTGATAGTTAGGTTTAAAGAGGCTACACATCTTAACTCCATGTAGGAAATCTTGCTATTAATTAATCTTTTTGATTTTTAAAAATCCTTTGTATCAATTAGCCAACCCAAATTTGGCTAAAATTAGCAACAAAAGCTCCACTGGTTGTAACAGCAAAGCAGTACAATGAAGCACACATACAAATTAGATGGCAAACACACTTCGAGCTAGGAATTTGGGAAACAAGAGACCAAAAACCTCCTTAAATTCCAATTCCATCGGCAGATACCTCGACGGAAAATCACGTCCTTCAAAACGCGTTTGGCGTGCAGAATCCTATGCGAACAACCACCTAAACTCGGGCAAAGTACATCACACAGCTTGCTGGCCCGTCTTCACGTATCCCATCATCTCAGGTTGAAACAAATTGTGAACCTGTTTGGATTCTCACTCTGTGATGTTTGTAACTGTTGGGAAATAATTATTGGTGTAGCAAAGTTGGTTCTAGAGTGTTGAGGGGCAAAGAGAGGGGAGATGGCGTGCTGAGCTCCTCGTTATGCGGTGTGGAGAGGTCGTGTGAGGGAAGGCAACCATGTCGCCTGTGAGTGTGTGTCTGATGTAAGGGTGTGGCGTATCAAGTGTTTGCAGATCTAGGCATAGTTTAGCAGGCTGGGCTGCAACAACGTGGTTCTTGGAGAAAAGAGTACAAGATCAGATCGTATTCGGCGCAGCTTGTTGGATCTCGCCGGAGTGATGGTATGTTGGCATCACATTGGGGTCTTTTTCGATCTGTGAGGTCACTTGTGCAAGAGTGCCGGCTGGGCTGCCTCCACAATCTATGCATAGCTCCTACGACACACGATACGCCACACCATACGAAGACACCACCACCCGAGCCCTTCCTCTCCACACCACAGACAACAGGCAACCAATGTCCACAACAACACCGAAGTATCCATCCAGACTTGAATCTCTTTCTTATTCCTTTCCTGTCTTACATTATATCACTTGCTTGCTTTTGATTACCTCATATCCCTTTACTTGCACCATTCTTATGCAAAAACTAGATCTGCACTATTGTACTGCTAGTTTCAAAGTTCCCAGATCCAACACGATGCCGTCACGCTGCCACCAAGCTGGCACGCTGCCCAAGAATTCCAACAACGGAAAGCATGATCCATGCTCTGTAAGAGCCTCCTCATCTGATGCCTGCAAATGCCGCATCACCACACAACGTCAACACTACGCTACCCAAGCTCGGTGCTGCCCAAGTGACAGGCTGATGCAATCCCCGCGACAGAACAATGCAACAAACGAGAGTTACCCCACCAACAAAAACACAACAACGCATGGCAAAAATCTCAATCAGGTAAGTTGTTTTTCTAAACCTACAGACTTCCAAATACTGACAAACAGACTTGCTTGTGTTTGCAAGCAGATCAAAAACAGAAGAATGCCAGAGCTGCCGCAACAATCTCTAGCAAAAGACAACATATTCAACTGCACGAGAACTCCAGACCGAGGCAGGAGTATTCGACACAAAGGAAGGGAAAAACACGCAACCCCAGATGGTGATGTGCTATGCCAGTTCTTCCGAGTAGTCAAAAACGCAAGACAAAAACAAGCAAAAACACCAGGACGAAGACAAGCAGCGACACATGGTGACGTGAAGATATGCTGGGAAGCAAGAGTGAGGGCGTACCAACGTTATGGCGTGCAGCGACAGCAACTTCTCCACCACAGCTTGTATTACGACATCAATGAAAGCCCCAGCTACGACCTCAAATTACCACCACAGCTCGAATTTCGGCAAAGGATCCCGACGCCCTCGCCCTGCCTTCAAACCAACATCGACACTCTCTGCGCCTTCAACACCTCCGCCCGGCAGCAGCGCCATCGTCCCCGCCTTCAACCCAGCTGCAGCAAACATGGGTACTCACAAGACTAGAAGACCAGCTCAATGCGACCGGCAAGGCTTCCGGCCAGCCTACGTACAGCAACAGGAGAACCCGCAGCTGCTCACCGAAGCTGCTAACCCTAATTCCAGAATACGACAACAAGCACCGGCTGCACCACAGGAACCGCCCTCAAACTGCGCATCCATCCAACACTGTTGCACCAGTCAGAAACACAAAGTCAAGCCCCGCCGAAGAAAAGCCCACCTGCCGCAAAGGTCCAGCAAAGCAACTACCTCGCCATGGCCGCTCCCCACCGAAACTGGCGCATACAGCAAAGTCACACTTTGCCAAATCGAAGCCGGGCATCTTCGCACGTCGTTCGCGTGTATCGACCCAATCCAAAATTGGACAAAACGACAACAGAAACAAAACGTGGACAGAGCCAATGGCCCATGACCCAACATTATCATCACCAAAGGCCAAGACAAAGGAGACCCTAAGCCCAAGAATCAAGGGATAATACTCCGAGCTCTGACATTAGGTTGGTGGACGCTCGAAATTTGTGCTAACGACACACCGCCCTATCCTGCTAGCCTCGATGTATTCTATCAATACACGAGTGGCGCACCAGAAGCCACTTCCCAGGAAATCAGCAATATTCACAACGCCAAGCCCCATCAACGTGATTATAAGTTACCCCAGCACCCACGAGCAAATCATCTTCTTGTCTACCTGCCGAGACTCTTCTCCATCCTCCGTGAAAACCAGCCAGGTCCAGTAACCTCTCTCGTCATTTTTCTTCCTAATCCTCTGATATTCTCCAATTACTTCGTTCCACAGGAGAAGCCCGAACTCTTGCTGAAGGGCTTAGCAAATTCACACCAACGCCTTATAGAAATTAGATATCCTTCCATTAGCATTAGAATAGATAACAACAGAATAGTATTAGTGTCAGCAGGAGCTCTGTTGCAGAGAAGAACGAACGCACGAGACAACATCGATAGTGCAGCTGCCGAAGCGACCAACCAAGAGGAGAGCGGCCTGCATCGACAACGTAGACTACGGGAGAGGAGACTAAAAAGGCGGGCGCAGCTGCGAAAGAAACAGAAGACTGAAGCTGCTGAAGCAGAAGGTGCAGTGCATCCCCGACCTGTCGACAATCGCAAGTGCACCATCAGTTGCAGCAGTGCACCATCAGTTGCAGCAGTGCACCATCAGTTGCAGCAGTGCAACTGACAGTTGCACAACGTACCCATCTGGTGCCCATCTCTCTGCATCGAATGCAGCAAACGGAGTAGGCAGCAAACGCCCATCCACGACAATCCTTCGTCAAACCCCAAAATCAGGTATTTTCCACAACCATTCACTTACTAGATACTCTATAATTTTCAAATACCGCATTACTGCTTATTTTGTAAGCTTGGTGCATTGTATCCCTCACATTATGAATGGGGAATCAGGCCCACACACCATGTTTGCCACCCATTGCTTTACCTTAGTGAATCTCTGCATTGTTGTGATTAAGAATGATGTCATATATTTGTTTAAGCGTAAGAAGATTAATTGTTACCCAAACCTTAGATCCTACCTATTGAATGTTTATGAGTGTTATGCTTGTATAATAGCCATTATGTATCACTATGATCCAACCAAACCTCATAAAACTCATGTTATGTTTCTTAAAATTTGCCCTTATTTGTATGAATGTTTGTATAGCATTAACCATTCTTACAACTTTACCATAGTAAAATTCACTCACAATACTTATGTCTCCTTCTCAATGATTATACTCCACTCGGCCCTACAAATTAAGTTGTGGGGAAGAGTAAATCATGAGATAAAAAGGAGAGACTTTTTACTTCACAAAACCAAAAAAAATAAAATTTTAACACAAAGTTTTGTTATTTTCAGCATGTCTCAGCGCCCCACTAGCTCCACCTCCTCTCAAAGATACAAAGATAAGCTCCAAGCGTTAGACAATGACCTGGATGTAGAAATGTTTGTAACTCAAAAACGAACTTCTAACTCATCTCAAGCTGTCACAAGCCAAAAGAAGGCCAAGGACAAATCAAACTCCGGTTTGAAGCGTCCCCCCTTTTGGCTTGGATATCAAGCTATGAACTACACAAACCGTGGAAAAGGTTACCCCATGGATAGTAACGAACCTGTAGCAACGCTTGTTAAGAACGGAATGAGAGAAAAGGAAGCTAAAGAATGTCAATCAGCATTGATCTCCTTCCCGTTTGTCATCCAAGAGGAATGGCCTAATTCACGGGAGGATGGCAAGGATGGCCAACACTTCAACCTCACACAGATTCCATTTGATGTTGAGGTTGATAAGTATGGCTTCTCCTTTGATTACCAAATCGCCATCCTCTTTGAGATGGGGGAAAAGGAATGAGAAAAAGAAATTATAATGTCATTGGTAGAGGAAAGACTCAAACAAATGAACATTTTTCTTGGGGATATCATTGGGGAACCCATTGCCATCATGTGCTACCACAAATCCACTAAGTGGAGTGGGGTTATCAAGTTGCACTTGAAAAACCCCGAAATTGATGGAGTGGGCCTACTCGAAGGATTAAGACCATTCATCCTCCAACTTGACAATGAGAAGTTCAAGAGAGGAAAAATTTGTAAAACTTACGATTCCCTTGCTTTGAACAACCTCTTATCAGTCAAAATAACTTGTGCACAACTAGAGCACAAGGAATGGTACGAACTCTATGAGAAAATACTAGTGGAGAGTTTCAAAAGAGGGATGGAGTATGAGATAACAAATGTTCAAAAAAAGAAAGAAAACCTCTTTGCTTGGGTAGTAGCAGCATCTCCCGAACAAGCTCAAAAGATGAAAGAACACCAAATCACATACAACTATGAGATCTTGGAGGGGAAACTAGCGGACCGTGCAAAAGCAAAAGATGACATTGCTAGGAAGAACGCACTCATCCTTATCGCAAAGAATCTCAACAAAACGAAGAGTGTTGAAGAAATAGAAGCAAGCATCGAAACTCACATGGGACCAAGAAATACGGTGAGCTTCTTCTTCAAGCGTGACGAGAAGAATGGTAAACACTTAGGCTCATGCAACATTCAATGTCTCAATGCTACAGTGTACAAAATGTTTGTCAAGAAGTCTGCAAAACTTCTTGGCAAACATGTAGAGTTTACTGCACATCCTAGGAGTCTTGATGGTGCAAACGCTCCCAATGCTGCTGAGCTCACAAGGCTAGGGTTCAGTGATGTGAACACTGCCCTAGCAAACACCATAGAAGCAATAGGAAATTCTGCGAAAGAGACACCTCAAAATGACATTATGAAAGAAATAGTTGGAATAAGAGAAGAAATCTCTACCATGAAGAAAGAACTCCGCAGTGAACAACAACAAATCGCAGAGAAAGCAGTAGAGAAGTCATCATCAAGCCTCACAGCGCAAATGGCAATCCTTAGAAGACAACTTGCTAGTACTATTCAAGCTTTGGACGAGAAAAGTAACAACACTCTAGCCATTGAAGATGGCAACATGGACACGTCAAACTAATTTGGACAAACAACGCAGCGGTAAATCTACGAGTATATTTATATACTAAGAAAAAAGTAATAATAAAAAAGGAAAAAAAGGAGAAAAAACACAAAAACAAACATATATTTATAGTATCTATAGATGCTATAAAATATATATAAAAAAACAAAAAATATAAAATATAAAGCCACAAAAAAACACCACCAAAAACTACCTCAAAAATAAAAATAAAAACAAAAAAATATAAAAAATATAAAAAATAAAAATAAAGGAAAAAATAAAAACATATAAACAAAACAAAAACTCATCTAAACAAAAATGGACTTCCATCAATCCAAACCAAAAAATACCAATAGAATTAAACCACCCAAAAAACCACCAAATCATAATCTCTAAGTGGCCTCGACCTACCGGCCTCGGCCGAAAATCACACACAATAATAACACTTCACAAAACTATTACACCCAAAAATATTTATAAAAACACCCCATCTAATATCCATCTAAATAATAATAATAGTCGTAATTACAAAAATCCTATTCACCACAATCACATAAAATCCACCATTAACAAAACAAATAAAAAGGCCTCAAAATCCCTCAGAAAAAACAAAAAACACCTTCCTAACAAAAACAAAATTAACATCAAATCAAACTTCATCAATTACCACATCCCAAAACTACTACTACTACTCTCTGGTGACATTGAACCTAACCCGGGACCAATGCCAAACTTACTTAAAACACATCCTACATCACATAAAAATAGAAACAAAACATATTTTATACCATGCACAATAAAACTACACCCAGAGTACCAAGATTTAGCAAAAAAATTTGCTCCCTGTTTAAAAACAACACACCCAAATCATCCAGAAACATCCACAGACTACCCACACCTCTCAAAATACATACTTGAAAACCAACACCACTCACCTCCGCGCATGCTATATGCACTCATTATCACGCTAAGTCCATTACTAGAATCATGCGACCACCAATTAATACAAATACCCGATCCAGACTGGACAACAATACTTCTTGAGAAAATGACACTTCTTCAAAACCCCCCTGAAAGACACATCTTAAACTCACACCCATACATCGAATTTAAAAACAACAACCAAAATCTAATCAACCTCCCCAATACCATACATAAACAACTTTATGATTTTATCAAACAAAACATTAACCCACCAAGCCTACAAACACTAACAAACAAATTCCCATTCCTACCCGAAAATTTACTAATAGAATCTCTCAAATGCAATGAACCTATAAATGAATATTCACACCCACCTAGACTACCCAATATACCATTACCACAAATCCAAGAGACACAAACAACAAACCACAACACACACATTATTACATAGAACGCGTCATCCTTAAACACAGCCCTACCAAGCCTACAAAACCTAATCTCAAATACTACAACAAATCTAGCAATTATCACAATACAAGAAACCAAACTAACCGCAACAAAATCAACAAGATATATACAAAACCTATTCCCACAATACAAACTAATCTACAACAACACACATGCCTTAACAAGATGCATGCAACAAAGAATGTCATATACCCCTGCTAGAGGCGGACTCCTCACTCTAATAAATAACAAATATGCATACCCGGGAAATATCACCAAAATACCTACCCCGGCAGAAATCTCACCATATTTACAAATTATACAAATAAATAATGCACCACTACAACCATGGCTAATACTACATATGTACATGCCCTCCCACTTAGAAGATATTCAATACATTACAATAATTCAACAACAAATAGAACAACAAATTATAGCACACCCGAACCACACATACAAATTATGTGGCGATTTTAACAGAGATATAGCCCTTATCGGCAGACAAAATGATCTCAACATAACACGTCCACAAACAGAAGACATAAAATGGCGTACATTCACAAACACTCTAGATTTAACCTACATACCAACAAATAGCACATTCACCAGACAAGGTGGACAAAATTACACTCAAACTAGTTTAATAAATGGATATTACATCAAAACTCCCAATAATACATTATACACCTCAACCACAAATCATGACGACAACCTCAACTCAGACCATTCACCAGTCACCCTACAAATACCACCAAACACACTAATAGCTCGCCCCACCCAACTGAAAGTAAATAAACCATCAAGGATTCTAAACCCCATCCCACAAGATAACATTGAAAAATTCAAAATATTATTTTTCGAAGAAAACTCACTTCAAATAAACGAACTCACTACAATATTGATGAATGAACAATTAACAGATAACCAATGGCAAAACTCTTGTACAAAATTAGATCACTTAATACAACAAATATCAGAAAAAATTCAAGAAACCTGTAGTGCCCCACCTCTACCTTCACTAATACACCGCACAGCTCAACAAGGAGGTTTTTTGCCAAGAAAACTCCAAAAAAAATAGAAAAAACACCTATCTACATACCATTTAATTAGAAAAGCAATATACATAACAAAAAACACACCAAACTGGCACAACCACCCAATAATAGAAGAATTGAAAAACCATAACCATATTATCATACCACCACCTCCTAACCCAGAACTAAATCCACAAGAATGGATTAAAACTTTAGCAGAACTAGCTAAAAACGCAAACAAGAAAGCACGTAAAATTACCACAAAATACACACAAGAATGTGTTAAAAAAGCTATCACAAAATACAGAAAACTATATGAAAAAAGCCCCAAGAAAATAAATAAATAAGTCTTCAAAAACCATTAAACACCACCATTAGATTGCATTAAGGATAGAAACAACAACATACTAACTAGCCCAGACGACATAGCAAATGAAATATATATCCAACAATCAATTAGTAATAGACCTACAGTCCCAACATGTTACTACCAACCAGAGCACCCATCTAATTGCACATGTGGAGTCAAACAATACCCATCGCATGACCTAGAGGGATTTATAATAGATAAAAGAGGAGACCCTCAAACACCACTACATAAATACTTCGACCAAGAAACAAACGACTTATGTTTAAAACACCTATCCAATAATAAAACACCAGGCCCAAATAAAATTCCAAACTCAATATTAAAAAATATGCCTGATATCTTTCACAAACTACTATTCTTATTTTTCACCCACTGTTATAAACAAAAGAAAATCCCAGCATCTTGGAAAACAAGTTTAACCATACTTTTGTACAAAAAAGGAGACCCATCACTATTACCAAACCACAGACCTATAGCACTTGCAAACACAATTTACAAACTATTTACTAGCACACTAACACTAATATTATCAACATATGGTGAAAAGTTTCAAATACTACACGACAATCAAGAAGGATTTAGGGCAGAAAGAAGTACATCTAGACAGTTACAACTACTCATAGCAGCCCTGGAAGACGCCAGATTCACAAACCAAAACATATACCTTTTATACATAGATTTCAAAAATGCTTTCGGCTCCCTTGACCACGCTAGACTATTAGCTATAATGAAAGACCTTGGATATCCAACAAATGCAGTAACACTAATTGGAAATATCTACTCACACTCTACCACTATATTCACCGGAGAACACTTCGGCAAAACAAAACCAATACCCATTCAAAGAGGCACTATCCAAGGAGATACACTAAGCCCATATTTATTTCTGATATTCCTTGAACCACTACTCAGATGGTTACAAAGGGGAAATAACGGGTACACATTTGGTACATCGAAATTTACCATTAGCTCGGCAGCATACGCAGACGACCTAGCAGCCATAACAAATAATCTCCAATCACTTCAAACGCAATTAAACAAACTAGATAAATTCTGTGAATGGGCTGGAATGGATTTAGGTGTACAAAAATGTGCCATCACTGGTTGCCCCAACAAATCCAAACTAAATCCTGAAAAATTTAAAACCCAAATACAAAACCACAACATATCTTATAGAAATCAACCAATACTAATCCTACACCAAAACGAACCATATGTATACTTAGGCATTCAACTAGTACCCTCACTAAAATGGAAACTCCAAACGCACATCACCACAAACAAAATAATAGACCAATGTAAACAACTAGCCAAATGCCCTGCCACAATTAAACAAAAAATCAGCATGGTTGACACCGTCATTAGAGCACGCATTGCATACAGTTTTTATGCAGTCCCATATTCACTACCGACCATCAAAAAACTAGACAAAAAAATTATAGGAATCCAAAAAAAAATATGCGGACTACCAAAATGCACAGCAAACGTAATAACCCAATTACCTCACGAACTCTTTGGTCTTGAAGCCTTCTCACTAAAAAATGCATACTTACGATGCATTGGTGAACAACTTCGAAACGCACTTAACGACCAAGGGAGACTAGGTATAATATACAAAGGACTTATACACCACATATTAGCCAAATATGGAGGCGCGAAAGAAATCCCAAGAATCACAAAATATGATTGCATAAATTCACCAACCATACGTACACTATTTCTACTAAAAAATGCTGGAGGAATTCACCTCAAAAGTACAAACGAAAATTTCCTACTGCATATGACAGAAATGGAACGAGAATGGCGAGCACAATCGACAATTGAACTTCCACTTCTCGACCCCGAACTTTCACTCAAACTCTTACACAAATTACTAATCCATAACATATACGAAATAAAACACATCACCCTTCCCGACGGAACAACCCTTATGAAGCCAGAAAACTTCAAAACATACTACAAAACACCAACCAAACTAGAGAGAAGTGCACTTCAAATAGTTGAAAAATTGTTTTGCTATCCAAGCTGCACACCAAATTGCCCAAACCCATGTGCACGACACCCTCCCGCCTGAATGCTAAAACCGAGATACATCACATACAATCTAAATTTACTACCTAGAGCACCAGATAACCCACCTCAACTCCCAGCCCCACACCAACACCTTTACCCAAACCCACCCCCCAACGTCAAAAACAACCCACTAAGATTTCCCATCAACATAATACTAGACCATAAAACAAAAACCACAAAAGATAAATACAAAATAACAAAAAAATATAACACATACCTATGTCAATGGACTCTCCAAAACAACATCACATACAATAAATGGTTGCCACAAAGAGAAATCTCCCCCTTCAACCACCCAACAATCATAACACACAACATTAAACTACTAACAGAATATTACACAAAACTACAACACAACCACTACCAAAACATTATTAACACACACTTCACTCCTGAACAAAGCAGAGATGCAAGATTCATCCCACCACCCACATCCACTCCGCTCACACATATACATATACAAGAATGCAACCCGGAAAAAGACATTATTTCCAATTACGATACCATACAAATAAATAATGAACAAACCCACTTATATGAAAATACCGGTAGACACCTCATCACTATACCAACCACAAGACTAAAATGATTATGGCAACAATATAACAAAGCAATTTATAGCTCACACGGCCTAGTACCACAAACACAATCATTTGAAAAAGAAGTAATATGGCTCTATCAAAGATACAACCATAAAATCCCTAGAAAAGACCCACTAAGAGCAGCACAACACACACTACCAACAAGCATTCTTGACTCCATTATTACCTCCTTTAATATCTCCCACTCTTACTTCTCATCACCAATAACATGTTCCACACAAATTTCAGAATTCTACTCTCCCTTTGCAAAAGACAAAGTCTTTGGATCACTCGGTACCGCCTTTCAATACAAATGGAAAGGCATAGGCTACGCCCACCCACATAATGAAGAAACAACACAACAAGCAATTCACTGGGCACGACTGGCAGCCAAAACCGACCCAAATACCATTACCATACTAGTAATACCAGATACAAATTGGTACCAAAATTTTTCCCCACACACAGGGCCCTTCTCAGACACCCATATAATTGCCCACTTCGCTGCAGATTCCATCACATATGAAGAACCAACAATCCCACAAGAACTTCATAAACCAAAAACAGATCCCCTTGCTATCCGCGTCCTATGCATTCATCACCAAAATCACAACATTGGTACACCATACCACTTAAATACAATTAAAGCAGCAATTGAAAACCTACAAATTCCACAATATCACATACAAATTGCGCCAAGTTACCCCCATAACACATTGGTCAATAAAAATAAAAAATGGAACAAACTCATATACCCGCCTTCCATAAACCCAACCACTTTAAATACGCCACCTCTACCAAACTTTGTGACAAACACTACACCTAAATTCCAACCACAACATAGCTACTATACTGATGGATCCTTCTTTCCCCCTGAACAAGCTCCCGACGGTCATTGGAAAAAAGAAAAAGCCGGGTACGGAATCTACAATCCTACAAAAGTTGACATGCAAATATCAGCAAGACTACCAAGCCTACAAACATGTTTTCGAGCTGAACTAATGGCTATCCATAGAACACTTAGATTGATCACTACTAAATACCCAGACGAACCGGCACATATATTTACAGACTGCCTCAACTGCCTATATAATCTAAATACACACATCAAACATCCAACCACACACAACAATCATGCGGATAAAACCATACTAACAAGCATGGTAGAAATGTTAAAAACCCGCACTCAACCCACCACATTCCACAAAGTCAAAGCACACATAAACATTAAAGGCAATGAAAAAGCGGATAATCTTGCAAAAATGGGAGCCAGAAAAGAATACTTCAGAGCCACAAGCTCATATGAACTTGCACATACTACACCATTTTATTTTCAAAAAGATATATGGCCAGGACCTATAAAACGGCCGGATAAAGGCCCCGTCAGATGTCTCCAAACATACCTAACCAAATACGACCAAGAAAATAACCTGGAAGAAATAGCAACAAAATTTCCAAACATTAGCAAATGGACCATGAACCCAAACATCGATAACGAACTATTCAACACATTTTGGTCTAATCCGACAATCACTGACTCACAAAAAACAATCATATTAAAACTTCGTACCGGCCAATATATGGGTAATGCAAGAAAACAACTATTTTTTGAAAGAGAAAGATTCCCTTCAATAACATGTTCTATCTGCAACTCTACAGATGCAGACACATGGCTACATGCACTTCTAAAATGTAGTCATCACCATATTCACGCTATTAGAGTCAAAAGACACAACAAAGCAGTTTAGGAACTAAGGAAACTAATCCTCTCATCACAAAAATCTAGATGTTACACCCTCATGAACGCAGGAACATTCAACAACAACCCCCAAGAAAACACAGTACCCCCATGAAAACACAGTACCCCCATGGCTACTACCATGCACATGCGAACAACAAAGATGCCATTGCAACGCTAGATTTAAACCAGACATCCTTTGTGTAAAAGGACTCCCATACAAAAATGACCCACCATCACATCCATCAAACAACCTCACAATTCAATTTATTGAATTTACATATTGTAATGACAGATTCCCACAAACAACAATAGATATCAAAAATCAAAAATCAAAAATACCAACCACTTATTAACAGCATTATTAATTTAGGATGGAAAGTTGACCCACTCATAGTCATCACGGCAGGAGCTAGAGGCACAACACATATCCCCTCAATGAAACTCCTCGAAACAAAATTTAAATTACCAGAAAACGCCATTAAACACGCATTCAAAGAAATAAACACCATTGCTATACATCATGCCGGATCAATTATTCTACATAAAAGAAAAATAGAAAATAACCAACCACTACCAATAGATTACTGAATAAAACAAAACAAACAAACAAAAGGAGGGTAATGGTGAAAACCACTACTTATTTCTTTTGTATTTTTGTTTGTTTAGTTCACAGTAACACTTGTCTCAGGTAGATGGAACGGGGCCGGTTGGTTGGTACAAACTCTCCTGCTTATGAATAATTCACTAGCAGCACCAAGTCATGTATATCACAATAAACGCTCAGACGGACTCCACGGGAATCGAACCCGGACCGTACAATTGTAACATAAACACCCTTCTCCAACCAACCTTGGAACCATGAATTGGCGACCTCCAGCAAAATAAACACCAATTTATACCCGTGCAAGTTATAATCTATCGTATTTTACTAGTGTTAACTAGTATTTATCCCTGGTCACTAAAGTGTCTATTCTCGAAAGAGGTGAGTAGTCTTGTACCAATGGACCTTTGTCCGGTGGGCATTGGCTCATTGTCAAGACGAACAGACACTTTATTCACGCCGGCCCTGAAAAAGGGCCCGGTGTTCATATCTATCTATCTGAACCTGTTTGAAACACGGAAGCACTCCAGAGGGGAAGCACACACTACCACAATCCAGCACGCTTCATTTACCGACAATCCCAAAACTCTTTAAAAACTCCAGCACTACCTCGGCAGTGTCAAGATAGGAGCTCAACTCACCGCAGCACTTCCAAGCTCTTCGTTACTGATTCTCAAAGCTGATACACGTGAACAAGACGTCCACTGAAAGTTAAGGCATCACCAGCACTCTTTACTCTTTGCACTCTCCAACTCGCCACAGATCAAGTGGCGAACTTCTCAGCTGCAATTCTTCATCAAAGCTTGCCCTAAATTTGAGCTAACTTACACAGTGGCTATGATGATCTGGCCAAAGTCCAATTGCAGTGCCAAATGGAGACAAAACCCTGGCTGAGTCAAAATATTCACTTTAAACACCAGTTGTCGCTAGAGCGCCAACGAGCTCCTACACTACTAGAAATGGGGGGGGGGGGGGGGGGGGTCAGCAACGTTTGTAAGCAACGTTTGTGTACCCTTAGCAATGTTCAGGAAATAAGCAACGTTTGACAGCAACGTTTGTCTTTGGGTAACTTTTTGGAGGTGAGAGCAATGTTTTGTGTTCCCAATGACGTTCTCAAGATGTTCTCAAGCCAAACCATTTATCCCATAAGGTTTGTCAAGGGATGAGTGAGGTTGAGAATACTTATTGTGAAGCCGGCTACACCATATGTAAAATGGTCAACTACCATTTTATACATTGTATTGAACATTGTATAGTATACAATATAATGTATACTATACAATATACTATATAGTATATATTATATTATATAGTGTACAATATACCGTATAGTATACAATATTCTGTATAATATAATGTATATTATATATAATATAATATATTGTAAATTATCCACAATAAATTCCCATAATAAATTACTATGGTAAATTCTTACAACGGGAACTTCAAAGTACAAAGTTCCCAAAGCTCAAAGTTCCCAAAGCCGAGCCCCACAAACGTTGCAATAAGCATGTTCCAAAACGTTGCTCATTTACAACAACGTTTGTAGAGTTGTTCCAACAACGTTTGTTTAGGCAAGGGGGCTCAGGCTTTCTAGTGTTGAGAGCAACGTTTGTAGTGTTGCTGACCCCCCCATTTCTAGTAGTGCTAATTGAAACTCACGTTGTTCTGTCAACGGAACTCTGAGTGTCAAGCTAGTGATCCACCAGCCAGTGAAACACCATCGCCGACTTGATTTCAAGATCTACCGACGAAAACCGATGGTGAAATAGCTTGTGGGAAAAGAAGAAGTGCAGTCACTCTTGCAAGACAACTCATGCGCTCTCACTGCATCCTCGTCAACACGACCCACGCAGAAAACGACTCCCCGACAGAAAGAGCACAAGTAAACCCTCGGAAGCAAACTCTGTTGTTGTGACTCCCACAAACTCCCCAAGTGTGCAGCTCCAAGACACGGTTTATATTTCGATGCACTAAAGACAAAGTCTCACATGGTCCCAAAGGAAGAAAATTGGGTTGGAAACCCAATTCACTTCCTTTGAAACCGTGTCAGAGCTCCGGAATCAGATTCAGCCTTTAGGCAATATCTACATTTAATCAAGTCCAATTGAGTACCACATTTCAAAGTGACGACAAATATATGAATGCTCTCCTCCAAAACAAATGTTAAGTACTTTGCTCAAAAGTAGAAAGCTATATATAACATTATATCATGGAGGTATACAATGATATATATACAGTAGTATACAATGATATATGGTGGTACTCTACAATGGTATATGGTGACACTCACCGATACGTGTTAATATCCGATGGTATACAGTATACTGTGTGTTGATAATTGAGGTCATATAGACACCCAAAAGTGACCACCTGGAATCTTACAAGTAAATACATGTTTGAAAAAATCAGCCTTTGCATGCGTTTTCATTTGTGACTAAAGGAAGCGTTGCATCTGTGGCTGAACACACACGGCGGTGTGCAACTTCAGCCTGCTTCTCCCAGTCGGTGATGATCGTCAACATCCCAAACGTCACGGCCTGCGCCGAGCTCCCCAGCACCAATCCGATGCAAAGGCCTTTCACTTTGAGATCATACACGAATGCAAGCACCACAGCAGCAGGCCATGCCACCATGTACCATGCTGCGAGAGTCCCCGCAGCGCCCGCGGCTTGCCACCCGCACCCCCTGGCCACGCCGCATAGCACCCCCGACACTGAATCCACGAGAAGCAAACCCGCGATGAACGGGATGCACTCCGCCACGCTCTCCACCACCTCTTCATCTCGCGAGAACGCGCAACCCCACGCATGTCGCTTCGTGTATAACAGCGTCGCCATCAATACACTCTCTGTCAGGCTCATGCTTACCCCGACTGCCACTGCGGCTCTCGCAGCCCCCGGTTGCCCTGCTCCCAGCTCGTTGGAAACGCGCGTACTCACCGCCGCACTGATTCCGTATGGAATGGTGTAGAGTATGGTAGCCGTCGTGATGCAGATTGAGAGAGTGGAAGTCTCCAGCTCTGTGTTTGGCAACAGCCCCGCCACAATCACCATCCCATGGTACGTCCACAACTCCAGGCAATACATGCCAGCGGACGGGATGGCAATCCTTCAGAAACCAATGATTCTAAATCAGTATATAAATTGATCTGGAAAGAACATGTATACATAACTGTCTTTATTTCTCAAGAAGCATATAGTTTTGGAAAGCATGAACTCGTTCTATTCTGAAAAGAAAACAATTAGATCTCTTAAATCGGGCACCAAAACGAATTCCACTACAGTAATTAAGTCTACAGATTCGGATTAATGTAAGAAAGAAACTGATAAGTTCTTTGAAATAAGTAAAAACCTGAGAAAGGCTGGAAGGTCGTTGAACACGGCCTCTCGTGAGAACGACGTCCACGTCTTCTTGCATGTTGTAGAGAATCTCACGAACAAAGCGAGGAACACCACAGTGAGCCAGTTGGAAATGCTGCACGCGATCGCCGCTCCACGAAACCCCAAGCCCAGATTATAGACTAGCAGCCAGCAGAGCGGCACATGGAACGTGATTATGGTGATTGCCAACAGGGGTAAGGGCAGGACTACGCTTTGTGTTTGCAGGAACCTCACCAGCGGTTGGAAAGTGGCCACTCCGAACAACATGGGTATGAGGCACCGAGCATACTGCCCCGCCAGCTCCGAGATCAAGGGGTCTTGATCCAGCAACTGCAGCAGAGGGCTCACGTTCCACCAAACGACGGCGACGGGGACGCAGATGAGATACAACACGAACACGGCGCGTTGCAAGTAAACGCCCAGCATGTGGTACTGCTTGGCCCCGTACGCTTGTCCGCAGAAAGTCTCCAGCGCGCCTGCCATGCCGATGAGAAGGCTGGTGCCCGTCATGCCGGCAAAATGAGTGGCGATGGAGACGCCGGCTAGCTCGAGCTCGCCCAAGTGGCCTACTACCATGTTGGAAATGATGAGGAGAGAGCATTGGAGCAAGAACACACACACCATGGGACCTGCGATGTAGAGTTGTTTCTGCATCTCTCGCCATATCCATTCCACTGTGCACACTGGCGCGAGTCGTTCATTGTCGATCCAGCCTTTGGAATCGAAGCCGGGAATATGCTTCTCCGCTGTGAGTTTCTGACTCGTTTGTATTGCTTGTTGCTGAGCGAGCAGTGGTTTCTGTAACGCGCCATTCTGTGTGTTGCCCATGATTCTTCAGCCTAATATTCTTCAGGACTCTCACTCGCCCGGATCATGTCCTCAATAAGTTGCTTGTGATCCTACATCAGAGACTGAAATTTCGTTAAAACAGCGAGTTCCAGAGAGCCAAAACCCACGACATTCACGAGCTCAACATTCCGCTTAACACTGTGAAACTTAGCGAACTTTCAAGTGCGTAGGGCTTAAAAAACTTCGATCATCTTTAAGAGTTCGTATGCATGCATGGGTACGGTAGGTCTATATGAGCCCTGTGTGCAAACTGAAACTTTCATGGAGCGCTAAATTAAGCCGAGGATATATAGTATAGATATGAGGTGTAGTTGGGAACCCAAAACTCCTCTGGTTTTGCAATGTGCTTGTATATATATGTAGACATTCAAGCTTCAATAGTACATAAACAGAACCTCGGCAGTGACGTCAACATGTTCCATGTACCTCTTTTCGATCTCGCTCAGTACAAAACAGAGCCACTTTGTGCATTCATTGAGGGCTGAGCTTGGAACCCTACCAAGCCAATCTGCAAGGAAGAAACACATAGCTTGGCAGGAGTATTTGGAGCTTTGTAGTTTTTGATATGCAGAGTGTGTAGTGTAGAATGGAGGAGTGGAGTTTAGGAGGAGAATGTAGGAGCGGTACGTTTAAAATTACTTTCTACAGTGGTAGTAGTAGTAGTAAAATTTACTTTTACTACACTGAAATCATCATATGCTGTGGCCCGCGGTATTTACAAGAGGGCTTTACCAATAATTATTTTTCCAAAATACTTACGTAAAATTTATCCAAATCTGATGAAAATTTGTTCAAACTGACGAGAGCTTTCCCACATGGATGAATGTACCCACCCACAGTACTACTACACTGAAATCACCATATATTGTGGGTGGGGGAATGACATGGGTACATTCCTCTATTTGGACAAATTCTCATTCATATGAAGTTAAGAACCAAATTTCATCCAAATTGGATGAATATTACCAGAATATTTAAAAATAATAATTACTCCCTCTCTTGTATATACTGAAGACCATAAAAACTACTCCGAAACAAAATATTGTTCATGATCTTTTTATGGGACAAAGGGAGTATTAGTAAAGCCTCTCGTAAATACCATGAGTTACAATTAAAAATGATTTCACTGTAGTAAATTAAAACTACTTTCTAGTAGTAGTAAAAAAAAATACTACTACTGTAGTAAGTTGATTCCAGAGAGGGAAGAAATTAATGTCTACTCAGTCTTGAGCACGGCCAGTGATTTTGTCTTTCATGGCCAACTTCGGTTTCGTAGGAGATCCTCCTACAGTTGTGAGAGTGCGTCCTACTATTAATAGTAGTCTGTACTCTATTATAACATGTCAGATTTTTTTATTTTTATTTTTTTGACACATACGACCTCAAAGTTCAGGGTCGCAGCAATGGACTGACATGGACACTAACCCATGCAACCGGTATTTTTGGCCGGGAGAGATTACAACCACAGGTATCCCATCCGGGTGCAAATGAAGGTTGATTGAGTGGCTAATGTCTCGATAGAGAATCGAACTGTCGACCTCGCGGGTCCAACCATAAGCACCTACCACCTGCACCCGTCTTACAGGTAGTTTAGAGTCATTTCGGACTGTAACATGTCAGATTTGGTTCCTAGTACTCAAAGACTCTGAATCCCCGGACGAAAACCTCTAATGCATGCAACAATCTCATTGTTCTCTACTATTTCTCACTACCATAAATGTACAAGAAATTCTTTCACCATCTTCTGTACAAGAAAAAAATTTAAAATTTTACAGCAATATGTCATGTAGTTCTTACAAGGTTGACGAAAACAATTGGCTCTATAGGACACAATCAGCTACTGTAAACGTCACATATATGTGAATGTTCTTACTTGTATGCATGCATACTGTATGAAAGGAGCAACCTCCTTTAGGGGTTAATGCAAGAGAACAAAGTTATCCTCATAGTATTTCTAAAGTTATACTTACAATATTTCTAAAGTAGCATTATAGTTATTGGTAGGAAAAAAAATTATTTTACAATGAGTATTTTTTAGAATGCAGTGTGAGAATTTTAAGAACTGAATGAAAAATATGTTAGTAAACGCTTTATGGATGTTGTAGTGATGTTGGCAAGTTTGCGGACTTCCTTCAATGTTTTGATCAAATGATTAAATGAGCAAGTAATAATGGATTGAGACATGTAACCAATTATGAAAATAACATGTTGCTTTTTGTATTCACGGCGTCAATCTTCTTGTGTAATGCATTTGGTTCCTTATGTTGTATTGCAATGCTAAGGCATTTCAAGGAAAAAATTTAAAACTATAAATAATGTAGGCATTGTAGGGTTTAATTTACCAAGGAGATCATAATTTATGATTACACATAGGGTGGCAAGAAATTGCAAAAAGTAGAATTATTAAAAAATATATAGGTCTGTCCACTAAAATGCAAAAAATGAGGTAAATAGCTCCCCAACAAGTATGTGTTGTATGCTCATGTATTCCAAAGAATACATTAAGTGACTTCCCAAGGTATGATTGTAATGTTTTCGTACTCTTAAGAATGGAACTACAAAAATCAACTTGTTCTCTAGTACGCAAATTCCTCAAATCTAAAGTAGCTACCAGCTAGGCTCTAAATGGTTAAATCACTTAAATGATGGTATTAACCCCTAAATGTCACAACGTTCATTTTGTGAACGACTAACATATCCCGTAATATATTCAAACTCACCTTATGTTCTCATCAATGTTTGAATGAAAGCCATTCAAACTTTTGGAGATACTCCACCAAGTTGTTGTCCTATCCAGTGGTTGGATTTGGTGATACTAGAGTACATGTTATTCAAAAATTGCAAATGTAGAAGTATGTCAAGTTGTTGACCAAGCCAAAATTGCATTGAGCGTAGTTGAAAAGTGACCTTGTAGAAATGAGGTCATAGATTTAAGGAACACAAAAATTTCAAAGAATCACCAAGTTAAGAGTATCTCATTTCAAATCCATTTCAACAAATTTTACTCAAAAAATTATTAAAATTTTGTTTATGATCAAATTTACAAAGAATTTTTAAATTTTTAACTTTCAAATTCTATAACTAAATATTGATGATAGTGTTGGTGAATCGAACTCTATGGATGGAATCTAAAATTCAAAATCTAAAACTTTCATTTGTACCTCAATTACAAAGTATTCTTCTAAATAGTACTTTATGATGATTTTCCTCAAATCGTCAATTCTATGGACACCATGGACTACAAGCAGAGGCGTCGTTTTTTACTCTCAAAGATCCTAGTCATTGTCACTTTTCACTGTACAACAACAAGAACTTCAAGGCATGTTAACATGGTGCCATGATGGTGCATTGAAATGCAATTAAGATAATTTAGTGCCAATCTCCATACCAACCTAGTATGGATAAAATGACACTAAAAGGACATATATGCCACCTTCGGTATCAAAATGGCACCAAAATAATCTGGCCCAAATTTTCTGATGAGGCTTGAATCGCAATCACGAAGTTCAACCAAAAAATTGGCGAGTGCAAAGTGGCGCCGTTTGACTCAAGAGGAGTGAAAAGCGACGCCTTCTCCTTGTAGTGCTGGTACATGAGTTTACAGGTTCAACATCAAACTGGCACTAGAAGGAAATCTGTCGTTTTTCACTTACTATAAATGAAAAAGAAATGAAAAAGAAATGAAACGACGCCATTTACATGGGTTGTGTTAGTGCTCATGAGTGGTTTTGGTCACAAGAAGACAAAAATGTAAGTATAATATTTTGCCACTATTGAGAAATGACAAGTTTGCTACTAGTGTGGCATTTCTTCATTTGCAATGAGAGGAAGCTTTGCATCGGCGGCGGAACACACACGGCGGAGTGCGACTTCAGCCTGCTTCTCCCAGTCGGTGATGATGGTCAACATCCCATAAGTCACGGCCTGCATGAGCATCCCCAACAACAATCCGATGCAAAGGCCTTTCACTTTGAGATCGTACACGAATGCAAGCACCACAGCAGCCGGCCATCCCACCATGTAAAATGCTGCCAGGTTCCCCGCAGCGCCCGCGGCTTGCCACCCGCACCCCCTGGCCACGCCGCACAGCACCCCCGAGACGGAATCCACGAGCAGCAAACCCGCGATGAACGGGATGCACTCCGCCACGCTCTCCACCACCTCCTCATCTCCCGAGAACGCGCGCCCCCACACATGTCGCTTCGTGTACAACAGCGTCGCCATCAATACACTCTCTGTGAGGCTCATGCCCACCCCGACTGCCACTGCGGCTCTCGCCGCCCCCGGTTGCCCTGCACCCAGCTCATTGGAAACGCGCGTACTCACCGCCGCGCTGATTCCGTATGGAATGGTGTAGAGTATGGTAACCGTCGTGATGCAGATTGAGAGAGTGGAGGTCTCCAGCTCTGCGTTTGGCAACAGCCCCGCCACGATCACCGTCCCTTCGAATGACCATAGGTCGAGGCAATACATGCCAGCGGACGGGATAGCAATCCTTCAGAAACCAAGAATGCTAAATCAATATCTAAAATAATCAGAGTCTAAGACAATTCATCTCTTTCTTCCTCGAGAAGTATACATGTAATTTAGATTAATCTCTGAACATTTTCAAAAGAAAACAATTCGATCTCTTAAATCGGGCACCAAAATGAATTCCACTACAGTAAGTCTACAGATTCGGATTAATGTAAGAAAGAAACTGATAAGTTCTTTGACATAAAAAAACAACCTGAGAAAGGCTGGAAGGTCGTTGAACACGGCCTCTCGTGAGAACGACGTCCACGTCTTCTTGCATGTTGTAGAGAATCTCACGAACAAAGCGAGGAACAACACAGTGAGCCAGTTGGAGATGCTGCACGCGATCGCCGCTCCACGAAAGCCCAAGCCCAGATTGTAAACTAGCAGCCAGCAGAGCGGCACATGGAACGTGATTATGGTGATTGCCAACAGGGGTAAGGGCAGGACTACGCTTTGTGTTTGCAGGAACCTCACCAGCGGTTGGAAAGTGGCCACTCCGAACAACATGGGTATGAGGCACCGAGCATACTGCCCCGCCAGCTCCGAGATCAAGGGGTCTTGATCCAGCAACTGGAGCAGAGGGCTCACGTTCCACCAAACGATGGCGACGGGGATGCAGATGAGATACAACACGAACACGGCGCGTTGCAAGTAAACGCCCAGCATGTGGTACTGCTTGGCCCCGTACGCTTGTCCACAGAAAGTCTCCAGCGCGCCTGCCATGCCGATGAGCAGGCTGGAGCCCGTCATGCCGGCAAATTGCGTGGCGATGGAGACGCCGGCTAGTTCGAGCTCGCTCAAGTGGCCCACAACCATGCCGGAAATGATGAGGAGAGAGCATTGGAGCAAGAACACACACACCATGGGACCTGCGATGTAGAGTTGTTTCTGCATCTCTCGCCATATCCATTCCACTGTGCACACTGGCGCGAGTCGTTCATTGTCGATCCAGCCTTTGGAATCGAAGCCGGGAATATGCTTCTCCGCCGTGAGTTTGTGAGATAGTGTTGCGGGAGGCTGTTTTTCCTGAACCAGGAGTGCTTTCTGTAACTCGTCCATGGTTCTGCAGCCTAATATTTATTCTTCCGCTCACTTGCGCGGATGTCCTTGGTTTGGTTCAATCAGTTGCTTGAGCTCCTACATCACAGACAAGATGGTCGTTATAGATGTTACAGCGGTGGATTTTGAATTGCCTCAAACATGAAATCCGTGCACTTAAAACTCTGATAAGTAGAATTCATGGGTACTCGGATGCATGGGTTTGAGGTGGCCAAAGTCTGAAATCTTGACATCTAAAATCTAGGACAACGTAAGTTGTAAACACCTTTTTAAAATCTAGGGTAAGTCGGACTGCTGTATTCAGTTTAGCGACTCAAAAATTGGCTCCAGTTTTCAGTTGGGCGACTCAAAACTGCTCCGGTTCCTCAGAACTCAGCCTTTCCTATGGCCGGCAATTCAAAGACATCCTGCCATTTTAATGAATACATAGATTTGTTGAAACAACATTACCTAAAATGCTGTTCCATCGTGTTAGTCTAACGACGCAGGTGGAACGACATTCCAATGTTGTTCTGAACGTCCTTCTAAATTGCTCTACCCAGCTTGTGTGTCTGGCTACACAAGTGGAAGCAGGTGGTTAGAACGACCTTGTAAGAACGACATTATTAGACTAGATTGAGGTAGAACGACACTAAAATGACGTTTTAATGCGCTCTTTGAATGTCCAATGCTCATTAGAATATCATTCTAACACGTTAGAACAACGTGCTTATCACGACATCCCAATGTTGTTCTGAATTGCTCTTCCCACTTGTGCTAGGCGTTCAAGCTTCAATAGCACATCCCCAGCCTAACTAAGTGTTTAATTTATGGCTCTACAAATCATACCTGCACTGCGGAGAAGAGTTAGAAATTACTCCTAGCTTGTCGATCAGTTTCACAGTTCCTTAGAATCGCTTTTACGGGATCTGCGCATGGTAATCTTCAGGCTAGCTCCAGCACCTGCAATAACGCACGAGATTTGCAGCACAGGTTTCGATCGTCAGTGCAAAACAGAGTCACTCCATGCCACTTCAATGCGCATTCATTCGAGACTCTTGGAACTTACTCCACCAAGCCAAGAATTAAAGCACACAGCCTGCAGGAGGACCTCACTGGAGCTTTGTAGTTTTTTGATGTGCAGAGTGTGTAGCGTAGAATGGAGTAGTGACACAAGGGATATACCATCCTCAAATTAATGCTCCGGCTGACAAAGATTCTCCAGAAGCCAAAATGGGGATCTGGATCTTTAGCAAAACTTGGTCCTCACTCCAAGTTGAAACTGGCCGTGGTCATATCAGTTTGAGGGGGAAAGGTGTGAGCGTGCAGACAAAGGCAGACAGTGCAGTGGCCATCTGATTCACGAGGAACGAGTAGCTCTTGAAAATTATGTACATTTTCCCAGCAAGTGCTTGGGTTTCAGACTGCTGCAGTGTCCAACAAGTAACAACTTTTTCCAAGTGCATGGAGTTGAGGAGGAGAATGTAGGAGCGTTACAGTTTACTACTACTAGTAAGTACGTTGATTCCAGAGAGCTAGAGAGGGAATTGAAGAAATCAATGTGTGCTCAGTGTTGCTCAGCACGGCCATTGATTCTGGCTTTCATTCCGTTTTAGGAGATGCTCAACAGTTAATTTTGCTCCTACAATTAATAGTGCTCCTACAGTTAATTGTGAGAGTGCGTCCGACTACAGTGTCTGCAGCAGTCTGAACCTAAAAGTTGTTCATAAGCTGTTTGTGTGTTAGACTCACTTGTTCTTAGCTAGGGCCTTAGAGCATCCGCACCATGCCCTCCATACTCGGCCGCACTGGACTTTGGCGGGCTCGGGCATGAACGGCCCCCCCACCGGCGCTCGGGCAACGGTCTTTTCCCCTGCGGCCTCATCAAATTTTGCTCCCGACTCGCCATTGTCCAGAGTGAGTGAGTTTCTTGAGCGTGCCCAATTGCCGGATTTTTTTGGGAGATCCTAGTCTATTTGTGATTCTGGATTCGGTTTTGATTTTTTTAGTTGTTGTCTGCGATCATCATTCGTCATTTTCTGCGACCATGGCCGTGTCAGACTTCGAATCCCGGGCTTCTATACAGGCGCCTCTGTCCTCAGTTTGTAGAGCCACGGTGAGGGAGCCAATTTTTGGCGAGTCCCAATTGCGTTGAAGAGCCCTCTACTGGCCCTTAGGAGAGTGGTGGATGACGAGCAAGGGTGCGGATGCTCTTAGGCCCACTTTACATTAACCCAACCTTCACAAATTTCAACCTTTGTGAAGCTTCACAAATTCCCGGTAGCGAGCGCCCTCTCATGCAATACCTATCAGATCGTAATCGCAAGCTCTAATTGTAGTTTTGTCAATGTCACTAGTTACTAATCTAGTTACCAATCTTACATACTAATGAAATCCTAATTACTAAAGTTCCTGAACTTCAGGATTTCCGCGACCGACCAGGGGGTACTACGGTATAGAATCCGGTCAGACACTGTTTCAATTTTGTGTCAATTTACCAGTTCAGAAGTCAAGAAATTCTCTTAATATCAGACTTCACGTGAAATATTTACAGTTGAACCCAATGGAAAGGTTCATCGTAATTCTCATCATCATGTAGAACTTCAAATATACCCCTCTTGGGTATTGCGTATCTGCACCTCCATGGGTTGTGAAATGCAAGAAAGCTCGACAACTTAGCCGAAGCTTAGTGATATGATATTAGATGCATTTTCAGTCAGTTCGTGAAGAGACAGTTCCCATATATAAGTCAGTGTTTCTGATTATGGAGCTGCTGCCCTTGGTGTTCTCTTGCACAGGTGGTGTGATCTATTGTGCTAATTTTCCTTGCAAATTATCACCTTACCTTCAAACATACACTCAGTCATGCATTACCGAGGTTGTGTGAATAAATAGCTACCGAATTCACGGAGATTCTTGTGAGATCAAGCAGTAGCAGAATGGAGTAAGATGCCCACGAATTCTCAATTCTATTTTACAACTGTCAGAAGTTGCATCCAACTGAAGCCTAATCTACTCAATTTGTGGCAATGGACGTGTACCGCAATGCGAATCTTGAGACTCCAAGTTAAACCATTTCATGAATGCTGTATAATACTACATATGGTGTTTCGATCGCCACTTCTTGTCATTGAGATTGAAGGGATGAACTGTGTAACACAAAGACTAGAATTGTTGTTTTTCCTAACGGCTAGACCCCGGGCTAGACTAGTTTCCTTTGAGTTCAAAGATCACCAAGCTCTTACACACCTAATAATGATAGAAACCAAGCTTTTTCATACTTTTTAACTATTTGGGGTGAACAAATAATAGTACATTAAAGCAAAATTCACAGTATCTTATTCTAACACAAGGTGACTTTAAGGATAACTCTAATATTCAACTGAAATGATTCATGTTGGCTTCAATTTAACTTATTGAAGGACACCACGTTGTTAATAATTAAAAAATATATAATTAAATAATTAAATGATTAAATAATAATAAATTAAAAAACCTCCTCCAATTTATATGTAGATAAATATGTGTTCGTTGAGGGCTCTAGTTTTAAAATAAAATTCAAAACTTAAAAAAGCATCACCTTTAATGCCGTCTCTAACTCTAAGTAGACTTTTCAAAAATAGTAAATTATCAAAAATAAATATACACATGAATTCTATATAGAATTGTTTTGGTATTTTATTTTTGTATATTATATTACTATTTTAAAATTTACTTATAAGAGTAGATATTTTTTATATTAACCACTAAGCGTCCAACCGTTCAGAATGTGGACAATGGACAAAATCAAACACGAATTTTTCATTTGTCATTGACTTTTGGCACTGTGGATTTTTTACTATACATTTTATGGAAAATTAGCTTCGTGCATGTGTGATCCGATTAGAAAAGGGATGATTTATAAAATTTCTATGCCTTATTCCATGTTGTAGTGGTTCACCCAAAATTTCAAAGATTTTAGTGTAAAAGTGCTCCTAAAAAAAGTCAATGTCATATTGCAGTGATTCACCAAAACTTTCAAAGAGTTAGTCTAAATGTGCTCTTGAAAAAACAAACTCATAAAATTAAGGAACCAAAAAATCTCCAAAAATCACTACACTCAGGTTATTACACTTCAACCAATCACAACAAATTTCATGTACAAATTGATAGTATATTATTTGAAATCAAATTACAAAAGAATTTTCAATTTCAAGTTTCAAGTTTTATACAAAAATATTGGTCATAGCTATCGCAGATCTAACCATATGGATAGAATCTAAAATTGATAATATACAAGTTTTATTCATGTATTCATACATCAAGTTCAAAATATTTCTTTGCGTTGCATTTTATGATGCATCTTTGCAAAATTGCCAAATTTGGAGAGGGGTGGGGATGTTTAGGGGTTAAAGTAAAAGCTCGAGTAAAAGACTAAAGATAAAGATGAATTCCATGTAGAACATCTTGGTGATCACATGCATACATATAAGGTCCTCGGGAAATTTTTAAATAGGATTTGCAATCAACTCACATCATGGGAGGCCCTTCCAAATTTATGGAGGGAAAAAAACCGTGTAAGAAAACTTCCACAATTACGTCCTCTATACGTTGCTACTAAGCCCTCTATACGTTGTGTCAATCACCAAGAGCAATCCCCGACCTCAAGCTAACCGATCGATGGATCTTATTGCATTCCGAAACTCTATGGAACATACTTTATGTTGTGATGGCATGTTTGATTTACCTTCTTGTCTTACATAGGAAGAGGCCCTACTTTGCTCGGCTCTCCCTTGGTGCAAAAATATTCCATCCAAGACTTTTTGTTACAAGCTTGTTCGTTTAACCCCTAACCGCCCAACCATGCATATTTTGCTTGATGTACAGATTTCATCCGTAGTTTCTCATCCGTCATGCACTTTTTGTAGTGTGATTTTTTTTACTGAATTTTTTATGGGAAGTTAGCTTCATGTATATGTGATCCGATCGAAAAGGAGACAATTTATGAAAAACTTATGCCTCATTTCGTGTTGCAGTGTTTCACCCAAAATTTTGAAGATTTTGGTCTAAAAGTGTTATTGAAAAAAAATAACTCATAAAATCAAGCATCCAAAAAATCTCCAAAAATCACTATACCTAGAGTACTACATTATAAGCCATCACAACAAATTTCATTCCCATACTGTCAATATCATATTCGTAATTGAATTAAAAAATAATTTTTTATTTTATGTTTCAAAATTTATAGAAAAATATTAGTGATAGCAATCATAGATCTAACCGTATAGATTAAATCTAAATTTCAAAATGTATAACTTTTATTCATACATCAAGTTTCAAATATTCATTTTAATTGCATTTTATAATGCATCTTTGCAAAACTGCCCAAATTGGAGATAGGTGAGGACGCTTAGGGGTTAAGGGTTATTGTAAATTTGAACTACAACCACTTTTTTTTTTTGTATGCTCAGTGAGGGGTATTGCAAATACGATATCCCTTGCTACGCTTAGAAAAAATTCTAATAGTGCAAATGTGCAATATCCCTTATATGAGGGTCATTTGAGGAGTAGAGAGGAATTTTCATTTTCAAACACCATCAGCAGGGATATTGCAAATTTGAACTGTGAGTATTTTTTTGTACACTCAATGAGCGATATTAGAAAAGTGAATTCCATTAAAAACTCTACTTGAAAACATACATTGCTTATTGTAATTGGCAAAGATTAATCTATCCATTTAGTTGAGCAAGTTTTATACATGTAAACAAAGACCTAAAAATAAATACTTCATACTATCTACTCCTTGTATATGCCTCCATCAAGTTGAAAATTTAAAATCATCAATAATGAAAAAATAAACAAACACAACAATGTTGCTAACCTCCAAAAAAAAACCCAAAATTCTAATATTTTTTTGTTTATCTTTTAAAACCAGACAAAAATATGGCCAAAGGTGAAGAGGAATTAGTGAGCTCTTCGTGCAATGCAATTTCATGCAATGCCTCTTCCCTAAAGGTTTCTTGTAGCGTAGTTGTTTGTTTAGAAAATCTTTAGAAACTTTATTTAGATTTTTTTTGACACATCTACATATACGAGAGGTATATATAATTATGTAGATGTATATATATATATATATATATATATATATATATATATATATATATATATATATATATATATATATGTTGATATACTTTATTTTTTATTGTCTCTGCCCCATCAGAGGAGAGACTACGGAAACGCTTCGTTTTTTAGGAGTTACTAGGAGTTACGCGTCTGTACAATAAAAAGAAGTCGTAAAAGTAAATTTGAAGTAAATACTAACACAGAGACTCCACGACTAGCTGCTTGTTTTTTTACACTACAGTGGTATTTAGCCCCCAAAAAACTGGGTGTCCATCAATGCTCTTCCGTAAAGGTCAGAGCCAATAAAGTAAAAGTCAGAGCCAATAAAGTTTCTAAAGCTTTTTTTTCCCAGTTCCGGAGTGCTATGATTGTGGACAGGAACCCGAAATTAGGGTTGTTTTGAGAGAAGGTAACATTAGGGTTCGGATTTCGGGTTTGCAAGCTCGATCGGGACGCTCAGTTCGACGTTTTGGGTGTATGAATTTGAGCGCGAGTACGAAGATAATCTTGTGCTTGGAAATTTGGTGTTCTTTTCTCTGATAGGTTGTATGCATGAGGGTTTTGGGTTTGTGCTTGTAATTCTGGTGTTTTTTCTCAGGTAGGTTTGGTGCATGAGGGGTTAGGGTTTGCGGAATCATGTCGGTCCAAGCCGGGGTGAGCGATGTGGCGATCTCCGTGCGGGAGAAGCTGCGAGGGAAGATCGGCCAGACGAAGGTGAAGCGGTACTGGCCCGGCAAGGCGCCCGAATGGGCGGAGGAAGTGGAGGAGGAGGCCGACGTGCGCCCGACGTCCAGGGCCGCCGCGGCCAATCGCCAGGCGCAGCTAGAGAAAGCTTTCTCCCTCCGTGACGAGAGCGAGTTTCCTCGCAAGGACGATCCCCGGTTGCGCCGCTTGGCGGAGAGCAAAATCGACAAGGACCAGGCCGTTGCCCGGCACCGGCAGATTCGGCAAGCCGAGATCGTTTCCACGCGCGAGGAGGAGCGGGTGGCCCAGGAGCTCGCGGACGCGGAGGAGGATGAGGACGATGAAGCCATCGAAGAGCGGCGACAGCGCATCAAGGCCATGCGGCTGGCGCGGCAACGGGAGGAAGAAGCTGAGTTGGAGGTCGAGTTGGAAGAGGAGGACGAAGACGACGAGGAGTCTGAGTATGAAACTGATTCCGAAGAGGAGTTCGGAGGTATGGCTATGATCAAACCTTTCTTTGTGCCGAAATCCGAACGGGACACCATTGCTGAACGGGAGAAGCTGGAGGCCGAGGAGGAAGCCATGAAAAACTCCTTGAAAAAAAAGCTGGAGGATCGGAAAGTGGAAACGAAGCAGCTCGTTGTGGAAGAAATCCGGAAGGAGGAGGAGATCGAGAAGAATCGCGAAGCTGAAGGTGACGGTGGCGAAGTGGACACTGATGATGAGACCAATGAGGCCGAGGAGTACGAAGCTTGGAAAGTTCGCGAAATTGCAAGGATTAAGAGGGACAGGGACGACCGTGATAAGTTGCTCAAGGAAAGAGAGGATGTTGAGAAGCTCAGGAACATGACTGAGGAGGAGAGACGGGAATGGGAAAGGAAGAACCCTAAGCCATTGCCTTTGAACAAGAAGAAATGGAAGTTTATGCAGAAGTACTTTCACAAGGGTGCTTTCTTCCAGACCGAGTCTGATGATAGGGATGGAGCAGGTGGAGAAGAGATCTTCAAGCGAGACTTCTCTGCACCCACGGGTGAAGACAGAATGGACAAGACCATCTTGCCCAAGGTTATGCAAGTCAAGCATTTCGGTCGCAGTGGGCGGACCAAATGGACTCATCTGGTTGCCGAGGATACAACTGACTGGAACAATCCGTATGTCCTCTCTCACTCTATTTTCTTGTGCATTATTGTCGCAGAATAGAGTTATCCTTAAAGTCACTTTGAGTTTGATGAATCTACAAAGAGTTTCGCTTTACTATACTCTTATTTGGTCACTCTAAATAGTTAAAAGGTGTGGAAGATTTTGGTGGTCTATCATTATTAGGTGAGTAAGAGGTGTGTAAGAGCTTGGTGGTCTTCAAAAGTTTTTAGCACCAAGAAAGGAGCTAAAAAAAACTTTTGAAGACCACCAAGCTCTTACACACCTCTTACAAACCTAATAATGATAGACCACCAAGATCTTCCACTCCTTCTAACTATTTGGAACGAAGAAATAAGAGTATAATAAAGAAAAATTCATGGTATCTTCTTCAAAATTTGATGGACTTTAAGGATAACTCCAGTGTCTTAGTTTCTTTTTGTCGGGAAGGCTGTGTGGCTCTTGCGTCATTTGTGAGTGAAGACGTATCGGTTTAGCAGAGACGAACAATAGTAACAAGATTGTAATTGGAAAACCAACGTACCCGTTCTGCACAGAACTTGCAGATTTCAATCGTGTTCCAAGTTCCTGCGAGGAAGTTAAATTTTATGATGCAGTTAACTAGTGAGTTCCATTGGGAATTATGAAACTGAAACCCGGATTCAGGAATAACATACTGATATAGTATTTCACTGTGCAAACTAGAGCAGCATGATGACCATTATGTCGAAGAGAACTTGTCTGGGATCAGGATTGACGTCTTTCAGTTGATAACCTTGTGTAATACAACTCCGTGATGTTAATGTTCGATATTCTAAGTCTAGTCTGGTATGTTCGTTGCAAGTGACCAAATTTTCACTTAGTTTGCATTGAAACATGTAACTTTGAGAGACTGGATGGTTGTTACATGTCATCTCAGCTGCCTACTTCTTTGACTTACAAAGGTATTTCTTGGTGCAGGTGGACATACAATGATCCTCTACGAGCAAAATACAATCAGAAGATGGCGGGAATGAACAGACCAATTGCCAAGCCAGCAGGCAATAAGAAACTAAAGGATTGGGACAAGTCTTAGAAATTCTGTACAGAAACGACAATTCACGTTCTCTCTAGGATTTTGACATGACAACCCCGAACCAATTTGTAAGTATTTGTATGAAAAGAAGGAAAAAAAATGAACGTCTTTGTTCCCTTTGCAATGAACGTCCTTGTTTGGCTTCGTCAGTCTCTTCTCTGATATACTTTCTTGATTGTTACCCAATGTATGAAAGTTTGACTTAAGGTAGAGGATACTATTTGCGTCACTTTAACCAATATGTAGGAGTAATCTTTGGGAGATCAGTTTAGAGCTTTTGAGAGATAACTTTGGGTACAAGAGCCAAATCTGTTGATATCAAAATTTCATTGCTATGTACGGACTTTTGAGGGAAGATTATCTACCACTATAAGTAGACAATCCCATTTCCATTCAAAGATTAGTGGCCACGGACATTTAGGGAGTCTCGTGGAATAGCAGACCTCAGTGCATTTAAATTGTTAATGTAATCATTCAACCATTGCTCATCAGTTCAACCAGGCAAGTGAATTCATACACTTGGGTTATGGCATATAAAGCAAATTTATGACACATCTCAGTCTCAGCAAAGACTTGCAGCTTTTTCAACACGGGTTACGAGAGCTATATACAGGTCGCATGGAGTCTCAAAATATCCCAATAGATTGCATGTCATTTTCATGTCCTTCACAGCTTTCTGATTGTTCTATGTTATTGTGAAAAGTTATTAAATCTTTGAATCCTCAATCAGAGGGTTGCTTTACCAGTTAATTGTGCATGCATGTACTTTTGATATTATCATGAATGTGACCTGTTGAAAACACAGGGAAGCTGTACTAGTATCACTCATCAAGCTGCTGGCTATTGTCTCTTATTCTTATGTCATTGCCTGAGTGGTAAAGTCTTCACAGTGGACTGAGCCAGAGCACCTGCCTAGTTTTTCAGACTTGACACCACAGCTGGTTTTGGACGGAATTGACTGATTAGATGCGTAAAGTTGTTGGTACATTTCACTTCTTCTAATGAGCTAAGCTCTACTTTTTACAGGTCTGCATTGGTGGTCCCCGTGATGGAAAATTCTTGCAAACATCAGGCTTATGTGTGGAGACTTGCATTCACACTTGCATTCAGGCACTGAGAGGAAATCAGTCACTTATGAGAAAGTGACGGGGGAGACTTTTTTTTTTCCCTCAGTGGTGAATTATGGCTGCAATTGGCTGCATCAGTGCCTCTTCCCTTCACTTAACCCCTAATCGCCCAACCATGCATATTTTGCAGGATGTACGGATTTGAACTCCGATTTCTCATCCATCGTGCACTTTTTGCAGTGTGAAATTTTTATTGAAACTTTTATGGGAAGTTAGCTTTGTGCATGTGTGATCCGATTAGAAAGGAGATGATTTGTGAAATTTTTATGTCTCGTTTCATGTTGTAGTGTTCCACCCCAAATTTGGAAGATTTTAGTCTAAAAGTGCTCTTGAAAAAGTCAACTACTAAAAATAAGCAACCAAAAAATCTCCAAAAATCACTACACTTAGAGTATTATATTTCAACCCATCCCAAAAAATCTCATTATTAGATTGTCAATATCTTATTCGTTATCGTATTACAAAAGAGCTCTAAATTCTAAGTTTGAAAATTTATACACAAATATTGGTGATAGCAATCGCAAATCTAACCGTATGGATAGAATCTAAAATACATAATGTACAACTTTTATTCATTCATCAAGTTGAAAATATCTTTCTTAGTTGCATTTTATAATGCATCTTTGAAAAACTGCCAAATTTGAAAAGGGTGAGAACGTTTAGGGGTTAACTCCTGAAGGACCAAGTATTCATGATTTTAAATGACAAATTCAATCAATTATATTGTGAAAGACATAATTTAGATGGGACCAAATTTTATATCACCACAATCAATGAAGAATATTGCATGTGTTGGATGAAATAGAAAATGATTTGAGCAAAAATTACTTTACAGAAAATCTACTCAAAACTACCAAGAAGCTTAAGTCGGGCTTTGGGGTTTAACCCTTAATCCCTAAACGTCCTCCCCCTCTTCAGATTTGAAGAATTTTTAAGATGCCTTATAAAATGTAACCTAAGAGGGATTTTTTGAACTTGATTTATGAATAAAAGTTGTATGTTATGAACTTTTGATTTTATCCATACCGTTAAATCTATGATTGTTGTCATCAATATTTTGTATAAATTATGAAGCGTAAAATTGAAAATTCTTTTGAAATTTGATTACAAATAAGATATTGACAATTTGTACATGAAATTAGTCGTGCTTGGTTGAAATGTAATACAGACTCTAAGTGTAGTGATTTTTGGAGATTTTTTGGTTGCTTAATTTTATGAGTTGACTTTTTTACGAGCACTTTTACATTGAAATCTTCAAAAGTTTTGCTCCAATATGAAACAAGGCATAAAAATTTCACAAATCGGCCCCTTTCTAAACATATCACACATGCATGAAGCTAACTTCTTATAAAATATATAGTGAAAAATCCACACATGCAAAAAGTCAATGAAGGATGAGAAAACTTTTTTTGATTAACTACATCGTTCACTTCTTAGATGATTGGACGTTTAGGGGTTAAACATCACACATTTTTTGAAAACACATGTGACTCACGTGAGAGAGGGGGCATGATGTGACATTTAACCCTTGAATGTTTGAGGCCGGGAAATAGCAACTTAGCATCTATGCAATAGAAATATACTACCATGCAAGTTTTGTTGAAATCTCTACATTGTAAAAAGATTCTTTTTTGAAGAGTCAAACAAATATGCTTTGATCCATTTTAACTTATACAATTATCAAATGATCAATTTTAAATTCAAGTTGTTACACAAGCCATAGGACTTCAAGCTTGTTCTTACAAGTCTTGGATGAAAGTCATCCACACTTGGCAAGAGCCATTTATTTTCATTCGCTCTTCATAATTCAGACAAACAACGTTCAAGTTTAAGGATTAACAACTTATTGGAATAATCTAGAGTTCAAGGTTAGAAATTAACAACTTATTAGAACGATCTTGGTATATTTCTGTCAATGAGTGTCACTTAACCCCTAAAGTTATGTGTTTTGGGAGGCTCAATAATGGTCCAAAATGAGGAAAAAAGAGTTTGAGCTTGTGGGAACAATCATATCATAATTCACCAAATGAATGTGAGGGTGGTGTCTTAACCTCCTTTAAAAGAAAATTGAGAATCTACATGACTAAAAATAACCACATTAGAGTTAACCGAAAAGTCAACCCAAAGAAGAAATTTTTGGCAAACTCATGTTGAAGTTCTCTTGAACTCATATTGAAATATAAATGGACCAAAAATTAGATTATGATAAGTTGGGAGACAATCTAAGGGTCGCTTCACATTATGACCGACGGTTGAGAGACCGATGATTTCCACCAATCAAAATTGCAAGAAACCAAGAATTCAAACTCTTGACCTTTTGTCGATTTTTTTTCATATAAAACCAAAACTATAATTTATTGTCTATTTTCAGAAGAATTCTTTGAACTCTCAACAAAGTTTGGCCACTCAATCCCACGGCCTCTCGACTTGAACGGCCATAGTCTGAAGCGACCCTAAAGCAAGGCACTCTCGTTATTATTTACACCTCGCTATGACTCCTATACCTTCCACCAAAGCTCCAAGCCCATGGCCCACAAGGGGACAATCTATGACACAACACTATTCAACCCAAGTATAGTTCAATAGAAAAGGTTAGAAGTAAAGCAAAAAGGGAGGTTAGATGCTCAATTGCACTCGTTGAATTGTATTTGAGTTCTGTGCCCTTGCTAGGATCTAGAACAGGAATATTCTTTCTTTACCACGAAGGTCGGAGGGGAAGAAAAGACATTGTTATGTTATGTGTTGTCAGTCAGAAAATTACTGTAGTAGGGTGAATTAGTGTGACACAGTGCAGTTGATTGATTGATTCACTTTGGGCTTTTTGATGAAGTAACGAAGACAAAAACAGGAACACAATGCTGGGAGTTGCCGGCCAACTATGCACTGTTGCTTCGCAACGCTCTGGCATCACGAAGATATATTACACACATAACATTCAGTAAGGTTGGAGCACCCAATTTCGACAGTGTCCCCAATGTTGATAATTTCTAGACATGCCATTCATTCAGAATGGAAGTCTAAGTAGACCATAGATAGCTTATCATTTTTATCCACAAATAATAAAAACTCTATGTTGTGCTTAGATTTGTGTTCTAAAATGAATGCCATGTGCAAAAATTATTGGCATTGGGTACACTGTTGGAATTGGGTGTTCCTACCTTAATTAACCTTCATGCCCAGTGCCTTTTCTTCATACACTCTCCTCATCACCTTGACCCTCCATTTGTCCACTTAATTATTGATGAAGTATTGTTGGGTGTGGAATATTCCACACCATCTACTTTAGAGCCAAGGTAAGGATTAGAGCCAAGGTAAGGACAGTGCATGCTACCGAATGTTATGCAATTAGTGACCAAGTTTTGACTGGAATGTCCGCCAAATGGCAAAAAGTGACATTGCCCGATGAATGTTGAGTGCATGGGAATGACGCAAGAGAATCTCTCCAATTATGCACTGCAGCTTACACAACATGGCGGCAAGTCAAAATGGTGATGACAAACGAATGCTGTATTGCTGTACTACAATATGCCAGCTTCAATAAGGCAGGCACATATTCATTAACCCCTAACTGTCCAACCGGCCAGAGGATGTACAGATTTCATCCACGTTTTCTCATCCATCATGTATATTTTGCAAGGAAAAAAATTCTGCAAAATTCTACAGCGCGTGTGATCCGATTAGAAATGGGATGATTTGTGAAAAATTTATGCCTCAAGTCATGTTGTAGTGATTCACCAAAACTTTCGAAGAGTTTGGTCTAAATGTGCTCTTGAAAAAATAAAGTCATAAAATTAAGCAATCAAAAAATCTCCAAAAATCACTACAGTTAGAGTATCACATTCCAATGCATCACAACAAATTTCATTCACAGATTGTCAATAACTCATTTGTAATTGAATTACAAAATATATTTGAATTCCAAGTTTCAAATTTTATACAAGAATATTGGTGATAGAAATTGGAGATCTAACCGGAATCTAAATTCACAATGTGCAACTCTTTGTTCAAATATCAAGTTCAAAATATATCCTTCTTCTAAATTGCATTTTATAATGCATCTTTGCAAAACTGAGAGGAATGAGGACGTTGAGGGGTTAACCCCTAAATGACGGAGGGCGTAAGGGCAAAACATAAATGCGTTATAAAAAATTGCTTCTTCAACTTTGATGAAGTTTGGTCCAAAAGAGAAAAGAGGAGCATGATGTTTAGTAATTATTCATACGGTCAAATTTCAAAAAATAGCTTTTTATCCTCTCATAGTGAATATGGAAGCATTTAGCTTCAAATATTTATCAAAATTACAAATTTTATTTTTAGGATTTGAAATTTGATATGATTGGTTAAAACTAGACATTCTATTGTAAAACTAAAAATTTCACATTTTTCAATGGAGAGAACATCATTACTTTCCCCAAATAGTAAATTTTCTAACATTAGACAATGTAGAAGTGTTTGTCTTTGAAAATTTCTCCCCGGTGGAGTTTAACTCGGATCGACATGATTCAAATTGGGTTGGAAAGTAGACTTGATTTCCTATTTGAATTTTTATTTTATTTTCTAAAAAAAGGTTTTTTCCACTCCGGGCAGCCCGTAAGAAAAGGGCAGCGACCATAAAATGGTTGATCCGTCACTTAGGGGTTAAGGTTGAATGTTTTAAAATCACCGGTTCTTCTAAATATAAATGTAGACTTTTCATGGAAGCAACACAATTGAGAATCAAAACCACCAATTTCAGTATTCAAGCAAACCAATGTCATACCACGCATTGCAAAGAAAAAGTTGGTGATTTTAGGTATCATCATGAGTGGAAATTAGTATCACATAGTGTGGACATGAAAAAACGTGTACATGTTGATATTGAGTCTCGGTATACTTTTCATTTTTAAAAATTGTATCAAATTTCAATATTGAGGATAAAATTGTGGAAAAATATGCATTCCATGTTAAACCTTATGTAAAATGAAAGTAAAAACATTTCACCAAAGATATCATTGCTAAAAATACATGGATTACTAGTTGGTGATTTAAAGGCAAATGAATCAACCTTGTCACTTAGCACTCTATTCTGCCTTCATGTATTGGGAGCATACATTCTAGAGCACAAATGTACACCTCTTGTACTATACAGTGTCTTAGCAATAACAACGTTGCTTGTCACTCGAAGCCATAAAATTGGTGCTTATTCAAAAACAAGCAATGTCGCCGTTTTTCATGATTTCTTCATGAAAAAATCTAAACTTCAAGATTATCAAGTCCAAAATTTGACTTTCAGTTTTGAACACAAAAACCTTTCAAATCTTCCACATAATTTTTTTTGGGATATATTTTTTCACAATATGATTTTTTATTGTGAAATTCACCAACTACCAAAAAAATTAGACTATTTGAAGTTATTTTATGGTTATAATGATTATTTACCTCATTTAAACTTCATTAATAAATAAAAAGATATGTAATGGAATTTTCAGATTTTAGTCTTTAAAAATCTTTGAAAATAGTCAAATCCTTTAAATATGTATGATTTGTAATCAATGAGTCATAAACCATTAATGACTCATTGATATGACCATAGTAAATATAATATGAACCTAAAAACATCAACAATATATTGAGGAGTTAAATTGGCGTGCAAATTCACTCAATATCAATTGAAAATGTCCAAAAGATCTTCAAAGATTCCATTCAATATGATTTTAAGTATTGCCAAAAATTTGATGGAGTTAAGGAAAATTCTTGAATGCCAATGAAAATTGATTTGTGGAAACAATCTCCTCAAATTGTATTGATCTATGCCTTTTAGATTGGAAGTAGTGATTAAAAAAAAAGAATGAACACACATTGGGGTAGATTGGTTAAGTTTGGTGATTATTAACCCTTAAACGCCAAAAAAACCCCACGGGCTTGTTTTGAGAGAATAATTGAGAAAAGAATTGGATTTTCTCAACCCAAATTGAAATGGATGTGTGCTTTGGAAAGGTGATGAATAAGAGAGGCTAAATGTATCAATTGCATCTATTTTAATAAATTTTACATTCCAAAGAAAATTAGAAAGAAAATTGGTGGGGAGGCAGGGGATAGAGTCGGGCAAGTTGAGATCTTGATAGACACTAGAGCTGCTAGTGTTGGAAAGCGTTGTTCAACGATGCTTTTTCTTTTTTTAGTTTTTCTTTTTTAAATATAAAATTTAGATCCAGAATTGCAGACTATAGAGCCGGAATCTCATTGTATTTTAATTTTTTTTTGGGAGTGACATTGTTCACTCTAGTCACTCTTCATAAAGGATTTAAGAAATTTTCACTGATTGTTCACATTACTCAAGCAGTTACTATTGGAGGTAACTCTCTCAATTTTATTTTATTTCCTTTAGGCTGCTTGTTTAGAACCCTCTTGACATTTAAGGGTTAAATCACTTTTGAGTGTAAAAGAAGTACAAACAACCAAGTAATTGTAGAGCTTAAAGTAGTCAAATGTAATAGGCGACAAATCAATTATATACAATTGTGTTTATATGAATTTTTAAAATAATTTAAAATAATTTTCTTTTAACTAGAACTTTGTTTATTATTATTATGTTTTTTTTATTAGCTTGTCCAATCGAAACTTTGAAATTTATCATAAATAAACTTTAAATGAATTTATACGGTCAAACACAAAAAAAACATTTAAAAAATTCACCAAAATTCAACATTCTAACTTGGTATGATTTTTTATATTAGTGTCAAATAAGAATATATTTTGAAATTTTTATCAATTATCAATTTATATTGGTCAGCTAATAACAAATTGGTCTTCTCAATTTCTAAGCCTCCCATTGGCTGAAATTTTTATCCTCACGTCTTCTCACCTCTAGCCCCTAAACGTCCTCACCTATGTCCAGTTTGGGCAATTTTGCAAAGATGCATTATAAAATGCAACTAACATGAATATTTTGAACTTGATGTATGAATAAAAGTTATACATTTTGAAATTTAGATTCAATCTTTACGGTTAGATCTTTGATTGCTATCACTAATATTTTTCTATAAATTTTGAAACATAAAATAAAAAATTATTTTGTAATTCGATTGTGAATAAGATATTGACAGTATGGGGATGAAATTTGTTGTGATGGGTTATAATGTAGTACTCTACGTGTAGTGGTTTTTGGAGATTTTTTGGATGCTTAATTTTATGAGTTTATTTTTTCAAGAACACTTTTAGACCAAAATCTTCAAAATTTTGGGTGAAACACTGCAACACAAAATGAGGCATAATTTTTTCAGAAATTGTTTCCCTTTCGATCGGATCACACATTCATGAAGCTAACTTCCCATAAAAAATTCAGTAAGAAAATCACACTACAAAAAGTACATGACGGATGAGAAACTGCGGATGAAATCTGTACATCAAGCAGATTTGGCCTGGTTGGGCAGTTAAGGGCTAGTGCAAAGAGGCCCTGAGTAGGACAAGGAAATGCCACAAGCAAATGGGTGGTGTTTGCTAGGAAGGAGGAAGGGGGGTGGGTATAAGAAATTGGTACAACCGACTTGGGCTTCAGTGCCGCAATGGCCTGCCATCTGGCGCCATTTCCTCAAACCCGGGCTCTCTCAAGTGCAGCAGACAGTTCACTGTTGCAAACTTCCGTTGCTGGGCCACTCTATGGGAACCTAAATTTTAAAAAAGGACATTAGAGTTATTTGTAAAGTATCTCAAAACCCTTCTTTTTGACCTGTAATTTGGAAAGGAGAGGATTGGCGTGATCTCACTGTAGACCCAGAATAGAACACTGGATAGATTGAAATTTTTATTCATATAAATTTGAAGGGAGGAAGAAGAATTGGGTAGTGGGGTGGGACCGTAAGGAGGAGCGGTGTCACAATGCTCAGGTACCAGCTCTGGTCCATGAAAAATACAGGACAAAGGACCGGATGCCTTTACAAATAACTCTACTATCTTCACCTTATAATACTACTATTCCTTAGTGAAATAATCACTATTTATAAAATTTGGGAAGAATTTATTGAAAACAAGCAGCTACGCTACTAGGAGCTCCGACTGGAAGGACTAGAATACATTTCAATGGAATCATGGACGGAATATATTTGCTACAGTGATATTTAGCTTCAAAAAATGAGTGTTTCTGCAATGCCTCTTCCCTAAAGTCAGAGCCAATAAATCATATCCCCCTTCGTTTCATAATAAGAGTCGACTTTGCAGATTTTTTTTGGAGATTTTCGATGGAAATAGAAAGGGTAGATATGTAATGGCAACTTTTGGAACTGTGTGTCTCGATTGAAAGGGATGAAAAATGTAGGAAATCAATGTAGGAATGCAATACAATGAATGTGAACTCTTAAACTAACGCAAGAAAATATGTGGTTTTGGACTCTTATTATGAAAACGGAGGGAGTAACCGATTCTTGGCCCTTCTTATAAAATACTATCTAATGTATCATAAAGATACCAATGTAATAAAATGATCATTTTACTAGTACAATGTGTAGTAAAAAAGGGTAAATTTTTACTATTTTTTGTGTAAAGTGATTCAAAAAATTTATCCCATCTTGTACAATTTCATCTCAAGTGGTAATAAGGGAATGTCGGAGTGCAAGCTTTTGTACGAGCTTTGGTCCCTGTCTCTTTGAAGAAGAGACAAAATTTATATATAAAAGGCAACAAATTTGGTGAGAATCTTACAATTATGGTTGTGAATTAAAAGATGTCAGCACATCTGAACCGGTGTTGGATTGGTATGGCATCTTTCTACAGTGAAACCTTGAACAATGGTTCATTCTAAACACCCATTTGAAGTCTACCACTTCTCATGACGTCTTTGAAATGATTCATTTCACTGAGAACCGTGTCATACCCGTACAACACTCTTTTGAACCACGTTGCAAAATTTCTCCCCAAAAGCTTGCACTAAAACACATCCTATTGTTAATATAAGGAAGAAACGGGGAAGAAACCTATGTGTACAAGTCAAATAAGGAATTTTTACACCACCTTCGTTGTCTCTTTTATCTCCTTATTTGTTGTCTTTTTTTTAGAATTTTCTTTGTTTTTTAAATTTCACATTTTTTTCTAGTAAAATAACATGTTGACGATATCTTCCTAAGATTTATCATAGTGTTTAAAAATAAAAAATAAATTAACCCTCAAACGTCAAGAGGGCCTGAACGGGGCAGCCCAGAAGCCATCTAAATTTATTAATTTTCCCAAAAACGGCTCTGCAGTGCACTGCTGGCTAGCACTGTAGCACTGCGGCACTGCTGAACTTCAGTTGCCCCAACCTCAAAACTTGTTCAATTTGATAACTTTGATTGCTTACCAACGATTCCACAATCTCTCAAATGAGGCGAAAATTTGGAATCTAGATCGCTTTTTTAGTAGCTTTCCAACGCAACAAGTCTCGCTTGATTTGGTTGAGAAAATCAACTTTTTTCTTCATTATTCTTTTTTAAATAAGCCCATGGGGCTTACCTTGACGTTTAAGGGTTAACTCTCACCCCCGTGTCATATTGCTATCTATTATTCTATTTTGTAAAAAAAATTAAAAGATTGATTCTTATTGAATTGATTGGACGCTACCAAAGAGTAGGAATAATCCTACACTTTCCAAGAAGATTCATGTCATTTTCTCTGAAAGTTCCTCACCACTTTTATTTAAATTTTCAGGTACAATTTTGATCATTTGAATAGTATACAATTACGAGTTGAGTGGACCGAGTCAATGGACGGCAGAGTGTAGTAAGTGAGACCGGAGGTGAAAGATGGTGTTTATAAATAAATGTCAAGATATCAGTGGGCGGGTGCTTGTACTTAAAAAAGATAACTTTTAGATGTCTGTATGTCTGACCTTACCTCCGGGGTTTTCCACTGCAGGGACCCAGCACGGTACCATAAATTTCAAACCAAAACTGACTAGGAAAAGTAAGAATTTGGAGGCTTGCTAGGAAGAACAATGGGGTCAAAGCGTAGGTCAAGGCCTGAGTGTCTGAAGTTTGTACTACTTGAATAACTTGAAGATGACAGCATGCTGGGTTCACATCACCTGCTGGTATGCAAAAATGCATGCAAAACAGTACTCCCTCCGTTCATAATAAGAGTGCACTTTTTTCGTTCACGTGTTTTAACCCTTGATCGCGCCTGCGTCCAGAATCTGGACGATGGATGATTCTGGATGCGTCCCTTCACCACGCACGGGGATGTTTTTCATCCATTCAATTTTTAAAAAATTCTTGTGCTAGTTGATTACCATTTGTACGGTATGAATCTTCAAGATACGATATTGAGAGTTTTTGAAAAATAGCAAAAGTGGTTTATGTCAAGTTTCATTCTTAGTTCAAAAAGTGAGACTTTAAACATGAATTTCCATAATAAGAAGAATCAAATAGTGAAAACCATACCATCTTGTAGTGTATGTTATTCCAATTTCATTACAATATTTTTAATATTTTTAATGTTAATTTTGAAATTTTAATTGAATTTCAAGAGAAAACCTTGCAAAATTAATTTAAAAATATTAATAATAAATATTATGAATCCAACCGTATGGATATTATCTTCACATTGACATTTATAACTTTGCTTTGTACATCAACTCCATTTTAATTTTTTATCACACATTTTATAACGAATCTTTGAAAACAGTGTTGAATCGGGACCTTAAAGGGTTAACCCCTAAATGCACCAATCCTTTGAACACAAGTAGATGTTAGCCTCAAAAATATATATTAGCATGACTCAAATGTACATGAAAGAATCATGGCAAGCATAAAATCTACCCAACAAATTTGACATACTTGCATTTGGAGGCCTCTTGAGTATTATCAACATTTCCCCATCACAAGAGATTTACTTTAATTGATAGAGAATTTAATAGGCTTGCAAAGGTGACTTGAATGAAAGTCATCCGAGATTGCATGAGAAAGTTACAAGGCTATGAATCTGTTTGTGATCCAGTTTCTGAAAGCTGGGACGTTTAAGGCTTAACCCCAAAAGGACCACAACTATGTTTCTCTCCAGACACTCCAAAATATCCCTTTTTGTATAAAGACAAATAGTTTTTGATCTAAAACATTTTTGACTGATCCAACCGTAGGATGTTTCAACCAACTTGAATTTATTACAACCTAAAAAATTTCAACTGTTCAAGGTTCTTCAATAGTAAAATTATAAGCTTCAAAGTTGGTTGCACTTTTTTTTTTTGGCTTGTTGCCCAAGTTTGAAACTTTCTAAAAATGCCCAAAATGCAAAGTTTAGTCTAAGATTTGGTAAAATGAATTTGGCAGTTGTGTATATGGGGGTGTTAGCTCATTGTGTGCTAAAATTCAGATGCATAGTTTATTGTATGAAAAAAATTCAGGAGTTGCCCGCAATTAGGCTTTTGACCTTTGCATGGTTGTATCTTTTGATCTATACATCATCTACGTACGCAAATTACCATCCCATCTTTGTTACAAAGAGTAGAATCACCACAAAAATTTCAATAATTGAGAATCAATACTCATTCCATACTAAATTGACCGAACTTGGAAAACCGGCCTTGGTCTTTTAGGGGTTAACTTAACCTCTAAGCTCCCAAGAGTCCATTTTTTTGATCATTGGCCATTTTCTCGGACTGCCCAAGCCCAAAAAATTAACTCTTTTTCAAAATAGAAAAACACTATGTCACTATTAAACAAAGCATCATCAAAGCATGGGTGCCCAAATTTTTCATCAAAGCCAGGGTGCCCGGATTATTCACGGCATAAAATTTCAAAATCTCAACTTCATTTTTTATTATCTTAACATCCGTACGGTCAAATGTTTTGAAATTTTGAGAGATCGTTTATGAGGCCTAGGAGTACAAGGTCCTATTGTTGAAATGTGAAAAAAGATTTTGAAAAGCATTTAGAGATCATCAACAAAATTATCCAAAATGAGGTAGTTTTGGGTGGAGGACCCCCTCAAGCGTTTAGAGGTTAATGCTTCAATCACCCAGAAAGAAAATTGTCTCATTACCAAAAATAGGTCTATCTTTAATATTAGTATGTAGTTTTTGTGTCACTCTCATTATCTGTCTTGCTTGAAGTAGACAACGCTCGCGTTTGAAGTATAAAATATGGGACCAAAACTAGGGGAAAAAATAATGCTAAAAAATTGAACTCTTATTATTAAACGGAGGGAGTGCATGATTGACCATAGTGAATTTAAGGTCATTTAGGTGTTATAAATTCATTTTCTTACCGTAACTTGGTTGGTACCAGCTCCGGCACAAATTAATTCAATTTTTAGAAAAAGTCACGTGCCGTTTTTGTAGAGCTTGTTTCCATGTGAAACTGGACAACATGAGTGAATTACAGACGTGGAAGATTTGCGTGACGGGGGCGGATTAAAATGTAGGGTAAAGTCCTCGTCAAGAGTGATTTTCAGAAATAAGCATGGCTCGAGGGTGTAGCTCAAGTATACGATTACTTTTGGGAATCAACGAAGACTAGTGTTTTTACTATGGATGAGTCATAAGTGGCATGCCATTGTTGGCTCTCACTGCATGTGAACGCTTACACCCTGTGAACATCCTTTTATGAATTGAAAATATGCTTACGTCTTGCAAGCGGTCCTCTACTTACACTGGCGCAGAAACCGCAGAAACCAGAGGTGTTTACGAGTTCTAACCTTTGAATATGTAGCCACTTATGTGTTGACACATTTGTTCGACAAATTACGGAGTAGGCTCATAACATTCAGTAGTCTTCAAGAGGGGTGCCCTTTTTGTTTCATCCACCTTTATTTATAGAGTGAGCAGTGATTTGTATTTGAATGGACTATTGAATCAAATAAATAATTATAGAACACTATTGAATTGTGATTGAGGAGTGCTTTGAGTTCCTGTGCACGATGGTTGATTGCTCTTGCTTAATACCACATGTCCTTGTAGCTACTGATGTGATGAGGAATATCCCACATCATTTCATTCGGGGGATGAAATGATGTGGGATATTCCACATCAATATGTCAGGGAAAGGCAACCATACCAAAGGCTACTGAATGTTATTGCTAAGGTAACTATACCTTAACCCTTAAAGGACTAATGGAGATAGTAGATACATTGGCGTATATTTGACATTTGTTGTAAATAGAAAGTTCCAAATTGAGACCCCAATAGTTCATTAAAATCATGCTAACGTGAATTTTAATTTCACTTTTGATCTTAAACCCATAGGAAGTGTGGAACCATGCCAAATACAATAAAATATTGGTGCATAACACTGGCCAGAAGAGCTCTTTGGACCTTTTAACCCCTAAACGTACCGATCCTTTGAACACAAGTAGATGCTTGCCTCAAAGATAGATATTAGCATGGCTAAGATGTACATGAAGTGTACATGAAAGGATCATTGCAAGGATAAAATCTACCCAACAAATTTGACATACTTGCAGTTGGAGGCCTCTCTAATATTATTAACAACAACTCATCACAAGAGACCTATTGTAATTGATAAAGAATTTAATAATCTTACGAAGGTGACTTGGATGAAAGTCATCCAAAATTATATGAGAAAGTTGCAAGGCTTTGAATCTCTTTGTGATTCAGTTTCTAAACGTTGGGACGTTTAGGGGTTAAGGTTAAGGGGAACGTTTACCTTAAAGCATGCATATCTACTGTAGTGTGACCTTTCATGGCTAAAATGTCACCCTGTAGTAGATACGCACGCTGGAAGGTAAATGCTCCCTTTTGGGTATAGCTTAGCTGATGTAATGCCGAATATGATCCAGGTCTCGTCAGGGCAGGCCGCGCGGCCGTGGCCATTCAGCAAAAGACAAACGGGGGCCAGGCTCGTGCGTCGAGGCGCACGCGGAATTGGGAGGTTGGTTCCATCCGTCCCGAGAAAGCAGCGCACGCACTCACCTCATCTCGCCTACTACTGAATCCCACTCCTCCCTCACTCGGATTTCACAACACACTCACTATCCACTTACTCGTCTTTCGCCCAGCTGATTCCGTCGCCTTCCATCAATCTGCTGCACGCTGCTCATCGATCGCCGTCACGCTCCGCGGATCGCGCTTCTCGCCCACAGTGTCAATTCCCCTGTTCTCAGCCTTCATATTTGCCGCGACGACTCAACCTCTCTGCGACGAACGCACGATTCACTGACTGCCTGACTGACTGTCAGTCCCCGTCACGGCCATTTTGGTGATAGGTTGCATCAATTATATATTTATTTCTGGGTGTGGATTCAAGGGTGCTAGTCTTTGCGATCGATCAAGCAGGGAATTCAGTAATGCAGCTGCACCTAGCGCACTGAATGATTGAGCTCATCGTGAGGAAAATCTCTTGCCGTGTTGCGCAAGTATCCTGATTTCGTCGACATTGTGGTTGTCTCCCCATTATGTTTCTGTTTACAATCATTCAGGTAGCGGAACAAGATAGCGACAGATGATTATAGGACTTTAGTATTTGATTTTTCCGGAGCCCTAGCCATAGCCGAATGCGTGAGGGGATGCGGGTAATTGAATCGTTTGTCAGCGTGAATTTAGACTGCGGAGTTATGTACAGAGAACATGGTTGACAAGCAGCGAATTAGCACAGGCAAGCCAGGCTACGGCCGCGGCTCGCAGTTCTTGAAGCCGAAGAGGAAGCTGAGGAAGCCGGAGTACTCGGGGAGTAGGAAATTAATGGAGGAAGAAGGGGGGTCATCGACGCCGAACGAAGAAAAGGCGGTGGTGACGAGCAAATACAAGGGCGTGCGGATGCGCGCGTGGGGGAAATGGGTGTCCGAGATCCGCGAGCCGAACAAACGGTCGCGCATTTGGCTGGGCAGCTTCCCCACCGCAGAAATGGCCGCGCGCGCGTACGACGCCGCCGTGCTGTGCCTGCGCGGCCCCAACGCCGCGCTCAATTTCCCGGACTCGCCCCCCTCGTCACTGCCTCCCTGCGCGTCCCCTCGCGAAATCCAAGCCGCTGCTGCGGCCGCAGCCGCCGCCGCGACCCCGAACTCGCCCGGGAGTACTTCCCCAGCTGACGCCATGGCGATCTCGCTCCACGCGCAGCTCCAACAGAACGACGAAGATGGCGTGGCGCCCAAGGAGGTCTGGCAACCTCGACGCGTCGAGCTCACGCCCTCGTCCTCCGAGGAAGAATCCAACCTACAGACGGATCCCAACCTCACAGAAAAACCAGCAGTCGCAGAGTTACCCGATCAAAGCAATGATCGCAAAGATGATGATTCAGGCTCAAATCAAGCTGGCTCCCCGATGATTGTTCAGGAGGATGTACACCCGGAGCCAAAGCTTGAGAATTCTCCTGCGCTGGGTTTACACGACGACGACGAGGAGCTGACTCCGGGTCACGAGGAAGACGAAGTGGACAGTTTGTTGGACGGATTGAAAGAGATTTTCTTGCCCTTGTCGCCCAACATTGACGATATCATCCCGCCCGCCTCGGTTGTCACAGCTGCCGATCGCGACGACAGTGCCGCCTCTGCCGATTTCTGGGATTTCGGCGACCTGTGGAGCTTTCCTGGATGACTGACGATTGATCAATGGTCAATTTTCACACAGTCGACACAACTCTTGGAATCACAGGAAGATTTAATGATGACAATTCTAGTATACCTTAATTGTTTGGAGCGAGATCAATCGACGAGATCGATGCGTATCATCGCCTGCTTTAATATTTGGATTCATTTCCGATTACTTATTAATCACGAGGGTCATTCATTGACTGTAAAGGGATCGAAGTCAGGAGCATTGATCGATCGTTTCTTGTTGCTCCCACCGGACAGCAAGCAACCAAGCCGTCACGTGGTTGGAGCAACAAGATCGAAGAAACAGAAAATCCGGAGGATTGATTATTCTTGAGTCTGTTGATTCAGACGTTGTTAGTTAGTATTGTATAGCAGTATATTCCTAACTCAGCATGCCCTGTGCATGTAGAATTTTCATAGTTAAAGTAATTTCTGTAACGTACTTGAGCTGATTTTGATTAAAATCGAGCTACTTTTCCCCTCCCTGTCTTCGCTGAGTTGTGTGAGTGTTACAGTATTTCTTTGAGATTATTTCTGGTTCAAATTGCAGCTTAGGATACTGTCTGTGTTGAAATTGAATTTCCATGTCAACCTATACCAATCACAAGCTGACACATGGCGTAAAATTTAACTAATTTATGTTGGAACTGACCATTACGTTGCGAGTGCACACTTGCACAATTTCTTCAAAATTTGTGATTACATAGACTGAGCTTTGTCGTAAGATAGAGGGTACTGTTTGTGTCACGTGTAAAAGTGATATGTAACTTCAAAGTGGGCAGCAAGGAGCTTCTATGTAACTGGGGATTTATGATCCAGCTCTCGGTTTTTAGCCATTTGGAGGGTGCTCCGGGGTCTAGCATCCAGCACCCTTCACATAGGAATGTGTCTTTGCCCTCAATTTGTTAATTAGTAAGTTCACATTCATTGGTGTGAGTGAGCCTATCAATTTTCTTTTAAAAATATGTAATAGCATCTTTAATAGCATTCTAAAACCCTTTAACTCTTCAATAAAGTGTATGAATTCATACTTGCTTGTCATTGGTAATAGGGTTTAGTAATGAAAGCCACAATTTGTGCCACAATTTGGGACAATTCAAAAACCAATCACCTTAGAGTCGCTCCTTATGAAGCACCCAACCCTGCAAATAATAGACAACTAGTTCACCGTTCAACCTTCTTTGATTCTTTTTTAATAAAAGTGTTTGATCCTTTTTTAATAAAAGTGAGAGCACGTCAGTGAAAAACAACGTTCTTGGTTTGAGGAAGTGCCAAGCCCGTTCTATTGCTTTAACACCCGTTCTTTAATTCAAAGCACGAGTTAAAATTGATTTGTACTCTTTGCAAGAGTAGGGCCGGGTCTCCCATGCTCCCATGGGGAGTGGCTCTTGTTTGTGCCATTACCGATATGTATCAATAGAGATAATTGAAAAGAAAGACAAACTCATGTTATGTAAGGTGAATAGAAGGTGACTCAAGGGTAGCCAAGTTGTTTGACACAGTTGCCAGAGAATCCCAAATAGAATACATGTTGAATTAGTTTTGCCATCAAAAAAACAACAAAACTACTTCTAAAAGGAGTTTGGTGTCAAATGCATGAATTGGTCGGCTTGCAAGCTTCTTTCCTGACCATCCACCTTTTCCACTGGTTACAGAATTTTGCCTACTATAAGATTACAGTAACCCCAAAGTCCAAGAAAAAAAATGGAGTTTTCAACATGAATTTTCATTTTCGGCTACACTCCTGGAGTGCATACACTTCCATTCCCTGGAATTTTGGGGAATTTCGGGGAAACTGAGGTTTTGATTTCAAATAGTGTATTTATACCGAATTTTCAAATGTAAGAAAGTGATCACACATAGTTAAATAGAGTGGTTTACCTTATCTGATCACTGCACAAATTCATACCGTGTGTAACTGATCCGACCCCCAAATTGAGGCAACTCTGCAGCAGCTCAATGATATCTCTACAGTCTACACGTTCTCAACAGTTTTTCCGATGCATGGTCGGTACGAGCCCCTTCCAGAAAATTCGAAAATTCTCCAACCGACACGGCGAATCTTATCAATCATTCCCGATTGTTGGATGCAAACATGGGTCAGTTCTACAGGACGTCATCAAATGGTCTTTTTCCTCGATCCTGCTGTTCCAAAAGTCCCTCACTATTCTTACCAATAACAGTAATATGGTGCTCTGGTGATGAGTTTCGGGGAAATCATCCAGTCCACGGCACTCACTCACTCTCACACGAGGGTTCTCTGTTTAATTCATTCCACTTGGCTACAGTAACATTCATTTTTTAGTGTTGGAACAGTATTTTTATTTTTATTTTTATTTTTTTACACAAAAATAAAGAGAGAACCTTTATTCCCAGAAAGAGGGCAAAATACAACCCCACTCCACCAGGAACAGTATTCAATTGCCCAGGAAAAGAGTACCAAATCCCCGGCCAGGAAGTGGCATTCATTCAACCTACTCCGGGTAGTAGTTACGTTCGTCTGGAATTCCCCGCCACCGCCAACTGCTTTTCCAAATCCTAGAAAGCTGTGGCAACTTTCTCATGGTTTGTCATGTCCGGCGCCACCGACATGTCCCACCAGGCTCACCTCTTTATTGTCACACCATTTCGTGTACATACTCTCTCACTGTCACACTCTGTTATGTCACAAGAAGGTGCACTGATAGAACTGTGATAACAAAGAGTGTAAAAAGGTGCATGCCTAGACCACCTTTTTATCCCTTCAAGTATGTTTTTAATGTCGCTTTTATGTGCAACACTATTGATTTTCAAAACTCGGTACGATTGTCCCTCTCTATTATGACATGTTTGGGAAGCCCCTAACTTCATGGATCAGTCTAGAAATGACTTGTCACATGTGTATTGCTTGAAACGATAATTATGGAGTGTCATTGTATGGAGGACATACTGTATTTTGGACTCTTGGGTTGTGATATGAATGACTTGTGACATTAATGAATAGACAAATTTCACTCCCTTATTGTGAAATTAATGTTTTTGAGTAGTAGTTGTCCGGCACCTTTGGAATAAGAATTAGTCAGTAGCTTAGAAACACTCACTTGCGAAGTCAATGGCTTTCACATTTGCAAAAAAAAGGGCAGTACTGTCAGGAACATCTTTTCAGAGGGTTGTCAAGGAGGAAGGGTTTCTGAGGATTTTATGTCAGACCTTGTACTTTGAAGTTTGAACAGCAATGGGTAAACATACAAAATCAATGTTGGATGGTTTCTGAGCTCATCAACAGCTAGTTGGGTTTGAACGTACAGACAGTTAGCACGGCCGTGACATGTAAGTCAAGCTTTGTCAGAAGGAATTCAGTGTGCAGGTGAGGAATCCCAGTTGTGCAAAGACTCCGTAACTTGGACTCAGTCAAGCCTACTTTTGGGCTGGGCGGGGCGGGGCGGGCATCTGGACTCATTATTCATACCATCATATCATCATAAGCTTGACTCATGCAATGTTGTTACATACATATTGTACTGTTGCTCAATTGTTGGCAGGCCTGCAACACATTTCTGTGGCTGGATGACAGCCAAACCTAGTTGACATTGTAAACGATCAGATAGTCAAATTCGAAACTGATTGGAAGAGTTTGATTGATTCCATTCCAAGCATTCATAGCTTGACAATTTTACAATCAATGGGTTCCTGCATTATATGACACCCTGCAATTGATTCATAACTGCTTCCATACATGCAATTCACATAGTCAGACCTCTTTAATCTGATCCTATCTACTAACAATGCATATCCGGCTCACTATCGTTGACTGTAGCACACTTGTCATACATTCAAATCATTTACCTCAATTAAAGGGTCATAGTCCCATAGCATTCTTGAGTTACGTTATCACTCGTGGAAAATGAATCCAGATTTTATTTTAGTTTTGCATAATGTTAAGCTCATATCTTGTGATAGCACTATTAGCAAAGACGTAGCTTCTCACTCGGAACAATGTCAAAGTTCACTGTACAAACTTGTCCTACGTGACGAATCGCATTCACCAAGTCTTAAGCCCCTAGGCCGTGAGTGCAAAGTGGCGCCATTTGACTCACTTACCAAATGAAAAGCGACGCCTTCTCCTTGTAGTGGAGGTACCAAAAACTGCAGTAAGAAGACATGCATGCTCTTTATAATGGAAGTCAGACTTTGAAACTCGGTTTAAAATTTGTTTATCTACGGTGAGCTAGGTCTCAAAACTGTTAAAGAATGTTTAGTTTTTTCCCTCCCACAAGGTTCCCATCATGATGACCATACTGATATACAACCTTTAATACCAGCAGCAGTGTTTCCATCTTGTGGACCCTTCAAGAACAGCGACATGAAATTGCCAAATTAGGGCTGGAGACCTTAGTCAGATTGGAGGGTTATAATTGACAATAATTGTCTTGCTACAACACCTGACAGAGCATGATGCTGAATCCTAAACCCTAAGCATTAAGAAAATACAGGGCTCAAAAGAGAAATGGATTGAAATTTTTGAATGAATACCGTCAAATGAAAGCAATAACTTAATAACTTAAGTGCAGAGAAAAGAGCACTGAACTGAAGCAACTTTCATAATTACTGCAACACAATTAGCACATAATTAGTCCGAATTGATTCAAGTAACTAAACATTTATCAATACGCTCACAAATTCTGCTGCTTGCCTGGATCACAATCACCATTTGCAGTGGCAACAAGATATGTCAACAATCTATGGACCAAAATTTGTTTTGGTGACCCAGGTGTTAATTTAAAAGTGCTGCAGAGATTTCTGCACAGACTATGATTGTGCAACATTTCTATTTCATTAGCTATGCAACATCACTGTAAATCCAGAAATGGTATCTCTCATTACTAGGGATTGAAGCAAAATTGAGCTGGGTGAGTGAGAGTTTTGAAGTCAGTCAGCAGCTGGAAGCCAGCTGCGTGCAAACAATTTCTCATTAGCTCTTAGTAACTAGTAGTTTAGTTATACATGTAGTAGTCTGTATTCTTCACAGATAAAGTTGTAACCAGTCCTCTTTGTGAATGGAAAGCAAATGCTTGTGTACATGTGACAGCATGGAATTAGCTACGTTTTGTATCACTACAATATCAGTGTGCTACACATGACATAGACATCAGAAATTTAGGACCCCTCGGATTTTAAACGATTTCTGTCTGATATCCAATATTTCATGACTTCCATCACGGTGATGCCCATTAGTCAGCTTTTTCCACCAGTGATATTTGGTGTGTTATAGTGTAACGCTCTTCAAATATAAAAACAAGATTTAGGCGTGTCAGCATTCTTGTGACACGGTGGGGATGCTCTTAAACATCAGACCACAATCAGCATGCATAGTCATGACAAGTTCTTCATGCCATTCCTACTGCACATGGCAGAAAGAACTTCATTACAAAGTGAAACATCACATGCAACTGTTCAGAAATTAATCCAACACATTAAAAGTTTGAGCTGGAATGGCTCCAATAACTTGAATGCTCTCTTGATGTCTACCGCTCCCCTTCATCCACGAAACTCACACTGCTGACAGGAAGAATGGGCTAAATGGGACAAAAATAGACAATGATGAAAAAAAAACATCATCCAGACATGGCAGCTATACGACAATGATGAAAATAGCACGATGGCCTGAAAACAATGATGACGATAAAACAGGCTTTCAACTAAAAACAAATTTTTCTCTGGCAAATTCGAACTGAGGCAAATAGGGGCACAACAATTGCGATGGGGAGTGCCGCAGCAATTCAGAGCATGGGCACCCATGCCCTCTCAGAGTCTCTCACACTCTAGAATTAAATGAAAAGTGCCAAGGGCCCTTCAAAAATACCTCTTGACTCTTGATCCTAGCGTGTTAGAAATTGGGCATTCAAATCACTATTTAGTTGACTATGTCCTCACATTCTACTTGTGATTGGTTCATTGACTATTTGATGCGCACTTTTGATATGTGAGGGGCGTGCAAGGGTGGGGGAGTGTGAGTGCAAGGGTCCTTCAAATGTAGATGAATAATTTCATCCAGTTAGTCCTAGCGTGCATGGGTGGGAATGCTCTCATGGAGTCCCATCCCTATGTCCAACATCCTCAACTCATCATGGAGACCACTTCCAAGAGAGGAATTGACGAGCTTATTCAATCATCAGGAATTTAGGACCCCACAGATTTTCAACGGTGCCCATGCGGCATTCGATATTTCATGGGTTTGTGCAATTTTTGCATGGATTCTGCATTGATTTTGCACTAATTTCGCACGGATTCTGCGCTTTGTTAGATAATGGAAAAAGTGGATGTAGAATTTGTGCGGATTTAGTGCAGAATTAGTATGAAATCCGTATGGAATCTGTGCAAAAAATGCACAAACCCATGAAATATCAAATGTCACACGAAAATTGTTGAAAATTGTGGGGTCCTAAATTCCTAATGATGCATGTATGTATAAGACTGAAAGATTTACTTTGGGACAAGGACCTCTGTCCAATGGGACCCGCTTTTCATTCTAAAAATCCAACTTTTAGTAGACCAGCTGAAAAGCACCTCTAGTTAGCAAATTTCAATGGGGGGCACTCCCCATCGCAACCTCAGAATATCCATCTCTGCATCCACAGTCCCCATGGCACAAAATTAAAACCAAACCCTAATCAATTTGTTTTTGGTTAAAAGCATGTTATAGCAAATTTTTTAGTTTATTCATGGCAGCCCTGTACCCTTTGTATTCAAAAAATATTGCATTGATCAAAGACCTATCCATATGTCAGTCCATCCGTTAGTAGATAAATGATCACAACCCAACTCACTGTAATAAGTGAAAAACAAGCCATAAGGTAGGGGTACCAATAACCGTTCAAATTTCAGATTTGGCTAGCTTATTGGAGGGCGGCTCAGGGAATCAATTTTGGTACATGTGCAAAGTATGCTGGAATTTAAAGCAATTGGAATCATTAATTTTAGATACATCTTGAATTAGTTATGAATTTTGGAAGTAGAAGCCGTAGGGGTAGCAAAAACCGTTCAGTCTAAAATGAGCACGTTGAGTACATTCAAAATTGGAGGTGGGGGCTATAATGTACCTCCTGCTGAAATCAAGCTACTGCACGGTTTTTGGTGCCTGACGGAAATTGGTACCCCTACCTTAGTACGCTTATTTGGACAGTTAAATTGAACTGTGGGCAACATCGGGCCCGACTCTAAATCCCCGGACATTAATGCGACCACTATTCACCCATGGGTCTCATTTTCTGAAATTTCCATTTTAGGCACCCTAGAGTCTTTTTTTTGGTAATTTTTTCTGCAAGGTTGGGGCATATGGTCTTGTAGTGGTTTAGGGAGACCCTCTTAGAAATTTTAAACCCTTGGAAGAGGGGGTTAAATTTTAAGGTGGGCCCCTAAATGCACAAAATAGGGAGCAGTTTTTTGTCCTCTTGCAGTAATGTTGCATTAACGTTTAGGAGGGGGGTTTTGAGAAATTCCAACACCAGGTCTAACATGCAAGGGTTTCTTTTGGCAGTAGAGATATCCACAAATGCGCCAGTGCCATTTTTGTAGTGCACTCGAATGCCTCGATGAAATTAGTGTATTAAAAATATGAGCACATTATTTTGTGGCCCCTTCGCACTTTACACTACATCCAAAGGACGTCAAATTCAAAGTTCGGCTTCTCAAGAATGTGCCATGGCCCTTGGCCGGTTTTCTCCACGACTTCTCGCTTCTAGTGTAAAGAGGGCCTTAATGTCATGCACTCTTTGACCTCTGTAGCCACATCCCTCCAAATATTCACTAGTGAAATGAGGACAGAGAAATGTTACTTTCTCAAAAAAAAAGCACCGCTGCTTACATAAACTCAAGCTCAAAATACTCATGCTCAAAATACTAGCTAGTTCCACTTGATTCCGAAAACTAGTACTCACTTGTACGCAAGTACATTATATTCATGCTTACAAGAAGCAGAAAAAATCGATCAATACAAATCAAGAGTATGTTCAGGTAGTTCTACACAGGGAGATAAATATAAGATTCCCATATGGGAAAAACGGACAAATTTCCCACAATTGTAACTTCTCCAGATCAAAAAAATACACTATCGTAGACATGCCACTTATCGCGCAGTTCCACTTATCGTGCACCTCAATCGTACACTGCTCCGATCATATACAATTGAGGTGCACGGTAAATGAGTCAAATATGCGCGGTTAGTGGCATGTCTACGTTACAATCATCCTAAGAAAGTTACAATTGTGGGAATTTTGTCCCACTTCCCATAAAAAATCCCATGTGGGAATGTCTTTATTTCTCCCTACGACTTGGACTCGTATCCATCCTTTGGACTTTGCTTTGAGTTGACGGGAAGCGTGGCGGAGCCGACACGGCCAAGAGCCAATTCGGCCTGCTTCTCCCAGTCGGTGATGATCGTCAACGTCCCGTAAATCGTGACCTGCACGAAGATCCCCAAAAGCAATCCCATGCACAGGCCTTTCACTTGCAGATCGTACACGATTCCCAGCACCACCGCAGCAGGCCATCCCACCAGGTAGTACGCCGCCAGGTTCCCCGCGACGCCCGCGCCTTGCCACCCGCACCCCCTGGCCACGCCGCACAGCACCCCGGACACCGACTCCACCAGCATCAGCGCCGCGATGAACGGGATGCACTCCGCCACGCCGTCCACCACCTCCTGCTCTCCCGAGAACGCCCACCCCCACCTGTGCCGATTGTAGTACCACAGCGCCGCCACCACAACCCCCTCTGCTCGGATTTCAACCAAAACCGTTCAGTTTCTCTTGCTCAATAGTATTTTGAATGGAGTATTACAGCTTTCTCAGAAATTGAATTCATGTAAATTGACAACATGCATGTCCATTAAATGAATTGTAGAATGACAGTGTTTTAGTGAGGTGGTCCTTTTTGGAATCCTGTTAGTATCAGAGACTTGCCTGTGAAGCTCATGCCCACCCCGACTGCTACTGCTCGTTTTGCAGCCCGCGGTCGCCCCGCTCCCAGCTCATTGGAGACGCGCGTACTCACCGCAGCGCCGATTCCCCATGAAATGGTGCACAGTATGGAAGCAGTCGTGATGCAGATCGAGAGAGTGGACGTCTCCAGCAGCGGGTTCGGCAACAGTCCCGCCACGATCACCATTCCTTGGAACGTCCATGTGTCGAGGCAAAACATGACCGCGGACGGGAGGGCAATCCTTCACAAACCATTAAATAACATTTTTCTGTGAAAGATGGCACTTCGAGTATGAAAAGTAAAAACGTCAATTTCGTTTTCCAGGCGGTCGTCTGGAACCTCAGGTCTGAGCACTTGAATGTCACGATTATGGTACTCTGAATCACGCGGATTTGAGTTTTGTTGAAATTAGAAAGAAAGATAAATACCTGAAAAAGGGTAGAAGGTCGTTGATCATGGCTTCCCGTGAGAACGACGTCCACGTCTTCTTGCATGTTGTAGAGAATCGCACGTACAAAGCGAGGAACAACACAGTGAGCCAGTTGGAGATGCTGCACGCGATCGCCGCTCCACGAAAGCCCAAGCTCAGCTTGTAGACTAGCAACCAACAGAGCGGCACATGGGACGTGATTACGGTGACTGCCAACAGGGGTAAGGGCAGGACTACGCTTTGTGTTTGCAGAAACCTCACCAACGGTTGGAAAGTGGCCACTCCGAACAACATGGGAATGAGGCACCGAGCATACTGCCCCGCCAGCTCAGAGATCATGGGGTCTTGACCCAGCAACTGGAGCAGAGGATTCACGTTCCACCAAACGACAGCGACGGGGACGCAGATGAGATACAACACGAACACGGCGCGTTGCAAGTAAACGCCCAGCATGTGGTACTGCTTGGCCCCGTAGGCTTGTCCACAGAAAGTCTCCATCGCGCCTGCCATGCCGATGAGCAGGCTGGTGCCCGTCATGCCGGCAAACTGCGTGGCGATGGAGACGCCGGCTAGCTCGAGCTCGCCCAAGTGGCCCACAACCATGCTGGAGATCGTCAGCAGCGAGAATTGCAGCAGGAACACACTCACCATGGGACCTGCAATGTAGAGTTGTTTCTGCATCTCCTGCCGTATCCATTTTAGAGTGCACAATCGTGCACTGTCGATCACGCCTTTGGAGTCTAAGCCGGGAAAAAGCTTCTCCGATGTGAGCTTGTGAATTTGAGCCTCTTCTGGCTGAACCAGAAGTGGTTTCCGTAACTCACCATTCTCTGAGTCATCCATTATAATTAGCCGACTCTTCTTCCCGCTCTGTTATCCCTGCTTGAGCTCCTACATCAGAGACAGAATAGTCATTACATGTGCTCAACACCCCGAGCGTAGAGAACTAATTAAAAGTTCAAATGCATGAGGTGGCCGACTGAAATCGTGAGCTCTGAAATCTAGTATAAGTTAGTGTAGAATTAACATGCGGTTTGGTATGGAAACTCAAAACTGCTCTGGTTCTTCAATCTCTACATCGACATGATTCAAGCTTCAATATATACCTGATGCTAAACAGAACTTCAGGAGTGACTCAAGTCGACATGTTCCATACCTTCACTCCAGGGATGTTGAGCTCAAAATTACCCCGTGTCGATCAGTTTCAACCGATGCAGGAGCGGCGGAAGAATGGCCAGCTGAATGTTTTCTGTTCCCTGGACTTGTAATGTTCAGGCGAGCTGGCTCGATGTGTCCACCGTGCACTTGCTGTGATCTACTTCAGTAGAAACTAGAAACTACTAGCTAGAGTGCTCGGCGCATTCATTTGAGTGTCTGAAGACTCACCAAACTAAGTAACACGAGGATCAGGTGTGACAGGCTGTGATAAAAGATTAAATTTGAGACGGCACAAATGGACAGTGAGAATAGAGTTATCCTTAAAAGTCACCTTGATTTTGAAGAATCTATCATGAACTTTTCTTTAATATGTTTTTATTTGTTCAATCAAAATAGTTAAAAGAGATGGAAGAGCTTGGTGGTCTATCATTATTAAGTGTGTGAGAGCTTGGCGATCTTTAAACTCATATGAAAACTTTTTGAGCTCCTATCTTGGTGCCCAAAACGTTTTTTATGAGTTTGAAGACCATCAAGCTTTATCATACCTTTTAACTATTCGCAATGAACAAATAAGAGTATAGTACAGTGAAACTCATGGTAAATTCTTCAAAACCAAGGTGACTTTTAGAATAAGTCTAATGCGATGAGTTCACGTACGTGATTGAAATTCCTTACAAGTTTACTTCCAAACCTTTCCTCATCCTATATTCCTATCACTCCATGCCTGGTGTAAAAATTAATGAAAAGAAAACCATGACAATAAGGGCCTCTTTACACTAAGGCGAGGAGCTATGAGGAGAAAAATTTCAGCCAATGAGAAATTGTTCTTCTCGATTTCTAAACCTCCCATTGGCTAAAATTTCTCTCCTTGCGCCTTCTTGCCTCCAGTGTAAAGAGGCCCTAAACCGAATTGTTGATGGAAACTCGTTGTTGCAAGGATCTGTGTCGGTCGTCAAGGCTGGACCACATGAGCAAGCACTCGCGTGAAACACGATTTCCAGATATATGAACTCTTTTTTTCACTTAACTTTCCTTAATTCATGACTTCCGTTTCTTTCGATGATGCCAGAATGATACTTTCTTAGATTTGAAGTTTCTATTTATATAAGCTACTGATCTTGTTTCGACTTTCTGGCCCAAAAAGGAAAACCCAAAAAAAACCACCACCCAATCGGTGTCTGATATTCATGACGACATACTCGTGCGATGCAGGACAGCTCGTGCCCCAATCAAGGACATTGAATGTTCCATGGTCTTGCACAACATTCAGGAGCATTCAGCATTTCAGTCACTGTGCCGTTTCATCCATCTAAGGTAATTGAGCCTTATTTACACACATAAAACAGAAAAAAATATTTCAGTGGGTCTTAATAGTAAGTTCAAGAGGATTCCAATGCACTTTAAAATGCATTATTTGGACACCGTATGAACAAGTTATGAATCTTCAAAGTGCTGACTGTAGGCTGACCTTAAAGCGACCCTAAACTCTGATGTTTACTTTCTGCACGTTCTCATCAATAGTAGGATGTTCGAATCTACTTATTATAAAATATTAAACTAGGGATGTTTTAAGAAAAGGGTTGTTTTTAGACATAGTTACCTTAGTGATTTGTAATGCATTATGTGATTTCCATCCATGTAGTGCATCAAGTGTAGCCCTTTATTTTTCATTTTTTTAAAAGTGCAATGGATGCGAAAGGAAGAAGGAAGGTCATAAGGTAACTATACCTTATAGTGTCCTCCTTACCAACTGAGCCTATTTACACACGTAAGTCAAAATGATTTTCGTGGGTCTTAACCCCTAAAAGCCCGAGGGGTATTGGACAAAACATAGATGTGTTATAATATGTGCCTTCCATATGTTTGATGAAGGTTGGTTCAATGGACAAAATGTAGAGTATCATCTTTACAAATTATCCGTACGGTCAAACTTCCAAAATAATCTTTAGATCGTTTTTTAATGAATTTAAAAGCATTAACCTTCGAAAATTTGTATAAATTATAATTTCAATTTTAGAGTTCAAAATTTAGTACAATTGGTTAAAGTTGGGCTATCTATCGTAAACTTCAAAAAAGCAAGAGAAACGATGGAGGAATCATCATTACTTTCCCCAGATAGCAAATTTTGTAACACTAAGACAATGTTGAGGTGATCTACTTTGAAAAATTCTCTCGGGTGGAGTTTAACTCGATTGCCATAATTCAAATTGGGTTGGAAAGTAGACTTGATGTAGTATTTTAAAATATTTTTTATTTTTTCAAAAAATTATTTTTTGTTCCGTGCAACCCGTTTTTCCGGGCAGCGACTAGAAAATGGTCGTTTGAGCGCTTAGGGGTTAATAACAAGTTCAAAAGGATTCCAACGCACTTTAGCATGCATTATTTGGACATCATATGAATAAGTTATGAATTTCCAAAGTGTTGACTATAGGTTGACCATAAAGTGACCCTAAACTCTGATGTTTAGATTATTTATATTCTCATCAATAGAAGGGTGTTAGAATTTACTTTTTATGGAAGATTGAGCTAGGGACGATTTAAGGAAAAGGTCCTTTCTTGGGTCCTTTATAGATATAGTTACTTTAAACCATTGTCAATGGAGGGACAAAAGAAGTGGTGCATTGTTCAAGGATTTTATTTTTTTTGCCTATTTTCTATTGGTTAGCCATGCATCATAAACATTCTTAGCTTAAAGTATTATTACTTATAATGTTGCCCTCTTTAAAAGTCTAGGATACGTAGGGATGTGTCAGCAAAGACCATACATAGTTGCCTTCCCTTTTAGTTTTAAAACCTCCATTAGTACGAAAACATAGATAGCTAGTGATTGTTCTTAACCCCTAAACGTCCTCACCTATGTCCAATTTGGGCAGTTTTGCAAAGATGCATTATAAAATGCAACTAGCATGAATATTTGAAACTTGATGTATGAATAAAAGTTATAGATTTTGAAATCTAGATTCAATCTATACGGTTAGATCTTTGATTGCTATCACTAATATTTTTCTATAAATTTTAAAACATTAAATAAAAAATTATTTTGAAATTCGATTGCGAATAAGATATTGACCGTATGGGGATGAAATTTGTTGTGATGGCTTATAATATAGTACTCTAGGTGTAGTGATTTTTGGAGATTTTTTGGATGCTTGATTTTATGAGTTTATTTTTTCAAGAACACTTTTAGACTAAAATCTTCCAAATTTTGGGTGAAACACTGCAACACGAAATGAGGCATAATTTTTTCAGAAATTGTTTCCTTTTCGATTGGATCACACATACATGAAGTTAACTTCCCATAAAAAAATCAGTAAAAAAATCACACCACAAAAGTGCATGACGGATGAATAATTACGGATGAAATTTGTACATCAAGCAAAATATGCATGGTTGGGCGGTTAGGGGTTAAACGATAATGTAGGATACATTGCACATTCTCCTCAATAGCAAGGCAGAGCCAATAAAGGCAAACAATGTGCACAAAAATATTAATATTATGTAGTGCTAGGTAACAAGGGCATGTGACATTTGTAGTTTAAGTAAAAAAATTCATTGGCGACCTTAGATTGAAGTTGGTTTTCAAAAAATTGTATCAATGATTATAGATTTCATAGATTTCACTTGTAGATTCCCAACACTTAATGTAAGCTAACTGGCAAGCCATCATTCAATATAGTTCTAGGGTAGGGTTTTTAATGATGTAATCGAGCTTTTCACATCTTTGAATGGTTTACCCATGAATGTTCCATTATGCCTTCAAAACCATTATGTGAAGTAACTTAGTATTTCACATCTTTTCAATTTTAAGACCTTTCATTTTGTTAGTTATGTAAAGCAAAGCGCAAGTGTGACAATACATAATTCATATTGGACTAAGATTTCCATCCATGAGTACAAATGAAGCATGCAACATATAAATAAAAAAACTTTTTATTCATTCAAAACTATGTATTTATCAAAAGAAAGAGCAATACCGTCTTAACAATCTAGCCATTTTATTTGTTGAAAAAGAAAAAATCTTCACTATAACAATATATATTGACATTTCATCAAAATATTTTGGTATTGCTTTTGAGCAAATTGTCTCTCAAAAGCACCCTACTAGAACGTGATATACAACCTTATCCCTTAACTCTTTAAGGACCGCGCATCCAAATAGTGAATGTTTGTTGGTCAAAGCCAATTTTGACCTTGAAGACGAATTTTTTTGCTATTGCTTTCAATTGAGAAAATGAAGTTTATTGAGTCTAGTTTTCACTTCATTTTTTTGATCTTATAAATTTCAAGTACTGAATATTTTATTTTACACCCAACCATTCATTTTCTTCATGAGTACATAATCAAACTCCACTTTCTCATCCATCGTGCACTTTTTGTAATGTGGATTTTTTACTATAGATTTAAACAATGGGAAGTTAGCTTTATGCATGTGTCAATCGATAAAAAAAAGGGAATGTTTGTGAAATTTACATGCCTCATTATATGTTGTAGTGATTCACCAAAAAAAATTAAAATCTCAGTTCAAAGGTGCTCTTGAAAAAATCAACTTGAGCATAAAATTAAGCAAAGAAAAAATCTTTAAAAATCACTACACTTAGAGTATTACATTTCAACCCGTCACAACAAAATTTATTTACAAATTGTCAATATCTTATTCGTAATTGAATTATAAATGAGTTTCAAATTTTAAGTTTCAAAATTTATACAAAAAAATTGGTGATTGCAATCATAGATTTAAACATATGGATAGAACTTGAAATTCATAATGTACAACTTTTATTTATACATCAAATTCAAAATATCCCTATTATTTGTATTTTATAGTGCATCTTTGCAATTCTTGAACTAATTTGGAGAGGGTTGTGTGCATTTAGGGATTAAGAACCTAACCGATCATTTTATGGTCACAATGTTGTTTCAACGAGCTTCTTAGAATTAAATTTTTTGTATATAAAAAATAATAATAATAAAAAAAAAAACATTTTCCTTTCAACAGAAATTCAAGTCTACTTTCACGATTAATTTGAATCATGTCAATCAAAGAAAAACTTGATCCAAGAATTTTTTTCAAAGTAAAATATCTCAATATCATTGTAATTTTATAAAATGTATTGTTTTAAAAAAATAATGGTGTTTTTGCTACGAGTGACTAAAAGGCTTCAAAATCAAGTATTACTTTATGAAATAGTGAATGTAGTGGTAAAAATGTCTTTAACCCCTAAAGGACCAAAGTTGATTTTCAAATTTTGGTCAGCTCAGTATGGAATGAGTATTGATCCTCAATCATTGAGATTTTCTGGTGATTCCACTCTTTGTAATGAAGATGGGATGGTAACTTGTGGATGCAGATGATGTATAGATCAAAAAACACAATCATGTAAAGGTGAAAAACCTAATTGCGGGCAACTCCTGAAAATTTTCATACAATGAGCTATGCATTTGAATTTTGTACACAATGAGCTAACGCTCCCATTTACACAACTGCAAAATTCATTTTACCAAATTTGAGACTAAACTTTGCATTTTGGGCATTTTCAAAAAGTTTCAAACTTGAGCAACAAGCCAAAAAAAAAACACAACCAACTTTGAAGCTTATAATCTTACTATTGAAGAACCCTGAACATATTGAAATTTTTTAGGTTGAAATAAACTCAAATTGGTTGAAATATCCTACGGTTGGAAAGGTTTTAGATCAAAAACTATTTGTCTTTTTATGAGAAGGGATACTTTGGAGTGTTTGGAAATAAACATAGCTGTGGTCCTTTAGGGGTTGATTAGAAGAATATTTTCAATTAAAACTTTCTACTTATTTCATTATGATGTCCATGAATTTCATTTTTCAAAATTGTCCATCTTTGATGGATTAATTTGATTTATAATAACAATATTAAAAACTTGTTTGCTGCAAAAGTGACATTTTAGTGGTTTTTATCCTTCCCACACTATTTTTGGAATATCAATTTCATGTTTCACTAAATCACCATATGTACGAGTGTTTTAAGAAACAAACCCTTCATATGAGTTTCATAATCTCACGCATTTTTCATTCTTAGGTTTTTGAGGCTTATTAAATATCATGAAATGAAAGGATTCTAATTTTAGAAAACAACTTTGTAATTATTCAACACTTTATCACATTAAACTACTTAAAATTTTGAATAATGAAGTTCTAACTATATACGGTCATTTTACACTACATTTAGTTTAAACACTACATTGTATCTTTTAATAATATGGTCGTAGCGGGGCACTAACCCAAAAATAAACCCAAAAAAGATATCATTGTTTGGATATCCCTCGTACCCCTAAACCTTCAAAATCTTGTACACCCATCATATATTAAAAATTAACTAGAATTTTTCAAAGTCTATTCTCTCAAAAAATCCATCACTTCGGACTACTATTTTCACTCAATTGTACCATGAGAATGCTCGTCAACATTACATCCTAATCCAATTACCTTCGGAAGCCAAAACAAATCCTAGAACAAGCCTCTTTTTAGAGTACCACGTTGGAATTTATTTTGAAAAATCTATTACTCCTACTTTACACGATACAATCCGCGAGCTGGTAGTCCAAAGGACAGAAAAATGCAAATCCTTTTAGAGTCAAGCCTAGCAAAACCAATCAACATTCTTTGTAAAAATAGAGGTAGTAGAGTCTAGGGCATGCATAATTAAGCTACATCTTGCGAAGCAAAAGAAAGATGGAATAGATATGCTTAGAGGCACATGCCCTTTCATCCTCATACTCAATACCTTTATTCAATAAACATTCAAAGAAATAAACAATATGGCCACACAACATTCCATGTCAATTATACTACATAAAGGTAAAGTAGAAAAAAACCAACCATTACCAATAGACACGGACCTTTAAAAAATTAAGCGGTGAAACCTCTATTTTATTCGTGTTAGCATGTTGGAAGCTCACTTGTTACAAATGAAAAAGATAGGGCCGCTTGGTTGGAACAACTATATTATTTGTGACAAATCATCAAGCAACACTAAGTCACATATTTCACATAAATTGCTCAAACGGACTCAATGGGAGTTGAACCCGGACCACTTAATTAAATGTGATACTGCAACCACCCACAACCAACCATGGAGTTCATGACTTGGCAAACCATCAAATGCAAGAAAGGAAAACTTATACACATAACCGCATTACATTCTTTAACAAACCTCTGTTACTTTGGTTTCTTGTTACTTTTTGGTTTTTGTTAATGACTACTAAAGTGTCCATTCTTGAAAAGGGAGAGTGGTTTTTGCACCAATGGCCCTTTGTCCGGTGGGCATTGGCTTATTGTCAAAATGAACAAACACTTTATTCATGCAAGCCTTGAAAGGAGTCCGGAGTTCCTATATATCTATCTATCTATCTAACCAACTGCTAAAATAAATTACTATTTCCTCTGTCCCAAAATTATTGTCATACAAATTTGTTTGGTATTTCTTTGAGTCAATTTCATTGATCATATTGTAAGAAACATGATTAAAAAAGGTTCCAAATTATGTCACTAAAATGATTGAAGAACATTGCATGTGTTCATTGCAACCTAAATAAAATTAATCACAAGGAAGTATTTTTTGGACCTACTTAAAAAAGCACTTTCAAACATGACTTTCAAACATGACTTTCAAACATGACAATAACTTTGGGACGGAGGGAGTACATTTTTACTACCGAAGTACACTTTCAAAATTTTATTTTATATATTCGACAACCATTACCGAATCTGAAGAGATACCACATTGTATATTTTACTAGAAGCTTGAAATTGTCGACATGAATTGGGTTTGGACAACGACGACCTCTAACCATAAATTGGGTTTGGACAGCGAGCCTCTCGCCATAGTGTGAACCGGCCCTTAGCTGAATTCTGTTCTTCATGTGAGCCTAGGGAACGCTTCAGGGAACGCTCCCGAGAACGCTCCTGAGAACGCTCCCAAGAACGCGTTCCCCTAGATTGGTGACAAGCGTAGCTGACAAGCTCCGAAGCCTGCGAGATTCAAGTTTCAGCTTCATGGATTGTTGTCGTTGTCGCGTGATTTCACAATCGCTCCGTCTTCTGCAATGCGCGGAATCGTCGTCATGGCTACGTTCTTCACTTCGGTGTTTCGTCGTTTGGTTTGAATTTGCGATTCATCGAGCGTTTTTGATGAACCGATGGTTCTTGTTCGAGAATAATTAGGGTTTTATATTTTCCGGCGTGTAATTCGATCAGGCGCCATGAGTACGATGGACGGGTACGGGAAGCCCGTGCGGATTCGCCTTTTCTTCGAAGAGCCCGGGATGTTGAGCAAGGCGCAGGTGGATCAAGGACTGGCCAAGTCCTGGTACCTCGTGAATGCGGATACATTGAGCATTGGACAGCTTGGCGCACGGATTGAGCATGACTACCGTCTTGGAGGTTCTTGTCCTCAGGGATTGGTGCTTGAGGTAACGATTTTAGACTGAGAGCATTCGCTTCGTTGAAGGAATTGTGGTTTAAGTTAACCACAGCTAATAAGCGCCGAGGATACTAGACTGACCGATTTTTTATTCGGGGAGATTCTAATGCACCTTGTTTGGATATTGTGTGCAAAAGTTATAAGGATTCAATGTTTTCTTGGTAGATGACCTAAAACTGACTAATCAAAATATGTACTCATCAGGCAAGATTTTAAGGTGTCACGTTGTCGCAATTAGGTACGGTGCTAGCAAGTAGATGTAAGGTGGCCTTGGGGGTGCACTGTACTAAACATGTACGAGTATGCGTGAGTGCACAAGAGGGATATTAATTTGAACATTGCCGTATTACGTATACATACAAGACATATTTAAAGAAGAAAATGTTGATGTATACATACATTAAACATATATTTAGAATGGAATAGATCTGTATACAAAAGTTCTAGATATATAATCCCTTGTATACATGGTCATGAACGCACGTGATTCTCAAACATAGTGTAAGTGCACCCCCTGAGAGGGTGGCAGCTGTGCAAGGGGAAGCGTTTATGGAGTTCAATGAAGGTTATCTGTGATTGAGGTCTTAGGTTCGTGACGATGCTAGTCAGTTGATATTTTGACGTTCTTTGAGGAGTGCCTCTCGACTACGTTTAATTTTTGCACTATGTGGAAGGCACACCTTGTTTGATTGATCGGGATTCGGTGACTTTTTGCAGATGCGTGGTTTTGTCCTGCCTCCCGGACAGTCGGCTCGAATTCTTCAAGATTCTGATCTGGTCAGGTGCAGAAATCTTTACTGATATCTGTGTTCTTTTTAGTGGACTTTCCATGGTTGCACTGTTAACTCCTAAAATTTCTTGAAATCAAATTGGAGCTGTAGAGGTTTTGGTCAACTCCTATGAATTGACCAATGACTTTTTGTTTGTAGTAGTCTTTTTGGATTTCAATTTTGGAAGTATAAGTTGCACGCAAATCCAAGTTTATATGCAATTTCTATGAATTATTTCGTATGATTGAAAACTCTACAAACACAATTTGGTTTTAAAGAATGTAGAGGTTAGAAGACACTGAGGCACTGAAAATGGCTGAATTTGATTGACCGTCTCTCTGGCTGTAGGAGGTTCGTGCATTTCACTAAATTTAGGATTTGTAATTCATGTCTTACTGGTCACTTCCACGAGTAAGACACGGGAGTTTTGCAATACCCGACCAAGCGTTAAATGTATTTTGAACATTGTTTGATGTCGGTGATGATGATCAGCTGAATTAAACTGGAGTGTTGGCAGGGTGCGGCGTAAACACGAAAGGGTTACGACAGTGCAGTCAAGGGAACTGCTCACAAACAGTCTTTCTGTAGATAATGAGGAAATCGACCTTGGATACCGAATCGGCCGCGGGGGACTTCTAGCAATCGAAGAATTTGAAAAGGAGGCAGGAGGTTACCAGGGTGAATTCTCAGACGACGGAAATACCGAGTTCTCATTGAGCTCTGGAAAGAAAATGCAATCTGCAGTAAATGAAGGAAAGAGATCAAGGGCAAAGGAGTCTGGTGGGAAGAAGCGAAAACGTTCACTTCACATCGAGTCACATACGTGAGTGCTCGACTTATCTAAGTACCTTTTTTATGGATGAATGAACTTAGCAGTTAATATTTTAGACTGAGGACTTTGACCACAGCCTTTGTGAAGTATTGAGATCATACTTGCCTTCGCTTCTGGTGCAACCTTCGTATATGGAGCTTTAAAACATCGTACAAACTATTTTCAGTATCTCATTTTTGAAGAATGTGAGGGTTTTCTGGTATTCAACAAGCCCAACCGGTAAATGGGTTTTGTGACGATGTTTTGGTCATGGACGTTTGTTGTGCAGGCAAAATGAACCACCTCTTAAACCTAGGTTGGGTCTAGAAGGGATAGGCTTGGAATCCTCGAAGTCCAAGAAGCAGAAGTCCTCAGGGAAGAAAAAACATGACAAAGTAGCACGTGGTGACCTTGGAAGTGGCCAGATTATGGCTCTTGAAGGCTTGCCAAGATCAGAGCCCATTGACGAAGGTGTTTCTGCAAAACCTGAGAAGAAAAAAAAGAAAAAGAACAGAGAAATCGTTGAACAGACTGGGCCAGATGTAAACAGTGCGGATGCAAGTCCACCAAAAGAGGCAAATGCACAGGAAGCAACGCCTGGCAAACGAAGGTATCTCGTTTGAATTTTTGGCTCAGATTTTTTTCTTTTTAATCATAGCTTATCGTCTCTTGCAGCTTGAGTCCCTAGAGTGTAATGTTTTCTAAACTGTCGCGAGTCAATTTCTAATTTGAAAAGAACCATCATAGCACTATTTTGTTTCTCTTGTAGATGCTAGAACTGTGTCACCTGCCCTAGCCAATAGCCGCTAGTTGAATTCGTCCTAGTTGGTCGTTAACCGGTAAGCTTATGCTGCCCAAGGTAAGCACTAGATCACTTGACAATCATCTCTGCTATAGGTAGAAAGGAGACTAAGGTGAGGCTGATAACACGCACGTCGCGACTGTAATGTGTCGACACAAATTACGTGCACTTGTCTAGACTCAGTCAACACTCTATAGTATGCACTTGCTAATACGCCTACTCGCTTGCTTCTCTTCTGCTCAGAAAAGTCAAACCTGTGAAGGAGACAGAAGACCCCGGAAAACCTGCAGAAATTGAATCAGGATCGCAAAAGTTGAATCCAGAGTCAAGTCGTAAGGGAGAGAAATCCAAGAAGCGTCAAGACAAAAACCATGATAACAAAGAAATGCAGCTGCTGAAAGAGAAGAGGTATGGCAATGGTCTGATGAACGTAAATGACAGTTATAATGTCACAAGTCTTTTTTAGGGCTAGAGTAAGGTATGTGGGTTATCACCGGGGTTTAGATGATGGGTCTATAGGAAATTATGGGTTAGGGTTTGTATTATAACGTGATCCTGACATAGGGTAGGAGCATATACATATTTTGAGACAGTTCTGATAGGCCCCATTGTGCTCATAATAACCTTCTCGAGCATCCTGTTAGACAGACAGTCAAGACGTTTAGTAGATCGAGCTACAAATCCGTTTAGTTAATATGTAATTGCCCGTTGTTGATCCTTAGATACCGACAAGATCTTACAATGGCTTGCTGAGAGTATCATCATTTCATGCTGTTTTATATTTTATACTCTTACATTAAGCGTATCACAACCACGTTTGGTTGTTGAGAACGTTTCTAAGGTTTACTGAAGTATCCTAACTTATAGGTTTCTTTACGAATGTTGTAGTACTTCAGTCCCTGCATCAAATTGAGTGTTGTCTCTTTTATTGTTGGCAGCAGTGAAATGAAGGCAACCAATGGCAGTCTTCTCAATAATGAAAACGCTCCTACACAGGCCGACACTGAAGAAAAGGTTGCACTCTTGTGATAATTAATATATGTGGGAACGATTACTAAAGTGTATTTTGGTCGTCCCATTGAGAACGGATTATTTGTTGTGTTTATTGTTTTTCTGAATTCAGCAGCTACCTTACCAGCTTGTTGTAATTTTTCCATGTTTGCCGAAGAGTTCTATTGATTGAAATAAAGTGCAGTTTTGATTGATGGTTGATTGATGTCCTGGCAGAGGCCCAGCAGGAGTGCACGAAGGAAGAAGGCTAAGAGGAGGTGGCGACGTGAAAATTTACAGGTTAGCCTTTTATTGCATCATTCTTTTACGAGTTTATGTGTCGACACTCTCTCAGATACCACGCTGTTTGCCGTCTTCCTGCTGTTTCTTATCTTATCCTTGTTAGCTGTCTCTAATTCTTTAGTGGGGTATAGTAATATGATTCCAGAATTCCCAGGTCAAAATTTGATATTAGTTGTGTCTACATATCTAATAACAGTATGCTTTTACGGTTTCAGAATGGCATAGTTCCAAAGAAAGATGATGTCAAGGCACAGCAAACACAGCAAACAGAGCCAACAGATAGAAGAGATTCCAGTGAATCTGAAACTTCAGAGGATGAGTCAGAGTCAGAGCCAGAGCCAGAGTCAGAGGCAGGAGCAGTGGCAGGGGCAGATGCAAGGGCAAGGGCAGAGGCAGAAGTAGAAGCAGAAGAGGAAATTCTGCCTAGAATTTGTGCTCCTGGTCACATCCGCTTCGAGAATGTTGAAGGTAATTACCACCTTCATTGATGATTCATATATTGTAATTGATTAAACCCAATCCATTATTTTTTGCTAACTTCTTTTCTGCTTTGTTTATCGCTCATGCACACTGTTTTCTGATATTGGTCTAATATCTCATCATTTTAAAGAATTTTCTACATGATGCAGATGCAGTAGATGAAGGGCGGTGTGCAGCGGTAAGCCTTCTCAGCTCTGTGGAAGAAGGGATCGAAGGGAAACTTCATGGTGTATACAACTCAGAGTCTTAAGAAGCACGCTTCATAATTCTTTTTGTCGAAACCAGCTGAAGAGCGTGATGCACATGCTTGTACTTAGACTACGTTGGGTGATCACATCTTTATTCTTTTATGAACTGGTCAACTGATGCTGAGAGGATTTGTTTTAAGAAGTTTAATTGTTATTGTTATTATTGTTATTGTTTCAAGAAGTTTGGGTTTCCTTACAACTCATGGTAGGGTTGTTTGACATGTGTGCAGCCTGTTTTGCTGTCATATACTGACGTCCGGTGCAAAAAACAGGGGCAAGCCTGGGGTCAAGAAAAATCTCGAGGCAGGTATTCTGGAGATTCTCACAATAGGAGTGACAAGATGGAGAGTAGAGCTTCGGAAGGGACGATGGAGCAATCTCCCAGTGCGGGAGTTGTTGCAAACAAGATTGAATTTGAAAAGCTTCCTCTCCTCCATCATATTCCTTCGGTATTCTTGTCCTTCTACCTCCTGAGATGGCATCATTGTCTCAGAACACTCACTGTGATCTGTGCATCAGCCAATGTTTCTTTGTTTTTTACTGGGTTTACTGTTCAAATCTGTAGGAGATGTAGCATTCTGCATCAAGGAACGAGAGCTTGCTGCTGGTAAAACGGATTTAGAATTTATTTCTAGATTCTCTTTGTGTTTTCTCGATTAATGCAATCTGAGAAAGTGAGGTCTATGGTGCCTGTCAACCAGGTAGGAGATCTTCTGGCTTATCAACTGGTGGAGTTGACAGCTTCTTGGACTCCAGAACTTTCTAGTTATAGGGTGAGTTATTTTGTTGCAAAAATTATGCACCAGCCTATTCTGTTCCCCATACCTATTAAACAGTTTCCTGGAGTTTATGCAAATACGAATCCTCCCAGACTTTTTTATTGTGCAAAGAAGTGTATATCGTGCATTTCAATGCTGTGCTTCTCATTTGCTGTCTTGTCAAAGACATGTTTTCGTGAGAATATGAGGTTTTTTTCAGGTCGGGAAAGTTTCCATGTATGATGGTGTAAGTAAGATGATTACTTTGGCACCTGTACCGGAGTATCCTATTCATGCTCAACAGCCTGAAGACGAGGATGGAAGTCTGAATGAGAACGAGTTTTTGCCACCTTATACCCCAGATGGCACTCTAGAGGTATGGGGAAATGACGTACTTAATGCTCGTAGCAAAGACTTTGACTTTCTCTTATGTACAGTGCTCCGGTTCATGTTCTTGCTGTCCAGTGTGTTTTGGATTCGTTCTTTATTTACAATTTCTGGAACAGTATTTAAGTATTTATCTTTGGCTTGCCCAGGTAAACCTCGCCACACTTATGGAGGTTAGAGTTGTGGAAGCTGGGTCCGTCCAAGTCGATCCTCATTCACAGGAATCTCCTGGCGTGAATGCAATGACGTTTGCCGTTCCAACCAAGTCCCCCCAACCTGCAACTCTATCGTCCACAGCCCCTCCGGAGCCTGTGGAACCTTCTGGATCTGTCCAGTTGAATGCAGCATCAAGTGCAGGCCACACACAGAGTGATCGTGCAGGAGGTAATGAAGGAGAGGTGGGGCGCTCTTCAAGTGCGCAACCAGAGCCTGTCTTGGATCAACCAAAGGATGCAGGTATTACACCTCGTCTTTTGAAGCTATTAATTGACTACCATATTTGAATTTGAAGATCTGTTGTAACACAAACAGGAACAGCCTGTGGCTTGTCTATGAACTGGCTTGCATGACATCTTTGATTTCAAATTGCAAATGGTTGTGGTGCAGGCTGGCAGGATATGCTTTCTCAAGAGATCAACAATAAGAAACTGGAGCTCTCTTTAAAAGCTGGCAAAGATTTGGAAGGCCCAAATTGTGGTCGTGTTGTACCTGGTCCAGCACCTCCCGATGGTGCCGAAAAATTGAGCAATCAAGTAACACCAGTAGCAAATGGCAAGAGAAACCCTCGGGTGGGTGGTGCTCCAATCATTCGGCACCGTTACATGCGGACAGGCGCCTTGGGTCCTACTATGGCTCTGCTTAGAGCTAGCCAGATTTTGTGAGCGAGTAGGATCCCGAGTCCGTGAGCTTGGATCAATTTTTGCACAACATGGCTAAAATCCATGTTCACTAGCGAGTGCATCTCGAGTTTATGAAAACATCTTTGGATTTTCCTGACTCCCGAGATTAAAGACTCTTGATGAGGTAGGTGTTTCATGACTCCTGAGAGCATGTTTTGAACGAGAGATTGCCATTGACTTAGAACACTGAAGTTCTCGAAGCTGTGGCTTACAAATACATCAACCTGAAATTTCATTGCAGCCCATAACTTCTCAGTTGGATCTCCCCTTGTGCAAGCAAAACCATATATGTTGTGAAAAATCACGCAACGAAACTTGTGTAGAAGTTTAAACTATGCGTGCTCTTCCTTTTGCATAATCCTCAGTAATTCAAGTTTTCACAATTACAATCTTACGTGTAGTGCCACTATTTCTATAATTTATACTGTAGAGATTTAAATTTCATTCCTTGAAATGATAAACCCCAAAATTGCACTATTCTTTTGAACACGTCTTGCTTTTCAATAGGACAAGACAACATTTTATATTTTCAATCTGTTGTGTATTATTCCTTGCTTGGAGCTTCTTAGTATTAGTGGCCACACGAGAATCAAGGTTGAATGCAACCACATGGGCAAAAGGCCGGGGAGAAATTTGTTGGAGTAGCCAACACACGAATTCATAGGCCCTAGTAAGACCTTGTTTTCACACTGCACTGAAGAGACGTCAACAAGTGCTGTTGACATTTCACAAAATGTGTCATGTTGCATTGTTGGAGAAGGAACACCAATTTTGTTAAAAGTGCTCATGCAATGTGAAAAGTGCACGTGATGCAAAATTATGATTATGGGTTTTGGGCTTTCATGATGTTGTAGTCCTTCACCAAATTCAACTCATAAAATTAAGCAACCAAAAAAATTTCAAAAATCATTACACTTGGAGTATTTCATTTCAACTTATCTTCACTCATAGTTTGTCAATATCTTGTCAATAGATTGGGATTGAATTAAGAAAGAATTTTGAATTTTACACACAAATATTGGTGATTGCAAGCATAGATTTAACCCTCAAATGCCTAAGCATTCATTTTTCTCATCCGTCATGCACTTTTTGTAGTGTAAATTTTTTACTACAGATTTTATGGGGAAGTTAGGTTCATGCATGTGAGAATCAATTAGAAAGGGGATGGTTTGTAAAAAAATTATGCCCCATTTCATGTTGCATTGACTCACTAGAATTTCCTAGATTTTAGTTCAAAAGTGTTCAAGAGTGCTCTTGACAAAGTCAATTCATAAAAATAAGCAAACAAAAAATCCCCAAAAATCACTACACTCAAGAGTATTACATTTCAACCCATCATAACAGATTTCATCCACAGGTTCTCAACATCTTATTTGTAATTGAATTACAAAATAATATTGAATTTTAAGTTTCAAATTTTATACAAAAATATTGATGATTTTAGACATAGATTTAATTGTATGGATAGAATCTAAAATTCATAATGTATAGCTTTTATTCATGCATCAAGTTCAAAATATCCCTCTTCATTGCACTTTATAATGCATTTTTGCAAAACTGCCTTTTAGAGCGTTGTAGGCATTTAGGAATTAACCCCTAATTGCCAAGAAGACCAAAGAATGGCTTTTGGATGATATGAGGATTTTTGTGGTAGTAGTTGGATGAAGAAGGAATGATGAATTTCATCAAATTCATTTTATAAAGGATTAATCATTAGTCATGCCACTTGTGCAAGGTAAATTTAAGTCATTCAAGCTATTTTTGGATTTAACATGAAGTCCCAAGTACAAAAAGAGTAGTAAAAGTGGTTTACCATAAAGTGTATTTTGGATTTTTTAATTTATTTTTCTTAAACCTAATTTAGGCCATAAAAATGAGTTTTATTGCATTTGAGCCTGACTAGGAGAATGAAGCTTACCAAGTCTAATCTCTTTCCTACTTTGAATTTTTGGAAAACTCTGAAAATTGAGTGATTTATTTGAGATACAAGTTCGGTGGGTATTACCATGGAGTAGCGATTTTTTTTTCAATTTAGACACATATGATTTTCATTTATTGTAATGCTCTTCGTTGTAAATTACACCTTTGATTAAATAATCAAAAAATTTGAGCGTATTTTGTAATTGATATGAATTTTCTTTACAATCACTTCAAGAAATCATCTGAATTTCAAATTTTCACCACAAATTTGTGAAAAGATCATGATTTATAGAAGACAAATGCCTTAATTTACTAAAAATATAAGGTTGAATTTTGTCTTACTTATAGTTGCAAAATTGAGTGTCACATATAAAACATGATTACATGATCATTGGCCCAAGCATTTAGGGGTTAATTGTATGTAAAATTCATAATATACAACTTTTATACATACATCAAGTTCAAGAGTATCCCTCTTAGGTGCATTTTATAAAGCGTTTTTGCAAAAATTGCCCAATTTGGAGAGGGCTATAGGCATTTAGGGGTTAAGCACTTTTTACTTTTTTCTCTTCTTCTTAATTTTTTTTTTCTTTTTTTTAATCTAATTATTTTTCTTTTTTTTCATATTTTGAAAAATGCCAATAACTGGTCACTGAAAATTGCAAAATTTAACCCAGATCCCAACTTCAAGTCAAAACTCAGATACACTCAAATGCATCGCATCTGGTTACTCAAATGCATTGCATCTGGCCATGTGCATTTACTCCATGTCCACATACAGTGTATCGAATGCCCACTTTTCACTAGTAGATACACTAGTACAACCTTAGATTCAAATGCTAGGCCATCAGATTCCTTGGCAAAAGAGTGGATTCAATAGCGCACTCCATTCCTAGAATCCTCCGATTGTTGCTGAAAAATTAATTTGGTCATCATGCATGGGTTGCTTCACCTTTTGAATAAGTAAGAGTTGGGGATCATTCACACTTTCCATGTGCTAGTGAAATTGATTCTACGCATTTTGATGAGTGCCCTCTGTCTAAGTTTACCCCTATACGTCCCTTACGCACCACATGTATGACCATTGTATATCTTCTCGCCTAAAATATGATTATGTACTCAAATATGTTGTCCATTACATTCAATAGCCCTCAAGAAAACTGCCTTTTAGTTTCATCCACATTTATAGATGGAGTCACTAGTGATCTGTAATTGGATGGGCTATTGAATCAAATAAACAATTATAGAACACTCTTGAATTGTGACTGAGTGTGCTTTTGATTACTGTTCACCATGGTTCGTTGCTCTTGCTTAATGGTGTCCGCCCCTATAGCTAATGATGTGATGTGAAATATTCCACATCAATATTTTTACTGAATGTTGTGTCTTCAAATATGTTGATGCAGTAAAATATACCAACAATCACGGACGGATTTGTATGCAAAACCATATAATCGCAGTGAAATTTCAGGTTAAGATACTCCAACCTATTACCACCATGTTCCAATTCTGCCGGGCTCGTGTTTTGGTTGTGTACACTCCAAACCAAAACTGTCTGAGGCTGGGATTAAAAACACTGCGGTAATAAGTTTGAAAAGAATAGTGCCGGAACTAAGTAAGAAAGTTCACCTTTTTGGAGGCTTATATTCCAAAACTGAATTGATTTACGATGAAACTGAGCACAACGTAGATTACATGTGATATTGACTTGCAAGTGTAATCAGAGTCTGCAGGAGGCTGCCGTGGGGGTTTCGTATGCAAAGACTGATCTGACACTGAATGAAGAAACTTACAGCTACCAAATTTTCTGAAAGCAGCCACCTCCCTCTTTCCTTTTGCAGCCTGGATTCCTGCTGTGACAGAGCTCCTGCATTGTTGTTGTTGTTGGTGGTGACAATTTCTTCTTCAGGAAACTTGCTCTAGATCAGGACTTGTAAATAATGTATTGATTTGATGACACAGAGCCGAGTTGCCGAGCTCTTTCACAAGCACGCCGCCGTCTTTGACAATTGGGATGATCGAGGAGATTGCTACTTTCCGTTTCGATAATTCATGAGCACTTAAATTTCTGATTCTGAATCTTCGCCTTCTGATATACATCAGTTGCATCATCCCCCCCTTCCCAAGGCAGTTCGTGAAGAGATCAGAAAGCGGGTGCTTGATCGAATTCGTAGACTTGCAGCTAGCGGTATTTATTCCGTCTTTTTCACTAGTGAGGTTGTACCCATTGCCATCTGATAGTTGAGGGGTCGCAACGATCGAGAGAATTGCGAATTGTTGCTGCAAAAGGAGGCTCGACTTCTGGATCCAGGGCTACCATGTCTGCGTCGGACATTTATCACTGGAACTATAAACAGACTCAGATTCATGTACATTGGTCATTGTAGGATTCAGGTTATTCTTTTCGCTACTAGTTGCATGAATATATATACGTGCGGTGCGGCAACTACTTGGGAGGTTTCAAACCTGCAGCTTCGTTGTCACATTAGACACTGTAACGCTTTGGAACACGATTTGATAATCGCCTTGACTCTTCTGAACATCCTGTAGATTCATATACATTGGTCATGTAGGGATTCATTTTAGGATTCACGTTTTCATGTATATATGTGACCGAGCAGCAACTACCTGAAACAACATTGGGAAGTTTCAAACCTTGCAATTCATGGTGGACAAAAATTAAGTCTCGTAGCGTTTTGGAACACGATTCGAAGATCGTCTTCAGGAATTGTCTTCTGAAACGACATCAGTTGGGAAGTTGAAAAAGCGTTGGGACAAGAGAGCATGGGCGTGGAGAGGGACAACAATGGGGCGCGTCCACGGCGCCTGCACAACCCGTTTCCACGGCCGCCGCCAGGCCTGCAGTTTGTGCGCGGCCACCTGCACTTCGCATTGACGTCGCGCAGCCTCGCAGCGGGGAAGCATTTCCTCGTCTCGTGGGACGCCAACCGCGGCGTGCTCGCGGTGCGTCACCGGCGTGAGCCGGACCGCGCTCTGTGGGCCACGCCGCGCCAGGGATCCTTCGTCGCCGCCGCGTGGGGCGAGTCCAGCATCCATGAAAGCCACGGCTCCTACTCTCTCCACGACCACGCGGATCTCGTCCTCTCCCACCAGACCATCGAAGACATCACCGAATCCAACAACCATCCGTGCGGTGATTCCAAACCGACGGATCCCGACGGAACGCCCATCGACGATGCTGCAGCTCCAGTCGTGGTGGTCACCGGCTGCCTGTATTCTACTTGCGAGCTCGCGAGCGACGAGCTATGGCGTTTCCACAACGGCGAGAATGCGGACAGTCCGTTTCTTGAATCAGGTTTGCACAGCGAATTTTTATATCGCCAACTACCAATCTGAAAAATTATGTTGCTATAAGAAAATTTGGGTATTAAAGTACTGATCGTCATAATCTTCCCTTGTCGATCGTATACCCGCAGCCAAAAACTCTATAGAAAGCTATGTATCTTTAGTGGGAAAAATTGTAAATCGCCCAAAATGCATTTTATTTTTGAAGTTTCAATTTTCAAATCGCCAATGGGACTTCCTTAACAAAACGAAAAAATTTACTGATTCAGGTGATGAGAGAACGGGCAACAGACTTGGAGTGCGGTATCGATTGATATTCTCCGAGAGACGGGATCACCAGCTGGGATTTCACGTTGAGCTCGACGCGCCCGTGAGGAAGAAAGGAGACGACGGACCGCACATTCCGAGCAGCGTTCGATTCGCAGAAACGTCGCGGTCGTGGAAACTTTCGAGCTCGTCGCGATGGTTCCAGGAACGGAACGAGCGGAGCAAAGGGTCAAAATCGCCTTCTTCAAAGGTAGGACAATGAAACGTGCCTAGATTTTGACTATCAATCTCTTGCACATTTTTTCACCAAATTGAGTTATCCGTAAAGTCAAGTGAAGAGAGGGTTTAGGGCCTGGGTTTGACAAAAGAGAGAATCAACTCCTAAATGTGGGAGAGGTGTCGGAACACTTAAAAAAAACACAGGTAACAAAGTTTCCAAGCATCAAAAATGGTGAGAAAAAATTTCTCACCCGCCTTTCACTCGCCCTGGATATCCAGCTGCCTCAATGATTCAGTGATGAGTTGGCTAGCTGGGGAGATGAGGTAGCTGGGGAGATGAGGTAGCTGGGGAGATGAGGGAGAGAATGTGCATGAGCTTGCTTGCCTGACGACCACTCCAAAATTACACAGTTGCACCACCCATGAGGCTTGGTTGAGCCTTTGTTTTTAGCCCCGAAATAAATGGATTGGACTTTGCGTTTCTCAAAATTTTGGTGAAGAGTGCACCCGTTTCTCAATAAAAGACAGGCTCACTTTACGCATAACTCCAATGAAACAAACAAATACTCACAATTGTAGTACTTTCCAAAGAATCTAATCTCATTTTCTAACTCCAAGCGGTAACGTGTCAATTGGATGGTTGTAGAAGGATGGTTGTGTCTTGGTGCCCCGGTTGAATCGGGTGATGCTCTCGTACGCGTCCCACGCGGGCGAGAGGTTCTTCGGATTCGGAGAGCAATTCTCGTGTTTCGACATGAAGGGGAAACGCGTGCCCATTCTGGTGCAGGAGCAAGGACTGGGCAGGGGCGATCAGCCCATCACCGCGGCCGCCAACCTCGTCGCGTACAGGTAAGCAAATTTATCCATCAGGTCCTTGATCGATTCAGGAACTCGGAGTTCATGTTTGAAATGATTTGAACTTGCATCAATTGGCAGGGCAGGAGGCGATTGGCACACCACGTACGCGCCGTCGCCGCATTACCTCACCTCGGACATGAACTCGCTCTTCTTAGAATGTTACGAGCACTCCGTGTTTGATCTTACGCAGCGCGATTGCGTCCAAGTGCAAGTAAGCTCAAAACTCCACATTCCTTAACCCTTGAAGGAGCCAAGAAGCCCAAATTGGCCTTCGTGTTTTTCTATAGCAGTTTTGAGTAGCTCCCATGTGGAGTTTCTTTTGTGCAATTTTTATTGACACATGCAATGTTCTTGACTGATTCCGGTGATATAAAACTTGGTCCCATCTGAATTATATATTCCATAATATGAATGATTGACATTGTTGTATTCTTGATCCTTTTAAGGGCTACATTGCATGGGCTTCAGAGTTTTGAGGATCTGGAGCACTAAGTTTTGTTTCACCAAAATGAAAACTGAATCCCAGCTAAACCTCATACCTAGATTTTAGAGCTCATGATTTCAGTTGGTCACCTCAAAACCCATCTTCAGGAGCACTAATTTGTAAAGCTCGTGGCACTTGAAAGTACTCTGAAACTCGCCAATTAGTTTTTCGGACATTACTGTGTGGATTGCTGAGACAAGAGCTCTGTAGGTGCATGCCGGGGGCATGAAGGGGCGAATATTGTACGGGCGAACGCCACCGGAGCTCATCAAGGAGTACACGGCGGCGGTGGGGCGGATGCGTGAGCTTCCGGCGTGGATCACGAAGGGCGCCATTGTGGGCATGCAAGGCGGTCCTGATGCAGTTCGCGAGGTGTGGCGCAATCTGCAGGAGCATGACGTCCCTCTGTCCGCATTCTGGCTCCAAGTACGTCGTCGATCACGCCTTGATCGATCTCCATTTAGGGTTTAGGGTTTCAGTGATGATTTGGAGGGTTGATCACGTCCTCATCGATCTCATTACTCCCTCCGTCCCAAAGTTATTGTCATGTTTGAAAGTGCTTTTTTAAGTAGGTCAAAAAAACACTTCCTTGTGGCTAATTTTATTTAGGTTGCAATGAACACATGCAATGTTCTTCAATCATTCTAGTGACATAATTTGGAACCTTTTTAATCATGTTTCTTACAATATGATCAATGAAATTGACTCAAAGAAATACCAAGCAGGACAAAAACTTTGGGACGGAGAGAGTACATTGTTTTGAATGATGATTCGGAGGATTGGAGCTCATGGAGCCCTAACTTGTGGTTGCAGGACTGGGTAGGGCAGAGGAAGACGAGCGTGGGGTGGCAGCTTTGGTGGAACTGGGAGGTGGACCGCGACCATTACCCTGGCTGGGAAGAGCTCGTCGCCGAGTTGAAGTCTCATGGCGTCCAAACAATGGCGTATCTCAACCCATTCATCGTGGCGAAACCCGAAAAGAAGAAGGATGATTTGTTCACTGTGGCTGTTGATCAAGGCTACGTCGTGGCGGACCGCTGCGGCGCGCCCTACATGATGCCCATCACGAGCTTCGACGCGGCCATGCTGGACCTCACCAACCCCGAGACGCGGCGCTGGTTCAAGCGCCTCATGCACAACATGGTCACCAGCGGCGTCCGCGGATGGATGGCCGATTTCGGAGAGTCTCTCCCCTTCGACTCCTGCTTACACTCCGGGGAAGATCCCGCCACTGCCCACAACAGGTACAGCAATTTGATATACATATAAAATTTATTGTTATGACCATTGGTTTTTCTTCGTGGCCTTTGTTTTTTGATCCTCTGCCTTTAAGGTAACTGAGAATGGCCAAACTATGCGTAGAATAGAGAACATATAGTTTATGCAAGTCTCTCTCTATGCAAGTCTCTCTCTAAACTCCTCTTCCAGCTTCTTGTAGTATGTATGCAAATGTAGTATGTTTTTCTTATTCCGATAAAAAACTCTTCATTCATGACTCCTTTAGACATCGGAATTGATGCGTTTGAGCTAGTTGAAAATGCCGAAACAGTGCATAGTATAAAGAACATATTGTTTATGCAAGTCTCGCAGTCTCTAGACTTCTCCTTCCAGCTTCTTGTAGTACGTATCCAAATGTAGTATTCTTTTCTTATTACTAATATTTTCTCCCATTTCGACATTGAAATTGATTAGTCCTGTACGGTTGGGCTAACTGAAAAATGGCAAACAGTGCATCGTATAGAGAATATATAGATTATGCAAGTCTCTCACTATGCAAGTCTCTCTCTAAACTCCCCTTCCAGTTTCTTCTGCTGTAGTATGTCGTATATTTTTCTTATCACGGTTATTTTTTCTCTTTGTACGTGAGTCATTTTGTTGCTTGGTCCTCAAGCTGAAAAATGGCCAAACAGTGCATAGTAGTATACTACAGAGAATATATAGATTATGCAAGTGTAGCTCTAGACTCTGCTTCCAGCTTCTAGTGCTGTATTCAAACGTAGCTTGGTTATAAACCACTAGTAGCAGAACTGTCGTTTTTCATTCCCCACTTTGTGAAAACAGTGAACAGTGACGGAATATTGTGCCTCGATTTCTGTCTCTTGTGACCAAAACCACTCACCAGCATCGACGCAACCCATGTGCCTGGTGCGGTTTCATTCCTTTTTCATTTATAGTAAGTGAAAAACGACACATTTCCAACTGATAGTTCCTGGGGACAGGTACCCGGAGCTGTGGGCGGAACTGAACCGGGAATTCGTGGAAGAGTGGGAGCAAGAGAAACGGCGGGACGCAAGAACCGCGGTGGAATCAGCAGACGCGGAGGATTTGAATGAGGAGGAGCTGGTGTTCTTCATGCGCGCGGGGTACCGCGGCAGCCCGCGGTGGGCGACGCTGTTCTGGGAAGGGGATCAGATGGTCAGCTGGCAGCGCAACGATGGGATCAAGAGCGCCGTGACGGGGTTGCTGTCCAGTGGAGTGAGCGGGTTCAGCTTGAATCACAGTGACGTGGGCGGCTACTGCACCGTGGACCTGCCCATGCTCGGGTACCGGCGCACCGAGGAGCTTCTGCTGCGCTGGATGGAGCTCAATGCTTTCTCCGTTATCTTTCGCTCCCACCAGGTATCCCTCGATCTAGAGAGAGACTTGCATAGAGAGAGACTTGCATAATATATACATTATACATTCTCTATAGGGAGAGACTTGCATACAGAGAGACTTGCATAATCTATACATTATACATTCTCTATAGAGAGACTTGCATAATCTATACATTTTACATTCTCTATAGAGAGAGACTTGCGTAAAGAGAGACTTGCGTAGAGAGAGACTTGCATAATCTATATATTCTCTATACTACACATTGTTTGGCTATTTTTCAGCTAGCTCTAACTTAGAGGACTAATTAATTTCGATGTCCAAATGAGAGTTATGAAGAAAATAATGATAGTAATAAGAAAAATATACTACATTTGCATACATACTAGAAGGATCTGGAAGAGGAGTTTAGAGAGAGACTCTGTGAGCTGCAATAGGAAAAACATAACATCCTTACCTCTTTAATATCACACAAAACATATGTGATTTGATTTTGTAACATTAATGGTTGTGACTATGAATCTATGGTATGTAAAGTGTACGCGAGATCTTACACGAGAAGAAGGTGGTCTATAACCCTTTTTCAAGGTTGTTACACTAGTAAAAACACGGTCTGCATAGATTAGAGAAGCATGCTCAAAAAGAGTCACAATTAGTTTACTCCGTTATGTGGGGTTTTCTCGTGGGTCTTTTTGCTAGTCTACGCAGGTGGTGATTTTACTAATGTTATGGCGTTAGACAAGTTACCCGTTCTTCTAATCCAATTTGTATTTCCAATTAGCAACTTTTTGTGACAATACCAAGTGTAAAAGTGAGATTATAGAGTGTGATATGAGTGGATGCATTTGTTTCGCCTTAAATTTGATGAAAGAATAGAGGATGTGACGTTAGAGAGGGTGATGTTAAGAAGATTTGGGTGTATTTGTTCGCATTCAATTTTGGGATATAATGTCAAATTGATGTATTTGCGTGTGTTGATTATGAAACAGGGGAATGTGCCAAGTGCAAATGCTCAAGTCTATTCCAATCACACCACCCTTCAACACTTTGCTCGTTGTGCCAAAATCTACAAGGCTTGGGAGTTTTACCGACGCCAGTTGATTAAGGTACGCCATGTTCTCGTTGTTATGGGATTTTGCCTTTAGATCCTATGAATTATAGAGTGAACCGCTTTTCAACACACCATGATCAAGAAGGTTATTGGACACAATATCAAGTTGCACCATTGATATTATGTCCAATAACCTTCTTGAGCACCTTGTTTCTTTCCAACAAATGCCAAATGTTGTGAATATTTTCTACGATTCTCTTCTTCACTACACAAAATAGAATTTTTTTGAAAATTTTTTTTCCTAAAGATCTGGGCTTCCCTTTTGTATACTCCCTTTGATTTCTTGCATTTCTTCATTCATGTATGTTTATCTCTTCATGTATTTGTATTTCTTCCATACCCATATGATGCCCTGATATGGGTACCCCCTACAAAAAATAGTGTGATTTTTGAGAAATATCCTTTTAGTAAGAAAAAAAACATTGGAAAATCACAGAAACTAAATTAGATGGTGTTATAGGTGCTATAGCTGCAGCTATATACATAGTGTTAAAGACTGAATTTCTAGCACACATAAAATGAGTTAGACATAAGTCACACATAGTACCCATTGCCCTGTACTTGTATTCTGCAAAGGTGCAAGCTTTTTATTTCCGAACAGATAGAGTAAGGGTCTCTTTACGCTAGAAGCAAGAAGCCATGAGGAGAGAAATTTCAGCCAATGAGAAATTGGTCTTCTCGGTTTCTAGGCCTCCCATTCGCTGAAATTTCTCTCCTCACGGCTTCTTGCCTCTAGTGTAAAGAGGCCCTAATGTTAATTTTTTTGCGGACCGTGACAGCCAGGTTTGGTATTCTGATGACGGGCGACAATTGTTGTATGAATTCAGGAGGCGGCCGCGGTGGGGATGCCGGTGGTGAGGCACATGTTTCTGCATTACCCGGAAGACCAGCACGTGCAGACGCTGGTGTACCAGCAGTTCCTGGTGGGGAGTGAGATTTTGGTGGTGCCGGTGCTGGACAAAGGCCACACGCAAGTGCAAGCCTATTTTCCCCCAGGAGACCAGTGGGAGCACATTTGGACCGGCACTCTGTACCAAGCTGAGGAGAAACAGGGTCTCAAGGCGTGGGTGCCAGCAGCTCTGGGCTTTCCTGCTGTCTTTGTGAAATCAGGCTCCTGGGTTGGCCAGCAGTTCCTGCATAACTTGGTCAAGGAAAAACTCGACATGACCTGGCACCATTCATGATTGGACCACACTAAAATTTTAGTGTACATAACGATTTGCACCTCAAGCAATTGGAGGATTTGCAAAGCATTTTCTTTAACTTCAGCTGGGTCAAGCAACGAGGGTTATTGGAGAGTTATTTTATTTTCTGTAGTGTAAAGGGTGTGGTTCAGCAAGGGCTTCAGAACGTTAGTATGTAGCATAGTACATAATTCAAAGTGTATATAAACAATTCCTCCTTTAGGTGAAAACCTTAGAACTACAATACTGTAGGTGGAACGCAGGAGTATATTTGATTTTTTTCCACATTTATGGATTGGCAACATTTGCGGATATTCTTTAATCGGATTTGTGACGAGATAACTTTTGCAATTTACCATGAGGTAATTTTTCAAGGTAAGTCCCTTTAATTTTTTGGTCCCTCATAACATTCTTTACAAGCCCACTGTTGCACCTCCCAATCTCAAGCATTTGTCAAAGGATCAAAGGATTTTCTCTAACTTCGCCTAGTCCAAGCAACAAGGATTAAACATTAGGACTATTTTATTAGTAGTTTACACTATAGTAGCACTGTGTGGTCTGCAAATGAAGAGTGGTACAGCAGCTTCAAGTTGAAGATTCAGACTAGGTCATTGAATTCTCTACAACAACTTCAAGCTCAAGATTCAAGTTGGGTCGTTGAATTGTCTACACACTAGTAGGAAATGTGTCATTTTTCACTTACTATAAATGAAAAAGGAATGAAACCACGCCAAACACGTGGACTATGTCAGTGTTGCTGAGTGATTTTGGTCACAAGAAAACAAAAATATAACCACAATATTCAACCACTGTTCACTGTTCCTGGAATGAAAAGCAACAGGTGTTCTACGAGTGACAGCAGCTTCAAGCTGAAGACTCAGACTGGATCGTTGAATTGTCTACAGCAGCCTGGCCACTTGAAGCTTCCGTCTATCCTGTGCTAGAAAAGAATTGCCCACATAATTCGGCTTCTAGCACAAGCTCAACAACAAAAACATTAAAAATAAGTTAACGACTTGACAGATCCTATAAGAATGCCTTTAGGGTTACAACTGAGATGCAAAGAACCCCCCCCCCTTTGAGCTCCTTCAGTTTGATAGAGGTCCTTCTTGAGATACCAGTCGTGATTTCCCTCGTGATTTAATTTCCGTCTTGATAGCAGATCGAAGCGTCCAATTGAAGAGACGCTGTCAGTGCGATTTCTTGCAGCCCTTCAAGCTGGTTCACAGGAAACCTTGTCCAATTCACTGGGTAGTAACCATTTTTACTGCCAAACTGCTGTTTATAGCTAGTTTTGCTTGCAAAGTGATTACCAAGAATTTATAGGTTGTTCAATTAAGCAAGTGATTATCAAGAGTTTACCATCAGTCTTGTACGCATTACTACCTGGTACACTAGTAGCAGAACTGTCGTTTTTCATTCCTTACTTTGTGGGAACAGTGAAGAGTACCGAAATATTGAGTCTAGATTTCTGTCGTCTTGTGACCAAAACCACTCACCAGCATCGACCCAACCCATGTGCCTGGCACAATTTCATTCCTTTTTCATTTATAGTGAGTGAAAAACGACACATTTCCTACTAGTGGTAATATAGACTTCAGGGGTTCCTTGTGGTTTCAACAGGATTGGTTTCTAGTGTTTGGGGGCCATGGGAATGTGGGACGAGATGTGTGTGGCATGCGGGGGTCCACTGACAGCTCCAGACAGAAAGTGGGCATTCGACACTTCGGAGCTAACCGAAGCCGAAGCGAACTTGATCGACGCGCAGAACTTGGAAGACTCGAAATGGCTGGACGACCGAGTGGGCATCACGGACACGGAAGAGCGCATCCCGTTGGGCACGGAGACCGGCTACGGCTCCTTCGACCTCACCGACCAACCCGGCAAGTCTGACTTCTGCGCTGCAACGGTCTTCAAGTTCATGACGACAGCCGACTTGGAGGGTTCTCTCTACGGCTTGACGTGCCACACCAAGTGCCTGGAGCTTCTGGAGAGGGACCTCCACTACTCGCTCCGGTTCCGGGACGTGTGGCGCATGTTGATGTGGCAAGACTACGGCTCTTGGTTGCAGTGCACGGACTACGGCGGGATTGCGGAGTTCGTCGACCAGAGCTTCGGGTACCAGTGTTTGTACCTTGCCGGCAAAGGATGGATGCTGCAAGACCCCACCACGCACGTCCAGAACGGCGAGCGGATTGTGAAGGTGTGGCGCGATATCATCCAGAGCGGATTCCAGCTTGCCAAACTTGAGCCTCAAGTTCGAAATGAATCACCTGCTGCAGCTCCGGAGATTGCTACAGAGGAAAAAATGAAGCTGATGAGCTTGTAAGTTAGCAGTTTATATCTACAAAAGTGTAAGCCCTGAAAATATCTACAAAAAGAGTAACCCCTGATAAATGAATGACATCAGATACGAAGATACCGACTAGTCTTAGATGCAGACCTGTATGAATAATTCAGAATATGGAGTTATTTGATAAACTGGGAAAGCCGTAGCAAGGACCGAAATACGCAAAGGTAGCCAGGATGGAGACGCTGGATCTGTTGATTTCCCATATCTTTGATTGAAAATAAATGGTCCTACTGTGTATTCTACAGTACAGGTATATAAAACACGTTCCCGGAGAAGCAAACGACCTTTTGTTTTTAGAAGTTGCTGGATGTCGAAAGGCTTTCCCAGCTCCCTTTTTGGACGTTCTTGATTGAATCCAACTTGGGATTACGTCCAAGAATGCTCTCCAGACTCCCAGTTCTCAATTATCAGGTTCGTCCATCATTTTGACTTCTACAAAAGAACTGAGCATCTATCCAGAATTCAACTACTCCAGGGAGGTAGACAGTTTTCAGAAACACAGCTCAACAGCTGCCTTTATTCCAGAACTAAGAGCAAAGCCCAAATATCTATGAACATACATACAACAAGGATCCATGCACCAGAATTCCTCGCTTGAAACCTTTAATTCATAAAGCATGCGCAAAACTATTCTTTTATGATCCGTATGTTTTTATCTGTTTAAAATCAAAGAGTACAACCCATTCGCATTGTTACCCCAGTTCTATACATGCTGCATCTATCGGGGCTTAGACACAACAGCTTGATCTGAAATAAATTGCTCACTCCATACGCTTTCCCTTGGCCTTCTTGGTTCGAAACTCGGCAATTTGAACGCCCACCTTGTTTTGCACTCTTTTAGTGAAACCCGAATATGGCTCATAGTGGAATATCGAATGCAACACCTGGACAACACATCCAGGTTCCTACTCATCAGTCACCCTTTTCTTAACATTAAAAGCATTTGATTATCAATAGCTTTTCTCTGCTATATACAGCCTATAATAACATCCTGACCTGGAAAGAAAGAAAGACATAATGCTTCTGAAGAATGCAAACAATTAAGACCTGCGGTGCAGACCACCCATGTGACTACTTGTGCCACTTTGTGATCACGACGTACCAGTGTCTTACATTGAAAATTCAATATGTACCGTACTGGTACATACTGGCACAAATAGGATGAAAGGCAGCAAAATCGTATCTGAAGTGTAATTATAAGAACTAAAGGTAAAAGAGATCAGCCCACAGGGAGTACCATTTACTTAAAAAACTATTAACTCCTAAAATGTAAGGCCTGGAGGCCATTCCAACCTAATCACAATCTGTAGGGTTTTGTGATTTATGAGAGTCTTAAAAGAGCAAACGTCTTCAAAGCATCAGACCTAATTGGAAGAAGAGGGAAAAACCCCTGTAATGTAGTAGTATGTTGGTTTTCCTCCTCCAAATCCTCAATTCTGTTCCTTAAACAACTAATTGAACAACATAAATAAATCCATGCATGGCAATATGGAAGAGTACCTCAAGCAACACGAAATAAGGTGCCATCAAGAACGCCTGTGCAAGGTTGTCAAGCAACGCAGGCGCTCGCCCCTGTCGATTGTCAGAAGTCAATTGGATCGGTCAAGGACACAAAGTGGTTTGATTCAATATACAATAATCTCCATCAGTTCATTACTACACAAAAAGACGTCGATATCTAAAGAGCTGGTATCAAGGGTAAGAGCAAAAACGGACCTCAAATACACCATGTCCAATGAACTGAAAAGACCAACACACGACCTGCGAAACCGCAACAATCTGCAGCACACAAGCACAAAATATGTTTTTCAGTAATCAGTCACTACTACTCCCTCCATCCCATAATAGATGATTGTCCCAAATTTGATTATTGCCAAGTCATAGATTGTCCTATTGTGGGCCATGGGCTTGGAGCTTTGGTAGAAGGTGTGGGAGTCATTGCGAGGTGTGGAGAATAATGACAGTGGCTTGTTTTAGATTGTCTCCCAACTCATCATGAACTAGTTTTTGGTCTATTTATATTTCAATATGAGTTCAAGAGGAATTCAACACGAGTTTGCTAAAACTTTCCTCTTTGAGCTGACTTTTTGGTTAACTCTATTAATTCATGCAAATCATTTATTCAATTTGTCTTTGCTCATGTGTGAAACCCTATAACGACTGCAACCACCTCCTTTCATAGTTTCTACCATGCAATGTTGTAAGCCTTATTCAAGATGCTATCACCAAGTATGATACTGCTTGGACAGATAACTACTCCGAAATTAAAAAAAATCGTGTATTGAGAGATTTGATGAAATCATTCAAGTTTGCTTTTATTATTTATTTTTTTCAAAAGCATCATCTAACATGGGACGGCAACATTGCACAAACATTGCACAAATATGGAGCGGAAACCGACCTTCCAGCCCAAAGTGTAGGGGACGTGCTGCGCCACGGCATTGGCTCCGACCCAGCAGCAGAGCACCAGGAACGCGGCCAAGGATCCGGACTTGCGCTCCAAGCAGATGTAAAAGAGCGCGTACACAGCCGCGGAGACGAAGCTGTAGTTGAGCACCATGTACTGGTGGTACGGCAGGGCGGCCATGAAGGGCGTCTGCGGCGCCAACGGCTGCGTGTACGCCAGCAGCGTGAAGGCGGTGAACAGGATGGGCCACACGAACACCATGTGAATGAGCACGTTGATCTTGTTGGAATGGTACGCCCCGTACTGCGCGAATTGCTTCTCCAAATCCAACATCCCGCCACCGCCGCTCCCCATGATCGCTCCTGCGCTACCAAAATCACAATTCTCACGCAACCCTAACTTTTAAAGAATAAACATGCAACCTCGGGCTCTCCGTCCAACTTCAGTAACATATAAACTTGGCCGCGAGAGTTACAACTTCAGTAACTCTCGCGGCCAACCACCACGAAGAAAAAAAAAAGATGCAAAGAGAGTCATCAATGAGTCAACAACCAAAAGGTGGATATGATGACTGAGATCCTATTGTCAACACTCAACACCAACTCTAGATACACAGTCAGCATGGCAAAAGTTACAAAAATCATCCCTCCAGAACTTCAGTTACTGTTGCTCTGAATTCAAGGAATGAGGATTTTTGAATCCCTAAGTTACAGCAAGGTGATCACTCAAACCCTAAGTCTCACTAAACCCTAAGTCTAGATTGATTGATCACGCATCGGTAATTCATACAGTAGAAAATTGACTGAGAGATTCGGTTCCGTGCAGATTCATGCTTTCCTGTAATGAATTTTCTTTTTGGGAAAACCTCAAAAAAATTGGTGATGCGAATATCAGGAAAAGAGCTGGTAAACAAAATGGTAGAATAAAGAGCATCGATGGCTTCCCTTAGTCGCAATGCGACCAGGAAGAAAATCATAGACCTGCAATTAAGGTTCGAAATTTGTACGCACCTTGAGCTAATAATCGACTGACGGATTTCCAAGACCCAATTCCACCTACACTCGTATCCAAGCTCCTCGATCGACAATCATGCCACTGGTGTGTATTCCCCTGTTTTGAGCAAACCCTAATCCGTGATTCTCGAAGTGCCGGTGTTGAGAGCGGGTCTTTGGAAATTCAAGAGCTTGTCAGGGAGCTCTGAGTGATGAGGCCACAATGAGTGACGCCCCATCGCCTTGTGAGTGGACAACAATTGATGATAACCAAATGCATGAACCTCAAATCACGTAACGTGTGAAGCTCATGCACTTCGTCACCATCAACTCCATATGCATGGTTTGATATTTTAAAAACTTCATTTGGTTCAACGGAGTAGAAGTTACAAGCAAGATTCTCTCCAAATACTGAACAAATTATGTGGAACTTGGTAATTATGTTCTTTAACCCTTAAAGGTCCAGAGAGCCTTTTCGACCAGTATTATAGACCAATGTTTCATTGTATTTGGCATGGTACTACTCCTCCTGTGGGTTTATGATCAAAAGTGAAGTTAAAATTCACGTCCACAAGATTTTAATGAGCTATTAGGGTCTTAATTTGAAACTTCCCATTTATAGCAAATGTCAAATCTACGCCAACATATTTACTAAACCCATTAGCCCTTTAAGAGTTAATCCTTAAAAGGCCCTTGGGATTTCTCTTTACAACCCATATTTAACCTTATAATTGTTTTATTGTGGTTTAATACATGAATTGTGATATATTGTTATATATGTGTTATCATGATTATTGATTTTAATTTGTACTAAAAAGTATTTGGTCATTGTTATTCTGATGAAATACCATGGAATACAAAATATACTATACAGCTGCAAAGGGCTTTTGGGCCATTCAAGGGTTAATCCTTTAACGTCCCAATTCAACGTTGTTTTCAAAGATTTGTTATAAAATGTTTGATGAAAAACAAAATTGGAGTTGATGTTCATAGCAAAGTTGTAAATGTCAATTTGAAGATCATATCTGTATGGTTAGATTTGTTATAATTTGTACTAATATTTTTTAATTAATTTTGCAAGGTTTTATTTTGAAATTCAATTTTAAATCCCAAATTACCTCCAAAAAAGATTAGAAAAGTATTGTAATGAAATTGGAATAACATGGACTATGAGATGGTATGGTTTTCATTTTTTGATTCCACTTGTTTTGGAAAATCATGTTTGAAGTCTCACTTTTTGAACTAAAAATGAAACTTGACATAAACCAATTATATTTTTTTTCAAAAAACCACAATATCTTATTTTGAAAATCCATATTGTACAAATGATAGTCAACTAGCACAAGAACCAAGAGAAATTTGAATGAAAAACTATATAGGATGTAGTGTTCCAAAAAAGTTGCAATCATAGTTCATTATAGACGCACTCACGTCAAAGGGTAAACCTCTACACGTTCCTAACCCACTCTTTGGACATATTTTTGCATGTATTTTTTGAGTCATGGGTTTCAAATTTCATTGAATTCAATAAATGTTTCAAAACTTAGTCTACATTTTGGTAACAATTTCAATAATGGGTTTCAAATTTCATTGAATGCAACGATTCATTTCATGGTCTCATAATGAATCAATGACTTGGTAAATGGGATATTTCAAACTTAGAAATGTGAAAAAGCGACTCTAGAAAGAGAGCCACATCCTCTCAATCACCAACCAATTACTTGTGAGCACTAGTTTCACTAGTTGTTGATGAGGTTGAAGTTCTCTACGTTGAGAAAAAAATCATTATTTCAATATTCAGTTTTTGCAATTACCCATTCTCTAACTACTAAATGCTCAAGCATCTAGGAGGTGGATGATTTAATCTAATCTTAATAATTCTAAACAAGCTCTTATCATGTAAGAGCTAAACTGCTTTCCCATCTCTCTCAGTTTGACAAGGGAATGTTGTGATTGCTTAGTGGCTAGTTCAACCATATTCTCTATCAACGCCCATTTCAAAACTCACTACCATACCAAAAAGGCAGGGTCGGCAGAAAATAATTCCCAAAAAAATGTCAAATAAATAAATAAATTTATCAAGTATTTTGTCGAAATCAACAAAAATGAAGTCAACTAAAATTGTAGACAAAAAACAAAGAAAAACGTGTAGCCACTAGTAAAATTCAATGCGCTAGTAAAATTCAATGTTAGTTATTAATAGCCGAATTTTTAATAATTATTTTTGAAAGTGCCGACCCCTACTTTTCAAACTTTAATTAATTATTCAACATGAAAGTGCCGACCCTGCTTTCCTACTACGGTAATGATATGAAGGCACAGTCAACAAGAGATGTCAAAACATAACGACTAACTTCCAGCAGTGACATAAAAAAGGTACTAAAAATACCGCTTGTTCAGCAGAATTTCACTGCCATTTATAACATCAATTCGTCATTGCCATGAAGAGGATACTCCACTATTATTTAACAAATATTGTATCCTCAGCATGACTACCGGTACTACTACAACCTCAGAGGTATCCAAAAATGGGAAAGAGGGGGAGGGAGGTATTCCTATCATCAATACCAAAAAATTAGAATACAGTAAACTACTAATTGTTCAATCACAAGAGCCATGATCAGTTCTTAGGAGACTCTAGTCCTAAGCCATGTAGCTGTTGATGAACTCATATTCATGAGATATCTCAATAGGTGTGTCCTTGGACACGGGTCGTTCTGCAGACCACAACTCAACTGTGCAAGATGCAGGGCACCAACTGAGGACACACAATTCAACCTGATCCAGGTCAAATCTGTTGGTCACTGCTAGATCGGTTTCCGTGTCAATCAACGTCCACTCACCTGCACATCAACAAACTTATTATGTGAATATCGTAACTATGCAGAAAACACACATTACATTCTTAACCCTTAAAGGGCTGATGGGGATAGTAGACACGTTGGCTTATATTTGACATTTGTTGTAAATAAAAAGTTTCAAATTGAGATCAAAATAGCTCATTAAAATCATGTCGATGTGAATTTTAACTTCACTTTTGATCTTAAACCCATAGGAGATGTGGAACCATACCAAATACAATGAAATATTGGTGTATTATACTGGTCGGAAAGGGCTCTCTGGACCTTTTAAGGGTTAAACTAAAGTCATCAAACTTTGAATGGGGTAATATGTTTGTGATAAGAGAGCATCAAAATAGGACCAGAGTGCACTGAATATCAGAAACCGCTACAGAATTTGAATTTCTAAGATCCGTTCAAAGAAAACTCTGCACGTTTGGTCTTTAGTTCCATACGATTCTCAAGAAGTTGACTATCCATGTATCCAAAAGTAATACACTTAACAAAGGTTGTGCCAACAAGTATTTTCTGACATAGTTGTAAAAGCAACTCTACCCCAATGAGCTGACTACATTCATTATAGAACAACCCAATCTGAGAAAAAGAGATGACGTTGGGGAAGTTATAAATAGTCATTTTATAACGACACACTCGCCTAGAATTTGGCAGACAATTGGGGCATCAGTGTCACTTTTACAACCTACCATACATTTGCAATCACACAAATACGGAGCCAAACGAATGTGGGATTTCTTCTAATGAATGAATGGAAAAACGAGTGTGCTTTCAGACACTCACCATTGGGTCTGTCTGAACCCTTGATGATCGTTTCTCCGAACCCCATGTCGCCTCGAAGCTCATGCTTTTTGCCATCGACAGCAGTGAATCTCACAATGGACTTGAGAGGGTGGTCCAGCCTCATCAGTGGGCGAACGCGGAGCCTCACCAGCCTTGAGAAGCCCCCTGAACCAGCACCGACCGACCTCGCCTCAATCCTGGAGATTATCTTCAGTTTGTCAGGAGAATCTTTGGCCACCAGAATGCCCCGAGTCATCACCAAACCCCCACCAATATCCCCTTCCATGCCAAGAAACTCTTCACCATCCAGCGATGCCAAAGAATGCCTGCAATTCTCCAGATTTCATTTCATTATGAGCTTGCTAAGAGGATTCCAACGCACCAAAGAATGCATTATTTGGATTCCATATGCAAAAGTTACAAGGGTTCAAAGTACTCCTCAACGCTGCTACTATTCCTCTCAGCCACTCAACAATGTCATTTTCCAGTCAAATAGCATCACCATTCTCACCTTTTGTTACAATTAAACTACAAGGCTACTATTGTTCCACGACACAAATTGTGAAAGTTTGTCTTATGTACATTTTGATAGCACTTGTACATTCAAACTACTTGAGATCCAAAATCTCTCATGTTCTTTCTAATGATATTGAAACTTGGTAATGTTAAGTTCAAGTTTCAAGACAACTATGTCACTCTCTCATTAGCTAGTCAAAAGAGGGTTAGAAAAAATAACTCTTCTCTTTGTTATCATCTCTTTGTAAGCTCACTGATCAACAAAAAGTACAAATCTGAATGGGGTACAACAAAACTTGAACCTGACATTATGTCCCAGAACCTACTTGCAGCTCCCATTATGGAGTCCAGACTAAAGAACAAGGTATAAAAATGTGTTTCAAACAAAAGATGTTATAAATGGACAAAATGGACCGTAAAAATGAATAGTATATAGTGCAATGTAAATTTTTCAAAAGTTGTGGTTGGATGAAGTACCTGACAACTTTGTATTCCTCAGTACAGCCTGAAGACCGAAACTCACTGCCACTGTACTCTTCGTAGCAGCCAGACTCGAATCTTCCCTCCAACCATTCGTAGCCTGATGGTTGGTGCCGAATGGAAATAATGCGACCACCGATCCATGAAACCACTTTGAGGGTCAGGTTGCCGGCTACCAAATCAATGGGTTCCAATACTTGTCCAGCTCCCTTTATCGCTTCATGCTCCTGAAACACCTCATCCAAGAACGATTGCCTCTTCTCTGCACCATTCAACTCACCATCAAAAACTAGTAAAGAAAAAGCTCTTGTACAACAGAACATTCTTTACCAAATCCCTTGAAATCTGAGGCAATACGTGTGAAAAGTGACGATACAATTCCTTTTGAAGCATGTTTGTCATTCTGTTACTAAAACCAATGAACATATCAGGCAGCTTGGTAAAGAATGTTATGAAAACAATACTCAAGATGTACTACAAGATAGAGTAATTGTTTGTTTCGTTTTGGTGAAAAAAATGTGCAAGAGAGTCAAAATCTAGGCACGTTTCATTGTCTTAACTGCAATTTTGACCCTCAATATCTTTCACCAAATGAAACAAAAATATATTGTATCTCGTAGTACATCATCTAGAGAGGATTTAAAGAGCATAAGCTCATCTCCTAATTCCAAGCGGTTTGTACACTGAGTCTTTGAAGATTGCTTTAACCTAAATTAGCGGAAAAAAAAAACAAAGTGGTCAAGTAGTATGGGACAGAGGGAGTATATCATAACAGGAGAAAAGCAAATGTAGGGCAAAAGACGAACCTCTTTCAGCAAGCTCATGTTTGTGATTGTTCGCCACAAGCTCGTCAACTTGAGCTGACGTAGGCACTTGTATCCTTACTTCCTGTCCATCTTGGCTCTCGCCGACAACCTACACATAATTGCCAGTCTCATATAACAAGCAAGTTTTCGATATTTCTGAAAAGAAAAGGAAGGTGTATTTAAAAACTCTCAGCAATCGTCAAATATTCATCAAATGTACCTCTGTGGCATGGCCGAGAAGAAGCCGCACGTGCAATTTACGATCAGGTCTTGACCAAGTACCCTCGGACCGAGCAACTCTAACTACAACTTCACCACCATCGGTGCCATTCTTGCTGGGTAACTGCTGGGCTTCATAGGTCGTGAGCAAATATTTCCCACTTTCGAAACCAAAGCCATCAGCATCGTCCTCATACAAAATTCCCTCGGCCTTTCCTGTAAGATTCACAACAGAAGGCGTCTTGTGAGACTGGCAGAAAAGTTACTAAAGAAAAAATATGCCCCAGAAGAGAAAGGCCAAGGCCTTATGCAAAGTAACTAAAAATGAATCCCTGAGAAAATGTTATCCTTTTAACTCGAAAGTTTTGAACCCTATGCATGTTAGTTTCTTATCGAAAATTGATGCCTGAAATCTTGAAATTGAAAAATTCTGAGTTAATAGGTTAATTCTATTATGGAAATTTTACCTTTCTCGTTCAAAGCAACTAACAAAGTGATGGTATCTGTGAGCTTGGCTTCACCAACATGTTGAATAACTGGACCTGTTGGGACAATACCTCCTCCCTTCAAGAATAGGAGAGGAAGTTCCTGCACCAGGCAACGAAAGGCAGCAAATTCAGGAGGAGGATCTAGCAAATTTCAGTGTGATATTGCAAGAATCAAGAGAAAGCCACTATTCTAAAGGAAACTTTCATGGGTTACCGGATTGTCATCGTTGAAATGGAATCGCTGCCAAATGCCTTTGGGAAGATCGGTCTCAAAATTCTTCTTTAGATTCTTTGGAGTAGGACTGCCAAATAACACAGGTAGATGTCAAGAATAAGCAAACGGTTGGAAATAACTCCAATACACTCAATTTGCACGATTTTAGGCTTAGAACACAATGCAAGAATGTGTTAACCCGTAAAAGACAAAGGATACATATTTTTTAAATGACCAATTCAATTGATCATATTGTGAAAAATGGAATTCAGATAGGGCCCAGATTTTACAACACCACAAATCAGTGAAGAATATTGCATTGAGGCCTTAGGGGCGCCCAGTTTAACGACAAGGTTGATTCTTCAGCTTACCAAGCAGAAACGAGAATAGGTCCCATCAAGAAAGCGTCATCCCTTTTCCGTAGTGAGGGATCGCTTGGATCTGTGGAAGCAAGAAATAAATAGTGCATTAGCCATCTCTCCTGATTTAAAACGGCTTCAACTAAACTTTTATCAAATATATGTGGCAGGGGACATACCAGCAAAGAAAAGGGGAGTCATGACTGGGACACCCTGCTTGTGCGCCTGGTAGTAAAGAGTGTAGAAATGCGGCAAAAACCGATATCGTCTGTTGATAGCAGTTCTACAGAGCTCCTCAACCTGCAAAAGAATGTGAACTCATGTGAGCAAATACTGTCCCAGTGCTCATGTGACCTGAACTATTATTGAGGAATCAATGAATCAGTGCGATTTTCCTGAAAACCCTGTTCTGAACAATAGATAAAAAAAACGCTCTAGTCTGTCCTTTTATCATTCGTAAATCAAGTATAAGAATTGATTTTGAACAAACCTCTGGGCCGAAGGACCAAGGCTCCTGATCAATGGTTCCCTTCTCAGAGTGACCCCTAGAAAACGGCATCATGGCCCCAATGCCCATCCATCGAATGAACAATTTGGGAGTTGCATCTCCAGCAAATCCACCAATATCAGGGCCTGCAAATGGCTGTCCACTTAACCCCTACATACACCAAGTTCATAGGTATCGTCAGAGAATTGCAACCTACAAAATGAAGAAGAAAAGGAATCACACTGACAAGCAGAGAAAAAGCTTAATTAATGCGCACCAAGTTAATAACCATAGGAATGCTCATGCCCAAATGCTCCCAAGTTGACAGGTTGTCACCAGTCCAGGTAGCAGCAAATCTTTGACCACCAATAAAGCCTGCTCTTGTCAACACAAATGGTCTCTTGTCCCCGTTGGCCTGCAACATTCCTTCGAACGTTGAAAGGGCTTGGAAATTGCCATAAACCTACAAAACGTCAAATTAATTAGTATGTCCCACACACCAAACCATGAATGTAGCAGGGTCCAAACAATCTTCCTTAGTGGACACTAAAATAAATAACCCATGAGCTTGCAAAGAGTATGAAGTAATACACATAATTCTAGAATATTCTCTAAATGGTTTTCTTTTGGAAAAAAACATCTTTGTAAGTGGTTGATTTTTTATTTTTTTCGAATAAGATGAATTCTTTCATCGTTTATAATACTTTCATGTATTGTCAGTTCTTACATTGTGGTAGTATTTGTGGGGACGTACACCTCCAAGCTCCTCGTCTCCTCGGTGGATGTTGGTATCCGGCATTGTTTTAGACACAGTCTGCACATTAGTAATGCACTTGTTACACAGATTTTCTGAGCACAGAAAGTAACCAAGACCAAAACAATTCTTTTTAAAACGCACTTTCAATTATGAAGCTTGTCGACGTTCTCAAAAGTCTAACACACCTTGAACACAGCCGGCTCATTCATATCGTTCCAGATACCATCCACCCCATTGGTTACAAACTTCTTAACATGTTCTATCCACCACTGGCGAGTTTTCTTCATCGTAAAATCCGGAAACGCTGTTGGCCCGGGCCAACATTCACCTGTGCGCATCCATCACAACAAGTGTCAAGGGTTGAAAGGAACACAAAGTGTAAATACAGAAGTGATCATACATTTGCACTCGGGGAGGTCACTTCCAAATATTACGTAACAATGTGCGAACAAAGATAGGGTTCAAATAAATCTTTGAAAGTAAATTTTATAAATGATTTACATTAGTATAAGATGCTCAAAATTGATTACAGGAATAAAGATGAGAATATTCCTATAATATTACTAATTATAATGAGAATTGTTTTTAAATTTTAGGGTGCTTTTAAATACCCTTTGTTCACACGTGATACTCAAAAAATACAAAGAGTGACCTCCCCGAGACATTTGCAATAAGGCTCCCTACAACATGCCAACGTACCAACGAAAGGCTTCCCATCGGCAGTTTGAATCCAGACGTCCAACTCAGATCCAGAGTCATAGACTTCATAGCCCTTCTCTACTGCGATTCCAGGATCAAGCATCCAGATTCCCTTGAATCCAATACTATGCAACTCGTTTGAAAGCGCCATCGGATCTTGAAATTTAACCTGAAGGAAAAAAGCAATTTCAAAGGAGTAGAGGTTAGCAAAACATGATTCTAACTTTACAGTCACCGAGTGAATGGACAATGGAATTTACTATGTTTAAAAGTTCCACACCTCATCAAAGGTAAAGCACTTGAACCCCTGCATGTAGTCGATGTCCATCCAGACAACATCACAGGGTATGTTCTTCGCCCGAAAAGTATTAGCGATCTGAAACAAGACATAAACCATTTTCTAATTAAAAAAATGTTCTCAAGTCCAGTAAATAACAAGAGGTCAATGTGAAAAACCTCCACTACATGGTTAATTCAAATCCAAGAGACGACATGGTGTCTTTGACAATAAATTAAATGATTATCCAACACACCTCGGATACTTTTTCTGCTGGTTCGTAACTCCATCTGCACTGATGATATCCAAGAGCCCACTTTGGAGGCATGGAAATGGTGCCTGCGATTCAGCAAGGATCCAATTATTACACAATCTTACACAACAGCAACGCCATTATCCAGTGAATTAAAAAAATAAAAAATAAAAAACAAGCACAAAAGAAACACTTCCAAAGAGCACAACACGTTCAGTCTCAGGAGATTAATGCCCTCATTATACTGAAACTATTTATACTTAACCCCTAAGCATCTAAAACGCCCAATGTGGCCATCTGCATCACTAAACTTTGCAACGGTGGCATTTTCGCATTTTACCTCGGTTCTCTGATTGCAATACATCATTTTAAAGCTCTGTTTGTTCATTCCTACAAGATCAACAGTGCCGAACTGAAGTCATTTCCACACAAACAGATGATTTGCAGCAGGAGGTTCAATTTTCCTACACTACAGAAAATACACAGTGGACACTTAGGGGTTAAAGAGTTTGACAGAAAGTACCAATAGCACGAGCAAGCGCAACTGTCAACGCTTCAGGGTTGGGATGTGGTCCAAATGTGATCACGGGGAACGGTGCTGCAGCTACAAACCTGATGATTCTCTCTTTCCGTAAATCAACCTGGAGCCGCAGAAAGCATATAATCAGTATTAAAGTTCACCAAACAATTTGGTTAAATATCATTTACATTGAAATGGAAATTCACCTCACAGCGCAGGCTTGTATCGGCAAGCACTCCAAAGGACTCCCCGCTCGGAAATACGCTGAAAACCCAGGGATGAGACTGATAAAGTGAGGTGGTATTCTGGTTGTAGCCCCAGGCATCTGTGTTCCAAGTATAGATCTGCGAAGCACAAATGGCCAATGTCAGAGGTGCAAATGAAAGAAGGTAGCATACTACATTCACCTTTCCAAAGAGCCAAAAAGTAGTTAGACGGATAGATCGATGTTTTATGATTTTTTTGTTTTGTTTTTTGTGCAGGTGGTTGGGGGTGCATAGTCGCGCGTTCTTTTTCCTACTTTTCTTAGTACATTTGGAAGCCCCATTGGATACGGAAAATATAACTAAAACTAAACCAAACGAAAAAAAAAAAAAAGTAATAACAATCACCCGTTTCCCTGTGCGTTCAATCGATCCGCCTGCTTCTCCAGTACCATAGAATGTCGTGCCCAAAGGCAGCTGCATATCACAGTTTTTCCTAAGTATCAGAACGAGTAACAAAGTCTCAAATGTATTCCAATACAACTCTCACCCTACTACTGACGTATCATTACTACTTGAATTTCTACAGAATAGAGTTATCCTTTTGACTCCATGAACTTTTGAGCCACGCACAGTCTGAAGTTCAAAATTTCGTGAAGTTAAGGATCACTCTAATGTCTACAGAATTTAACATACTCCCTCCGTCCCAAAGTTATTGTCCAACTTGTTTGCTTGGTACTTCTTTGAGCCAATTTCATTGATCATATTGTAAGAAACATGATTAAAAAAGGTTCCAAATTATGTCACTAGAATGATTGAAGAACATTGCATGTGTTCATTGCAACCTAAATAAAATTAGCCACAAGGAAGTATTTGTTTGACCTACTTAAAAAAGCACTTTCAAACATGACTTTCAAACATGACAATAACTTAGGGACGGAGGGAGTACTTCATAAGATGTTGTTAGCATCTGATTGTCAAGACCATTAATCATGCAAAAAGCTTGAAGTCTGCATACCTTGAAGACTACCGTTTGCTGTTCGCCATGAACCTGAATCTCAGGGAGGACCACAGGAGTTTTACTGTCAAAGCTAGAAGTGTCCACTGGCTCGTCTCGAAGCTTAGGGTTTGCAAAGCTGAGGGACGGCGGGGTTTTCTGTCGTGCCATCTCCGACTCGTCGAACCGGAACACGGACTCTCCGAGAATGGGCATCCAACAAGCCATTTTGTCCATCTCTCGTACAATAGTACTCTCCTCACTCTTGAACGCAGCGCTAGTCGCCGCCTCTATGGCGCTTGCCAATGGCCTCTGCCGGATACCTGGTCAATGTCACAAAGCCCATAAGCTGAAAGAGACACCAACCAACACACGGATTTTCAGCAAGTGACACCATTCAAGCAGAAATCATTGTCAAAACAATCAATTCTACTCCACATTCTAAATCGGTACGAACATCCCGCCCAAAACACGTTTCAATCCTTCAATCGACCAGACTCTCAGCACCAAGGATTTCCAACACATTGTAGTGACAAAATTCAAGCAGAAATCGTCAAAGCCAAAAATAATTACAGCTCGACATTCTACACCGGTACGTTTCATCGCAACAACTGAACATCCAAACAGTCCCACCGAAAACACGTTTCATTCCTTTCAATCGACCAGACTCGGAGCAACATTCTGGCAGTGATACCCCAAGCAAGAGGACGGAGAGCGGGATCGAACTAGAAACATAACGATCGCAAGCTATGAAGTCACACAAATTTACATTGACTAGCTACCATAAGAAATCCAACAAGAAATACTTGGAAAACAGGTGTAAACACGATCCTCAGACAAAGAAATTAATCACTAACATCAGTCCTGACCACAGAACGCCGAACTCTACATTGTCATACCGCCCTTGAAAAAAGAAACAAATCATGTGTGGAGCCGTACGACGATGACGGTAATCATGATGGAGCGAGAATTTGAAGGAGCCCCAAAGCCATTCTTTCTTTCTTTCTTTCAACAAAGGACTCAAACCACTCAACCACTCAACCCACAGATTCGACGATTGCATCCACAAATCAATCACTCGCCATAGCCACGAAAGAGAGAGCAAAACCTGAAGGCGGAGGAAGCTGTTGCGCGCCCGAGCAGGTGCGACGCGATCGAAAGAACGACAGGGAGGGGGAAAAGAGAACCAGAGAACCAGAGCAAGTGGAGAGCATTTGCTGCGAGATTGGCTTTATGAGGAATCCTGATGCTTGCAGTAACAGCAGCGAAGGATTCGAGGACTGCATTGGCATCTTCTTCACTGTAGGCAGATCGATTGATGGTACCCTCGCACCGCTTTCGGTAAGCGATTTCTGTCTTTTTCTGTCTGGGGAAGACGCGCATCCTTCCGTGCCTTCAGCTTTTCAATGCAAGCTTCATACCCGTGGGACTGGCCAGCTCGGATCTTTTCACCTTTTTCTGGCTATGGAATCCGGACACGTGGTTGCCACGTCTGCCGAAAGTGCCGAGGTGGCGTCAACGTGGCCATCGCGAGCCGGGGCCGGTATTTTACCCTGCATGTAAAAGGTGACTTACCGCGTGAATTTGTGTAATTCTCATTTTACTGTTGGCTGCATTTTGTTGGCATTTCTCGGTGGTGATCTGCCGTAGCACGTGACCCGTGGACTGGCCAGCTCGGATCTTTTCACCTTTTTCTGCCTATGGAATCCGGGCACGTGGTTGCCACGTCTACCGAAAGTGCCGAGGTGCCGTTAACGTGGCCAGTGAGCCGGGGCCGGTTTTTTACCCTGCATATAAAAGGTACCGGTAACTTACCGCGTGAATTTCTGAAATTTTTATTTTACTGTTGGCTGCATTTTGTTGTGGTGATTTGTCGTAGCATGTGGGCTATTTAGGTCCAGATTCCAAAATAGTGTACGATTATTTTTTGTTGTTTTTTTTAATTGATCAAAGGTATTGAATGTCCACTAGTAGAAAAGCCGGTGGCCCTATGGAGATGCTCATGCAAAATTATAGTGCATGAGTGGAATTGGGCACTATTTGCCTAAGCATCTTTTTGGGTAGCGGCATCTTTTTTACTATGGTAGTATCATAACTGAGTTGCCAAAAAATAAAAAACGTATAAAATCAAAAATTATGTGGATAAAAATAAAAAATAAACTAAAGCATTTTTAGTTTTTTATTTATTTATTTAAGTTATTTTTGGCCATTTTTGGCCATTTCTAATCATCTTTTTGCTCAAAAATAAAAACCAAGAAATTCATTTTTTGAAGAATGAATCTTATTTTTTGAAAATATCAAATATTTGTTTATGGAGTGATGACCCGATTATGGTAATGCAATAGTGGTCTCGTTTAGATAAATAGAAACTCCAATCCTCTTTCGAGGCCGGCTTGAATAAAGTGTTTATTCATCCCACTAAAAAAAGAGCCATCAGTGGAAGACTACTCCCCTCTTTTGAAATTAACCCTTAAATGTCCAAAGTGTCCTTTCTTACCAGTATTATACACCAATATTCCATTGTATTTAGCATAGTTCCACACCTCCCGTAGGTATAAGATCAAAAGTGAAATTAGAATTTGCGTCAACATGATTTTAATGAGCTATTGGATTTTCAATTTGGAACTTTTTATTTACAACAAATGTCAAATATACGCAAAATTATGTACTATCCCCATCAACCCTTTAAAGGTTAAACACTCTAGTAACGAGTAATATGTCTCATCACTATTAGTTCTTGTGAAAAAGATGAAACAATAGAGTTAACCGAAAATCAGCTCAAAGAGGAAAGTTTTAGCAAACTCCTCTTGAACTCATATTGAAATATAAATAGACCGAAAACTAGTTCATAATGAGTTGGGAAACAATCTAAAGCAAGCCACTATCATTATTCTCCACACCTCACAATGACTCCCACACCTTCTACCAAACCTCCAAGCCCATGACGCACAAAGAGTCAATCTATGACACGACACTATTCAACCCAAGTATAGCTGAAAAGAGAGGTTAGAAATAGAGCAAAAAGGGAGGTTAGATGGACTTCTTTTCGGTTAACTCTAATCAAGTAGAAAATGACATAGGATAAAAATAATTCAACAATAAACTCTATTAAAGCAATTTGTGATTTTTTTGAGTCTTTATCCCATTTTTTGGGGGGGAGGTGGGGGATAACCAATTAGGTAATAATAGGTTTTATTTATTTCCAAAAATATATGATTTTAGGAAAATAAATAAATAACATGTTACATTATTATGGTATTCAAATTACAAATATAATTCATATAATTTTCACATTGCATATGCACTTTTTACCCTAAACGTCCATACTACATTTACCCTGTCAAACTTCATAAATTTCTCATATTCTATAATATATTATATTTTGTGGTATTTTTTCAAATAGGTTATTGTTAAAAAATTCACCCTTACTTTTTCCATAATTATGTAATTAAAAATGAAGTTTCTAAGATTTTTCAAAGATTATTTTTTGTAAAAATCATAGTATTTACAAAAACCTTAAAACAATTTGAATTTCTTAAGGAAAAACGTAAATAACAGTGATGAGCAACGAGTTGCAAGGGCATGGTTTTTGAGCATACACAAAAAGGAATCCAATAGAAAAACTTTCCCTGCAATGTATATTGGAATTTGAGGAGTATGAGCTTTAAAGTGTTGTAAAAAGTGCAATTTTAACAACTTTGAAGAATAATAAATTGAACTAAAAAGTAGAAAATAACCTCCAAACTTTCTTGGTTAGGATCATTTTCAGTTGAAATTAGAAATCAACGTTTGACCAAGTTTGACCATATTGGGCTCCTTAAACGCTTAGGGATTAACGAAAGTGGCAGTCCTTGTTGATTTACCATGCCTAGGGTCCTGGGCAATATTGGGGTTGTCAACGTGTCGACCGAGTGATGAATTTAAGCTGTAAGTTGTTCATTGGAAATACAAGTGGATATAGTGTTGGCGCTTGGAAGAATTTGAGAAGAGCATGTGCCCCAGAAGAATATTTCAAATCTGTTGATAGGCAGTTGCAATTTTTGGGATAACAACAAGACTACGTGTCTAAAAGGAACGTGTTTCATGTCTCACAGGCATCATCCACATGGCTAAAATCTCAGTCCATTCATGTGTCGAGCCAGATTCGATATTTGGTTGTAGAATACGTAGCACTCTCTCCTAGTATCATGGAAACTTTGGTGTGGGGTCTTGAACAAACGAACTCGTGATTTTTTTTTGTTGGTCTCAAAACGGACAAGTGTTCATTTTCTTTTTGGACAAGTCATGATACTTCAATCTTATGAGGGTTGCTAGAAAGAATCTTACACCAATTATGACTCTTTTTCCAGTGGGCACTGATTTGTTGGCAGGACGAACAAACACTTTATTCATGATGGGTGAATAATTCTATTTATCTACTCCCTCTATCCCATAATGGCTGGCACGTAGGTTCTCTCAAATCTACCTCTTGAGGTAGATTTGAGAGAACCCACGTGCCAGCCATTATGGGACAGAGGGAGTATCTTGTAAAAAGAGTGACTTTGGTCTCTAAAAGACCCACCAATCCAATTTCATGTTTAGAAAACTTTGTTACAATAACATGACGATATTATTGTTTCAAGGAATATAAATGTGGCGAGTCATTTTTGTGAATAATCCTTGCATGCCACCTTTAAGGTAAGGCTTCCCAAACATGTCATGTTAGAGAGGGATAGCATGAAAATGAGTTTTATTGCATTTGAGCTTAACTAACAAAATGAAGCTAACCAAGTCTATTTTCTACTTCACTTTAGATAAACTGATGATTTTCATTTCCTGTAATTTTCTTCATTATAATTTACACCTTTGGTAAAAAAAATGAGTACATTTTGTAATTGATATGAATTTTCTTTAATATAATTTCAAAAGATCATAATAATTTCAAATTTTCACCAAAACTTGCGAAAAAACTCATGATTTGTAGTAGATACATAACTTCAGGTACTAAATATATAAATTTGAATTTTAAAAAATATTATTTATAGTGGAAAAATTGAGTGTGGCAGGTACAGCTCGATTCCATGGTCATGGGCCCAACGTTTAAGGATTACCTTAGGGGCGGTTTACACTATGGACCAAGAGCCATGACCATGGAATTCTAAAATCTGTGATTGGCCCAAAAAGAGCTTTTGGTCCCATTTGGCTTTACACTACCTTGAAAAAAGGAGAACGACCACTAACTTTGAGGTCCCCTAAAACTACTAAAATCTGCCATTTGGATAATGTGCCATGGTCCAACGGGTTTTCCGTTGAGTCGAGGCAAAATGCTCGACTCAACAGAAATCAAGGGAGCCATAAGGCTGAAAATCAGCCATTGGCCGAATTTTTTTATTTTAATATATTTTTTTCGATTTTTTTGACGTTACTGTAGATTGTTGGGATTTATATTAAAAAAATCAGCCCAAAGTTGTCCCGGTCCAAATCCACTTTACACTACAAGAGTGACCAAGCCACTCAAAAATCCATTTTTGATTTTTCATGGTCATGGCTCTTAGCCAAGAGCCATGACCATGAAAATGATTTAATTTTCTTGGTCATGGCTCTTGGTCCTTAGTGTAAACCGCCCCTTACACTACCTTGAAAAAAGGAGAATGACCACTAACTTTGAGGTCCCCAAAAATGCTAAAATTTCCCAAATGGATAATGTTTTCATGGTCTCCTTGATTATAATTGAGTCGAAGCAAATGCCTCGACTCAACTATAATCTAGGAGACCATGGGGCTCAAAAATCATTGATTGGCTAGTGTTCAATTATTTAAAGAGAAAGGAGGATAAAGGGGAGGATAAAAGAGAGAATGATGAGCTTAAACTTGTACCGGTCTAAATCCACTTTACACTACAAAGAGTGACCAAGTCATTTAAAATTGCATTTTTGATTTTTCATGGTCACGGCTCTTGACCAAGAGCCATGACCATGAAAATGATTTAATTTTCTTGGTCATGGCTCTTGGTCCATAGTGTAAACCGCCCCTTATGGCAGCTGATGAGATTGTGGATCAGATCAAAGAGCAGTTTCGCAGCTTGGCAGTTGGCAGTGGCTATCCTCAAAGTAACATTATTTTGATGTCCTTGGGAGTAGCTACCTTTTCAATGTTTCATGGATACACAAGGATTATTTTTCCTTTATAATATTGCAATACTAGTACTGCACTGATACATGTGAGAAACGTGTCTGAAATCCACACTGTGCAAGGTGAAATTCCCAGCGCTAAGGTGAGTGGGCCATAAACCAACACTAAAAGCACTACGCCTGCTTACGGTAATCTGAGGTGCAATGTGATAATTAGAATGAATTAGCAAATTCATTCTAAATATACCCCAAGTTAAATCATAATTTTTGAAGTTATATTGAATGGGTGTGAGAGACTCTTTGAGGGCATGGGTGGCTCTGCTCTAAAGGCCAAAGTTCAAAGGCCGTCGCCATCCAAAATGCTTACATGGCAACACTTTTTGACCAAAGTGACGGCCTCTCAAAAGGAAGTTTGGGTCGGATGAGAATGGAAACCCAAACTATGGTCGAGAGGGCGTTGATTTGTTTTCATAAAAAATCAAAACTATATTTTATTGCCTATTTTCAGTAATTTTTTTGGACTCTCAACAAAGTTTGGCCACTCAATCCCACAGCCTCTCGACTTGAACGGCCATAGTGCCTAAGACAAAAGCTCTAACAAGTTCTACTCTATCAGAGATTCCTGTCATATTTAGAATTCATTGGGCAAGTCCACGTTCAAATAACAAATTCCTTAACAAGCTCTAACAAGCGCTTTCAAGCTCCACTTTATCAGAGATTCCTGCCGTACGTACCCATAATTTATTGGACAAGTCCAAGTTCTTAGATCAATATGATTCATGATGATGCCCATGATGCCCACAATTCATGTAAAGCCAGATACTGCGGTACCATAGCTGGGTCTCCAAAAAATAATTCAAGAAATAAAAATTGTAAAAAAACGGAAATTATGAGGACCAGAAAACAAAAATAGAATAAATTATTTTAACCCCTAAATTTTCTTGTGTTTTTGGGAGCTCCAACACCAAAAACTGCGATTTTCTACTACTTTGAGGTCATGGGAGCACGAACAAAGTTTTTTACTGTTTTTAGTATTTCCAACCGTAAGATCTCAAAGATAACTACAGTGTGAAAATCTGCTCCAAATTTCAGCTGTTGGATGTGCACCAGATGTGAGATCATAACATTCAAAGTTGATGCAAAAGTTTTTTTTGCCTTGCCCGGGAGACATTGTTCACTTTGTGCAAAGGGGGACTTGATGATTGTTACCCCAAACATTTTGCTCTTATTTTTTTCCTAGAAGGTATCTAAGTTGAGTATGCGTGTGCAAAAATTTAGAGTTCTCCCGCATTTCTAAGGCAAAATGTAATTTTTTTTTGTACTGGGAGGTCAAATATCGGCTTAGAGGTGAGAAATTGGAAAACGTCTCATTGCGGAATGACAAATTGGAATTTGAAAAAATTGAACGGTGAGAACATTTCTTTATGGTCATGCAAAATATCAGTGAATTTTTTTTTCAAAAATGTTGAAATCTCAAATACTTGTGAATTTACAGAAGGGGAACATGAAAAATTGGGTAAATGCTTGCAAGGGCAGCCATGGAAGCTAGGCTCCCTTCCTCACAAACGTGGGTCCATCATGGACATGTACAAAGGCCTCTTACTTCTTCTATATTTGGGCTCCAAGTGTAATGAGACTCTGACATGACCTTCTTGAAAAGTGGGGTTTTTTTATTTATGGGCCCTGCGGCCATTATGAGGGCGCATGAATTTCTGTCAATCAGGTGATTTTTCACAAAGTCCCTAACATGTCCAGGGACATGTTCAGAAAAAAAAAACATTTCCAGTGGACGGGTTCTAAAAAAATGAACCGGTTTTTGGACGGGTTAAATTCACTTTGGACGGGTTCTAAATTTTTATTTTATTTTAATGTAAAATTTCCCAAAAAAATAAATGGTGCAAATATCAATTACATTATGTCATATATGACATGTGAATGTAAGCATAATGGAGTCAAACCGCTAATACCTAATCAAAATACCAATCTTCAAGAGCTCGATTCACATGCACACAATGATTCATCAACTACAATATTTAGAACCTTTGTAACACAATGTCAAAGACTATAATTGAAGGTACACTTAGAAATTGAATAATTAATATTTTATATAAGCATGTTCAAAAAAATAAAATTTAAAAAGAACTTACCCTTCAAACAAGTGGATCAATTCTCCTATCCTTCATGTTTCTCCAAACAAACATCACTGCATTCCAATTGATGTATTCAACTGGAATATTTGCACATGAAATGCGCATCAAAGCATCTAAAGTCTCCAACTTCAAGCTAGTACGTAGATGACTTTCGATGAGGTTTTGTTTAGAAAAACCCCTCTCACATATTGCAGTGCTCACAGGAATCACCATAACTCTCCTCCACAAGTTACTCAAACCAGGCCAATTGATAGACCACTCTGGAGTGGTACCTGCAAACTCCCAAGCTTCAAATAAAGACTTTTTTGGGATCATTTCCCTCATGGTTTCCACCATCTCCAAGCACTCACCTCGACACCGATCTTGTTCCTCTTCGAAACTCTGGAATTTTTTTTTAATTTTTTTTTTTCTAAACATTACGGGACGGGTATTTTCAATTTGCAACCGGTTTTGGGACGGGTTTTTTTTTCAACCTTTCGATAGACGGGTTGATTTTAAAATCACCGGTTTTGGGACGGGTTGCAATTTTTTTTTGCCTTTCAATTCAAGGTTTTTGGACGTGGACGGGCTAGAACTTTGTGAAAAATCAGCCCTGCCCCCCTGTCTGGATTTGGCAGCCTGCCGTTGCAAGCCAGCCCAACCTCGGCGGTACGCCCCGCCATGTCACCCGCCACGTGGCCCCGCCGGATCCCTGCGCCACGTCGCCAGACTTGCAGCTCCGGCATGAGCTGGCCGGCATCGACCCCAAGATGTTGCGCCGCCCCGTCACCATCGCGGCCTCTTGCTGCAGCCGTGGATGAATCCGCCCATCCGCCCATCCGCCCATCCGGATGACTGTTCCAAGGGCAAATGTACCCAGCAGCAACTGGGAGGGTGTAAGGTGGTTACCTATTCCCAACTGCATAAGAAATACGGATATGAGGCATTGAAATTATTTAGTGTTATTATTTTTTAGAGATAGGCAAGAAGAATCAGATTCCAACACAAGTTGAAACATAATTTTTGGATGAAGAATGAATTAGTTACAATTAGTTGGGAATGGGGTAACCACCTTAGTTTGGACAGAAAATCAAACATGCGCTGCAGCCTAAGTCTTCCATAAAACATCGTGGGGCCAAAAAATGCCATTCGCTCCATCTTCAATGTGCTCCCATATATTACTTCGCTGCTCCAAATTTGCAAAACTGGAAGGATACAAAAATGCAAAAATCATCATGTAAAAACATAATAAAATTGTGCTACATGATACAAAAGAGTTCTTTACACTCAATTTTTAAAAAAGAAGTATAGTCATAATATGTTCAAATAAATTCACAAAGTCTGTTACATGTATGGGATGAGGTACTCACACTCAAATGTTGCGGTTTCAGCGGCGTGCTAAGGCCGTGTGCCAACGTTCATAACAACCTTCCTTCAAGCACAAGAAAATGCCCCCCACACTTGTGACAATACCAGTGTGAAAGATGGATTTTGCAAACTACACAAAGTGTAGTGTGGGAAGGTACACATATCACTGGGCGTCGTGGGGCTTCGGGGATATGACTTGGTGAATTATTCCGCTTAGGCCAATCCGCTAGAAGTGCCTCACATAGTCCTTGTTTGAATTGAAGGTGCGTCATAGGAGTAGTGGGAGCACGGCGGTTCACGGTGCCTAAACATTCAAGATAAACCGTAAGTATAATTTTAAGAATATTCTTGGAATATTCCAACATATTCCAAAATATATAAAATATTTTGAAAGATTCCAAAAAAGTCCAAAAATTTCCAAAAAATATATTAAAATATTGTACACAGATGTCGTACTAAAATAATTTGCATTATAATGGATACTGAAATCGCACAAATATAGTAAAAGGCATTAATATGATACGTATACGATACTGAATCCGCATTAACTAAAACCGCATGTTATCCGTATTTTATTAGCCATGTAATGTAGATACACGATTAACGCACGGATTCCGTCAAGCACGACTTTCGTGCGGAAACAACACTTTTGTCATAATCATTGAAAAGACACTGCATCGACATCTTAGTAATGCATGTCACTTCCGTACGATAACGACACTTCTAAATGCAAGTATGACGTGCGGAATCAGTGTTTAACGATAAACGCACTGAAATCATGCAGAATTAGTGGGGTCTGAAATTCTTGATGTAGGTTCAGTTTGCAACCTACAACTTCTCCGTACCGGAGTGCCGACCCCTTCCATCTGTACAGAAAGGTGTAGACAACGTTATCTTTCAGCTTAGTGTGAAGGTCATGAATTCTTGAACACAAACTTTGATTACAAACGAAAAGTGTTACAAGATTTAGCTACCTGCTTCCCCCTCTTGTGCGATGTGTGCTTCCGAGGAGGCATCTTTCTTGTCTGGCCAAACTGACCTAACAATGCTTGTAAATTCTTCCCCAAAATTCTTCTGATCTATCCACCCTAGAATATGAGCATATTGCCTGTAAAAGTGATGTCTGTAGGTATTTGCCTCTGGAAACTTAGGCCATGATCTACACTTCTTTCTAACAGGAAGGCTACGAAGATGTACAGGATCTAACAAGCACAAGAGTCGCTGAATTTGGGCTGGGTGCAAATTCTTGGACAACGCCCACGCATGCAATCGATCCCGCTCACTGCATACGCTCGCTGTCACTGTGCTCATGGAGATTTGGCCGATGTCGCACTGCTGCAGCAGTGTCGATTGACAGCTCTTCAGCTGCTCGCACGATCCCACCGACTACATGCAAGCTCTCACGGCGGCCTTCCCGGCAAAACCCGCCTGCTTCCGATCCACGACCGCCGGGACCTGATCCGCCGGGACTTCGGTACTGCAGCCGCTGGATGATCCGCTGCCACCACCGAGCACAGTAGCTGCGCTGACCGCAGCTGAGGGATATCCGGCGTCCCTCCCAATCAGCACTGATCGAGTCTCCACCCCCGCATTTCTGCAGCTTTGATCGACCTGGTCATGACCTCGCTTGCGTGCGTGCGATCCCTCACACTCAACAGATTTGAACGAAGTTACTTTGCATTCATGAGAGTCCATCTTGACGGTGTCTGATAACGAATTTGTTTGCAAAATTTTGAATTTGAAGCCTCCAAATCCGGGGGGGGTAGGTTTTTGAGAAAAGTTCAACGGAACTTGCATTCATGATGGTCAGGTGGCTAACCCCCTGTCAGTAATCTCGTTGGAATCAGTAACAGCGTTGGAATCATAGGTCAATCACTAAACCGGCCTTGAACCCCCGCCCCATGGAAAGCAACCCTTGTCAGCCCTCCCGGCTGCCCCATTGTCCATCCTCTCGCTCGTTGGTGCAGAGGCCAGCCCGACCTGCCCTCCCAGACCCTCAAATCTAAAATTTCCAAAAATAAACCCTAAAATTCAAATTTCACTTTGAATTTTTTCCAGCAGCAACTTTGGAAGGTAACTCACACGCCCTCAAAAAATCTCGCAAAAAATATACATTTTTACTAAGAAACTAAGCCTGACCAAAGCAGCAAAAGACCGTTTCGGTTTTTAAGGAAAGTTAGGGATTAAGTTATATTTTGCTATTTCTAAGCCATTTGGGCCATTTTTAAGCATATGTGGCTCCAAAACAAAAACCAAGAAATTCACTTTTTGATGAATAAACCTCATTTTTTTCAAAAATTATTAAATATTTGTTCGTGGGGTGGTGACCCAACTATGATACTACAATAGAGAAATTCGTAAAGTCCTGAAATCTCAAGTTTTCGGTACTGCGTCAGTAAAGATTCTGGCTCACATGACATTAAAAGTAGGAGTGTCGGGCTCCAAAAATGAAAACCGGATGAGTTATATTTCCGGTAAGTAGAGTAGGGTGAGTGAGTTTGCTTCCGTGTCAAGGCGCGCCACCGGATATGCCGCCGGAGGTCAACCATTAATGTAACACATGGTTGGAAAATAGCTACCACCAAGGATTGAACCATGGACCTCGTGACTCCCAATAACCTTATGGCTCCCAATCCTAGCCCGGCACACCTCTCTTGAGCTTGTGTGAGGGACTCACTATTTGGATATCTAAAATATACGGGATGCGGGAAGCAAGTCTGGACCACTGATCCAGTGAGTTTGCAAATTTCTCTAATAATCCTTGTCAAAGAGCTTAGAAATATCCTGCATCGTGGTCGGATTTGACATAATTAAATAATTATTTTTAAGAAGTGCCACATGTCATCTTGCGATTGGTTTAGGTTGACCTTTCAAAATGTGACGTGGAAATTCAATTTTGGCACAAAGCTGTCTAGAATCTAACCTTTACACATGGTAATATCAATATTCAATGGACATTTATATTTTGATAAACCTACAAGACCATGCATAAATTTCCCGAAAATTAATTTGTTAGTGCTTAGTGCAATATCATTAATCCCCAAGCGTCGTCACCTCTCTCTACATGTGGAGAATTGCGAAGATGCATCATAAAATGCAACTAAGAGGAATATTTTGAACTTGATGTATGAATAAAAGTTGTACGTCGTGAATTTTAGATTATATCCATATGGTAAGATCTATGATTGTTACCACCAATATTTTGTATAAAGTTTGAATCTTAAAATTCAAATTTTTTATGTAACTTGATTACAAATAACTTTTTCAATTTTGGCCACTTCGACATCAATAAAAAATGTAGAACTATTTTTTGAAGATCATTTCCTCAATTTTTTTGGTAGACTTTATTAAAAAAACAAATGTTTTATTCTATTGCTTTTTTTTTTTATAATGAAATTCAAATTTACAATTCTTTTTTGAACCCTACATTGTTGAACGGTCATAAGAGTTAGAGGTGGTAGACTTTTTCGTGCTTTCACCCAAGTTTTTAATAAAATAACTTGTAAATTCAATAAAAAAAATATTCAATTCTATTTTCTCAAACTTGACCATACAAATGTCTTTTAATCAATTGATCTTTGAAGTCGAAACTAAAACAGCTCAAAAGCCACATCTTATAATATCTCAAGGTTATGTTCAAAAGCCTTTCGCATTGAGGGGTTAATACTTTCTATTATCACCCTTTCCAAAATTTGTTAGGGTTGTTTCAAATAAATCAAAATTACAAAATATTTATATATCATGTATTAGTTAATAAATTAATAATACTAATTTTAAATTATTTTTCGTTTTCTCCAAGGATTTTTCTCTAAATGGTTTCTTACATGGCTACTTAGGGCCTCTTTACACTGGACGTGAGAAGCCGTGAGGGGAGAAATTTCAGCCAATGAGAGACATGGAAACCCGAGAAAACCAATTTCTCATTGGTTGAAATTTCTTTTCTCATGGCTTCTCGCCTCTAGTGTAAAGAGGCCTTTATTTCATTGCAATGAATGGTCCATTTTTTCCAAAATATATTAACTTAATATAGAAATGTTCATGATGAGAAGTAAAACATGTCTCAAATCATCCATTGGGCATCAACAGCTTTGGTCCACCTCATTGTAGCTCCTGATGCTGCCCAACGAAAAGGTTGGTCAAGGGATCAATCAGGCCTCTTCTGATGGCCCATTCACATAAAGTAGACAACCTGTTTCCGATTAGGCCCCCAATCACGCAGTATAGGGCGACCTATTTCCTTGAATAGGCCTACATTATTTTTGAATTCATTTGTAAACGGTGACAAAAACATGTTTCTTCTTAATATGGAATGGTTGGCGCCAAGAATGGAAACTTGTGGCCGAGTTAGTATGATATCATGTGTTCTCGATATCTAATTTTATAGTTCTTGGAAATAGGTCAGCCTATATTGCGAGAACGGGTTGGAGAGAATCTTCACTTTGAAAATTTGTAGTAAATTGAATATTGCCCCAAAATTTGTTCAAAAATATGTGACCTTCTTCAAATCTATTTCCCTACACTGCAAAATTATTTGCCTATTCGTTACTCCACCAGAAGTATACTGAATTGCTTAACGTGATCGGAAACAAGTCGTCTACCTTACACCAATGTTGACGCATGCATACGTCAGGTAATTTGAGGGAATCTGTTGTCAACAAAGAATTATAAAAATACGCAATTAGAAATTATTCTAACGCATGATAGAAAGGTACGCATCGTTAAAAGATGGAGAGCATGGCTCTACTTGCGGCATTGTATGGTTGATTGCAATGAACGGGGAGAACCGGCAGCTAGTGTAAGATGAGCCGGTTGATTTTCTAAAAAACCGATTGGAATTTAGAAGGAGCGGCTAAAAACCGGGTGAAAAAGCTAAAAAAAAGCTATTTTATATATTAATAGAGAAAATAACCGGACTCCACACTTGAAAAACTGGTTCAATCTTGGAATGAAAGGAAAGTAACCGGACTCCACACTTGAAAAACTGGTTCAATCTTGGAATGAAAGGAAAGTAACCGGTAAAGCTCAAAAAACTTCCCGGATTGTGGTTGATTGTCTTAAAACCACCAACTTAAGAGCATGGCCACCCATGCCATCAGAGAGTCTCTCACACTCTAAAAGTAAGTTAGATGAAAAGTTTCAAGGGACCTTTCAAAATTCCTCTTGAGAGCAGCTCCACCGCAGCCGTCCCAGGGCCCCTTGCGTGATCCTAGCGTGTCAAGAAATGGCCTTTAAAATCACTATTTAGTTGACTAAATCCCCATATTCTACTTGTGATTGGTCCATTGACTATTTAATGTGTACTTTTGATGTCTGAGGGGCCTCCAAGGGTGGTCGGGAGAGTGTAAGTGCAAGGGCTCTTCAAATGTAAATGAATAATTTGAGCTAGTCATCTCTAGCGTGTTGGTGTGGGGATGCTCTGACTCTAGATTCTAGCGTGTTAGAAATTGGGCCTTCAAATCACTATTTAGTTGACTATACCCTCACATTTTACTTGTAATGCGCACTATCTAATGCGCACTTTTAATATGTGAGGGGCGAGCAAGGGTGGGGGAGTGTGAGTGCAAGGGCCCTTCCAATATATATAGATGCATAATTTGAGAGGGTTAGCCCTAGCGTGCATGGGTGGGAATGCTCTAACCCTTTAGTGCCCAGGGTGGTTCTGCAAAAACCACCGTTTTTTGGATTATGTTTCTTTAAAACTATCTCTGTTGAAATTAGGAATACTATTAATAGTTTTCAACCGTATGAATGAAAGCATAGCTTAATGAAACAAGTGTTAATTAAATCTTGGTAAGACCGGACGATTGGATTGGAAGACTATAGTATGTCTTTGAATCGTATAATGCACACTACAAAATGAGATTTTGGAGGGTGTGTGACTTCAAGGTTAAATAGAATTTGGGTTAAATTTTCAAAAACAAAAGTGAAGATGTTCAACAATGGTATGTGTCAACACCTTTTCAATGCAATCTTTCATGTTAAGAACGGACTTATACATAATTATTGTGAATTTTATAAGTGAGAATGACTTATCCATGTACGGTTTAGGACAAAATTTATACGTGAAAATAAGAAAGGAGTTAGTACATTGATTCAGATCAAACTACATACACTAATGGAACATGATCAAGAGAACACAATCCCAAAAAAAACACAACAAAACAAACTTCCAAACACGAGAAATACCACATAGTACATTTGTTGTATTTGTAAGTATTTGTTGTATTTTGAGGTATTTCCAGTATTTTGGTGTTTTGTACACATGTATTTGGATAGCTAAGAAAGTCGGATTTCAAATTTTCTTTTTTGCATCATTTGCAAAATCAAGAGTTGCACATCTGAACTTCAAACATTAGAATGAGATGGTTCACAGATTTTCCAGCATTTCATTTTGTGGTGATCTAGTGACCACTTAGTAGTTACCTAGGCACTAAAGGGTTAAGCAATCTCGCCTATTCTTGGCAGTGCTCAATTCGAAGAAAAAATATGACCGCATTCAAAATAGATTTTGATGAGGATTGCAAAAATTTGCAACATCTAATTCGGTCAATTTCATACAAAATTCCAAAGTGGAAAGTAATCTGTGACCATCAGATACCAATTTTCAAAGTTCACACATTGTTGTTCCTAGATCCGCTCATGAGCTGACCTAAAACCACCTACTATTTCTTCGCAATGTTTGGCATGCCATTGGTCTACTTGATTGAATAGTAAAATCGGTGGTTTTGAGTCTCAATCGTGGTGGCCCCAAGAAAGCTCTACATGTCATAATTGGGGTAGGTGGTGGTTTTAGGACATCCTACTTTAATACAGTTGTACATGGCCCATTCACACCATAAATTTGACGCTGCATTCTTGAATTTCAGGTGGGTAAATTGAAGAAATAATTTAATATTCCGGACTTGTCTTATCCTGCAAGTTTGCAAATCCAAACATTCAATTTCATTTCAAACCTGTGTTGAGATTTTAGAATCTTTCCTAATTCATTTTGTGACATGAAATTCAATACGTCATTTTTAGATTATAGTTTGAGTTTGATGCTTTACTTCATTCAATCTCAATCTTTTGATCACAACATGGATAAAGAAAATCACTAATACCTTGAAAGGGGTTTCAAGAAGGGATTTGAAATGGAATGTACATTTTGGACTTGGAAGGTTGCAACTAGTCTAGTAGGATATATTTTACTATGTTTCTCATGCAACTTTCAAAGTTGAGTGAAATCGCTATCAACTTCCAACCTCTACATGTTTCATTCTATGCATTCAATGTTTGAATTGATTTAAAAATTGAATTTGTTATGGGTTCAATTAGTCTAAAACAGTACAACGTATTGCATTGGTGATTAAATACACTTACATATAGGTGTCAAAGCAAAATCACAACATGAAAATCATAACTATAACTAAACAATATCTTCATATTGTTCATAAAATTTGAGACGTGAATTTGAAGATGCACCATCCTACTATAAGAACCTAACAATTCATCGCTAGTTGAATGGAACTACCCTACGCTGTGGTCAGTTTCGACATTAATTAATTAATTATTCTCCAAATGTGCCACATGTCATCTTGTGATTGGTTCATAGTGACGTGGACCTTTCGAAATAGGATGTGGAAATTAGATTTCGACATAATATTGTCTGAATTTGACCCTCACATATGGTGTTTTAAAAAAGAAAAGAAATTTCTATAAATAGAGATCAAACTTCGGATGAGCACTAATTCATTGGCAGGAAGAATTCACGCCAGCCTTCAAAAAGGACCAAAGTAGTATCTATCTATAGTATCTATAGTATCTATCTATCTAAATATCAAAATTAACAAAAACAATTCTAAAAATAAATGCCAATTTTGTTGGGAAATTATTTTTTCAATAAAAAAGGAATCTCGAAGAATATTCAAATATTTGTACGAGGTTCGAAAACACGAGGCTCCAAAATAGAGATACCGTATGTGGAAGGTAGGGTCGACACTTCATGTCGAATAATCAATAAAAGTTCAAACAATGAAGGTCGGCACTTTCAAAAATAATTATTAAAAATCCGGCTATTAATAACTAACATTGAATTTTTTTAGCGGCTAAACGTTTTCTTTTGGTTTTTGTCTACGATTTTGTTGACTTCATTTTTGTTGATTTCGACAAAATACTTGATAAATTTATTTATTTTTTCGGCATTTTTTTGGGAATTATTTTCTGCCGACCCTGCCTCCACTGTTTCGACAAACTGAAGCAAGGTGTGAACAGGGTTCCGGAGCCCTAAAACCCTAAACCCTAATTGAGGTCGTCGCTCCGAGTTGTTGCAGGAAACTCCTCGACAGGAGTCTCATTGCCAAGCTGAGCTGCTTGGATTTCTGTTGCTAGGGCCTGGCACAATCAGGATTTCGTGTGCATTTGCAGCCGCACGGAAATTTATTTCATTACAGGGGAAGGGGTTGAACAAACGCAGCCATGGCGGACACCGTGGCGTATCACATGGAGCGGATGCTCCCCGAGCTGGACGATTTGGAGAAGCGGGAGCTTTTCACTCGCGCCGAGATCAAGGAAATTGTCCGCCAGCGCCGTGATTTCGAGTACCTCCTGAAGCGTCACTCCGCGCTGAAGCAGGACTTTTTGCGCTATGTGGATTACGAGACGCAGCTGGAGTCTGTTCGTAAGGCTCGCAAGCAGGTCAGTTACGCTCTTATTTTCAGTCAAGACAATTTGCGGACAAAGGCATTGTACATTGTGTTCAAGTTTACCGGAATAATTCCGTTCTCTGATTTTTAGTACAGTAATAATTTAATTTTCAATCTTGAATGTGTTCTCACAGCTTAAACCCTAAGCGTCCACTGTGTATTTTCTGTAGTGTAGGAAAATCGGACCCCTGCAGCAAATCCTCTGTTAGTGTGAAAATGACTTCAGTCGACATGTTGATCTTGTATATTAGAACAAGAGCTTTAAAATGATTTGTATTGCAATCAGAAAACCGAGGGAAAATGAGAATATGCTACCGTTGCAAAGTTTGGTCATATTGGGCGTTTTAGACGCTTAGGGGGGGTTAAGAACAGAGTCTTTGAAAACAGAGTAAAAAGAAACGTAGTATAAGGCAATTATAATCGCTTTTAGAAAAAGCGGAATAAAACAGAACGTTGTAACCCTGATTATATTGAGTTTCAATGCTTTTTACAAAATGGTATAGGTATTATGTATAAGTCTTCCCAATGGAGAAAGTTGGCGTCATTCAATTTGCGATCGCAGTTGCGCCATGCGCGTCATGTTGATCTATGAGCGCGCCGTGACGAAATTCAAAGGGGATTTGGAATTGTGGCTGCGCTACGCGGAATTCTGCCGGTCTCATGGCTCTCGTCGAGTTCAGAAGGTAAATTTTGTTGTCTGAAATTTTGGAGTGAGATTTATTTAGGTCTAATTTTGATGCATTTATTAAGGTTCTACGTGGACTTCCTTTTGTTCAAATTTGTTTTTTTTTTTTGACCAACACATGCATTGTTCTTCACTGATTCTAGAGATATAAAATTTAGTCCCATCTGAATTGTATTTTTCACAATATGATCAATTGAATTTGTCATTTTAAAACCATGAATCCTTTAGGGGTTAAGTTCTCAAGCTTATAGTCCAGTTTGGAAGCTAATAGTCGATTATAGTAAGCTTTTAAAACATGTTTCTATCAATGGTGCTTTCTAAACTTATTTCAACCCCACCTACCTTGTCAAGGGGGAGCTGAAAGCTGATTATCGGCTCTTCTTTTGTAGGTTCTAATGAAGGCAATTCAATTGCATCCAACAGTGCCGGGATTGTGGATTTATGCATCAGTGTGGGAGGCTGAACACAACTCGAATATAACTGCTGCGCGGGCTCTCATGCAACAAGGACTACGAACGTGTCCAAAGTCTGAAACTCTATGGCTTGAGTACTTTCGCATGGAGTTGATTTTTGCAGAGAAAGTCAAGGCTAGAAGGTTGGTCCTAGGCATCAGTACACCAGAAACCCCTGCAATTACGGAGGCAGGCGAGGCTGACGAAGATGACAAGATCTCTAAGCCAGGAACAGATGGAGGTGGAGAAGAAGGGAAAGTTCAGGTGTCTCATCATGCAACGAGTGTTAAGATTGCCCAAGTCATATATAGGAACGCGATTGCTGCGATACCGGACAGTGTCAGATTTCGACAAAGGTTTCTGGAGATTCTTGAAAGCATTGATGTGGAGAAGCTGATGGCACTCGAAGGTGACATATATGCCGGCCTGAGAGAGGACTTTGTCACAAATGAAGATAGTTGGGCTTGGCTTGCAAGACGTCAATTTGTCAAAGCCGAGAGCAAGGGAATGGAGATGATGGACTGTAGGAAAGAATCTATCAAGGTATGCCACGTGGTTTCATATTTGTTGCCCAATCGTTAAGATTTGATTTGTGATCCTTGTATTACGTTATGGATCTTAGACATGTGTGTTGTACATCAATTTTGTTGCTGGTTGAGGACAACTATTGAGGGGTTTTTACAAATGACTAATGGTCTTTGTTCATGGCTTTCTCAGGTGTACGAAGAAGCCCTTCAATCCATTCCTTCAGCTCGCATGTATGAGCTTTATGCTGAATTTTTGATAGATAATTTAGAGCACGATGATGAACTGCTGGAGGTCGATGATGATCTCGATAATGAAAAGGGATCTACTCTAGACCAATCTGCCGAAACTTTGCTCACACTTTACAAACGCGCTAAAGCAGCTGGGGTTGGGAGTGAAACACTTGCACGAGGTGAAGCGGGCCTCTTGTTGCGGTTGGGGAATGTGGATTCGGCCAGAGAAGCTCTGGAGGTCTCTTGCAAGGAGAATGCTTCAACCTGCGGGTCAGCAAGGATTTGGACCTTGCTTCTTTCCTTGGAGACGAAACGTACCAGTGTAAAGTCCCTGGATAGTTCTGAGCAGATTGCGAAGCTTCTAAAGGCATCATTGAAGAACGCCAGCGTTGATGTCAAGGATTTGTTGCAAATCGTAAGTAATTACGCCAATGCCCCTAGTAATCTCTCATGATTTAGGGCCGCTTTACACTATGGCCGTCCAAGTCGAGAGGCCGTGGGATTGAGAGTCCAAACTTTGTTGAGAGTCCAAAGAAATCTACTGAAAATAGGCAACACAATATAGTTTTCATTTTTTATGAAAAGAAATCGACGGCCTCTCGACCATAGTTTGGGTTTCCATTCTTGTAGGACCCAAACTTCCTCTCGAGAGGCCGTCACCTTGGTCAAAAAGTGTTGCCATGTAAGCATTTTGAAGGTCTACGGCCTTTGGACTTTGGCCTCTAGTGTGAAGGTCGAGAGGCCGAAACCATGGTTTCTTGCAATTTGATTGGTGGAAATCGACGGTCTCTCAACCTTTGGCCATAGAGTGAAGCGGCCCTTAGATTGATCTAGATTGTCAATTGTCCTTGTTAATTCTATACAGCTTTTAGGTCACAGGCGACTATGGTCACAGAAATAGAGCATTGAAAAACAATGTTAGATTCTAAACGATATGATTGTGTTAGGACTCCGCAGGTTATGGGCTTCGTGAGTTGCTAACCTGTGTTTGTTGTTTCTTAGGCTGCTGAAGTTCAGACAGTCGGTAGAAAATCCTTTGATGGCTTTCTTCGGTTACTAGAAAGTGTCTTGGCTGGAACTAGTGGGAAGCAAGCCGGAGCTGAAGTAGCATCCGCTCTGGTTGACTGGGTACTTCATGCCGAAGGGCTTCAACGTGCACGAGAAATATACACTAGGTATTGGTGCTCTACATAATTGTCTTCGTTTGGGGAAGCCTGGCATGTCGCTAAAAAATTTAAATTTAATTGCTAATTTTTTTAAAAACATTTTATAAATTTTAGAGATTCAATATTCAAGATAAATAGTATTATGGCTAAAAATAAAGATGTAAGAGTGACAATCACTTTAGAATGTACTAGTTGTGCTCAAAATAATGAAAATAGAAACCCTGTACAAATCTTGTATTGGCACAAGTATCTTGATTCCATGCGTTGTACTCACGGGATGTTCTGTTGATTTCTCTGTTTCAGATTGATCGCTCTTCCTAGCCCCGGTTTGAGTTTCTTGAAGTCTTGTATTTCGATAGAAGCAGGCTTAGTCTCTGACGGCAATGCTGAAGCCCTCAAACAGCTTCGGAAGCTGTTCAACATAGCGGTTGAACGTTATGGGCAGTACGATGAGAGTCTGTGGCTGGAATACTGTGCTCAAGAGAGGAAGGTAAGTTATTTTTATGACAAACGCATACCCACTTGAGATCCATATCATGATAAGCCGTATTTTGAAAGCATGTTTATCTTCAATTTTACCCTGAAGTTCCTCTTGCATTTTTTTCAGGCAGGGAACATTCAAGAGGCGAGTAATATTTACTGGAGGGCGAAGAAGGCATTGAACAACTCGTCAAGTTTTCTTGAGAAGCACCAACTGCTTCAATAGTGTTCAGGTTTTATGTTACTTGAAACCTAAATCATGCCATCATTTCAGGCATAATTTTCTGGTGAGTACAATACACAGTTAGCGGAGAACAATGTTGCAGTGGCTGGCGTAGAAACTGGCAGGTGGTTCGTTTCCCATCATTGGCTTAACTTTGAGTTGATAGGATCTTAGTTCTGAGGTGATTGCAGTTATTTCGGAAAGACCAACTCTTCCCCTCTTGGTAGAATTCACTGTATTATATAATTTTCCTCTTGATGGAGGTTGCCACAGCAAAATTGTCCTGCGAATATATGGTTGGTTGTCCTAAAACCACCAACTTAAGCAATGTGGCCTATTTTTGGCAGTGCTAAATTTGAAAAAGAAAATGACCGCATTTGAAAGAGGTTTTGATGAGGATTGCAAAAATTTGCAACATCTTTGCATTTGTCAGTTTTATACAAAATTTCAAAGTGGAAAGTAACCTTTGATCCATACATCATATACCAATTTTCCAAGTTAACACTTTGTTGTTCATAATTCCGTTGATGAGTTAACCCAAAACCACCAACTATTTCTTTGCAATGCTTGGCATGCCATTGGTCTACTTGAATGGTGAAATTGGTGGTTTTGAGTCTCAACTATGGTGGCCTCATGAGAGTTCTACATGTCATAATTGGAGGAGGTGGTGGTTTTAAGACATCCTACCTTAGTAGTATATATGCTTTTAGTAGATGTATCGTCCTATATTTATTCAATATCTTAGGAACTCAAAGGTGTCCACACTCATTTCTTTTTGCACAACTACAATTATAATGGATTAGAACTACTCTTGCTTGCACTATTTGCTATATAATCAATGTATATGACATCCTAAAAATTAGGGTGGGTTGGAAAATTTACCAATTTGGTGTATTAGGACTATGGTTTAACCCCTAAATGTTGGGCCTATAATCATGGAACTTTGCTTTACCTGTCATACTCAATTTTGGCACTCAGATATGAATTCAACTTTATATTTTTAGAAGATGAAGCCATGCGTCTACTACAAATCATGAACTTTTTCATAAATTTTGGTGAAAATTTGAAATTACTATGATATTTTGAAGTGATTGTAAAGAAAATTCATATCAATTACAAAATGTACTCAAAACTTTTTCAATTTTTTTTGATTTAATACGGCCTTTTTAACAAAATTTTAAGTCAAATACTTCAAAAAATATTTTTTATTACAAAAAAACTTTAAAAAATTAATATTTTTTGGGGAGGAGGTACAAATTAAAATGGAGAATCACATGATATGTTTTCCATAAAAAAAAATTATTTAAATTTTGAAATTTGAAAGGTGAACATCCTATGTAGTGTAATTCAAACCTTGAGCTACAAAGGTTGCACAAGCAATAAAATACTCAATCAGTGGAATTTTTAAGATTTGAAAAGTGGAGTACAAACTAGACTTAATAAAATTCATTTTCTTACTTGGGTGTATTAGCAACAAAAGTCATCTTCAAGATCAAAATTAGATTTGACCAACAAACATCCAGTAACTGGATGCGTGGACGTTTAGGGGTTAACCCAAGGTGTAAATGACAATGAAGAATAGTATAGTGAATGAAAATCATCCGTATATTTAAATTTGGAAGAAATTCCTAAACCATGGTTACATCGAACGAACTTGTAATTTCAATAATACATTCAATTTTCAAATTTTTCCAAAAATTCAAAATGGAGTAGAATCCAGACTAGGTAAACTTCATTTTTTTTTAATTAACCCCTAAAAGCCCGAGGGATATTGGACAAAACATAGATGTGTTATAATATGTGTCTTTCATATGTTTGATGAAGTTTGGTTCAATAGACAAAATGTAGAGTATCATCTCTACAAATTATTCGTATGGTCAAACTTCCAAAAATAACTTTAGATCATTTTTGATGAATTTAAGAGCATTAACCTTTGAAAATTTGTATAAATTGTAATTTTCAATTTTAGAGTTCAAAATTTAGTATGATTAGTTAAAGTTGGGCTATACATTGTAAATTTCAAAAAAACAAAAGAAATGATGGAGGGATCATCATTACTTTCTCCAAATGGCAAAGTTTATAACACTGTTGAGGTGATCTACTTCGAAAATTTCTTCCACGTGGAGTTTAACTTGGATTGGCATAATTCAAATTGGGTTGGAAAGTAGACTTGATATGGCATTTTAAAATATCTTTTGTTTTTTCAAATTTTTTTTTTTGTTCAAGACAACCTGTTAGATTCGGAAAGCGACCAGAGAATGGTCGTTTGAGTGCTAAGGGTTAATCTTTAACCCCTAAAGGCCCTTAAAAGCCAAAATGGCTTTTTGCTGTTTCGGGCAGCTTAGATGGAAGGTCTAAATTAAGAATTTTAGACTATAATTTGGCGTGGGCGTGGTCATACATACATGGTGTGTGGGGTAAAAATTACAAAGTCAAATTCGGATTTTATAATTTTTTTATTGAAATTTTTGGTTTCAAGCCCAATGGGGGGAGAAAAAAACTTTTTATTATAATCATTTTTTCAAATTTTTGTTTTTGGAGACATGCTCTTCACCACATTTAGGCTCAGAATTTGAAGTGACCCATGCTGATTATATTCTTGGCTTGACAAGGGCAACCTCCAAAATAAAGAACAACAACCTCCAAGGTTTTTTGTAATTTCACATCCATTTCTTTCGAAATTTGTCAAAATTTGAGATTTTGAATTATTTTAAAAATAATTTCGCCTAAAATTTATAAAATTATAGAGGTACCTAATCACCGTTCATTTTTTCCAAAAATCAAATACAATTAATGTGATGCATGTTTCACCAAATTGCCATTTTTATACCTACTTCCGGAAATTAATTTGGATGAAGGTTTGAAACGCGTAATGAGTCTCTAAAATTTTGCATGAGCGTACCCAACTTAGTTATCTACATGGAAAAAAATATGAGCAAAATGTTTGGAGTAACAATCTTCAAGTCCCCCTTTGCACTATGGAGACAATGCCTCCCAAGCAATGCCCCGAAAAACTTTTGCACAAACTTTGGATGTTATGATCTTGCAAATGATAAACATCCAATGGTCAATTTTTGAAACAGTAGCTATGAATAGGCTTAGGTACAAGATCTTACGGTTGGAATTCTAAAAGAAGTAAAAAAACTTGGTTTACATCCCCGGGAGTACATAGAGGTAGAAAATCGCAGTTTTGAGGTTTCAAGCTCCCAAAAACACAAGGAAATTTAGGGGTTAAACGTCAAGAGTGCTTGAGCAGGGCAGTTTGTAAGGAATCTAATTTTTTGGAGTAGAAAAATATCAAACATTTTATCGAACCTCTTAAAACAATGTTGAACATGGACGTTACAAGGTTAGTCTAGCAATAGTCATAAAATAGTAATAATAAAATATATTTACTTCAATTAATATATAAAATAGAAATAGAATAGTAAAAGTTTAAATAAAATTAAAAAATAATAATTATAACAATATGTTAAAAATAGTTAGCATTAATTCCTAATGCCAATCATTTAACTGAAATAAGTTTTATTTTTAGTAATTTCATACAAAATCACAATTGACTGAAAGAAGATAAAATAGAGCGCCTCACATTGAGCTTATGTTCACATCCAAATGAATAAACATAGCACATATCATATAATTTTTTTATATTCTTCAAATTATATAATGATACAACGAAAACATCATTTTATATAATATTTCTAATAATCTCTTTCCCACCCATATTTTTCAACATTAATGTTCGATGCTCCAACCAATTCATAACTGCAATCTATTTGTCGTCAGTAGATGAAGTTTCTCATCAAAGATGCCGACATTAAAAAATCGTCGTACTTCGACATTGCCGCATTATACCGCTTTATGAGTCTTTGCCATTTCTGCTTTAAACCACCGATGCCCCATTCTACTTGCACATGATAGCCAACTTGTATTTTGTAGTATGCTTTTATCAAACGTTCATCGGCCTCATCTCATAATTATCGCCGAGCTTCCTCATAATGAACTGTGCTTCACCTGGTAACCAGGATCACCAAGAAGGTACTCGTGGTAACTATTCACTTGAGTGTACCTTTCGACATATTCATCATAAACGTTAGAATACTTCATAATAATCACGTCATGAAATGATCCTGGATAACTAGGGTCGACGTGAATGAACAATCCATGGTTATCAATGATCACTATGTTGTTTATAGAGTACATTTTCTTGCACCATTTGAACCATCTTACATGATTCAAATTTTTCTATGGCCGTCGACCTTAAACCAAGGTTCCATTTATGAAATCGATGAACCCGGGAAAATGCGGCAATATTTGGCCCGCTTCGCATCTTTTTTCTTCATCTGGCTATTGAATCTTGTCTTCGATTCATATGCAAACGCAAGATGCTACAAAAATTGCATCATCGCAAACGCAACTTTGTGATCAATTCAAATGTTATGAATCGTACATTATGGCATAGTCACACTTCATCAACCATATGAAGTTTAACAGCCTTTGCTCGAGACTCAATTTTGGCCGCGGTCCTTGACGAACTTGAGGACAACCTATTGACCTCGCATTGCCTACAATCACAGGACATACCAGTCTACAAAGTTCATCAAACTCCTGCAATGTAAAATTAGTAATAGTTTTGAAGATGTCCGACATTTTTCATAACCAATCAAGCTAGTCTCAAACATCTCGATTCGGATTAGCAGACTGGGCCCCACATTCTAGCCATTTATTTGCATTAATTAGGTGGTACGAATTTGTTGCCGCGACAACGTATTGGAAAATCATCCGAACCTCCTCGTTCATTGTCCTTAACTCGTCGTCACTATCATCTGAACTTCACAAATCCACGTCCGATAAACTGTTATCTGACATCGTATTCAAACTCTCAATTCTCGGTCGAAAGGATCAAACCCATATTAAACCATGCCTATCTTTAGGATAATCTAATTTTCTCAAAATGTATCCAAATGCAACAAATAAACCATCAAAATTATAATCGAGGAGTCAAAGAATTCAAATTACTAAAGAACACCGATAGAAGAGTTGTGGAAAAAAAAGATATAAGCGTTTAAAAGTTGTTGTTCCCCTTATCATAAACTATGTTGTTTTAGAATTATGTCTAAGGTTAGTCTAGTCTAATGTTCTCAAAATGTATCTAAATGAACAAACAAACCATCATAATTATGGCCGATGAGTTAAGGACTCCAAATTGTTAAAGTAAAATTGTAAGGGATTAATAAAAACGAATATACGAAGGTTTGAAATACTCAACAAAAGAGAGTTAAGAGAGAGTAAAGATGTGATAGTGAATCTAAACCTTTGTTCTTTTATAGTGCATTGAGGACACTCAAAGGATCAATATTGTCATAATTTTTCTATCATTTTAAGATAGTGGATGATTTTTTTTCATTTTTTAATATTAAACATGGTTGACCAATCATTCATAGGAAACAATTATTAAATTGCGATGAGTATGTCACACTTCATATATTTGCTACTTTTCCTCTTTGTTTCAAATAATGAACGACATTTTTATTCTTTTAATCCAACATGGTTATCAAATGATCACCCTCGCAGCAGGACAAATTGAATATCTTCACTAAAAATTGTTCAAGCGAATATCTTCAAGCCCAACTTGGTGCAGATAAAAGCAACTTCGGTAGCTACAGTTCTGTTCACAGTAGTACCATCGCACATTAAAACTGTTCGGTCCATTCACGATTTGTACCTTCATTTAAAAATAAAATAAAAACACCTTGCAATCTTAAACCTTAAACCACCCCAAACCACCCTAAACTTAAACGCTAAATTTTGAACCACAAAAACCTTACACTCTAAACCGTACACCCTAATCCATAATACCAACATCCTAAATGTGATAATAAAGTTTTTCATCGCTTAGTCAACTCTCTGTTAGTGTATCACTAACGCCTTGAGTAATTTCTTCTCTCAATAAGACGTGATGCCTGAAAAAATGGATTTTTGAAACAAGGCAATTATATACTGTGTTTCGAACTTAGAGTCTTTGTACAATGGTATATGTCTCCATATTTTAATAAAACAACATCTTCAATTTTGGGATAAAGAAATAACCTAAACCTAGAAGATAAAATTTGACTTCTTAACCAAATTCATCTCTGTCTCCTGCAATTAAGAAATAGTTTATTATTTAAAATTATAACATTTAGAAAAATCAAAACCAAAAATAAAAAGAAATTAATAACGAAAAAAATAATTGAATAATGAATTAAAGTTCACTATTAGAACCAATACAAATGAAAAATTCGAAACTGTTATCGTGTTCATCAATATGTGTATTACAAGAATAATCTTTTGTAATACACATTGTAAATTTGTAATGAACGGTGTTCCACCCACGCTAGCCACATCGATTGGCATCCCTTCTTTCATTCAAACCGCCTCCAAGTGCTAAAAAATAGATGGAAAGATTTTCTTTAAAATTTCGCATAACATTGTAGCTAACTTCTCTCCATAAGAATAGCAAAAAGGATATTTTGAATAGTTAAACCTAAAAAAGAACAAAAATTGTGAACTCAACAAAAAATAAATGATAAAAATTACACAATTTTAAATGATTGATACAAAGAAAGAAAATAAGGATGAAAAAACAATGTAAATGAAGATGAAAAAACAACAATAATAAAGATTAATAGTGTTTAATAAAGTTAATAAAAAAAAGGTTACCTTCCAATTTTATCGTACGCATATCTGTAGCCGTGAGGGATCATCCTCTTCCTTGCTTTCAATTCCCCCTCCAAAACTCGTTGTTAATTTTTTTTCCATGTATGATGCTCATTGTGTCATTTCCTTCAAGTCAGTATAAATTGTAAGATTTGATTGAGTCTACTTCACAAATTGTTCTCTTGCACATCAAAAATTATATATTTTCCTAGTAGCAAAGTTTTTTTTCCATATTTAAAACTAATTGCCCTTACGTGAAATACTGGAGCATTTGAATTCTCTATAGAAAATTCATTACCTATATTCTATCTATTTACGAATTCTATGTTTACAATTTTCATATTCAAATTTAAAACTCTAGTTAATCAACTATCTATTTTGGATTAACGTTAAGTCTAACTTACTCTAACACTAACATTATAAATTTTTAATTCTCATGAATGTTATTTATAAGTGTTACAAATTCAGAAATTTAATAAATACCATGATTATCTGTTAATTACACAATTATCTATTAGATTTTGCAAACTTTGTTATTGTTAAATGTTTGTTACTATGTATATTATTGTTCTTGGTTGCAAAGTGTGTGCTTTATTCTTTTGCATTGATTACAAACTTGAAAATAGACCTTAAAATTCAAGAAATACAATTAGAGTTCTTAAAATTTAGGGTTTACTTATATAATTACATATTTAGTTTTAGAATGTGAGTGTGTATGTGCACATGGGGGTTGTATTTATAGAACTTTTGTGAAGTTTTGTCGTCAACGTTGAAGTATAATGGAGACCACATGGGGATGACAATTTCTACTCTTTCGATTTTGAAATTGACTTGAACAAGTTGATGAGGGGAAAGAATTTCTCCAAGGTGTGCATGAAAAGAGTAACAAAAATATTGAAAGTTCTACATTTTAAAAAATTTACTTTTTATGATCGAATGAGGAGTTGTGTATGGATGAAGAGAAAAGAGTTGAGGAGATTTGAGAACTTTAGGAGGACTTGTTGGTAGAAATTGTTCAGCATATCCATATTGAATTTCAACACCTCATGAATTCTTTTCATCATCCTTTGAAGACATCTCAGTGATACTTTTCCAAAGTATGTTCATTTTATACTTCAATGTAGCATACTTATGATTGATTGAATAAGGGGGGATAGTTTTTTTTATTTCATCAAACTTATAAAATAAAATATTATTTTTGTCCTCCTCAAACCTTCATGGGCGTTACGCAATTAATAACTTGAAAACCTATACAATTGATAAGTAAAAAAAAATTCAAGAAAAATTAAAAGTTATACAAGTTTTTTGTGTCTTTGCATTCTTTTTTTTGAGAAACACAATGGTTAAACAAATCCCATTAATCGAGTATCGGTGTTCGATAATGCACAAAATACATGTTCATAGAATTAAAAACCATTTGTCAATCTCTTCGACAAGAAATTTGTCATTAGTACTTAAGAGAATACAAAAATTACGGATATCAATATGCGAGGTAATAATCCTCACTCATACATGATTGTGTCAATTCTTGTGAAGTGTATTAAGAAAAGAAAATTTGTGATGAAGTAGTAATGATTCCAGTAGAGAACCTAAGTATTACTCTTAATATATTTTCCACAAAACACATTGTCTTAAAGAGGCGATATAAATGTCGTGTGTGAGAAACGAAAACGATGACTTATTATTATTGTCACCGAGATAAAAACAAAGAGCGCCCTCGTAGAAAAAGAAGTTATATCTAATTACGCAATAACGTACAAACGATTAGAAAATGATAAAAAATTAATATTCAATTTATTATTAATTTCTAAAATGTCATATTCAGAAATCAAGAATAAGTAGGACTTATTAATTGTTTCGATTATTAGTTTTTGTAGCTCGTGAACCGGTTAGATGATTTTTAGTATGTCTAAAAATCAATATTGACACAATTTAAAATACATTGTATAATTATTATATAGTAGGCATTCTAGTAAAGTTTATTACTTTAAAAAAATTGTGTAAACGCTTTAAATATTTAATGATTTTTCATATTAATATATAAATAATTATATATATGTAATGCATTTGTTTAAATGTATGCAATATTAAAAACACAGATACACTCTTTCAATTGGTAGATATTTTAAATTTAACTTATTGACAATCATAAACATTTTTTTATTGTGAAATGTTTGGTTTTGTAAGCATTTGTGCAACATCTAAATGTTATAGTTGTAGAATTGTATTAGATAGATTTATATTGTTTTTAATGATAATCAAGTTTACGATATGAAGTCGATCAAATAATGTAATAAATACATTTATTAATGGTACTTTTTTAATTCCATTGTTATAAAATAAATCTTGCATTGTAGACTATTGATTTAGTATATTCGAAAATTATTTCTTTATTTTATTGTCAATAATTAGGAATTTACGATCATAACTTAAAATAATGTATAATTGAATTTAAATTTAATTTTGTGAATGAAATGAAATGAATTTATATAGTATATAATTTGATAGATTTTATGCATAAGACTCAATTTAGTGAATCCACAAGATTTTGTATATATGATTGCATGAACATATAAAATTACATAATTTACAAATTTTAAAGCAGATGAAAAGACTTTTATTTTTAGTATTTGGTGTCTATAGAAATTAAACTTCTTGATTTACAGCATCCAACAAGAATCTTCCTAACATTTATTTTAGCTTGCGAAAAATCTTACTTCATAAATGCGATTTTGTTTTCTTCAACCCCCACATACATTTTCCTCTCTCTCGTCACTTTGACAAAAGAATAGAGTATTGTGATCTCCTATTATAATATTTCATCCCTACTAGTCAATTATTCATCAATCTTGCATTCACCACTACATTATCTACAATTCTCACATTTATAAATAGAACTTTAACTTAAGAAAACAATAAGTTTCAAATTACGGATACGTGAAATCCAATAACATTAACCTCAAAAACAAAGTAAATTTTCATATTAAAAAATTAATAGCGAGCGCATTGATAAGTGTCACGAAACAATTTTTTTTGTTAAAGCCCGCGGTTATGTGAAAAAAAAACTCATTAATTTAAACAATTTCTTTATGATTTCAAAACATGTGAAAAGTTTCATGTACTTCAATTTTTGAGCCATATGTAAGCGATTCATGACTTATCAATGATTAAGATCTAAACTACCAAATAAGAATTTATTTTGTCATCATACTCACTCTGCTTCAATAGTCTCTATTAATACCTGAAATTATTAAAACATAATTCAAAAAACAAAAAGTTATTAGTATTATGGTCATCATGAATATAGAGGAAAATTGCAAATTAGTACAATCAATTTACTACATTGCACAAATTTAAAAAGTTTAATGTATCCTACTAACTCACTGTTTTTGCCGTTGCCTATTTGCAACAAAATCATTCATTGCCAGAAGATCATCTTTCCCAAGAGTATATATATCAGATAATGAATTAAAATGCAGATTAAAAGTTGTTATGATAGTGATTATGTCAATTTATATAGAACTTTTTAGATCGTTCTTGAACTTCAAGCTTCCCCAGTGTTTTTTTAAAATCATATAACATAGTTTATAAAAAGATGCTTTCGAGAAGCGTAAGTCCAAGTTTTCAAAGATGGATGTGCCTGACGACTTTTCAGATATGAGATATTTACGTTGATAAATTTTTTCGAGTAAAATCGTTAAAATATCACAACTTTTTAAATTTCATTTATAAACATGAAGAGTTTTTTGAACGAGAAGGGGAAAAAGTGGTGGTGACATGATCATGGTTGGATGAGGGCTTAACACTTTTATTGACAAGCTTATTGTGTAAATAACTTTCATCCTTTTTACGTTACAATTTGTTTTATATAATGAGAGAAAATTTTATTTCACGTTAAATAAAATTAATTGTGTCGTTTGTTTTAAGTTAAATAAAATTAACAATGTTTATAGGTGTGCACAATCATTGAGGAAAAACAATAAGAAAAACCATTATGAGAAGAAATTCATAAGTTTGAAGAGTTATTTGCCACAAAAGTTTGCAAATTTTTACAATCGGCGTTTGCATCTTGGATACAATCTTTTAAGATGTTGTATTGTACTATGATTTTAAAAGAATATGGAAGAATTGGAGATACTCCATTCTTCCATTTGATCATTACCAAAAAACATTATACATGACTACATACATATAGGGATGATAATTACATGGGATTTGTTATGTGGTTTAATAAAGGTTTTTTTTTTAAACTAAGTTTTTATATTTTAGAATTTCAATAATGATATCAAGCGTTTATTTTTTAAAATAATGATAATATACAACTTTATCGTCTATAAATATAATTTCAAATAGATTTGTGTATTTATATTTTCTTATAATTATCGCTATATTAAATATTTTAGGTATTTTAAATTTATTCTTTTAATATTCTTTTACAAAATATCTATATCGAGATCTATATGGAATATCGAAAAGAGATGAAATTTGTTGTCTGTAAGAATATGGTTATTATATCAAACTTAAAGTGGGATCAATTTTATTATCAGATTCGAAAAATGTAAGTTACTGAACTATCAGAAATAGTGGATTTACCAAGTGGAACATGCTCTTCTCACAAAAAAATCTACTGTACATTCTTTCGAAAGAATTACACAAGAAATAGATGAGATTAAGAGAACCAAAAGAAAAGAAAAACAAAAATCTTTATGAACAAATTTTAAAATGTTTAGAAATGAAGAATATTAAAATGTAATTTGAGTTTTTAATACACTGGATGTAGAATTTAGAGCTTATTAATTGAATTATTTATAAATAATTGAGGTGTTATCACAATTATTATTATTATTATTAATTTGTTTGATGTATGAGTTGTATAGATTTAGTTTTTAATAGATTGTGATTGGATAGAGTAGTGACAGTCATCATGACTTTGAGCTTTTCCACAACCCAGCAAAATCGTTTATTGAAAAATTTAAATTTGTTATTGTGAAATGCATGGTTGGACCCTTAGGAATTACTTTCTCAAATGGTTTTTTAAAATCCAACTTCTTTTTAGTTGTATCATTTATAAATTTTAGACTAATATTTAATATACAACTTAGGTTATTCATAGGATCAACTTATAAAATTGTTACTTCGCATTGGGTCACACGAGTTGTATAGTACGGTCACACGAGTTGTATAGTACGGTCACACGAGTTGTATAGTACAGTCACACTTGTTCTTAGTGTCTCTTCCCACAGTCCAAGTATATAGCAAAGAATTACTGTTAGCAACAATTCGAGTTTGATTCTCAAGAGATATGGTTTATTGCAATTGAACATCATGGGACTCTTTTAAAAAATCACTTACAAAGGTATGTGTGTGCCAAGTTTCAGAAAAAATCTTACTTATATGGATGCAACTCCGAAGAGAAAGAGATGTTAAAAACCAGTGTAGACATCCATCGTGGTTCATAAAAACTTGAAAAGACCTTAGAATGATCGTTTTTTAATACACTCAAGCAGTGCATCGATGAACTCATACTTCTTAGTGAATTTTTTTACCAAATTTTCACGAATGATTTGAGATTCACGGTGATAATTGCACCTCCAAATTCCTCAATCGTAGAAATTGAAACACCTTGCTACGTCAAAACGATGACTTCGGATTCAACACAAACTGAAAATTACTAATTTTTTGTGCCTCAATGTACTATCTCTGAATGTACCAAAACTCCCAACTACGTACACAACCGAATGAGCTTCACGCTCAAATTTCAACTCTTTCAGTACAACAATAACTCTATGAGATAGAGATTAAAGAGTTAAAGGATGATTTAATCCTTCATACAGATGTATTCTGTCGTTTTATGAATAAAATTGCAAAAATCAAGCACATTGAACACACACTATATTTTGATGATCCTTATCTCTTTGCATAAAAGCTATCGTGTTAACTAAACTTTGGTTTTGTAATTTTTACTATAATGCAATTTTCAAAACACCCTCAAAAGCTTAGTTTTCATCCAAATTAGAACAAAAATTGCTTAATTTACATTCATACATAAAAAAGAGAAAATTTAAATAATACACAAACATGGGAAAGAAAATTGTAATAAATATATATATATATCACAATAAGGAAAGACCATAAAATTTAGAAGAAAAAAAAAAGAAAAACAACACTTCATATTCTAACATCATTAAAATAAATAAAAACACATACAACAAAAAAATCAATAAAAATTCTAACTACAAAATTGAGAAAATTAGAAATAAAACCACTATTTAAAAAAACATACAAAAATACAAATTCAAAACACGAGTCAAAACATTGTATATATATATATATATATATATATATATATATATATATATATATATATATATATATATAATTCCATCATCTAATAAATTAAAAATTAAAAACATACATACTAAATTTAATATACAAAGCAATAGACAAAGAAAATCTCCACGACCAATTTCAGAAATCACAGAATATATATCTCCAAAAAATACCAAAAAAAAGGGGCAAAAATATATATTTTTTATAATAATATTATCCGCCTAAAAATAATGTATGCCAAACCAATTGGTCCATTCATTTAAAAAAGAATCACAAATTCTAACATAACTAAACTGAAACACCCAAACTCCCCTAGCCATAATTGTCAACTCTAAAAAAATATTATTCACAACACATAATGTTTGCACTAGTAGTCAATACCGTACCTTAGGAGCAGCTTCGGCAAAAAATAATTCCAAATAAAAATATCGAATAAAAAAAATATTATGTTGCCTATTTGCCATAAAACCATGAAATAAAATTAGATGAATGATGGAATATCTTGAAATTGAATACATGAACTAAAAATAAAATAAATTAAAAATGTTAAGAGTGATCACATGAAGTCCACTAAAATAACAAACATTCAATGAAACTTCATCAATTGTGGATGAAAGTCGAACTTAAAGTTATTTATTTCCTGAAAAGTTAAATTTTTAAAAATTACTTTTTTTATTGCCGGACATCAAAATTTGAAATTAATTAATTATTCGACGGAGGAGTGCTGAAGCTGCCCCTCAGGAGGTGACTACCGAAATTTTAGAAAACCACGTGAGATAAAAAATAGGGTCAATTTAATTCGTTTAGGGTAAAATTTATAACTTTGTTAGATCTACTATAGCATTGAAAATATGTCTCATTAGGATTATATGTAAAATAGGGTGATGGATAATTCATCTATTTTAATAATTATTAGAAAAAAAATAAGATCATAGATATAGGATCCCCCAAAAGTGTGTAGTAGGATTAGTTAAATAATTACAAGTTTAACTACTTGGATGAAGAAGTGTGTATTTTCTATCCAAATTTGAATTAAGTACTGTAGTATGGAGGGAAATGTGGTGGGATTTTTTGGAGAAAAGGAATGTGCTGGCACTGCCGTTGGGTTTGACAACGGTGCCGAATAGGTTTAGGGTTCTCTCCGTTAGCCTAGAACGAGCTTCTGCGATCAGTTTTCTTTTCTTCCGCTTCGGCGATTGGTTTTTCTTCCGCTTCTGCGATCAGTTTTCTTTTCTTCCACTACGGCGATCGGTTTTTTTTCTTCCGCTTCTGCGATCGGTTTTTTTTCTTCAGCTTTGCGATCGGTTTTTTGTCAACTTTTGCGATCGGTTGTTTTTTCCACAACTTCTGTCCTTCTTATCGTCCGTAGCTTTCAAGGTTGGTCTCTTCATGGTTGGTTTCGTTGGTTTCGTGATTAAGATTTTGCTAAGGTTTTGTTGGAGCAATTTCAAGGTAAGGCAAGCTTAGGGTTTGGGCAAGCACAAAAGGTTTGGTGAAGCGTGGAGTCCGGGTAGGAGATCTTTCGTTGTTCTTATAGGTAAGACGGATGTTTTTGAGTTTTCTTCTTTACTGCATTGCCTCTGTAAAATTTGTAAGCATTCACACGAGGCATTCATACGAGGCGTTTCATGGGCGCCTGAGGTGAACATCTTTTCTATTGCGGAGATCTCCAGCGCAAAGTCAAAGTAACTGCACTTGGTGGCCATCACGTCAGCACGATGGACCTGTAGAGGGCGTCCTCTTCACAAACCACAGTCTCGATCTGGATCGGAGGTGAGGTTTCTGTTTTGGAAATTTTTAGGGCAAGGGGCTGCTGTATTTGCAATGCATCAGGTTTTTTGTGTAGTTACGATAGTTGTCACAACATTCTTTTATTTGACCTCGGCGATTTCATGTACGACTTGGTCGATTTTCATTGTCCTATTGATTGTTGGGTCTGCATTTCTCACCTACGGTGCTTGCAGATCATTGTTCAGGAGAATGTTTGAGAGCTACTTGGGGATCTGGAGGGCCTGACATGGACTGAGGCAGGAACGGCAGCTTCAAAGGCTTTTAAAGCGATTATGAAGAATGACAATTCCTGTACTGTTAGCACTTTCTTGGCCACTCGTTTCTCTTTGGACAAAAACAGTCTTGCATCTTGTAAATTTCATAAGGTTGATTGTCCTAAAACCACCAACTTAAGCAATCTGGACTATTTCTGGCAGTCCTAAATTCGAAAAAAAAATATGACCGCATTCGAAATAGGTTTTGATGAGGATAGCAAAAATTTGCAACATCTAATTCGCATTTGTTAATTTTATACAAAATTCCAAAGTGGAAAGTAACTTGTGACCCAAATCAAACCTCTAGGTTCACACATGTTCACACTTTGTTGTTCCTAATTCCGCTCATGAGCTAACCCAAAACCACCAACTATTTCTTCGCAATGCTTGGTGTGCCATTGGTCTCCTTCAATAGTGAAATTGGTGGTTTTAGGTCTCAACTGTGGTGACCCCAAGAAAAGTCTACTTGTCGTAATTGGGGGAGGTGGTGGTTTTAGGACATCCTACCTTATTGCTTTGTTGCCCAGTAACCTCGGTAGAAAATGGTTCATCTTAACCCCTACACAAGTACACAACCAGAAAGTCCAAATTCGTCCTCATGTTTTTTTAGCAAGTCGTATGTGTACATTTATTTTGTTTAATTTTTTTTACCAACACATGCAATGTTCGTCACTAGTTAGGTGAAATAAATTTTGATCCCTTTTAAATTATAATCCATTGAATTTGTGATGCATCCTTGTTGTTTTATGGTTAAGCAACAGATTGACAAATTATGTTCCAGTATGTACCTCAATGTCAAGGACTACCTTTTTTGTGCAGGATGGAGGCCAGAGCTTGGAAGAGTTGGAACAGTTGTCCGTGCCTGTCGAAGATGCTTTTGAATAAGTTTGAAGATGCTTTTGAACAAATTCAGCCTTCGAATGTGCTTTCCTGTAAGTTTCTGATCTAGATAGGTCAATCTCGAAAGGACCAAGTAATCATAGTTATAAACGGCCAATTTTTTTAATCAAATTGTGGATAAGATGGGGCCAAATTTAGAGAATATGTGGTGTATTTATAAAAAAAATCAAAGTCAATCTGATGTCATCCAGTTCACATGTAGTACTCGAGACCATTGTAGTAGAGACTGACGTTCTTATGAACACATGGATTGCTCTTATTTTTGTATGACTTATGAAAATCAGACCACATTGGATTGCAGGCAGAGCTATTTTCAACTTTGCAGCAGAAGTTGCAGTCTCTGGATTCAGCACACTACTCAATGAAAAGATATGGTACTAAATCAAACCCTAAAGGAGTTGTCGATCAAACAATCAGCAGCAGATCAACTCAACTTTGCAGAGGTGTGCGACCGTATTTACCGGATTGCTATTTTTGTATGATAACAGACTTATTCTTGAAATCACCTTGTGTTTGATACCGTGAATTTTGCTTTAATGTACTCTTATTTCTTGACCCCAAATAGTTAAAAAGTATGGAAAAGGTTGGAGGTCTATCATTGTTAGGTGTGTAGGAGCTTGGTGGTCTCTAAACTCAAGGGAAACTAGTTTAAACACGCAATTCGCTATTTATGCACTTGGTCAAGTGCGCTCATTTCATAAACATATTTGACTTTAAAAAAAACCGGTGAAAAAGTTCTCTAAAAAACATCAATGTTGTCTTTTCACAATCCCTTACATTGTAAACAAATAATTATTTTAATTATTTTTTATTCTTATCTTTATCTTTTCTTTTATCTTTTCTTTCATCTTTTTTTTTTCAACTTGATTTCTTTCTTGTCTTCTTTCTTGTCTCCCTCTTGTCTTTCTTTTGTCTTTCTTCTTGTCTTCCTTTTTGTCTTCCTAGTCTTTTTTTTCTTCTACTTTTTCTTCAGTTGTGGCCGCTAAACCCGAAACAATGGGAGCAAACCCACAAAATAAAATAAAATAAAATAAAATAAAATAAAATAAAATAAAATAAAATTTAATTTTTTTTTCCGGGTTGGCTATTAGGTGCTGCTGAACCCTAAATGGCAGTTGCCAAAAAAAAAAAAAAAAAACTTTTTTTTTCTTCTTTTGGTTGGCCGTGGGGTGCTGCTAAACCCTAAATGGCGGCCGCCCAAAAAAGAAAAAAAAAAGTTTTTTTTAAAAGTTTTTTTTACTTTTATCAAATTTTACTTTTTTTAGCCTTTGGGTGCGCGGCCGCGCACCCAAAGACCCTCTCATCTCCCTCTCATCTTCTTCTCCTCTCCTCACATATATAGAGGAGAGGAGAGGGATGGGAGAGGGAGTGGGAGAACGATGAGAGAGACCCTCTCCTCTCCCCTATATATATGAGGAGAGGGGAGAGAGAGGGGAGAGAGATGGAGAGGAGACGAACGTAGAGAGGGAGATGAAGTGGAAAGAGAGATGAAGATGGATAGGGAGATAAAGATGTAGAGGGAGATTGAGGGTCTTTGGGTGCGCGGCCGCACACCCAGACGCTAAAAATAGTAAAATTTGGAAAAAAGTCAAAAAAGTAAAAAAAAAAACTTTTTTTTTTTTGGGGGGGGGGGGGGCGCGGCCGCCATTTAGGGTTTAGCAGCACCCCACGGCCAACCAAACGAAGAATTTTTATTTTTATTTTTATTTTTTGGCGGCTGCCATTTAGGGTTCAGTAGCACCATCCCAACCCGGAAAAAAAAAAGAAAAAAAAAAAAAAAGAAAAAAAAAAAAAAAACTGTTTTTTTTTTTTTTTTTTTTTTTTTTTCTCGCTTTGCTCACATTGTTTCGGGTTGAGCGGCCACAATTGAAGAAAAAGTAGAAGAAAAAAAAGACAAGGAAGACAAAAAGGAAGACAAGAAGAAAGACAAAAGAAAGACAAGAGGGAGACAAGAAAGAAGACAAGAAAGAAATCAAGTTGAAAAAAAAAAGATGAAAGAAAAGATAAAAAAAAGATAAAGATAAGAATAAAAAATAATTAAAATAATTATTTGTTTACAATGTAAGGGATTGAAGAAAGGCAATAATCGTCGTTTTTAAAAAAAAAAAGTTAGACCAAAAAAATTATGCGCCCGAGAACCAAGTGCATGATTATATGGCGAAGTGCATAAATAGCGAATTGTGTGTTTTTAGCCGTCAAGAATGACAACTAAATTAGTTTTCCATGAGTTTGAAGACCACCAAGCTCTTACACACCTAATAATGAGAGACCACTAAGCTCTTCCCTACCTCTCAACTACTTGGAGGAACAATAAAAGTACATTAATGCAAAATTCATGGTCTCTTATTCAAACCCAAGGTGACTTTAAAGATAACTCTAACGTGTCATAGATTTCTCGTGAAGTAGTTTTCTCTAATGAATTTTAAGTTTCAAGTTGCATTGTTTGAAGTTTTGGCTATAGTTAACCCTTAAGTATCCACACTACAACAAGTTGGTCAAACCTCATCAATCCCTCACATTTTATCATGTAAGGTACTGTTAAACAGTCTACCTTGATTTTTTTCACACTTATTAAAATAAAAGAAAATTTTGTAAGATTTTTCAAAGTCTTTTTCATGTAAAAATCATAGTAATTACATATCAGCTTAGAATAGTATGAAATGCTTAGGGAAAATGTACATAATAGTGATGAACAATAAGGTGTAGGTGGCATGCTTGTTGAGCTTACATAGCATGAAATTTGATAGATTTTTTTTTCTTCTGTAGTGTACATTGGAATTTTAGGGTTTTGAGCTTTAAACACAGTTTTCACAGTTTTGAAGAAAAGTAAATCGGGCTGAACAAACATCTCGTTTTAATCAATCTTCAGTATCTTTTGAATCACCTCCACAATGCCTGTCATAACATACAAGAAAGAAAGTGTCAAAGTTATTTGTCTTTCTTTGAGTCCTTACTTTCATAACCACTTGGTGTGTGATGCATACAAGCATGTCTTGTGTTTTTAATTTTTTTCCAAATAAAGCCAATTTGTTTCATGGGCTGCTTCTTAACTGCAGCTTGGAATCTGTGCAGGTAACGGTGGATCGGGTAGCAAAGGTTGGCAAGCTCCAGAGCAGCTTAAAGATGATCGCCAAACTCACTCACTGGATGTATTCAGCCTTGGCTGTCTCTTCTTTTGCATCACAGGGGGACAACATCCTTATGGCGAGAACTTTCTCAGAGATGCAAATATTACAAACGGGACTCCAGGGTTCTTTTACATTGAGGATCTGCCAGAGGCTCTTCATCTGATTGAGGCACTCCTTTCTCATGATCCTTCTAAAAGGTAATTTTCTTCTTTCATCTTCTAGGTCTTTTGGGACAAACACTTACAGTAGAATATTTACATTAGCAATGAAGTAGAGGACATGTATGTTCGTGAAAACCTTTACTCGTAAAAACACTTCTACGTATATTATGTGTATCAGATACAGGTGTGCTGACTGTGGTAAATTCTCAAGTTCTATTGAAGCTTTTAGGCTATGTGTTAACCCTTAAACGTCTGAAAGTGCCTTTGCGGCCAGTAGAATACGATGTATTTTTCTAGTATTTGGAATGGATCTAGACCTTTTATAGGTTTGAGTTCAACACAAAAGCTGAAATTTACATCAATGCGGTTCTAGTGAGCTGTTGAGATCCCAATTTAGAGCATCTTGTTGGTAGCAAATACCAATTATACAGCCACGTCTCTACTAACCCCATGGGACGTTTAGGGGTTAAGGAGATTATCTTTAAGCTTTTTTTTAGTATGTATTGCCTTGCATATCCATATCATATTAGTACTTGGGCGTTGCACAGTAAATCTATTCTTACCATTGTTGAATTTTGTGTGATATAGCCTCAATCATACTTAGCCTTTTTGTTGACAGTCATCAACTCAGAGCTCTTAGCTTGTTAAGTTCCATGTTATTAATGAGAATATCATCTGTGGCACATGTAGGCCCGCCGCCAAGGATGTTTTGGCACACCCATTCTTTTGGAATGAAGAAATTTGCCTTCAATTTATGCTGAAAGTTAGTGACTGGGTGGAATATGAAGATAGAGTTCCCGACTCTTTGGTTTTGCCTGTGCTAGAAGCTATTGAATCCAACGTGTTTGGATGCATTGACCAACACAATATGTCACCAAACTAGCTATTATTGTTGGTCAGCGAGAGCTTCTTTGAGACAGCTGGTCCAGTTGATATGGAGGAAGACGGAATTGACCGCGTGAATGCCCGTGTGAATGCCCGTGTGAATGCTCATGTGAATGCTTTGATTGTTTTCTTGTCGGCTTGTTTTACATTACAAGCATTACATACGTAAATCATGTGAATGCTTACAAGTTATTTTTGGGGTTTGTAAGGTCTGAAATTAGAGTTACAGTTTGGCATGGGAATAAAGAAGATCAAGGTGTATACACTCACTGATGAAGGAGCATCTCCAAAGTGCATTGGAACTATGAAGAGGGAGGATGGAGAATCCTTAGCTGACTTAAGAGTGCGCCTAGAAGAAAAGAAGGTTTTAAAGTTTGAATTTCAGTATTGGGATGTAGATGAGTGTTGTAGAGTGGCAACCAGCCTTGAGTCCCTTAATGACCTCGAGGATAAGGTTTTCATGATCCCTGCCCTCAATGAGGAAGTTGAAGATTTGGCTGGTAAACGCCAACGTCTTGGAGGTGAGTACCACTGCATCGACACAATTGAAAGGAATGAAGTTGAGGACACGGTGCCACAACCTCCCAATGTTGAGACCGTTGGAAACCATAAAATCTCTATAGATTCAAGTGAAGAATGTCTGCTTCAGTCACAAATTGTGTCAAGTGAGGTCATGGCAATGTACATGGAGGGAGAAGTGAAATTGCGCAAAGCATTGAAAGATGTCTCTTTAGAGGATCATGAATGGGACCTCAAGTCGTACGATTGCCATGGAAAAGGTGTTGTGGTTCTCCATTGTCGGGAGTGCAAGAAGGACTTTGGTGGGATTGATGGGCAGCATACAAAGGAGAGAATTTCGAATCTCTTTTCCAATTTCAAAAAAAGTCACATAATGAGTAATCAACACATCAGAAGTTGGTGCTTGAGGATGGGTTTAGATTGGTGCAATCACCCACAATCAATTGCAAAAGGAAAGAAAACTGTCATTCTTACCTCAATTGATCATAGGCAGTTGGTGTTGGAAGGTGTAGACATATTGAATGCTGTCAATGATAGCATTAACCCTACCAAAAAGACTTTTGAAGTTATTGGAGGAGATCCCCAAACTACTAAATTGAAGAGCTTTTGGTGGAAATCAAAATGTGTTACTTGCAATGACATCTTTAGCTTGTGTCCACCGAAAAAAAACCTGGAAGCCATTTTGGGGAACCATGTTGGAGGGAGTAGACATGCTGAGAAGGTGTTGGAGGTTGCTAGATTGGGAAAAAGTGCCTTGAGGTCTGGCAAGAGGGGGAGACCAGCAAAGTCTTTAGGAGACACCTCTCAATCAAGCCAAAAGCAGTTGCATGCATTCTTCAGCCATGTAGCAGACCATCCCGAGGTAAATTTTTTCCATTCCATGAGTCAATCTGAATGCAAAACTTTAATGTGTTGGGGTTTTAGGGGTCCATTCGTAGTCTATGCCGGGAAATCCTATGAAGTAGAGGGTTTGTTGTTTGATACAAAGCCTGGTCAGAGTTGGTATGCTGAACCATGGTTGAAAGAGGTTATTACGGTGGATGGTAAATGTGTAAAAATCAATGGAACATTTAGACATCAGAGTTGCCTTCGTGTGTCTATGAGTAATGAACCTTGGGTTGGTCTAACTTGCAATATGTGTGCAAATATCCCATTTGAAACATATTTTAGGTTAAGGGTGGTAAGGGAAGATAAATCTATTGAAAAACGAGGATCACGAAGTACTAAGGGTGGATTACGAATTGGTTATTTGACCTTACCTGAATTGATCACACATGGTAGTTCAATGTCAAAACAATTGAAAATTGAGCGTTTACATCATAGGGCAGCGAAGCTAAGGATCACTCAATTAAAAGTGAAGCGTCCAACCCTAAAAGAGTCTGCAATTGCTGCCTCCAATGAACACAATTTGTATAAGTTTTGTGGAGACATCTTGAGTGTACATAGGTCTGGTGCATTTGGAGGAGACCAGCATTATGGGACTTCATGCGAGATGTAGTTGCTAATTTGAATCGCAAGAAGGAGGGATTTAGGTTCTCTGAGAATTCAAAGGCCCTTGCCCAAGCTATGAAGGTCTATGGAGGTAGGAGGATGTGTGACTTATTTGCATTGAACTATAGTGGCCCAAGTTATAGTAGTATCAAAAGGGATAATAAAAAGGGCATACAACATGTGTCAGGCGAGCATGGAGAGATCTTTGCAGCTGTAGCTGAAATTTACAAAGATGCTAAAGTTGCACACGGGATCACTGGGCCAATTCCAGTCCTACTAGCTGAGGACGAGACAAAGGTCAGATCTAGAGTATCTTATGAACAACGTTTTGACACCCTTGCTGGATTTTGTGGGCCCAAAGATAACCACATGTGTGTATCAGATTATAAACCAAGTGTAGGCATTAGAGAGGACGGTTACAATAAAATCTTGAATTGTTTTCGATCTGATAAAGTGGGAGGTTTTGCAAGGGTTGTGATAGTGAGCCCACTCCACGACAAGTTTCCAAGGTTGGTATTATGTGTTTCTTGCACTTGTAATTGTTTTAATTCGCAATGGGTTAAAGATCAGTGGGATAGAATTGATAAATTATGGGATAAACATTGCAAAATTGTTGTTGGACCGATAATTGGGCATGCAAGTGATGGGGATTCAAGGAGGCGGCAGCTCATGCTTGCTGACTACAAGTCTATAAATGGGCAGCGTTTGAAAGTGGATTGGCCAGGGTAGGTGTTTAGCGCTGAACTAGATTCTAATGGTAATGCAATGGGGTTGCATGATCAAGATTTCATTCACAATGGAAAAAAACTTATAAATCCCATTGATTCTCCTGTAAGAACACCGCAGTTGGGATCTGATATAGTCACGTTGACTCATGTGGGATTGGTTTACAATAAGTTTAGTTGTGATCAACATGGGTTGAAATTGGAAGACACAAATCGAAAGGACCGACAGAATTGGGCGTCAACACAAAGAATTTGCCAAAAGAGAACTAGAGATTGTTTGGCAGAACTTTGGAGGTCGAAGGAGGTTCACCAAGAGTGCACACTTGGCACCGAATTGTATTTGGAGGTTTGCTCTAACTACATTGACATCTTTTTGTCCCCTAGGCTGAATTTGAGGTCAAGGATTGTTTTAGCCTCTAAAGTGTCTTTTTTCTTTCGAATTTGGAAACTCTGGTTTCAATTTGGAAATCATTCAATTGGTGGGAATTCTCAAAAACTTACTCTTGCCAATAATTTTTTATCACAACAATGCTTTATAGATGTGCAAATGTCATATCACTTTGTAGTGTTGCTAATTTGTCACTTTCGAGATAAGTATCCTGAATTGGCTGTTCCTCTCCATCTTACTGGGAGTGATTCTTGTGAATTTTTTTTTTCTAAGATTGGGGGAATGGAAGGGCATGAGAGAGCATATGACTTTCACCAACTTGTTAATACTGCAAACACATTGAATCGTTTAACATCAACTGAATACAAAAATAATGGGCTGAAATTTGATAGGGTTCATAATACAATGAAGAATGTATGGGCTGACCTCCATCCGCTTGTTGAGGGAGAACTTGCTTGCAACCTATTAGATTACACACTAATTGCCACTGATGATGATGTCATAGCTGCCCTACAAGAAGGTTTGAAAGAAGTCCAATCTATGCTTAGGGTTTTAAACATGTCACCTTCAATCCAATGTGCAAACAAAGTGTGGTTTATGACACCTTTGTTGGTGGAAAAAGCAGACCCGCAAAATTTTGCATATGTTCCTACAAAATCACCAGTGAGAGGAGACGATGGTGATGGTGAGGTTCTTTGTGCTGATCTTGAAGAAAATTCTTTAGATCATGATAGCGTGAATAGTAATTCTAACCCTTGTATTGAAGGAGAAGAAGACATTGTTGAAGATGAGGCCCCAAATCTCTTTGATGTAGAAATTGAGACACGTGATGCAATGACAGAGATGTTGAACTTGGAGGAGCCTCAAGTCAGCAGTGCACTTTCGACTGATAAGGTTATACCTTTTGTTCAATATGGTGGACATAATATTTATAAGTCCACTTTAGTGTCACAGTTGAATGCTAACCCTTTTTTGTCAAAGGATAGACTAACTAGAGTGAAAAATTCTATTTATTTTAACAATTATGATGATTACATCAATGCTTCATCTTCTACAAAAAGAATGTTGTTGGGTCTTGGGATGGATTGTGGAGTGTATTTTATGCAGAGAACTACGACAACTATCTCATCTACAGTCAAATTAGTTGTTAAGAGGACTAGAGGAAGACCTAAACCCTAAACCGACATGTGTCCTCAATGGTGTTGACCGGGGCACATGGTGTATAGGACGAGTTCAAAAAATGAAACGGAAGGTAGGTCCAAGGTGGGGAAGTTGCTGGCAGCCTATAGACCTTCAAAATCGGGAGGTGAACAAAGGTAAAAAGCCAGGTATTGCCGGATCAGGTTTTATGGTCTATCTTAATTATTTTAGAAGAGTCCCTGGACATTTCAAATTCAAATATGACCACTCAGATTCTATTTGGGTTGATATCGATAGCATAATTTGCACAGTGACTATGTCATTTGATGCAGGAAGGGATGTCTTTGAACTTGATCCGGTTGATGGGAACTCCTTGAATGAGTTTGTTGAAAAGTCTAAATGAGATTGATATTGATCTAGGATATTGTTTGTGACCCTATGAAATTTATGAAATTCTCTTGCTTCATTCAAAAATGTTGTTTATTAATGAGCACTTGATGGCTGAAGTGGTAAGCATGTATTAGACTTTTCAAATGCTTGAAGATGATGAGTTAACTCTCAATCCAAATTCGGAGGAAGCTAGGTATTATGTTTTCTTAAACCTTGAATTTGCATCCTTTTTTGTTTTGTCTTGTATAGATTATTGAATTAGCATGTTCAACACTCTAAATCTGAAAATTTAGTTTTTTGATCGCGGAATTATGAAAATTAAAGCCGGTGGCATGTGGTTAATACTTCATCCCTTTTTGTTGTTGCTCTTACTTGTCTTGTTAATAGTATCCAATATGCCAACTTTATATTGATTACAAGTGTTTTTTTTTTCTACAAGAGCCCTTTCTGATTGATCGATGGTGGGCTACAACATTTGCCAACCTCACTGTGGTAGACTTGGAGGATTGTATTTTGCCTTAAAAGAAGCCAAGATGGAGCGGTTGGAGACTTCAAAGGTTGCCCCCCGTCATGCCGTCTGCTAGTTTTGGTTATTCGTTTTCATTAGTGCTAAACTTCTCACAATTTATTAGTCATATCATGACATTGTAAAGGATGCTAAACATGTATCTTGATAGTATTGGAGGGTTTATAGTTTTATCCTACACCCTCCCATTGTAAATAATTGTTCCCTAGTTTGAATGGGACTATAGTTGAATGTATTTGTGAACACAAGTAAAGTAAATGCTTATAATTGATTGTATTTCGCTCTTTTGTATTTGAATGTAACCTTGTTTTTTTGAAGTAGGTAGTTGTGCAAAATTTCATGTCTTGTTACAGCTGATTGCACTTCTTGTTATGTTTGATTTGTGTTTATAACTTGTTCATTTCAGCGTGTATATTTTGTTATCTCCATGTTTATTTGTAACCCTCAACTAAAATCCAAGTGCTATTGGTTGTGATTTGAATGGTACTTTGAATGGTTTAAGATTAATGTTACTAATTGTAACCAAATTATGAATGACAATTTGAATGGTATGAAATGTTTGTTGCTTACATAGTCGGTTTGCAATGGCTTTACTGCTATAGTATTCCATTCACTATTTGGTACAATTTATAAAAAAAATATTGTGCCAAAATTTAGTCTCTCTATACAATTACAAATAAATATAGGGTGCTAAAAAATATGTCAAAGTAGCTTTATATCTACAAATAGGAAGGAAAAAAATAGGTAGAGGTGCATAAATATCCCTCTATTAAATACCCCATTATCGCACGTGGTTACAAAACGTAAAGGGGTGTGATCCCCTTGAGAGCTGCCCCTAAGGTACGGTAATTTTTTTTGTTTTTTGCTTTTTGTTTTTTTTTGTCACAGCCGTCATGTAGAGTTTAGCAGCACTCCACGGCTAAATAAAGTTTTATTTTTGGAGGGGCAACCGACATGTGGGGTTCAGCAGCACCTTACGGCCAAATAAAAATTTACACTTTAATTTAACTTACTTACTTAATTAATTATTTTTTGTTTTTTGTGTTGTCGTTTAGGGTTCTGCAGCTGCAATTGAAGAAAAAATAGAAGAAAAAAAAGACAAGAAAAAAGAGAAAAAGGAAGATAAGAAGGATGACAAGAAGAAAGACAAGAAAGAAGACTAGAATGAAAAAGAGATAAAAAGAGATAAAAATATAAATAAAATATACATAAAAGAATTATTTGTTTTAAATATATGGGATTGTAGAAAGACAAAAATCGCCCTCCTTTTAAAAAAATATTTGACAAAAAAAAATTACGCGCATGGCTAAGTGCATGATTATATGACTTAGTGCGTAAATAGTGAATTGTGTGTTCTAAAAATAAATACAAGTCCAAGAAGATTGGCAATTCTTAAAAAATTACAGAACTCCCTACATTCCGAAAACAAAGCTATTTTGACCATTAAACCCACTATATATCAAAACAAACTCAAAACCAACAATTGAAAACTTATTAAATAAATTCCCATATTTCTAAAACACACTATTAACAAAGCACTAAAATGCCTAAAATTACTATTAGGATTTCATCATAAATAAATAAATCAACCAATCAACTATAATGATAGACCACTAAGAATTAATAATGCTGCTCAACATAGAACTCAAATGATCATATTTAATGTAAGATAGCTAAATACAATACTCTCAGGAATATCACAAATAATACACAACAATGAAAAACCAATACTATTCATTATTAACCTTTAAAAATTAAAACTATTTGCTACAAAATCAACAAAAGAACATTTCCAAACTATAAACTACGATAATATTGAACAACACATAGGCTAAAACATCATGTGATAGGAGATGATATATACCATACACACCAAGCTATGGTAGAATCCTCAGAATGATATATCAACAATTTGCATTCCCAGGTAATAATAATAATAATAAAAAATCCACCAAACATCTCACTATAACTACCAATCATCACAATAAAAAATACCACTCAATAAATGATCCTAGTACACATTTATATACCAACAAATTCAAAAGACCACCTATTTATAAGTCAAAACTACTATCAAAATCACTATTGATAAATAAATAGAAGAATACCAAACAAATAATATAATAATGAGCGGGGACTTAAATAGAGATTTAATAACATTGATAGGTAGAAACCGTAATAGCATCAATACACCACGGTGAACCCAAAATAAACACTATAGAAAGATGAATAATGAAACCTAAACCACAACATATACAAACAAGTACAACATATATAACACACAATTCGCTATTTACGCACTTGGCCATATAATCATGCACTTGGCCATATAATCATGCACTTGGTCCTCGGGCGCATAATTTTATTTGTCTAACTTGTTTTTTATAAAATCAATGATTATTGTCTTTCTTCAATCCGTTACATTGTAAACAAATAATTATTTTAATTATTTTTTATTCTTGTCTTTATCTTTTATCTTTTCTTTCATCTTTTCTTTTTCAACTTGATTTCTTTCTTGTCTTCTTTCTTGTCTCCCTCTTGTCTTTTCTTTGTCTTTCTTCTTGTCTTCCTTTTTGTCTTCCTTGTCTTTTTTTTCTTCTACTTTTTCTTCAGTTGTGGCCGCTGAACCCTAAACAATGGAAGCAAATCCCCAAAAAAATAAAAATAAAAATAAAAATAAAAAGTTTTTTTTTTTTTTTTTTTTTTTTTTTTTTTTTTTCGGCTTGGCCATGAGGTGCTACTGAACCCTAAAGGCAGCCACCAAAAAAAAAAAAAAAAAAAACACTTTTTTTTTCTTCTTTCGGTTGGCCATGGGGTGCTGCTAAATCCTAAATGGCGGCCGCCCAAAAAAAATTAAATAAATAAATAAATAAGTTTTTTTTTTTTGGACTTTTTTCAAAATTTACTATTTTTAGCCTCTAGGTGCGCGGCCGCGCACCCAAAGACTCTTCAATCTCCCTCCACATCTCCCTATCCATCTTCATCTCTCCCTCCATCTTCATCTCTCTCTCCATCTTCATCTCCCTCTCTACGTTCATCTCCTCTCCATCTCCCTCCCCTCTCCTCATATATATAAGGGAGAGGAGAGGGTCTCTCCCATCATTCTCCCACTCCCTCTCCCATCCCTCTCCTCTCTTCTATATACAGTGACTGCCAAAACTGAGTACAGAAAAACATAGTTTACCTTTAGTCATTCATATATTATAATGTGATGCATTTAATGTCCAATCAGTTAACGGCTCAAGTATACATGCACGTAAATGATGTGGCTACCAAATTACAAGTCCAGCAATGCAAGATAATTTGAGAAAGATCCAGATCAAAGTAAATTAGCTCCAAAACTCACTTATGCTCACACTTGGATTAAGCAATGAATGCTACAAATCTGACATGTACAAGTGGTCTTTTCTGGGTCTGATTTTTTGGGTGAGCATGTTTTTGGCCTTCACATTTATAATGTCTCCCCATTCAGTGCACATCATGTATGCAAATTGAGCAAAATGGTTTCATTGAGATCTCTCTCTGTTGCTAGTAGAAAGCAAGTAGAAGAAGCTACTTTAGAGAAGTTGAGGAGGGGTGAGAGTACTAGAAATGTTGCTAGAGAGTTACAGGTATCCCAAAGTTGGGTTGCAAAATTTCGTAAGCAACATTTGAGTGAATTGAGTGATGTCAATCAAAGTTTTGGTGGTAGGCCAAAAATGTACAGTGCAGTTGATCGTAGAGCTTGTGTCAGAGCAATCACTGTGGGTGGCTTAGAAACTGCACACAAAGTTGGAAATTACTTGAGGGAAGAGCTTCATGTTGGTATGAGCGATAGTACTGTGAGGAGAGTGTTACGAAAAGCAGGTTTGAAATGTAAAGTGAAGCAAAAGAAACCAAAACTTACACTTCTTCAAATTAAGCGACGATTAGAATTTGCTAGACGTCATTGCCATTGGACTGATGATGATTGGGATCGTGTAGTATTCTCCGATGAAACAAAAATCAACCGATTTTGCTCTGATGGTCGCAGTTGGTGTTGGTTTCGTGATGAACAGAGTAGAAGTGCAGGAATGGTACAACAAACTGTCAAGTTTGGAGGTGGCGGAGTGATGATGTGGGGTTGCATGACTTCAAGTGGCCCTGGTATGATGTGTAGGATTGAGGGAAGAATCGATCAGTACATGTATAGAGAAATTTTAGAGCGAGAGTTGATTCATACGCTCCATGCATACGATTTGGATCCTGCCAATTTGATTTTTCAACATGATAATGACCCGAAACATACATCCAAGAGTGTGCGCCGTTGGCTGAATTTGCAAGAATTTGTTGTTTTGAAGTGGCCGGCGCAATCTCCAGACTTGAATCCAATCGAACACTTGTGGGCAACTTTAAAACGCCGACTAAACCAATATGAGAGACCTCCCAAAGGAATGTTAGAATTGTGGGAGCGTGTCGAGGATTGTTGGGCTTCAATTACTTCCAATGAGTGTCAGAACTTGTATAGGAGCATGCCTAAGCGCATTGCAGCTGTTATAGCTGCTAAGGGTAGGTGGACAAATTTTTAGCTTCATTCCAGCTTGTGTGAGCAAAACTAAGTTTTAGATTGAATTTTACTTTATTTTTGTTTGTACGTGCATACTTGTGTGTAATAGGCCTCAATTCCATGGAAGTATGACTAATTGCAATGGTAATCCTATGCAATTTATGGTTTCATTTTTGATGCATCCAATTTTCTTACATTGTTTGTTGAATTTCAATATGATGTGCCTGTACTCAGTTTTGGCAGTCACTGTATGTGAGGAGAGGAGAAGAAGATGAGAGGGAGATGGGAGGGTCTTTGGGTGCGCGGCCGCGCACCCAGAGGCTAAAAATAGTAAAATTTGAAAAAAGTCCAAGAAAAAAGAATTTTTTTTTTTTTTTTTTTTTTCTGGGCGGCCGCCATTTAGGGTTTAGCAGCACCCCATGGCCAACCGGAAGAAGAAAAAAAAAAGTTTTTTTTTTTTTTTTTTTTTTTTTTTTGGCGGCTGCCTTTAGGGTTCAGCAGCACCTCATGGCCAACCCGGAAAAAAAAAAAAAAAAAAAAAAAAAAAAAAAAAAAAAAAAAAAAAAAAAAAAAAAAAAAAAAAACTTTTTTCACTTTTTTTTTGTTTTTGTTTTTGGGGGATGTGCTCCCATTGTTTAGGGTTCAGCGGCCACAACTGAAGAAGAATTAGAAGAAAAAAGAAGACAAGGAAGACAAAAAGGAAGACAAGAAGAAAGACAAAAAAAAGACAAGAGGGAGACAAGAAAGAAGACAAGAAAGAAATCAAGTTGAAAAAGAAAAGATGAAAGAAAAGATAAAAATAAAAATAATAAAAATAATAATTTATTTACAATTTAAGTGATTGTAGAAAGACAACATTGATGTTTTTAGAGAACTTTTTAACCGGTATTTTTTAAAGTCAAATATGTTTATGAAATGAGCGCACTTGACCAAGTGCATAAATAGCGAATTGCGTGTTATATGTAGATTTGGAAGGAGGATTAAACCACACAATTACAAGTTCAAAAGATGGATTCTACACAAAGTCAAAGGATCACAAAAACTAAAAAAACTCAATCCAACTAAAAAATCACAAAATTCATATCACTTATATGTATATTTACAAATCCTATTCAACAAAATTATTGTAAAAACACAAACCAACAAACAGACATAGACTAAGCAACTCAATACATCCAAACGGAATATAAAACTTCCACATACACTTCTTAGAAAACTCCAAAGAACTTCTAAAGTTATTCACTCTATCATAGAAAAAATAAAAGATGGACACACTATTAAAATTAAAATAGAAAATCATTTGCAAAGAATTCAAAGTACTCAAAAATGTTACAGAAAATGTTGAGGTGACATGTATAACACCCACATAGTTACCCCCAAAAAATTCAAAAGAACATACTTACAAGAAATATACTTGTTAAAAAGATTGTAAAAACTAAGGGGAAAAACACCTATTACTACCAAAAAAAGCTTAAACTACAATGCATACAATTATTTAAAATTACAACAAATTTAAAATACAAAAATAGTAAATATACTCCTAAAAATAGGAGTACAATATTGTTTTCATGGAACTCTTTTCTTAATTTCAAGAATCATAAAACTAAACAAAATAATTATAGGAATAAAAAAAATTAAAATGTGAATTACGAGGATGTTCACGAAACATGACATTACAATTACTATATGAATCATATGGAGCAATCACCTTCTCATTACTTCAAGTGCACGCTCAAGATCACCAACATCCAAATCCATATTGCTTCTCAATGACTAAAGAATACATATAAGATTAATCCTATTGACATTTCCAATAGATTAAAACACAAATTGAAAAAGAATAGTCCAACCATCAAACAACACAAAATAAACTCATAAAACAAAAAAACCAAATTCTTAAGTCCATACAAAGACTGATATTACAATTGTAGAACAAATATCAATACCTGATCCAAATAGAATAATGCAATACAAAGAATTTTGAAAAAAAACATAAAGGCCTACAAAACTATCCAAAAGCGCTAAATATATCAAAAAAATTGGTATTAGAAATAATCAATTCAACCACATGCATGCCATATTACAATAACCAATCATACTACAAATACACAAAAACCACAATACAAACAACCTGCAATGGTTTCCATTGAACTGATAATAAATAACAAAATTACACCTCCAAATACAACTATATTACAAAATACAACGCATCCAAAAAAATCACCCTAAATAACATTACAATAAAAATATTGAAATACACGTACCTAAAAAATAAAAAAATAAAAAAATAGGCACAACAAAGAATTAAAGAAATACTACACATTTCAACATGAAAACACTAATTCAAAACAAGAAATAATAAAACAATGGATAACTCAATTAAAAACTATTTATCCAGATGCAAAATAAAATAATGAAAAAAACAACATTCGTTGTCAACTTACTACATCAATTATTACATCAAGAAGGAACCATAACATGAACATTACAAATGCTTTTTTAAGAACTCCAAAAAAAATATCCAAATTAAATCACCTATAAATATACTTTCCATATGTAAATTTAACTACACAAGAATATAATCCAGATTTTGAACATAAAAACAAATTCCCCAACAATTCAAATAATAAATAATTATGCATACATATTTGATGAAATGGGATACTAAAAATGAACGATTACAACAAATGGATTGGAACAACTATGGAAATAATTTGTATAATACAAAATATAGACTCAACAATTAGATCCACTAATACAAAACTTTCCTACCAAAATATTATGGATATTTTATAGATATGTATCACATCCATGATTGCATCTATTAAAAATACTTGAAAAAAATTCAAATTAAAATGCGCATTTGGTGATATCCAAAAATACAATAAAACATTTAATATACACATTTCAGATAACACGTTTATATATATATATATATATATATATATATATATATATGTGTGTGTGTATATATATATATATATATATATATATATATATATATATATATATATATATATATATATATATATATATATATATATATATATATATATATATATATATATATATATATATATATATATATATATATATATATATATATATATATATATATATATATATATATATATATATACACATATATATATATTTATACATATATATTCCATTAACCCTTTGACGCGCCAACGTCCATATTATAGACGCTGGATGATTTATGATGCGTCCTTTCACCCATATATGGTGATATTTTTCATCCATCCAAAATTATCTTGATTCTTGTGCTAGTTGCCTACTTCTTGTACAATATGGATCTTCAAAACAAGATAATGTGAATTTTTGAAAAATCACAAAAGTGATTTATGTCAAGTTTCAATCTTAGTTCAAAAAGTGAGACCTTAAGCATGAGTTTCCATAATAAGCAGAATTGAATAATGGAAACCATACCATCTTGTATTGCATGTTATTATAATTCCATTATAATTTAATTTTTTTTTTTTTGTGTTAATTTTGGATTCTTAATTGAATTTCAAGAGAAATTCTTGCAAAATTATTTAATAAATATTCATAATAAATATGATGAATCTGACCGTACAGATGTTATCTTCACATTGACTTTTACAACTTTGCTTTGAACATCAACTCCATTTTCGTTTTTCATCAACCATTTTATAACGAATCTTTTAAAACAGTGTTGGATCGGGACGTTGAAGGGTTAATATGTAGCACTGACTTTGACCAATTCCACTCACTACAATAAAAAAAATCAAATATTTGGATCATATAGAGTAGCTCGAAATTATACAAAAAAAGACGTGAACTTTATTTAATCTATCACTATAATAATAATAATACAATTGCACATTGTTGCCATTAAAATGTAAATTTGAATTCCATGGTTATTTTTTTTTCCAAATAGTTAATTAATTGAAGAGACTATTCTATTTCATTTGAAGATACTTACACTGAATAGGGGTATTAGAGAGTTGAATAGTGGTATTAAGGAATCATATTCATACTAATTTATTGAAATTTCAAATTTCATAAATATGTAAATACCATTCACTGTACAAAAACAAAGATTCTTTTAATTTGTTTTTTATATAAATGGTTAGTAATTCTTAACCGAATGAGAGATACAACCATTCTAATTGAATATCATACATACTCAAGCAACTTATTACAATCCACTTTTGGGTACTTTTATTTTTATTTTTTTAATGGTTTTATAGATTTGTTCTTTGAAGTTTTTATGAACTTAAATTTTATAGTACGTTGCATAAATAATTTAAGATTTTTGATAGTTTAAATTTTAACATTTATACTATAATTTTTACTTTAAGTAGTAAAATAATATTGATAATATTTTTAAGGCTTTGAATAGACTAAACATCTTCTTTTCAAGCTTAAAAGTGAGTTTTTAAAATCAAAAGATACTATAAGCTAAAAATCACCTAAGAGGATTAAAATGAACTCACTTGAAAACCTTTTTTTCACTTGAAAATTGCACTTTTTGTATTTACTTTATTGTGATTGTCCCTACTCCAACCAATTTGAAGGCTAAAACCTAAAAAGGTACTTCTTTTTTACTAAATCCCTACAATGTGAGCATCATCCATCCACTCTTGCAAAGTCACATTGCATCCAATAGACGTCAGTGTTTTGGTTGCTATAGGGAAAACATGGAACAATTTCAAGACCACCAAGTTAAAGCTGCAGGTGTTTCTATGGCTATTACTGCTATTAGGAGGTGGTATACAACTCATTTATGAAAAGAGGGGGGGAATACAAATTCTTTTGAATGGGAACCACATGTTGACATGCAATCAATGGGTATTTAATTGGGAGCTACCGTAGTACCATAGCAGGTTCGTCCTAAAATAATTCTAAAAATAAAATTCGTCCCAAAAATAATTATCAATAAAGCCTCTTGAAAATACCATGGACCACAGTGTATGGTGATTTCGGTGTAGTGTCTCCCTGAAAATGAATTACTGCTTAATTTGTTGTACAGACTCACAGGATCAAATTTTCGAGTGATGATCCATACATATCATACACATATTAAATGGCTCCTATATATCAAACACTTGGCTTGCAATTAGAGCCTCTTTACACTAGAGACGAGAAGCCGTAAGGAGAGAAATTTCAGCAAATGGGAGGTCTAGAAACCGAAAAGACCAATTTCTCAATTTCTCTCCTCACGGCTTCTCACCTCTAGTGTAAAGAGGCCCTAACACAATCATTAACCCTTTAACGCGCCAGTGTCCACTATGTGGACGACGCACAGATTGAAACTGCTGGATTCTCATCCAAATTAGACAGTTTTCATCCACCAAAATTTCTTTTGGTTCTTGAGCAAGTTGACTATCCTTTGTACGGTTTGGATCTTCAAAATAGGTTATTGTGATTTTTAGAAAAACAACAAAATTGGTTTATGTCAAGTTTCATTCTTAGTTCAAAAAGTTGGACCTTAAATATGATTTTCCAAAATAAGTAGAATCAAATAATGGAAACCATACCATCTCGTAGTGCATGTTATTCCAATTTTATTACCATATTTTTAATTTTTTTTGTGCTAATTTGGGATTTATAATTGAATTTCAAAAGAAAACCTTGCAAAATTAATTTAAAAATATTAAATAAAAATAAAATGAATCCAACCGTACAGATGTGATCTTCACAATGACATTTACAACTTTGCTTTGACCATCAACCCCATTTTTGGTTTCCATCAAACATTTTATAACGCTTATTTGAAAACAGTGTTGAATCGGGACGTTAAAGGGTTAACCCCTAAACGTCCCAGCGTTCACAAACTGAATCCCCGGACTGAATCACGAATGGATTCAAAGCCTTGTAACTTTCTCATACAACCTCGAAAGACTTTCATCCAAGTCACCTTTGCAAGCCTATTAAATTCTCTACCAGATAGAGTAAATCTCTTATGATGGGGAGATGTTGATAATATTGAAGTAGCCTCCAAATGCAAGTATGTCAAATTTGTTGGGTAGATTTCATGCATGCAATGGTCCTCTCATGTATGTACCTATGGTACATCTGACTCATGGTATAATCTATTTATGAGGCTAGCATCTATTTGTGTTCAAAGGATCGGTACGTTTAGGGGTTAACACAATTAGCATCAACACAATTAGCATTAACACAATCACTTCTAACTGTAGACTCCTGCAGACCTTGTCACTTCCAACGTACTCTCAAAATGGAGGAAAGGACAAGTTCAAGTCCCTCCTTTTGAAATTGACTCCCTGGTTTGATAGCACATGCAGTGAGAGCGAGGCTCTGGTTGCACAGAAATCGAAGTGACCATTGCTTGTCAACTCTGCACAACAACTGATCTTCACGTACAGATCAGAAACCAAGCCGGAGTAAATTTACTTAAGTACAGGCACACCTCAACTTTACCATTTTCCATTTGAATCAAATGAATGAGCCCATCTAGCTTGATCTTTTGGCATTCTCCTCTCGTAAATTCATGGGAAGGTGAAGAGCTTCGTTCGACCTGTAAGTTCATGAACAATCAAATGTTTCAGTTTACCCGGAGTATCTTCTAATGATCGATGCAACTAGAATTCGATCACGTTGATTGTTTTGATATATCGACAGGCTAGGGAATTAATCATGTGAGGCGATCGATCGAGGCGGTTTCTGAATGTAAATGATTCCAGGCTGCGTGTTGTAGTGATCAGGAAATTAAACTGAAGCTCCTCCTGTTCGTTGTATAGATGAGGCCTATTGAATGCTCAAGTAAGGCACAACTGATCGAGTAGTGCAACTAAAGATCAGCAGTGGAATTGAAATGGAGGGGCTGCTACTCAAGATTCGGGAGCTCGAAAGTCAGGCTCAGGTTTTGATCGACCAGGAGGGCGGCAACATCGCTTCGCCACCGAAATGCAACGATCCAGTGCAACAGCAACGTTGCTCCCAGGCTCGGAAATCCAATCATGTAGCGGCCCCGGAAGACGGCAACAACCAGACACCGAAGGTACACTGAACCAATTCTTCAATGGATTTTTCTTCCCTACAGTGAGTGAGGATGCATGCCTCACTGGCAGAGACACTAACAAGAGCAGTGATGTTTTTGTCATTTTTTCAAGGGAGTCCCAGTGGCGATTTGAAAATTGAAAGTCGAAAAACAGAAAGCATTTTTTGGCTATTTACAGATTTTTAACTACAAATGCATGAGAACTCTCTGTAGAATTGTTGTTGATATGTAGCCACAAAAAAGTTCGCTGAACAGGAGGAACGTGGGTTTGTGTAATTTTTCAGGAGTGTAGACGAGCGACAGATGGAGATTGGGTGAGCGAGATGAAGGAGGCAGGCAAATGGAATGGGAACAAACTGGTGGTGCTGAGCCTGTTTGATGGAATTGGTGGCGTCTGGGCTGCACTCACACGCCTGGGGATCCCCTTTCATGGTTACAGCTCCGAGGTGGTCAGTATTATTACTCACCCCTCAATCGTCTCGCATGATCGATAAACCTCTTAAACCCTAAGCATACGTCCACGGTGAATTTTCTGAAAAATTGGACCCCCCCTGCTGCAAATCATCTGTTTACAAGTGTGAAAATGACTTCAGTTTGACACCGATCGAAACTGTTGCTCTTGTAGTACAGAACAAGAGCTTTAGAATGGATTGAATTGCCATCAGAAAACCGAGAAAATGCCACCGTTGCAAAGTTCAGTGATGCAACATCCCACTGTTGGTTTTCAACATGCATGGTTGGCTCCACAATTGAATGAATGTGTCCTGATTATTTATCGATTGCTGCAGAGTGCGCCACCAGTGGAAGTGGTGAAGGCGAAGTTTCCGGAGGTGCAGCATCTCGGGGATGTGAGGAGACTGGAGAGGTCGGATATCGGCGACGAAGTGGATCTTCTCGTGGGCGGGTTCCCTTGCCAAGATCTCAGTTGCATGGGCAAACGAGAAGGGTATGTATACAGTGTGTTAATTTGCGCTCTAATGATCTACTACATGAATCCATCTCGCATTAGAAACCTGCGCTAAGGAGTTGACATGATGATGCAGGCTTCATGGACAACGCAGTCGCCTGTTCTTCGACCTTTTGGAGGCGATGAAAATCTTCCAACCCAAATGGCAAGTAACCCTAATTAATCAAAATGATACTGACTGTTGGCTATCGATGCATATGATAACACTTTTCGTTGCTGTATTGGTTTGTGACGAAGTTTATTAGTGTTATTGTTGACACGGACTCAAGCATATCAAAGGTATAACTAACCCCTAAAGGAACAAGAAGCCCAAATCGGGCCTCGTGTTTTTTTAAGCAGTTTTGAGTAGACTTCCTTTTGTTCAAATTGATTCATTCTTTGACCAACACATGCAACGTTCTTCAGTGATTCCTGTCATATATATATTTCCTCATCTGAATTATATTCTTCACAATATGATCAATTGAATAAAACCAGGAATGCTTGGTACTTTGAGGAGTTAAGAAGATAGTTTAGATTCAGATAACATGACCTTGGTCGATTGGCTACCATGCCAATTGCTGCATTTTCTATTCTCCGTTCTGAAAGCATTGCAAGATACATGGCTGAAATGAAAGCTCTTCGTACAGGTTCCTCGTTGAGAATGTGGCGTCTATGTCGTGGATTGATCGGTTGGAGATTTCCAAGTACACCGGGGTGCGGCCGCTGGAGTTGGACTCCATTGAGCTCACACCCACTCGGCGAAGGAGGTTGTACTGGACCAACATTCCGCATCCACCGAAGCTGCCGCGTGTGCGAGACCACCCTTCCACTTTCGTGCAAAGCTGCCTCCAGAATGCCATTGCGCTTGAGGAGAAAACAGGGGTAAACCTTAAAAACCCTAAACCCTAATTCCTTCACCTCTTTCACATTACCTCCTCTCTCTCTTCAATTTGAGCTCTTCCTTGAGTTCTTTCCTTCCTTGTAGACAATGACCTGACCTCGATCTTGCAGGACAACACCAGATAAACCCTAACCCTCAAGGACCAAGAAGCCCTAAGTGGTTTTTAGTGGGGACTTTCTTTTGTTTATTTTTTGACCAGCACATACAATGTTCTTCACTGATACAAAGTTCGGCCCCATCTGAATTATTAAATATTCTCGATTGGTTAGTTTAAAACCATGGGCGAATGAAGCATTGGAGCCCTAATATATAAGCCATTGAACCACCGTTTAGGTCATTCTCGGCAACACATCCGAGAGCAGCAACAGCTACAATTTGGAGAGAGCCTTTGTGGAGAAAACCGAGCGGCTTCGCAAGCTCGTGCAGGCAGAAGTGGAATGCATGCTGGGGTTCTTGCCTCACCACACTGACGTGAGCGTTCAGGAAGGCTACAATAACTACTACTACAGTCACACACAAAAAACTGAGTAAGCCACTGGAAAAAGAGAGTGACCAGGCTCCTAATTTAATTTAATTCTTCGTGTCTGTGTCTGTTGTTGTTGCTTTAGGTTATCTTATCGACTAACTCCACCGAAAACAACAGCTGCCAGTTGGAGCTGGTGATGGAAAACGGATCCAACCGCCTGCGCTATCTGAGTCCCCATGAGCTAGAATTGCTCATGGGGTTCCAAGCTCACCACACCGGTGTGCTTGTGCATGAAGGAGCCAATTGTGTGACTAGCCTCATTTCTCATCTCACGTAAGCTGGCGCCATTACTACAGTTCCAACTGGCAGTTTGTGGAGGAGCGTTTCCTGCCGAAAACCAATGGCAGTTTTTAGAACAACAAACTTGATATCATCACCTCTTTTTGTGCAATGGGAACAGCTCACTGTAGTTACGGTGCCATTTTTGCAGGAAGGACAAAAACTCAAAGGCTGCAACAAGAGGAGGAACTCGGAAAGGTGGTGATCATGGCGACAAGAATGTCCGGAAAGAGCCTCTAAGAGCAGCAGTGAGGTGGCTGTTGTTGGGAAACACGTTCAGTGTAAGGACCAAATTGGACTTCATGATTCTTTTAGCCCTTTTGAGTGGGTTGTATGGGACCTTTCTTTTGTTCGATTTCTTACTTATTAAGAAATGCTATGTTCTTCACTGATTCTGGTGATATAATATTTGACTTATACTTTTCACAATGTGATCAATCAAATCGGACATTTTCAAACTATGAAATCTCGGTCTTGAAGGAATTAACAGCATCAAATATTTTCTGTGGTGTTGATCTTGATTTATGAGTGTCAAACGCTCCATTGTAATTGTGTGGTGCAGGTTCAGGTTATTGCGTACCTGCTAAGTCCACTTCTGAAACGATCAGTGCGGGATCTAGGTCAACCAGTGCAGAGCTCCACATCCACTTCGGAGAAGGATTGTTCGGTTATGGAAGTTGGCGATGTGAGTTGTTCATACCTCTGCAACCCTAAACCCTAAACCCTAAAACCCTAAACTGCTGCAGAACGATCTGATGATTTCAACCCTTATCAGAACCTAATCAGAACTAATCAGAACCTAATCGCTGGTTCCTGTGCTTAGCTGAGATCAGAACTCTGGTGTAAAGAAGTGGACATGAACAGAATCAATGACTCATAAGTCAAGAAACGTTATCATAGTGAACTATAATTTTATTTTTTTGTCGATGTTGGGAAGGTATGGGCACTGTATAACGAGCAAGAGCGACCAAATTGGTATGCGCTAATCGTCAAAAGAACTGGTGATCGATTTTCTAGTCAGAAAATTGCGCCCTCCGCCAGAGCGACAAAGAAACTACCTCTGCATATTGAAATGTAAGTGGAAAGAGTATCATTTCATTGGAAATTGGCACGTTCTTTGATGTCCTTGTTTGCTGTTTCTAGAATGGCATAAGATTTAATTCCTACATGGTACAGGCGGTACTTGGAAATTACACCAGCTTACTCAAGGGATGAAGAGGATAAGTGGAATCCTTTAAGAGGCACAGGACTATATCAAGCACGAGCAGCGGTTGACATCCAAGAGTCCTGGACCGCCTTTTCTCATAGGTATACGCAATTAATTCTCACTCAAAGAATCCTAACAAGACTATTATTCCTTTATCATTTTCTTATCAAATCTTCATCTTGACAGGGTTACCAGTTTCATACGAAAAAAGAACAAAGTCTTCATTTTCCCAGGGAAACATGAACTGTGGACAGTCTATTGCCAGAGAATCTGGAGCCCGTTTTTTGTGGTAAGTCGAAGCTCTGAAGTACTGTACCTGTTTGATGTGAATAATAATAATATATTCATCATTAATCATGGTTATAATGTTATGTGAAAGCATAAACTCGTTCGCAAATCCCTGACTTTTCTTCATGGGCTGCAAATAGTACGTGATGGAGAGCACAATTAATATCAGCACCTTATCATCTGTAAGTCCAAACGCGGAAGGGTTCTCCGCTCGGTGTCATCTCGTAATCAAGACTGGAGAACACGAAACTTACAGGTCTGTCAACACCATCCAGAATTTTCTATACGATTGCATTTTTAACCCCTGGGGCCTCACATTTTTTTAGCAGTTCTTCAGTCTCATATGGAGACTTTTCTTTATTTACTTCCTCATGCAACGTTCTTCACTGATATAAGTTTTACCCCATATTTTTCATAACATTGGTTATTTTAAAACTATGTTGATTGCACTGCAAACATTTTTTACAGCCAGTTCTGAGTTTGTTTGAGGAGGGTTTTTTTCTCAGGAGAACCGAAAAGGTTCTGGAACTCGAAGACCTGTCGATGTTCTGCTTTCAAGTGCCGTACACATTCAAGCAACAGGCCGATCTACTGAAGGTAGAGATCGGCACAGGAGGGCGGAGGAACAAAAAATTCGAGCGTCATATTCGGAAGATGAGGAAAAGGAAACGAAAGGAGGAGTCATCCTCAGATGAAGAAGAGAAAGAGGAGGAAGTTTTAGTAGAGGAAGGGGAGGCAATCAACGAATTGCCCAATGATGCTGTTATTGCAGAAGAGGAGCAGGAGTGTGTGCTGGAGGTCGATCTAAGATGCCATTGTCGACAGACTGGACTTGAAGAAGTCGACTCTCAATTTGACACATCTACAGGAGAGGTTATAATCATCGATGACGATGATGAAGAATAGGTTACAATCACAATTGACCATGCATGAGTTTCCTTCCAGCCTTGCTTTGTTTTCCAAGTGAACCTCCTAAACTAAAAGCACCACATTGAAGCCGTGAATCCTAAGTCCAAAACACCATATTCATTTTCCAAACGTTAAAATTTGGTAGTCAGAAGTTGGCAAATGTTGCAGTGAGTTCATTTTTCCGAACTCACTGGAAGGTTTAATCTTCTTTTTAATGTGGATGCAGCTATCTTTTTGACTAGATTGATAGAGAGGAAAACTTCAAAGGAATTCGAAACCTGAATGGAATGGTGGGCATTACAATCGCAATGACCATGATTTTCCTTCCAGTTTTCCATGTGAACCTCCATAACTAAACTAAAAGCACCACAGACTAATTTTAGGTCCAAAATACCATATTCATTTTCCAAACAGTAAACTTTGGTAGTCAGAAGTTGCAGGATTTGTAGCGACAGGCACTAGTAATGGTGAGTTTCATTTCCCGAACTTTAATCTTTTTAAGGTGGATGCAGCTATCGTTTTTTACTAGATTTGATGGAGAGGAAAACTCTAAAGGAATTCGAAACCTGAGTCCAGAATTTACCCTTGCCTGTGCATTCTCTGGTAGCTTTCATGTTTTGTGTTGTAAGTTTTGACGCAACTTTTTCCATGTTTTGTTTTATCAGTTTGTACATGAGTACTGGATAAGTTTCAGCTGCCACAAGCTGCAGGTCTTGTTGTTTGGAATCAGGTGAGGCCTAGACATCTGTTCCACCATGCCAGTCATCAATCTCCGACTTATTTAATTGAAGCTGCCACTATTGCTGATATCATTTTCCTGGTCGACACGGAACGCTCAAGAGTAGACCGCCCACCCACCAACTTAAATGGCACAGCTTTCCTCAACTGCTCACAACAAAATCCTGTAACGTACCAAAGACATGACACTGCAAAGTGTTTACACATGACACTAAAAAAAACCAAAAAGTCAGCCCAAAAAACCAAAAAGTCAGCCCAAAGAGGAAAGTTTTGGCAAACTCGTGTTGAATTCCTCTTGAACTCATATTGAAATATAAATAGAGCAAAAACTACTCTTTGATGAGTTGAGAGACAATCTAAAATAAGGCACTCTCATTATTCTCCACACCTTGCTATGACTCCCAACACTCTTGCAATCTATGAGATGACACTATTCAACTCAAGTATAGTTCAATAGAGGTTAGAAGTAAAGCAAAAGGGAGATTAGATGCGCTTCTTTTTGGTTAACTCAACTATCAATGGCGTTAGTGCAAAAGATGAGACTCTGCAAAATCACAACCTTTGGCAAGTCATGAACTGGGTGATTGATTTGAAAGTCAAGCAAGGTGGAGGGAACAGTGAAGTCAAGGGATTTGGCATACATTTGCTAATGCTGTAACCATAGAGTAATTTCTGTCATGTAGAGAGAAAGGCCTGAATAATGCACATTTTTGCATAATTTTTGTGCGATGATGAAATTGGTATACATACTCAAAGCAAAAAGTAAGCCAACATCCTAGTTGTTGAATAGACCCGCCAATAACAAAAATGTGAAGTACTCATTCCTAAATGTTCGTACAATGAAATAGCTATGATTGAATGCACTAAATTTGAATGAGTTGAAAAAAAGACGTTGTAATAGGTCCAGCGTACTACAATTGCAAGGGAAGTCTAGATCATCGTTTAGGGGACGTTTGTGGTTCGAGGTGCCTCTACCTTAACTCCTAACTGCCTAAGCGACCATATATGGTTGCTCAAAAATTTCAGAGTTTAAAAAAAGTTCAGCCCACTTTAAACACTCATAACTTTTAAATGTTCGTACAATGAAATAGCTATGATTGAATGCACTAAATTTGAATGAGTTGAAAAAAAGACGTTGTAATAGGTCCAGCGTACTACAATTGCAAGGGAAGTCTAGATCATCGTTTAGGGGACGTTTGTGGTTCGAGGTGCCTCTACCTTAACTCCTAACTGCCTAAGCGACCATATATGGTCGCTCAAAAATTTCAGAGTTTAAAAAAAGTTCAGCCCACTTTAAACACTCATAACTTTTGCAAAAATAACAATCTTTGAGCGTAATTTTTTTTTCACTTGTAGATATTGAAAGTGAGCATCTTTTCCAAAAAGAAATTTTGGAAAAACGTTTACCAATTTTCCTCTAAAGCCCTCAAAGTGACAGCATCTCAAATTGTCACAATTTTGAAAATCTGTCCGGAATGGAATCTTTAAGTTTTCTACCAAATAAGATTAGTTCTAACATGATCAAGGTAACCACCATATAAAACCAATTTTTTTGGCCTATCATACTTGATTCCAAGTCAAAATGACTAAACATGTAGTTTTTATGAATTTTCAAAGAAAATTCTTATAAATTGATTATTAAATAATTCATAGCATTTTTCCAAAATTTAACCATATGGATGTTGTCTTACTGTTGTGATCTACACATGTTTAAAAATTGAAGCTCATAAAAGTTGAGTAAGATGGACATTATGACACATCTAGCATTTCAAGAAAACCCTTGGGCACTTAGGGGTTAATAACATAACATTCTTGTCGCAGTGTGAGAACCATCCTTTTAGTTGTACCTAGTAATTTTCCTGTATGATAAAATTATTTTATTAAAGAAAAATGTGGAAGTTTAAAGATAAAAAAGGAGACCAAAAAATCGAAAAGAATCCAAAGAAGATGGTATAAAATTCTTAGTTAATTTCCTAGAATTTTGTTTTCTACACAAAGATTTGTTCCAAATTTCTCACTAATACAATCACAATTTGATACAAAACTGTACAAAATGAGATGAAATTTGGGATTCAAGTTGCAAAAAAATATCTTTGACACATTGGGTAATTTTTACAAGGATGGGATTCTACAGGGTCAAGAGTGGTGTGTAAAATGTGAGATTGCGCATAGTAATGATTCCATTGTATTCTAACTGGGCACAGTATATTCTGCAGCTTTTTTAGTAAAATGCAATCTCTATCGTACTTTATACAGGGTACAGTACAGTGGAGTGCTGTGGAGTTGAACAAGTCCGCCAGAGAAAATAGTGGCTTTCCAAGCTGGAAGCGAAGCTGCCAGTGAGGTTGCCAGCACCGACACATTTACTTACTGTACAGAGCTGCCCCCCAATTATTTTCTGCCCGATCAGATTTTTATTTTCTTTTATTTTATTTTCAAAAAATTGTTTAGAAAATGAGGGCTGTTCGATCAGATTTACCAAGCCGGTATGGGGTGCCACACAGAGAGTATGGGGTGCCACATAGAAATTATTTAAAAGATAAAAGAGTTAACCGAAAAGAGTGTCTCAAAGTGAAAAGAAACCTTAACCCCTAAGCTCCCGAGCGACCATTTTCTGGTCGCTGCCCGGAAAAAACGGGCTGCCCGGAACAAAAAATCATTTTTTGAAAAAATAAAAAATATTTTAAAATACTACATCAAGTCTACTTTCCAACCCAATTTGAATTATGGCAATCCGAGTTAAACTCCACCCGGGAGAATTATTCAAAGTAGATCACCTCAACATTGTCTTAGTGTTACAAAATTTGCTATTTGGGGAAAGTAATGATGATTCCTCCATCGTTTCTCTTGCTTTTTTGAAGTTTACGATAGATAGCCCAACTTTAACCAATCGTACTAAATTTTGAACTCTAAAATTGAAAATTATAATTTATACAAATTTTCGAAGGTTAATGCTTTTAAATTCATTAAAAAATGATCTAAAGATTATTTAGGAAGTTTGACCGTACGGATAATTTGTAAAGATGATACTCTACATTTTGTCTATTGAACCAACCTTCATCAAACATATGGAAGGCACATATTATAACACATTTATGTTTTGTCCAATACCCCTCGGGCTTTTAGGGGTTAAACTCCATAACATTCAGTAGCCTTCAAAGAGACTGCCTTTTAGTTTCATCCACCTTTGTATGTAGAGTGACCAGTGATTTCTACTAATTGAATGAACTATTGAATCAAATAAACAATGACAAAACATTGTTGAATGAGAATGAATCAAATAAACAATGACGAAACACTATTGAGTTGAGAATCAATCAAATAAACAATGACGAAACACTATTGAGTTGAGAATCAATCAAATAAACAATGACAAAACACTATTGAGTTGAGAATCAATCAAATAAACAATGACAAAAAACACTGTTGAACACATTGAATGAGTGCTTTCGATTACTGTGCACCATGGTTGCTTGCTCTTGCTTAATGCCACGTGCCCCCGTAGCTACTGACTTGATGTGGAATATCCCACATCATTTCATTGGGGGGATGAAATGATGTGGGATATTCCACATCATTCTCTTGGAGGGAGGCAGTACTCACAAAGGCTACTGAATGTTATGTCACCTTAGATTTGTTTTGAGTACAAAAAGATTGCAAAATTAGTCTATGGTGAGTTGGAGAATAATTTAACCCCTAAAGGACCAGGTGGACACATTGTGTCCTCAAAAAATTTCATTACTTTGATAACTTGTTTGGATTTTATAATTTTGACTCAATGTTAACTACATAATTGAAAATGTTCGTTTCAAGAACACAAAAATCCTTCAAGATTTGCAATTACATTGATTGGTTCATCGGGAAAAAACTACAACGTCAACGTAGGTGAACTTGGGACATAGTAGTTAGGGCGGTTGATGACTTGAAGGGCGTTTTCACACTTGGACGTCACATTCGTAAAAAAAAGAAGTGTACAATATGTAAAATATTTGCCATTACTGCATCATTAACACTATAAAATAATTATGGAAAATATTTAAATATATTTAAAATGGAATCTTTTCAAAATAATTGGAATATTTTGACATATTTTATATTGGTTTGGAATTTTTGGAATATTCCAAATATATATTTGAATTCTTTAAAACATTTTTGCGATGTAAAAATTAATAACAATCACAAACACCGGCTCAACGAGTCACCAACAAGTCACTTCACCCAAACATAAATCTTTGAGAATCAATCATTGTTGTTGTATTTAGTTTTAGAACACCATTTTTTGTGGGCACCTAGATATAGTACATCTTTGTATGCTCTTAACCCCTAAGTGACGGATCAACCATTTTATGGTCTCTGCCCTTTTTTTTATGGGCTGCCAAAATAGAAAAAACATTTTTATAGAAAATAAAAAATATTTTTAAATGGGTAATCAAGTCTACTTTCCAACCCAATTTGAATCATGTCAATCCGAGTTAAACTCCACCCAGGAGAAATTTTCAAAGAAAAACACTTCTACATTGGCTAGTGTTAGAAAACTTACTATTTGGGGAAAGTAATGATGTTCTCTCCGTTGAAAAATTTGCAATTTTAGATTTTAGAATAGAATGTCTAGTTTTAACGAATCATACAAAATTTCAAATTCTAAAAATAGAATTTATGATTCTTATAAATATTTGAAGTTAAATGCTTCTAAATTCATTATGAGATGATAAAAGCTATTTTTTGATATTTGACCGTATGGAAAATTACTAAACATCAAGCTCCTCATTTTCTCTTTTGGACCAAACTTCATCAAAGTTGAAGAAGTATTTTTTTATAACACATTTATGTTTTGCCCTTACCTCCTCCGTCATTTAGGGGTTAAACTTTCAAATGCTAATTATGGTTTTAAAATTTATGAGAAAGTTTGCAATGAATGACCTGTTGGTTTTGTACAAAATTTTCAAAAATCAACTTATGATCAAACCTTATAATCAAGTAATATATACGGTATATTGTTTTGAAAATTGATGTACAATCTCATGACAAAGTCCTTTTTGAACTTCAACGGTGAAGTTTTATACATGAATACCAATCAAGAGATACAATTGCCTTTTGGAAAGCATCACGAGAAAGTGATAAATTTTTAGAAATGAGCATGGTCCTTTAGGGGTTAAAGCAAGGCCTTACACCGCCATGAGGTGTGAAACTCATAACCTCCCCAATGCTAGAAGAGAGCTCCCACACGCTACCCCAAGCCAAGAGCCCATTCTATAAACGTATATTCAAAGGTTGTTTACATTTCTTTAATCATTGGGCTAAAAGAAACAACCTATATTTGAACACCTAAAAATGATTTTCAACCCCTAAACGTCCAACCATCCAAAAAGTGGACAATATACAAAATTAGCCATCGTTGTCTTTTTGCAGCGTGGATTTTTTACTATCTATTTTGTGGGAAGTTAGTTTCATTGTACGTGTGATTTGATTAGAAAGGGGATAATTTGTGAAAATTTTATGCCTCATTTCTTGTTGTAGTGATTCACCTAAAAATTCAAAGATTTCAGTGTACTAGTGTTCTTAAAAAAAGTCAATTCATCAACTTAACCCCTAAAGGACCAGCATTAGGAGAAAAATGGGGTCCCAAAGGGGCCCTGTAAGCTTGACCGGGTTAGGTGAACCGGCTGCCGAGACACCATTTTCTATGTAAATCCATTAGTGCAGTCGCTGCCCGCTGACAGTGTCGGAAGCCGCAGTGTTGGCAGTGTTGGCAGCGTCGATTGGCGCGACCCACGGAACTGCACTGCTGGCAGCCACGGTGGCACCATTGGTGCCCTCTTGTAAAGTGCACGATTTGGCCTAAATGTGACAATGTGACAATGTGACAATGGCCAGGGCCCCTTTTTGACTATAGATTTCCCCTAAATATAGTACATCTTTGTATGCTCCTAAACTTTCAAACGCTAATCATGGTTTCTAAATTTATGAGAAAGTTTGCAATGAATGACCTGTTGGTTTTATTCAAAATTTTCAAAAATCAACTTATGATCAAACCTTATAATCATGTAATATATACGGTAGATTGTTCTGAAAATTAATGTACGGTCTCATGACTAAGTCCTTTATGAACTTCAACGGTGAAGTTTTCTACATGAATACCAATCAAGAGATACAATTGCCTTTCTGAAAGCATCACGAGAAAGTGATAAATTTTTAGGAATGAGCATGGTCCTTTAGGGGTTAAGCAACCAAAAGATTTCCAAAAATCACTACGTTTAGAGTATTTACATTTTAACCAATCACAACAAATTTCACGTGCAAATTGTCATTATATAATTCGTGATCGAATTTCAAAAGAATTTTAAATTTCAAGTTTCAAATATTGTACAAAATATTGGTGATTGCAATTACAAATCTAACCATATGAATAGAATCTAAAATTTATAATGTACAACTTTTATTCATACTTCAAGTGCAAAATATCTCTCTAAATTGCATTTTATGATGCATCTTTGCAAAACCGTTGAATTTAAAAAGTGATGAGGACTTTTAAGGGTTAATAGAAAATTTAGGATAATAGAAACTTTATACCTTAATAAAAAAAATCTAGACTGTCTTCATAGCAATGCATAATATTCTAAACCAGAGAGAGGGAGTACATTTTTCAAAGGGGATCCCAAGAGAATCTTGAGTTGGATTATGTTTTTTAACTCCTGAGGGAATCCCATGTGTATACCACGAATTAGAGAATTCATGAAGAAATGTCACATATTCTTCCCTTCTATTTTAAAGTGAAGTGAGGACCACATTCAAAAGGGTACTCCCTCTCTCTCTCTATTCTAGTATGCTATGTGATCATGAAGTGTGAATGACGATTCAATATCCATCCATCACTAATACACGTTATTGATAAGGGCAACTTGAATCTACAAAAGTCCTAGATTTCAACTGCTCTTATACAAAGAGTAACCATCCAAAACTTGAATGCACCAGTCCGTCGTCATTCGGAACTCCCAACTTTCAAAGTGACAGTACCGGTAGCTCACAACAGTGTTTAGGAAGATTTTGAGGAATGCCAGTAATTTTCCTCCATTGTCAACATTCAACCAATTTTTCACATGGTTGCTTCGGTTTTAACCTTTGTTTATAACTACAAATAAAAACATTCTTAAAATTTTAAACCGTACATTAGGAATCTAAGACCTCATTGAATTTTAACGATTTCCGTGTGACATTTGATATTTCATGGATTTATACATTTTTTACACAAATTCCACACAAAATTCGCATTATTTATGCACTGAATCCGCACAACTTCTACATTCACTCTTTTCGTTATTTAACATAGTGCATAATCTGTGCAGAATCCGCGCGAAAAATGTACAAACTCATGAAATATCGAATGTTGCACGAAAATCGTTTAAAATCCGTTGAGTCCAAAATTTCAAATTTGAATCAGATTTTGAATGATAATTGAACCGGTTCATTTGAAACGTTCTTCCCGGACAGTGACCCACAGTAATAACAGGAAAGCAACAGGGGTGACCAGCAGTTAGCCAAAAAGGAAGAGCAATTTGAAGGAGAATATTATAAAGCTAAACTGGGAGTGAAACTCGGTGCTGTCGCCCTCTCATTTGAAGCCCGGTCTTCCATGCCGCTTTTTCCTCTTTCGGGATACTTTGTCTTTTGCCTGCCTTCCCTTCCACCTTCACTGTCGCGCCATTTCAAATTCATACTTCCTCCATAGCTCCATTCCGGCGCCTCATTCTCCTTCGATGCGGTCAGTAAGTTAGCACGCTCCCACGACTTCTCGCTCTCCTTGTTTCTTGCCTCTCTGTTTTTCCCTTTAAAAAAAATGTTCTCCGAAGTGTTTTAAAGTCTAGGAGCATCATTAACTTAGTAGCTCCTGACCGGTACAGTTATGTCTGTTGTTGCTGCTTTTTCTAACGAAGTCAATCTTGTTAGTACGCGTTGCTTTGAATCGCCTTCCATTTTGTACCTTCTTGTTAAGTAACATACTCCTGGCCTGATCGGTTTGCGTATAGTTATCAACAACGGTCAGATTGCGTTTCTAGTTTTGCGTCCTGTGGAGAAAAGAACCATCAGATAATCGCTTCAATTTATACTTCGTGTTACCTACACCTGGCCTGATCGGTTTGAGCATTGAACGGTCAATTACGGTGTTTTTGTTAATTAGTTTTTGTGTTTTGTTTTCAACGTCCTTTTTCAATATCCTGCGTTTCTAGTTTTGCGTCCTGTGGAAAAAGAACCATTAGATAATCGCTTTTATTTTGTACTTCGTGTTACCTACACCTGGCCTGATCGGTTTGAGCATTGAACGGTCAATTACAGTGTCTTTGTTGTTAATTAGTTTTTATGTTTTGTTTTCAACGTTCTTTTTCAATATCCTGTGTCGTTGAGCTGTAACATCTTAGATGTAATTGAAAAACGTTGGAAACACGTTTTATTCGAGTCAGTCGGGAACGTTGTTTATGCTTTATGAGGTGGAATTCCGGTTACTCGTTTTGGTTTAGGTGTGACATTAATGAGGCTGTGGTTGTGATGTTTTTTTAATGTGACTTGATTGTAGCTGTGTGAGCAATGTTACGACGTACGGTCGATTATTCTAGATTCAAGTTTTTTGGATTGCTTTTTTTCTGATTATTTTTTGCGGTTTTGTCTCTTGTTTTATATCATCCTGTGTTATTAGCTGTACCTGAAAAGCGTTGGAAAAACGTTCAAATTGACGCTGAGGTAGAAGCGAGAATGTTGTCGTTCTTCGTTACAATGCTTGTGAGGTGAAATGTTTGCTTACTCGTCTTTGTGTGGACATTAGGAAGGCTGGATGTCACTTGGAGGTGGATTTTTTTGACTGGTTTTGAGGAAGTGCATTGTGTGCTATGTGTGACTTTTTCTGACAGGTGGAGGACGGAGTGCGCTGTGGATTTGGTTGAAGTTTTTGTTGATAGAAGCACTTGAGTATTAATATCAATGATGAGAGAGGTGAGCCGGACTGCCATCGGGGCAGGAATACTTGCAATGAGGGGGGATTGAAGTTAGTCAAGGAAGAATTTCTTTTGTCCCTCCCCGTAGATCGAGTGCTTCCAGGGAAACGAAGGGCGTGCATATTATAGATCAGGTATTAGGGAGGATCACAACATACGATCAGAGAAACATTCTCGAAGCAGAGAAGGTTGAACCAGGCGGACAAGTTGCTAAAGCACAGGTAGTGGAAGACAGTGGACTCGGCGAGTATGGGGTCTAGAGGACGTAGTGATGATAGGGTGGTTCCTGCTTACGCTGGATGGGTGTATCATGTCGGGACAAGCTCTTTGGGGTACCAATTTTGTCGACCCCGTTTTTTGGTCATCAAGAGACAGTATGTGACCATGTTCAAGAGCGACCCCAGCGAAACCCCCCGACCTGTACGTTAATACTCCCGAAACCTCAATCTATTTGCTGAATCATTTGAGAAACTCATCTCCCGATGCTCGCGCCCATTTACATTGCGCGGTCAATAGATGATTGTCGAATCGCTTGCACTAAATTCGCAATTTTTGTACTATCAAAAGAATGGAACCAGGAGGAACATCAATTTTTGAACACAAAGCTCAGGTGGCGCTACTACAAAATTCAGTTAATGATAATATAAGTTCTGTTAATTGGTTACCTTGGCATTTGCTCACATAGCTAGCCTACAAGAAATTTATTCGAATCGCGACTTGAGCTGACATATCAGACTCATACCCTTTGTTTCCAGTTGTTTCTTATCGAATTGCCCATGCCATGAATCGATTGCATGATACATTCGTTTCTGCCGCTGTTTTCTTTTCAGTTGCCTATGAGAAGGGGCCTGGTGGGGACTCATCTAGAGGTGGAGGAAGTTGGCCGGCGAGATTTTCATAACAGGGTAGGCACTCACAGACTGGCTCGCGGAGCATGCAGTTGCTCTTAACTTTGGCATCGTCGTATCCATTTGCAGACCTGTCTAATATACTTAGCAACTGCCGAGTTAATGGCACTCGCCGCGTTGGGTTGCAATCGAACTCTTTCATATTACGTAACATTTTCTAGGTTTTCTTCTCCCTACGATGTAATGACGTCCGTCTCTGATACGGTATTGGCCTTTGCACAGACTCTCTATGTTATGAGGATCTTCAGCAAATTGGATGATAGCAGGCAAGGAGAGGTATGTATAATTTTTGTAATCATTAATTTTATACGAGATCACTGGAGAGAGTAGGTATTAGAAATGATGTTGGTAACACGCTCTCACAACCCTGTTTACTGGCTTTATGAGCAGTTTGCTTGCACCACTGCTGAGGAAGTTGAGAAATGGATATCTGCTTTCAGGCATGCGAAGGAAGAGGTACAAGCTGTCTCTATAGGTAGCGGGATTACTGTTTCAGATTTCAGATCTGATGGATTGTAGATTCTGGGTTCAAATGTGCTCTTGTTAGATGTAGTCCTTTGGAAGGACTACCTTTTACATTGAGCTACCTATTTCAGGCTTTGAATCTTTGCAGTTATAGTCTTCGACTGTTCGTTAAGAGTGTATGGGGATGATTCTCTACTTGTGCTTCAGGCAGAATTATCCAGTGGCAGAGTCGGAAGTGGCCACAGAATTATTAGCGGCGAAGAAGAGTAAGCTTTTTGTCTTGAATTTCGTCATTTTTGTGTTAATGCTTCTTCTAAGCGAATCTTAGAACACCGAGCCTCCTTGCGGAAATAATCTATTTGGACGCAGATTCTTTGAATATGGTCAACGTGGTCAATTTTATCTGAAATGTAACTGTAGTTTCTGGCCAATACTTCGCAATGTGAAGGTTTGATATCAATGGTCCTCGAAAAGACTCACGAGCCATCTCAAGGGGCATTGGAGGCATAGGAAAGCTGATAACCATCGGAAGAGGTATGTGTTAAAAGAGAGGAAAATATGCTCTCCTTAAACCCAGGAATTTCGTTCCTACTTATTCACAATCACTTATTTTAGAAAGAATGAGTACTGAGGAAGTGAGAAGATGCGAAGCGCTCCTCATTCTTGAATGTTAGTGTATGAATTCGGCGAGAAGTGACTCACCTCAGTTTTCTTTCGACTTGAGAGCAGGTCCTGAAGCACTCTTGAGACGACCGTCATTCATGACAAGAGATCCTGATTCAGATGGTCTGTACAATTATCGCGAGGGAGATACGTTCGAGCTAGTAGATTGGAAACTGTTTCACACCGTCAATGGTGAGTAAATCTTTGTCCACGTAGTCCTCACTCGACTATCGACGAATAGTCTATAAGACCGCCTAATCAGAGTTCATTGGTGCAAATGAAGCCAGTATGTAAAGCATGAAGTGTCAAAACAGATCTTACGGTGAGTATTAGGACTCGTAAATACCCCTTCGTCTGTGCGTTTTGAATTTTTACTGTTTTCATTATTGCTTGTTTAAATTATCTGACTGGTGCTTTGACGATTTGCTGATTGCCTAGGTCTTCGATTCTTTGAGGATGTTGCGCAATCGAAGGTACCAGAAGCTTTGGTTTATACAATATATGTGCAGGTTTCAATTTTATAATGTGAGGGGTCTTAAATTCTTTCCTGTCAATTGAGATATACATGTTTTTTGGGATTGTAAAAGACTAGCCCACCTAATTTCTGGTTTGGATATGTGCAGGATGAGAAAAGTACCATCATGAAGTCTGTCGGAGTTGTAGATGCAGCACCAGAAATAATCTTTGAGTACATCATGAGCTTGGACAAGTCAATTCGATATCAGTAAGGATGTCTTGACTTTATTTCTTCGGATTTAAAATAGATTCAGGCTCTGTTTGAATTAATCAAGCGCTATGTCTTGATGACAGCAAGTGAGTTGCAGACTGGATTATTGGAATTACAGGATAAGATGATTGTGTAGTAGTCACGTAGGGCTGGTTTTGTAAATCAGATCATAGCATAACTAAAGTGATAACTTGCACATCAATCAGGCTTTATGGGCATTCTGCAGAATAGGACACTCCGTGTTGACACATCCTTTCGTTTCCAATTCAGAGGGTTAGGTACCTGCCCCTTCTATGTATGTTGGTCGGGCATTTCTTCAATCTTAGCCCCTCTATTCGTATACCCCTTCAAACCAAGTGCTGGATATTAGGATTTGGTAAAAAAATAGCTACTATTGTGGAAATGGATAGGGCGACACAAGTCTCATGAAACTCCTTATTTAGATCACAATCCTGCAATTGCCAGTGAGCATTCAAAGAGAGCAAGAAGTGTCTCAATCATGAAAAGCTTGGAAACTATGATACGATGAACCAGCTGGTAGATTCTCACATTTTTAGTGCATTGGACTTGTTTCAGATGGGATCTTTTGATCGGCAATATGCAGCTTGTTGAGCAGGTTGACGGGCACACTGACATTGCGTACGGCTCGTTTGATCCAAAATATTTTAAGAGGTATGAAACTTCCAGGTTTCTTTCTTTCTTTGTTCTTTTTTCTTGTTTTTCCTTCTTTTAGTTTGCTTTGATGTGATTTTTTCCCCTTTGGTTTTCTTTATAATTTTTAGTTTACCTTTTTCTGCTTGGTATCACAAAACCTCTACCCTCAAGGCTGAAGCTTTCAGAAGGTATTATTACGTAGGTTCCCGTGATTTCAGTGATTTAATTTCAACTTTATACTTTGATCCTAATTTTCTAATTTGGAACGTAGTTGTAGTGTTTGTTGTTTTCTTTTTTTAGATGATCCTTGTTCAGACCATTCTAAATATTTCTCAGGCGGAATGCTCTCCTAGACGCAAGAACTTCGTATTGAGCTCTTGGTATGAAGGATTATCACTGATCTGGGGACGTGGCTGCTTCGTTCAGGTTTCAAAAGAAATCGGACTTTCTATTTTCACGAAACTGGCGCCGTAACCAGGATGGGTCCTATTGTGAGCTCGTTTCCCAGTTTTATAAACCGAAGCGATATGTGGAGAGCACTAATGTTCTTTGTAGATTAATGCTGTCAGTTTCCACCTGGAAGATTTTCATGTGGGTTTGAGAATGGCTAGACTTGGTGGGTCTTGTGTGCATGGGGTTGAATAGTGTCCTTGTCCTGTGTCGTTGAGTTGTCAATGTAGAAAGTATGCTTTCAGAACTGTTGTTTCAGAACATATCTGGGAGGATTCTCACTAAAAGCTGAAAGGACGTGATGGTTGCAGCTATTACACAAATCTCCACTACTCACAAAAAGTGGCCTGAGCAACGTGGATTCAATCGCATTGACATTAACCGTAAGTTGGAACTCTTGCCATCCGTTCATTTCAAAGTGTGCGATGGTCACACACAAGAATCGGTTATTATAGTTCACAACATTAATACTTCGACGTTGATTGGATACTGGTTTTCTTGTCCTGCATATTGTACACTGGCAGCAATCACTAGTGATAGATGCAGGTTTTCTATTTAGTCATCGTTTCCTTAAAAGATTTATGATTTCTGTTGAGGTGCTGACCTGTCAGAAATTTCACAGCGGGCGTTTGGGAGATTACGCCGTTACCAGCAAAGCCTGTCATAGGAACTCCTCGATGTCTTGTGACGCAAATAATGGAGGTGAAGTCGACAGGATGGGGTCGATGGAAGAGAAATTCATATTCCAAGTTCCATAAGACCATTCCCTACATCTTACTTAGTCGTACTGCTGGTGAGAAAAAACTAAGCACCTCTGAAACCGTTTCTGAATAAGAACTTTGGCATGGGATACTCTGAGTAACTATTTTTAACATCTTATTGATCGTTTAAATCAATCCTGGGATGGATATTGTAGGTCTAAGAGAATTGGTAGCAGCGAATCCTGAGCATATTCATCTAGAAGATCTCGGCAAGACTAAGGAAGTGAAGAAGGAGCCAGCACTGAATGGGACAGCCTCACTCTCGTTGCAACCTGCTGATTCTCTTCCGGACACAAAAGAAGAGTTTTATGATGCATTAATGGTCGAAGATCCTGAGGAAGAGGAGGAGGATGATGAAGCGCAAGGGATGTTTTCCAAGCGAACGGTGGGTGACAAATCTTTGCGCACTTTTCATTTCAGTCATGGAACTTTTCATTTTCAAGCTTATCAACGTTACTGAGTCGATTTCTATCTCGCTGCTTCTGGTGGACAACATTCAAATTTAGCTAAGAATTGTGCAACACACCTGCATGCCCTAAGATGGCGAGCTTAACTTTTCAAGGGCTTTAGAATCTTTCAAGTGCAATTAAGAAAAACTGATAGTATTTATACTTGTCAACTCAGCAGCTGTGATGGTAGCCTACCGGTTATTGGCGCAAGAAACTAGGGTTCTATATTGCATGGAAACGAATGGAGCCTGACATTCTATAAAACAGTCCAAGAAACGAAGGAACAGCGAGGTTTTTAAAATCAGCAGGCTAATAACGTATCACGGATAAGACACTGAACCTGATAAAACAAGCGCTAGTTTCAGTAGATGGAACGTTGTGTCAGTTATTCCTGTCACTCCGTTTTATTGTAATACTTGGAGAATTTTGGCTGCACCTGGAGATTTAGCGTAATGAAGAGAACTTGCCAGGATGGAAACGCAAACGCAAATACAGGTCTTCCACAAATGATCATGTTCTTGTCCAACCCCTTTTCTAAATCGTTGATAAGTACTTATCAAACTGATGACATATAATAGAATATTCTTGGTGAACGTTATTGGTGAACGTTTACCTTTGTAAGATTTGCAATGGCTGAGTATGTACATGCATGTGACAGACCCCAAGCCAGAAGTTTAAGGGAGCATCATGGAGTGTCATGCTAAGCCTCTCAAGAAGCAAAAAAATCCCAGGTATACTATCCTTCACTTGATGAACTTCTGAAGGGCAAAGGTTGAGCAGTTCAAACTGGGAAATGTCCACCCTGGTGAATAGTATTCAGAGATTTTGGCCTAATGTTTAGTAATTCTAATCTTTCTGATATTGTATATATACTTCTACCGTCTTGCCCCTCCTGAGTGATTGGACATTTCTCTGATGTCAAGACCTTTTTGAGCGTTTTGTCTGTCCTAAGAGCTCAAGTTTGCGTACAACTTGTGCAGCGACTAAAGCAGAACAAGAGTTAGATTGGCATGTGCCATCTGTGATTTTGGAAGACGACATGTTCCAGTCAACATTGAGGAAAAGTGTTGGCCCAAATGATCCTCATGGGTGGTCTGATCCTGGGGGTAAGGGCTTCATGGTTCGAAGCCATACCTACAATGATGACAGTCTAAAGGTTTGCATTACAACCTTACCTTACGTTTAGTCAATTTATCTGATACCTAAGAAGGATGGATGGCGAAGTTTCGAACGGTTTCTGAGTCACAATTTGAAACTTAAAAAATAAAACTAAAATTTTAACCGTAATTGTTGGGTCTGTAGGTTTAATGGCAGTGCCTATAATATCTTGTCTTATTCACCTAGTTAAAGCTAAATAATCATGAAATTGATTTGATCGAAAGTCTCATTTGAAATTTTGCATCCATTTTGCAAGTTATAATTTATTTATTTTCCTTGCATTGTGCATTGATCACATGTCACTCTTAGCTGATACTTGATTATGGTCATAGATTACTGGAGGGAAACCGCTGTTACAATTGTTCGCTGTGGATTGGCTGAAATCGGAGAATAGGATTGACCACGTTGCCAGACAGCCTTTCAGCTGTGTGCAGGTGAGGCAACTCTCATTGTCATTTTCCGACTCTTTGGTCTTCTTTTGCGAAAGAATTAAGGTCTTTCTTTAATCAAGCTAAGTAGGTCTAGTTTAAAGAACTGAAATCAAGTGTGATGTTTGATCACAAAATGCCAAGCGACGCTACAACGCATGTATACCTGTTGTGTATTGCTGAATAAGTGATTCCTGGTTCATGAAATTTCTCCCAGACATGCTATAGATCTTTCCATATGTAGTTTTGAAAAGATCTGATTCGTCTAAGCTGCTTACTTTGTCCTTGATTCAAATCGGTTGTTTGGTACAAGTGATGATAAGATGGTAGTAATGTCAGTTTTAGTGCCGGTTCACAATCTGCTACATTTGCTACCGTTACTACCTTGACTGTTGGAATTCTAATCTCGTGTGAACTGTGTGCTATGCTTTACCAGTCTGATGAAGGCAGGAAAGCACCATTCATCTTTGTAGTCAACTTACAGGTAACTATTATGCTCGTCTTAGGGTAATGCGTCACTTGCTTGGGCTGTTGCTTGTTCTTGTTCAGTACTTCTCCACCGCTGCGACTAGATTATGATTCCATATGAACCACTGACATTGTGCGAAGGGAACTGCTACGTAGTTTTTTCTATATTACGGTGAACAGTGGCAGAAGGGACATGCAATCATTAGTCCGAATCGTCTTTTGTCTGATTTTCCAATCATACTCTGACCGAGCCATACGAGAAGTTTAGACATCGAGTACTCCTTGCCTAACCAGTTCAGTTCTGCGAGCAGGTACCAGGTAAGCTCCACTATAGCTTGGTCTTGTATTTCGTAGCTGACAAGCCAGTCCGACATGGCTCACTGCTGGCTCGGTTTGCCGATGGTGACAATGCTTTCCGAAATTCTCGGTTTAAGCTCATTCCCAGCATTGTGGAGGTAAGAGACTCATGCAATTGGATGATTTTGTTTCTTCGCACAATCTTGGTTCAGATTCAACAGTTGCACGAGGTTGACCGTTGTACCACTTTGAGCTAGAATAGAATAGAGCTAGAATTGAGCTAGTGAACAAGCGTTTACGTAGATGTAACTTTTCGTAACCAAATGATGCCAGGGCTACTGGATGGTGAAGCGTGCTGTTGGCACTAAAGCATGTCTTTTAGGCAAAGCTGTTTCTTGCGATTACTTACGAGAACATAATTTTCTTGAGGTACGTCAGCTAACACCTTGTCTCCCTACAAGATAGAATTTCATCATTGCTACAAGATAGAATTTTATCATTTTGCATATGATCAGTTTCGTCGTCTCATAGTCGTTGCCTGGTGAGTGCTATTATGTTCCGTCCATTTTCAAGCTTGCCCCTATTTCTTAGTCCCTTAATTCATAGTACTGGATATTGTTCCAGGTTGATGTGAATATTGGGTCATCAGCTGTTGCCCGCAACGTTGTGGGTCTGGTTTTGGGCCACGTGACCAGCATTGTCGTAGACCTTGCCGTTTTGATCGAGGTAATCTCCCTTATGGTTTCTGCGGTTGCTTCATTCTTTCGTTCATCTTCCTAAAACCTACGGATCACTCAATTATATTCATGATCAAAAACTGCGAGGTTGCAATCGATTGCGTTGCTGTTTTGGAGATCAACTGTGTTTTTCTCTTAGTTAGAGCATTCGAAATTCAGTGCGAGTCTGAGATGCTAGACAAGTCTTGTAGAACATCCACCTGGTGTGCTCTGAATGAACTCGTCCGAAGTACCAACTCTTACAGTGTTTTTCTGTGTGTGGTTGACACAGGCTATCAGTGCAGATGAGCTACCAGAGTATATACTGGGTACAGTGAGGATAGACCGTATGAAGTTGGAGTCCGCAACCCTAATTTGACGGAATTTGCTCTCGACTCGGTGACTCCAAGAATCCGCTTTCAGCTCCAGAACGGCTTTGCAGTGTGTTTGTTACGAAGTGACAGCAATTGCCGCCTGGTGAGCCTTGTAACAGTGAATTTTTTCAATAAATATTGAAAGAGTAGGAATTTGTGCTCCGAGGAATAAATGTAGACCATGATTTTTTGCAAAGCAATTTGATTTGGAGTAATACCAAACTGCGTCCAGTATGTTACAGCGGTGTGAAAAGCTGATACTTTCATGCCATGCTAAATGCAGTTTTAGGCGATCCGTTTTTGTTCACATATTTATTTTGAATCCTTCGTATTCGCCGCTAAAATCTTTATTCTATGTTTACTAATTAGAAATCCTATGAAAACAGTACGAACACCTTGAATTAGTGTACCTATTGATGCATATCATTTACGGCCATTGATTCCTTGAGTGATAATTCATAGAAAAGCTTCTTGATGATGGTTCAAGGTACACATTATCATAATGAATTCATGTACTGTACATTACTTTTGTGTTTTATTAAATCATAGATGAAGCCGAAGAGAATTAAGTGTACATGACATTAAATAGAACAGAGGTTGTAGATGTAAATAAAACTTCCCTTTTGGTATTATATGATTTTAAAAACAAACATCCTACAACATCATAGACCTTTGACCAAATACAATCTGTAAATGATTCATACACCTAAGGACTTGGTATGTACATAACATGTTCTTTCACATCTATATATGTTGTCAATACAATACAATAAGCATACAAAACAACATTGTTACAAATCTCACCCTCTAATAATGAACAATTTTGCACCAATTTTTTAGTAAGAGAAAAAAAATTACATCAAATGACAAAAAAATATCACTTTGTAAGTAAAGGAATAACAAGGTAGCACTCTTGTTTATTATATATATTCAAGGCCTAATTTTACCCGCTAAGATCTCTTCAATCAATAAAAGGTTCTACATCTAACCATTTGGCAATCAATCAAAGTAATTGTATGGTTTGTATGATGCACTGCTTTCAAAGATGTGTTATAAAATGTTTGATGAATAACAAAAATAGAGTTGATTTACAAAGCAAAGTTGTAAATAGCAACGTGTAGATCACATTGTCAAGGATGTGTCAGTGTCAAATACATAATATTGTCAAAATGCGTGACATGGACAAGTACGTAACACTATTATAACAATGTCCCAAATGCGGGTTTGTGACACTAAGTTTATTTGTCGTGGAAGTTATTGGCCAACAATAGAAGTAAAAGTCATGCGTTGCCACGTGGCCTTGCCCGTGTATGCGCCACAATGTGCATTCCTATGACTGATTTAGCCTTCCACTAATGATTCCGTTCAACTAAAAAAAACTCACAATCTCAAACTACTGGTAAAAGAAAGAATCTAACTTGAAGGGTAAGAAGATGGTTGGTGATTGAGGATGTAGGTATTCTAACCTTGGAGGATTCAATAAAGTACTCCATTTACAAAGCCATGCACCAATCAAGCACCACCATAGAAGATAGTCTAAAGTCCAATATAGTATGATATTATTATGGACCACATTAACCCTTAAATGCCTGACCCTATTACCGTGGTGGAAAAACTTTAGACTGTATGCCATCTCTCACCATTATTATTGAATAAAAATTTAAATTCTTATTTTTCCTACATAAAACCAGATGTCAACTACAATATATGATTTTTTTCAAAATTATTAATGCACAATTTAAATTATCGTGATTTTTCGAAGTGGTAAAAGCAAAGAAAATTCACATCAATTATAAACTATATTTTAAAAATACAAAAAACTTGCCAATTGTGTAAATTACAAAGAAAAACATTAGTTTGTTTACTGTGCTCAAAAAATATTTCTAAATTTAAAAATACAGTGGAAAAACCTAAAACCGTGGAACATTGTGGAGGTGCCACGGTAATACACCCTCAACTTGTAATTGCTATAAATCATTCAATTTTAAGAATTTTTCAAAATTTCAAAATGGAGTAGAAACTAGACTTTGTAAGCTACATTTTGTTAGTTAAGCTCGAATTCAAAAAGTATCATCTCGATGGCCAAAATCGCATTTCAGCTGCAACAAAAGATGCTCAGCCAAAATTGGTCATTTAGGCGTTTAAGGGTTAACCCCTAACAGCCTGCGAGACCCAAAAATGGTCTTTGGATGATCTGTATTAGTTGCTGGATGAAGAAAGAATGTTGAATTCCATTCATTTTTTTGTGTGAAGGGTTTTCATTGGTCATGCCATCTCTTCAAATTAAATTCAAGTAATTCAAGTCATTTTGGGATTTTACATGGGGTCCCAACTACAAAAAGAGTAATAAAAATGGTTCACCACGTAGTGTATTTTGAATTTTTTGCTTGTTTTACTTAAACTAAATTTAGGCCATGAAAATGAGTTCCATTGCATTTGAGCTTTACTAACAAAATGAAGCTTGCCAAGTCTAATTTCAACTCCACTTTGAATTTTTGGAAAATTTTGAAAATTGCATGTTTTATTGTAGTTACAAGTTCGGTAGGTATCACCAAGTGTAGCACATTTTCTAAATTTAGAAAACGGATGATTTTCATCTACTGTAATGTTCTTCATTGTAAATTACCTCTTTGTTTAAAAAATAAAAAAACTTGAGCATATTTTGTAATTGATAGGAATTTTCTTTACAATCACTTCAAAAAATCATAGTAATTCCAAATTTTCAACAAATTTTATGAAAATTTCATGATTTGTAGTAGACACGTGGTTTCATCTACTAAAAATATAAAGTTGAATTTTTGTCTTATTTATAGTGGCAAATTGAGTGTGACAGGTAAAGCATGACTCCATGGTCATAGGCCCAGGCATTTAGGGGTTAACTCCATGGTGCTCATTTGTTTTAAACTTGTGAATCACCTCACATTACAGTTTTAAAACAAAACTTGTAACGGCATCGACATCTTCTCCCACAATTCACCCCTTGACCACTGCCATCACATTCAAAATTCGGTATTATAAACTATCGTCTTCACGCCCTATGAACGTTGAACCGCTATGTGTCCATCTATATTGTCAATGATCATATTCTACATAATCACAATCACTATACATGACTTATCATTATTATTCATCACTCTACGATACCGAGCTCTTCCTGAACTTAGTTACAAAGGGACATATTTGAGGTGTCTGTCATGCTCATATTCAGTACATGTTGTCACACCTCCTTGGAGAATGGAGAATGAAGAAACAAAGGAGTCAATAGGATAGCTTCTCCATGGAGAAGGTGTGACACCCCTTTTGTGGTTAGTGGAGATTGAAAATGGAGAATAGAGGTTGTTAGTTGCTTACTCATCCTCCAAGCATGGGCCATTCTCCATTCTTCACCTGTGGAGAAGAAGAATGGAGATTCTCCAATCTCCAAGAATGGGCCCTCCGCCATTCAAGGAGAGCGTGCCACATTCCCATTCTCCATTCTCTGAGAATGGGAAGAAAATGGGAAGAAAGAGGTGTGACACCCCCTAGGGGCTCTCTCACACCCCCTAAATATGCATGTGAAATTTCATCCACTTTTCAGATGAGAGAATTCAGTGGTACAGTGGGCATGCTGTAACAGAATGAATAAGCCCAGCATAATTGCACAAATAGCGCCCACTTGGAAGAATCATCTGGAAAACCAGAGACAATGAAACTAAAAATGAAGAGTATTTACAGGAAGGTACCGGCACAGTAGTCCCCAGGAGTATATACCAAATCCCAGCATCATGATCTACAGCATAGGCTGATGATGGGACGCTTCTAGCGGTGAAGAAATTCGAAGCTGATGAATGTGCAATGTGTGAAGCAGCTAAAGGATTTGCTTCATATGGTACAAGAGGGGGATTGCCTTTTCAAATTGTGTGTTAAGAATTCTATGTAGGCACTCCATTTATACACAACTCCACCGAGGGTTTTTGCTGGCGGTAGCTGATAATCCCATCAGCGGTCAATTTGGCCCTGCCCAAGTCCACGAAGCGAAGCGAAGGCGCAGACAGCAAGTGCTGGAACACGTTATCAGACAACTTGACACAATACTGCAAGCTCAGATGGCGTAGTTTAGGGCAGTGTTGACAGAGGGCGCGTACTGAAGGGTTGGAAAGAAGCCGGCACCCGTCGAGGCGCACCTTGAGAAGCCGAGGGCACGCCAACGCCAGCGAAATCACGCCGGAGTCCGAGATGTGGTCACAGTAGCTGAACGATACGAACCACAGATTCGTGCAGCCTGTGGCAATAAAACTCAGTCCAGCATTCGTAATTCGCGAGCAACCGTGCAGCGCCAACTCCTCCATGTGTGCACACATCGCAACAGACTGCAGGGAAGCATCAGAGAGGTTTCCGTGGCTCAACACCAACGATTTCAACCCAGGATTGCCCGCGCAAATGGCCGTCAATGCCACATCAGTCACCCCTGAAGCTTGACCTGCATTGTTTTCAATTTTTCAAAGGCGATTTGAAAATTGAAACTTGAGAAATAGAAAGCATTTTTGGGCGGTTTACAACAAATACATAGCTTTCTATAGAGTTTTTGGCTGTACATAAGGGAAGATTATGGCGATATACTCTATTTTTATACCCAGTTTTGTAAAAGATAGCAACATAGCAAGCCCCTTTTTCAAACAAGTTGGCGATATATCCTTAAAGTCCATCAAATTTTGAAGAAGATACCATGAATTTTTCTTTATTATACTCTTATTTGTTCACTCCAAATAGTTAAAAGGTGTGGAAGATCTTGGTGGTCTATCATTATTAGGTGTGTACGAGGTGTGTAAGCTTGGTGGTCTTCAAAAGTTTTTTAGCTCCTTTCTTGGTGCTAAGAAACTTTTGAAGATCACCAAGCTCTTACACACCTAATAATAATAAACCACCAAAATCTTCCACACCTTTTAATCATTTAGAGTGAACAAATAAGAGTATAGTAAAGCAAAATTCTTTGTAGATTCATGAAACTCAATGTGACTTTAAGGATAACTCTATTGATGATTTGAAACTTGAAAAATAGAAAGCATTTTGATTTGGGCAATTTACAACAAATACATAGCTTTCTATAGAGTTCTTGGCTATACATAAGGGAAGATTATGGCGATATACTCTATTTTTATACCCAATTTTGTGAAAGATAGCAACATAGCAAGCCAGCAAGTAGGCGATATATAACCACAAAAAAATTCGCTGACCTGCATTCACTGACTCCAGAGTCCCACACTGCCCTAACGCTTTTAGTCCCGCCTCACTCAGCTTCTTACAGCCCTTGATCGAAATGCAACGAAGGAACCGCGAGTGCGAAGCCAATAAATCCAGAGAAGCGTCGGTGATCGGCGTCCCATCCAAGGTCAAGTCCACCAGCTTCGGACACCGTTGAATGAGCTCATACACCGGCGGATCGCTCAACCTTTTGAAATAACTGAGCTCCACGTGCGTCAAATGCTTGCAAGAGCTCGCCAATTCCATGACAGCTACTTCACTGCAATGCTCAGCGGAGCTCGACGATGCCAGCTTCAGTTTCAGAATCCGAAGCGTAGAGCTTCTTTCGGTTAAAGCCAGAAGACCAATATCCGTCACGTTTCCGGTATCATCAACGTCGGATTTGTCCACCAAGTGAAGCTCCTCGAGTAAAGGACACATGTTAATGAGCAGGAACAAAGTGAAATCCGTCACAGCAAGCGCGCCACCGACTCGACGCTTATGGCGCAATCGCTTCAACCGCACTTTACAACTACTGATGTGGAGGAAGGTTTTCGTCGTGAGATCGTAAGCACTAAGTTCGGAAAGCGCAGGGCAATTGCTGGCCACTGCACAGACGACAGCGTTCACATCCGTCCCCGCGCCGCTGTCGATGAGAAAGGAGGTTATGTTTTTACACTGGCGAGCTATTTCTTGAAACCCTAGAGAGGTGACTCGGCCTCCGAAGCCCGACCAGGCGAACCGCCACAAGGTCGCGTGGGTTCGGCGGGCGACATTCACGAGGAGGTCGTCGCTGTGGCGGTAGCAGCCGCACAGGGCGAGCTCCTCGAGGCCCTCGGGGAGGTTGGCCAGGGCGCCATCGCTCAGGTGCCAGCAGTCGAGCTCCAAGCGGCGCAGATGGTTTTTTCCTAAACGAGCGCACAGAAGGGAGAAGCAGGGGTCGTCGAGGGACGCGCCCGCGTTTCGGAGGTCCAGCGAGGTCACGGTGCCCAGCACGCTGATGCACGCCGCGCGCAGCAGCGTGCACGCTTGCGCTGCGCGCGCCCAGTCCTGGCGCGGCAGCGGCGCCAGCACGCGCACCAGAACCTCCAGCGGCAAGCTCGTCAAGCCTGTTGTTGTGGCGCTACTGCGACTGCTCGCCTTCCTCTCCTCCATCGCCATCGCCATCGCCAGATCCTCTCACCACCGCCCATACTCCATCTCCGTTGCCCTCCCTTCTAGGGCGAAATTAGGGTTTGCAGCATCTTCGTCCTCGTCGATGGCGAAATTAGGGTTTGGAGCTCTCTCTTGCATTTGGGTTCAGTGTCATAAACCTTCAGTTGTTTTCAGAGCAATGATTCCCAGACCCACTCACTCTGCACTTTTCATGGTCCAATTTTGAGGATGACGTCCTTTGAAGAAGACTCAAGTGATGACCCAATTTTGAGTATTAGATGAGTGTGTGTGTGTGGGTATCAATCTTTCAGCTGTAATGCTACACGTGTCAGGGTTGAAATTCATGTGTTTTTTTCCTACAAATTTTAGCTGGAGTTGCAGGGGCGTTTTTTTTTTTTTTTTCTTCCAGCTTTCAAGTTTGTGCATCTTATATGGAATTCAATGTGGACATGAAGTAGACCAGAATGCTAGGTTGGCATAACCAAGGATTCAAGTAGAAAGAAGAAAAAGAACTCCAATTCTCTCTTGAGGCCATCGTGAAATAAGGTTGGATGTCGTCAAACCACCACCTCCCCCAATTATGACATGTAGAGGTGCCACCACATTTGAGACTCATTTCATTATTCAAATAAATCAATGGCACCAACTTCACTATTCAAGTAATCCAATGGCATGCCAAGCATTGTGAAGAAGTAGTTGGTGGTTTTGGTTATCATCATGAGTGAAAATTAGTACCACATGGTGTGAACATGAAGAAACCTAGAGGTCACGAAGTTCACGAAGCTCTTTTCACTTAAAAAATTTGTATCAATTTGAATATTGGGAATTAAATTGCGAAAATTTGTGCATTCAATGAGAAATCTTCTTCCATATAACTATGAAATATTTCTCACAAATAACCTTGTTAAAATGAGGCCATATTTCATTAGTTGGTGGTTTTAGCACATCCAACCTTAAAGTATAGGGAGAGGCTCGCGGAGCAAGCCTTCTAGGAAGTGAGAGCCCAGAGGGCATAACCCCAAGGGAACTTAGTTCTTGGGAGGCCCCACTCCAAGGGCCTCTCCCGCCTTAAAGCCTAAATGCAATATTCCAAACTCATCAAAAAATTAACCTCTAAATGACCGATCCATCATTTTCTGATCGTTGCCCAAACAATAGTAATTGCCCATGGTTAAAAAATGACATTTTCTAAGTTTTGATTTTTTGTCGAAATTGGGGGTAGAGATCATGTTTTAATGTTGTTTGATGCATTCCATTTGCAATATTGAGGTTTAACAGATTCAAATGCTTATCTTGGTCGCATACACATATTTTTCATCCATCCAAGATTTAGATGCTTCAATTATCTTGGTCACATCCAAATTTCTAGTTGGCTACTACTTGTACAATAAATTAGGTAAATTAACCTCAGCTAAAATTAAACTAATGTCATTTTATTTTTTAAACATAATAAGTTGATGTCAAGGTAGTCTCTTAGTTCAAAAAATGAAGCCTTTGAAGATTTTCTAAAGTAGGTAAATATCATCATAAAAAATTTACCATCTTAAGCATCAATTTTTTACCCAATCACAAAAAATTCAAGTAAAAAAAAGATTATTAGTTAATTTAATTATTTGAAAATTAATTTAAAACTATTGGTAGTGAATATAGTAAATGCAACCACCAACATATGCAATCTACAAATCAATATCTACAACTTTGATTTGTATTAAAACTCCATATTTGTGAGTTCTCAACGCGTTTATAAATACATCTTAAAAAAAGCATCCACCCCTTGACTTAATTTGTAGACTCCAATTCAGACAGATGATCCAATCCTTGAACACCTGTTCCTTAGCTAGAAGGATCATAATAAAGAGAAAATCTGGGCATATTGATACAAGGCCTAGAATGAGCTGCAATGCCCAGCAGTAGTACTGTATACATGCTGCTACAAAATTGAGTGCAGATTTTTCATTCCTGTAGCACTTGTTGTTTATGCCTATGTGGCATAGTTAGTAGAACTATCCCAACAAGCTCTTTATTCACATGGGTTAAAATCTATGATACTCTTTTTCAATCTGGTGCACAGGAGAAAATTCAAACAAGCCGGAACTATTGTATAATACAGAGTGTTACCTCAGTTCACCGTGGCATTGCCATAAGAATTGGTCCATAAAAAGGGTCGAGCTAGAATGATCACTCTTCACTAGTTCTGTCAGCACCCTGCTGCAGAATCGTCAGGTGCCTTCCAGTCTGCACGAAGCTCCTGCAACGTACCATGGACCCATTGTCAGTCAGCTGATGAGTCAGGTCAAGATGAATCCCAGCTCACAATACACTCGGAACTCATTTATATCACACCTATGGTTACTAATGCACAAGATGCATCAACTCACAATACACTTGGAACTCGTTTATATCACACCTATGGTTAACAATATACAATATGGATCATCTCACATTTCTCCCAGAACTTGTTTATATCACACCTATGGTTACCAATGTACACCTATTCAGATCTAGACATGTGGAGTGTCCAAGCACATGCACACACAACAGCATTTCTTTGCAGTTGTCGAAATAAGATATTCGAGAGTGTGATAATAAAAAGTTCAGAGTGTAGACAACTAAGGTAGTGAGGCAGGGTTGAAAAGTCACCCATTTACAATGCAAGTGGCATCCAAACACATGTATACTTCCTTTTGATTAAATATATTTTCTTTTTAACAACACACGCAATGTTCTTCACTGATTCCGGTGATATAATATTTGGTCCCATTTGAATTATATTTTCCACAATATGATCAATTGCATTTGTCATTTTAAAACCATGAATCCATTCGGGGTTGAGGGGAAAGTAAGAGAAAGAGGCAACGGCTTGACCTGAAAGGCTCATCTCCAATTTGGCGAATGGATCCTCTCACGTCTCGATACACCACGCAGCCTTGTAGCTGGGACTGGGAAACACCGAACATGGCAGCCAGACGACTGTAAAGCTCATCATAGGTGTTGAACCATGAGAGTTCCAGGGTACGCCCAACTTCATCACCCTCCATGGACACTTTGAAGTGTGGACTTGTCATGGATCCCTCCTCGTTGGCTTGCAACCACTTCACCATAGATCCCTTCTCCTTGTCCTGGGATGAGTTTCAGGTAAGTTAAGTACACCTAATTGCAACCCTTACCCTATAATGTACACAATCTGAACCCTAGAATCAACACTTTGACAATTCATACAATGTCCCAAAAAAACATGCAAATCCTCTTTCAATAGAGTTCTCAAAAATTTCACTAACTTTCCTAATCTGGATTATTATAAATTAAAAAGATACACAGGGAGCTCATATCGTTACCCTGTGTTCATTCCCCCGTGAGTGCCACTTTCCCCTGTGATTTCAAGTTTTGACATGTGTACAATTCACCTGCTTAAGCTTAGTCACCTACTTATAAATGGAAAGTTTTAACATGTGTCAAGTTCTGAAGATCAGAGGGGAAAGTGGCACTCACAGGGGGATCACACAGGGGAACGATATGAGACCCCTGTGATAACTCTAATAAGTTCTATATGAAGAGAAATTATTTTATATACAAAGATCTTAACCCTACAAAAAACATCGGTCAATTTTATCGAAATCTAATTGGGTTCCAGGTTAACTATCTCTCAGCTCAATGAGGGACAAATTGAACAAAAGGAATCCTAGAGTACCAAAAGAGCACCCAGCCTCCACCAAACCTTTTAACTTTAATCAAACATTTTATATCCTTTTCACTTATCAGAAGGTTGTCAAAATATTGATGACTCAAACGACTAAAAAAATTCAGTCAGTCTAATACACTTTTAACTTGTTAGTATCACACTCTCCAATATCACATTGTAGTATCTGCAGAGAATATTTTCTGTTGTGTACACATGTGATTGGACACTTTCCACATGCCAGGTTCTGAACTCATGTATGTTGGTAACGAAAGGTGTGATATAAAAAAGCTCTGAGTGCATATTTGGTGCACGTACCTTATCCAGCAGTTGGGCGTCCTTGGAGGCAGACAAGGTGTTGGAAGGCAGCTGAGATTTGGAGGCACAAGAAGGGTCAATGAACTGGCCAAAAAGGAAAAAAGAGGTAGCAGTCTTCTTAGCAGGAGGCTCCAGCTGAGCGCTCACGGAAGCAGACATGAAGGCCAGAGGCTGAATGCTGGGGACCGGAACATCCGGGCGTCGCGGCAGAAGGGAGAAATTATAGTCGTGGGGATTGGCAGCCTCACTCAGGGGGTGATTCTCCGGATGGAGCTCTCGGGGACGTTTGAAATTACTGCTTCGGAAATCCACAGCGGGAAGCCCGTTGTAGTGATCATGCCTGGTTCCCTGCATGCCAGCAGAGGAGTCGTCCACAAGAGCCAAACTACTGTGGTTGTTGTTGTTGCCACGCCAGGGCGCATGGCTCGTGCCTGCCAGTGGCATTCCCAGCTCAGGAAGCTGGCGCATTGGCTTCTTCTTTGCCAGGGCGAAAGGCGGTAGCTGCATCGGCAGCGTTGCCAGCAGCCTCACCTGCCAGGGACTCACTCGACTCACCCCCTGCAACAAGTCCGGCTCGTCCCACGCCACCTGCACCAACGAAATCAATCAACGATGCAGCCCAACCATCTATTCAAAAGCTAGATTACTACAGTGCAGCATCTCCATCACTACTCCCTCTGTCCTAATTTTTGGCATTTTTTTCAACATAATTGTCCTATGTTTTATACTTCAAACGTGAGCCCTGTCCACTTCAAACGGGGCAAACAGTGAGAGTGACACAAAAACTACATACTACTATCAAAGATAGACTATTTTTTGAGTTATGAGACAACTTTTTCTGGCAAAACAAGCGTTAAGTTAAAACACGCCAAAAACCAGGACAGTTGTTTCCGGACAGAGGGAATAAAATGCTCGCCGATGAGACTCCTATTCATACTTCAGAATGACAAGTTTGCAGGTCATTTACTGGAGCGAGTGAGGTCAGAAGGTTTATGCATGTTTTTAGAAAAAGAATAAAAACAAGCAGCTACACTATCAGAGGCTCTGGCTCACTGTAGCATTGGCTTCCTTTTCAATAGCAACCTACTCCAACTTCCTCACATTCTCTGCAGATGTAGCTGTTGTCCATGTAGCTTCAGTCTAGAGCCAATCAAGAGCATTTGATTGAAGAAAAAAAAGGCATTCCTCATATTCACTGTAGATGTAGCTTTGGGAGAGCCAATAAAGAACATGTGATAGAAGAGAAAGGCATATAAAATTCCAGGGCACGAAATGAACTCTGACCTGCAAGACGCGCCATGGCGAGTTCGGCCAAAGTACAGGGTCTGTGGGTTGCACAGCAGCAATGGTGCCCATGAACCAGCTGATCCTGGAGGAATCCTCTGTTTCGAACGCCATCTTGAAGCGCATTCCAACGTACCACGAATGCTCAAGAGCGCTTTTCACCAGCCCAGCTTCAACACAGAACTCCGCCGTGCTAGCACGAGGGTAATACACCACCTCAAACGGCTTCCCAGCGACGGCCAGTTGCGCAGCTTCGAGAACAGACTTGGCAGTCACTCGGACACGGTCCCGTGCGAAGCTGGAGGTTGGTGAGGTTTGGTTTTCGGGCCGGCTGAGTCCATAGCCATGCTCACCACCTAGAAAGTCCGAGAACGGAGACGACCGGACTGAAGCATGCCACGATGAGGATTCGCCACTGTTTGCACCCCGCATGGAACGACGCACACCCACACAAAGCTCGCCTGACGCAATGCGAAGAAAGACAATCGCATCCCCCGCCACTAACTTCTTCTGGTTGACAAATGTGCTCCATCCTGTTGTTAACAAATGCCGCCGTGGAGTCCCCCTGCACCCAATGGTATCGCAACTTTCACAGCCTAAACCAACAATTGGAACTCCAAATCCTAAACACCCTACGATACTTGCATGACACTAATTAAGTAATGTACAAAACTACCCCAAATGCATCAATGTTGTTAGGACTCCATACCTGTATATATGACGAAACTTCCACACATCGCCATGGACGTCTTTAGCAAGGACAGTTTGCACAGGGGGGTCGGTGGCGTAGTCAAGAGGTGGGAAGATGGTTTCAGCACAGTAGCGAGGAACCGAGAAGCCGCCGCCATTGTTGGCATCGCTTTGAGTGAGCGTCTTGGAGAACGCAGCAGGCTTGGCAGGAGGTGGCGAAGCAGGCGCGTTGTCCGCAAGATCATGAGAGAGCGAGCCGGCTTCCGGCTGCAGGCAAATGCGAGAGAACACTTCGTCTGTTTCGGCATCCGCAAGGAAGTTCACTGAAACCACCCGGCACGGGACGCTCCCCAAGGGGCCCAACGAGGGGGGGAAATCAGGAGTGGAGGCAGCTTGTTCGCCATGGCCTTGCGGGAAGTAGACCACCTTGGAGCCCACTCGCGGAAGCTGAACCATCCCGCCCGCACACGCATGCCACAACTGAGCATCCAAGCCACCCAGCTCGGTCCTTGCCGGACCGCCTGAGTCGTCCAGGCTGCTTTCTGGTTTGGCACTCATGGCTAGTTGCGGAACTGGACCCGGCATTCAGAAAATCAAACGGGGAAAGCAATGCAATCCTGTGTTTTGTGAAATCAGATCCTACGAATTCTAGGGAATTGGGGACTTGAGCAACATCCTAACCCAGGTCACTCATGATCCTCATGTTCACCACTTTGCACTCCAGCAAAGCTAGGAGATCGGGAGTAGCCCAGAGTAACATGCAGTCCATGATTGGCAGCTCGGAGAGGATGCATTCCAGATAGATCAGACTTTTGCCCACCGAGATACACCATTGAATGTGTGGGCTGGTTTCAAACCAGAATCGAATTTAGCAAGTTCCTTGATTCAACCTCGTATCTGTCAACACACAGTCATATCAGCACCATTTCTTTCTCTCCAGCTTCGTGTTCTTCAATATCTGCACAAATAATCCTCTTTCTGATTAACAGATCTGTCTCCTTCCATGTTATTATTGATAACCCTAAATCTCCACTCTAACAACTCTTAAACTAAGCTGGTCGCTCTGTCGTCTCAATTTACTTCATGAGACACTTAAACGAATGAACATCCAAGCTCCAGAAAATCATGGATAAATAGATTGTTCCTGTGCAATATGACAGATGATACTACTCCTTGAATACAAATACCCTGGTGCATCTTTCTTACCCGCTGGTTGTGAAGGCTAACAGCTTCCTCTTCAAGTCACTGTCAAGGTTCCCCCAATTTGTGCACTTTCTCCTTCGTAATCATTCTTCAAGCTGCTTACTCTTTTAAGCTCGCATCGACATCTATAAAATCATGAAACCAACAAGTCAGCAAGCATTCAAAATCACTGAAATGGAAGATTATCTGATTTTCGGTATCAAATCCTGAACACACCAGCGTTAGAAGGAAACAGTCGGTACTGTATCTGATGAACATAAAGAGTATAATGTGTACTTTGTGAAATGAATCGAATTGCGGAGCCGTATACAGACTTAATCCATCGATAGAAAAAATTCTCAGAAGTCCACAAATCGTACACTCCCAGTGGATTTGCTTTATCTGCCCAGGCGAATAACTGCATTCGACGACAGAACGTTCCTGTGAAAAAAAATACTTGAGCAAATCACAAGAGTACCTTCTCCACTATGTCAGAAGATAGCCACAACTGACACGAAAACAACACATGGATTGTTGATAAAACTAAACATGTCATTTTCTAACTCACAAGGTGGTCAAGGACAGCCTTCCCATTAAGATATCACAGACTAGTTTAGCACAATTCTGTGCTAAACCCCGGAAGGTTTTTGTAATACAATCTCTCGATATCCTTCGCATCTCACTCACAACAATCATCCACACTTCTTGCAGCTACGCAACGTTCCAAGAATTCACTAACCCTACCCCCACATTGCAAGCAAGACTAATCTCAAAAGATCACACGGCACAACAATCACAAACTACTGCTCGCCAATTCGCACAGACCAGAACCTAACATCGACTAAGGGCGTAGTAACAAACATACGATAAGGAGATATTTAAGCATATAGGACATAGATTTGAAATCGCATTGAACATTGAACCCTAATATCTCCAAAATAACTCTATGTTACAAGTAAGGAAATTAATGAACTCACACCTGCTCAGCCTCTTGATCGATCGCAACTCGTTCAGCGTTTGTCTCTATTCTCAAACAGTGTTAACACAAAAAGTTACACAAGAAGAAGAAGACGACGACGATAACGTTGCTTCTGACTAATAATGAAATGGCAACAAAGCTCTCGCAGCATCGCTGTCTGTCAAGGGAAATCTAGTGAGAGAGAAGAGAAGAGAAGACCAGAAGCGTCATCATCACCGCTACTACTAAAGTAGGGGCTGCCAAGACTCTTCTTCTCTTCAGTTCCACCAGCAATGAATGAATGATGTTGCTGTCCTTGGAAAACTAAAGAGGGGAAAAAAAATTGGAAAAAAAAAACATTACCCTCGCTTCTCGCACGGTCAGAGTCCGACACAGACACGACCGACCTCCCCCGTTGCAATCAACACGGGATCTTATTACAAGCAACAGTAATAAGAAGGTATGAATAACTGAAGCCAAACGGAAGTGACTGTGACTTTGTGTGTTGGCAGGCTAGCAACAGTAGCCGGGCATGCGTTCAATTTCACAGACAGCCATCTTGACCATCTCCTCCTCCTCCGCCCACTTGCGCAAATCCACGCCGCTCCTAGATTCTGCGTTCCGGTTCCTCCACGTGCTGGCGGTACTGGGCATGATTTATCCTGCATTCGTAGATTTCCCAGGGTTCACAACTCACCGATCCAGGCCATTCCTAGACTCTAAGTTTCAGTACCCCGAGGGGAAGATTTACGTTCGATTCGTAGATTCTGGCGTGGTCGAGGACCTTGACACTGAAATGCTAGATTCATGTGGTCAAATCTACGTTCGAAGTGGACGCAAAGTTCTAAAATCCACGATTTCTTAGATTATGCGAAGATTTACGTTGCAGAAGTAGATTTTGGAAATGGAATTTTAAATAACAGACGTTTCTTAGATTCTGAGTTTCAGTATACCCTACGTCGTCGACATTAAATAATTATTTTTTGTCCAAAAGTGCCACATGTCGTCTTGTCATTGGATTATGGTGATGTGGACCTCTCAAAATATGAAAAGGAAATTAGATTTCGACACATGCTGTCCGAATCTGACCCTCACATACGGTAATCGGGAGCAGGGGAAGATTTAAGTTGATTTTGTAGATGAGTGGAGATTGAATCTAGGTAAGAGAAGGACGTTGAGAACGAGGGGGTAGATTTGGGAGGTGGAATCTACGTTTCAAGTGGATGAAACTTGTCCACGGGTTTCGAGGAGTGTAAAATCTACGGTTTCGTAGATTTCGCGTTGCGGTGTATCACGTGCATGGGGAACAGGGGAAGATTTACGTTGCAATAGTAGATTTTGGAGATGGGATCTATTTGCCACCTTTTCAGGGAGATGTCCTCACAAAAGGGCAGGAAATTGAGGGAAACGGCGGTCCATGTATCAAATACGATAAAACAAAACAAGGCTAAAACTGGGAAGCTTGTCTTGTAATGGAAATTAATATGATATCCTGGTTCCAGACTACCAGTGAAGCAAGCGGCAAAAATGGGGTGGTACGGAGCTTTTTTTTAATTCGGGCAGGTGGTTTCTGTTAGGAGTGACTAAGCAATGGCAAAGGAGGCCCTAAAGCCGTGCCCTTCCTGGAATTCTGAGCATTGTTTTTTATTTTATTTTATTTTTTAATGGTAAGTCAAGCCTTGGGCTGCGTGAGGTATTACTGGCTCTATCCAACTTTTTATTGGGTGTTTTTTATTGCTGGGATTTAGACCAGTACCTGAAATTACTGAAGATTGACCAATAGAAGCGCCAGGACTAGGTAGCCATGACCACTTTCTTTCCAATCTAGGAACGAAAAGATCTTATTATTAATTCCCACTTTGACATTTCTTATTTTTTATTTCTGGGCAGAAATTGAGGACCTTTCATTGACATTTATTCATTCGTTCCAGCTTGTACTGAGGCCGGCTCATCCAGTTGTCTGAATTTATCATGGATTCCTAGTTTCCTACCCCTGTAGTAAGATCCAACAATAATACAGGCGACAATCTATAAAATGATATCCCCTTCGGAGTACCACACTGGTAACTTTTATTCATAACCATGAACCAGGGTGAATCATTTTGATGTAACGATTTTACACGTGAGTAAAAAAGGAGATCAAATATCTCAATTTCAGAGCCGAAATCTTCAGATTTAAATGAAAAATAACATTAAAGTGAGGATAAAAAGTATTTTCTATCCCAATATATGGATGAATGTAGAAATATGTGGTTTCTACCGTATTATTTTGTGTTGTCAATTTAGTGTTCTCTACAAGTGAAGAAGAAAGGACAACAATACGGTCTATAATTAAGTTGCATTTGGTTTACATTCGTCATCAGAGTATACACTAGCCATTGGTTAAAAAAAATTAATCATGTTTAAACAATGTAGCAATGTGATTAGTTGAGCTAAAGAATCAAGTATCTAAAATAAAGTATAACAATTAGAAGGGTATTTGTACGCTAAGGGGAGTAGCCATTTGTAACAAATAACAAAATAACATTTAACTTCAATTCTTAGTATTTCTTAGTGCATTGTTTTTGGGAGTATAAAAACCATAATAATTATAGCAAAATAACGTTTATAGAGGTAACATTTATAGAGGGTTGATTGTACACTCAAACCTCTTTATAAATGAGCCTCTCCACAATGATATTCTAAATTATCTTGCACACTATTGACACTCATCATTGAGTGTAGCACACTTGTCACACATTCAAACATAGTAAAAAAAATTGGTACCCAAAGTTGTCATATTAAAGAGGGTAGAATGTAAGAGCACCTATATCCAAGTAGCTTAGCAACCCTTGGGAATATAATGGCAAACTCAAGGTCAGAGAAATCTTAATAACTGGGAAGCCTTGTGAACCGCATTTGACTTGTAGATAAGGCCAACTAATGGATGGTCAGTGCTACATGCTACTCTAAGTGGCACATGCACATGTGCCAAAACACGGTGACTAAGGTTGGATAACCCATTACCACCACCACACCTAAATCCACCAACTTCTACACCATTCCTTCATTTTAGGAAGGAAATGTAAGTTGTTGGTACATGACTTAGCTTTTGAGCAATTCATGCATAAGTCATGTAATGAAAGCTTACATTTCCACCCTAAAGTGAAAGAAGGGTGTAGAAGTTGGTGGGTTTAGGTGTCGTGGTGGTAATGGGTTATCCAACCTTACATGCACGCTCTTTTATTTGGTTAGCCATCAAACAACTATAGACATAGAACAAGCGGCAAATCGCGTAGTCTCTGCTGTAGTATTTACCCTATATTTACTTTTACACCTTGTTTGTATTGTTCGGTCCTGTAACTCCTTAAAAACAAAGCGTTTACATAGTCTCTCTTCTGGAAGGATATACAGACCTATATCGACGAGTTGTACAGACCTAGGCAAACTACGCCCATGTGCTTGAAAATCACACCACCGTCCCCGTCAAATTTCTCAAGCTTTAATATAGGTGGATTGGAGCTCCGAGTTTGTCCCATAAGACACGGCACCGCTCTTTCTCCTTCCCCATGGGCCCCTTTTAACGGACGAGTGGAAGTGCTCTAACAGAGGATCCTCATGAGAGACCCACGTCCACTTTGCAAAGAAAGAATAAACTAATTTTACACCGTGCATTGAATTAACCCTTTAGTGCCTAGCTGACCACATTATGGTCACTACAACGTCCGAAATGCAAATAGCAGAGAATCCGTGAAGAATTGGAACTTCAGTTTTGAAGTTCAGATTTTCCCACATACATTACGCAGCTTCCAAAAAAAGAAATTTTCAATTTGGGATTGTACAACTATCAAAATACCTATCAACAAAACGCAAAAATACTGCAAATACTTGAAAATACAGTAAATACTTACAAATACAACATATGTATTGTGTAGTATTTCTTGTGTTTGGAAGTTTGTTATCTTGTTTTATTTTTTTGGATTGTGTTCTCTTCTTCATCTTCCATTAGTGTGTGTAATCCGATCTTCACTAATGTACCCACTCCTGTCAATTTTCAACGTATAAAGTTTTGTCCTAAACCGTACATGGACAAGTCACTTTCACTTATAAATCTCACAATAATTATGTGTGAGTCTATTTTTGATATGAAAGATTGCAACGGAGAGGTGTTGACATAGGGCATAGCTGAACTTCTTTGCTTTTATTTTTGAAAATTTACCTCAAATTCTATTTAACTTTGAAGTCACACACCCCCCAAAATCTCGTTTTTGAGCGTGCATTATACAGTTCAAATACATACTATAATCTTCCGATCCCACCATCGGATGATTCTCAAATTTTGATAAAATATGTGCTCTCGAGTTGAGAATAGAATTGTACGGTTACTTTCTAATTTAACTCATTCTATTTTTGGTAGTCTCAACCACAGTGGAAAAATCTACTGAAATCCAGGGCTCTGAGCTACAGTACCCTAGGCACTAAAGGGTTAAAGGACGGGTGCTAATGCAGTTGAACGAGCTTGGCACTTCTTCAAACCAAGTTTGTTGTCTTTCATAGACCAGCTCTCACTTTTATTGTCTCCGCCACATACTACGGAAACACTTCGTTTTCAAAAAGTTACATGGTTGACTATGCGACAACCCGCTTGTTAGAGTAGAATCAAACTGGAGATTTGGAACATTGAACCAGTTGTTTATTTTCTACAAGAGCGGGGCCGGGTGCTTCATGGAGTGGCTGTGAGTGCCACCAGGTACGTGGTAGAGTTCAGTGTCTGCATGTACTGTACTTACTACTGTATCTGGCAATTGATATACAGGACAACACACTGTATTAGCGTATTCTAACTTTTCCTGAGGACCATGGTTCTCTACATGCAGAATTGCAGATGGACACGTGAGTAACAGGCAAAGATATGAGGATTTTATACAATCACAAGTCACTTGTTGAGCAAAACAAATCCCAGTGAACGAGGACCATGTTGACTGACATTGAAATGTGTTCTGTTTTTTGTTTTTTCACGCAGGGAAGAATTTTGTTTTCATTGTCAGAAACTACGTCAAGCACATTTCTCCAAGAAACAGAATTCTCCACATACTGTGGGTTGTGTGGGTTGTGTGATGAAGACATTGGCACCAGGGCTTTTTTCTTTTTTCTGGCTTCTTGGAGCCAGGCTCTGATGTCGTGGCACAGTCGCAATGGTTTAAATGTGAAGGGACAATTTTCCATTGCATGCATGGAGCACTGCTACAATGCAAAAAAAATAAAAGTCCTGATTGGCACTAACTTAAAAGTTGGGTCACGAATGATTTTCAACAACATAAACTTGTGGGAAAAAAAAAGCGGTTTTTGCTTGCCGTGTGATGTTGCATTAATAGTGAATGGCTCATAAACCAATGCTTTAAGCTTTTCACGCAAATCTAGTAATGATATAAAATTAGAAACTTTTAATGAACACCTAGTGGAGATAGAGATGTTGTTGGTTTATGGTACATGTCGGTTATTGGGTCATCCACCTTATAACAATCAAACTTTTGCTCTATTTCAAAAAATTAGGCATTCTCGGTGTCTGCGAACTCCGTTTGCTGACTGGTTGGTGGAAAGGTTATGTTCAGTCAAACACTTGACAAAACTTCAAATTTACACTGCAGGATTGTACAGTACATGAATTATCTTGAGCGCCACGACAATGGAGTTTTTCATTTTAGGTCAGATAGTTTGGGCAAGAAAATTCCATTCAGACCCACCCAACTTAAGACCTACCGTGTCACAGGGGAGGTCAGTAACTCGACAGGGTAAGTTGTAAGTACCGGGTCACAAGGGAGGTCAGTAACTCGACAGGGTAAGTTGTAAGTACCGTCACCAGAAACGACAAGGGGAGCAGTTTAGTTTAACTTATTAGGACCAGCAGTGGTACAGAACTGTACATTTGGCAAGAGGGCTGACAGATGGCAGATATTAATAGGTGTAACAGTTAATGAAGAAATGGAACGGGCCACTTGGTACCCGGCAGGACGCGGGCCTCAATTCGCGGATCAGGGTAGGTGGGGCCATTCTGCTGGGAGGCTAGGTGGGCTTTGGCTCGGACATCCTGCCGTGTTATGTGCAGACAAATTAAAGGGGTGGGAACCTTCCTTTTTATCGACATCCTCCGCCTCTTCTGCGCCCCTTCAGCCGCCCCTCCCTGGTTTTTATTTTTGGGATGAAAAGATTCATGCATCCTAATTCATCCACCATTGCGAAAATTTAAAAATAACAAATTTATAGAAAGAATTGTTCTTTAAAAAATTCCATCCTAAATGGAATTATACTGTACTGTGCAATGCACCTGAACCTTAGGGCGGCTTCACACTATGGCCGTCCAAGTCGAGAGGCCGTGGGATAGAGAGTCCAAACTTTGTTGAGAGTCCAAAGAAATCTACTGAAAATAGGCATAAAATATAGTTTTCATTTTTTATGAGAAGAAATCGACGGCCTCTCGACCATAGTGACGGGTCTTGCAAAATGTAGGACCCAAACTTCCTCTCGAGAGGCCGTCACCTTGGTCAAAAAGTGTTGCCATGTAAGCATTTTGAAGGTCCACGGCCTTTGGACTTTGGCCTCTAGTGTGAAGGGTCGAGAGGCTGAAACCATGGTTTCTTGCAATGTGATTGGTGGAAATCGACGGCCTCTCGACCTTCGATCATAGTGTGAAGCGGCCCTTAATATCACATGGTCCTAACCCGGTGGGCTAATGTGCTAGCTAACCCACCAGTAGCTAACCCACCAGTAGAAAAGGTGACACTCCTGAGGGAGATGTCCAGATAAAATCACTATGCATGCATGGAATTGGGCACCACTTGTTTGAGCATCTCTCTTGTTAAGATGGTTACCCCATCCTGAACTGAATAAGAAATACGGTTATGAGGCATTAATATTATTTAGTATTATTATTTTTTAGAATTAGGCAAGAAAAAATAGATTTCAACACAAGTTGAAACATAAATTTTGGATGAAGAATGAATTAGTTATAAATTTTCAAAGTTGAAGTACGACACGTCCCATTCACGTCATATAGGTAGAGCTCTTTCTATCTAAAGAAGATTTGTATTGCACACACTAAAGATGCTTAAACCAACAACAACGAATCCATAACCACACTTACATATACTAAAACCAACAAGAGAGGATCCATTACCAACTGTAACTCATGCTACAACCAACATCATTGCAACATTGATTGTGGAAATGCCCCTAGATGTTGGTTTAAGACGCCAGTTGGGAATGGCGTAACCACCTTAGTGCCACCTTTTCTACTACACTAAATAGGTAGATTAGTGTTAGATACACTAATTTACATAAACATGTTGTAAGCTTTTACTGTTGACTAATTTTTTTACCCTCTATATTCGTCAAGATGGGGATCTTTCAATAGTATTGGAATCAATGTCTTTGGTAATTTTTTTTGTCGAGAGTAAAAATCTATAATATTTTCAAATCTTATAATTATCTAACACTAATCTACCTATTTAGTGTAATGACCCGGGTCATCACATTAGCCCATTTTTTATTTTTAAGAAATTAAATCCAATATTTGTAAATATTTTTTTAGATTATTTTTTCTACCATACAAAAGATTGAAAAAAATTGCCATCGAAATAGACGTTTTTTTTTTAAGTTTATTTATTTTTAGTTTAGAGATCACCAAGCTTTTAGAGCATGTCCAGTAGTTGCTCATTGTGCACCAAGTTCACATGGAAGATGGTGTGTGAGGAATGAAAACGTCTCTAACAACAATGCTTGGAATAAAGTGCATAAACCAATTACATACTACTATTTTTTGTTACTAAGTGGACAATCATAATTGACGAAGAATAAATTTACTAAACTTAACTTCATAAAGTTTGAGCATGGTCTTGTGAGAGAACATGACAAAATGCTTGATGTGAGAACCATTCCTCTCTATATTGACATATATCAAACTCCACACCATAAGAAGGTACTTTATCATTCAAAAATAGAGTTGGTGAGTAGAAAACAATTGCTTTTAGGTTTGCTCTTACACACCTGATAATCAAAGATCACTAAGTTTTTTCATACTATATAACTATTTGGAGTGAAAAAATAAGAGTATCTTAAAGCAAAATTCATTGTAAATCCAAAGTGACAAATCAGATGTGTAATGATTACAATAGTAGGACTAGATGTTTAGCACATCAAACACATAGACTATATTCCTTACCAACATACTAGTCGCACTCTTATTCATCTTGGAAAATGAAGATTGTTGACAATCAAAGCTCCTTACTTGTAGAAGAAGCTTCAAGTTTCTCAGTTTGAAATGAGACGAAGCAAAAATAATGACCCCCTTTCACACTTACAAGTTTCAACCTTTGTGAGTTTTCGCCAGAGCTTTGTTGACATAAGATAAAGTGCGTGCCTAGAATTAGAGTGCATCGACTAATTACATATTATTACTTTTGTCACTACTTGGGATGATTGTAATGGCAAAGAATAACTTTACCAAACTTAACTTCATAAAGTGAGTATGGTCTTGGCAGCGAACAAAACAAATGCTTGATGTGAGAACTAGCAAGGCACCACGGGCCTTGGCTTGGTGGTTGAGGCTCATGGCCCCCAATGAGGAGGTTGTGGGTTCCATCCCCCATGCCAGCGTGGTGCTCACCACCATAGTCCATCCAACTATGGTGGGGGATCCTTGGACCTTGTTGTATGGGTACCTCAAAGCCCTTTGGGGGATACCATGTCCGGTATCTTCAAGGCACTAGTGGCTAGCTAGGTAGTAGCGTAGCGTGTCACTATAGTGTCCATCCCCGAAATTATGTCCATCCTCGAAAGTATTGTCCGAATTTCCCCTTGTCCGATGGGCATCGGATCATTGGCATTACGAATGGACACTTCATTCACGTCGGCCCCTAAAGGGGCCGGAGTTTCTATCTATCTGAGAACCAGCACTCACCATATTGACAATATTTGGTGTGCAAATATCAAACTCCACACCATAAAAGGTACTGTATAATCCAAAAATAAGTTTAGAGCATGCCCACCCATGCACGCTACAACATACCTCCACGCCCATGAGATAAAAAGCAAAATGTGTTTTCGCCCGGATTCGAACCGGAGACCTTCAGTGTGTTAGACTGATGTGATAACCAACTACACCACGAAAAACCAGCCACCTAATCAGCTCATGCCAGATGGCATCGATACCCGAGTGACGTCCGGGTACATGGAGATGCGGGGTATCGATCCCCGTACCTCTCGCATGCTAAGCGAGCGCTCTACCATCTGAGCTACATCCCCATGACCGTGCCACCACATCCCTACAACCGAGAGGTGCGACACTCCTACAACCGTGTCCATGATATCGGGTTTACGGATTTTAAGGTGAAGATTTGGAGGACCGCTCTCATTGCTTTCAGTTATGAATAACATTCTTTCAATTCTCACTTGTTCAATTATGGGGTTTATATCTACGCCAAAACAATATAATCTTGTTTGTGTGCAATATACCTTATCACAGATAGAGATTATAAAAAGAGAAGCCCAAATCTTTAGGAAAAAAATGATGTCCTGAATTTAGACAAGGATGGTGAAGGCCTCCTTCGAAGATAGGATTGTCCTTCTAAATTGCCGTCGACAGAGCTGAAGAGTGTCAAAGGCAATCACAGCCTACACTGACCTTTGTTACCAACAACTCATCTATTCATACATTTGGTTATTACACTTGGTTGGCTGTAAGCATGACTTGGCTAAATTTCTATGGCCACTCATTTATGAATGAAAATGGGGTTTTCTCCTATCACTTATAATGATCTACAACCTCTGGCTTTGAAAATTGTATGATAAATTCACACATACTGATAAAAGTTTGATCTCAACAAATATGATTCATATTAATATATAGGTAATACCTGGTATTGGTAAATATTACAACATCAGTCACTGATTCCAACAACTTGGTCCCGCAATTTGCAAAAGGATCAAATTTCAATACATCATTTAACAAATCTTGGCATCTCCCTCCGACTCGTACAGATGCGCAAATCAAAACCAGGCTTCAAATATATACCTCATCCTTCCCACTCAAGAAAGCTATTGAAATCTATTAAAACAATATAATGCCACCCCACGAACCTCTAGTGATCTTCATCTTTAGGAGGCTTTCGATATTGAGTTTCCAACTGCTTGGCAACTATTAGCCCAGTCGTGATGAAAGTTTTCAAGTTTGGAATCGTGTAGTTCTGGGCAATGTAGACCCCAGCAAATGCGCCAAGCGAGAATGAAAAACTGCTTCTGAAAATCCCCATGGTGCTCCAAAATGCAGAATGCTGATTTCAGCTTCCCTGTGCACAAACAAACGGAAAAAGATTCTCACAAGTATCAATTGTGGACATAAAGTCACCCATTTACTATGCAAGTGTCACCTGACTTGTAAGAACTAAGATACTTCTAGGTTTTATCCAGTGATTTTTGTTGTTTCTAATTTTAGCCAAATTGCTATGATTTTTGTAAAAAAGAGGGAATAATAGCCAGATTTCCTACATGGAGTCAAGATGTGTAGCCTCTTTAAACCTAGGTATTACCCAGGTATTGCCTAAGTAGCACCTAGGTATTAACCTGGTATTACCTATATATTAATATGAAAAGAGCATCCAAGGAGCCTGGATTGCTCTTCAAGCCATGGAAAAGTAGCAAACATGCTCAACTGTCTCCGGACCAAAAAAATATCACTGACTTCTATCACAATCAAAAATGATGTGTAAATGCAATGCAATAATCATGGTTCAAAGGTAGTCTAGGCTTATGATTGGGACCTTACTACTTCAACAATTCATAACTTATGCATATGGTATAGACATAATACATATTTTGAATCCTCTTGAAAACAGAGACAACAAATTCCATTCTACCACTCAAAACAACTGAAAGTCTACCCTACCTCACAAGAGCATTGAGAATGTCCAACAAGAGAAGCTCTAATCTTCAACCTGCGCTTCCTCAAAATCAACAAAACCTCACAAAACAAGGCTACTCTCACAATCATCAGAGGACGTTATCAAACTTCAATTCATCACCAGCGTGTGCATTCCAGCTAGCACCATCATATCAGTGTTGTTCATTCGCAATTCTCACAACCCTAAACCCAAAACTGGGCATGAAAGTACAAAATTAAACGCAGCGCACAACCAGTTCGCTAAAGTAATTTATAAAAAAATCAAGGAAGAATCTATTTCGTCACCGAGCGTTGTAAACGGGTGAGATTTCTTCCCACCATAACGAATGAACCCTAATACCTTATTAGCCAAAAAAAAAATCTTCCACGAAACCTGCGTTTTCTCTGTTTTTTGCAAGGAGGAAATTAAGACGTGCAGCACAAGGAATTACACGATCGATACCTGTTGCGGTGCTCGCGATGGCTGTCGATGGATTGCGCACCTTGCAATTGCCTTCGTTTTTGAAAAACAGCAACGTTTCTCTTCGATATTGGTGCACGGGTGATACCCAAGTGATACCCTTTTTCATACAGGGCTTCAGATAGATAGATAGAAATTCCGGACCTCTTTCGAGGGCGGCGTGAATAAAGTGTCCGTTCGTAATGTCAATGACTCAGTGCCCACCGGGTAAAGGGTCATTGGATACAAGACTTCAAAGGAGAAGGAGAAGGACTCATGGTTTAACCCCTAGAGGATCAAGAAGCTCAAATTGGGCCTCATGTTTGTCTAAGCAGTTTTGAGTAAGTTTTATGTGGTTATTCTTTAGTTCAATTTTTTCTTTTGTTTTTTCAGCAACATGTGCATCGTTCTTCACTGATTCTAGTGATATAAAATTTAGTCTCATCTAAATTGTATTTTCACAATATGATCAATTGAATTTATCATTTTCAAACCATAAATCTTTGATTTTTTAGGGGTTAAACTGACAAATTCAATCAATAGGATTAATTATTATATCATTGGAATCAGTAAAAACATTGCATGTGTTGTTTAATCTTTTAACGTCCCATTCCTTTTGAAAACAGTCAATCTACACTTTTATATTCATTTTAGCTTTCAAGATTTGTTAAAATATATATTTCAATATTTTTCATGCATGAAATTATATGTTTTCTACTAGTCCTAAAATTTTCCAATTTTTCTAATACAAAATGAACTTTTTACAAATTTTTAAGTCAAATACTTCAAGGAATTCATATTAATTACAAAAAATCTCCAAAAAATATAATTTTTTTTAGAACATGTGAAAATGACAATGGAGAATCACATGATATATTTTGTATAATTTTTTAATTTTAATTTTAAAATTCAAAAGGTGAACATCATATGCAATGTAACTCAAACCTTGAGCTACTTAGCTTGCAACAGAAATAAAATATTTGATACTTGAAATTTATAAGATCCGAAAAGTGAAGTGGAAACTAAACTCGATAAACTTCATTTTTTCAATTGAAAGCAATAGCAAAAAACTTCATTTTCAAGGTCAAAAATTGGTTTTGACTAACAAACATCCATTATTTGGATGCGCGGTCCTTAAAGGGTTAAGAAATAAATAAATTATAAAAAAAAGGATTTTACGTAGAACTTGCTAATATAAACATGAGGTTAAAGGTGAGGAGAAATAATATTCCTACATTGCATAGGAGTTTGTCAATTGTCATATCGTTTCAACCGAGAGTACTATGTTTCTTTCACGTGAGGATAGTAATATGAGTTGACATGTCATGTTTACTATGAAGTTGCCATTCATCATTGGAACATTGTGTCATAAGGTTTACTTGAATTTTTTACCATTTAAATAAAATAAAATAAAAATTACATAGATACTATCTAAAAAAACAAATACTGTTGTATTTAGAAATAGTGTCTTGAACACTAAAATCACAATTTTAGTTTACTGAAAATGGAATTGCTACAAAGAGTGAGTTCTTTTATTTTTGGAAGATTTGACTTCAAATTTGGCTTTTAAAGTACTACCATCCCGTCGGCAAAATGAATATTTTCTGAAATCCTTTTTTACCTCTTAGAAATTTTTATTTTATTCTTCGAAAAATGATTTCCGAAAATCATTGACATCTACTCTTAGAATTAGTTTTTGCCAAACTTGCTACCGGTAGTAAGGGCCTCTTTACACTAGAGGCGAGAAGCCGTTAGGATAGAAATTTCGAAATTGCTCTTCTTGGTTTCTAGGCCTCTCATTGGCTGAAAATTCTCTTCTCACATCTTCTCGCCTCTAGTGTAAAGAAGCCCTAAACTACGGCATAGGAATTTACAGTACAGGAATTGAAATGAAAATTTTGGAGCCACAGGAAAACAGTGAAGAAGAAGAAGAAAAAGAAGAAAAAGAAGAAGAAAAAGAAGAAAAAGAAAAGAAAAGGAAGAAAAAGAAAAGGCAACACCTTGCAGGCGGAAGAGCAAAACAAACGGCAGCCGAGGAATCGAGAGTTTCGGGCAGTTGGTACTCATTGCACGCATTCATTCTGCTCCGCAACTCCGCAAGCATGTCAATCGTGGGCCTCGTCAATCTCTTCCCCCCCGCGCAACACCCCCAGATCATGATGATCACACACACCCCCAGATCGCCAGACTCACAGAAAATTTCTGACAACCTCACCGATAGCTAGATTCCTTCCAGTTCTCCACAAACCCGGGGCGCTGTATGCAACTGACGAGGAATGTGTTTAGGGTTTTCATTTCGCACACCAAAATGCGACCTTCCTCCGCATTCACGCAACTGCTCTTCATGCCCATGCTTTTCCTGGGCTTGAATCACTTCTCATCATCGCCCACATGCGCCCTGAAAAACCACCTTGCCAGCAGCGATGCGGCCGCGACGTGCGCCGAGGAGTTGATGGCCCTGTTCTCGGGGCCCGCGCGAGCAGGGGCTCTGTCCGCAGCGCGAGCCGCGGAGCTGCGGTCGTGCGTTCGGCCGCTGGTACCGTATCACGAGATTATTCCGCGGCGACAGAGGAGTTTGCAGGAGTTTAGTAGTACTGTTGATGATTTGATGGAAGTGAATGCGCGGTTGGTGAATGGAGAGCCTGTTGATGAGGAGAAAGTAGAGCGCCTTGTGCAGTGGCCTCCTTCGTCTGTTCTCAGCTTGGCGAGGAGATTGGTCGTGTTCGGAGGTGATCCTGCTGCTGTCTTGAGTGAACTCTCCCCTCATCGATATCCGGTACGCATCCCACATTGTAATGTTGTTCTGTGATTTCATGGTTTTGCAATTGTGAAATCAAATTTTATGTCACCAGAATCAGTGAAGAGCAGTGCATGTGTTGGTCCAACAATTGTGAAGAAAAGAAAGTCCTCATATCACACATTGTAATACAGAGGACGTTGTTCAATGATTTCATGGTTTTGCAATGACCAATCTGATTGTGAAATCAAAATTTGTATCACCAGAATCAGTGAAGAGCATTGCCTGTGTTGGTCCAAAATTTGTGAAGAAATGAAAGTCCTCATAGAACGCGCTAAAAAGTCATGAAGCTTCTTGGTCCTTCAGAGGACCAAGGTTTGAGCAGAGAATGAATACAAAGGACGTTGTTCTGTGATTTCATGGTTTTGCAATGACCAATCTGATTGTGAAATCAAAATTTGTATCACCAGAATCAGTGAAGAGCTGGTCCAAAAATTGTGAAGAAATGAAAGTCTTCATATCATGTGCTAAAATGTCATGAAGCCTCTTGGGTCATTTAGAGGTTAACTCATTTAGAGATTTATAGTTTTAAAATGAAAAATTCAACAGCCAGGTCTAATCTGGATACAAGATCTACAAGATCCTGCCATTTGTGTGCATCAGATTTACATATTGTGAAAAATATAATTCAGATAGGACCGGATTTTATAACATTGCATGTGTTGATCAAAAGACAAATAAGCTTGAAGAAAAGGAAGTCTACGTAAGACCTGCTATAAAAAACATGAGGCCCAATTTGGGCTTCTATGGGTTAATCCTTCAAGAGAATGAAATATTTCATGGATCTGAAGTGCTGTGTGTGTGAGTGAGTAAAACAGGTGCCGGATGTGGAAAACTCTACTGCAGAGCGCTGCTATTTGACGAAGTATGATTACGGAAACAGATTCGAAGACAATGTAGGTCAACTTTTTGTACGGAGTAACCCTAATTCATTTCATTCAAATTTTACTCATGCTGTAGCAAGATCGGTGTTGTTGACACTGATCTTTGTAAGTAACTTCGGTTTGTGATTCAGGTGATCAATTCGTACATTGTTTTCCTGTTCCACGCCATAAGCATGTTGTCACCGTTCGTGGGGTTCAACGTCTCACTCAGCCGCTTTGACCTCTTCCATGGCCACATGTTCAGTACCTATGATACCAACCGGCTCGGGATTTTGTGAGTTCTAAACCCTAAACCGTTCTCCTGTCTATCTCTTTTGTTTGTTCAGGTTTCACTTCTTGTTTCCGTGTGGGTGAGGACTTTCTAAAAGCTAATGACAAGTGTTGGTAAAAAAAAATTAAAAATTTGAACAAGAGGAAGTCCAAATAGGGCCTACTCAAAACCGTTACATAAGTGCAACGAATTTTTAGGAATCAAAGTTTAAAATCCTCATAAAAATCATGTCAATGCTAGAATTTGATTCTACAAAATTGAGCTAAAACATTTACAAGGCTAGTTGAAAATTTGTAAACTCCTTTTGACAAGTCTTATTACCTGCACAGATTTCATTCGCGGGAGTACCCTAAATATGACGAGAAGATATTTCCTCTTAATTTGGGGTACTGCCAGAGAGGTAAGAAAATTCTTTGTGAAGATGTGGAGGTTTTCGTTTGTAAATGATATCGACCCTCGTTTCATTGCTGTTGGGTTTTGTTTTTGTGGCAGGCTCTGAGATTCCTTATGACAAAAGTATGGATCTGAGAAACATTCTGTGGTTAGCTCCTCTTGCAACTTGTACAGAGAAAGGGGTCTGCTCTGATGATTGGCTCGCCTCAGGTAAGACTCGAATTCTATCAAGCAGGCTCAAAAAGCTATTTCCCTTCTTGTTGGTAAAAAACCATTTTGATTGTTTGACTATTTTTCTTTTCATAAATTGGTTTTTAGAGGTAGCGATTTTCTTAAAATTCTTTCATGGAACGTATCTACTTGTTTAGTTGAACGGCCTTTTCATTACAGATCTTATATATGGATGTCAACAAAGTGCCCACTTTGGAAGCTAATAGTTGAATATAGTAACTTTTGAAACATATTTCTATCATTCAAAAATGTAGGACGTGATTTCTTCTTTCTAATGATACATTTTGTTACCTTCCTACACGCTTTATTTCGACTCCCATTGATATGGAAGTGGCATTTTTGCCCATTTGGGCACTTGTTTGTTATGTGCTCCAATTTATTATTATTATTATACCTCATGCTGTTGGTAAATCAGGTGTCCTCATGATCCTGGATGCAAAAGAAGGTGGCGTGGTGTACAGAGAACTGATTCCTGAGTATCTCGATGACGTTCGCACAGTATCAGAGGGTAAGCAGTCTTGGCATTCTGTTTTGTGGCTAGATTTATAGCACTACCAAAAAGGGGTGTTGTTTTAACACTCTTTTTTCACTTTGTTTTCAACAATGTAGTGTTAAAAAGAACACTGTTTTTGACTGTCAAAAAGAGTGTATAAAACAACACCCTTTCTTGGTAATGTATAATCTGAGCTCTGAAACTAGAAAAGAAACCAGTTGTAGTACGACCACTTCCCATATGTTGAATTGTACATTGGTCACGTTGGTTTTTTTTTCTAGGAACACATGTTTTGCATGTCAGTTTCTTACCCTCTCGATCATTTTTGTTTGTTTCCTACTCCGTATATTCTTATAAAAACAGCTGTCTGATATTTTACGTATTTCCATCGTCACCAGAGACCCCCATTAGATTGACAAAGCTCTTATTGCTAAGTTAATAGCCATTACATTCGTGGAGTCCTCATATTGAGTTTATATAGGTTATTGTAACATAAATGGTGTCATTCAATGCTAGGGTGATGTTACTGTACGTGAGGGTCAGATTCAACAGCCTGGTGTCGAAATTGAATTCCACGTCAGATTATGAATATTCCACGTCACCTTAAACCAATCAGAAGATGACACGTGGCACTTTAAAAAAAAAAAACTGAGTAGATTACATGAAACCGATCATACTGTCATTGATGTTAACTTGATACTCCCTCTGTTAGACCATGAAAACTACTCTGCTGCAGAGTAGTTTTCTTGGTCTTTTAGTGGGACGGAGGGAGCATTACATTGGTAAATATTATGTTAACATTAATTTAACATTATGTTAATACTGATTTAGTATCCTATTAGATTAACTTAGCTTTGTCAATTCAGTTGGGGATCTTTGGAGACAATGATCACAAAATGGGTATCTCATATTCAAGTACTTCTTGTTCGTTTCCATTCTGATGTTGTTACTACTTGAACTGTTTGTTATGCCAGAGGAATTTGGCCATCTTATCGCAGATATCAACTACCTCAACCTTGGAATTTCTCCACCAGAAAACAGGGTATTTATCTGCTAGGAATTTATTATTTTGGAGGGGGGAAAGCCTACCAATTGTTGATAGGTGTGTGTAACATTATATTCCATTTTTATCAGTAAAGCATTGATTGAATTGAAAGAATGTCATAAGTTGATGTCTATGGTAGGGAGTGTCACAGCTGGCCTGCAGAAGGTGGTTTCAGAATCTAGTGTATAAGGAGATTGTACTTTGGAGAAATATGGAGGAAGAAGAGTTATATTGAAGGGAGGACTAAGTAACTAATAGTTTTTCTTTCATAGCATCTTAGAGCATTGTCACCGTGATTCTTGTATCTGTATCTGGGAGGGATGAAACCGTCTCTAATTTCCAGATACAGTAGTCGGGGTTGCACCGTTCAATCCTGGAAAAGTGAAATTGGAAAACATGTTCTTACCACGGTCCCTTTTCACACCGCTGAAATCAACGTTGTGGGCCAGGTGTACCCCGCAGAAGTTGAATCGTAGTAAGAAGAGCGATGTAGATAGAAAGTTTGAATCTTGAAAAACCAACCAAGTTTGTTGGATTTAGGGGCCACTCCTAGAAAATTTTGCCACTAGGTGCGAAGGTTTTTCCTGGAAAATGGATGAACTTCATCCTTTTCTAGATATAGGATCCACGCGGGGATGCTCTTATGTGAATGATGTGGATGGTAATTGCAAAGGCCTCAAAAGTTTGTTAACTTGTAGATGTCAAAAGTACAAAGAGATCAAAGAATTTAGTGCAGTGTCTATTATCATGATTGCGTAAGAGGTTGAATACGTAGCAAATCTATACATTTGAGGAAGATAGTTCGTTTGTTTTATTGTTTATATGGAACGTTGAGATTTGCTTGACTTTGTGTCCACCAGTCTCGTTCTTGGTACTGTTGGAAGCTCTCGACGAGGAGGGGTGCATCAAAGTGGTTTCATTGCTTTTAAATGTATGATGTGAGAGTTATGGAATTTTGAGTGATTTTTGTCACCATAAATTGAATTAAATTATGAAAAATGAAATATGGGAAGTTTTTATGTCATTCTTTGGCATCGCCGGAAAGCTCTCAGTCAATAGGGGTGCATTGAAGTCGTTTCGTAGCTTTTGGATTCACAATGTGAAAGTTATGGATTTTTAATTGAATTTTGTCACCATAAATTGAATTAAATTATGGATAAATTATTCTAAAAGTAAAAAAGCAAAAGCACAGGGAACATGGAGAATGCATTGGGGAACATGGCAAATATGTCGAATTCTTTTGATAAACTAATGGGATTTTTTATTTTACCAAAGGCTTGGCCATTAAAGGTTTGGATTTCGGATTTGGCCTTTGCAGTTTCACATTATGGTTGGCCGCAGGCTCTAATTTCTACATTTCATTATACCTTTGAACCTTCAACATGAATTGACTGCGTAAACTCCTGTGGCCTCTCGACTTAGATAGCGATAGTGTGAACCGTCCTTCAATAGACTCCATTTCACTTTCAAGGAACGCTATTCCAAATTTAGATATGGGTTCAACTCTAATTCATGACTTCATCATAAAACATAAATCTAGTAGCGAATACCTACTACGGTAGTTGGGGTTAAGAAGAGAAAGAAAGCACAAGATGTTGATAACGTTACCTTTCAAAGGAGTGGCACTTTGTGGAGAAGAAATCATGATTAAACCCATTTGAATTTTGAAAAGCCATGATTTCTTGAATTGCAATTCATAAGATTTGAAATCATTTGAATTCATAAAATCATTTGACTTGCAATTCAAAATTTAGAAAATTCATGATAAAACTCAATTGAAAACCTTATACGTTGCAAAATAGTCTACCTCATTTGAAGTGGACATGGCTCACATTTGAACCCATTACACAAAGTTCACATTGAAGCCTCAATCATTGAAACCCTAGTCATACAATCATTTGGAAATTGATTGTAGTGGTCTCTTCCATTATTGTTAACCCTTAAACGTCAAGAGGGCCTGAACGGGGCAGCCCGGAAGGCATCTAAGTTTTTTTGGGGAATAAAATAATTTAAAAAAAATTGTGCAAAAACGACTCTGCAGTGAACTACTGGCTAGCACTGTAGCACTGCGGCACTGCTGAACTTCAACTGCCCCAACCTCAAAACTTGTTCAATTTGATAACTTTGATTGCTTACCAACGATTCCACAATTTCTCAAGTGAGGCGAAAATTTGGAATCTAGATTGCTTTTTCATTAGCTTTCCAACGCAACAAGTCTCGCTTGATTTGGTTGAGAAAATCAACTTTTTTCTTCATTATTCTCTTTTAAATAAGCCCATGAGGCTTACCTTGACGTTTAACCCCTAAACGTCCCAACGTCCAGAAACTGGATCACGAACGGATTCAAAGCCTTCTCACGTTCTCATCAATGCTTGGATGAAACTCATCCAATTTTTTGGAGATTCTTCACCAAGTTGTTGTCCTATCTAATGGCTAGATTTAGTCATACTAGAGTACATATTTTTCTAAAATTACAAATGTAGAAGTATGTCAAGTTGTTGACCGAGCCAAAATTGCATTGACTCTAGTTCAAAGTGGAATCGTGAAAAATGAGGTCATAAATTTAAGAAACACAAAAATTTCAAAGCATCACCACGTTTAAGAGTATCTCATTTCAAACTCATTCCAACAAATTTTACTCAAAAAATATTGAAATTTAGTTTGTAATCAAATTTAGAAGGAATTTTTAATTTTAACTTTCAAATTTTATAATTAAATATTGGTGATTGTATTAGTGAATAGAACCGTACTGATGGAATCTAAAATTCAAAATCTAGAACTTTCATTTGTATATCAATTCCAAAATATTCTTCTAAATAGTAGTTTATAATGCTTTTTCTCAAATTGCCAATTCCAGGGACACCCTGGTACGTTTAGGGGTTAAGGGTTAAGGTACTTTTGCTAAAGGCTACTTCACACTATAGCCGAAGGTCGAGAGGCCGTCAATTTCCACCAATCGGATTGCAAGAAACCAAGAATTTGGGCTCTCAAGTCTCAACCCTTTACACTAGAGGCCAAAGTCCAAAGGCCGTCGCCCTTCAAAATGCCTACATGGCAACACTTTTTGACAAAGGTTGACGAACTGTCGAAGGATGTTTGGGTCGAACGGGTCGAACGGTAATAGGAACCCAAACTATGGTCGAGAGGCTATTGATATATTTTCATAAAAAATCAAAACTATAGTTTATTGCCTATTTTCAGCCCATTTCTTTGGACTCTCAACAAAGTTTGGCCACTCAATTCCACGACCTCTCGACTTGTGTGAAGCGGCCCTAACAATCCTCATTTTCCAAGCAACTATGGTACACATTTCTACACTAGGGAATACAATGGCAATGTGCCTATCTAAGCCTTAGGGTTCCCACTCACAAGAGCTTTGGCTTGGGTGAGAAACTCCCGCATGCGACGCGCCGAAGGCCGCACGTCTTGTCCCTCGAGGTAGATCCTCTTCAAACTCTCCCATCCTTGCTGCGTGATGCTCTCGGGATCCACCAAAACGGGATCCGTCGCATTGTAGCTATCACTGAGCGAGCTTTCTCTTGGTGCAATCTTGTATGGCATGTAATGCAACCCGAGCTTCATTGCGGGCTCGCCGTAGTACTCGTTCGCCGCCCAGTCGGTGCCGAGCGGGACAACCTGGATCAATCATATTTTTTGTTGTTAGTTTTGGCTAAATTGCTACAAAAAATTTGATTGATACAAAGGATTTTAGAAAGAATAAGAAGAAAAAAAAGCCATATTTTCTGCGTGGAGTCAAAATATGTAGCCTCTTTAAACCTAGGTATCACCCGGGAATTACCTAAGTAGCACCTAGGTAGCAAATGTGTATTACTTTGGTATATATATACATGTTTTACTGTCAGTTTAAGGATTTTGACCTATTTAGAGCGATGGTTTTCAAAGATAAAAATTACAACACATAAAACTTTGGGTTTAATAACCAAGCCCAATTTTAAATTAATTTTGTCACAATGTATGATTTTTTTCTAAAATTTCAAACTTAGTCTACATAGACCACTATTGATGTTAGAAGGGGAAACAATACTTGTCTTTCATTTCTAGTCCAATCAATTTGCTAACTTGGTATTCATAATTGATCACCAAATTGCTACAACTAATGGTTGTGATAATTTGATTAAGAACTCGCAAAGTTGAGGGCCTCAGTCTTTACACTAGAGGCGAGAAGCCGCAGGGAGAGAAATTTTAGCTAGTTAGAAATTGGTCTTCTCGATTTCTAGGCCTCCCATTGGCTGAAATTTCTCTCCTCACGGTTTCTCGCCTCTAGTGTAAAGAGGCCTTGAAATAGGTGCTTCAATTGCATAGGTGGCTGGAATTGGTCCCTGACAAGTTCTGATGCATCTACCTTACCTTACACTAGAGCAGTGATCTCACAACCACTTTATGACACTTAGAACATTATGCGACCTCCCACATAAATGGTATCTACTTTTGCTACCCAATGCAAACAACACTCACGATACCTCTATAATATCCGACAATACCTTTGACATATTAAGGTGATACCATGATGATATCCATGGATATCACCTCACGAAGTTGCTACATATTTATATCATGGTGAGCATACTCGCTGCATTTCAAAAAAAAAATTCATTTTCTTTCTTTGTAAGTTTAGCAGCCCCATTTTTTTGGGTAGAAATCCAGCTAATTTTATCCAGTTTTGTGATCACTGCACTAGAGGTGAGAAGCTGTGAGAAGAGAAATTTCAAGTAGCAAAAATGCTGACCTGGATGAACACGGCCCCGGGGCGCATGAACAAGAAGTGCGTCATGGCGGCGCCGTGCACGCCCAGCAGCACGTCCGTGTTGTTGAGCAGCCAGAAGATCTTCTTCAGCTCCGTGGACGGCTCAGGGCTCAGCAAGCTCACCCGAAACCCTAACCCTAACGCCACCTCCACGATCTTGTTCAAGTTCAGAAACTTCCGGGTCTTCTTCCGCAGGATGATGGTCAAGCGCGGCTTCGCTTCTTTCCGCGCTACTACTTGCAACTCCGGCATGTACGCCCGGTTCAGCAAATCTCGAAACCCGCGGATGGTTTCCCCTTCCGGCATCTTTTCAGGGTTTACTGCCAGCTCGCCGTGGATGTGAAGCCCCGCTTCTATCTCCGGGAAGCAATGCACTCGCTTGTCTTCCTCCATGTCGATGATTTCATACTTTGTCATCTGGTTACAGATTCATTGATTGATCCATTTTAGTCCTTTTCAAAAAATACTCCCTCAGTCCCATAATAGAATAGATGATGCTTTTGAGAAAGAAAGAAATTGTCCCGATGCAAATCATTTATTCAATTTGAAGTTGTTTTTTTACAAATTCTAAGAGCATCCTCACCGCAATTCGGGATTCAGGATCTGCAAAAGGGATGAATCTTTTCCCGTTTTCCAGATCCAGTAGCAGGTTCTACACCGCGGACTCCTGCAAAAGGTAATCTAGAAACCCTGGTTTTACCATGCTCCCGTTTCACACCCCACAGCCGGCAACTGTGATTTCGAAAATCATCTCCGAAGTCGCCGCGGAGGTTAAAAAGAGGTGCAGCAAGTAAGAAAATGAGCAATGCGGATAGCAAGTTACAATCCTGGAAAACGAAGCCAGTATCCAGGATTCGGGATCCAGTCCGGGAAAATTTTCCCAATACGGGACTGCAGTGCGAGGGTTTTCACTGCTAAACTGATGAAGTTCATCCAGATACAGATACGGGATACCCCGCGGTGAGGATGCTCTAACAAAGCAAAATTGCATAAGAAGTTGTTTGTGAAACTTGTCTTTACTTATGTGATTTGATGAAACCATTCTACTTTGCTATAATTTATTATTATTCATTTCAGAAGCATCATCTGTTACGGGACGGAGGGAGTATGCAAAATGTGACAAGTCTCCAAAGTCAAGCAAAGGAAGCAGAAATGGAACCAAAACCTGATTCACGAGGTCGCTGTACTTGGTGTACCACCAGTCGTGGAAGCTGGAGATCACGACGACGACTTCCCGGTGGAGGTGCTGCGTGGAGATCCAGAGCGGGATGAGCCCGTCGTTGAACTCGTGGTAGAGGTTACCCGTGTAGCCTGCGGTGCTGAAGATTACAGCGGGGACTGTATGATGGACGTCGCATTTTGGACGGGAGCCCGTAGCGGACGTGAGCGTGAGTGAGTTCACGCTGGTCATGGAGCCTTCCACTTCCCATTTGCGTGTGTAGGGCTTCAGAGTCTCCGTCTTCAGGGGTTGGTGATCATTCTCGCCGTAGAGCACGAAGGATTTCGTCTGGTTGTGCGACTCCAAGCGAATGTCGCCTCGGAGGTTGCAGATATCCGTTCGGAAGCGCGATCGGTCGCACTGGAAGAAGTAGTCCGCGTCTATGGTGCCGGGCAATCGTGCGGTGCTCTCGTTTCCTGTGCAGGTCATCACCACGGTTAACTAAATTTTATTGAGTTGCACAATGACAGAAAATTACTCTGCTATAGATCCAATGCATTCGTTACAATGAGGCTCTAGAACAATGCTCTAGGCTTAATTGAGTGGGTGGAAGTAAATAGGAGAGCCAGAGAGCGTTATCCATTACTCTACTATTTCATGGGTGTAGTGGGTGAAGAGTAGAGCAAATGGCGATTGAAGTGTCCTTAGAGCGTTACAGTATCAATTTGAAGAACTAGATACCCCATTCAATTTTTTACGAACTATGTTATTTCATCTACTACGAGAGCCGTTAGGGTGGGTAATGCACTCCCCACCCTAATGGCTCTCGTAGATGAAATAACATAACGTATCCACCGGCCTGCCCGTCGAGTGCGTCTGCTCGGATTAGTGCCTCGAAGCTTTCGAGAATGTAACCTGTAGTTGAATTATGGTGAGTAATCTACTATCTGAGAGCCAATCACGAGCCCTAGACGGGAAGGCCGGTGGGTTACAGTTTGCGTATTCTAAATCTTCAGAGAATGCATATGTGGCACTTTTCTCCTAGTATTCATTCTCTGAAGATTGAGAAGTTTCATTCTTCTTAAAAGGTGAAGAATGGACGAAAGAATGGGTTTGAAAGATTGAGAAGCCCTGGTGAAGATTAACAAGCCGTGTAAATTGTCATTATTCACACAACGACAAGAGAAGTCACACCAACTTCATGGAGACGATTGCCTCCATGTTTCTCTTGCAAGATTCTCAATCTCCAAAGAATCTAATTTCTCCGAAGAGATGTGAGAACCCCTAATTGTTAAAATGGCGAGTTTCAGAGGGCCGAAATGGTGCCATTCAAGTGCACGAAGCTCACTGGACTGGTATAGATCTGAGACGCCTGTCTGGAAAGTGCCAATTTCTTGAATTGACGAAGATGGCGAAGCGGTGGAAACACTAAGTACTCCTTGAACCCATTTTAAATTCTGTTCATTTCGAATTTGCTAACTTTAAAACCGACTCTTGACGATGCACGAAATCTGTGATATTTTTATGCTCCGATTGATCAATGGGAACGACTCCACTACTATCGCCTTTTGCAAGATCAAAAGTCCAGCAACAATCGTAGTAGTACTGCAATTTGGGATGCAAATAGATGGGGAAAACGGCCAAGGGGAGAGAGGGTTAAGGCAGGGTGGACATGTATACATACCCAGCGGGAAGGAAGCGTTTCGCAGCTTGTGCATTCGCAAGAGGGAGGCGACCATAAGCAGCGCCATGCCCGCAGCCAAGAGTGCATGAAATCCACGTTTCTTCATCTTCATAGAGCCCAGTTGCCCCCTGCGCTTCCATCCGTCTAGCTTCGTCCGCATACCCTTAAACGATCCCAGGCTCTCGAGCTTGCCAGCCTCCCCTGCTTCCCCAGCTTGCCCCACTCTATAACTCACCCCCTGCTGCTGCATTTCATTCAATTCAATTCCCCGTCCAATCTTTCTCAGTTCCCTCTCCGAATCAGATCTCTCGTGCCATGCGTCAATCGGATTTTTCTGCCACAGCTCATTCCGTATACCCGCAATTGATCTCAGCACTGAGCACGATGTAGTCGAGCCTGATTAAGTCTTTCGGTGAGCCCTCCCAATTCGTAGGCGTCTCTTCCAACTTACGCTAGTCACTTCCTGCACAATGAATATTATAAACAGCGCTCCGTATCCAAAGAGTTAGTCACTTGGTGAGCCCCAATTCGTCCACCTTACACTAGTAATTTGCTGCATAATCAATATTATAAACAAAGCTCTGTATCCACAGAGCTAGTCGATCACAATTGATATACAAAACGCTGGCCGATCTCAAGGATATCTGCACAACGATGAGAGTAACGAATTATTCAACCAGGATTTGCTGGGAAGTAGACAGGCGCAGAATCTAGACACTGAACCATTGAGTAAAAGGTAGCGAGCTGTCAGTGCATGACAGCCCACCGCAAAATGGATCGTAAACCCCACTCGTTTCCGAAGACGACGACGACAACGACGACTACTAGGAAGCTAGTCATGACATGATCAAAGTCTACGAGGTAGCTAGAAACATGGAATTCGCTCGAACCTTCACAGATGATTCAACAGTTACGTTACACCACGGGTTCCTTATTTTACGCGTCGTCGACATGACAGTGAGGTCACAGCTAGAGACTGAGTGAGCCCGGGGCGTGTTAGTCGTGACGACCAGCTTTGACGAATTCTCCGCAACACCTGCGAGCCAACTCACTGTGCAGGACACACAAGTCAGAAATTCAAAACGGATCTGTCTAAATAAGGATTTACCCCACCCCTGCCACCCCCTCCCGAACCTGGCATCCGAGCCACGCTCGATGGGGAGAAATAAAGAGACCCATTGAAAACCATCTCTGTAACAAGAGAATCATTCACTAGATCATTCCAAACAGTGATCAAATTAAACAGTGATTTTACCCAAATGATCACCTCTTCTCCATGATTTGTCTCTGATTTGTGGGCCTCGCTTAGTTGGGACGGAGACGTCGTAGCAGAAGCACTGGTACACATGGAGATGGTGGTGGGCCGCCGGGATGATCCGCCATCGCTGCTGACTGGCATGCTACGATTTCTACGACAGCAGCGGAGTAGTAGTGGTCGTCACGGCACTGACAGGCTTCTCCAGTTCATGTCGTGACGACGGCGACCCACGACATGTACATATTTCCATAGATCTTCAAGTCTGTGATATCTTCATTTTCTTTAGATTTTGGAATCTTTATGCACTGTAGATTTCAGAAGGATTGAGCTCGTGCTTTCCGGACTTGTTGTGTTCGAAAGGAGTTGCAAAGTGACTTTTGTTATTTGGACGTTTTTTGACTCGGAAAAATTCATGACTTTTTTGAACATGGAAGATGAAGGCGGCGTTGATTGTAATATTGGGCTCAAGCTAATCAGTATCAACCCTTAAGGCGACCACCAATAAAATAAACCCCAAATTATACCATAGTATTGATTTAAACACTCAATATAGGTTAATGTTAACTACCAGTGCTAGTTATTGGTTGTTGACTACTAAAGTGTCTACGAGAGTGTCTATTCTCGAAAGGGGAGAGTAGTCTTGCACCAATGACCCTTTGTCCCGTGGGTAATGGCTCATTATTAAGACGACTTTATTCACGCCGGCCTTGAAAGAGGTTTGGAGTTTCTATCTATCTATTTATTAACCTCTAAAGGTTAAGCCTATGACCATGGAATCATGTTTTATCTGTCACACTCAATTTTTCTACTAAAAATAATACAAGAATTCAACTTTATATTTTTAGTAGATGAAGTCACATGTCTATTAAAAATCATGAATTTTTCAGAAAATTTGGTGAATATTTGAATTACTATGGTTTTATGAAGTGATTGTAAAGAAAATTTATATCAATTACAAAATGTACTAGAAAATTTTGATTTTCTTACTAAAGGTGTAAATTACAATGAAGAAAAATTTAGTTGATGAAAATCATTAGTGTATCTTAATTTAGAAATTTTGCTACACCTTGGTGATACCTATCAAACTTGTAACTACAATAAAACACTCAATTTTCAAAATTTACCAAAAATTCAAAGTGGAGTAGAAACTAGACTTGAGAAGCTTCATTTTGTTAGTTAAGCTCATTGACAAATGCAATGGAACTCATTTCATGGCCTAAATTTAGTTTAAGTAAAACAAAAAAAATCAAAATACACTACACAGTGAACCGTTTTTACGGCTCTTTTTGTAGTTGGGACCCATGTAAAATTTTAAAATAGTTTGAACGATTGATTTGAATTTAATTTGAAGGGGTGGTATCACTAAACAAAGTCCTTCACATAAAGAATTGGATGGAAATCATTCACGCAACAGTTGGAATTGAATAGTCGACTTCATTCAAAAGCCATTTTTTGGTCTCGGTGGCGTAAAAGGGCTAAAGTTGTATCATTTATAATCAATCAATTTTTTGTAGTAGGCTCAAAATGTGATTGAAATTTTTACTAGAAGTAGGGGTTTTTTTTTATATTGGGAATAAGAATCAAGTGGAATTATTTTAATTGAGTAAAGGATGCAAAAATTATAAGAGTTGTAAGTTTAATTGATAATAAAATTAACCCTTTGATCACTTGCGTTCACGTAGAAGACAATGAACAAATTCAAGTTATTCTATTGACTACATAAATGGACAATTTTCATCCATCCAAATTTTCCTTGGTTCTTGTACTAGTTGACTATATTTTGTACTATATGGATTTTCAAAATAAGATATTGTGCTTTTATTTTTTAAATAACGAAATTGGTTTATGTCAAGTTTTATTTTTAGTTCAAAAAGTGAGATCTTAAACATGATTTTCCAAAATAAGTAGAATTAAATAATAGAAATTATACCATCTCGTACACTTGTAGTGCATGTTAGTCCAAATTCATTACAATAATTTTTAATTTTTAATTTTTAATGTGAGATTTTTAATTGAATTTCAAAAGAAAACCTTAAAAATTTAATTACGCGTAAAAATAAAATAAAGAAAATGATAAATCCAACCGTACAAAGGTGATCATGTTAAGAACAGACTCACACATAATTATTGTGAATTTTATAAGTGAGAGTGACTTATCCATGTGAGGGTTTAGGACAAAAAATTATGCATTAAAATATCCAAGAAGTTGGTACATGGATCAAGATCAGAATACATACACTAATGGAACATGAACAAGAGAATACAATTCCAAAAAATAAAATAAGATAACAAACTTTCAAACACAATAAATACCACATAGTACATGTGTTGTATTTGTAAGTATTTACTGTATTTTCAAATATTTAAAGAATTTTCAGGTTTTGTTCATAGATATTTTGATAGTTGCACAACTCCAAATTGAAAATTTCTTTTTCTAGAAGATGTATATTATAACACTCATAATCTGAACATTACAATTCAAAATCCAATTCTTCACGAATTTCCTGTTATTCGCATTTTCCACACACCAAGGACCATAATGTGGTCAACTTGAGCACTAAAGGGTTAAGGATACATAACATTCAGTAGCCTCTGTGAGTGCTGCCTCTCTCCAATATAACGATGTGGAATATCCCACATCAATTTATCCTCTCAATGAAACGATGTGGGATATTCCACATCAAATTAGTAGCTATGGGAGCACGTGGCATTAAGCAAGAGCAATCAACCGTAGTGAGCAGTAATCAAAAGCACTCATTCAATCACAATTCAATAGTGTTTTGTAATTGTTTAGTTGATTCATTCACAATTCAACAGTGTTTTGTAATTTTTTATTTGATTCAATAGTTCATTCAATCACAAATCACTACACTAAATAGGTAGATTAGTGTTAGATGATTATAAGATTTGAAAATATTATAGATTTTTACTCTCGACAAAAAAATTTACCAAAGACATTGATTCCAATACTATTGAAAGATCCCCATCTTGACCAATATAGAGGGTAAAAAAATTGATCAACAGTAAAAACTTACAACTTGTTTATGTAAATTAGTGTATCTAACACTAATCTACCTATTTAGCGTAGTTCATATATAAAGGTGGATGAAATTAAAAGGCACCCTCTTGGAAGGCTACTGAATGTTATGCAACTCTAATGTAATGTGTGTTTTGCATTTATTTGCTAGCTTTATTCTAGCCAGTCCCAACAGTGAGTGTGTTTTTGGGGGAGATGTAGATGACAAGTTACAAGCAAATATTGTATGGTCACAAACCTAACAACTGAGTGGGTACAGTTGGTTGCACGTTGGATACATGAGGTCATGCCATGATGCATGAACTGCTCCACCTACTTCAGCTGTAAGATAAACACGACCTATAATTGACCGAATAAGCCTCTGACCATATATGGTTCCCTCTTAACTTGTCTCACTGTTTGTCAAACTGAAAATGGATGTTAGATTCTCTCCATATGTATTTTACGAACACCATATAAATAAATTATGAATTTGAAAAGTGCTAATCATACGTATTCCCAATTCAACCTTACGCAAGAATGTGTTTGTATGTTCAGATGGTGTACATTCACTAGTAGAAAAGGTGACGCTTCCTAGGGACATGCCCAAGAAAAATCACTATACATGCATGGAATTGGGCACTACTTGCCTGGGCATCTCCCTCCTTTTCTACTAGTGATTATAGATAAAAATTTGTAAGTACAACAATCCTACAATGATTGATTGATTTTTAAAACCCACCTTACAAGTTGCATTTCAAAGACCATAAATCATTGTAGTACCATCCTGCAATGTCAGGAGTCTAATCACTCTAGCTTTTTAGTGACTAACTCAGCCTTTCAAGCCAGAAATCTTGTCTTTCCTCTTGGGGAAACGTTTTCCTCTCCTTTACGGATAACTCTCTCGATTCCAGACTCGTGAACTCACCAAATGAAAAATTTGAAAAAAATCTGACAGGTCTCGTACAGAGGATAATGTGCTGTCACGACTTAGTTGCTTGTTTATCAGTATACATAACAAAGTGAAACACAAGGTGCTTCCAAATGCCTTGCCATGTTACCTGAAGATATACCATGGGGACCACAATATGAGATACCAACGATATATCAATATTGTACAAACCATCTTTACACAAGGCTGGCCTACAGTAGCTTGCATGGAAGTCAGATATGAGCATACCGTACAGTGGGGTCCAACATGGAATGGCGTTTTTGGTTTCGCAGTGAAAATTTGTTTAGTACTGCCAACTTTGAAAGCCTCCCGAGAGCTCAAAAATTGGTATCTTACCACGAAATTTTTACCAGAGACTCATCTTTAAGTTAATTATATGTATGCCAAATTTCAAGGCCAAAAGATTCACCCAAAAAAAGTTATTCAGAATCTACCAACATTGGTAGCTGTGGAAATTTTTTCACTGTTGTCAACTTTGATAGCCTCCCGAGAATGGAAATTTTTTTTCCTTACTTTGGTATTTTTTTGGTAGAAACCAATTTGTGTTAGTAATATATGGTAAAAATCTCAAGTCTAAAAGATTAGTAAAAAAAAAGATATTCCCAATCTACCAACATGTGTAGTTGTGGGAAACAATGGGGGAAACCATTTCATTGCTACCAACTTTGACTACTATGTTGGTAGATTATGAATAACTTTTTTTTGGAGAATCTTTTGGCCTTGAAATTTGGCATAAATATAATTCACTTAAAGATATTTCTTTGGTAAAACTTTCGTGGTAAAATACCAATTTTTGAGCTCTCGGGAGGCTTTCAAAGTTGGCAGTATTCAAAGTTGGTAGGAATGAAATGGTTTCCCCATTGTATCCCACAACTACACATGTTGGTAGATTGGGAATATCTTTTTTTTTCCTAATCTTTTAGACTTGAGATTTTTACCATATATTACTAACACAAATTTGTTTCTACAAAAAAAATACCAAAGTAAGGAAAAAAAATTTCCATTCTCGGGAGGCTGTCAAAGTTGGCAGCAGTGAAAAAATTTCCACAGCTACCAATGTTGGTAGATTCTGAATAACTTTTTTTGGGTGGATCTTTTGGCCTTGAAATTTGGCATACATATAATTAACTTAAAGATGAGTCTCTGGTAAAAATTTCGTGGTAAGATACCAATTTTTGAGCTCTCGAGAGGCTTTCAAAGTTGGCAGTACTAAAAAATTTCTCACTGCGAAACCAAAAACGCCATTCCATGTTGGACCCCACTGTACAAACCCCGCCTTCTTTACATTGGTAGGTCATTGTTGTAGCTACAACTTGACCAGCTTTGTGAAAAAGGAGCAGTTCAAGTATTGGTTTGTGGTGTCAAAGGAACATACTCGTGATTCTTGTTTGGCTGGCGGATGTCCTTTTATAACGATTTTTTTGACCATGAAATTTAGCTCACAACCATTTTGATTTCACTTTTGGTGTTGTCAGAGAATGTGATAGCCTCTTAATATCACATTTATATGTCACTTTTTGTGACATTTGAGAGGGTGAAAGTAGCATAAGTTTATCGTTCCCTGCGACTGTAGAACGGAGGACGTGATATTATAGAAGGATGCTGTGTGGTAAGAAAACGAAGGACGTGATATTATAGAAGCCTGCTGTGGTAAGAGAACGGAGGACGTGATATTATAGAAGCCTGCTGTCTGGTAAGAGAACGGAGGACGTGATATTATAGAAATCTGGGTGTACACTCAAAGGTAGCAAAACCCTATTCACAAAACCTATACACTCTGCATTAGGGTTTCGGTGCTGCGTTCCGAGCCGAAGAGATTTCGGCGATGGCGAGAGTGTTCAGCAAACGCCTTTGGATATGCGCAATCACTCAAAGGTAGCAAAACCCTAACGAACTTATTCACAAAACCTTTACACTCTGCATTAGGGTTTCAGATTCTGCGTTTCGGCGATTCCGAGTGTTCAGCAAACGCCATTGGATTTGCGCAATCCATGCGTCTTGTGCACGTTGAAATGGCGCTTCTTGTTATGCTCGTCGTCGAACGCCGAGACATGCTTAGAATCATCGGGCCTCTGTTTTCCATCGTGACTCTGTTTTCCCCGCATTTCCTTCTTGGCCTTTTCGATGTCGACCTCGTCTCCGTCTTTGATAGAATCCGCCACTTTTTGCACCAGCTTGGAAGGCTTGGCATCCAGCGTTGCCAAGACGCGCTTGATGTCCGTCACCAGCCTGTCCACCAGCCCGTGGCTCATGTCCTCTCGCACCACCACGCGCAGGAGTGTTACGTTCTGTGCGTCGGGCGCCATGGTGTACGCTGGCACGGTCCAGCCGTATCGTCGCAGCCCGTCCGAGATCTCGTGCTCGTCGTGCTCGCTCTCGTCCAACAACGAGAAGGCCACGAGCGGGACGCCCACGGGCTTGGAGATGATCTTGAACCTGCCGATCGCTGCGATGGCGTCTGATAAGAGTTTCGCGTTCTCCACGCAGTTGGTGATCACCTTCTTGTAGCCCTGGTAATCACTCACTCAAGTCAGACCTTCATCGATCAATTGATAGAGTTTGAAAATGACCAATTCGATTCATCATATTGTGAAAAATGTGAAGAGTATTGAACAAAAACAAGTTTCCGTATGACCTACTCAAATCTGCTAAAAGAAACAGGAGGTTCAATTTGAGCGTCTTGATCCTTTCTGTGATTTAAAAACAACAAATTCAATTGATCATATTGTGAAAAATATAATTTAGATGGGACCAAATTTCATATCATGAGAACTAGTGAAAATAATAGCATGTTTTGGTAAAAGACAAATAAATTTGAATGAGAGGAAGTCCACATAGGACCTACTCAAAACTGTGAAAAAAATCATGGAGCCCTCCTTTCTAGGGTTAACTCTTAAAGGACATATGCTTTCCGGATACCACACCCAAAATCTCTTTTAAACTCCATTTTAAGCATGATTCTTTTTAAAATTTACTTTGGTTCTATTCTAAAAAAGTATAGATCCCTCAAAGGTGCCGGGTTTGGTATTTAAAAAAACCCCATTTGGTGCAATGGAGTAGAAGTTATGAGCAAGATTCTCCCCAAATATCATCAAGCCCGTGGGGCTTGCATTGTGCTTTAAGGGTTAAGAATTAATTTTGAGACGGTGCAGGTAAGAGAAGTAGTCGGTGAATTTGATCTTTACCTCGAATCCGAGACGAATCATTTGATAGTACTGAGCTATCACCTGGCTAGCTCCTGCAATTCCACCTCCAAGCATATCAAAATGTGTACAAAATGGTAAACACTTTTCAAACTCCATTTCTATTTCCAAAGAGTTGAATGTTGAATTGTGCGAAGTGTTTCAGTACCTTTTGAGAAATTGAGAGTGAACGTTGGTTGATCGGTGCCAAGGTAGTTGATATGAAACACGAGCTCCTCAGGCAATTCTTCCTTGCTGCGCCAGATGACCCATCCAATTCCTGGATAAACAAGCCCGTATTTGTGGCCGCTGACGTTGATGCTCTTCACCCATTTCAGCCGGAAGTCCCACTCAATCTCGGGGTACACGAATGGCGCAACGAAGCCTCCACTTGCGGCGTCTACATGGATCGGTATGTTCCACCTTCATATTGACATGCTGGAATGTTAGCCCCTAAATAACCAAGCTAATAATTTAAAAAATTACACTTAAATTGGAAGCTAAAAGTTGATTATATTAGGGTTCAAGGTCAAAAAAACAGAGGTAAAACTCATATTTGTTCTTTTTCTTTTTCTAGAGTTTTTTTTGCTAGACTTTACGGTTAACTTTTTAAACCTCGGAGATTGTCCAAAAATGTACGATATGATTGGTACATTTTGTTGCCTTCTTTGAATGATTACTTCGACTCTTACAGATATAAGAGTTATCCGTAAAGTACATTAAAGTTCGAAGAAGATATTACGAACTTTGTTTTATTATACTCTTATTTGTTTACTCTAAATAGTTAAAAGGTATGGAAGATCTTGGTGGTCTATCATTACTAGGTGTGTAAGAGGTGTGTAAGAGCTTGGTGGTCTTCAAAAGTTTTTTTTAGCTCCTTTCTTGATGCTAAAAAACTTTTGAAGACCACCAAGCGCTTACACACCTCTTATTTAATAATGATAAACCACCAAGATCTTCCACATCTTTTAACTATTTGGAATGAACAAAGAAGAGTAAAATAAAGCAAAATTCATTGAAGATTCTTCAAGTTCAAAGTGACTTTACCGATAACACTATAGAAGTGTCTACTTTCAACCATTTGAGCATTTAGGAGTTAGTTTGAGACAGTGTTGCTCTGAATGACAACACTATTTCAGATTGGGCATTGAGCCACACAAAAGAAAATAGGCTTGTCTATATCTACGCACAACATGATTGATTAGATCCACCTCTATTTCCCACTAAAACTCATTCAAAGTGGGGATACCGATATTATGCTAGAAGTACTCACCCATTCTCGGCATTTTTCTTGTCCAACAGGTCATTCAGCTTCTTCACATCTTCAAATTGACCGTTGTACGTGGAGCCGAAGGTTGTGCAAACGAGAATGGTGTTCTCGTCCACGAGCTCAACTGCCTTCTCAGCGTCCATCACATAATAATCTTCTCTCAGCTTCACATCCCTCAGTTCCACCTCAAAATAGGATGCGAACTTCTCCCAAACCACCTGTGTGATAACAGATTTGCATTAGATAATAGAGTAAACCGAAAAGTCAACTCAAAGAGGAAAGTTTTAGCAAACTCGTGTTGAATTCCTCTTGAACTCACATTGAAATATAAATAGACCAAAAACTAGTTCATGATGAGTTGGGAGACAATCTAAAACAAGCCACTGTCATTATTCTCCACACCTCGCAATGACTCCCACACCTACCAAAGCTCCAAGCCCATAGCCCACAAGGGAACAATTTATGACACAGCACTATTCAACCCAAGTATAGCTCAAAAAAGAGGTTAGAAGCAGAGCTAAAAAGGAGGTTAGATGGGCTTCTTTTCGGTTAACTCTAATGTCTATCGATAATGACTAAGTAATTCTACAATGAAGAAATCGAATAGGGGTGATTTGTGACATCATATGACTGACATGGACATTTGCACCGCAGACAAAATTGGGTTTGTCATATGGCTTTCCAGCTGCCTTGCGTTGGAGCTGCCACTTGCGCTTCATGGCCAAGCCTCCCAACATGACGGCCTCCGAAGAGCCCACCGTGCCAGCTCCGATGGCTTGTTGGCCATCCTCCAACGGCGCATGGAACAGGTGAGCTATCATGTTCACACACCGGTCCTGTGAAAGAAAAGGGTATCAATTGTCAAACCATCAACAAGGATATTAACCCCTAAAAGTACCAAGAATTCATGGTTTTCAAATGACAAATTCAACAGATTACATTGTGAAAAACGAGACGCAATTTTATATCACCAGAATCAATGAAGAACATTGCAAATGTTATAGAAAAGAAAGAAATTTGAACACATAAGACCTACTCGAAACTACCCACAAAACATGAGACCCAATGTAGACCTCATGGTTTAAAAATGACAAATTCAATCATTCATATAATGAAAAGTAAGATCCAGATAGGACCAAGTTTTATATCTCCAGAATTAGTAAAGAACATTGCATGTGTTGATCAAAAACATAAATAAATTTGAACAATAGAAACTTCACATAGAACCCACTCAAAACTGCTAAAAAAACATGAAACCAAATTTGGCCTTCTTGGTCCTTAAAGGGTTCAGTAGAAACTCTAGTGCTGCCTAGGATCAAGCCAGATACGTCATCAGCAACAGAAAGCTCTTTGAATTTCATTTGACGATACAGCTTAGTGAAGATCCATTTCAATAAATACCAATTTTGAAAATTCATCCATACCTGGAGCTCGGTAGTGATAGGATACTCGTCCATGTCAATGTAGTTTTTGCTGAGTGATTGCATGATGAGCTTGTCGCATTCGGGCTCCATCCATGTCGTGCAGAATGACGCAAGATCCAGACGTGGATTCCCGTCCAACATGAGCTCATCGCTGATTGTTTGGTACGCAGCATCTTTAGGTATCTCTTTCTCTGGCAGCCTCCACCTGGCAGGTACTCATTCGGAGAATAATCAATTTCAAACCATATCACTAGTAGCAGATCTGTCGTTTTTCATTCCTCACTTTGTGGAAACAATGAACAGTGACAGAATATTGTGCCTATATTTCTATCTTCTTGTGACCAAAACCACTCACCAGCACTAACACAACCCATGTGCATGGCGCCGTTTCATTCCTTTTTCATTTATAGTAAGTGAAAAACAACACTTTTCCTTCTAGTGTATCAACGTCAACTCTCATTGCTCTTTAGAATACAACTGTTGCTTACTCTATTGATTGATCTCTTCTGCTGCTCTTTTATCATATGACAAACCACATCTACAAGAGCTTAGTATCATTAGTAGTATCACATCTACCATATCATTAGTAGCACATCTGTCGTTTTTCATTCCCCACTTTGTGGAAACAATGAACAGTGACAAAATATTGTGCCTATATTTCTGTCTTCTTGTGACCAAAACCACTCACCAGCACTAACACAACGCCGTTTCATTCCTTTTTCATTTATAGGAAGTGAAAAACGACACATTTCCTACTAGTGTATCAACGTCAACTCTCATTGCTCTTTAAAATACAACTGTTGCTTACTCTATTGACTGATCTCTTCTGCTGCTCTTTTATCATATGACAAACCACATCTACAAGAGCTTGAAGCAAAATTGAAAGCTATCAATGAACGCAGGATTAGTTACTTGGGAACCGGGGTCTGCTCATAGCGAGAAGAAAACACGGAGTCGACAGTCTGGTTAGCTCCTTCTCCACCACCGGTAGTCTTGGACAACGTCATCTTGCAGTTTCAAGTAGAACTGTAATTGATGTCAACAATGTAGATCCAGCACAAAGAGATGATGTATGTATGTTCTTCACTAAACTCCAAATTGAAATACTATGCTTGTTTGTTTCTGTTGCGCTGAGTCCCATCTTTATATTGCAAGCCGGGGATGTGGCGAACCTGCATGCAAAATCTTCTGAAAATTCCACATGATTGCATGACGGATTATTAGAAAGCCTTTGGGGAGCTCTGTTCGTAAGAAGATGAACTCAACAAGTGGCAACAGTCGCTGTGGTGCTGCCACATCGCCTTAATGGATAGGTACAAGTGTGAAGGTTCTCTGACTGGAACACATGTCAAAAACCTGATTACTGCACACTTAACTTAGTGCCTGAATTGCTTCCCTGCGAAGCGGAAGGGGGAATTCTGTACTGTACTCTTGAGGCTCTTTTAGGTTTCCTTATCTAGAATTTGGGTACACTTGGATACACGATGAAGAATTGGGTTTCAACATCTATGAAGTGGGTGCATGTTGAAAAGTCAAAATTACCTTAACCCTTAGACGTGCCTGTGTCCAGAATCTGGACGATGGATGATTCTGGACGCGTCCCTTCACCACGTAGGGGATGTTTTTCATCCATTCAATTTTTTTTTTAAATTCTTGTGCTAGTCCGTTACCATTTGTACGGTACAGATCTTCAAGATAAGATATTGAGAGTTTTTGAAAAATAGCAAAAGTGGTTTATGTCAAGTTTCATTCTTAGTTCAAAAAGTGATACCTTAAACATGATTTTCCATAATAAGAAGAATCAAATAGTGAAAACCATACCATCTTGTAGTACATGTTATTCCAATTTCATTACAATATTTTTAAAAATTTTAATGTTAATTTTGGATTTTTAATTGAATTTCAAGAGAAAACCTTGCAAAATTAATTATAAAATATTAATAATAAATATGATGAATCCAACCGTATAGACGTTATCTTCACATTGACATTTATAACTTTGCTTTGAACATCAACTCCATTTTAATTTTTTATCAAACATTTTATAACAAATCTTTGAAAACAGTGTTGAATCGGGACCTTAAAGGGTTAATATCTATCATTTTCGGGTGATTGATATCATCGTAATTATGAATATGTACATAATGTTCTTTAGCCCTTGTTGGCCCACACCCTTTCATAACATACCGTAGTAGGAAGGTAGGGTCGGCACTTTCATGTCAAATAATTAATTAAAGTTTGAAAAGTAGGGGTCGGCACTTTCAAAAATAATTATTAAAAATTCGGCTATTAATAACTAACATTGAATTTTACTAGCGGCTACACGTTTTCCTTTGTTTTTTGTCTACAATTTTTGTTGACTTCATTTTTGTTGATTTTGACAAAATACTTGATAAATTTATTTATTTTTTCGGCATTTTTTTGGGGAATTATTTTCTGCCGACCCTGCCTTCCTGGTACGGTAATAGAGCAGTTCAGGATGTCCCCCTTTTGGAACTAGATCAAATGTGTCCGCACTATAATTACCTAGTCAAACCTCATCAAGTCCTCACAATTTAAAATATATTATATTTTTCTAGTATTTGTTTCATATAAGGTGTTGTTAAACCGATTTAATTTGATTTTTTTATAATTATTTAAATAAAAATATAATTTATAAGATTTTCCAAAGTTGTTTTCTTGTAAAAATCATAGTAATTACAAAAAAGCGTAGAATAGTATGATTTTTTTAGGAAAAATGTAAATGATAGTGATGAACAACAAGGTGTAGGTGGCATTTTTCTTGAGCTTACATAAAAAGAAATTTGATAGAATAACGTTTTTTGCAGTGTATATTTGAGTTTCAGGGTTTTGAGCTTCAAAGTGTTGTAAAAAACGTAGCTTTAACAATTTTGAAGAACGGTAAATTGGACTAGAAAGTAGAAGGTAGCCCCTACACTGTATTAGGTGGGACCATTTTCATTTGAAATTAGGAACTAGGTGAAAATCAGTGTTTGACTAAAAAACAATCAAAGATGGTTCCACGAGTCTCTTTGTACGCTTAAGGGCTAATGAGATCCAATTTTCACCTTCTACAATAGGTCGTACCACTTGCAGTTGGTAGTTCTCCCTTCAAGGGCTATGCTTGGAACTTAGTTTTTTCCATTTTTGTAGGTCCCCTTGATAATTAACTTGCTGGAAGTTAATACTGCCCATGTTTACAGCCATGCTCATAAAGACACTGATCTTGAATGCAAATAAGCTGCCAATTATAGAAAAGGGGGATTTTATGAACTGTCCTATTAATATGCTATGATCTTTACAGTGTTGCTACGGTGTAAACTACTAATAAAATAATTCAACTCTCCAACCCTCTTTGCTTAGGTTAGCTGAAATTATAGGAGATTCTCCAAGATGTTTATGATTCTAAGACATTGTAGATGCAGATCCTTTAAATGTGCGACAGTAACCATCTAAAAAACGTTATGTATCATAATGAAGAACTTGACCCCTAAAGGACCAAGAAGCATGAATTGCACCTTGTGTTTTTTTAGCATTTTTTTAGTAGATCCTATGTGGATTTCCATGTGTTCAATTTAAGTTATTAATTTATTAATTTATAATCAATACATACAACGTTCTTCGTTGATTCCGATGATATAAAGTTTGTACTTGTTTGAATTAGATTTTTAGAATATGATCAAATAAACTTGTAGTCATTTAGAACTATGAATCTTTAGTCCTTTTAGGGTTAATGAATGTAATGAATTTAGGTTCTTTTACCATTTAAAGTTATGTTTTCAAGACTTGCCAAGTAGGTCATTTTCTAAAATAGACGTCAAGAAAGGATTAATCATGAAATTCAAGAAGACAAAAGCTCTTTCATTTATCCTTACTAATTTGTGGTTGTAAATGACAATATTCATTTCCTAATGTAGGATGTTATATACTATTTCCAAACTTTTTCAAGGTACAGGTATGGAAAGATTCCTGATATTCTAGTTTTTTTTGCCATGGGTCTTATGTGATATTTTTAGAAATTTTGAATCCAAAACAAACTTCGTAAATCCAATATACCCTTGGGAATCCATGTCAAAAAAAATTCAAGAGTCTAAAATATTTCAAATTACAAAATGGAGGCCACTTAAAAATTAAATTAAAATAAAATAAAATAAGAGGGGTTCACAAAACTTAAACCCTAATAACGTACAAACACTCATAATTAATAACTTAAGCTTCCTAGCGTACTTGTGGTAGGAGTAGAAGACACATAGTATTTTTCCTTCATAAAAACAAATAAATTATGAAGAATGCAGTTTTTCCATACTTTTATTCTTAAAAATGAATTTTCTATAGATCAAGTCAAAAATCTCCAAATCGGATAATTTAAGAAACCGGTCCAAGTTGCTTCGTGGAATTGACAAGGTAATAGTGCAAGAAGTTGATTAGTTGACATAAATTTCTACATCGTTAACCTTTAACCCCTAAAGGTTGGGCCTATAACCATGGAATCATGCTTTATTTGTCACACTCAATTTTGCGACTGAAATAATTCAAGAATTCAACTTTACGTTTTTAGTAAATGAAACTACATGTCTCCTACAAATCATGATTTTTTCATAAATTTTGGTGAAAATTCGAAATTGCTATGGTTTTTTGAAGTGATTGTAAAGAAAATTCATATTAATTACAAAATGTATTGGAAAATTCTCATTCTTTTACCAAAGATGTAAATTACAATGAAGAAAAGTTTAGTTGATGATAATCATCCGTGTATCTAAATTTAGGATTTTGTTCCTACACCTTGATAATACCTACCGAACTTGTAACTACAATAAAATGCTCAATTTTCAAAAAAATCCAAAAATTAAAAGTAGAGTAAAAACTAGATGTGACAACCTTCATTTTGTTAGTTAAGCTCAAATGCAATGGAACTCTTTTTTATGGCTTAAATGTAGTTTAAATAGAACAAGCCAAAAAAGTTCAAAATACACTACCCGGTGAACCGTTTTTACAACTCTTTTTGTAGTTGGGAACCCATGTAAAATCTAAAAATAGCTTGAATATTTTGACTTTAACTTGAAAGGGTGGCATGACCAACAAAGTCCTTCACAAAAAGAATTGAATGGAAATCATTCACGTAGTAGTTGAAATTGAATAGCTTCATTCATAAGCCATTTTTTGGTTGGGCGACATTTAGGGGTTAACCCTTTAGTGCCCAGCTGACCACATTATGGTCACTACAACGTCCGAAATGCAAATAGCAGAGAATCCGTGAAGAATTGGAACTTCAGTTTTGAAGTTCAGATTTGCGCACGTACATTGCGCACCTTCCAGAAAAATAAATTTTCAATTTGGAATTGTACAACTATCAAAATACCTATCAACAAAACGCGAAAATACTGCAAATACTTGAAAATACACAAAATACTTACAAATACAACATATGTATTATGTAGTATTTCTTGTGTTTAGAAGTTTGTTATCTTGTTTTATTTTTTTGGATTGTGTTCTCTTCTTCATCTTCCATTAGTGTTTGTAATCCGATCTCGACTAATGTACCCACTCCTGTTTATTTTCAACGTATAAAATTTTGTCCTAAACCGTACATGGATAAGTCACTTTCACTTATAAATCTCACAATAATTATGTGTGAGTCTATTTTTGATATGAAAGATTGCAACGGAGAGGTGTTGACATAGGGCATAGGTGAACTTCTTTGCTTTTATTTTTGAAAATTTACCTCAAATTATATTTAACTTTGAAGTCACACACCCCCCAAAATCTCGTTTTTGAGCGTGCATTATACAATTCAAATACATACTATAATCTTCCGATCCCACCATCAGATGATTCTCAAATTTTGATAAAATGTGTGCTCTCGAGTTGAGAATAGAATTGTACGGTTACTTTCTAATTTAACACATTCTATTTTTGGTAGTCTCAACCACAGTGGAAAAATCTATTGAAATCCAGGGCTCTGAGCTACAGTACCCTGCGCACTAAAGGGTTAAACGTCCACGGGTGAAATGAAGATAGCCCCAAGGAATCAAACAATTTTTTATGCTAAAAGGCATCCATTTTTGGCCAAATTGACAATCGAGGGCAGTGCTCAAAATTGAAGTCTTTAGTGCCCTTCAAATGGGTTTTGGGGCTTCAAAAAATACCTCTATAAAAATTGCCCTTCAAAACATTATGCTAATGTAACGGTGGTCCCATCACTTGAAGGGCTTGGTGAAAAATGCCCATCATCTACTATTCATCACGAATTCATCACAAGTTTATGAAGTCCAACATCTACAAGAAACAAAATGGAGTCAAATTCAAATTCTGAGACTCTAAGAGTCAGACTGCTGGAGTGCCAATTCACCCTAGTTGAAAGTGCTAGATTGTCAGTTCACCCCAATTGACTTTCATTTCAAGTTTTCAACTCTAGAGTGCCAAAGTAGAGACTTTCGTCTTCCTGCCTTCCTGAGTCTTGCTAAGTTGAGATCCAACTTGCCTGTCGATTAGAGCTCAAATCTATAGAAAGTAGTCGAGATCCAACTTGCGAAGACTATTTGATCGATTAGAACTATATGTTGTTGGCCTACTGCCAGTGAACTATATTAATTTCAAGGTAATTTCAAGGTATCTATTAGATCAAATCACTTACTGTGACTGTATTATTGTTGAATTAAATTGCTTTATCGATCACATGCAAATTGCTTCAATCTTTTATTTACACAACTTGTAAATGAAGCTTAGGGTTCAGTTTTAAGAGCACTACTCTCTAATGCAACATAGTGCCAATAGCCTAAGTTGACACGCGTAGGGCATTGTCACTTTAGGAAGTGGAATTAGACGATTGATTCTTCATTTTTTTTCATTGCAATGGAAGCATTTATCATACAAATCATGCATAATTTTAATATGAGTTTTATATGTCTTTGAAAATCCTCCATTGACGTCTTGGATTTGGAGGTGCCCTTCAATTGAAATGCGCAAATTTAAGAGCCCTTCAATATGAAATTCATATGAGGACTTCAATTTTGAGCACTGATCGAGGGCAATCATCTGTCGGAGATAATATACCGAGTAGGACTGTCTCTGCAAAGGATATAAGTTACATAGCATAAACTTTTAAGGCTGGCATTCAGGATCCCCCAACTAGGGTAGAGGTATCTTAACCCCCAAAGGACCACAACTATGTTACTCTCCAAACATTCTAAAATATCCCTTCTCATAAAAAAAACAAATAGTTTTTGATCTAAAACCTTTTTGACCGATCCAACCGTAAGATATTTCAATCAACTTGAATTTATTACAACCTAAAAAAATTCAACTGTTCAGGATTATTCAATGGTAAGATTATAGGCTTCAAAGTTGGTTGCACTTTTTTTTTGGGTTGTTGCCCAAAGTTGGAACATTCTGAAAATGCCCAAAATGCAAAGTTTAGTCTCAGATTTGGTAAAATGAATTTGGCAGCTGTGTATATGGGGGCATTAGCTCATTGTATACAAAAATTCATATTCATAGCTCATCGTATAAATTTTTTAGGAGTTGCCCGCAATTAGGTTTTTCACCTTTGCATGATTCTATCTTTTGATCTATACATCATATACGTACACAAATTACCATCCCATCTTCATTACAAAGAGTAAAATCACCACAAAAAATCTCAATAATCGAGGATCAATATTCATTCTATACTGAGCTCACCGAACTTGGAAAATCAACCTTGGTCCTTTAGGAGATAACTTTTAAACGCTTAATGCATAAGCCATGTAATCAAAACCTACATTTCCTCCCCAAAATGAAAGAAGGGTGTAGAAGTTGGTGGTTTTAGGTGTCGTGGTGGTTCAAGGTTTCTCTACCTTAGCTAAGGTCGAACCACCCATTACTAACCAGGACCCCATCAGCAGCATGTAGGGTATATAGAAATAGTCATGGGTTGAACGCATTTCCGATCATTTCCGATTTTTCTGGATAGTTATAAACATGCATAGGTGGTTCACTCTTAGTCGTTCTTACAGATTTGTGTTAAAGAAATTCTGACTTTCTCTGTCCACAATTATATGTACCAGGATGATTAGAAACTACTCCTACAGAGCGGTTATGTAGCACTCTATAGATTGGTTATGGGTTACGAGCAACTTTTCACTTCAAATAATTATAACTATTTGAATAGTGGGAATAAAATCACGAAACTTTTTGCATTCAACAAGAACCTTATGTTTGCACACATGAAAAATCCTAAAAAAATTATATGCCTTAATATCGTATGCTAAAATCCTTAAGTGATCGGTTATGGGTGGCTCAACCTTACCGTGGCACTAGTGGGGGAGCCTGAAACACGATACGCTCATCGTTCAGCTCCCCTAGTACACACCCATTCTTCCCCCCTTTTCCACAATTGTTAAATCCAACACAATTGGAAATCTAGACTTGCTCCTTTAGCAGCACTAATCCATTAAAAAACTTGGTAGATAAAATCTAAAGTTCTCTCCATTATTCTTTCAAAACAAAATCGATGAGATTTTGGGTGTATTCTCTGCTGTAGGTGCTTTCAAAGTATGTGATTTTTTTATATTTTTGTTACCAATTCCAAGTATTTGATCAAATTTTTGGGTTCAACAATAGAGTTATTTGTAAAGGCATCCGGTCTTTTGTCCTCCTTTTTTCATAGACCAGAGCTGATACCAGAGCCGGTCGTCATCAATTTGACACCACTCCTCCTCACGGTCCCACCCCACTACCCAATTCTTCTCCCTCCCTCCAAATTTTTATGAATAAAATTTTCAATCTATCCAATGTTCTATTTTGGGTCTACAGTGAGATCATGCCGATCTTGTCCTTTCCAAATTACATGTCAAAAAGAAGGGTTTTGAGGGACTTTACAAATAACTCTAATAAGTTAAAAAGTTGTGATCAAACTACACAGAAGAAGTTGATACCAATCATGATGTTTAATTGGCATTGTTCTTTTCTGATAAGAAATCTCATCCATAGATTGTTAATATCTTATTCTTGATCAAGTTACAAAAGAATTTTAAATTCTCAGTTTCAAATTTTATACAAAAATATTAGTGATAGCAATCATAAATCTAATCATATGGATAGAGTCTAAAATTCATAATGTAAAACTTTGCAATTCTCCGAGTCTGGAGAGAGATGTAGTCTTTTATAGATTAAAGGATTGGGTTGAGATGAACATGCTCAACAGGATTTGAACCTACACGCACAAAGCTCACATGATTTCTAGTCATGCTCGATAACTGCTCTGACATGAGCACCAACCAATGGCATCATGCCACATCACCACCCCAGAGGTTTGAACCCTAACCACGAGGTTAACCCTTTAGTGCCCAGCAAACCACATTATGGTCACTACAACGTCCGAAATGCAAATAGCAGAGAACCTGTGAAGAATTGGAACTTCAATTTTGAAGTTCAGATTTGCCCACATACATTACGCACCTTCCAGAAAAATAAATTTTCAATTTGGAATTGTACAACTATCAAAATACCTATCAACAAAACGCGAAAATACTGCAAATACTTGAAAATACACAAAATACTTACAAATACAACATATGTATTGTGTAGTATTTCTTGTGTTTGGAAGTTTGTTATCTTGTTTTATTTTTTTGGATTGTGTTCTCTTCTTCATCTTCCACTAGTGTGTGTAATCCGATCGTGACTAATGTACCCACTCCTGTCAATTTTCAACGTATAAAATTTTGTCCTAAACCGTACATGGATAAGTCACTTTCACTTATAAATCTCACAATAATTATGTGTGAGTCTATTTTTGATATGAAAGATTGCAACGGAGAGGTGTTGACATAGGGCATAGGTGAACTTCTTTGCTTTTATTTTTGAAAATTTACCTCAAATTATATTTAACTTTGAAGTCACACACCCCCCAAAATCTCGTTTTTGAGCGTGCATTATACAATTCAAATACATACTATAATCTTCCGATCCCACCATTGGATGATTCTCAAATTTTAATAAAATGTGTGCTCTCGAGTTGAGAATAGAATTGTACGGTTACTTTCTAATTTAACACATTCTATTTTTGGTAGTCTCAACCACAGTGGAAAAATCTATTGAAATCCAGGGCTCTGAGCTACAGTACCCTGCGCACTAAAGGGTTAAGAGCCTTACACTCTACTAGTGATCTCAAAACTACTTTATGACATTTAGAACATTATGCGACCTCCCACATAAATGGTATCTACTTTTGCTACCTAGTGCATATAATAGTCATGATACCTCTATAATATCCGGCAATGCCCTTGATATATTAAGGTGATACCATGATGATATCTGCGGATACCACCTCATGAAGTTGCTACATATTTATATCATGATGAGCATTCTCACTACATTTCAAAAAAAGATTCATTTTCTTGCTTTGTATTGTTTAGCAGCCCTAGTTTTTGGGTAGAAATCGAGCCAGTTTTAGCCAGTTTTGAGATCATTGCACTCTACCAATTGAGTAGATAATAAGGTTGATTGTCCTAAAACCACCAACTCAAGCAATCTGGCCTATTTTTGGCATTGCTAAATTCGAAAAAAAATATGACCGCATTCCAAATAGGTTTAGATGAGGATTGCAAAAATTTGCAACATCTAATTTGCATTTGTCAATTTTATGCAAAATTCCAAAGTGGAAATTAACCGTTAAACGTCAAGAGCTCCTGAATGGAGCATCCCGGAAGGAATCTAAATTTTTTTGGGGAATTTTTATTTATTTATTTTTGGCAAAAACGGCTTTGTAGTGCAGTGCTGGCTAGCACTGTAGCACTACGGCACTGATGAACTTCAGCTGCCCCAACCTCAAAACTTGTTCAATTTGGTAACTTTGATTGCTTACCAACGATTCCACAATCTCTCAAATGAAGCGAAAATTTGGAATCTAGATTGCTTTTTCAGTAGCTTTCCAACGCAACAAGTCTCGCTTGATTTGGTTGAGAAATGAAACTTTTTTCTCCAATTATTCCTTTATACCAAGCCCGTGGGGCTTGCTTTGACGTTTAAGAGTTAAAGTAACCTATGACCCAAATCATACCTCTAAGTTTTCCTATGTTCACACCATGTGGTACTAACTTTCACTCATAATGATACCCAAAACCAGATAGATAGATAGAAACTCCGATCCCTTTTTAGCAAGGGGCCGGCGTGAATGAAGTGTCCGTTCGTAATGTCCATGACCCGATGCCCACCGGACAAGGGGAAATTGGGACAATACTACTCTCCCCTTTCGAGGATGGACACTATAGTGACACACTACGCTACTAGCTACACTAAATAGGTAGATTAGTGTTAGATAATTATAAGATTTGAAAATAATATAGATTTTTACTCTCGACAAAAAAAATTACCAAAGACATTGATTCCAATACTATTGAAAGATTCCCATCTTGACCAATGTAGAGGGTAAAAAAATTGGTCAACAGTAAAAACTTACAACATGTTTATGTAAATTAGTGTATCTAATACTAATCTACCTATTTAGTGTAGCTAGCTACTAGTGCCTTGAAGATACCAGACATGGTATTCCCCCAAAGGGCTTTGAGGTACCCATACAACAAGGTCTAAGGACTCCCGACCATAGTTGGATGGACTATGGTGGTGAGCACCACGCCGGCATGAAGAATAGAACCCACAACCTCCTCATTGGGGGCAATGAGCCCCAACCACCAAGTCAATGCCCGTGGTGCCTTTACCCAATGCACCACCAATTTCTATGCAATGCTTAGCGTGCCATTGGTCTACTTGAATAGTGAAATTGGTGGTTTTGGGTTTTAACTGTGGTGGCCCTAAGAAAAGTCTACATGTCATAATTGAGGGAGGAGATGGTTTTAGGACATCCTACCTTAAAGCAAATAATAACGCAACGCAAGCGTCACAGGAAGGCCCTTGCAGCCAGGCCGCACAAAGTGAATCCAAAAAGCCTAAACAACCAAAGTCAGTAGGACAAAGAAGGGGAGACTGAGAAATAACAACTAAGAAAAGGAAGTCCAATCAAGTTCAATCCCAAGAGGGAAAAAGAGTCTTCTAAAAAAAACATTTGAACTAATTAGAGGAGCCCTAAAGCAAAACAAAACCTTAGTCAGGTGAAATGGTCTCCCTTTGTTTGTCTAAAAAATAGATAAATAATAAATAAATAAATAAAATAAAAATCTTAGTCAGGTTCCAAAGGAAAATGACAAGGAATTTCAAAGCTACTGTAGGTAGCTAAGTAGTCTAAGGGCCGACTTCCATGCAAGGGGGGCAGTGGGTGGCCGGTCCTCAAAAGGAGGAAGCTCCACCGATATGGGTGGAAACCGAAGAGGATTCTAGAGTATAAATTTCCTTTGTACCGAAATGGGTGGAGCATCGGTGGTTCTTGAGACCTCAATTCTTGTCTTCTAGTGCCTTCCACCCACTGCCCCTCTTACATGGAAGTCCGCCCTAAGTCTGTGGCTTGATGACATAACATTGAGTAGCCTTCCAATAGGGTGCGTTTTGGTTTCATCCACATTTATATATATGGAGTGACTAATGATTTGTGATTGAATGAATTATTGACTCAAATAAACAATTACAAAACACTGTTGAATTGTGAATGAATGAGTGCTTTCGATTACTCTTCACCATGGATGATTTCTCTTGTTTAATGCCACGTGCCCACATAGCTACTGATTTGATGTGGAATATCCCACATCATTTCATTGGGTGGATGAAATGATGTGGAATATTCCACATCATTCTGTTGAAGGGAGGCAACACTCACAAAGGCTACTGAATGTTATGGATGAGGAGAATGCAAAGTCAGAGAGGAAAGAGTAGAGTGGTTAGTGCATTTGTATGGTACGCTCCACTAAAATTCTTGTCCCCGTGCACTCTTTTGAGAATTTTGAAGATTTTAAGAATTTGAAAAATCCATTTCAAAAAGAGAAAAACATTTTGTGACATCTAAGAAGGTAGTATGGATTGTACCAAGAAAAGAGAAAAAAAAATTGATAGAAAATTAAAAATGTCATTTTTGGAGGGATTAATTTCTTTTCTATCTTAATTTTTTTTTTTGATGGATTTCTTTTTTAATGGAATTTAGAATGAAATTTTACAAGTGGTATTTTTTTTAATTTTTAAATATAGAATCAAATCTGGGCTATATTTACATTCAAATTTTGATCATAAATTGATAACATTGTTATTAAAATGGGAGTTTTGATACTCAAAATCTTCAACATAAAATCATTTTTTACATTCTAAATTTTCTTTTTAAATAACATGTACATGAATTTAGAATATGGTTCACTCATTTTTCATTGAATCATTGCTACATAATTTTCAAATTGGTTTAAAAGTTAGCTTTTTAAACAAAATGCTCAAAATGCACAAAAGTGCACCAAAATGTAATGAGTTCACAAAGAGAAGTTAGTGGACCATGCTAACTTATACAAACGCCTACGAATCCAAACTTGCAAATTGTGAATAAAATGAGAACGTTGAGGGAGCACAAAGTGAGAAGGCGGAGTAGAGTCCTTAGTGGAGGGAGTATCTTCACTATCGAGGACGAGGCCAATCCAAATCAGAGTGTTTCCGGAAGAGTGATTCAGGAGAGAGGAGTCGTGGCAACTCTGCCTAGGAGAGAAAACCTTGTTTGGAGTTAGGGCTTTTTCGGAGTCTGCAAATCTTCAGGTAAGGTAAGGGGTACAGTTGCCGTCAGTTTAACCCCTAAACGTCCACGCATCTAGTTTCTGGATGTTTGTTGGTCAAACCCAATTTCGATCTTGAAGATGACTTTTGTTGCTAATACACCCAACAAAGAAAATGAAGTTTATTAAGTCTAGTTTGTACTCCACTTTTCAAATCTTAAAAAATTCCAATTATTGAGTATTTTATTGCTTGTGCAAGCTTTGTAGGTCACGGTTTGAAATACACTACATAGGAATGATAGGATTTTGAACTTTCGAATTTTAAAATTGAAATAAAAAGTTTCTATGGAAAACATATCATGTGATTCTCCATTGTAATTTGTACTTTCTCCCCAAAAAATATTAATTTTTTAAAGCTTTTTTGTAATAAAATTTATTTTTTGAAGTATTTGACTTAAAATTTGTTAAAAATGCCATATTATATCAAAAAAATCTGAAAATTTCAAGACTGATAGGAAACATTGAATTCCATGCATGAAAAATATTACAAAATATATTTTGATAAATCTTGAAGGCTAAATTCAGTAAATTGTGTAGTTTGACTTTCTTACAAAGGAGTGGTACGTTTAAGGGTTAAGCATTTCGACCAACATGGAGCGCTTATTCTCAATGATAAAAAATTGCAGCACATAAAACTTTGGGTTTAATAACTAAGCTCAATTTTTAATTAATTTTTCCACAATGTATGATTTTGATATAAATTTTTAAACTTAATTTGCATAGACCACTATTGATGTTAGGTGTACCAATAACTATCTTTCATTGCTAGTCCAATCAGATTGCTAACTTGGTATTCATAATTAATGCTTGTGATAACTAGATTGGAAACTTCTGAAGTTGAAACAAGTGCTTTTATAAGTGACCGCAATTGGTACCTAACAGTTTCTGGTGCTTCTACCTTAACCCTTCAGTGCCCAGGGTACTGTAGCAAACAGCACTGGATTTCAGTGGTTTTTTTCACTGTGATTGAGACTACTAAAAATAGAATTTATTAAATTAGGAAGTAGCCATACAATTCTATTCTCAACTCGAGAGCACACATTTTATTAAAATTTGAGAATCATCCAATGGTGGGATTGGAAGATTATAGTATGTATTTGAACTGTATAATGCACGCTCAAAAATGAGATTTTGGGGGGTGTGTGACTTCAAAGTTAAATAGAATTTGGGTTAAATTTTCAAAAATGAAAAGAGAGAAGTTCAGCTATGCCCTATGTCAACACCTCTCCGTTGCAATCTTTCATATCAAAAATAGACTCACACATAATTATTGTGAGATTTATAAGTGAAAGTGACTTATCCATGTTCGGTTTAGGACAAAATTTTATACGTTGAAAATTGACAGGAGTAGGTACATTAGTCAAGATCGGATTACACACACTAATAGAAGATGAAGAAGAGAACACAATCCAAAAAAATAAAACAAGATAACAAACTTCCAAACACAAGAAATACTATACCATACATATGTTGTATTTGTAAGTATTTACTGTATTTTCAAGTATTTGCAGTATTTTTGCGTTTTGTTGATAGGTATTTTGATAGTTGTACAATTCCAAATTGAAAATTTCTTTTTCTGGATGGTGTGTAAACTGTATGCGCAAATCTGAACTTCAGAACTGAAGTTCCAATTCTTCACGGATTCTCTGCTATTTGCATTTCCGACGTTGCAGTGACCATAATCTGGCTTGCTGGGTACTAAAGGGTTAAGACCCGAAACAACTTCTCCATTGCTAAATGGTTGACAACTTTCTTATGTTGAGGAGGTTCAAATGATTGGTCTCCAATTTTGAGCTCAATTTCCTCTTCCACTTCCTTGAAAATCCCTTGCATAATTTCCTTTAGAGCTTGGTGAGTGAGTGTTGTATAAGTGAGGAGAAGGAATCTGTATACTAGGGTTAGGTGTATTCTAAGTGCGGCTAGGAGACTGTTGGAAATTCTTTAATTAGTGATCTAGGTTGTGTGAGTCTTGGGCAAAAACTTTTGTATCTATTCGCTAAGTCCCTAGGAAGGAATTCCTTGTACCACACTAGTTGCTGGGACTAGTTGCCATTGAATTCCATTGTTAATCCTGCAAAACAGGTCCCCCTTGACTCTACGTTTGTAGAAAGAATTCCTCTAATTGTTGTTGTTTTTCCCATTTTCACTTGGATTTGTGTTTGGAAAATTCTTGCCAAGCTTCCATTCCTACTTCTACCGTAGTTTGCTACGCACAGAAGAGGACAATTCCTACGTGGAATTCTTCATTTATTAGGTCAAAGGCCACCTTCTGGCACCGTAAGTACCAGATTAGAGAAAGCCTTAGAATTTCCCACGGTTTTTCATTCGAAGTTGCTCTGGTAAGTTAGACTGGGATCACAGGAAGTATGGGGAGTTGAGTATACAACGTGACTAGGAGTATCATAAATTCCTGTAAGAGTATCCCACCATCCATTGATCCTAACTGCAAGGCCAAAAATTTCCCTCATTTGCATGACTTTGTTCTACACATTGAAAACCATTTTGGCATAGTAAAATAATTTTTTTCAAAACTCTTTGGACTAAGAAAATCTGGGGAAATCAAGTTAAATTTAATCTCCAAAAATTAATTTGTGATTCTAAGCCTTCATTCAAAGTTATAAAGCCTCCATATCTTATTTTGTAATTTGGTTACAAAAGAAGATATCGACAATTTGTACATGAAAATTGTTGTGATTGGTTGAAATGTAATACTCTAAGTGTAGTGATTTTTGGAAAAAAAAAAATTCTTAATTTTATGAGTTGACTTTTTGAAAATCACTTCTATATTTGAATCTTCAAAAAAATTGGTGAACCACTACAACATGAAATGAGGCATAGAAATTTCACAAATCATCCCCTTTCTAATCAGATCACACATGCATGAAGCTAACTTTTCATAAAATATATAATTAAAAAATCCACACTGCAAAAAGTCAATGATGGATGAAAAATACATGTTTGATTTTGTCCATTGTCCACATTCTGGACAGTTGGACATTTAGGGATTAACTCCTAAATGTCCCAGGGTTAAGAAACTCAATCACGAACAAATTCAAAGCCTTGTAACTTTCTCATACAACCTCGGATGACTTCCATCCAAATCACCTTTGTAAGTCTATTAAATTCTGTATCAATTGCAATAAATTTCTTGTGATGGGGAGTTGTTGAAAATATTGAAGAGGCCTCCAACTACAAGTATGTCAAATTTGTTGGATAAATTTCATGCTTGCAATGGACCTCTCATGTACATCTCATATGCATATGAACTATGCTAATATCTATTTTTGAGGCTAGTGCCATCTACTTGTGATCGAAGGGTCGGTACGTTTAATACGGGTTAATAGTAGGATATTAACCTCTAAACGTACCGTCCCTTCAAACAAAAGTAAATGTTAGCCTTAAAAGTAGATATTAGCATGGCTTAGATGTACATGAGGTATTCAGAGAGGTCCATTGCAAACATGAAATCTACCCAACAAATTTGACATACTTGCATTTGGAGACCTTTGTAATATTATCAACATCTCAACATCATAAAAGATTTACTTTAATTGATAGAGAACCTAAAAGGCTTGCAAATATGACTTGGATGAAAGTCATCCGAGATTGTATGAGAAACTTACGAGGCTTTGAATCTATTCGTAATCCAGTTTGTGAACGCTCGGACATTTAGGGGTTAACTTCATTCTTCTTTCTTTATTTTGTTTGAAACATACATTTATTCCGTTGTGAATGAAGTAAACTTACACCAAAACCTACGGGACAAACTCCATGGCAAAAAAAGTAACCAAAAACTTCTCAACCCCTAAAGGGCCAATAAGCCCAAATTGAGCTTATTCCTTTTTTAGCAGTTTTGAGTAGGTCCTCTATGGAGCTCTTTTAGTATGAATTTATTTATCATTTGACCAACACATGCAATGTTCCTTACTGATTCCAATGATATGAAATTTGGTCTCATCTGCATTGTTTTTTTTTCAATATAATCAATTGAATTTATCATTTTAAAATTGTGAATCCTTGGTCCTTTAAGGGTTAAGTTTTCTTTGGGTATAACTTGATTCTTCTACTGTGCCTACGAGAGTGGTGCCTACTAGCCTACTCTGCACTGGTATAGCCACGTGTACAGAAACTGTATACAAATGACTCACTTATTTTTTCTGAATATTCCATCCATATTTTTTAATTTATTTTTGAAACAAATGAAATTGTATTCATTAAGAATATTCCATCCATCCAGATTTCATGAAGAAAGTAACAAATGTCAAGGCAACATCCTCTAAGCTTTTTCCAGCTCCTGAGATCCTCACTCTCTTTTTTGAAGGCAGTTGCATCTTTAGAAGGCCTTTCCCCATTGGAAATTAAAAGGATTAAATAATTAAAAACTTTCACCACGCCGCATTGCATTTGCAGCAACCAGTTCCAAGGTCTGCAAGGTGCTCCAAAGGGCCATAATAATATTAGTAATAATAATCATCACGTTGGCCCAAGGACAATCATGAATAAAGAGTTCCTCGAAGAGCCATGTAAGATAGAAACACCTAAAATTGTACTTTTAAGCAATTCAATATAGCTTGGGGGCACTTTTTCAAAGTAGCATATTTTTGTAGCATTAGGGCTGCTTCACACTATGGCCGTCCAAGTCGAGATTGAGTGCCCAAACTTTGTGGAGAGTCGAAAGAAATCTACTGAAAATAGGCAATAAAATACATTTTTCATTTTTTATGAAAAGAAATCGACAGCCTCTCGACCATAGTTTGGGTTTTTATTCCTGTTCGACCCAAACTTCATTTCGAGAGGCCGTCACTTTGGTCAAAAGTGTTGCTATGTAAAGCACTAGTGGGACCCGTGCCGTTGAGCACATTGACGTTAATTTAACATTGAGCTTGGGTTGTCTCCTCGACGGATTCCAGCGCAGAACGGTCGAGTGAGACAAACCGAGCTGTATTGTATAATAAACTAGTGGGACCCGTGTCGTTGAGCACGTTAACAGCCACTTGTTTTTGAGTTTGGGTTGTCTCCTCGATAGATTCCAGCGCGGAACGGTCGAGTGAGACAGAGTGAGCTGTATTGTATAATAGACTAGTGGGACCCGTGCCGTTGAGCACATTGAGCTTGGGTTGTCTCCTCAACGGATTCCAGCGCGGAACGGTCGAGTGCGACAAACCATGCTGTATTGTATAATAGATTAGTGGGACCCGTGCCGTTGAGCACATTGAGCTTGGGTTGTCTCCTCAACGGATTCCAGCGCGGAACGGTCGAGTGCGACAAACCATGCTGTATTGTATAATAGATTTTGGAGACTGACGACCTTTGAACTTTGGCCTTTCGTGTAAAGGATTGAGAGGCCAAACTCTTGGTTTCTTGCAATTTCATTGGTGGACCTTTGGCCATAGTGTGAAGCGGCCTTTAGAGTTAACCGAAAAGAGTTGAGTTAACCAAAAACATAAAAGGAGTTGAAGAGGAGTTCCCTCTTTATAATTAAGTTTTTTGACAACCATTGTTCATGAATAGTCCCCATGGTCGGGGCTCTTCGCTTGGGGGAGCATATAGGAATTCTCCTCTAGCATTGGAGAGGTCACGAGTTTCACGCCTCAAAGTAGCGTACGGTCTTGCTTTAGATTATTTTTCAACTCACCATAAACTAGTTTTGTCGTTTCTTTGAACTGAAAATGAGTTTAAGGTGAGTATGAGATGAGTTTTCACTTTAAGACACTCTTTTCCGTTTTTCATACATATACAATTTTTCATCCATCCAAATTTCTTTTGGTTCTTGAGCTAGTTGACTATCATTTGTAAAATACAGATCTTTAAAATAAGATATTGTGATTTTTTGAAGAACAACACAATTGGTTTATGTCAAGTTTCATTATTGGTTCAAAAAGTGAGACCTTAAACATGATTTTCCAAAATAAGTAGAATAAAATATTAATGGAAACCATACCATCTCGTAGTGCATGTTATTTCAATTTCATTACAATATTTAAAAATAATAATTGTGTTAACTTGGGATTTTTAATTGAATTTCAAGATGAAAAACCTTGCAAAATAAATTAAAATGTATTAATAAAACATATGCTGAATCCAACCTTACAAATGTGATCTTCACATTGACATTTACAACTTTTTTTTGTACATCAACTCTATTTTTGTTTTTCATAAAACATTTTATAACAAATCTTTGAAAACAATGTTGAATGAGGACATTAAAGAGATAAAATAAAATAAAAACCCAAAATCTTTTTAAAATGTAATCACATGTATAAAACTTGAAATTGTAATGACGTGTATAAAACTTGATTCTCCGTTTGCATTTAAAAATATTTTTTACAAAAAAGAATTGTGTGCACATTGGTTGTGTTTTACTTTAGATTTTGGATGTTTAGACGTTTAGGAGTTAACCCCTAAACAACAAAGGAGTAAGGGCAAAACCTAGATGTGTAATAAAATGTTATTTTTGCAACTTTGATGAAGTTTGGTCCAAAAGAGAAAATGAGAAGCACGATGTTAGTGATTATCTATACCGTCAAACTTTCAAAAAATGTTTTAGACACTCATTTCATGAATTTAGAAGCATTTACCATTTAATATTCACCAAAATTACAATATTTATTTCACATGAGAGAATTTACCGGTATCATTAGTTTCCCGAAATAATAAATTTTATAACACTAGAACAATATTGAGGTCTTTGTCTTTAAAAAATCCCTTAATGAACCTCAGTGTTGCAAATGAAATGTATCAAACAACACTAGAACATGATCTCTACCCCCAATTTTGACAAAAAATCAAAACTCGAAAAATGTCATTTCCTGACCGTGGGGAGTCATTGTTGTTTGGGCTGAGACCAAAAAAACGGTCGATCGGCCACTTAACCCCTAAAGGACCAAGTGTCCTAACTAGGACATTTACAAAACCGGGTAGGTTCCGACGAACAAATTTTTAATCGAACTTGCTTAAAACTTTAATGGTGGATTCCCCAATGTATCACGAGAATGTGAATCTAATTTTCTTTGAAATCCGACACCGTATGTGGACGTTATGTGGAGAAATGTGTTTTTTTGGGGAGATTGGGCAGCAGGGGCAGCCATTTTGAGTTGAATTTGAGGGAGGGCAGCGGACAGGGCAAAAGCATAAATTCTCACATGTGTGGGGAGGGGCAGCGGCGCCCGTGGGTTTCAAGACCCCTCCCCCCCCAAGTCCACCCGCAAAGACCCCTCGAAGTCGCGGGGAGGGGTCTTGCGGGGCCGCCGCCCGCCAGACGCCAGCGAGGGTCTGCAGGCTGCCCCGCAAGACCCCTCCCCGCGACTTCGAGGGGTCTTTGCGGGTGGACTTGGGGGTGGGTCTTGAAACCCACGGGTTGTTTTTAAAAAAAAATTAAATTTAAATATATTAAAAAAACTTTTGTCCAATGAGAGACTGCCACGTGGCAGTCCACTATGAGGGTCTTCAACCTCCTATTGGAAGTTGGTGGGATCATGAATTAGACAATGGGTTGGGTGAGGTGGCACTTAGATTCCCTTCCTCCACCCTTTATTTCCTCCCTAACCCCTAAAATTCTTAGAAAATATGCTATATGTTTTTTAAAATTTGGAGATTTAATTTTTTTTCAATTTTTTTTTCGCCATTCTATAAAGGGTGGAATGTACTTATGTTTCACCGCTCGGATTGACATTTTAAATAACGAAAGTTGAAAATATTGCAGTTTCAAAAGCAAAGAGTCTGTTTTAAACTTTTAAACCCCCAACAAGTGCAAGGTGTTCTTCAACATCCTAAACATCTCCAAACGCAACAAAAATTGGTACACAACTAAGTAACATGGTATAGAATGTGAAAGTGAAGTGCGACAGGTTTTGGTAGTGGAACTTTTTTGATGTACCCACGGTCAAATGCAGCTGAAATTTTCGTGCGGGTGTTTTTTTGGGGTGTTTTTTTTCATCAAACGCAAATAACTTGCAATCCGTGTGGTGAATATTGACGAAATTTCTTGTGGATGTTATTCAAGTAGTTTACAACAAGATCTTGTGGTTAAAAGGTAAAAAAAACATATTTTTTAGAATATTTACACGTAGGAGTAGAAATGGCAGCATTGGAGTGTTTTTCCTCCAAAAACACTCCAATGCTGCCATTTTTACTCCCCCATGCAAAAAATCCAAAAGAATGTTATTTTTTACCTTCTAACCGTAAGATCTTGTCCTAAACTATTTGAAAAACATACACAACAAATTTCGTTGATTTTGACCGCACGGATTGCAAGATAATTGCGTTTGATGGAAAAAAACACCCCAAAAAAACACATGCCCGAAAATTTCAGATGCGTTTGACCACAGCTACATCAAAAAACCTCACTACCGAAACTTGTCGCACTTCACTTTCACATTCTATATGATGTTACTTAGTTGTGTACCAATTTTCGTTGCGTTTGGAGATGTTTAGGATGTTGAATAACACCTTGCACTTGTTGGGGGTTTAAAAGTTCAGAAAAGACTATATGTTTTTGGAATTGCAATATTTTCGACTTTCTTTATTTAAAATACGAATCCGAGCGGTGAAACACAAGTACATTCCACCCTCTACAAAATGGCGAAAAAAAATTTGAAAAAAAAATAAATCTCCAAGTTTTAGAAGACATGTAGCACATTTTCTAAGAATTTTGGGGGTTAGGGGGGAAATAAAGGGTGGAGGAAGGGAATTGAAGTGCCAACCCATTCCAATGTTCATGACCCCACTAACTCTCAAGGTACAGTGCCACGTGACAGTCCCTCATTGGACGATTTTTATTTTTTATTTTTTATTTTTAAAACTCATTTTATTTTTCAATTTTTTAAATAACATTTTTAATTATGAAATTGAACTTTCAGTTAAAAATAATATTTTAAATTTAAAATAATACTTTTCAGTTTAAAATAATAAAATTTTAATATTATTTTTAAATTTTTTTATGAGTTTGGAAATCTTGCTATTCATCTCCAACAGACTCTTTATTCACATTATCTTGAAGACAAGCTGAAATAAGCTTAACCATTTATGTTACACTAGTACTTCAGTGGTCACGCTAAATCATAAATGACACTAAAAAGTGTAATTAATTCCTAACATGAGTCACAAAGCCTAATGACCATCCAATAAAAACCTAAAACAAGGAACAAATCGGTGACTCACCGTCCAATAAAAACACTGAATCCAAATATTCTCAAAAGAAAATAAAAAAGTGAAAGGAATATAAACCAATCGTAGCATGTGCGGAATCATCGCGCCATGACGTGGACAAAACCAGACTGCCAAGTCACCACCCGAAAGCCACCCTTGCAACTGCTTCCCCCTCTCCGTTCCAACAAAAAAAACCCCAAAAAAAACCCAAGGAATTCACAACTACAGTAACTTAGAATCTCTCACACTCACCAACGTTATAAAACTCCGTCACTGAGTCGTACAAAGTGGCATCTTTCCGTAGCTCAACTTATCGGTAAGCTCACAGTCCTCGATCACACAGTTTTGCATTTCCACCCAAATTCTACTAGTACTCTTACCAGTTACACAATAATAACATTAACAACAAACGCTTTCACTTGATCAATAATTAGCAAGCATGAGAAACACGCGCAACCTGCAGTTCGCTGTCTGTTAACAGGAAAAGTTCGATCGATTGTGGAAATTTGGGTTTTCTTTTTGCGGGAGGAGAGTTCAATCTTTTCGTGTTCTATCGACAGAGTTTAATTGTAAGCTCACAGTCCTCGACGATCACACTTTTTCACACTTTGCATTACTACCAAATTCTAGTCTTAGAGTAATAAGAATAAGAAGCTTTAGTTAGTCTTGATCGATAATTAGCAAGCATGGGAAACACGCGTAAGCTGCAGTTTGCTGTCTGTTTATAGGAAAAGTTGGATCGATTTGGGTTTTCGTTTTGCAGAATCGGAGGAGAGTTGAACAACGGCGTTTCGTGTCACATCGATCAGTTGTTTGCTCGTCTTATCGACAGTTAGAGTTTAATATAATTGTAAGCTCACACTTTTTCGATTTGAAAGTGATCTCGTTTCACACTTTGTTTGTTTTTTGGCACAGATGAAAGTAAATAAATTCCATTGCAAAAAGAGAACAAGCAACCTCTCATCAGAGGGCAAGCCCTCCAGAGGCGGCAGGGGGGAAACACTCGTTTCACACTTGGCATTGCTACCAAATTCTAGTCTAGCAATAAGAATAATAAAGATAATGAGCTTTAGTTAGTCTTGGTCGATAATTAGCAAGCATGGGAAACACGAGTAACGTGCAGTTTATTGTGGTGTGTTAACTGCGGAGTGAGAGAGGCAGGAAAGGTGGATCGATTATTGTGGATTTGTGGGGTTTGGTTTTGCTGCAGGAGGAGACGATTAGCAGCCTGTAGCGATGTATTTGGTGCAGAGCAAGGGGCCGGCCATAGCGCTGATGCTGGGCGCGCTGTGCTTTCTGGGCACATGGCCGGCGATTATGAACTTGGTGGAGCGGCGCGGGCGGCACCTGGTGCACACCTACTTGGATTACAGCATCACCAACTTGCTTGCGGCGCTCTTGTTCGCCTTCACGCTCGGCCAGATCGGAAGCTCCACGCATGAACAGCCCAACTTCCTCACCCAGCTCAGCCAGGTTCGAACGATTCATTCCTTCCTTGTAAATTTGACATCATTCTTTCCATCACAGGGAACCTTGTCCAGTTCACTCGGAAGTAAACATTACTGCTAAACTGCCGTTTATAGCAAGTGGTTGTTCAATTTAGCAAAGAATTTTACCATCATTCTTGTACCCATTATTGCCTGGTAATCAGTAAAGGTGAGGAATTTCAGCCTCTCTAGCAAAATTGTCATAGATGTGAAGACTTGATAGCCAATTTTGGCTAGATTTGTTGATACTTTTGTAACAAATTACTACATGTAGTATAAAATTGGCTAATTTCACCATATTGGGAAAAGCTATTTGGCTAAAAAGTAGTGGCTAATTCCCTGAAAAATGAGTGAAAATTAGCATCAAATTCTTTTTGATAGCAACTTGGCTAAAATTCGCACAAAACATTTTTACTGCTGGTAATATGGTCAGGGTTCCTTGTGATGCTTTGCAGTGATCGAGGTAACTTCGAGTTTGCTTGTTAAATCGTAGCGCATTAATTTGGTTATGTCCAGTGTATTGTTTGGTGAATTGCAGGACAAATTCTTTCCATCACAGGCCTCGGGTTTATTTACATGCTTTGAAGTGATCAAGGTTTTAGAGTTTGCAATGAAAAATTGTAGCGGAATGGGTTTGAAAATCTTTGAGTTGGTAAATTGCAGGACAATGGGCCATCTGTGGGGTTTGCATTGGCCGGGGGGATGGTGCTGTTCATGGGCAACTTGGCGTGCCAGTACGCGTGGCCTTTTGTGGGGTTATCCGTCACCGAGGTCGTCTCTTCGAGTATTACCGTTGTAGCAGGTAATTAAATGAATTTTCGGTTATGGAGTCTACAGTATACAGTATTTGCGAAATACGTACTCTGTTTTGAATTTTTGAAGACATGACTACATGAGTGTGTATAATTTATTCGATCAGGAACAGAGCCTACTTAGTGTGAATTGTGCGGTGAATTCCTTTCTCTTGAGAGAAGAATAATGGTGTGGGGAGCTTTCTGCAGGAACCACCATGAATTACTTCCTAGACGACAGGATAAACCGTGCCGAAGTGCTGTTTCCCGGCGTGGGTTGCTTTCTGATTGCCGTCTGGTTGGGCGCGTGGCTGCACAAGTCCAACTCGGCAGATAACCTCGCCAAGATGCAAACCCATTCCAAGTAAATCAATGAACTCATTCTTCCTTTCGTGTACATACATGACTCAGTCTGTGCAGATGATCACCTAGAGAAGACCATCAATTTGCTTTGGATGACTCGGCTTGATGTTTTGGTGTCTGAATTCATGAATGCGTTTTTCGTTGTGTAAAAACAGGGTTGGAAGTGCTGGAACGAACGACCCTGAAAGCTTAGTGAAGAGACCGTCAGGTAACAAAAATAAAAACACCTAGTTGCGTGGTTTCTCCTCTTTTTCTCTTCCAGAAATGGAAAAAGCATAGAATCGTGTCTTCTTTTCCTACTTTAATACCGACAAACATTCTTTAGAAGTTGCGAGAATTCACCTTATACTGAAAACTTTAAAAGCCTCTAAAGTTTGTATACTCAAAAGTTGTTCGTTCAGTGTAAAGAGCATGCATGACCCTCTGTCTTTTCATGTAACTTTTGGCACATACAGGTGAATATACAAAGCACGATTTGGAAGTGGATCCCATGCCCGAAGAACCAGTGAAAGTGCTACCAGGAAGCGGCGCTTACTTGCAACAGTTGGAGGAGCAAAGAGCATTAAAGGTAAGCCTACTAAGCTAAGAACTAGTAGATCTTTAATACCATCATCCTTTGATCGGTAACCAAGGATTCTAATGTCAAATTTGATCAATCGTGAAAAATAGATGATTCAAATGGATTTCATATCAAACCAGATTTCATATCACTAGAAACATTCCATGTATAAGTTGATAAAAAAATCAAAAAAGGTAGCCCACATACACAGGGAGGGATACAGACATTCCCACCCGGAATTTCATGGACAAAATTCCTACAATCGTAACTGTTTTGGGATGATTGTAGTGTATTTTTATCTGGGGAAATTGCAATTGTGGGAAATTTGTCCACGTTTCCCATATGAGGAATCTTGTAATTATCTCCCTGTGTATAGGACCTACTCAAAGTAACACAAGGAGATAAATACAAGATTCCCATATGGGAAACAGGGACACTCATAACATTAGTAGCCTTTCAAGAGGTTGCCTTTTAGTTTCATCCACCTTTATATATGGAGTGACGTGTGTTTTGTTGAATTGTGATTGAGTGCTTTTGATTACTGCTCACCATGGTTGATTGCTCTTTCTTAATGCCATGTGCCCCCATAGTTATTGCTGTGATGTGGAGTATCTCAAATCATTTCATTTGGGGGATGAAATGATGTGGGATATTCCACATCATTCCGTTGGGGGAAGGCAACACTCACAAAGGTTACTGAATGTTATGCAATTGTAACTTTCCCAGATCAAAATACACTACAATCATCCCAAGAAAGTTACAATTGTGGGAATTTTGTCCCACTTCCCATATGAAATCCCATGTGGGAATGTTTGTTTCTTCTCCCTGTGTAACATGAGGCTCGATTAGGACTTCTCACGCACATGATTGCTAAGCCTGAGCAATAATCCCATAACCACTTTATGACATTTAGAACATTATGCGACCTCCACATAAATGGTATCTACTTTTGCTACCGAGTGCATACAATACTCATGATACCTCTATAATATCCAGCAATATACTTGATATATATTAAGGTGATACCATGATGATATCCGCGGATATCACCGCATGAAGTTGCTACATATTTGTATCATGATGAAAATTCTCGCTACGTTTCAATTTTTTTTTCATTTTCTTTCTTTATATGTTTAGCAGCCCCGTCTAATTTTAGCCAGTTTTGGGATCACTGAGCCAGAGTGAGGAATTAGGGTTTGATGTTGTGAGTCGGATGATGTTGTGGTGCAGGCGAAAGGGGCGAGCACGATCTTCGGGCTGGCGATTGTGGTGTTCGCAGGGATCTGCTTCAGCCTGTTTTCGCCGGCGTTCAACGTGGCCACCAACGACCAGTGGCACTTGCTGAAGCCCGGCGTGCCGCACCTGGTGGTGTACACGGCCTTCTTCTGGTTCAGCCTCAGCGCGTTCGCCGGCGCCGTCACCGTCAACCTCTTCTTCATGTACCACCCCATCCTGGGCCTCAAGAAGACGTCCATCAGAGCGTGGGCGAACGACTGGGAGGGCCGCCCTTGGGCTCTCTTGGCGGGCCTCCTCTGCGGCCTCGGCAACGGCTTGCAGTTCATGGGCGGCCAAGCTGCCGGATACGCCGCTGCTGATGCCGTTCAGGTACTACTCGGAATTCATCAATCATGCTCATTTCCCTTTCCAAATAAATAAGGTCGAGGCACGTAAACCGATCAGTTAAGACATGCACTATACTTGGGAGAGATGAATCAATATTTTGATTATTTTCCTCTTTTGGCACTAAAAATTAAGAAGTTTTCATATTTAATTAATTTTTTTTGATAATTATTTGAATAAGTACAAATTTTTTAAGTGGAAGTTCACTTGTAGGTTTACCAAAAACCGATCATATGCTCTAATGTACAAACGAGGTACATTTTCCCATTGAAAATTTAGAAATTAGGCAAGAATCTAGGGTGGTTGGTTTTGTGTACATGGTCGGTTTCAGGTGCCTCGACCTTATTGCCACATTTAAGGCCTCTTTACACTAGAGGCGAAAAGCTGTGAGGAGAGAAATTTCAGCCAATGAGAAATTGGTGTTCTCGGTTTCTAGGCCTCCTATTGGCTGAAATTTATCTCCCCGCGGCTTCTTGCCTCTAGTGTAAAGAGGCCCTTACTTTCTATTTGTTTTCCTTGGAATGCTGCAGTTTGCATAACATTTTGCATATTCGCAAATAATTGTCCTAGTTTTTGGCTACTTTTTGTCCTATGTTTTATACTTCAAACGTGAGGTTTGTTTGAAGTATGAATGAGGGGACAATGGAAGTGACAAAAACTACATACTGCTATAGTGGATGGCTCATAAACCAACGCTTTAAGCTTTTCATGCAAATCTAGTACTGGTATAGAATTAGAAGCTTTCATTGAACGCCTGTTGGTTTATGGTACACGTTGATTATTGGGTCATCCACCTTATTAGAGATAAGACCGTTTTTTGAGTACTAAAAGCGTTGAGTTAAAACATGCCAAAAACGAGGACAGCTATTTCCGGACAAGAGGGATTATTTCTTAATCTTGGAATAGTGCTTAACATTCTACAACCCCAAGATTCTACAAGTTCCATAACATTTTATAACACAGAGATTTGCTTACTTGGAACTTTTGTGAGACTTTTCGAAATGAATGAAATATCCCTCTTTGAAAAGGATTTTATTTAAACTGATTACGTACGTTTTCATCAGCTCCCTATTTTTTTTGTAGAACAACTGGTTACCCCTCAATAGACCAAGGATTCATGGTTTTAAAATGACTAAAATATAATTCAGATGAAACCAGATTCTATATCATTGGAATCAGTGAAGAACATTGCCAGTGTTGGTAAAAAAATTGAATTAAAAGAAGCTTAATTGAAACATAGGAGCTACTCCAGACTGCTTGAAAAAACATGAGACCCAATTAGGGTTTCTGGGTCCTTTAGGGTTTAGCAAAGAGCGCTCTCTCCTGACGATGTGCAATTGTTTACAGGCATTGCCGCTGGTGAGCACCTTTTGGGGAATTCTGGTATTCAAAGAGTACTACAGATCATCACGGAAAACGTACGTCTTGCTGGTTGCAATGCTGGTGATGTTCTCCGCGGCCGTGGGCATTCTTGCAGGCTCCGCAGGACACAGGAAAACTACTGCATGAAGAATTTGCATTCACAAATCAAACCCTAAGTAAGGAATACTTTTGCTGGAAAATTGTATTCATTCCTCGTTACAGTCAACTTGCTCGTTGATGTATTTGTAGTTGTAGAATTAACACACCCAGTTCCTTGAAGAGATCTGGAATAGAAACTGGACTAAATGTTGTAAATGTAGAACACAATCATACGGAAGGATGCAATTCATTTTCTTTCTTCCTTGTAGAGTAGTAGTAACAACAACATCAAATATTTCTCTTGAAGCTCATAATAAAAGAGATCCTTTGAAACTCATGGTGTCGGTAATATTTCAAATCTCTGTGCAGAGAAAAAACTATGGTTCCGCGTCATTGAATTCTTTACAAAACACACTAGTAGGAAATGTGTTTCACTTTCTATAATTGAAAAAAGGAATGCAACTGCGCCAAGCAAATGGGTTGGGCGAGTGGTTTTGGTCACAAGAAAACAGAAATATAAGTATAACATATAGCCACTATTCACTCTTCCCACAAAGCGGGGAATGAAAAATGACAGGTCTGCTACTAGTGACACCATTCTCCAGCAACACAACTCATGACAACTCGCGTAATTTAATTTGTTTGTACACACTCACAAAAAAAGAATTCTACTATTAGAATTGTCGTGTTGGACTCCGGCATGGCCAACTTAAAGTAGGCGTACCGTACCTTAAACCTTAAACCACCAATACACCTAAAATCACCAACTTCTACACCCTTTCTTCATTTTAGGGCGGAAATGTAAGATGACGGTACATGACTTAACTTTTGAGCAATTGATGCATAAATCATGTAATGAAATCTTATGTTTCTTTCCTGAAATCTCGGGGAGGTGACTATCGGAATTTTAGAAAACCACGTGAGATAAAAATAGGATCAATTTAATTTGTTTAGGGTAAAATATATAATTTCGTTATATCTACTAAAGCATTGGAAATATGTCCCCTACATGATTATATGTAAAAGAGGGTGGTGGATAATTCCTTCATTTTAGTAATCAGTAGAAAAAAATAGGGTCATAGACATAAAATCCTTCGAAAAGTGTGTAGTAGAAATAATTAGTAGAATAATTATGGGTTTGACTACTTGGATAAAGAAGTGTGTAGTTCTTGTTCAAATTTGAATCAAACACGTCAGTATGAAGGGAAATGTCGTGGGATTTCTTTTGGGGAAAAATTGTGCAGGAGCTCCTCTACAACCGTTGGATTTTGCAATGGCGTTGAACATGCGGAACCTCGCTGGATGCTTAGAACCTAACAACCTCCACTATCACCCTCAACTGCTTTTTGCAACCAGTTTTTGTTTTGTCACAACCTCAGTCCTCGATCGTAAGCTCACGTTTTTTGTGAGCATTTTCTTGGGTTTCTTTCATGCAGATTGTGCTGCAAAGTGGCCACTTCCTTTGCGATGTTTTCTGCGTGTATTTAGTTTAGGATTTAGCTTTCATGGTTTGTCCCTTCTTTATTGGTTTTGTGATTAAGACTGTGCTCAAGTTTTAGTAGAGCAATTTCAAGATAAGGTTTGCTTAGAGTTTGGGTAAGCATAAATGGTTAGGTGAAGCGTGGAGTTTGGTTTTGCAATGCTCTCGGCAATGCTATAGTATTTCATCCACTATTTGGTACTTGTACGATTTATAAAAAAAAATTGTGCCAAAAATTTACAACTCTAAATAATTACAAATAAATATAGAGTGCCAAAAAATACATTCAAGTAGCTTTTATCTACAAATAGGGAGGGAAAAAATATTGAAAGGTGCATAAATATCCCCTTATTAAATAACCCATTATCGCATGCGGTTACAAAACGTAAGGGGGTGTGATCGCCCCGAGCCTGAAATGAAAGAGGGGTGTAGAAGTTGGTGGTTTTAGGTGTATTGGTGGTTTAAGGTACGTCTACCTTAGTAATAATCATAACATTGGCCCAAAGACCATTGTGAGTAGAAAGTTGTTGGGGATAGTTTGTCTAACCATGGCTTAAAGTAGGAGCACCTAATTCTGATAGTGTATCCAATGTTGATAATTTTTAAACACGACATTCATTTTAGAATGCAAATCTAAGCACATCATACAACCTTTATTTTTTGTTGACAAAAATGTGTTTGGTGCCATTTTTTATAATAGATTTTTCTTTTCTTTTCTTTTCTTTTGGCAGAATCACCTGCATACCAACCAGTCTATGATTCAAATCCGAAACTTCACTATCAAAGTCATGAAGCTCTTGCTACCGACCCCCGAATTGAAAGCATGCCATTTTTTACGTTCTTGGGCTGTAATTATAACTAATTCTTCGATGTAATGCATTGTTTGCATGATAACGTCCAAAAGACTGTAGTTCAATAATGAGTTGTTGGACATTATGGATAATGTTCAACTAGATCTCATACCCACCTCCTTTTATTGGCAGGACACCAATGGTGTTGGGAAGGGAGGGGGGAGGGGTTCTCCAAATCGTGGTCACCCCAAAACTTCAACACCCTAAATAGAAGAAAAAAACTCCAAAATGGATGGTCATTTCTTCTTTGGATTATCGTTCCCTTTGTCTTTCTCTTTTTCTTTGGGCTTGTCATCTTTGGGCTTGTCATCTTTGGGCTTGTCTTTGGACTTGTTGCCATCCTCTTTAGGCAGCTTCTCCGTGACCTTCTCGGTCAATTTGGAGGCTTTCTCTTTGGCCATGTCTTTGGACTTGTTGCCATCCTCTTTAGGCAACTTCTCCGTGCTTTTCTCGGTGAATTTGGATGCTTTCTCTTTGAGTTTCTCTTTGAGCTTCTCTTTGAGCTTCTCAAATGTGCTAGGGGCCTCTTTGGCCACTTTTTCCTTAGCTTGGTCAACCTCGTCTTTAGCTTGGTCACCCTTCTCCTTGGCCTTCTCAACCTTGTCCTTGGCTTTCTCATTGGCTTCCCCCATCATCGGCATCATCATGCCAGTCAAGCTTTCCGAGGACTTTCCAATGGTTCGGTCCATAGAGGCCGTAGCGGAGCTCTGGGCCGTCGTAGTAGTCGTCTCGGATGATCTCTTGTTCTTGGCCATGATAATCTTGTCCACATTGCACTTCTCTCGGAACTCAGGCGTCAAACGGTTGTAACGGCACAAGAACTTGCGCAACCTGCACTTCTCCTTGTTCAGCTTGCTGAACACCTCGGACTCGCCAATGCGCCACCCCCAATTCCCAGCCTGCGTCGCCGGGATGTTCATTCGGGAGTTGTTGTCCAACCCCATCACATCCTGATTTTGCACACTTGACTCTTTGTGTTATATCTTTCATATCTTTCACATCTCACAACCATGTGAAATATTCTTAATTATATTAAATGTATCCTTAAGAATTATATGTTTGTGTGACATTTGAGAAGATCTTATAGACGCCACTAGTAGAGAGATGGTTTTTGGATACCAAGAAGGGCACTAGAGCTTGATATTCAAATTCAAAATTGGTACCAACTTAGTGTCAACAATGGCATTAGATATCAAGCTTTAATGCTTTCGCTTGGTGTCCAAAAATCTCCCTTTTTCTATCAATGACATTGTACACGGTGTTATAAAAGTAGGTGATTCTCAATGCCATTTTTTTCATTTTTAGGAGTGGTTTATATAAGTCTACAAAGACGTACAAATCCACTTATACGTGAGTGAATTGCTCTTGAAGACAGTAAATTGTTACTATTAACAAGCAATCCTTGAATCAACCAAAGAGATCCCGACGGGTAGCTTCAAATATATTGAATCGGATGTAGTTGAACAAAATTGAGGCTTGGCATGGCCAAAACTTGGCCAATTTGTGGAACTCGTAGCAACTTACAGAACCCCAATGTGATCAGTTGTTCATGAGATATGTGATGCAAAGATGTAATGAGATTTCAGTTTGCATTGAATTGAATCATTGACATGACATGATCCAACCTGAACTCAGTACTTAAGGCATGACCCACTTTGTAATGAGCTCAACTTTGGAAGGCTATATCTTTGAATAAAATGGAGCTTTAACTATATTCTCTAAATTACTTTGATTTTCTAATTTGGTATATAATCCAACCATATATACCACACTTTGAGTTCTCAATTTCCAAATTCAACCAACTCCGTTGGATCCATTACAATTAGTTGTTTCTTCTCTGGTTGACTCAGAGACTAGTTGTCAAGAACTAGTGTCAAACATACTAAATGTCACCAAGGGCCTTATAGCCAATCTTGGTTGAAGGATTGTATGCTACATATCGTAGTATCCAAATTCACAAAAAGGGGTGATGGCCTGATATGGGTAACCCCTCCAAAATAGTGTGATTTTCGAAAAATATCTTTTTGGTAAGAAAAAAAGATTGAAAATTACAAAAATTAGAGAGTGTTATAGACACCATGGCTTTTGAAGGAGGGAATGTGAATGTTTTGAGCTTGTATAACCTTCAGAGAATGGGTACGTGGAAGTGTCCTTGAATTGGAGATTTAGGAGCCATTCTCTGAAGATTGAGAACCTTCATTCTTCTCCTCCCGAGGTGAAGAATGGACATGATTATAATTCTCCATATTAATTATAATATGGAGAATTTTTTACCCTGGTTGTTAGTCACAGGTAAATGTTTGACTTTTGTCAAGATTGGCCACTCGGCAGGTAAATTCCACTAGTTCGCTATTGTTCACATTCTTCACACACATTTAAGTGGTGTCACACTACAAGCAGAGGCGTTGTTTCTCACTCTCGAGGATATTGTTCATCGTCACTTTCCATTGTAAATGCTTGTCCGGCGTGACGAATTGCACTCACCAAGTCCAACCAAAAAATTGGTGAGTGCGAAGTGGCGCTATTTGACTCACAGAAGGAGTGAAAAGCGACGCCTTTTCCTTGTAGTATCACAGCCAGGTTAGCAGAGAATGGCCACGATTGACTCCTGAAATCTCTCCCCAAATTCTCAATTCATCAAAGAACCAACTTCTCAAATGCGCCGTGACACCCCTAATACAAATGTTTTGAGCATGGGTGAGAAAAGTGAGAGTCACTAGAAAGAAATGTGTCGTTTTTCACTTACTATAAATGAATAAGAAATGAAACTGCGCCAGGCACATGGGCTTTGTTAGTGCTGATGAGTAGTTTTGGTCACAAGAAGACAGAAACGTAAGTATAATATTCCGGTACTATTCACTGTTCCCACGAAGTGAGGAATGAAAAACGACAGGTTTGCTACTAGTGAGTGCAAATGACTGTGTGGGAAGAGAACTCTACCTGCATGGGGATGATGGCGGTCTTGGCCACAGACGCAGCAGCGCCGCGAATAAACTCCCAATGCACATCAGTGTCCTTGTGGAACCGCAGGTACTTCTTGGCCCTCTCCTTCTCCTCCTCCGTCGCCTTCTTCCACCACCCCATGCACGTATCGTTGTCGTGCGTGCCAGGGTACACCACCTGGTCACAGTCCCGAGAAAAATTTTAGGATCCTACATTTTCTTGGACCAATCAATTTTCTAGAGCATTCTCTCGACCAATGTACAGGGAGCTCAGGGAGTGTACTATTCAGTAAAGCCAGGAATCACGTGCGTGCATTCCCTTATTTAAACACTTATGTATATTTTTTGGGGGGCTAAAATCAAGCAATGTAAGTACAAATCTCACAGCCTCAAAATACATTTCCATATGTACACAGGGGCTAAAAATGAGGAATTTAATTTCAAGCCCCATATATATATTTACTTATGCTCGATTGAAATATGTCTCCCATATGTACACTGCACATGCTTGTTCTAAATAATACCCTTGTTGTGCACGCCTGTGTATAATTACAGTACTTGAAGAGTGCACTCCCTGGGACAGGGAGATCCAGCAATTAATGTAAATCAACCGAATGGAATTGCCAAATTACCGGTTCAAACTCATAGTTTTAGGCTAAAATCTGAATAAAATTTGTGATACTCGAGTGCTACCTAGGTGAAACATGGGTAATAACCAAATGGGTTCAATCTTGTCTTAAAACTCATTGCTTTTGTAAAATATTGGATTTAGCTGGTTTAGGGGAAAAAAAACTCCCTGTTCAGTGCGCTCGACTAGACCTTAAGAAAATAGGGAATATTCTCAAATGATGAGATTTTTCCAGGCTAAGATTTTGAACCAATTAGGCAATTCCGAATTTCAACCAGCTAATTTGTAACTAATGGTAGGTTTGTTCTCCCTGGACATTTGCACCTGGTCAAACTCGTGATTGTGCGGTAGGTGCGGGTTGCGGGCGTTGTCGTCGTACGCAAACTGCAGCACCGCCATGCCCGGCGCGTGCAGCTCCTTCCGCAACGCCACCACGTCCGTGGTGATGATGCCCAGATCCTCCGCCACAATGTCAATGTTCTTCCCCACCGCCTCTTTCATGGCTGTGAAGAACGCCTTCCCTGGTCCAGCTTTCCATTTCCCTGACATCGCATTTTGTGCATTCGCAGGAATCGCGTAGTAGCCTGCAAAACAAACAAAAATTGCACTAATTTTAACCAAATGGGTTGAAGAGAAAATTCTTGCTAAATTTAACACCATGAGTGAAAACTCGCAGAGATTTCATTTTTTAGAATAAAATTATGGAAAAAACTGAATTCTTCATGATTTCTATTTTCTTATGAAGAAAAAATACTATGAATTTGCCTTTTACTGCAGGTAGGCTAGAAAGCTTAAGTTATGCGTTTCAAGACATTCTACTTTATGTGTGACGCACTCAAATTTTTGAGTGAGTCTAATTTTGCAGCCTCACGAAGAGGAGAGACACTATGGTTGGTTGTCCTATTACCAAACACTGCCCCAAAACCGATCAGGCCTAATTTCTAGATTTTGAAAGGGAAGATGTACCTCATTTGTACATTAGAGCATGTGATCGGTTTTGGGTCACAGGTTACTTTGCACTTTGGAATTTTGTATAAAATTGAGAAATGCAAATTACAAGATGCAATTTTTTGAAATTCTCATGAAATCCTATTTCGAACGCGGTCATAATTTTTTTCCGGATTCACCACTGCCATATATAGGTCAGATTGCTTAAGTGGTTGGTAATAGGACAATCAACCTTAGTATGCGTAGTTTCTCACTTTCTATAAATGAAAAAGGAATGAAACCGCGCTAGGCACATGGGTTGTGTCAGTGTTGGTAAGTGATTTTGGTCACAAGAAGACAGAAATATAAGCATAATATTCAGCCACTGCTCACTGTTCCCACGAAATGGGGAATGAAAAATGACAGTTCTTCTACTGGTGAGATTAGTGAACCTGCAAAGCCGCGGAAATGGTCGATACGAAACTCATCGAAGAGTTCATAAGCACGCATGATACGCGTCGCCCACCACGAGTATTTGTCTTTGGCCATTTCCTTCCAGTTATACAAGGGGCTTCCCCACAGCTGGCCCGTGGCACTGAACGCGTCGGGCGGGACGCCGCTCATGGCGAGCGGGGCGCCCGTCTTGGGGTCCAGCTCGAAGCACGAGCGATGCGCCCACACGTCCGCCGAGTGGCCCCCAACATACATCGGCATATCGCCCAAGATCCGAATCCCGGCCTCGTTCGCATACTTGTGCAACGCTTGCCATTGCCGCTGAAACAAGAACTGCGCCGCAACAAACACATCAATAAACCCCTTGTGCTCGTTCCGCGCCGCTTTCATCACATTCGGATCCCGGTCACGAAGATGGCTCGGCCAAGTCCACCACGTTGTCGCTTTTGTCACCTGATCCAGTGATTTTTCTTGTAAGGAGACAGTTTAAGCATTTTTGCTACTCTTCCATGGCTTGAAGAGCAATCCAACATAAAGGTTCTTTAGCCCCTCTATGCAACACCTTAGAATTTGTGCCATTATTCCCAAATCATTGTAGCAAATACTTAAATCATGACAAGTCCACATCATCTTTAGTTAAAGATTGGGTGGTGAGACATTGCATGTGGTATCAGACCATCTTCTACTGCAGAATTGGGAGAACTCCACCAACTCGTTAAGAACCTTATAAAGGATAGTCCTTAGATTTTTTTATTTTTTATTAATATATAGGTAATATCAGGTAATACATATGTGCTACTTAGGCAATACTTGGATGATACATAGATTTAAAGAGGCTACACATCTTGACTCTATGTAGAAAATTTGGATGTTATTCCTTTTTCTTCTCAAAAATCATTTGTATCAATTAGCCAACGCAAATACATAGCATAACAGAACAGTGCAATGGAGCACCCTTCTGAAAACTTGATCAAAAGAGAATCTTCACTTAGATCCACTTTCTAAGCAATGAAGAAATGTCATTTGTGTTCCATGAATTTTTGGAACTACCGTGTCATTAGGGGTTGTCACACCTCCTCGGAGAATGGAGAATGGGAGAATGGGAGAATGGAGAATGGAGATTGAGGAAAAAGTGGGCCCAATAGGATAGCTTCTCCATGGAGACAATGTGACACCCCTTTTGTGGTTTGTGGAGATTGAGAATGGAGAGTAGAGGTTGTTAGTTGGTTACTCATCCTCCAAGCATGGGCCATTGTCCATTCTCCATTCTTCACCTGTGGAGGACAAGAATGGAATTCTTCAATCTTCAAAGAATGGGCCCTCCGCCATTCAAGGTGCGCGAGCCACGTCCACATTCTTTGAAGATTGAGAATGGGAAGAAAGAGGTGTGACACCCCCTATTGCTACATAAACTTAATTTCAATTGTAACTAGACTGTGGTCCCATTGCAAATAGGTGTCGAATCCCATTGCTCTATTATGATATGCCTCACCCTCCGTGGAAAAACCAAATTGGCTTAAAATAGAATTTAGATGTGGCTAAAAATAAATGTCACCAAAGCGTAAATCTCATCGTGCCTGTCAAAAAAGTATACATGGTCCATGAATTACTATCTTTAGCCAGTTTACTTTTTCCACGGAGGGTGAGATGTATTATGTAGCAATTTGGCTAAAATGAGCAACAAAAAAATCACTGGCCTGATCAATTGCGGCGAAGAGCGCCGCCTCTTCCACCCACGAGGAAATTTTCGGATCCTTCCGAAACGCCTCGAACTCCTCTCGCAGCTTCCCAGAATTCAACTCCACCAGCCTCGCCGCGGCTTTCGTCACGAGCGGATCCTTCGCCGCGGCCACTTTGGTCGAATTCATCCTCTTCACCGGCACGGGTTTCGGCAACTCGGATTCCTCAAGAAGACCGTCGTGCACGAGGCACTCCAACGAAATCAGCAGCGTGTTGCCGCAATTCGCATCAACGCCTGCGTACGGGGACCCATCTTCTCCGCCTCTTCTTCCCGGTGGCACTAATGGCAGCACTTGCCACACCGTGCACCCTGTTTCTTTCAACCAGTCGATGAAATTGTATGCGTCTTTGCCCAAATCGCCGATTCCGTGCGGACCTGCAGTAATTCCATATTTTCAAGGGAGTCCCATTGGCGATTTGAACATTGAAACTTGAAAAATAGAAAGCATTTTTGGGCGATTTACAATTTCTTTTAGCTTTCTGTAGAGTTCTTGGCTACCGTATGATCAATAAGGGAACTGAAGATTATGGCGATATACTCTGTTTTTTAATCTTACAGCAACATAAATTTTCAAATAGCAAGTTGGCGATCAAAAAAATTCGCTGGAGTGGACCTGGTAACGAGGTTGGGTGCAGGAGAATGCCGCACCGTCGCTGAGGGAGTTGCTTTAATGGATCGTCGTTTTGGTATTTTGCTGGCAAGTCTTCTCCCACTCCTACGCCCACCTCCCACTTCTTAGTTCTTGATCTCGGCAATGGCTTCGTGAAATCCTTGATTGAGTAGTACCATTGAAATTGCCCGGGGATCATCATCCTTGCGGGGTCGTCCCGTTTCAACCTTCTGCCATCGCTTTCGCAATGCAACAACACCGCGGTGTTCTCGTCTCCATTCTCTGAATGCTTCAAGTAGCTTGCAGGCATTCTACAATGCTGCACCAACGAGACTTGATTTGTAGATGCAATTGCTGTGTTTCTTATTTTCATTGCCACATTCCTTGATTCGTTCCTTCGTTGGAGCTGAGTGTAACTTGCAGGATTCAACCATTGACATCGCTCAATGGACATCTGTGTCGTCATACTTGATGGGTTATTCTTTCCTCACTTTCAATCTGGAGGAATTGAAGTTATGAGTGATTGGATTGGATTGTCCCCTCCATGTGTTGTAGGGCATTTTGGGAAGAGAATACCACGGTGGTTTGTTTCGAGAGACGATTCCTTTGAAGCAATCGGTTACGTTTACAACTTTTCATCATGCCTATTGCCATCTGAACTCGCCTTTCTAACACTGTTCCGTCAGATATGACAACAGAGAAATGTACGCATTGGGGCGCTTGCTGACCGATCCATTGACCCTTGGTGGGTGAACTTGACCCTTAGTGTGTATTCCCTCCGTCCCAAAGTTATTGTCATGTTTGAAAGTCATGTTTGAAAGTGCTCTTTTAAGTAGGTCCAAAAAATACTTCCTTGTGGCTAATTTTATTTAGGTTCCAATGAACACATGCAATGTGCTTCAATCGTTCTAGTGACATAATTTGGAACCTTTTTTAATCATGTTTCTTACAATATGATCAATGAAATTGGCTCAAAGAAATACCAAGCAAACAAGTTGGACAATAACTTTGGGACGGAGGGAGTACTTATTTACCTACAACACTTCAATTCTCAAGAGATGAGGCGTTCTTGTAAATTATCAAACCAACCATGATCACGTAAGTTTTCAAGTTTTGCGGTATCAGTTGACATCATATCATGTGTTACCAGGTCCAGAAATGGATCAGCGTCATGTGAGCAATGAAAACTCTGAAGTGAAGAAAGCGGAAAAATCCTTGGAGAAATTAAGGCACACTCTTGAACAGATCCAATGCTGTAGAAATCGAAGAGATTGATGTTCGAGGCTCTTTCTCATCTTCGTAACTATGGATATATCGCCCGGCCTCGTTTTCTCCAAAGCTACTCTTCTAGGTATTCCCTCGAGGATCTCACCACTTGAAACTCTGGACATTGTGAGTGAGATTGTAGAATCCGGAAAGCAATGTCAGCAGAGTTTACTTGTTCACTCGAAGCTATCTGCAAGGCTGTACACTTCAAGTTGATGCTGATTTAATTTCTTGGAAAATTCCTGTGAATCCATGGTCGGTACTCTAAGTATTAGGAGGTGTCAGAGAGCTACTACACAGTTCATTCTTAAATAATGTCGCCCTTAAATTGATGGAACCAATGTGAGTCATTGAATTTAAGGACCACAGTTTTTGGCAACAATTGCTAGCCTATTCGATGGAGGCTATTTCAGGATCACATTCTAAAACTCTACAAGGAGCTAGAACTTAAGGAAAGAAGAATTGTGTTGTGTACCTAATTTGGTAACAATTGCGAGGCCAGTCTGACAAGCCGTGAGCTAATATCATATTGTATGATTGTCAAGCTAAAGCTTATTTGAGAAAGGCAGAAAACTAAAGACAGCAACCAACTACCAGAACGATTATGGAGAAAATCAAAATACTGAAGACAGCAACCAACCAACAACCAGAATAACAACGGATAGATATATTATGCCTCATGTAACCATATGATATATCCATCCATTGTTACACGCCATCATCCTATTACACAATTCTAGTCCTGCGTAAATCCTAGAATTCTCACTGTGAGGGACAAGAACAAAGAGAGCAACAAAAAATTTAACTCCTAGAGTGATCATCAGGAAGCACGTCTCTGCAAACTCAAGGAAGTGCACCGCGAGTGAAACACAGAAGATCACAAGTCAGTCAATAATCCCTCCTATGAATATAATATTGCATACCACAATGCTGCACGGTTCAATCCACCATACAAATCTTAAGCGCGACAACAATAGAAGATACAGCCACAAGAACATTAAATTTAGGTTGAGAGAAATGACAGTAGCCAACAAGAGGAAGAGTTGTAGTGAACGATTACTTTCATGTAGAAGAAAGACGAATGCTTCTTCTTCACTGACTGTACATGATGCCAAGGCACCTTCTCAACAACGCCGCCATTTCATCTGTTTAATTTACACATCCGAAACCAAGTTGGCCCACTTTCCAGGCCTCATGGAAAAGAAAATATTCTCTACAGAATTGAACATCTCAGAGACGGGCACAATGTGAGCCCAAACCTATGCGTGATCTCATCCTAGCAAATGAGAAAAGAACTATGACCAAGATACCGTACATATATCTTGTGTGTAAACCCGATTCTCGTCCCGTCTTTCTGGTAAAGACACTTTGCACCAGGAAAGGTGTCAAATGTACACAGACGCCATGAGAATGAGAGCAGCTTGCAAAAAAGACAGAGGATCAACCCTCACAGCCTCTGTTCCAAGAACAAGCGCTTGTGTAAAAGGACCGCCATCGCCAAGCGCTTGTGTAAAAGATTTGTGTCAAAGGACCGCCATCGCCATAGCATTCAGTCACTTGACCAGACGGTGAGCTTGGACATGCCTCGGTCGCCGGAAGACGACAGTGACAGAGCGGTGCTGGTGAGCGCTTGTTTCCCTTGCTGTACCTTGAGCTGCGAGTTCCCGTGACCTGCGCCCTTGAACCCGTTCGTGAGAAGGTGAATGGCGCAGCCGCAGTGCCGGTGGTAGGGGTGTTTGGAGCTTGACGACGACGAGCACGCGCTGCATCCCATCATCGACGACATAAACTGGCTCCCGCATCCCATATTCCCACTGGCCTCCATTCTCTCCTCTGGCAACAAAGCTCCTTTCAACAATCGGTTCAGACTATTCTTGCAACAAAACTCCTTTCAACAATCGGATCAAACTATTCTTGCAACAAAACTCCTTTCAAATCCCGACGACCTCCCTGTAGCCTCTGCTCCTAATCTTTGCGCTCTCACGCCGGATCCTGGAAGGACCACGTGCAAAGAAAGCGCCAAGTAGCATCAGAAAATCGATCGCGTCCCGAGAAAAATAGCTTCAATGGATCGTCTTCATCGATCACGGACAACAACTAAGCAAATGGTGGCATGAACAGAGGAGCAAGAGCAGCCCTCCTTAAGGGAAGAAGCAGTTGGTGAAGAAACACGGCGTGAAAAGAGAAAGACGGGGTGAAAGTAAAAGACGAGACGAACGCGGCGTGAACTCGCCGACAAGTTCCCTCGGTTGCGCACCGACCCCCACGACCGATTCTCGCGTTCCCACGCCTGGACGGTGCAAACGAGGCGCGTTCCCCGATGGGAACGTGAGTCAACGGGTCGGTCCACGTGGCGACCGCTCACACGGCGGACCCCGCGCAATCCGAGGTGGAGAAAGCGAAATGTACACGGGGGGTAGATGTGGGCTGGGTGGAGTGAACGAGGGGGAACGGAGGGCAGAGAGGGTTGAAGGGCTGAGAGTGAATGCCGACCCAACACGTGGCGGGGACTTCACTGACGGCCGTCTGGGGCCTTCCATTCTCCCCCCCATAACTTATTATAAATATTCCTGAATTTATTAACGAAGTGCAAGAATAAGTTAGGCCCCCTTATGCTGGGGCTTTTGATTGTGTCCGCTGCTTGCCTAAAGTTGTGCATGTGATGCATGGGCAACTGTACAGTGAAGCCTCTCCCCAGCCGGTCCCTTGGGAAGTGCAAGAATTGGTAACTCCACAAAACAGTGCCTTCTGTCAGTTACTATCAGTTTTCAAATATCAGTCATGTTCTAGTGAGAGAACTTCTAGTGAGAGATCTTTCATCTTTGGTGGACGGAGTCTTAACTGACTCATGGCAGTTGTCCCCCCACTGTCTATTGGAGTCAGTCTGAAGTTAGTTGAGTTGGGCAGCTGGAATTTCCTCATTACAGCCATTTCCTTTCGTTTTACACCATACATAATAATTTCAGACAATATTTATTGGCTAAGACCATACGGAAGAGGCATTGCGGGGACGCTCATATTTTTGGACTAAATACCACTGCAGCAAATATATTCCGTCCACGATTCCACTTAAATGCATTCTTGATTATTCACCCATTCTGTGTTGGTCAAAGCTCCTCATAGCGCAGCTGCTTGTTTTTCAAAATCTAACCCTTCAACGTCTCGATTCAATATTTTTTTCAAAGATTCGTTATAAAATGTTTAATGAAAACAAAAAATGGAGTTGATTTACAAAGCAAAGTTGTAAATGTCAATTTGAAGATAACATTTGTACTATTGGATACATCATATTTTTTACTAACATTTTTTAATTAATTTTGCAAGTTTTTCTCTTGAAATTCAATTAAAAATCCAAAATTAACACACAATTTTTTTTTTAAATTGTAATGAGTTTGGAATAACATGCACTACGAGATGATATGGTTTCTGTTATTTGATTCTACTTATTTTGGAAAATCATATTTAAGGTCTCACTTTTTGAACTAAAGACTGAAACTTGACATAAACCAATTGTGTTGTTTTTTGAAAAATCAAAATATCTTATTTTGAAGATCCATACTGTATAAATGTTAGTTAATTAACACAAGAATCGAGAGAAATTTAAATGGATGAAAAATTGTATAAGATGTAGTATTGAGAAAGGTTGCAATTTGTTCATCGTTTATTACATGAACGCAAGCGCGTCAAAGAATTAATGTAGCACTATGGAAGCCCCAATACTACATCCCATTCATGGGTTAACCTTTGGTGGCTTAGTAAGTTTTCACCAAACGAGTTTTTTCATGCCCCTTATGCATTGTTGTGCTTCTCCTAATGCCCAAATAAAGGATTCAATTGTTCAAAAATTAAAAAATATATTCTTGGGAGGTAAACCGGGAGAAAACATATTAAATGTTTTTGGTGTTTTTCTCACATAAAGAATTGTTAAACTAATTTACCTTGAATTTTTTATGATTATTAAAATGAAAAAAATTACAATATTTTTTCAAAAAATCTCTTGAAAATCATAGTAATCAAACAAAAAAATTAAAATAGTATGAATTTTTGAGGAAAATTTTAAATAATAGTGATGAACAACAAGGTGTAGGTGGCATGCTTCTTGAGCTTACATTAAAAAATCGATAGAAAAACATTTTCTATAGTGTGTATTGGAATTTTAGGGTTTTGAGCTTTAACCCCTAAAGGACCAATCAACCATATTATGCTTGATTTTTGGTCAAAGGCCCCAAAAATCAAGTGTCTTAGCTTTATTGTAGTTGGTGTTTTCATTAGATGTTTAAGTTAAGTTATGATACATCTTTTGACCATTGGGATTGGAGAATAAACTTCATTTGATGCTTTTCCACCGTTGAGAACTTTGAATTTTGAGTGTCCAAAATACAAAGGGCTTTCTAAAAATGCTTCAATCATAAGTCTCTTTCTTCACCTTCAATTTTTTACTCCATGTAAATATAACTTTTATCTACCTTAAATATAATTTTTGATATTAAATTTGGCAAAAACATATTTATTTTGAATTTTTACCTTGTTTACATCATAAAATTTGTAAATATTCAAAATATCTTCCAATCATGTTGAAAATTTTGTCATACCTTCATGATGTCGATGATTATCTATGAAAAATTATAAATCATTCAATGTGATATTTAAAGTATGCAAATTATAGTGCTTTGACTTTTACAAAAGAGGTGAGGACCTTTAGGAGTTAAAGTGCTATGAAAAACACATTTTTTAACAATTGTGAAGAACGTTAAATTGGACTAGAAAGTAGAAGATCATAGCCTCCACACTTCCTTAGTTTTCATTTGAAATTAAGAATTAGGTGAAAATGAGCGTTTGGCTTAAACATGATCAAACATGACCCCACGGGGTTCCTTGCACGCTACAGGATTAATGTTACTTGTCATACAATACTATACATTCACAATGTTACATAATCCACGTTATCACATGAAATGTTTGTGACATTAGAGAAGTCTAGATGTATTAGACTTACTCCCAACAACAACCAAGGGCTAGTACGCTACAAGAGGCTCTGATCGGAATGGATCAAGTGAAGAACGAGAATGCATTTCAGTGGTATCATGGACGGAATATATTTGCTACAGTGATATTTAGCCCAAAAAAATGAGTGTCCATGCAATGCCTCTTTGCTATGGTAAAAATCAACAAAAAACTTACAGTGACCTTGGTCAAATGTAAGTCATCTCGTTCATACATCTATCCCTACATCATGGTTAATTTTAACATAAATTAATAAGTTTTTTCGACTTAATAAGTTTTTGGTCAAGAAGTGCCACATGTCATCTTGTGATTGGTTTAGAGGCGACTTGGACGTTCACCACCAGCCTGTCTGAATCTTACCCTCACGCAAGGTATTGAAGATGCTGAGATAACCTTTTCACCAAATAAAAGCTGAATTGAGAATTGAGATCCAATACTATGTATTTGTATGAATCATGACCACATTGACAAAGTAGTACCACTAATAAATTTGAGCGTGTTTGAGGAAAACTGAGGCATGGAATTGAATGCACCAAGTGAGGTCATCTGCGCTCGTCACATGAGGTCATCAAAAACTCCAACGCCTTACAGCATCTCCAGTAGTGTTTTGGATAGCTTTCTGGCTCTGGAAAAATGGATGTGCATGAGTAGGTTGGTCAACAATTTATTTGGAAGGTGACAATGAATACAACAACCCAGTTCGGGGCCTTTCAAGCTACAATACTCAGTGTATCTTCTCTTCTTAATTGCACATCATGATTGCACAATCCATGTGTGATGACTTGTGAGTGGTTTACTCCTTACTACTTTCAAGAGTTTAAAATTTGAGTGATGTTGGTGGGGAAACTACACGACGAGTCCTCAATTTTTGAATGACTTTCATAGTGCAATTCAGAGTTGTTGGTGCAGATGCTGAGAGCATCTCCACTAGCACTTTGGATTGCACTCCGAAGGTCATTCAAAAAGTCAAAATTCGCCATGTAGTTCCCCCACCAACATCACTGTTGAAAATAGTAAGTGAGCCACTCACAAGTCACCACGCATGGATTGTGCAATTATGATGTGCAATGAAGAAGAGAAAATACACTTGCTTGAGTGACTTTGAACTTGGTTACATTTTTCAGTATTACAATCCAAACAAGCGGCTAGTCACAAAGTCTCTGCTTAATATTTACCCTATATTTACTTTTATAACTTGCTTATAATATTCAACCATGTAACTCCTTGAAAACAAAACGTTTTTGTAGTCTCTCTCCTTGTAGGGCAGAGACAATAAATTGTTCACCAACCCAGTCTCATTCATTTTTCCACAGGTAGATAATTATTTAGAGTGCTAGTGGAGATGCTCTGAGGTCATAAAAAATGCCAATGAATGGGTTACAGTACTGGTGGGTTTCAACACGGTTTGCAGTAGGAAATACTTCTAGAGGGTCCAACATGCCAGCTGAGAGAAGCTTTCAAGCCTTCAATGAAGGCAGTTGTTGCCACCTTGCGCTCTCACATACAAGTTGGTGGTCTTCATTATGATCCCATTGGCTCCTTCTCTGCCCTTGGCCTCATGATTCCTCAGGGCCTCTTTACACTAAGGTAACTATACCTTAAAGCGTTCACCTTACCGACTGAGCCTATTTACACATATAAAACAGAAAATCATTTTAGTAGGTCTTATTAGCAAGTTCAAGAGGATTCCAATGCACCTTAGCATGCATTATTTGGACACTTTATGAATAAGTTATGAATTTCTAAAGTGCCGACTATAGGTTGACCTTAAAGCGACTCTAAACTCAGATGTTTAGATTGTGCACATTCTCATGAACAGTAGGGTGTCATAATCTACGTATTATGGAAGATTGAGCTATGGACGCTTTAAGGAAATGGTTGCTTTTAGATATAGTTACCTTAGAGGCGAGAAGATGTGAGGAGAGAAATTTCAGCCAATGAGAAATTGGTCTTCTTGATTTTTAGGCCTCTTATTGGCTGAAATTTCTTTCCTCACGGCTTCTCGCCTCTAGTGTAAAGAAGCCCTCATACCGCAGAGATCCATCAGTCAATGCAACGCAAGTTTTGGGGAAGATCTGGGAAGAACCGAATATAGTCCCCTCTATTTTGAAATTATTCATTCGTAGGTTTGAGATGTGTCAGCTTTCATGTTTGTTTTAGGGGTCCCAACCAATTAAAATATGACATGTGTCAATTTTCATAAGAATTTATCAACTATGTTAAGAGGTTTTGAAACTCAAATCATCAAGTTTCAATTTTGATTACAATAAATGGCGTATTTAGTGTCCAAGACATTATTTCTCAAATCCTGACACTATTTAATTGTAGGGAGATATTGTGTCATCGTAAGAAAAAAAATGAATGTAGTGTTCCAATGACATATGACAACTTTATAATAAACATTGTCACCTTATGTCACTCTCATTACTTGGAAAGAACATGACACTCTCAATGAAAGTGGGAATGACAACTAACAAACTCGTGCGTAGTGTCAAGGCACACTAATTCTTTTCACATGTGAATGAATTGTGATAAGAGACACACCTAAAAGGGTGTACACACTATATATGCATGGTAAATAAGGTACACCAACCTATTACCACCACGTTTGCAATTCCGCTTTCATGTACCGACGGTGGATATTTTTGATATGGAATGTACACCAATAAAACATGCATGAGGGGAGAATTGGAAACATGGTAGTAATAGATTGGTGTACCTTAGTTAATGAAGCAATCACAAATGAATCAAAGTGGATCCTATACCCATGTGATGAAGTTAGTAGAACTACTTGGCTAAACGAACAGACACTTCATTCACGTCGGCCCTTAAATGTGGTCCGGAGTTTCTATCTATCTATCTAGAACTACTTTCAACATCTCTTATATTAAGTACATAGCGTCACGATACCATGTCACAAAATCATCCTCATTTTACATCCATACCTTTCATTTCATTTTTCATCATGTTCTCAATGAAATTGTTCTCCACATTTCCCATAATGTTCCCCAATGCTTTGCATTACATTCCCTAGTGTTCCCTTCATGTTCCCATCATGTTTCCTAATGTTCCCAAAGTTCCTAGGTTCCTTTTGTGTTTCCAATTGATTCGCACGTTCCCAATGCAATGTTGGTACATTGCAACAGGGTGTTTGCTTGTATTTTTTATTCACAATTATCTCAAGGTCAATGTTACTCTACCTCTTCTTTTTTATCAAAGTGGGGGCACCAATTCATTTAAACTTACGACCTGCCTAAGAGGTGATGATTGTTTGGCCGCAATGCTGGTCAAATGCAACAAAATCTCAACATTGCGTGTGTAGCATCGTTTTGAGCAACTCTTGATAAGAAATTATCCTAGAATGTCAGATGGTCAAAAGCCGAATGGGAATCTGGTAGAGTAGGATTGTTGAGCTTTTTGGTGTGGTAGTTGCGTAGTTGACATTATATGCAACTTTTCCTAAATGCATCCATCATGATCCGGCACACCAGCTCCTTGTCATTCTTGTGCACATGTCAAAGTGATGTAAGATCGTGGACATTGTTCGAGTAAATTTTGATTTTCAAATTGTTTCACCAAGAGTTGATCTTACATTTTAATAAACTTCTTTTGTTTTAAAAAAAACGCTATTTGACACCGTAGCAAGGGTGGGTCAAACAAACACTTTATTCACGCCGACGTTACAACAAGATTGAAGTTCATTCTCTCTTAAAAAAAACATATTTAGGTTAGGTTTTCATGTTCAAATTGTTTGCAATTTAAGCAAGGGCTATAGAAAACGTTACTTTTTGTTGCTAGAGCAACGCTCACTTTGGAATGTAGTTGGATAAGGAAAACAAATGAATAGAGTTATTCATATATGTATGTTCATATATATAATTATTTTCTATAACACTAGTAGAAAAGGCTCATGTGTCGAGGGCAACATTTGTTTAGAACTGGGCAATATTGCCTCAACATCTACCTCACCGCAAACACCTTTTCTACGAGTTTAAGTAGCTTTCAATCATAAATTGACAACTTTAATATTATTATTTTTTGAAGGTTTTGATGATTTCATTTATATTTTTGCCCATTTATTTAACATAAAGATTGCCACTCCCAAAACCAAGTAAGAATAAATAAGATTCAGTAAAATCAAGTAAGCAAAAATTGACCTTAAAAAATTAGGCTGGTACGAAATGCTTTTGCATAAAGGTCACAATTAGGTGCATTTACCTTAGAGCTTACCAAACATGAAATGAGTGTGGCTAGAAGTCAATTGAATACAGAATTGCTCAATCTCATGTGCCCGTCCACATGATTGACTGGATTATTGACTACATTCATGAGCACCTAATGATATGTATTGTGAAAACAATTCAGGTGACTGGCTACCAAAAGTTGACTGAAAGGACTAATTTGCCAAACATTGCTATTCCCTAATTGCCAAAGCCTACAACTCATTTCATTATGAGACTATGAATGCTTTTGGCCGGTTTGGTGTAGGACCTTAACCCCTAACCGTCCTGACGTTCATGTTCTGAACGTTTTTGGGGACATTCATCTTTGAATGACTGTAACTTTTGCAAAACGTGTTCAAAAATAATGAAATTTTGCAAAAACTACCCGCATGATGTACAAAATGTGTTGTGAAATTTTTAGATCAATCCAAGATGAATTGAATTTTTGGTAATCATTTGAAAGTAGGTATCTTTTTTTTTGGACAATTCTGTGAATTTTGATGGCAACAACTTTGGAAGCTTGTATCTCCTTCATCCCAAGTCCGTTTTCAATAAACCTTGCTGAGTTGAATTTCCCTTGAAGTTCACTTATCATGATAAAAAATTTCATGCCAATCCATGTTGTTATGAATGTTTGGAAGTCATTTTAGTGCACGGGTCTAGTTTGGACACTTTTTGCTTTTTGGTTCAAATGGGTCACTTTTCGGGCTACTTTTTGACATCGCAAGGCCATTTTAGGGCATATCAAAAAAATTCACGAGGCTTTTCTGGTACCAATGTGTTTATGTGATGATTTTGAACTACTTCATAGTTCAAAGTTTTTTCATTTGAGTAATTTTGAAAATGAATTTCACCTCTAATTGTGTTGCTAGGAAAATTTCAGCATCCTTTTTTAGCACTAAAACACTATGATCTTGCAATCTATATGGCCAAATGACTCCAAAATTGATCCACATGATTTACAACATGTATGTTACAAGATTGTATGGTTGAGATTTCTATACCTCATTTACATTTAGACCTATAACACGTCAAAAGCGATGATGATTTTAAGCCCAAAAAAGCTAGAGACCCTCAGGGTTAAACAAATATACCCTTAAGCCTTTAATGCCAAGAATAATGTTTAACAAATATTTCCTTTGTTGGGAATTATTTCAGGGGTTGCACTCTACATTATGTTTGAGGATCACGTATGTTTATGAACCCTTCCAAAAACCTCTTCTATATGAGAAGTTATATGTCTAAAAAAATTTGTATACAAATCTATTCCGTACTAAATATATGTTTATTGTAAGTATTTTTAGCTCTAGATATGTTTATTGTATTGATACGTCATACGACAGTGTTCAAATTAACTCTTTGGTATCTAGAGTAATGTAGTTGCGTGCACTGGTTTTCAATATTTTTTTTCCACTGTGATTGATACTATCATAAATAGAATGAATTAAATTAAAAACTAATCATAAGTCAATTGTATTCTTAACTGGAGTGGAGAAAATTTTCCTAAATTAGAGAATCATCTAATGGTGGAATTGCAAGATTATAGTATGTCTTTCAACCGTATAATGCACACTCAAAAATGAGATTTTGTGACTTCAAAGTTAAATAGAATTTAATATAAATTTTCTAAAATGAAAGTGACGTGGTTCAGCGATGCCCTGTGTCAACACCTCTCCATTGCAATCTTTCATTTCAAGAATGGACTGAGACATAATTATTGTGAATTTTATAAAATAGAGACTTATATGTGTACGGTTTAGCCAGGACAAAAATTTACACGTAAAAATTTGAAAGAAGTTGGTACATTAATCAAGATCAGAATACATACACTGCCGGAAAGAACACAATCCAAAAAAAATGAAATAACAAACTCCCAAACACTAGATATACAACATAGTACATGTGTCGTATTTGTAAGTATTTGCTATTTTTTTAGGTGTTTGTAGTATTTTGGTATTTTGAACATGGTATTTTGATAGTTGCACAACTCTAAATTGAAATTTTATTTTTCTAAAAGAGGTGTATGATAAATCTCCAAATATAAACTTCACAATTCAAAATCTAATTCTTCATGAATTTTCTGTTCTTTGCATTTTTGACACTCTAGTGATTAGGTGAGAATGTGGTCAGCTAGGCATTAAAGGGATAATATCCCTTTAGTGCACTCACGTCTACTTATACGTGTTTAGTACATTACCCCCCATCCTTTGGGGAAATATTTTAAAGTTGCTCTTGCCAAAAAAAAAGGTGAAAAGTGGACATGATGTTGATAATGTTACCTCTTGAAAGAGTGGATCTTTGAAGAAAACAAAATCATATTAAAACCCATTTGAATTGCAACTCATAAGGTTTGAATTCATTTGAAATTTAAAAAGTCTTATGAGTTGCAATTCATAATTCTAAATTTCATGATAAAACCTTTTGAAAATCTTATGAGTTGCAAAATGGTATGCCTTGTTTGAAGTAGATAGGGCCACATCAAGTATAAAGCATAGGACAATTATTTTGGGACAAATATGCCCAAAAAAAGGACAATTATTTCCAAAAAGAGGGAGCATAGGAAAATTGAACATATTTTTCAACTATATTAATTCACTGCCAATCCATGCTTATGCAATGTGAAAAATCGACAAAAGAATCCAACATTGTATAGTTGAGATTATAACAATGATTCAAATTATATTCTATCTTTGAAAATGAAATTTTTGACATGCCTCAATTTAATCATAAATGGAATGAAGAGAACATTTTCATGAATTATGAAACATCACTTTGACTATGCATAGTGTTGACAATTGAATATACAAGCTAAGGAAAGTGCCAAACAAAGCATTTTAGAATTACCAAAGATTTATGAAGTGAAGGGGACTTCTTGATATGTAGTTGAGTCCATGATATTTTACGTGACATTCATCAAAGTAACCGATAATTACAAATAATCAAGTTATATAAAAGTGAAAAGGAAGTTAGATTTATACATAGAGGTTGATGAAAATGAATGGAAAAACATTAGTCTATAATTGGACTATTGTTGCTTATGAGATAAGTTCATTCCTAAACAACGTCAACCCTTCTAATTCATGATTTGTAAAGATTTAGATCCGTTCATCAAACCTCAAATCGTTGGATCTATTGCCATTTGTAGGAATAGATTATATGTACATCTCAGAATTTCGAAGAAAATAAGTTTTGACTGCCCAATATTGTGCATTTGACTCAGTGGGAAAAGTGTTCAAACCTGTGGTTTTTTTAGAAAATTCGTGAAGTTCAATGACTCCAAAAATGTTGGGATTTTTAGAAGAGCTTGTGTGAGATGTGGAGAACTTTTGACCATCAAAGTGGGAAAATATGCATTCACGGAACACTTCAAAAGGAGTCTTGCAATTCAAGGAGGTCAAAATTTCTATGAAATTGGGGCGCTTTCCTACTTGATATTTTATAAAATTCCATAAATTCAATTTGTGTGTTTTTGGTATGATTTTTGGCCCTCCATAACCGTAATTGCCCATAAGAAATTCTATAAAAAATTCACACTGCAAAAAGAGTGCTATAGATGAGAAAATCGATGTCGAATCTATACATCAAACAATTGTACAAACAAAGATTGAATAGGTTGTTGGGTAGTTGGGGGTTAATCCCTAAACGTCCCAACATTCAAAAATTGGATCACGAATAGATTTAAAGCCTTATAACTTTCTCATACAAACTTGGATGATTGTCATCCAAATCACCTCTGAAAGCCTACTAACCCCTAAATGCCTAGAGCCCTCTCCAAATTCAGCAGTTTTGCAAAGCTGCATTATAAAATGCAATCTAGAGGGATATTTTCAACTTGATACATGAATAGAAGCTGTACAATATGAATTTTAGATTCTATCCATACGATTAGATCTATGATTACTATTACGAGTAATTTTGTATAAAATTTGAAACGTGAAATTCAAAATTATTTTGTAATTCAATTACGAATAAGATATTGACAATCTATAGATGAAATTCATTGTGATTGGTTGAAATGTAATACTCTAAGTGTAGTGATTTTTGGAGATTTTTTGGTTGCTTAATTTTATGAGTTGACTTTTTTTTAGAACACATTTACACTGAAATCTTCAAAATTTTGGGTGAATCACTACAACATGAAATGAGGCATAAAAATTTCACAAATCATTCCCTTTCTAATCAAATCACATATACATGAAGCTAACTTCCCGTAGAATTTGCAGTAAAAATTCCACATTGCAAAAAGTGCATGACAAATGAGAAATTTTGAATGAAATCTGTACGTTGTCCAAAAAATGAACACTTTGGCAGTTAGGGGTTAAATTCTCTACCAGTTACAGTAAACCTTTTGTGATGGGGAACTATTGATAATATTGGAGAGGCCTCCAACTACAAGTATGTCTAATTTGTTGGGTAGATTTTATGCTTGCAATGGTCTTCTCATGTACACCTCATGTACATCTAAGCCATGCTAAATATCTCAGGCTAATATCTACTTCTTGTTGAAAGGGTTGGTACATTTTGGTACATTTAGGGGTTAAACACTTTCCTACTTGATATTTAAATTCTATTAAAAATAAAAGTTGGAAAATTTGAGAATTTAGAATATTCTTCAGAATTTTGAGGTTTCATATATATATATATATTTAATGAATACGACCATGGCTTATTGGCGTAGGTATTGACATTTATTAAAAATAAATCATCTAAATATATGTAAATTCATCCAAAATTTTGTAGATTTCATCAATCCTGCTTTTAGAAACGATTTTGACCTTTTTTATAAAAAAATTAAAAATTAAAAATCCTCTGTACCGATTTTAATGATTTCATCCACTAACTTACAAAACAGCCACTAACGGAAAATTCTCTGTTAGTAAGTTCGTAAGTTACGTTACCGAGGCCTTTCACGTTGCTGGGACTTGGAGGTTTGGAACGCAAACAATTAGGGTTAGGGTTTAAGGTGCACCTAAATTCACAGGATTCACTCGCCACGCGCGCCGTCGGTGCCGCTTGCACGAGCATCGGGCAGGTCAGTCGCTTTCATCTCTCATTCATCGCTCTTGTGAATTGATTGTTGTCAGAGAGATTTGAGAATCTCTCAGAGTTCTTTGTCTGCGAGGAAGCAGGACGAGTTTCTTTGCGGGCCGCAACGTTGTTGTTGTGGTTTGGTTCCATTATACAAGGCTTTTTGCGCTCATGTAGACGCCGGTCATTGAATTCCTGCGCCAGGTCCGTGCATTTTCTTTTGTTCATTTTCTACTTGTGAAGGAATACTTCCTCTTTCTGATTCTGCTTACTGAGCGCACGCATTACGATCTTTGAATAATGTGAGCAAGGGAAATCTCATGAGAAAGCTCTCTTGCACGTTGAATTATGTAGTGTAGGTAACGCACTAGCACTAAGAATTCTATTATCAATTTGTTCTTTATAGCTTTTACTGACCGTCAGTATTAGTAGAAATGCGTCGTAACGAACAAGTGTCGCAATTTCAGAAGCTGATATGCATCAGCTGGAAGCATTCTTGTGATTTGACATGATAGCTTCTACTTACGATTTGCTCTCTCTGATTCTGAGCGCACTCATTACTGATATGAAGATTTTTGGACAACGTGAGCGAGGGAAATCTCATGAGAGAGCTCTCTTGCACGTAGAATTATGGAGTGTAGGTAACGCACTAGCACTAAGAATTCTATTATCAATTTGTTCTTTATAGCTTTTACTGACCGTCAGTATTAGTAGAAATGCGTCGTAATGAACAAGTGTCGCAATTTCAGAAGCTGATATGCATCATCTCGAAGCATTCTTGTGATTTGACAGGATAGCTTCTACTTATGATTTGCTCTCTCTGATTCTGAGCGCACGCATTACTGATATGAAGATTTTTGGACAATGTGAGCGAGGGAAAGCTCTGAATTGTAGAATTATGAAGTGTAATTAATGCACTAGCACTAAGAAATCTACCAGGTCCAGGAATCAAGTTGTTATTTGTATACTTTAGTAACCGTAAGTATTAGTATTAATGCGGTACTGGTGATCGTCATGAACAAGTGTCGCAATTCCGAAATGGCAGTTGTGATACGCATCAGCTCGAAGCTTGTAGTGATCATCTATTTGATGCGGTATTTAGACGTTTTCCCAAAGGTTTCATGTTCTGTATGCTGTGGCTTCTTTGAGTAGATTGCAGAATACATACTACTACTGGCCACTTTCATCTCGTATCAAAGTACTGATAGAGTTCGTCCTCTTCATTCACCAACATGGTATGTTTGCGGTTGATTTTCAGTCATGTCGCGCCTGCTTTTATTTGATGTTTGCATTTGGTTTGCCAATGAATAGTCTCGAAAGTATGGGTTGATGACAAACTTGTTGTAAGGTGTAGGGTTTAGTACTTGGACTCTGGCTTTGGCTTCCGTGTTTGAGCGAATTTTTGATTACTCTGGTTTATAGCATTTTATCGGTTGTGAATCTTCTGGCCAATTCACCAACAGACACTAAGGGACGTTGGCGAATTAATGCTGAAGAAGCAATAAATCAATAAATCGAGTATGTCTGTATCGTTTTAGGAGCATGGTCTAGGTACTCCTATATGTCGGATGTTAGATAGTCTCGTGAACTATTAGGGCCTCGAGCTGCGCAACTTGTTGTTTCAGACACCAAATCGACGTCATTCAGGGTTCAAAAGGTCGTCGATGATTATTACGAATACTATTCTCCAACAGGCTTGGAAATGAGGTTATGTTTCTGTCTGTCGTTGAACAGTACGTCACAGGATTTTGAAATTGTGCACCATATTTCAACCGGACATATAAATTTTATATGAGACTGAGCCTCTTTGACTGCAGGTGGCAGGATGGCAGTTCGGTGGAAAGCCGGTCAGAGGCGGAAGCGGTGGACGGAGCAAGCCATTTCTCTCCCGGCCAATGTCCTTATTCAGCTTCAAGAAGCAGATGTATCAGTCGATTTGTCATCTGATGCGTCATTTACGAATTTTGCAAAGCAGCTTCTTTCGTTTGGAGAATTGCCATCTACGTTTGCTCAAATAGCGGCAACCAAAGCTCTTTCGGATGCATTGCTGTCCGTGCTGAAATCTAGTCCTATTTCAGCCCAGATAGCTCTGCGTCTTTATGTAGAGCTTTTATTTTTGCACAACTCTCGTCCCCTTCACCGTGGTTTGCTGACACCCTTATCACGTCTTTCCAAGGATTGGGAATTCAAAGTAGCGAACGCACTCAAGTGTTGTTGCTTGGAGTATGGTCAGGGCGGAATCAAGCACCAAAGGTTTTCTATAGTAGGAGTTGCAACATCTATCGCCAATCTTCCACAGCCGGGCTTATTGAGAGGAGTATTAGAGATCTGTTTAAACATTTGTACTTTATCTTCTTGCTACGATGTAGCTTGGGTGCTAGATTACTCCAATGAAGGGGGGCGACCCCCTCCAAATACAATGGAGGATACCCAAGACGCTGTTGGCTCTCTTTACTACGTGCTGCAAAATTACTCTCAGTGGTTCATAAACGCGGATTCGGATGAAAGTGTCTTATCGGACGGAGTATCAGTCGGGGAGACTCCAGGTGATCTCAGAATTTTAAATGACAAACCTGAAGTAAATATGGAAGGAAGGAATATGCAGTTGTGGTCAGGGTCTGGACCTGCGGTGTATGGCAGAGTAGTTAAAACACTCATAGATGTACTTCAAACCTCAGCACTGTCTCGAGACTGCGTGGTGGCCGCAGGGGTGGGACTATGTGCCGCAGCCTCATTCAAGAACTCTCAAGAGGAAGTTGTTTTATTACTGGCTAAATCAGTCTTTGCTGATTCTGCAGCTCAAAGCTTTGCTCTACTATCAATTGCGGATGGTGTTAGCGAAGGACCCAATAATTTTGGGATGTTGGACGCTGCTATTAGGGAACAATGCCAAAGTAGCCTCTCTGCTGAGGTCAGCAGATTTTCTGAGTTTGGCAAGCTATGTGTGTTGCGGGGACTCTTAACTGCCCTGCCTCGAGCAGCACTTAACATTCCTCTTCTTATTCGAGGGAATAACAGTTCTGCTGGGTCCTGTACTGGGAATGAAGGTGGCGAACCAGCGTGGAAATTATGGACAATTCTCTATGATGGAATATTGCCTGCTCTTTGTAAGCTCTCTGAAGGTTCTGTTGACAGCCACTTCAAGTTTCACACAGTGACAGCTCTTCAGATGTGCTTGCAGCAAATACGTGCTTCTGTGACCGGCAAATTAACCCTAGAAGCGCTCCAACGACTGGCCGAAGCAGCCAATATCCATAAAGTCTTGATTAGTGGATATGAGCCGTTGCCTTCAACTATGATATCTCAAATTCTACAGATTGTGTGGAATAACTGGGAAGATCCTCTTACTCAAACCGTGAAGCAGGTGCAAGCTATCTTCGACCTCTTAGTAGATGTTCAGTTTGTGTTCGCACAACAGAGGGAAAATGACGACAATGGTAATGTTGAAGTCAGTAACGGGGAGTTTGTGAAGCAGATAGCATCAAATCTGCTAGCAGAGGGACGCTACAGAAAGGGCAAGTATGTGCCATTGGCCTCTTTAGCTGTGCGGATTGGTGCGGAAAAAATGCTGTCTATGAATCCAAACCTGCTATTTGATACATTTCATGCACAGTCCGATGATGACGTGTGCTGTTCTGCAAGCTCATTTTTAAAAACATTTCTGGAGCGTCTCAAAGCGGATTGCTGGAGCTCTTTTGGTGGAGTTATGGAAGGCGATGTAGCCTTCAGGCGGCTTTGGATCCCTCCTCTACTGACCGTTCTTCTTTCTGGGAATTCCCGCCTTAGGACCAATCTTAATACATATGCACTACCTGTTGCCATGCGGATTGATCCGGACAGTGTGGTCTCCATACTGGCATTCATATTGGATGGAGCCAACAAATGGGGAGAAAGGTCCAGTGTCAACTGGGAGTATCTGAAGGGTGCTCCAGGCTTGCCTTCTCACCTAACAATGCATCAGCGTGTAGCAGCTTTGATATCAGTGTTAAAAGTGGCGCGTTCTTTGGTTCTTATCAATGGGGATATTGAACAAGAATTTAGCACGGCGAGTTCTGTCCCAAGGGTTTCTAATGGGGATACAACCTCATCTCTCAGTGAGGTTGTTGTTGTGAGGATTCAAAACGAGGTTGTTCAGGTCCCTCTATCATGGCTAGAGCAGGCGTTAACCCATCTTGATGATAGCTTACGGGTTGATGCGGCAGAACTGATATGCCTGAACCCAAAAACAGCATCCATGCCATCTTCATTGGAATTGAAAATGTTGAAACTCTCAATTCCCTTAAATATGAGGTGTTCATCCACATCGTTTCGAATGCGATGGACTAGTCTCTTGAAGAATTTCTTCAGTCGTGTACGAACTGCAGCATGGAGGCAGCATAGGCTGGAAAATGAACCTCAGCCTGTGAAGGTATCCTCTTCTGCCATCAGTTATGGGGATGAGAAAAAGAAGAAAAGGGTTGCAGCAGCAGAGAAGCAGAAGAAAGGGTCCATCAAGCTTAATGAACATGAAGATGATGAGCAGGTTTCTAGGGATGGGGTGAGCATCGCTGAGATGCAAGAATTTATGCAGTTGTTGAGCCAGTACTTACTGTCTTCGCTCTATCCATCTGCCCCTTATGAGCGCAAAAACATGGCAACCGAGCTTTTGAATGCAATAATTGAGGTTTGGAGCCTATCACCTGAGACGAAGCCGATGGAATCGAACTCACTTGTTGCAGAGGGTTTTTCGCCCTATCAAGCTGGCCTTCTATCGGCAGAGGCGACTCTTGTGGTTGTTGGTGCAATTGTGGATAGCTGGGACAAGCTGAGGGAAAGTGCGTTCAGGATTCTGGTGCGTTACCCGACCCCATTGCCAGGATTGGAATCAACTACCTCAATTGAACATATCCTACACTGGGCTAAGGGCCTCGTTGGTAGTCCTCGCGTGCGAGAAAGTGATGCAGGAGCGCTGGTTCTCCGCCTCATTTTCCGCAAATATGTGCTTGAACTTGGTTGGACAGTCAATGTTCATACTGTGATCACATCTACAGATGTGGATAAAGAATGTGGAGGGATAGGGCCTGATAGAATAGGCGTAGCAATAGCAGAATATGTGGAGTCTTTGAATGACTGGCTGGAATGGGGGATTGACGAGGGGGACAAAGACCTCGTGAAGGCTTGCTCGCACAGTTTCGTGCATGGGGTACTGCTAACACTCCGGTACACAATGGAAGAGCTGCCATGGACTTCAGTTGCTGTACAAGTTGGTGCTCACCGTCTCAGGACGGCCTTGCACAAGCTCATAAGCCTGGTTTTGCGGGCCACCGCATTGATTCTGTGGGTGGTTTCTGCCGATGCTCTTAATCTGCCACCTGACATGACTTCGGATACTCAAGCAGGTATGTTGGATGACATGATGATGGATGTCAATCTGGACGAAGAGGGCTTTGAGGATGGAGAGGGGGTCGCCCCTGTTGAGCAAATGGTCATGGTTGGTTGCTGGCTGTCGATGAAAGAGGTGCGACCTCTGTCTTTTCATTTTGTTTAAAGACTTTGGTATCTATTTTCCTACTTTGAGAAATGTAATTATTGTCCTGTGCCTGAATTTAGTACACATTTGCATGCTTTTGTACATTTAATGAAATCTATTCAACGTCATGGTCTAAGACTTGTTCGCTTCTTGTTATCACGATTCGCACCAGGAGAAGCTGTCATAGACCTCTTTGAATTTGTTCCTCTTATGAATGTGGAGCTTTAAATTTGTTTTATAGGTCAGCCTTCTTTTAGGAACCATCGCGAGAGAAGTACCGCTATCTGGCAGCAATGCTGAAGGGGATAGCGCAATATCACAGCGTGCTGAAGAGGTAAGGGATTAGAACCTGAATCATTGATTTGTAAAAATGCTTTTAGCTGAAATTTATTGTTTTTTACATTCATGTTTTTATATGTCAAATGACTAGACATTACAAGAGTTCGACCTTGTTTGTAAGGATTGTGATTATACGTGAGGATGTGATTATTGCAAAGAGCATAGAGTAGAATGACAGTGTCTTGTCCTTAAAGGCATGGGATTGCTTTCCTACAATTATATATGGCAATCTCGAAACACTTAGATGGCAAGTTTGCAATTGTAATAGCGACGTTGTGTGTATGATATTTATGATGTGGTTTGATATGTGATTACGTCCCAGGGTACAAGTGAGCTGCTGAATGCGGAGCAGTTGGAGGCAATGGGAGCGCACTTCTTGCAAGTGCTGCTGGCCATGAAACACAATGGTGCTATCGACAAAACTCGGACAGGCTTTATTGCCCTTTGTGATCGTCTTCTACGCTCTTCTGACCCCAGGTTATCTACCTGTGCATCTTTCACATATGTTCATATTATGCAGAGTTTCATGAATCTTACGAACGCTGTCCAGTTGTAGATGATTCTTATATCTTGAGTTGATGTCAAAGCACGGATTGGAAATCTAGAAGCAGCGTACGTCCTTGAAATGCATTTTTGAGATTCATGCCAGCTGAAAGTTTTTAAACCAGGTCTTTGACACGGATGCAGATTGAACAAGTTGCCTGAAACATGGATGAAGCAGCTGCTTGAACGAACAGGGGCTAAAGGACAGACAGTGGATAATCTACTGAGGCGAAGTGCTGGCATACCAGCAGCATTCCTTGCACTTTTCTTGGCTGAGCCTGATGGTGCGCCTAAAAAGCTTCTTCCAATGGCCATGAAATGGTTGATTGATACGTCCAGAGCTTTTGTCTCTGCATCGACCAAAGATAACGCTGGGCAAACCTCTCGCGGGGAGGATCTCGTACATGTTGTTGACAACACCGTCGACAATATGGAGCTACAAACAAAGATGAAACAGCGGGATGAAGGTGTAGTGCCCACCGTCCATGCGTTCAACGCTATGAGGGTCGCATTTCATGACACCAACTTAGCTACTGATACTTCTGGATTCTGCGCGGATGGCCTCATTACTGCTATACAAGCCTTTTCGTGCCCTTATTGGGAAGTTCGCAACAGTGCGACACTTGCGTTTGCAGCCCTTGTACATCGCTGTATTGGATTTCTGAATGTGTACAAGCGTGAATCTGCAAGGCGAGCTATTACAGGTTTCGAGTTTTTCCACAGGTGAGGATTCTAATTTGAAGTAATAGCCGCTTTTGCTCAGATTGATTGGAAAAAAAATTCGTTAAGGTTTTACTATACGGGATGGGATCTGGTAGCTCATGTCTCCGTCATGCGTAATATTCAGAATTGAGTTGTTCATGTCTAAGGCTTCAGTTGTATCTGATGTGTGTAGATTTCCAACATTGCACCCCTTTCTTTTGCAAGAACTTCGCTCAGCAACTCTGCAACTACAGCATGAAGAAGGCAGTGGTGGATATCAGGGTCATGGAATGACAAGCACTTTACATCCAAGCTTGGGCCCTGTTTTGATCATATTGTCTCGACTCAAGCCCTCGGTTATAAGTACAGGAGTGGGTGATTGGCTCAGTCCTTCTGCATTCCGTCCTTACGTGACTTCCTGTGCTACGCTGGAGAACTTTCATGTCCGAGTGCTAGCATCACGTGCTCTAGCACCCCTTGTGTCCTCAGATGACTTACCGGCAGTTTTGTTGAAGCTTGCTGAAAGCTTACCGAGTGCAAGAAATGCATCAAGTAACGCGCTATCCAACAGTGCAATCCATGGGGTGCTGCTGCAGATGACAGTTCTTCTGAACTCGAATTGTTCCGCACTGCCAGACCTTGACATGCGCCAAATGATCGTGACAAAGCTTTATAGCGATGTTGAGCAGCGTTTATGGCTTGGGTCGATTCGCCTTTGTCCTTGCCATATGGTAGTAGGTGCCTTTTTCAGTATGTTGGAAGCAACATTGGGCATTGCTAAGACTTGTGCGCAAGGGCTGACATCCATGGGAGCTTTGATTAACAACCTTGAAGGGCATCTACTGCAATTGTGTTCAGAGTGCTTGGAGGATGACACCGAAGATGCGGCAACTTGGAAAGAATCCATGCAGGTTCTTGTGCGGGAACGAGCTGCCAACCTGTATTTTACCACTATCCTCTCGAACTGGTCATCACAGAGCAGCACAATGGAACATAATGGAGACAGTCCAACAGATATGACGGCAGTGAAGAATCTGGGGCTTATGTTCAACCGTGCGCTTTCAAATAAAATGTATGAAGTGCGTCTAGCAACTCTCAAGGTTCTAAAGAGGTTTTCTCTCTGTTTAACCAAGCCAACCTCTGAAGAAGCCGGTTGGATGGGTAGCTACTTGCAGCCATTGCTCGTGGAGAGATTGAGTTTAGAGAATCATCCAGGGTGTGTTCGTCGCATTCTCCACGTGTTTTTTGCTTGGAGGTCAGTGTTTCAAAGGCAGAGTTCAGACAGCAGCATTGCGTGGGATTCATCCTCGTTGGTGATCTGGGACAGGGTGCTGCATATCTACAAGACATCGAAACATGCAAAGACCAAGGAGGTGGCTATGAAGTGCATGGGAGCATGTTTGAGTCAGATGCTTGGCTGCCTGCGTGCCAGAGACAGCAATGTTGCAGAGCTTGTCAGGGGGGCAGTTGATGAATGGATTTGTCTCGTGAAGGAGCATAGTGCAGCAAGTGAGTCAGCCAATTTCCGTCGTGCTACAGCAGAGGCCATTGTGGCTTCTAAGTTGCTGGATCAGGTTCCATGGGTAGCGCCAAAATTGGCTTCAAAAGAGGACGGACCGGAGCTGGAATTCGCTGAATGGTACGGGAGGTCCCTGTTACAGGTTTGGTGCGTCTGTGTGAAACTCTTGGAAGATGAAGACCCCGAGCTGCGGCAGAGTCTCGCACTGTCCCTGTTGGACGTTCTCGCTCTTTCATCTGGAGCCCTTGGGAATGCTCATTTCAATGCAGAAGTTCCGTCACAGGTGGAGCGGGTAGTGCAGCTGGCGTTTCAGTATCTGAGCTCCCATTTTGGTTCGTGGCAGGTATACTGGGAAGTGTTGGCAGACTGGTTGTTGGGCTCAGAGGATATAGATGCCCTCCTCGTCAACGATGTGGATCTAGTCAGACGCCTGTTTGACAAGGAAATGGACAATCACCATGAAGAGGAATTGGTGTTTGTGCAGCTGTGCTGCCTCCATTTACGCCAGTTGTGCGAATCATCTCGCGAAGAATTCGTGGGAGCGTGGAGACACAGATTTTTAGAACAAGCCAAGTCTTGTGCGGAATTGACTCTACGTATGCAGGAGAAGATGTCCTGGGTTGGTGGCGTAACAAACCACCAGGATGCGTTTAAAATGGTGTATCGCAGGTTACTGGGTCTCTTGACGTTTGCAGGACCTTGCACCAGCAATCAGACCCAAGCGCTGAAAGACCAGCTTTTGGAAATCAGCACATTGTTGCAGCGGCTACCCTTGAATCCGCTTGTTTCCAATGTGATGTTCAAAGTTTTGCAGGCATATGAAACACATGCGGCTATTGATCTGGGCTCTGCTGCTTATCGTGTCAGCATGGGCTTAGCTTTCTGTGATAAGTTCGAGCCCTTGTTCCTCGTGGAGTGAAGTCCCTGATGAGAGGTCTCTATATTCCTCAGACCCACCCTGATGCTGCTATCTTCAGCTTTTGGAGCATGTCGTTTGAACGGCAACGATACACTTCATGCACTCAGGTACAGGATACTTTTAGCATGTCAACATATGTAGGGGTATGATCGCTGTGGGTACAAGAGCCAAATCATTATGTTGACATCATATTTTTATCATTTTGTATGAATTTCTTATGCAATGTCAAAGTGGAAGGTTGTAGACCACTAAAAGTGACAGCTGACAACTTAAGGTAGAAGCACCAGAAACTGTTAGGTACCAATTGTGGTCACCTATAAAAGCACCTGTTTCAACTTCAGGAGTTCCCAATCTAGCATTAATTATGAATACCAAGTTAGGTATCTGATTGGACTAGAAATGAACGACAGTTACTGGTACACCTACTAACATCAATAGTGGTCTATGCATATTAAGTTTGAAAATTTATAACAAAATCATACATTGTGAAAAAATTAATTAAAAATTGAGCTTGGTTATCAAACCCAAAGTTTTATGTGCTGCAATTTTTTATCATTGAAAATTAGTGCTCCATGTAGATTGAAATGATTAAACTGACGGCAACTGTACCCCTTACCTTATTTCCATTCAAAGATCATAGACATATAGCCAAGCCATGCTTACACCACTTGCTAATAAGTCCACTTAATTGTATGAATAGATGAGTTGCTATTGTAACAGGGGTCAGTATTATAGGAGACGGGATCTGGTCCTCCACCTCATCCAGGAATGGTGTTTCCTGAATTAGTATCATATCGAACAAGTGCTATTCTTACTAATTTTTATTTGTGTCTTGGCTGCAGCTGTGGAGTTTTGCATAAATCAGAGAGCTTTCAATTAACTTCAGTTATGGTCTGGAAGGTTGGAAAGCTGATGGTGTTGGAATATAGCAAGGTAGTCCTGATTGCTCTTTTCACCAATTTGGATTAGTGTATGAGTCAACACGTTGAATTCATTGAATGTACTGGAACTATGGCTTTTTGTTATCTGATTCCCAAGGGGAACCATGGATACAAATCAGGGATTAACATATATATCTGAATATTTATTTTTGCAACCTTGATGTTGCATTGAGTTCCCTTTAGAATGGATCAATTTGAATTATGACCTTATGTGATCAACCGAAAAGATTGCAAATGCTACCGTATCTATTCTTTTTTTGAAGAAACTTCCTACACATGTCTCCAGTGACAAAATAAAATCTTGGACAAAGGTTTGAAAATCCATAGTTCTTGAGATCAACTCCGAAGTGCATCATTGGACTAAAGTGGTTTATTGAAGATGGAAAATATTGTTTTTTCATTCTATATAGGCATATTAGAAAACATGTTGTATAAAGTTTGAATTGTGTGAGCATAGTTGAATAGAACATTTGAATTAGCCTTTACTTAATAAAATTTAATTTATTTCAACTCTTTCATCAGTTCTAATGAAAATAGGTTCATAACATTCTATAGGAGCTTTTTATATTACTTGTACTTTACAATGACGAGCCCTTTGATTTCTAGAAGTGTTCTTTGCTTATTTGTTTTATTTATGTAAAAATAGTCAGCTATAAATTAGAAGATTGATAGGAAGTTTTCAGTTACTGATCGAGAGTTTTCATTTTTTGATAGGAGCTCTATCTTCATCCTTTTTTTCAATAGCAACAATAGACTTCTTTGGTTGATTTTGTTTTTAATTATTATTATTATAGGGGTTGCAAGCTCCTATGCGTCAACCCCATCTCATCACACCCTCATGTTGCACTCAAGCTTTTCAAACCACTTTTTGGTATATTCTCTTCAATAAAAATTGAATTCAATCCTCTTCTAGGTTGAAGTTTTTGTACTCCTTGTGCAAGCTTTGCTTGTGAGATTGGTACACATACTACTCTTAAGCCCTACTCTAACGTCGAAACCGTTCTTCATGTTTTACTTGCAAGAAATCCATAAAGACAAGAGAAGAAAAGATGTGAAAATTAGGGTTGGCATAGTTGCAAGTTGAACCCTTATCCTAAACAAGTGGACTACATGAGTTGTATGTAACTCAAACATGGCTCTTGGTGTTGCCTTATGTTAGAAGTAAATTCCAAAATCCAAACAAGTGGACTCCATCGGTCCTACGTGACTTGAATTTGGCTCTTGGTATCGCCTTCTGAAGGAAGTAGATTCCAAAATTAAAACATGTGGATTGTATGGGTTATACATGACTTTGAACGTGACTGATGGTCTTGCCTTTTGTCGGACATAGATTCCAAAATAAAAAGAAGTGGACTCCGTGATTCTTATGCGACTTTTACATGACTCTTAGTGTTGTCTTTTGTCGGAAGTAGATTCCATAATCCAAATAGGTGGACTCTGTAAGTCACACAGTATGAGTACTAATAATTGGGAAGGACCAATTATGGAGCATATATAGGGGTAGCTAAACCAAAAATGACAACATTGTATTCCGCCAATCCAATTGTCAATGATCAGGTTGGGCGGATTCACATATGTTAGTCACTACTATTTCTAAATCTATAGTACATAGAATCAGTAGCCACCTACTTTTGGTTTTCATGCCTCCTACCGTACCAGGAAGGCAGGGTCGGCACTTTTGTGTCGAATAATTAATAAAAGTTCAAAAAGTAGAGGTCGATACTTTCAAAAATAGTTATTAAAAATTTGGCTATTAATAACTAACATTGAATTTTACAAGCGGCTAAACATTTTCTTTTGTTTTTTGTCTACTATTTTTGTTGACTTCATTTTTTTTGATTTCGACAAAATACTGGATAAATTTATTTTATTTTTCGGCATTTTTTTGGGGAATTATTTTCTGCCGACCCTGCCTTCCTGGTACGGTATTCAATTAGGTTACTAGTTTATATGATTTCATACGGTTTTTCATTCATAAAAAAATCAATACATCTTCGATTTTAATTTTAATTTTTCCATACTCTCTTTGATTGCCCGACCTCTAAATATTTTTATTCACTTTGACTATGCCAATTAACCAATAGTTGGGCTCCGAAAATGATGGTTTTTAGTATTGCTACCTTACATAATTCAGACATGACTCACAGTCTTGTCTTTGTCAAACGTTGACTCTGTGATTCAAATATGTGGAATCCATAACTCGACATATGGTGATCATTAACTAGTTATCAAAGCAAGTATTACAAGAAATGAAATGATCTTAACCCCTGAATGATAGAGTGAGTGTGCAACTCGCACAATGAAATAATCAATTTTCATCCAAAAGCTTTGATCACTAGTGAAAATTTTAGAAACTACATGAATTGAAATATACGGTCAATTTTAATCACGGGAAGAAAAATTATAATTTTTTAGAAGTATTATAGCATCGATTCAATATAAAATTCATTGTTATAAGTAGCATGGAGGCTCCAAAATTTGTATACATTAACTAAGTATCATAGGAAAAAAACCACTAAGTTTTTGGATGAAAATCATCTTTTGAAAAATAAATCAAAAGAGAATCTTCATTTAGATTCATTTTTATAAATAATGAAGAAATGTCATTTATATTCCATGAATTTTGAGACCCCCACGTCATTGTCATGTAAACTTAGTTTCCAATTGTAACTAAATTGTGATCCCATTGCAAAAGGATGTTCGCTCTCATTGCTCTATAATAGTATGTAGAGCAGAAGATTTCAAAATTATTTTAGATTATCAACTTTCAAACCATTTTAGTATTCTTTTTTTATAAATTTGGAAAAATATCCAAAATTAAGATTCAAATATAAATTAGGCTATCAAACACTTGCAAATCTTGCATCTTTTTAATAAATTTTGAAAACGCAACCTATACTACTACTTGTATTTATAAAGAAAATTATGAAATATGTTGTATACTCTTACAATGTTCTTACCTATATTAATCAAATCATTCATTCGATGTGCATAACCAAAAATATAAAAATATAAAAATGAAGGCCAAATTAGTTCTCATGTCATTTTGTCTAATTCCAAACAAACCATATAAAAACTTTTTTTGTTAGTTTATTTTTCGACTAACACATGCAATATTTTTGATGATATCTTGTGCGGCCGACACGATCAGTAAAAAGTAAATTATAAAAAGAGAAGTCCAAATTTCTAGGAAATTGTTTTTGCAAAAAACTCTATCCTCCATAGTGAAAAAATAGAATCCTAAAGAATACCAACATAATCTTGGAGAATATCTACATCATTTTGACAAAATATTTGACACTAATAGCCGGGTATGGTATCAAAATTAACCGAATTTAATGATATCGGATTGGATACTTTTAAATGAATTGTACATCTCCCTTAGTAGCAAGTGTATGGTCTACCTTTGCATCTATCCATGAGTTGGAGTCTTTGTGCACGACAAAGATAAATTTACAACACATGGGCTCTCTACCTCCCTCCTTGTTGCTACCATGCACAATGCAAGTCACTAAGTTTCCACTTGTTTGAAAAAATGGGTAGCTATTGATAGAACATAGATGATGATGAAGAATATGTTGTACATTCTCTTTGGAAGCAAAAGCAGAGGTAGCACTACATTGAAATCACCGTATGTTGTGACCCATTATTAAAGGTAAATGAAAATGTGTCTTTGTCAAATTCTCACATAGTTCTACGATTGTAATTATATAGTAAAATTATCCGTAAACTAAATGATTGAGTGGGCCTTAGTTTGACTAAAATTTGGAGAAAGGAAAATTATTGAGAGAAGTTCTAGGAAATCAAAAGAATGAGTGAGTGGGGACGGTATAGGTATTTGTAGCAAGAATCTATTGCCAAAAAAGGGGCTAGCAATCACCTTCTTCAAGTGTGAAGGTGAATAATAGAAACTTGGGTGATAAGTTTTTTAGCACCGATTTTGGTGCTTTCAAAGTTTGCATCCACAGTTTTTTTTAGTGCCCGACACGTGTTCTTTTTTGAGAATTAATGTCACTATTCACTCGAACTAAAGTCCACTCACCCACTTTTGAGGGACTTTAAAGATAACTCTATTATATTAAATTATATATATAACAACAAATCTACTTGTTGAATTAGGCCAAAACTTGATGAACTATATCTAAAAAAATCACATTCAAAAAGATTATGTGAAGAGAGAGTTTTGAAAGTATAAAACATGTCAACAATCCAAAAACGGGTCAGTTGAACCTTTAGAAAGAATAAATAACTGGAATTAAATCTAAAAATAAAATTCTAGATTTTCATTTAGATATTCTATAGGTTCAATAATATTAATATTAATTATTGATATTTAAATAATATTAAAATTTTAGTTTAAACTATATAAGTAAACATAAAATCCAACATTCTCTCTTTGAGTTGATTTTGTAATAACAAATTTGGAATTTGAACTTACTTTGGTCAAAGTAAGTACAATGTGGTCATTCTCTATCTTTTTGGATATGGAGAAAAAAAATTGTTATTTGAAGAATCTAATAATATTTCAACCATGGTCATTCACACACTTTAAAAAAAATACAATTTACAATCTTCACCAATCACATGACAGATTTTCAATTGTATAATATACTTTTGGTGGTGTTTATTGACTTTGAATTGATTTGACAAAGATCAAATTTAATTTGTGATCTTTTGACCACACATATAATTCATAATCATTATGCTTTACATTTTTTTTGAAACAATTTCATTAGAGTTGTGAATCACATGTTCAAATTAACATCTTATATATTTTTTTAATAAAATCTCAATTTATAATTGCAAAGGTAAACTTTACTTTGTATCATTTATTTGCATGTAACGTAATTGACATACTATATATACATATACACATATATATATGTGTATATATGTGTATATATATGTATATATATGTATATATACATATATATACATATGTATGTATATGTATAAAGTCATGTCCTACTTACTAACCACAATATTTTTAGAATTAATAATTTTACATTTTATATTTTATAATTATGTACTTTTGAAATAAGAGTTTGGTCAACATACTTCCCACCCAATACATTCATTGCTGGTAGTACTGACAAATGGATTTAAACATGCTTCCCACCCAATACATTCATTGCTGGTAGTACTGACATATGGATTTTAACATACTTCCCACCCAATACAATCATTTGTGGCATGATCTCTTCATGATTTTACATATTTGGATTCATAGAATATGAAAAAAGTAAAACTAAAATAATCCTTTTTCGATGGTCCGATCGACATGCATAGGTAGTGGACTCATACATGGAAGGTAAACATGTCAAACACATGATTTGACTGCACTTTCAAGTAATGAGATTCACGACAATGAGCATGTTGGGCAGTTGTCCGCAGTCCGCAATATTTACTGTTGCTTGAAGCTTGCCTTAAAATGCCTTGTCATGAGTTTGATTTTTTTTAATGAACAATTGAGAATATTCACATAAAGCAGCATTTGTTTAATTGCATTCTTAAAAAGACTAATTAATTCAATAGAATTTATTACTAAGAGACAGTGTAGAAATCGAGATAACAATTTACATTTTATAATCTATAATGTACTTTTTTGACTTTCAATCTTATACGTAGAGTTTCATCCATCCACACAAAATCATCTCGCTAATTCTAGAGACTCTCAAAACTTTGATTCAATTCACATCCAAACATAACTTTAATCCCAAATATGTTTATTGCCTTTACTTTCACACATAGTAATATAAAATGTTATCAATTTGTATGCAATAGGGCAATTATCAAAGTTCAAAAATTAATAAAGTGGAGTCTTAAGGCATAGATGTTTTAGACCCAAATGTTAGAACCTTTCAAAAGTCTTTTAAGGACCTTTTAGGTATTTGTAAATAAACAAAGAATTTTCTATAGATTGAAGTTCCTAGGTCTTGAGAAGGACTCTTAGAAGCTTTTATCAAGTGTCCAAACAATAACGTAAATAGGAGGTGAGACAAAGGGCTTTTTAGTCTCCGCAACACAAGCTAGCCATTTGAAACAATTTACGGTGCCTTGTTTTTATATTGTGTTCTAATTATGAATATAAGTTCTTCCCATAATCTTAAGAGCAATCTTGGAGGTCTTGTATCTTTTTGATCATGAACTGTGCATCATGAACGTTGCATCCCTCATTAATCTATTCATGCGCATCACTAATTAGATGATGAGGCATTTCGCTACCTTAACCCCTAAATGCTTAGAGCCCTTTCCAAATTCGGCAGTTTTGCAAAGATGCATTATAAAATGCAATTTAGAAGGATATTTTGAACTTTATATATGAATAAAAGTTGTACATTATGAATTTTAGATTCTATTTGTACGGTTAGATCTATGATTGCTATAACAAATATTTTTTTATAAAATTCGAAACGTGAAATTCAAAATTATTTTGTAATTCAATTACGAACAAGATTTTGACAATCTATGGATGAAATTCATCGTGATTGGTTGAAATGTAATATTCTAAGTGTAGTGGTTTTTGGAGATTTTTTGGTTGCTTAATTTTATGAGTTGACTTTTATTACAGCACTTTTACACTGAAATCCTCAAAATATTGGGTGAATCACTACAACATGAAATGAGGCATAAAAATTTCACACATCATCCCTTTTCTAATCGGATCACATATGCATGAAGCTAACTTCTCAGAATCTACAATAAAAATCCCACGCTGCTAAAAGTGCATGATGGATGAGATATTTTGGATGAAATTTGTACATCGTCCAAAAAATGGATGTTTAACCCCTAGAAGCCCGAGGGGTATTGGACAAAACATAGATGTGTTATAATATGTGCCTTCCATGTGTTTGATGAAGTTTGGTTCAATAGACAAAATGTAGAGTATCATCTCTACAAATTATCCGTACGGTCAAACTTCCAAAAATAACTTTAGATCATTTTTTAATGAATTTAATAGCATTAACCTATGAAAAATTGTATAAATTATAATTTTCATATTTAGAGTTCAAATTTTAGTATGATTGGTTAAAGTTGGGCTATCTATTGTAAACTTCAAAAAAACAAAAGAAATGATGGAGGGATCATCATTACTTTCTCCAAATAGCAAATTTTGTAACACTAAGACAATGTTGAGGTGATCTACTTTGAAAAATTCTCCCGGGTGGAGTTTAACTCCGATTGCTATAATTGAAATTGGGTTGGAAAGTAGACTTGATGTAGTATTTTAAAATATTTTTTGTTTTTTCAAAAAAAAAAATAAAAAAAAAATAAATAAATATATATATATATATATATATATATATATATATATATATATATATATTCCGGGCAGCCCATTAAATTCGGGCAGCGACCAGAAAATGATTGTTTGAGCTCTTAGGGGTTAAGCAATTAGGGGTTAAAAGAGTCGTAGTTACTCTTGCCATTTACCCGCGCTTGACAAATGACATTCTTTTATCTTTGTTGCAATTACATTGAAATTACTAATATCACTAAATCCTAAGCCCAACAATGCAATCAAATTCTAAAGTTTTTAAAGTGGACTGCATTGAATTGAACTTTCTTAATGAGTTATGTATTTATTGTCCTTGTTCAAATTCATAAATCATTGCTCGTGTTATCATTGGCTGATTGGCATTATTACATTATTTGAAGTTTGTATTTCTAACCAACCAAAAATCAACAATTAAAAAGACAAGAATTCAAACTAGTAAAAAACAAAATTTGTTAAAATAACAGTTCATTCTTGACCATTACAATATCTAGAAGTTGAAAAGATTATATTGGCAACATCAATAAAAAAAACTTGCTTCTTTCATTACATGTTGTTGAAACACACTAATAATGTTTGAATTGATATAAATTGTGTGTGTTTTACACATTTTTTTGTAAGTGATGGAAATTTTGAGGTACTTAGTATTTGATTTATACTCTAAGTCTTAACCCCTAAAGGCCCTTAAAAGCCAAAATGGCTTTTTGTTGTTTCGGGCAGCTTAGATGGAAGGTCTAAATTAAGAATTTTGGACTATAATTTGGCGTGGGCGTGGTCGTACATACAAGGTGTGTGGGGTAAAAATTACAAAGTCAAATTCGGATTTTATAATTTTTTTATTGAAATTTTTGGTTTCAAGCCCAACTGGGGCAGAAAAAAACTTTTTATTATAATCATTTTTTCAATTTTTTTTTTGGAGACATGCTCTTCACCACATTTAGGCTCAGAATTTGAAGTGACCCATGTTGATTATATTCTTGGCTTGACAAGGGCAGCCTCCAAAATAAAGAACAACAACCTCCAAGGTTTTTTGTAATTTCACATCCATTTCTTTCGAAATTTGTCAAAATTTGAGATTTTGAATTATTTTAAAAATAATTTTGCCTAAAATTTATAAAATCATAGAAGTACCTAATCACCGTTCATTTTTTTCCAAAAATCAAATACAATTAATGTGATGCATGTTTCACCAAATTGCCATTTTTATACCTACTTCCGGAAATTAATTTGGATGAAGGTTTGAAACGCGTAATGAGTCTCTAAAATTTTGCATGAGCGTACCCAACTTAGTTATCTACGTGGAAAAAAATATGAGCAAAATTTTTGGAGTAACAATCTTCAAGTCCCCCTTTGCACTATGGAGACAATGCCTCCCAAGCAATGCCCTGAAAAACTTTTGCACAAACTTTGGATGTTATGATCTTGCAAATGATAAACATCCAACGGTCAATTTTTGAAACAGTAGCTATGAATAGGCTTAGGTACAAGATCTTACGGTTGGAATTCTAAAAGAAGTAAAAAAAACTTGGTTCACATCCCGGGAGTACATAGAGGTAGAAAATCGCAGTTTTGAGGTTTCAAGCTCCCAAAAACACAAGGAAATTTAGGGGTTAACTTTTGCTTTATTTTGGGAATCTTACAAGGCACAAGATTTAGAATTGAAGTTGTTATTTCACCATTAAAAATAATTGTGAATTTTTATTTATTGTTCAATCCGTCATTGAGGAAGGTAGTTCAAAATGCAACCTTCTCATTTAAGTTATATGTGACTTAATTTATCATATACTTGAAGTTGTTGTTTCACGATTGAAAAAATTGTGAATGATGGTTTGATTGTTGTTCTATCTATAGTTAAAATTTTAATTTTAGAAACAACTTTTCACACAATTTACAAGTTGCACAATTTACTTTAGCATTGAAATTAATATTTTAGGGTTGAAATATAAGAGCATTTGGTTATTATCCCATTTTTAAATTTTATTAAAAAGAGTGATTTTAGAGTAACATCTTTTCACACAATTTATGTATGGCACAATTTACTTCAAGATTGAAATTACTATAAAATCACTACACTATTTATAAATGGAATTTTATTATTTTATTTGTCATTAGAAAGAATGGTTTTAGAAATCACAAATGTTGTGATGCATATGGGCATGGGCATTATAAGTTTAAGCTTTTCATAGATTTAGAATATTCTATGCATGGGTAAGAATATCTCAAATCTACAATGAACCTAAATTTGTGATATCCATGTTTGTACCTTTTCCAACAATAGAAAGGATTTTTTCCACAATATGTATATGTGACTCAACCTATTGTAAGATTAAAATTATTATTTCATAATATAATTATTAATGAAAGGGTGGTTTAGTATTTCACCTCTTATTATGAAGAATGATGTCAAAAGTACCTTTCCTCGCAATTTACACATAGCACAATTCAAGGCTACTTATACCTTTAGAATACAAGTTTAAAAATAAATAAACAAACTACAACCGAATGACAAATTTGTAATCAATAATGATTTTTTGGTCAACAAAGTGTTCTTCTCTTCTATACCTTCATAACAACTCGTCCTTCTTTGAACAAATAATTAACTATTCCTAATTTTTTATTTTATTTTCATGAATATTCTCTAAAACCTATTTTTTTCCTTTACAATTTTTTGATTTTTTTTGATTTTTTGATTTTTAGAATTATTCAAAAACAAAGCTGCTATGAAGGTACAACATTATGATATATTTGGGAATTTATAATTTTAAGGTGGTAGGTAAACTTCAATGTGGCATGAAAATTTCATGGTGACAGGTACATTTCAAAGTGGCAAGTAAACTTCAATATGATAGGTAAAATTCAAGGTGGTAGGTATGGACTAGTCACATGTGTATGGATGGAAACAAGAATATTTTTATTTTTTGGAGGGTAAATTACGTTACGAACGTACACAAGGAATCTTGACCGATTCACTGCCAAAAAAATATTACTACCAAACCGTAGATTATAGCAAGTTTTGCAAGCGATTGTTCAATTTAGCAAGTGTTCACTAAGAATTCACCATCATTCTTGTACCATTTACTACTTGGCGAATGTGTCAAGGTGCTTAGTAGTACACTAAATAGGTAGATTAGTGTTAAATACACTAATTTACATAAACATGTTGTAAGTTTTTATTGTTGACCAATTTTTTTACCCTCTATATTGGTTAAGATGGGAATCTTTCAATAATATTGGAATCAATGTCTTTGGTAAATTTTTATTCGAGAGTAAAAATCTATAATATTTTTAAATCTTATAATTATCTAAGACTAATCTACCTATTTAGTGTAGTGCTTAGTGGCAAGATTGGATTTGTTATTTCACGATTAATTATATTTTATTAAAAATTGATTACAATTCCACCTTCATGATGAGAGTGAATTTAGAAACGACTTTTCCACAAATTCAAGGACAAAGGGCGGTGTACTAACATTAAACTCACATTTACATCTCCATACCATTTTAGTGATGAAGTGAGTTCTCACTCGGGGGAAAAGGGACGACGGACGCCAGCCTAAATTTTAATTATTTTCCCAACTGCCCGACTGCCCGGGGAGTTTGCCGCGAGAATGTCGTCTTCTCTCATAAGAAAGACGATCTCCCGCCATTGCCTGTCCCAACGCCTCTCTGCTCCCGCCTCGCCGGCCTTCCTATTTGCGGCTTTCTTCTCCGTTCAAATTGTTCACAGCTCTCGGGCTCGGCTTCTTCGTGTTGCTCTGCTGCTCCCCGTCCCGTTTATTTGCTCGGAGCTTCGGCTCACTGGAGTTTCCCGCTTCTGGTAAGTGAATTGATGTGAGTTCATGCTCCTTGTGCCGTTTTTTTCATTATTTGATTTGAAGATGCCATGACCTTGTCCGAGTTTCTGGAGCACGAGTTCCTAACAATTGCAATGGAGTCAAGTGAGCGATAGGCAGTGAATGGATGCCAGTTTCTGTTCCCTGTGCCGTTTTTTCCACATTTGGTTTGGAGGTGCCGTGACCTTGTCCGCGTTTTTAGTTGCTAACAATTGCAATGGAGTGAAGTGAGCGATGGCAAGTGAATGGATGTGAGTTCATGCTCCTTGTGCCGTTTTTTCCACATTTGATTTGAAGATGCCATGACCTCGTCCGAGTTTCTGGAGCACGAGTTCTTAACAATTGCAATGGAGTCAAGTGAGCGATAGATGCCAGTTTCTGTTCCTTGTGCCGTTTTTTCCACATTTGGTTTGAAGATGCCAAGACCTTGTCCGAGTTTCTGGAGCACGAGTTCTTAACAATTGCAATGGAGTCAAGTGAGCGATAGGTAGTGAATGGATGTCAGTTTCTGTTCCTTGTGCCGTTCTTTCCACATTTGGTTTGGAGGTGACGTGACCTTGTCCGAGTTTTTTGGAGTTCACAATTGCAATGGAGTCAAGGTTAGCGATGGCAAGTGAATGGATGTCAGTTGCCGTTATTTTTCCACATTTGACTTGGAAGACGCGGGGACCTTGTCCGAGTTGCTAACGATTGCAATGGCGTGAAGTGAGCGATGGCATTCGTGATTCAGTTTCGGAGTGACGCTCTTTGGTGCTCTTCCCGAAGGTTCGGCGTTGTTGCCGGATCATTAGTTGTAGCTTGCTGTCTGTTGGCGTTTTCATTGCTCTATTTGTAACGTGCGTTTATTTTTTTGTTGATGCAGAGTAGTTCGCTGGCACGATGTCGAGGAGCGCGCTCGTGCGAGGGCGGCCTGTGAAACGGGATCAGCAGGAGGTTGTTCCAGTAGCGAAATCGGCAGTGAATGGCGCCGTGATTGACTTGGATGACGTGGCGGATGAGCCTCTTGTGCAGTCAGATGCGAAGCGGAAGAAGGCTCCTCGCCGGGCTTCGTCCACGAAGAAGCAGAAGGTAACGAAAGGGCGGGCTGTAGTGGCTGAAGTCCCGGAGAAGGGGGAGGACGAGGAATCAGGGTTGCTTGGCGATGGCGGTGACGAAGAGGCTGCGCCTGAAGAGGAAGTGGAGCGGGAGGAGCTTGATAAGGATGATGTGGATTGTTGCTTCATCGAGAGCAGTCGGATTCCTACTCATGTGGCGAAAAAGGATTATCCTCACCGATACCCTGAGGTATGTATCGTCTATGCGTTATTGACATTTTGAAGAGCAATGGTTGTGGACGAGAAATTCGCTGCTGTGTGCTTATTGTGTTTGGTGCGTTGGTTGCAGGCTGCTGCTACTGTCATGAACAAATTCAAGAAGGCACAGCCAGGGGAGGAGAAAGAGATTCCTGTCATTGCGCATTATAAGCAGGCTGAAGTCGAGGGGAAGCTCTACAAGCTGGGCGATTGTGTTCATATTTTTGTTAGTTTCTTCCCGTCACTCTTCTTGCCTCAGTTCGTGTTCGTGTTAGTTACGGCCATGCGTTGTTTATTCTTGTGATTAGCGACGAGTGTCGTAGCATTTTTCACTCAAACTCATTTTTGTAATGTTGGCAGTCGGGTTTGGAGGACCCTTTCATAGGGAGGATTACTGAGTTTTATGAAAAAGAGGATAAGTCTCCATGGTTTGCTGCGCAGTGGTTCTTCAGAACTTACGACACGGTAAGTTGTGAATCTTGCTTCCTGAAGTTGTTTCGTTATGGTTCCGTGCTTAGCATATTTATACACAGTGTTAATGGTTTAATTTGATCTCTACCAGATTCTTGTGTAGCTCACGAATGATTGTCTTTGCGTTTGCAGGGGATGGGTAAAGAAGCCAGGAATCAAGACCCTAAAAGGATCTTCTATTCTGACGTGATGGATGACAATGAATTACATGTCATTGTGGGCAAAGTAACTATAGTTCGAATTGCTTCGAAGGTTTGGCCAAAATCCATGCTCACTGTTCCAAACAGATGAGTAGGCATCTTATTTATTTTGGGGATGGTTACATGGATGCACAACTGGAACCTTACGTTCTTTCGTCTTCAATTCTCTTATGTGACAGGGAAGACTTGATAAAACGCCATGTGAGACTCCGAAATGCGATTATTACTTTGACAAAGGGTACAAGTTTGCATACGCAACTTTCTATGAGCTCCCGAAAGATTTACCAGGTTAGTCTTTGTGGCCCAGCGTCCTTTGGGATGAATCATGCCAGAGTGAAGAGTCTATGTGTTCTTAGTTTGTGGATTCCCATTTGCACTAACGTTACTTTTGTTCCTCCGCAGAGCCCCCTGGATTAGATTATTCCGCCATCAAATTCCACATCTCGGAGAACCATTCTGCATCAAAGAACGAGTCAATCCAAGACAGTTCCAGCACAGACTCCGAGGACAAGAAGGAATTTTATCTTCTTGACTTGTACTGTGGATGTGGTGCTATGTCAACTGGAATGTGTCTTGGGATGAACCTTGCAGGCGTTAACCTTGTCACTGTAAGACACGTCCACAGTATACATTGTCTATTCAGTGTTCTATTCATTGTGCACTAGGTGCTGGTAAGAGTGCAGTCTGAATGATGAAGCGATGCCTTCTTTGAATTTTGGTTCTGTCCATAGCAATCCGGTTTGTTCTGCAAGTTATAAACTACACGGTCTGACAGAGGAATTCTGGATTTTTTCCGCAGAAATGGGCTGTGGACCTGAACGAGTTTGCATGCATGTCACTGAAGCACAATCACCCAGAAACTATTGTGAGTCCTTCTTTGCTGTTTCAATTGATTTCTCTTCACCTGGAATTTGGTACATTAATGAACACCATATTTTTCTCGTCGGGATTTGTCATTTCAGCTTTTGCAAAATTATTGGCATTATCATTCCAAACTCTACTAAAATAATGTTATAAGTAATACAACAACTGTATCACGTTATGGTGTTCATCAATGTGATTTCATTTTGGTTACATTCCAGGGTTAAGATATATTGAAGTACCTTTATAATATTCTTGTGTTTTGCAGGTCCGAAATGAAGCAGCAGAAGATTATCTGCAATTGCTGAAAGAGTGGCAGAAACTTTGTCAGAAGTACCCAGAAGGATGTGTTGTGGAAGAAGACAGTGAGGAAGAAGACGATGACCAAGGATCAGCCCCTGGTGAGTATGAAGTGGAACGGATACACGGAATTCGATGGATTGGAGAAGTGAGCAACAAAGATAAGGAAGTGATGGAGCTTGTCGATGATATGGAAGATGTCCTTCCAAATCAAAAGACTCCAAAGACCAAGGAAGCAAAGGAAGAGGATGAGCCTCCTCTCGCTAAAGGGCTGGAGTTTAAAGTGAGTTCTACTTTGACCTTGATTAATTTGAATAAAACGATAGACCCACCATTAGCTATGCATCCGCTATGGTGATGCCATTGCCGTCACCATTCTCGAGTTCTCGATTGGTCAGCAATTTTGTCAATGTTTCATCAATTGTTTATGCACTTCTTGAGGTACTGATGTGTGGGGTGTATTATGTAACTACAGGTCAGATGGAAGGGCTACACTCCTGAGCATGACACTTGGGAACCCTCTGCAAGCTTAGAGTAAGATTTCTGATTTTTGTGCAAATTCATTGTTGATGATGAAAACCATGGTGGTCCTATTCAGCTTGGGTTGCATTGTGATTTGCAGGCCAATCAAGAACTGTCTTTCCCTTCCCACCTTTATTTCAGTCAGATCCTGAACAGAATGGTGACGGCATGCATGTAGATTCTTATTATTATGTCCTGTTTTTGTTGTGAATTGCCTATTAACTGTTTCTTTGCATGTATTCAGTCACTGCCCTGAGCGTGTGAAGGAGTTTGTTTTGGCAGGGAGGGCACAAAAACTTCTGCCACTTCCTGTATGTTATCATACCTACTTTTATGTATTTTAATTACTCCCTGTAGGTTCTCATTTCAAATGTGAGTGTTGGGCTATGGATGTCTGTAATTTGCACCTCCCGTACAGACCTGTGCTAATTATCTTAGCGTACGAGTCCATAGTTCATATGTAAGCTGAGTAACTCATGCAGTTTCTTCCTGGTTCCAGGGTGAATGTGATGTCATCTGTGGAGGCCCACCCTGCCAAGGTGCCAGTGGTTTCAACCGGTTTCGGAACAAAGCAGATCCTTTGGCAGATCCAAGGAACAAACAGATGGTCGTGTATATGGATATCGTTGATTTCTTACGTCCAAGGTTTTTCCTTATGGAGAACGTTGTAGATATCCTCAAATTTTGTGGGGGTGTGCTTGGCCGTTATGCTCTTGCTAGAGCTGTGGGCATGAGCTACCAGGTACAGGATAGATCCACTTGATAAGATTTAATCACGATTAACTGTTTTGTGACCATCATGTTTTACTTAGAAGCTAAATAAATTGAGAATCTTTTTCTGCAGGCAAAAGTTGGGATCATGGTTGCTGGGTGCTATGGGATGCCTCAATTTCGAGCTCGCTGCTTCTTGTGGGGAGCTAATAGCGAAGAGGTAAGCCTGTCCTTCCCTTCCCTCTATTTCAGTCAGATCCTAAACAGAATCTCACTAAATGAGAAGCGTTAACTAGCACGCATCTACAGCAACCTTGTTCTGGCGTGTTACAATCTCTAGCCAAATTTTCTGCAAAGAATAATCACCAAATATTTTTCATTGTTTGAGTATCTCTTCTTATTTAGTGCCTTAAGTCAACTTTTTCTTTCATCTAACGATTGAGTTTGACGTAGTTCTCACGTGTGTTTTTACACTTATCGAATTTAATGCAGCCGCTTCCACCATATCCTATGCCCACACATAAAGTTATTGTGCGTGGTGGTGTTCCAAATGCATGGGAGGTAAGTGATTTTGCTCTTCATTGAACTGTCACTGATACAAGTATCATCCTGGCAGATTAGAGTCTCACCTCTTCTGTTTAGTAATAATAGCTGATTACATGTTTTGCTGCGTTTTGATTTGTGCATCAATGCTTTGTTATTGTTGCAGCGATGTCTAGTTGCGTATGAAGAGTTCAAGCAGCCTGAATGGCTACAAAAACCTCTTGTTCTCAAGGATGCACTTTCCGATCTTCCTCCTGTAAGTTTATGCGAGTACACTGAATGAATGTCTTTTCCTCTCAATGAGTCACGACATCTGCATTGACTTTTGAAATTTGTACAGATCCTTATAGTTGTAGGTGGCTTCCGTTTATTTTTCAGGTTGATAATGACCACGGCAAGGATGACATACCATATGAAGAGGATCCGCAATGTGATTTCCAACACTTCCTACGCTTACCAAAGAAAGGTGGAGTCTTTTTTTTCCTTTGTACCACCGTATGTGATCTCTTTAAAAAGTATTCCAAGGTTAAGAAGCTTTCATTGTAGGAGAAATTTGACTGATTGTCCGGAGAAATTCGACTGATTCTGAAATTTGCACAATTGGCTGCAGGCACTGGAGGTCTAGGCAGTCTTGGTGAACAGAAGAAGAAAGGCTTGCTGCCAGATCATCGACCTCTATGCTTGAATGCAGATGACTACTACCGTGTCAAGCAAATCCCGAAGAGGAAGGTAAGTAATTTTAGCACTGGCAGGATCCAAATGGTTTTCTTTTCTAAAAGAACTTGTACATTGCATAGATGTGTAAGTAAAATTGTAAAGCTTTTACTTCATCCCACTTATGATCAACACTACTGACTTGCAGGGAGCAAATTTTAGAGATCTTAAGGGCATCATTATCAAAGAGGACGGAATCACGGTTGATGTTGTCAAGGAAAACCGTGAACTGGTGCCCTCTGGCAAGCCCTTGGTATGTAATATCTCAATCTTCAGACAAATGAGTTTTGATCCATTTTTGTAATTTGTGAATGTGATTTTGTATGTTTACTTCTGAATTATGTTGCTTGCGTGATTAATTTCTGGCTTTTGCATGCGTGACTAATTTCTGGCTTTTGCATGCAGGTTCCAGACTATGCTATAAGCTTCATAAAGGGTCGTTCTCTCAAGTACGCCATCTCTACCTTTAAAGCTTCCATGTATGGGCCTCCAGTCATAGATATTAAAAAGAAAAAGTTCTTTCCTAACTCTTGCAATATCTGCTTTTGCAGACCCTTCGGAAGGTTGTGGTGGGATGAAACGGTTGCAACAGTTGTCACTCGAGCAGAGCCTCATAACCAGGTGCAACTTCGTGTTAGTTAGAAAATATTCTTCCATGATTGCTTCTTCAAGCCCAAACCAAGTTTAAGTACCAGGAGGTTTTAAGTACTTCTTGCCAATTGAAGCATCTTATATTTGAGTGCTTATTGATAAATGCTCTGTCTTCTGTCGAAATTGGATGCAGATTATTCTCCATCCTGAGCAAGATAGAGTGTTGACCATCAGGGAGAATGCACGTGTACAGGGATTTCCGGACTATTACAAGTTGTTCGGTCCAATCAAGCAGAGGTTCTTTTCTTTCACCCCTCGTCATTTCCAAGTTGTATTACTTGTTGATACGGCTGTAGTATCATGCTATTTTCATGTCCTTAACGTGGTGTGTGATTTGGCTGTCAGATATATGCAAGTAGGGAATGCAGTTGCAGTGCCTGTTGCAACAGCACTTGGATACACCCTTGGGCAATCTTTCCTTGGCAAAGTTGTTCTTCAACAAGAGACCCTTGAACTTCCTCGATACTTTCCATACTGCTTGACGATACCAGAAGCAGTGCACATGTGACTGGATTTGGGGGCACACGAGTTTCAACTGGCGCTCAGCGTCACATAAACTAAATTAATCTCAAGATGGATTTTTAGAGTGATGCCGTCAAAACAGCCTTCCGGAGATGGACAGAACAGCGGAGCGTCAACGTAAACAGATATGTGCCTCACTTGTACAGAACTTGAGTCAGAAAAGATAGATTCACATTGTGCCAGTGTAAAATATTCACCCGTCAGCAGAAGAGGACTGCTTGTAACCAATGGATGTAGCTTTCGGGAGGGTGGAACACTGATACACTTTCTGGCACGTACATTTGAAGTTCTAAATTATTTAGTAGCTACTGCTGATAAGTTCAGATAGAACCTATTGTTGGATTGTAATTTGTTATTTTCTCGCAGGGGAGGATGGGATCCCCCTGACCTGAACCATTTCAAAACACACGATGACAATTCAACCATTACGTTACATACTGTGAGGCCATTACGTTACATACTGTATTGGAACTGTCATTGACTCGGATAGGGACATGTACAATGTTGTAATGTTGTGGGCTCTTATCGATCTTCAACAGACAGAATGGAACTAGTTCTCGTAGTTTAGCTTCCAGCAACTATGAAGTGAGAAACAGGTCCTTCGTTCGTCGTTTGGAAACGGTACCCTTGCCGCGGACTGTAGTTCCAGTGAAAATCGATTTTCGCTTGGGTGTTCCTGCTTCACCTGTCGGACTTTGGGTCAAGCCTGAAACGAAGGGTTAGTAACTGCGAATCTCAATTGGAATAGAGTGTCTCAAAGTGGAAAGAAGCTTTCAACTCACATTACGCTCGTTTTCAGTTCAAGAAGACTGCAGAACTACCGTAGTACCATAGCAGGTTCGTCCTGAAATAATTCTGAAAATAAAAAACGTAAAAATTAGAAAATTCTAAAGACAGAAAAACGAAAATAGGATAAATTAGTTTTTGCAATATTTTGTTATTTCTAAGCTATTTAAGGGCAATTTTACTGATTTTTTGCTAAAAAAACGAAAATTGAGAAATTCAGCTTTTGAGAGGCGAACCTTATTTTTTCCCAAAAAAAAAAATATTCGTTCGCCGGGTGACGAACTTGCTATGCTGTTACGATGGTCTATGGTGAATTGGAGAACAACCTAAAGCAAGGCCGTGTTCCGACAGGGGGTGTCAATCTTGTGACCTCCCCAATGTTGAAGGAAAACCCCACAAATTTTCCCAAGCCTAGAAGCTAGACCATGGGGACTATTCATGAAAAAAGCCTGTCATAGAGGTTTGTGTAGACCATGGGGACTATTCATGAAAAAAAGCCTGTCATAGAGGTTTGTGAGATTTAATAGCCTGGGTGTATTTAAGGTGATTGGGGGTTCAAGTTGTTAAATTGGGTTAAAAAAACCTTGATCCAATTTCTGTGGTGCTAAAATTTGAGCTATGAAGATTGCTACATAGGATGAGGAGAAGTTTGGGTTAGGCCTTAATATAAAGCTCTTCACTTCAATTTACCAAATTTGAGCAATTTTATTGGTTGAAATTTGTGAAGTTTGGATCAGGGCTCCAAAAAATCGAAGATTTACAATTTTGAAATGACTAATTTGATACTTTGTGTTGTGTAAAATATACTTTAGATGCATGCCCGAATTTTATACCACAAAAATGTTTGTCAAAAAATAAATAAAATTGAATATGTAAAAGTCATTGTATAATTTGCTCAAAAGTGCCTCCTAAAAATAAAATAAAAAACCACGAGTTTTGATTTGTGCTTCTTGATTCTTTGGGGGTTTAGGGATTAACTTTTAACTAATCGAGGGTCCATTTTTTAGATGATGTACAAATTTCATCCATGTTTTCTCATCCATGATGCAATTTGAGTTGAGCGGATTTTTACTATAGATTTTATTGGAAGTTAGCTTCATGCATTTGTGATATGATTATAAAGGGGATGATTTGTGAAATTTTTATGCCTAATTTCATGTTGTAGTGGTTCATCCAAAATTTCAGTCTAAAATTGCTCTTAAAAGCAACCAAAAAATCTCCAAAAATCACTACACTCATAGAGTTTTACATTTCAACCCATCACAACAAATTTCATCGACAGATTGTCAATATCTTAGTCGTAATTGAATTACAAAAGAATTTTGAATTTTGAGTTTTAAATATTGGTGATAGCAATCATAGATCTAACGATATGGATATAATCTAAAATTCATAATGTACAAATTTTATTCATACATCAAGTTCAAAATATCCCTCTTAGTTGCATTTTTTAATGCATCTTTGCAAAACTTTTGAATTTGTAAAAGGCTTTAGGCATTTAGGGGTTGAACACTAGTAGAAAAGGTGCATGTGCTGAGAAAGATGCCTAGGCAAATGGGCAACACTTGCCTAAAATTGGGCAACATTGCTTTGGCACTAGCACCTTTTATATTAGTGAATGACAATAATAGTATGTTGGAGCCATCACCCAAAAGGAAGTATCATAGATCATAATTATCTAGTGACACTTCTCTCCCACTTTTGAACTCGTATTCAATGTGATTTACAACTAAACCCAACAATCGTGTTTCAAAATATTAGTTGCCACACCTTTGTTGCTATTCCTTTGTCTTGGTGAAGTTCACTTGTATATATAAATGGCCCTCTCTAATGACAAAGAACGCGATTTGTTGACACTATACAGTGCCTTGCAATAAGTCTTGTAACCCCACTTTCAAACTTCACACTAAAACATTTATCACACCCACTACAACGGTTTGTTGACCATGAAATTTTGCATGTACCACCGCTTGGACATAAAGCATTTTTGGGCCAAATTTGGTACGTTAAAAATGAACAGTTTATGAAATAATACTAATTTGCTAACTTTTAGGCCTCTGTTAAAAAAAATCATATATGGTACCCAATAGCTGCCATGGATTCAAGTTTTTGGTAGAAGGTAGAAGTTGTAATGAGGAACAATACGGTGTTATAAAAAATAATGGTATTCCTAGGTATTTTTGTGTCCATTTGCAATTCAAAATTTTAAAAAGAAGGCTAAATTTTAGTTTAATTATACAATAAAGTAATTTTCTATTTTTCTCACTTTTTTTGTAACACCATGTTGTCATAGTAAGGAATAACTTGATGTCACAAAAAGATGAGAAAAAAAAGTAATTTACTTTATTATGTAATCAAACTAAAATTTGCTATTATTTTGTGAAATTTTGAATTGCATGTGGACACAAAAATACCTAAGAATACCATTATTTTTTATAACACCATATTGTTCCTCATTGCAACTTCTACCTTCTATCAAAAACCTGAATCCATGGCAGCTATTGGGTACCATATATGATTTTTTTTAACAGAGGCCTAAAAGTTAGCAAATTAGCATTATTTCATAAATTGTTCATTTTTAACGTACCAAATTTGGCTCAAAAATGCTTTATGTCCAAGCGGCGGTACAATGGGGTACTAATCAAAATGTCGTTTTTGAATTCGCAGTGAGAAAAATTTCAATACGGCCAACTTTGAAAGCCTCCCGAGAGCTCAAAAGTTGATGTTCTATCACGAATTTTTTACCAAAGAATCATCTTTGAGTTAATTATATGTATGCCAAATTTCAAGGCCAAAAGATTGACCGAAAAAAAGTTATTCAAAATCTACCAACATTGGTAGCTGTGGAAATTTTTTCACTGCTGCCAACTTTGACAACCTCCCAAAGATTGATTTTTTTTTTTTGCCATAAAATTCTTGGAACAAAAACCTCTTTATGTTAATACTACATATGATAAAAAATTTAAGGCCAAAATTTGACTTCTATGTTGGTAGATTTTGAATAATTTTTTTTCGGTGAATCTTTGGGCCTTGAAATTTGGCATACATATAATTAACTTAAAGATAATTCTTTGGTAAAAAATTCGTGGTAAAACATCAATTTTTGAGCTCTCGGGAGGCTTTCAAAGTTGGCAGTATTGAAATTTTTCTCACTGCGAATTCGAAAACGACATTTTGATTGGTACCCCACTGTACATGAAGTTGGAATGGAGAAGGCAATATTTGATACTAAACCCCACTTCTAACCTTCTTTCCAACTTGCATCTATAGGCGCCATACATTTATTTGAATGGACACATTAGAAATTCATGAGTTTATTGGACCTTACTATACATAATCATATTTAAGTTATCTATACTTCATAAGATCATTAACTTTTTCCATTCTAATTTCTCTATACTAAAAGTTTAACATGTAGTCATATTGTAAATAATATTAGAATTAAAGGTTCCATTATGTGGATAAAAAAACATTAATATGTCAAAATAGAAAAAAATGAGAGAAATTTATTAATTAAAAAAAAACTTTAATAAATAGCAACCCTACCAATTGATTCATTGTAGATTGTAAATACTATTATGATCACTAGCTAGAACACTTTTTTTAGGCTTACTTAACTTTATTGGTAAATCTATTTCCAATAGATTCTTCATTTATGCCAATTTTAGGATTGGAGTTATTTTTTTAATCTATATTATCATTATTATCATATTGGCACAAACAATCAAATACAATAAAAGGTTTGTCCTTAACCCGTAAATGTTCACCATGGCATGAGAGGTCATTTACAAATGTTACTAAAACTTAATTTAGTATTTTAACCCTTAAACATCCTCACCCCTCTCCAAATTGGGCAATTTTGTAAGAATGCATTATTGTAAATTATGAATTTTAATTTGATTATCAATAAGATATTAACAATCTCTAAATGAAATTTGTTGTAATGGGTTGAAATGTAATACTCTAGGAATAGTGATTTTTGAAGATTTTTGGATGCTTAATTTTAAGAGTTGGTTATTCAAGAACACTTTTGAGCCAAGATCTTCAAAATTTTGGGTGAGGGTGAATCACTGCAAGATGATATGGGGCATAAAATTTACAAATCATTCCCTTTCTAATCAAGTTTGTACATGCATGAAGCTAACTTCCCATAAAATCTGCCATAAAATTTCACACAACAAGAAGTGTATGACAGATGAGAAAACATGGATGAAATTTGTACATTATGTGGAAAATGCATGGTTGGACCTTCAAGGGTTAAATTTTCAGTTTAGGCAACCTTTCAAACTATATCCTTTAGTCAGATGAAACTATTCATTTAAAGAAGTTGTTTGTTTTTTAAAAATTGTCAATTTCTAAATGAGAAATAGACACCAAAAGATTGCATCTCATCAAAATCAACAACCTCGGACCATTCATAAATCTATGCGTTTTTATTCAATCATGTTCAATTTATTTTTCATTTTTGTGAAATGAAATTTTCTATTCATTGAATGTAATTTTCTAATTTGAGACTCTTCATGTCATCCAAATTTGAAAAAGGGTGTTTTTTATAACACCCTTTGGAGGAATGGAAAAATGTGATAAATTGATCCAATGGAATTAATTTTAACATCTTTAGATTTATTTTGATATTATCTATAAAGAGCAACAAGAAGATTCTAAAAAAAGTGAAAATATTGGGACAAAAATGATGTAAAACCTTGGACACTTATAGGTTAATATTTACATTTTTAGTACCTTCTAATTTTAAAATGAATATAGGAAATGTAATTTATCATTGTATTATGGCTAATGTGGTTCAAATTGGATAAATGAAAAGTAAATTTGACTTCATAAAGGAAAAAAAATGCATTATTTAAAAGATTTTTTTTTTTTGGACAACCAGTCTAAATTGGACAACAACCATAAAATAACTGATTGGGTCTTATATCATCACCACCCATCTTCATATAGATGAGGATGGTATTTATTCGTGTATTTATTGAATGAAAAGCAAGCAATTAATGTTTGGATCTGCCAAAAAAATTGTTTGCCTCAATAAATGATCAATTTTTGCCAATAATTAGTAGGTTGTATAATAAACAATGAATTTAAAAAAAAATCACACTAGGAGACAAGTGATTGGTTGGAAGTTAATATAAGGTGGTTACCCCATTACCAACTAGCTCCTTTCACCAACAACTTGGGGCATTATCTGCAATCAATGTTGTAATGATGTTGGTTGTAGCATGAGTTACAGTTGGTAATGGGTTCTCTCTTGTTGGTTTTAGTATATGTAAGTGTGGTTATGGATTTGTTGTTGTTGGTTTAGGCATCTTTAGTGTGTGCAATACAAATCTCCTTTAGACAGAAAGAGGTGTACCTACAGTAGTCAACACAAGTGTTTGAACAGCGAGTGATATTCCCGAAATAGAAAGAGCAGTGATCAAAAAGTCAACATGTAGGGGGATTTTTGGCTTGCATTGATGACAAAAAACACATGGCATCTAATTAGCAGCATATCTTTTGAAATTAGCCACATAGAAGCTCTCCAAAACAAAATATCTGCAGGCTGTGTGTACAACTTAATATGCACACAAGTTGTGTACACCACCACCATCTCAATGCTAACATTGCTTTCAAGATTTCATGTGCAACAACTTTCAGAGTTCGAGAGAGGTTTCCAGTGAGTCATAATGGCTCCTAGGAGATGTGAGAGTGAGAGAAAGGCGGTTTTGATGCACAAGCGAGGTAGTTCCTATGGTCAAATTTCAGCACTGTTGGGTGTACCTCGAAGTACTTGCAGTGATATAGTACGAAGATTTGGTGAGAGAGGGAGTGTGAAAGACAAGTAGACCTCGAATTCTTGATGAGCGCGATGATTGTGATATTGTGAGGAAGTTAAACAACCAAAGTACTAGTACTGCTGCAGCTATAGGAAGAGAGTTAAGATCTATGGGCATGCAATTGAGTGATGATACAGTTAGAAGGAGTCTTCAGAGGCAAGGCCTGCAAGCACGTGTGAAGATCAAGAAGCCACTTTTGACTAAGAAGCATCGAGCACGACGTTTTCAATGGGCAAAGAAGTGTAATCGTTTCACTTGGGAAGATTGGAGTTTTGTCATCTTCTCTGATGAGTCAAAATTCAACCTCTTTGGCTTAGATGGACGGCAGTATTGTTGGAGAAAGAGTGGAGAAAGTCTTTTAGAGCAGCATGTGCAATGTACAGTTAAACATGGGGGAGGAAATATAATGGTTTGGGGTTGCATGAGTTGGAAAGGAGTTGGTAAGCTTCATTTGATTGAAGGGAAGATGGATAGATACATATATCGAGAGATTTTGGAGACAGAATTTATGGAGACTATACGCATGCAAGGTTTAGAGGAAGAGAGTGTCATTTTTCAACACGATTGCTTAGACATTGCATTCTTGAGTTGTAAAGTCATTTTGTAGCTTGTACTTTCATTTTATACAAGTAATGCACAATGTTTCTAGTTCTTGCAAAAAGAATTGTACATCTTAGTTGTATATTTGAATTAAACTAAATTTTTTGGGTTCACATTTCAACTTCAAAAGTTGTATTATATATTTGTTGCAACTATATGCTCTTATACACTTTTACATTCAATTTTATGATGTAATCTGTAAGAATGGTAGCAAATTCTTTCAATTAGCTTCCTCTGTACGACTATTTATGCTAGCCACTGTATATGACGTGAGTGGGATGCGATATACTTCAACTTTGAAATTTATAAATAATTCATTTTTCATCCAAAAATTATGTTTCAACTTGTGTTGGAATCTATTTCTTCTTGCCTACCTCTAAAAATAACAATACTCAATAATATGAATGCATCATATCCGTATTTCTTATTCAGTTGGGAATGGAGTAACCACCTTAGCAAGTTGCATGAGTGGGGTAATCAAGTGACTTACTCTCTAAATAAGTGGCCTCTACTAAGGTAAAGGTACCTTAACCCTTAAACGACATATGCTTTCCAGATACCACACCCAAAATCTCTTTTAAATTCCATTTTAAGTAAGATTTTGTTTTTAATTTACTTTGGCTCTATTCTATAAAAAGGTATAGATTTCTCTAAGGTACTCGGTTTGGCATTTTAAAAACCCCATTTGGTGCAATGGAGTAGAAGTTATGAGCAAAATTCTCCCAAACTATAACCAAGCCCGTGGTGCTTGCATTGTCGTTTAAGGGTTAAACCACCATGACACCTAAAACTACCAACTTCTACACCCTCTTTCATTTCAGGAAGGAAATATTGACTTTCATTACATGACTTATGCATCAATTGCTCAAAAGTTAAGTCATGTATCGACAACTTACATTTCTTCCCTAAAATGAAGGAAGAGTGTAGAAGTTGATGGTTTTAGGTTCATGGTGATTTTAGGTACCTCTACCTTAGTGATGAAGTTTTAATGTTGGGAAATTATTGTGTAAGAGTGGAGATGCTCTTAGGGCATTGGCACCGTGATCATGGAAATCATCTCTGCAAGGCAACGTTGACGAGGTCTATTGCAGAGCTCTGAATAAGGTGGTTATCCCATTCCCAACTATCTCCTTTTACCAACAGGTAGGGGCATTATCCACAATCAATGCTCCGACGGTGTTGGTTGTAGCATGAGGTAGAGTTGGTAATGGGTTCTCTCTTGTTGGTTTTAGTATGTGTAAGTGTGGTTATGGATTCGTTGTTGTTGGTTCAAGCATCTTTAGAGTGTGCAGTACAAATCTTCTTTAGACAGAAAGAGGTGTACCTATATGACGTGAATGGGATGCGTCATACTTCAACTTTGAAAATTTGTAACTAATTCATTCTTCATCCAAAAATTATGTTTCAACTTGTGCTGGAATCTAATTCTTCTTGTCTATCTCTAAAATTTTTTAACACTAAATAATTTCAATGCCTCATATCCGTATTTCTTATTCAGTTGGGAATGGGGTAACCACCTTAGCGAGTTCAAGCACCGAGGTCTTGCTGCCACAGCCATGTTCCACATTCTACCCTCGTTATCTCCATGTGCCCGTTGCTGGTTGGACGCGGCAATGTGTAAGGACATGGCGACCATCTTGTCAATGAAGTTTAGGGGCAGTCACAGTCACTGAATATCACGCATGTATGCCGTGGAAATCCTTTGGTGCAATTCACGCAATATTCGGTTCAAATGCAACAATGGTACAGTACTTTTTGCTGATGGTGAAGATGAGTTTATAGTAAGGGTGGGTTTATAGTAAGGGAGGGTAATTAGTGAAGGAGGGTAATTAGTGAAGGTGACAATGAAAATGTAAAATCAATGCAAAATAAAGATATCAGCCACTCAATAAAAATCTCAACCCTCGCTAATATTGTGATTTTTCAAATTAGAGTGTGTCTTTGGAATTAGTAACACACGCACTCACTAGACTTAACCCCTAAATGACAAAGGGGGTAAGGGCAAAACCTAGATGTGTTATAAAATGTTACTTCTATAACTTTGATGAAGTTTGATTCAAAAGAGAAAATTTGAAGTATGATGTTAAGTATTCATATGTACGGTCAAACTTCCAAAAATAGTCTTAGATACTCATTTAATGAATTTAGAAGCATTTACAATTTAAATTTCACCAAAATTACAAATTCTATTTTTTAAAATTGAAATTTGATATGATTGGTTAAAACTAGACATTCTATTCTTAACCCTTAAACGTCAAGGTAAGCCCCATGGGCTTATTTAAAGAGAATAATGAAGAAAAAAGTTGATTTTTTCAACCAAATCAAGCGAGACTTGGTGTGTTGGAAAGCTACTGAAAAAGCGATCTAGATTCCAAATTTTCGCCTCATTTGAGAAATTGTGGAATCGTTGGTAAGCAATCAAAGCTATCATGTTGAACAAGTTTTAAGATTGGGGCAACTGAAGTTCAGCAGTGCCGCAGTGCTATAGTGCTAGCCAACAGTGCACTGCAAAGCCGTTTTTGCCATATTTTATTTTATTTTATTTATTTTTCCTTCCCCAAAAAATTAGATGCCTTCCGGGCTGCCCCGTCTAGGCCCTCTTGACGTTTAAGGGTTAAATTCGAAAAGACAAAATTTTCAAATGAGAGAATATTAGTAGTTTTACAAAATAGTAAGTTTTATAACACTAGGATAATATTGAGGTCTTAGTCTTAAAAAATTTCCTTAGTAAATCTCAACAAAGAAAATGAAATGTATCAAACTACACTAGAATGTGATCTCTACCCCCAATTTCAAAAACAAAAATCAAAACTGGAAAAATATCATTTCTTGATCATGGGCAATCACTACTGGGTGATGGTCCAGTTGGGGTACCCAAAAAAGCTGCATTCGGGACAATTGCACTATGTGTTGGTGTGTCAAACAAACATATTTTTTAGTTTCAATAAAGTAAGACTTCATTAAATGTGATTTTAGTTTTCTACACTTATAACGTATCAAGGAAAAAAAATTGATTACAATCAAAGATTTTTAAGTAATTTTATTTGATTTTTTAGTTGAAAAAGTAAGTTATGTCCCAATCACCTAGAATCCCTAAAATCAAACAAATGGAATATCAAAAAAATTAATTAATATTATTTTTGAATACGACCTACATCTAATTGTGTAGAGTACAAAATAATTTATTTTATCATTAAAAAAATTAATGAATTGTGCACATGCAACTTGCAAATCCCAAAATTCAGCAATTTTTCACACATTTATGAATGGATCCAAAAATAATATTTTTTTTAATATAAACTCTTTGAACATATACATTTTGATTCCATTGAGGTGCATGATTTTATTTTTTTCATTTTAGGGTCTTTTTACTTGATCAAAATGAGCAAATTAGGCAAACTTTGAGGTTTTAAACAAAAATAATGTAATTAGTGTGTCCAAAAAGTGATACCCCAAGCTAATTATTGCCCTGCTATTTGGACTGCAACCAGAAAATGATCGATCAGTCATATAGGGGTTAACCAAAAAGTCAACCCAAGGAGGAAAGTTTTGGCAAACTTGTGTTGAATTCCTCTTGAACTCATATTGAAATATAAGTAGACCAAAAACTAGTCAATGATGAGTTGGGAGACAATCTAAAACAAGGCATTGTCATTATTCTCCACACCTCCCACACCTTCCACCAAAGCTCCAACCCCATGATACACAAGGGAACAATTTATGACACGACACTATTCAAGACAAGTATAGTTCAATAGAGAGGTTAGAAGTAGAGCAAAAAGGGAGGTTTGATACGCTTCTTTTCGGTTAACGCAACTATTAGTGAACTGGTTTTTCACTATTTCTACCATGAAGACGAGATTCCCAGTTCCAGGGAAGATTTCTGTTGTAGGGTGCGGTGAACTTAGGGTTTAAGATTCCTAGCCTCCCCAGAAAGAAAACAAAGCCAATAAAAGCGAAGAGCGTTGGGAAAGGAACGGAAAAGTACAGAATGGCAGCCGAAAGGACGTAGGCACGTTTCAGAAGGGAAAAAAAAGGGTAAGAAAAAAAGGAACAGTCAGTGTAGCACCTCCACAACTTACGGAAAATCACTGTAGATGAAAGGTATGTTCGCACCTGGCCTTAGAGGTGGTCTTACAAGGGGGTCTTACATCCTTAAAAAAGTGTGTGTTCCCACCTACATTCTTTAGTAATTACCAATCCTACATGGATGTACACATGACACACTTTTAAGAATGGGTATTAGCTAACATTTAGGAGGACAAAAAATATTTGAGCAATAGTAGGCAATTGTTAAGGGAGCACCAAAATAGGAAATATTCCCTAGTTTTGAACACTAAAGAATGGTCTTAGCTAATGTGGCACTTGATGGGCCATTATGTAATCCCCCTACTATTGCTAACACCTTTCCAAACCTCATTGATGACACCTTTCCTACAAAGAAGGTATTTTTCCCAAAATTGTGGGGGTGTTAAATTTTTATCCACGGTCTTTGCAAAGGCCAAGTGCGAACAGGCCTTAATGGTTGCCCAGCAATTACATAGGGAACCTTGACCGATTCACTGCCAAGTAAATAATACTGTCAAACTGCAGTTTATAGCAAGTTTTACAGGTTGTTCAATTTAACTAATGTTCACAAAAAAATCACCATCATTCTGTACCATTTACTACATGGTGAATGTGTTAAAAAGGTTAAAAATTGAAAGAGTAGTTAATAACGGAGAAAGCGGTTATAACGTGATTAGGGAGGCTCAACTGAAACAAGGACGCACATAAAAGTTACCGATCAAACTGAACTTACTGGTGAATCAAAATCCCAACAGTAGTAATCACTAATCAGCAGCAGCGTCGGCGGCGGCGATCTTCACGCTGCAAAGATCTGTCGGTTCCTGCAGATCCCCAACATGTACACCTCCGGAACATGTATGTACAGCTACTGTACACCACGCAGTAGTACATACACTATGTGCACGCTTCTCCCGTTTCAGTAGTGTTGCCGAAATGGCCACAAGTCATCACAAATGCTGCTGTTGTTATTATTATGGCAATGGAATGATCGAAGCCATTCTGTTGTTCATCATGTGCTAACTTAGCTAGCTAGTAGCTTTGCATGCAACTTATTCGGAGCTCAGCCGCGAGGTCAATGCACGTCGTCGATGGCCATTCTTTTGACGGATTTCGTGGTAAAAGCTCTTTGTCTAATACGCGCATTCTTCGATTGAGCTTTAAATAGCAGAACACGTGAGTTTGGTTTTTGTTTTTGTTGATCAATGGGAGTGCTAAATAACTTAGTGCAGGTGCGCCGGCCCTCGTGATGAAGCGCAGAAGCGCGTACGAGCTCTGACTTGCAAGTTGCAACTGATGGAGAAGTTTCAGAAAGGGACGAACCGGCGATGGCAGTTTGTTATGGTGGCAATGCTAGTGTACTGTAATCTCCTCTTTTATGGTACGTCGCAAATTGAAGAGTGTATCTAGGGCAGTCGTCTTCTGTAATCTGGTCTTCACGTGGCACAACAAGTTTCTGGAAGATCTTTGCAATGTAGTGTTACCCGGTGATATTCAACAAGCGTGACTGGAGTGTTTTTTTTTTTTCTAGCTGTGGGAGTGTCGAGAGAGAGAGAGAGAGATGCAAATGGTTACTGATTTTAATATTGGTGGCAGTTGTGGAACTGCCGATCATATCCCCGTTACAGATCTTGAGCTGTGGAGCTATGGTGGTGCAAGCGGCGCAGCAGCAACCCAAGGCCGCCGGGGGGTTGCATTACGGAGACGCCTTGCAGAAGGCGCTCAAGTTCTTTGAAGCGCAGCGGTCCGGGAAGTTGCCGCCCTCGCAGCGCGTCACCTGGCGCGGCGATTCCGGCATGAGCGACGGCCTTGCGCAAGATGTAAGTGGTAGACGTACCTCCATAGATCGTTGGCATTGTGCTAGCTCACAACAGTTGCGTCGATTCCCCAATTAGCCATGGACGCCGCAGCCATCTCTCTCTCTCTCTCTCAACTCTCCCTTCTTCCAAAAAACAGCAAAGGATGATAGCTTGTATTTTCAAGAAAAAAGTACTCTCTGCAATGAATGTAAACTTTGAAGTTTTTCTTGTTGGATTGAACTCTCAAGATCTATAGAATGTTATGGCCACCTCTACATCTGGGTTTACACAATCACTGTCACGCATTATATTTGCAGAAAAAGTCTCCTTGTCGAATGACCACTGGGAGTGTTTAAAGCTCAGAACTAAATTTGAGTGTAGTTAATCAGGTGTCTCGCAACTTCTAGAGAATGTAATGGCTACCTCTACATCTGGGTTTACAGATTTGATCTCGTACGATCATTTGAAGAAAACGATCTCCTTGTCGAGAGTATTGAAATCCTCTTGAAAGCTCAGAACTAAAATTGAGTTTAGTTCTTCAATTCGCACAGAGTAGGTACTAGTTGAGATCCGGCCTTTTAGCTAGCTAGTGGAAGTAGTTTGGAATCGGTGTTCAAAATTCTTGGTGCAGATTGATCTGACAGGCGGGTACTACGACGCGGGCGACAACGTGAAGTACGGGCTGCCCATGGCGTTCACGGTGACCATGCTGTCGTGGAGCGTGATCGAGTACCGACAGCAGCTGCAAGCGGCGGGCGAGCTGGAGCACGCGTTGGAAGCCATCAAGTGGGGCACCGACTATTTCATCAAAGCCCACCCGGAGCACGACGTCCTCTGGGGCGAGGTAACGCCCCGTCCCGTCACTCGCTCGTCAGCGGAACGGATCCCGCCATAGTAGCTTATAATGTCACGTTCAAGATTCAATTTAGAGCATGGTCACCCATGCCCTCAGAGAGTCTCTGACCTCGAGAAGTAGATGAAAAGTTTCAAGGGCCCTTTCAAAATATCTTTTGACTCTGGATTCTTGCGTGTTAGAAATTGGGCCTTCAAAACTCTATTGAGTTGACTATTCGATGATTATTCCTCCCATTCTACTTGTGATTGGTCCATTGACTATTTGATGCGCACTTTTGATACGTGAAGAGCGTGCAAAGGTGGGGGAGTGTGAGTGCAAGGGCCCTTCAAATATAGATGAATAATTTGAGAGGGTTCGTCCTAGCGTGCATGGGTGGGAATGCTCTTACACAGGGAGCTCATAATGGTTTCCCTGTGTGTGTTTCTCTTTTAGTCTCACTTTTCACACCGAGCCTCAAGAGTTGACACTTGTTAAACTTTCCTTTTTACAAGCAGGTTAGTCAACATTAAACTGGCTTATAAGCAGCTTTAAGGAAAAGTGAGGAAATCACACAGGGAATCGCATATGAGACCCTGGTGTTACATGTCAAGCTGAATCGTTCTCTGAATTGGTTGTAAAATTGTGGTGAAGGTGGGCGACGGAGACTCGGATCACTACTGCTGGATGAAGCCTGAGCATATGACGACGTCGCGGACGGCGTACAAGATCGACGCGCAACATCCCGGCTCGGATCTGGCCGCCGAAACCGCCGCTGCCATGGCCGCGGCCTCGGTTCTCTTCAACGCTTCGGACCCCAATTACGCTGCCACTCTTCGCACCCACGCACGTCAGGTACGTCGATTCCTAATTAGTGTGGGTTCCGAGGCGCCCTCCCGCCAATAGTGTTGTCATCACATTTTTTAAACAAGATGATCGGTGTAGTAAGAGAATCACTCAATATAAAGTGGCCTACACTAGATAGTAGAGTTATCCGTAAAGTCCCTCATAAGTGGGTGAGTGGACCATAGTTTGAGTGAATAGTGACGGTAATTCTCAAAAGAGAACGTGTGTCGGGCAAAAAAAAACTGTGAATGCAAACTTTGAAAGCACCAAAATCGGTGCTAAACAACTTCACCAAGTTTCTATTATTCACCTTCACACATGAAGAAGGTGATTGCTAGCCCCTTTTTCTGTCAATAGATTCTTGCTATATTTACCTAGACTGTCCCCACTCATCTAGTCTTTTGATTTCCTAGAACTTCTCTCAATACTTTTCGTTTCTCCAAATTTTAGTCAAACTAAGGCCCACTCTTGAACCCTTTAGTTTACGGATAACTCTAGTAAGAGTGAAATTTTACACCCAAGATTTTTTCTTCCAGACCCAATGCTTCATTGAACCCTAACTAAAGAAAACGTTACTGATTGTTGTTGCTGTTTTCAGCTTTTTACATTCGCCGACACTCATCGAGGCGCATACGATTTGAGCATTCCGCAAGCCCGAAACTACTACAGGTCATGGAGTGGGTATAATGTGAGTCGTCATCGTCATTTTCTCGTTTCGCATTCCAATTCATCAATTGACGTAACATTCTTGAGTTGGTGTCCCTTTTCTACAGGGAAATATCGAATTGAAGGCTGTTAACAATGCTAATGTAGCTTCTACTGTTGAGGAATGATGCCTCTGAAAAAAAAAAAGGACGAAGCGCAAGCCAATGTTGTCATTCATTGATATGGTTACATGATCCATGTGTGGCAGGATGAGCTTTTGTGGGCTGCTCTGTGGCTGTACGACGCGACAAACGAGGACCAGTATCTGCGCTACGTGGTGGAAAATGCCGACGCGTTGGGCGGAGTGGGGTGGGCTCTGGATCTCTTTAGTTGGGACAACAAGTATGTCGGTGTTCAGCTGAAAGCCACCAAGGTAAAAATTTACATAGCTTATAATCCAAAAATTCTATATGAAAATCATAGCTAATGTTCACTACCAAAAAAATTCAACTATGATGAACTGCTCTTGAAACCAACGATTTTCTTCATCTTAGGGTTTTTAGCCTTGCTCTTCGGTATGCACTAAGCACAGAATTGTTACCTGTTTTCCCATTTACATATCATACTTCGCCATCAGTTGATTACATATATAACTACCAAAAAGGGTCTTGTTTTTTCAACACTCTTTTCAACTCTTTTACGTCAAAAACCTATTTTTGAGTTGAAAATAAGGGTGCTGTGATGCTCTTCAGGTGCTGTTGGATGGCAATGCAGGGCCATACGCCGACACTCTGCGGCGTTACCAAGCCAAAGCTGAGTACTTCCTCTGTGCAGCTTTGCAGAAGAACCATGGAAAGCAACTTACCAAGAGTCCAGGTAATACACTACACACCAACAATTTCACCTCCTTTCTTTGAAAACTATACTCCGCACTCGTTATTATCACTCTCTAATATCACACGGTAAGCCAAATTCTGAACTCATGTACATAGGTTTATTACCAAAGATGTGGTATAAAAGGAGTTCTGAGTGTCCATCCATCAACTCATTGAAATATAGAGTTATCCTTTCACTAGTTAATAGGAGCATACAATGTGTGCTACATTTGTTAGCAATGTACCTTAACAGCTTGTTAAGCAACATTCAGGAACCCTAATGTTGCTAACAAACGTAGCAATCAGTGTGTGATCTTTGAAAGGCTTGCCAACATCTATTCTCATTAGATTCTGAGTAACAAGGTCAGCACTTCCCCACTTTGAATGACTTTTTGAAGGATATGAACTCATCAAAGTTGTTTTTAGAGCTTGCACATTAAACTAGCCGAGTTTGTAATTGGATCCTTCATTGCTAACGAGTTTGTTGAAGGATTGAAGTTGTGTTTTGGAGCTTGTACGTAGTGACTTTGTCTATGGTGACTCAAAATCCACAATTTTAGTTACTATGGACAAGTCACAACAAAATTTAGTCATTAAAGACAAGTCACATTCGACAAGATTTCTACTAGTATATATGAAACTAGAGTTGAGCTTTAGGTGGAATTGGTGCAGATGGGATGTTTTGGACGCAACAGTGGAACAACATGCAATATGTGACGAGCGCGGCGTTCTTGCTCACAGTGGCTGCGGACTACTACGCCGTGGCGAAGGCGACGCCGCAGCAGTGCACCGCGGCAGTGACGCCATCGGAGATGGCGAGAGCGGCCAAGGAGCAGGTGGACTACATTCTGGGCAAGAACAGCCACGGCACGAGCTACATGATCGGGTTCGGCTCGCGGTACCCGCAGCAGGTGCACCACCGCGGCGCGTCCATCGCCGGCCCAGTGCCATGCCGCAAGGGCTACAGCCAGTTCTACCTCGTCCCGGACCCCAACCCTTTTGTTCTCGAGGGCGGTATTGTGGGTGGCCCGGACCAAAACGACCTCTACCAAGACGTGCGACAGAACTTCGCCATGTCCGAACCGGCCTTGTATAATACTGCCCCCTTGGTGGGTGTCTTGGCGGTTCTCACCAGCAAATCCACTGACGACGACGGCGATGGAGATGACCATCACGGCATCCACATCCAGCTTCGAGGTAAAAAAAAAAATACAAAAATGGTCACTTTTTCCACTACACTAAATAGGTAGATTAGTGTTAGATACACTAATTTACATAAACATGTTGTAAGTTTTTACTGTTGAACAATTTTTTTACCCTCTATATTGGTCAAGATGGGGATCTTTCAATAGTATTGGAATCAATGTCTTTGGTAATTTTTTTTGTCAAGAGTAAAAATCTATAATATTTTCAAATCTTATAATTATCTAACACTAATCTACCTATTTAGTGTAGTAGAAATCTTGTTTAATGTGACATGTTTTTAATGACTCAAAGTGGTCACATTTCTAATGATATGCCAAAAGTCATAACTTTAATGCCAATTTAAACCTCATAGAACAATGCACCTATTAATGAACACCATTTATTTGCTTTGAATTTCATAATGCACTGCTAGGATCATACGTTGATTGCTATGTTTGCTAGGGGAGTAGTTGTAACAACATTACGGTCCTAAATGTCTTACGGTCCTAAATGTCTTAAAGGACGAAGAAGCCCATATTGGGCTTCATGACTTTTATAGCAGTTTTGAATAATAGGTCCTATGTTGACTTTCCTTTTATTCAACTTTATTTGTCGTTGTGAATCAACACATCCAATGATTCTAGCAATATCAATCAGGTCCTATCTGAATTATATTTTTCACAATATGATTGATTGAAATTGTCATTCTAAGGGCCTCTTTACACTAGAGGCAAGAAGCCATGAGGAGGGAAATTTCAGCCAATGGGAGGCCTAGAATTTGAGAAGACCAATTTCTCATTGGCTGAAATTTCTCTCGCGGCTTCTCACCTCTAGTGTAAAGAGGCCCTAAAACTATGAATCCTTTGTCCTTTAAGAATTAACAAGCTACAATGTTGCTCGAGTTACTTTGCTCGAGTTACTCCCCTACATTGCTAACAAACAGTGTATGATCCTAACAGTGATGGTGGTTTGCTCGAGTTACTCCCTTACATTGCTAACAAACGTAGTACACAGTGTATGATCCTAACAGTGATGGTGGTCTCATGGTACAAATTTAACAAAATGAACTCGTGGACTAATTTGAAGTTCCATGTCACTACCTAAAGAATGAAGATCTGAGTAATAGTTGGATTCATAAATTCGAAAACGTTGATTTCTATTGTTGAAATGATTTCTTTGTTGTGCTTACCGATCAAGATCATGTGTGTGTATGTGTGTGTGTGTGTTTACTACAGGGACGCATCTGAGTATATTTTCAGGGCACAGAATCTACAGCAGCCGCAAAATGCAGGCAAACCGGACGACAATGAAAGAAGCGGAGCAGACGGTGGTGGTGAGACAAGCAATGGTGGAGCAGTTGGAGCGCAACGGCAAGCAGATCTTCAAGTACTCGGGCCAACTGGTGAACGAATCCAACCGCGCATTGAAGAGCGCCGAGTTGGTGGCGCATTACCTCTACGGCGCTCTTCAGGGCCTTCACAAAGTGCACGAAAACGGCAACGTCTACCGACTTCCGCTGAATTCGTCGGCTCTCCAACCGGGACACAGCATCGACTTCGCTTATGCTCATTCGTACGGCGCTGCGCAGCTCTTTGTGCTCTCCTACGAACTAGAATGATCAATTCTTCCTTAAACCCTAAACCCTAGAATGATCAATTCTTCCTTAAACACTAAACCCTGAACCCTAGAATGATCGTTTCTTCCTTAAACCCTAAACCCTGGACCCTAGAATGATCAATTCTTCCTTAAACCCTAAACCCTGGACCCTAGAATGATCAATTCTTCCTTAAACCCTAAACCCTGGACCCCATGATGATTTACTTATTTTTTTACTTAGGGGCTCATTGATGCACATGGACAAAGTAGACTAGTTGTTCCATTTTGCCTCCCTCCCTTTCCAATAAGGCAAGGAGTGTGTCGGTGTTCGATGTCCTGAGCTGCTGGAAGGTGGCCGAACATGATGCTGAGAGGTTCTAAGTAACTTAGAGATAGAAAGACTCCTTAGTTACTTTTTCTTGCTTCAAGAAAAAACTAAGGACTGCTTGTAAAATAGAGAAATAAAAAATTATATATTATTTGACTCTTTCGGGTCAACGAGATATATATACATTCATTCTATTATCAGAGTATTTTTGTCTTTTGGCAGACTTTAATTTGCTCTGTGCATTCATGTCTCTGGGCTCCATCTGAACCTGAACCTGTGCACATCTGGCACATGATTGTGTTCCAAGTGGGCATTCGAATCTCCTGGCGGCCAGGCAAAAAATAAGAAGCAGCTTCTGCACATTAAAATAATACATGGTCTTTGCAGGGGAGCTGCCTGAGTGCCTGCTCCTTTTTACAGTCAGCTTTGTCGAGTATCAATATGACTCTGCAGGATACAAAAATCACTTATCAAACATTATGACCTTAGCCTACGTCATGGTTGGGTTTCGACGTACATTAGCTGATTGTAGTGTAAAAGTACCACGTGTCATCTTATGGTTCGTGTGGGGTGACGTGTAAATTCGATTTTATTAACACATACGTCTTATGAAAATAACCCTGATTATTTTCTTATACTGTACAATCTTTGAGCTGATCTCAACACCCTTGGAGAAGCGAAGTTAACCCAGATTCTTTTCATGCACAATCTTAAGGTGTGAGGTACCAAAAAGCTATTAGGTGGTAGGCACTCATTGAGCACCGTGCATGCTCTTAATAGGAAATGTCACACTTTTGGATCTATCTGTGCCATATGATTGTACTCTACAATAGAGCAGACCTGTACCCAAACAGCACAGCAACTCTGGGCAGGAACAAGACGGCAAACAAGACTGGGGAAATTTTAATAATCGGGGAGCCTTGTTAACCGCATCCGGCCTGCATGTGGATAAGGCCGGCAAATAGAGGGTGAGCCGTATTAACATATTGGTAGAGAATTTAATAGGCTTTCAAAGGTGACTTAGATGGAGGTTGTATGAGAAAGTTACAAGGCTTTGAATCTGTTCTTGATTCGGTTTCTAGATGCAGGGACGATTAGGGATTAACAAGGTAACTACAATGACGAAAGGTGAATTCTTGAAACTGATAAACTGGTAAAATTGTCCCACAACTGCGAAAAGAAAGAATGTAAAGCTAGCACAGCCCTGCATGCCAGGTCCTTCCAATGGTGGGCATGCTAATAAGTGGTGTAAATTGATGTGATAACCAAAGTGGTAAATGCGAGTACATGGGGAAATAAATAGAGGACCTGAACTGCAAGCCAGCCAGGGCAGAAACTGAAAGACTGAGTGAGTGTCTGTCTGCTTTACATGAGTTGATGAGCACTAAACATGTGAAGCCTGTTGCACTGCCCGCTGACACGAATGTTAATTGTTACCTCATAACACATTCACAGTCCGCCACATGGGAAACTTATGAACAACCTCCCTCGCGTTTTCTTTTCCATCCCCTGGAGCCTCCCTGTCCATATGCATGCGTCTCACGGCCCCAGTGGTTCCTGCCATCATCACTTCCATATATGACCTTACATCAGAATCAGAGCAGTCTGCGCGCGAGGGTTTTCATCGAGCCATTTCAATCGATCCATCTCTCACACCGACCTTTCAAATCCTGGCAGTCCGTCCAGTGTTGGTTCTCGCTTGTGCGTAGCAATGTAAGGTAGGAGGCTCTAAACCTAGGGCTGTGAATTTATGTGTCCAGCTGTGAATTTATGAGGACACAGGGAGAACTGAGCATGATTTTTCACTGTAAGACAAATCCAAGCAAAGACCAACCAACTTTGAATCAAAAAAATTGGATGTTCCTAAAATTAGTTATGAATTTTTGAAATTGAAATGACATGGGTTATAAATTGGTGCTGTTCACCATGGGTACATTCAAAATTTCAAAATGTTCGTCCTTGGTAGAGTGCAGATTTAGAATTGTGGCAGGTTTAGAGCCCTCTACCTTATGGAGAGATACAACATTCAGTGTAAAATCAGCCGAATGGAATTGCCAAATTACTCGTTGAAACTCATAGTTTTAGGCTAAAATCCGGATAAAATTTGTGATACTCGGGTGCTACCTAGGTGAGACATGGATCTAAAACTGATTGCCTTTGTAAAATATTGGGTTTTAACTAGTTTCCTTGGAAAACTCCCCGTTCAGTGGTGCGTAGTTGGCAGACGTAGATTGGGTGGTGGATCGTATTTTTGCATTCACCTGAGAAACTCTAACTTTTGTTGTATAATTAATAATAATAATAATCATGCTGTTTCTCATCCAATTCCAAGCATGCTACTTACAGTACAATTGTAGTACTGTACCTTCAACGACGGAGTGACTGTGTGTAATGAAGCATCATGTGCCACAGTGCCGCGCGCGGGTCCTGTACCTTCCAAACTCAGTCAATGTTACAATCATTTTCATTCATACTGAGCGTCATACTGTACAAGGGCAGGGTCAGCATATTTGTACAACAACAGCTGGTGAAATATTTAACCCCTAAGTGACCGATCAACCATTTTATGGTCGCTGCCCTTTTTTACGGGCTGCCCGAGATGAAAAAAAACTTTTTTTCGAAAATAAAAAATATTTTCAAATAGGAAATCAAGTTTACTTTCCAACCCAATTTGAATCATGTCAATCGGAGTTAAACTCTATCAAGGAGAAATTTTCAAAGACAAAGACTTGAACATTGTCCTAGTGTTACAAAACTTACTATTTCGGGAAAGTAATGATGTTCCCTCTTTCTAAAATTTTGCTTTTTTGAATTGTAGAATAGAATGTCTACTTTCAACCAATCATACCAAATTTCAAATTCTAAAAATAAAATTTGTAATTTTGGTGAGTATTCAACGATAAATGCTTCTAAATTCGTTTAATGAGTATCTAAAACATTTTTTGAAGGTTTGACTGTACGGATAATTACTAAACATCGTGCTTCGCATTTTCTCTTTTGGACCAAACTTCATTGAAGTTGTAGAAGCAACATTTTATAACACATTTAGGTTTTGCCCTTACCCCCTCTGTCATTTAGGGGTTAACAGTGTTTTTCCTGTGTTTTTCTTTTCTTGAAGCCTCACTTGCCACGTAAAAAAAAATTGGGAAAGAATAGAGTTAACCCCTAAGTGACCAAACGACCATTTTATGGTCGCTGCCCTTTTTAACGGGCTACCCGGAATGAAAAAAAAAAATGCAAAAAAATGAAAATTTCACATAGGAAATCAAGTCTTCTTTCCAACCCAATTTGAATCATGTCAATCCGAGTTAAAGTCCATCAAGGAGAAATTTTCAAAGACAAACACCTCAACATTGTCCTACTGTTACAAAACTTACTATTTCGGGAAATCAATGATGTTCCCTCTTTCTAAAAAATTTATTTTTTGAACTTTAGAATAGAATGTTTAGTTTCAACTAATCATACCAAATTTCAAATTCTAAAAATAAAATTTTAAATTTTGGCGAATATTCAAGGATAAATGCTTCTAAATTCGTTTAATGAGTATCTAAAACATTTTTTTGAAAGTTTGACCATACGGATAATTACTAAACATCTTGCTTCTCATTTTCTCTATTGGACCAAACTTTATCAAAGTTGTAGAAGCAGCATTTTATAACACATTTAGGTTTTGCCCTTACCCCCTCTGTCATTTAGGGGTTAACAAAAAATTCAGCCCAAAGAGGAAAGTTTTGGCAAACTAGTGTTGAATTCCTCTTGAACTCATATTGAAATATAAATAGATCAAAAACTAGCTTATGATGAGTTGGGAGACAATCTAAAGCAAAGCATTGTCATTATTCTCCACACCTCGCTATGACTCCCACACCTTCCACCAAAGCTCCAAGCCCATAGTCTACAAAGAGACAATCTATGACACAACACTATTCAACCCAAATATAGTTCAATAGAGAGGTTAGAAGTAGAGCAGAAACAAAGATTAAATGGGCTTTTTTTTTGTTAACTCAAAAATTTGACGAAATCTTAACTTACAATCATATTTTAATAGAATTTCTTCATATTTTAGTGGTTTACTCTACAAAATTTGGCTACCTTTACAAATATTATAGAGAAAATCTGGCAAAAAAGTTCAAAATTTTGTCATTTTTTTCCTTTACAAAAGAGAAATGTCATATTTTGTAGAGAAATCTAAGGAAATATAACCAAAAAGAAATGTTGACCAAGAAGCAAAACTACTTTTTGTAGAAAGTTCTAAATTTGAAAAAACAAATAAATAAATAAATTTAATGAAATAAAATTTAAAAATCTCATTTTGCTAATTGCCAATAATTCGTTCACTTTACTCATTTTCATTTATTTAAAAAAAATTCTCATCCATTTATGAAAGTGCTAAAAAAATTTGTTTCACAGGTGCTGCCAATTAAGTCTTACTTGTTAACCCTTAAACGTCAAAGCAAGCCCCATGGGCTTAGTATAAAGGAATAATTGGAGAAAAAAGTTTCATTTCTCAACCAAATCAAGTGAGACTTGTTGCGTTGGAAAGCTACTGAAAAAGCGATCTAGATTCCAAATTTTCGCCTCATTTGAGAGATTGTGGAATCGTTGGTAAGCAATCAAAGTTATCAAATTGAACAAGTTTTGAGGTTGGGGCAGCTGAAGTTCAGCAGTCCCACAGTGCTACAGTGCAAGCCAGCAGTGCACTGCAGAGCCGTTTTTGCCAATTTTTTTTTTTTTTTTTTTTTTTTTTTCCCCTCCAAAAAATTTAGATTCCTTCCGGGCTGCCCCGTCCAGGCCCTCTTGACGTTTAAGGGTTAAGAGGTGTGTGTATTCATGGCGGTGATGGTATGGGACTCTTTTTTGCTAAATAGGCCAACCAGTGATAGAAAATCAATGAAATTTTTGCTCAAAACATGAAAAATTGCAAAAAACAAAAATCTATGTTTAAAAATATGTTCAATTTGTTTTGGAAAATAAGGTTCACCAGATGAAATATTTGTGAATATTTTTTAAGATTCTCTTTCTCACCATACAAAATGAATTTGTAAAATCATCTCCCAAACATTTTGGAATTCATTTGAAGAAATATTTTTTCCCTACGCTATCTTCTACCTACAGTAGTGTGAATCAAATCTAAACATGCAAATTATATAGAATATAATGTATTGCACAATCTTGACTCGTATTGCAAGAACTAAGGGGCCCAAACAAAGGGGGTGAATTCAAATTTTAAATATTGGTGAACATTTTCAAGATTCTCTTTTTCACCATACAAAATAATTGCAAAATCGTTTTCCAAAATTTTTGGAATTCATTAGAGTTATTTGTAAAGTACCTCAAAACCCTTCTTTTTGACCTGTAATTTGGAAAGTAGAGGATCGGCATGATCTCACTGTAGACCTAGAATAGAACACTGGATAGATTAAAAAAATTATTCATAAAAATTTGGAGGGAGGGAGGAGAATTGGGTGGTGGGGTGGGACCGTGAGGAGGAGTGGTGTCAGAATGCTCTGGTACCAGCTCTGGTCCATGAAAAATACAAGACAAAGGACCGGATGCCTTTACAAATAACTCTATTTTGTGGAAATATTTCTTAAGACTCTAACCTCTACGAACAGTAGTGTGAATCAAATCTAAAAATGCAAATAAAAATACATTGTATTGCACAATCTTGACACATATTGCAAGAACTAAGGGGTGGATTCAAATTTTGACTACAATAGAGTTATAAGTTATTCTTTAGCTCAAAATGTTTTGGAGTCCAATTTGATATCAAGATTTTAGACTTCAACAGTTTTGAAAATGAATCAATGAGAAATTAATTTGAAGAACTTGAGTAGGGGGCTTGATAAAGACCGTAGAGAGTACTATGACAAGGAGTGGTCTCCCTCCTCACTCTCGCATGGTACTAGGTGAGCCACAGTGGTTTTCAAGGAGATGAGGCTGGTGTAGGGGACTCATTCCCACACCTTTGGCAATATGAGGTGTTTGGTTGCATTTTTGAACACTAGTTAGGAAGTGTCCCACTTCATATTAGGCTACTACTGCAAGTACTAAATAATGAGTTCCGTAAGAAAAGTAGCCCTAATGAGATTACTAAGGACCTTTTGGGGATTCGAGCATCAACTAAGGCCACGGGTAGTGCCAGTGGCGGGTAGTGTCAGTGGCGGGTAGTGCCATCATTGAGCATTTGGACATTTGTGGAAGTTCCACGTTATGCCATCAAATGATATGCCTGAGTATCTTGTAGAAGTTAAGTTTTGGAGTCCAGTGGTGTTCTATAGGATTGACGTTAGGCGATTGTAGTGCGTGCCAAATAACTTGAAACTTTTGTGTAAACAACCTATCTATAAAATAATGTGCAGTATGTATGGGCTCATTGTCATGTTGGAAAATAACATCCTCCTCATAAACCTTGTATGTATATAGTGTCTATAAAATCTGTCTCTATATTGTCCTCGGGGGGTGCATTGTACTAAACATGTACGAGTATACGTGAGTGCACAGAAGGGGTATTAATTTGAACACTACCGTATTACGTATACATACAATAAACACATTTAGAACTGAAAATATTCACGTATACTTACACTAAACATATATTTAAAACGGAATACATCTGTATACAAAGGTATTTTAGACATATAGCCTCTCGTATATAGGGGGTTTTTAGAAGGGGTCATGAACGCACGTGATTCTCAAACATAATGTAGAGTGCACCCCCCGAGATACTGTTTCAATACACATATCTATCCATCTTCCCTTCAATCAAATGAAGCTTGCCAGCTCCTTCTCAACTCATACAACCCCAAACCATTATGATTCCTCCCTCGTGTTTAATTGTGCATTGCACATGCTAGTTTAAGAGACACTCTCTACTCTTTCTCTAACAATATTGTCATCCATTTGAGCCAAAAGGTTAACTTTTGACTTATTAGAAAAAATGACAAAACTCCAATCTATCCAAGTTACATGGCTGCATTTCTTTGCCCATTTAGAACAACGCGCTTGATGCTTCTTTGTCAAAAGTGGCATTTTGGTCTTAATACGTGCTTGCAGCCCTTGTCTATGAAGGCTTTTTTTAATAGTGTCATCACTCAATTGTATGCCTTAAGACTGTAATCCTCTTCCTATTGCTTCAGTTGAACTAGTACATCGATCATTTAACCTCCTTACAATTTCACGACCGCCACGTTGATTAATAATTTGAGATTTACCATGTGAAGCTCTATCTCACAGACTCCCTCTCTCACAAAACCTTCACACTATGTCCTTGTAAGTGTTTCGGGGAATGCCCAAACTGCTGAAATTTTGCCATATAAGTTGTCTCGCTCATGCATCTCAAGAACTGCCTTTCGTTGATTTTCAAATCTCCTAAGAGCCATAGCAAATCACTTGTAGCCTCTCCAAAACACCAACTAAAAAAACTTGTAGCACAAGAAAGCCTCAAAACATCACTTGCATTGAAAAGATTGTGGTGTGCACAACTTTTGTGCATATTTAGTTGTACACACCACTTCCAGATCTTTCGGTCTGTGGGTCCTCCAAGTAGCTAACTTTGAGGACATTTTCATTTGTTGCATGCTATGTGTTATTCTTACTAAATTTGGTCAAAACCGTATCACAACTACATTGTTCAATCACCGCCTCAACCATTTCAAAATTCACTATCTTTGAGTTTTCCGCAAACTAATCTCTCTATGGACGTGACTGCCAAAAAGTAGAGAAACGAAAATTGATCCCTTGGAATTATAGAGCAAAAAAGAAGGGGTGACTTGAAGGCCATCCTGGAGTGTCAAGTAAGGGATCCCATGGAAATGAGACGCGTGGCAGATGAGGTAAACGGAAAAGGGGGTTTTGAATTGGGGTTCAAAAAAAAGAAGGCATCATTTTTGGACTTTCAAAACTTTGCAACCCCAAATTTTTTTAGGCTCCGACACACACTTTTTTTTGGAAATTTGAAGTACCGTTCACACAAACTACACCCCACTCACCCAATGTTTATTCACTTTGCGGATAACTCTATTTTCTGAACACTTTGGCTGACCACTGTATAGTAATTTTGTTCCATTCTTCACTACCATAGCGAGTTACAACTATTCGTTTTGTTTTTATCCACAATGTATAACACGTGATGCAAGCGAGGTGTTTTTGTACTCAGAGAATTGAAGAACCAGAGGACCAAAAAACATTCCTAACCAAAATGCAGTGGTGGCAAAAAGTGGTGAAGATATTATCCAAGTCTCTGAAAACCCGGGACATGCTTTGAAGGCAGCTCTTCCTCATGATTCTTGCCTAATGCCTTTCAAGATTGCTACCACAGGAGAAAAAATTCTTCCGCTTCTTCACTACCAATACAATCTCCCATTCTCCCTGTGCATCGCCATGAATGTTGCCCGGGGTGCACTCTACATTATGTTTGAGAATCACGTGCGTTCATGTCCCTTTTGGTTTTAAATGTGTTTATTGAATGTATACGTAATACGGCAATGTTCAAATTAACCTTAAAGTTCCAGAGAGCCCTTTCTGACTAGTATTATACAACAATATTCCATTGTATTTGGCACGGTTCCACACCTCTTATGGGTTTAAGATCAAAAGTGAAGTTCAAATTCACGTCAACATGATTTTAATGAGCTATTGGGGCCTCAATTTGGAACTTCCTATTTACAGTAAATGTCAAATAAATGCCAACGTATCTACTATTCCCATCAGCCCTTTAAGGATTAATACCCCTTCTATGCAGGCCTCCTAGGGAATGTTGTTTCAATGCAACCCACCCTTGCTCGTAAGTCGGTAGCTAGACTCCACATCTAAAAGATTTACTACAAGCAGAGGCGTCATTTCTCACTCTAAAGGATCCTATTCATTGTCACTTTTCACTTTACACGCTTGTCCTATGTGACAAATAGCACTCACCAAATCCAACCAAAAAATTGGTGAGTTCAAAGTGGCGCCGTTTAAATCATGCACCTTTGACGCATGCTCCTTGTAATGATTGTACATTTTTTTTCTAATTATATAATAAGGTAGCGGACCACATAACCGACTGAATTTCAGATTCGAGTACCTCAGATTGTGAAACCAAAATTTTATAAATTTTCATTGCTCCGCAAAGCTTGTGCGATGACAATCCCGAAGAGAACAATTTTTTTGAGCAAGTCTGTAATTTACTATGAATTTTTAAAGTGGAAGTCGTAGACTGACCAGTCCTCGAGCATAGAGTACGTGGTATCTGGTCAGGTGGGATTTCTAAATTCGAAGGCTTAGTGTTCTAAATATGAGCGCATCAACTCTCTGACAAAAACAAAGCATCCCAGAGAAAACAAAACATCCTAGAGAAATCCTTTACTGCGACTAAATCATTACCTTATTCCGTCCACACTGGAATAATGCACCTCCTTGGGTGCTTTTGGACATCTCACAGGGCAGATCTTAGGACCCAGCCCTGATCCGTAGGGGTCGGCTTTGAGACCCGGACGGTTATGTGGTCCGCTACCTTAGTCACAAACTCATTGAACACAACCGTAGGACCCTGATTACTTTGGTCTCATCAATAATTAGCAAGGTCTTCTGTCAGTATCGGTGCAAAATATCTATTCACTAATACAATTAAAATGTGCAATTGTCGGTTGGGTTTCCGGTACGCAAAGGTTTGTAGCATTAGAGAAATTCGTAAAGTCTTTGGATCACTGATCCAGAGCTCCATCCTCCATCCTTCATATTTGAGTTATTCGGAATGTCTACAACACAAACTCAAGAGAGGTGTGTCAGGCTTAGATTGGAAGGCCACAAGGCTCTTGGGGGCCACGAGGTCCAAGGTTCAATCCTTGGCGGCCACAGCTATTCAATCTTGTGGTGTATTAATGGATGAGCTCCGGCAGCATACTCGGTGGCGCGCCTTGTCACAGGAGCAAACTCACTCACCCTACTTTGGTTTTCGGAAATATAACTCATCATGTTTTTATTTTTGGAACCCGACACTCCTACTTTTAATGTCTTGTGAGCTAGAATCTTTACTGACGCAGTACCGGAAGCCTGAGATTTCAGGACTTTACAAATTTCTCTATTCTCAACCAGGTTACAAGAAACAAATTGGTGTACATAAATGACGATAAACATATTTTGCATACATGTGCTCTTTTCACGCTGGACCCAGATTTACCAGTTGACACAAACATTTCGTGGCATTTTCTGATCATAATCTCAATGTACCCTTTTCTTGTCGAGATACCATTGGACTAGAGGATTAGAACTGATAATGCTACTAGAGAGCATTAATTTCTTAGCAAGTAGCATTAACCCCTAAACGTCCTAGCGTTCAAAAACTGGATCACGAACATATTCAAAGCCTTACAACTTTCTCATACAATTTCGGATGACTTTCATCCAAGTCACATTTATAAGACTATTAAATTCTCTACCGATTACAATAGTTCTTTTGTGATGAGGAGTTTAGGGTAATAATGAAGAGGCCTTCAACTGCAAATATGTCAAATTTGTTGGGTAGATTTTATGCTTGCAATGGTCCTCTCATGTACACCTCATGTACATCTAAGCCATGCTAATATCTATCTTTGAGGCTAGCATCTACTAGTGTTCAAAGGATCAGTACGTTTAGAGGTTAACTTCTTAGCATATTTGTTCCAGCGCCAATGCTAGCTCTCTTTCAATTGCCAACCGAAACCTCTGTCTTGCTGCCGATTTTGTTAAGCACCGCTTGTCGACGCAGTAATCTCAGTCGCTGCAGGCTTCCCACGTTGACGCAGCGTCAATGACGCCCTCAACTCAGTGCCGTGCCACCTCCTCCGCGATGGGTTCGTCTCCTTTTCCTGATGCTCGTCGTGGTCCGCCGGTGCATGAATCCGCTTGCAGTTTGTTCCCTTCGCTGCATCTCTATACTTGCCGGCTTCCCAACTCGTCGTCATCATTGTCACGTTGCCGTGTTGTGCGCTCCAATTGCCGCTCCGCCATCCCTTGTCTTGCACATGGCACCTTGACACATTCACTAGGTAATAAATGGTACAAAAATGGTGGTGAATTCGTGGTGAACAATTGCTAAATTTAATAGTTTCTCAATTTAGCAAGTGTTCACCACGAATTCACCCCCATTTACTTGGCAGTGGATCAATCAAGGTTCCCTGTGTTGTCGCGTTGCTTGTTGGACTTCCGGCGCCTTGACCTCAACCTTCTTCCCCTTGCGATTTCAATCCAACACACAAAAAACCCTATCCTACCAACTATCTCTCTAAACGCACAATACTCCCTACAATCCCTTCTCTGATTTTTTTCCACAAAAAAGCTAGATCTGGTTCTCCGCTACCTTCCCTCATTCAAAAACTAGTCTCTAACGGCACACACATTAACTCTCCTTGCGACAAGGGTGGGTTTCAAAATTCCAGCCCAAAACTACATCCATCAACTAAAAAATTCATCCAAACGGAATTCATCCGTTTGGGCTAATTTTCCTTCTAACATTACCAACTCCCACTCTACTCATAGAAAAACCAGGAGTTCAAATTTAGAAGTAGGGGTTTGCCCAAGAATAAGTTCCAAATTCCACCCGGATAATCCTAGAATTATCCTACTTAAATAATAGACAAAACTGTACAAACACTAAAAAACCCACAGTTAATCGGTTAGAAAATGATATGCAACTAAAATTACTCAGACAAAAAGGCATAATTAAAAAAACCAACTAAAACCAAAATCAAAGAGCACACTATACACCAAAATGTCTAAAACGCTGCACTTAGACAAATAAATGACAGAAAAGAATAAGAAACCTCGCGGTAAAGGTTTACCGCGAAAGTGGATCGTCTCGACGGTTCACACCCTTAAAGAAAAGAAAAAACTTTGTCGTAAAAATTAAAAAGGACATAAAATCTAGCCAAAAGTCCAAATTATAGCCTTAGCACATTACACATATAGGATGAAGGTTATGGAAAAACAAAACAAATTTTTTTTAAAAATTAAAAAATTCATGAAGGTTTTGAAGTAAAATTCACCAATCAAATGTGTGATTTTGGCATATACCATACAAAGAATTAGATATCTAAGAACTTGTTTATTACTAGTAATGTAGAGAGCAACTCACATAGCTCTACTTTGTATATCACGGTAGTAATATATCCATTGATTTAAAGTTTTGGACTAATAATAAAAAGAGTATTTAATTTTTTTAATCTAACTTTAAATTTTATGAAAAAAATAAAATAATTGTACTTTTTTAATACACTTATTTTTAATGTGGATAATTAAACTCAAGAAAAATGACCTTTAAACATAAAATAAATATGATTTTAATTGATGATAATTTAAGTAGTATTTATCTAATTTTAATTGAATTTATGCAATATGATACTTTGATGAATAGAATTCAGATGTAAAATATTAATGACAAGATTTATTAATCATAGAAATTTAATCAAAGTTCTTGATAAGGCACAATGGTAATGGAATTATACGTAGAGTTAAACCTTGGGTTAGAAGGTGATTCATTGGCTTCAAGTGAAGTGTAAGCTTTAGAATAAAAAGGGAAATTAGTGAGGAGATGGCATTGAATGAAATGAAGTCAATGATTGAAGGTTGTAAAAAAAATAGGGGTTGCAAAACAGAGGGGTGGTGTCCTTTCAAGGTAGCCACTTTGCACCTCAACAATTTTGGCTTATTCTACTCATCTCCAATATTCATTACTACCACTTTGATTGATCAATCGATCAATCAATCAATCACTGTTTTCACAAGTTATTTGAAAAGATACTCAAGTTTTCTTTTCAATGTTGCTATTTACAAGGTTGTATATAAAACATTGGTATATCATGTAATGCCATTGATCTTTAGGCATTTTTTGTAAAAAATCAAAAACAAAAATGAACAACAATTGAAGAAATCTATGAACCCTAATATTGGAAGTTAACATGTAAGTGCCAAAAATTCGTAATCCACATTGCATTATTTAAGTATAATTGAATGAAATTCAAAATTTTATAATAAAAATTTGGCACAAAATTGAAGAATGAAGATGTCATCAGAAGTTCAAAGCTAACTATATAATTGATTTCAAAATCATTATATCACTATGCTTATTTAATTTAAATGTAACAATTTGATATTAGCATAGGTTCTATCAAAATGAGTTAATATATTGTGAATCAGAATAGAATTTACAGCATTAGCTCATGTCAATTAGAAATTCTAAGCTCAATAATGTATCATTTGAAAAAATGGCATCATATTGTATCAATTGCAATTCATGATTTCACTAAAAGAAAGGTTAAATTTCAATTTTCACAAATAATGTTATTTTTAAGAAAATAATAATTTTGGACATTTTTAGCAACTATTCAAATTCATAACATCTAGATTGTTGAAGTAGATTACACAATGTTGCAACCATCTTTTATACTTGATTCATAAAATGTAAGTCTCTAATTATTAAAATTCTAAAAGACACAATTGATTTTTTAAAATTTTAATTTCTACATTAAACTATAAAAATCTTAAATGTGAAAAAAATTATCACAACTTTTCAAATCTATAATCATATAATGCAAACTGCAAAATGATTGTATTTGCAACAACTAGTTGAATTCAATATGAATTTGTGAATTTAGAAAAATATATAAAATTATGATCAAGTAATTAATAGTTTAATTTGTATTGAACATAAATAAATGGTTAATAAATAATTCTTTGATATTTTTAACTAAATGAAAAAAAATTAAAATAAATGTAATCAAAAGTTTGTTGTGTTAAAAACTGTGATGTTTTGCAGTTAAAAATCAAAAAATAAATGAAAATCATTTTCAA